>OY755042.1:3695037-5019204 GCA_963576565.1 Aspidapion aeneum | reverse complement strand
AATCGAACGTCCATAGGTTAATTGTTGTGCCACACAACGGCAATCAGAAACAAAGGCACTCACCAGTTTGCAGCCAATTTATCCACTTCCAAGGGGCCCCTTTTTGGAGCTAATGATGTCACCACGTAGCTGAAGGGCTGAAGTTTCTAGTTCTATGCTTCAGTACACCAAAATCGAGCACTTTCAGGTGTAGAAATTTGAAAAAAGTTGGAGAACGAAATTAACACGCCATTTCTCGAGGCGATTGACAAAGGATCTCTCTGGTTGTTGGTGCGCATGTCCAAATGCGCGAAATGCACTCTGTCCTTCATACAATTGTGTGGTTTTAAAAATATATAAACAACCGCGAAATTTAGCGGGAGCTAACACTAATCGTTTTGAAAATTCTCTTGATAACAAACATGTAATGATTACCTTTTGTAACAGGAGCACCAAAAGAAGTTATGAATTCCTTATCTTTAAAGACGTCTGAACCTTGAATTGCGTCATTGAATGGATCTGTTATGGCTAGATTCGAGAAAGCGAAATCTTGAGTCTAAAAATTCAAAAATAAAATATAATGTCAGGTGTCCATTAAGCGTATAATCCGCGCGGATTTTTCTTTTCTTGGGCTTTGATTGGTTGATTTAAAAATTTAGGCCAATCAAAGCCCGAGAAAAAAAAAATCCGCGCGGCTTAAGCCAAGCCCAAATGCCATAAAACTTAAATTTAGCACCTTATGGATCGTTCATACTCGTCTTTTGTCTAGTCTTTTGTCTTGGTTTAGTCATATGTCTTGTCATAACCACTGTTTCTTATGGGAGTGTTCATACAATGCTTTTGCTTTTGTTTTTGATTAGTCTTTGTCTTAAGAGTTGCCAACTTTCAATCCTTACTACAACGACTAAGACGAGTGACAGACATCAGCGGATATTTGTTGTTTTTTTTTACAGGGCGTCCGAAGAGCGCAAGCGCGCGGCCGAAATGTTGAATTTACCGCCGTTAATCATGTTTTTAACAGAAAATCTCAACATAACCTCAAAATTTTATTTGTTTTTTTTTCTTTTTCGCTTTTGTTCTTACGTGTCTGTGTTTCGTGCACAGATTAGGTTAAATAAGATTGTTTTGTGTAGAAAATGACTTTTGAAGAGGGCTTTTTTATTGAAATTGATTTTTTTTTTCAGTGGGTTATGACTAAGACAATCAAAAACAAAAGACGAGTATGAACAGCCGATTTTGTTTAAGACAGCTAAGCTAATCAAAGGACAAAGACTAATCAAAAACAAAAGACTAAGACGAGTATGAACAATACTTTAGAATCTTCGTAATGAAATAAGAAGTATTTTAATAAAAACTATACTACACATTACCTTTTGAAAGGAATTTAAAATAGAACCAATTTTTGAAGGTTCCTCAAAACTTCTTGAATTGAATGACGGATTGGCAGACATCGCAGAAAGATTCTCGGAACCAACCGATAGCAGGTTTTTAGAGCGACTCATTAAAAATGCGGCGTTTAAAGAAGCTGTCAATCTGCTGGATGTCATATCATCTTGGGTTGCCACAGTCATTTCGGGAAATGTGAATGCTACGAATGTTTAATTAATTACTAACAAACGTGAAATTTCGTACCCGTGAATTTAAAAATCAAACAAGTTTCATGGCTAATCGGGCAAAAAGGAGTTTTTTGTTTCCCTTATATTTTTCCGTGGGTAGCCTGAAAACTTAACCTCACGGGGGTCCAAGATCTAATGTACACCTAATAAGTGTTGACAGTTAACCGTTTCGTCCTTATGGGACTCCTCAGAACACTACTGGTCAAGTGACAAATCTTGCGAAGTTAATCAGACAGTTTTGTCTCTAATTAAATGTAATTAGTGAGCGAACTATAGCAAGAGGCGCCATCTATCGAGATACAAGAGAAACAAAAAACCAAAAGCAGGGAAAAACACTGCTATACAATATCGATCAATGAAAAGATCGAATGCAAATAAAAGAAAACAACTATAGTCCGTGACCTACGACAGCTCTTTGTCTTTTCAGGCCTTTTTGCCCGATTAGCCATGAAACTTGTTTGATTTTTAAATTCACGGGTACGAAATTTCACGTTTGTTAGTATTAATTGGCTTAAAAATTCCGTTGATTGACGCTCACTGTCTTGAAAACGGGTAAAAATGCAAAATGCGTTGATCCGGCCTAAAAAGACAAAGAGCTGTCGTAGGTCACGGACTATAGTTGTTTTCTTTTATTTGCATTCGATCTTTTCATTGATCGATATTGTATAGCAGTGTTTTTCCCTGCTTTTCGTTTTTTGTTTCTCTCGTATCTTGGTAGATGGCGCCTCTTGCTATAGTTCGCTCACTAATTACATTTAATTAGAGACAAAACTGTCTGATTAACTTCGCAAGATTTGTCACTTGACCAGCAGTGTTCTGAGGAGTCCCATAAGGACGAAACGGTTAACTGTCAACACTTATTAGGTGTCCATTAGATCTTGGACCCCTGTGAGGTTAAGCTTTCAAGCTACCCACGGAAAAATATAAGGGAAACAGAAAACTCCTTGTTGCCCGATTAGCCATGAAACTTGTTTGATGTTTAATATATTGTCACAGAGAAAAATGGACCTAGGGGTCTTTAGTTTGGGGGCGTAGAAAATTATCGGAAACTGGGGGAAGTTTAATACATATATTTCGTTTATAATTATACAGCGGATAAATCGACAGAAATTATAGCCTACGCTAACCTACCCAAAAAAAATATGGAGAACCATAAATACGGCCATTAGGGCCTTACTGTGAATTATGCCGGGTAGGACTCGGGGGACGCAGTACACAGGACCACAGGTTCAGGGTTAAAAAAGAGACGACGTCCAGAAACTGGTTACGAAGCTCAGCGGACGTCCAGAAACTGGTTACGAACGCTTAGTTAAGGGGCAAATGAGACGACGTCCAGAAACTGGTTACGAAGCTCAGCAGGACGTTCAGAAACTGGTTACGAACGCTTAATTAAGGGGCAAATAAGATGACGTCCAGAAACTGGTTACGAAGCTCAGCGGACGTCCAGAAACTGGTTACGAACGTTTAGTTAAGGGGCAAATGAGACGACGTCAAGAAACTGGTTACGAAGCTCAGCAGGACGTCCAGAAACTGGTTACGAACGCTTAGTTAGGAGTGGCCCCCGGGTACTGGTTACTTGTATGGTGTATTAAATCGCCTTTTATATTAAATTATTGCAAATTCAGCAATATTGCTAGTGACGATGGTTTTCGATACTTGGGTACCACAATTATTATTATTGCCAATAACTTGGTATTTCATAATAATAGATGCACGCCTTTAATTTATATGGATCCCAATAATTAAATTAATACGAAGTGCATCTGTTTTGTTTAGATAAATGTATCACTTTGGGATAGTTTAATTATGATCTGTGTGACAATATCTTCGAAAAAAGGATCAAACCAACAGCAAATAGTATGGGACCTTCTTATAATTTTCGTGATATATACGAGGATGGGAGGAAAAGTTTCCGGCCTAACATAGAACGCAACACCATACAAGGCCAACACAAAAATAGAGGCCACGACCCTGAAAAAATCAGCTGTTCTCCCGGGGCTGAATTTTACATTGGGTCTTATGGGAGGTCAGACGTTTTTTTATGATATTTTCAAAATGGCACTACAGATTTCCGCAAAATTTCAGTGAAATATTCTCAGACACCATCCCGATATTCCACCAAAGGTTTGTAAGGAAGCAACATGATTAAAAGGTTAAAATCTTCAAGATTTAGCATTCCTTATTTTGAATTCAAATTACCCGCCATGTACCACATGCCAACTGTTATATTTGACATGTATTTGACTTTGTCATATGTGATTGTCACATTCGCTTCTGCTTTAAACTTAATTTTTGTGTGAGCTAATGAAGCGGCTATGAAAAATTAGGGCTTACTATACATTTTAAAAAAATTGTTCTGCCAGAATAAAGTAAAAACAATCTCAAAAACGGCTTTATTTAACAAAAAATCAAATATCCATGAACCGTCATTTCAACTTCAAAATTTTAAAGACAATCAGCTGTGTCGTAACGTGACCATCAAAAAAAAATCAGCCCCGGATGTGACGTCAACAAAGTGGAGGATCGTGGCCCGTCCATTTTGATAGCCCTGCACCATAATGACTAAACAATAATTTATTTTTCGACATAATCCCCTTGTAAGGTAATACATTTGGCCCAACGATGTTCAACTGATTTGATGCCATTACTAAAGTCTGATTAATCCAACTCGTCAAAATAGACGTTTGTAGCTGCAATCAATGACTTCTAAACCTGAGGAAATTTTTTTCCAGCAAGAAATTTTTTTAGGCTTGGAAACAAATAAAAGTCTGACGGGGCTAGGTCTGGCGAATAAGGTGGATGGTTTAACAGTTCAAAGCCTAGCTGATGGATTTTAGCCATTACAAGAGCGGACTTGTGGCAAGGTGATTGTCCTGATAAAATAAAATTTTCTTTTTTGCCAAACCAGGGCGTTTTTCGCTTATATTCTGCTTAAGCTGGTCCAGTAAGTCGCTGTAGTACTCTGAATTTATTGTTCTTCCTTTTTTGAGATAATCTATGAGGAGTATCCCTTTAGCATCCCAAAAGACCGTTGCCATGACCTTTCCAGCAGACGGTACTGCCTTTCCCTTCTTTGGAACTTGTTCGCCTTTTGCCGTCCATTGTTTGGACTGTTGTTTAGTTTCAGAGGTATAATGATGAACCCATGTTTCATCAACCGTAATAAATCTACACAAAAAGTCCCCTGAATCAAGTCTAAACTGTAACAAATGCTCCTCTCAAATGGTTAGACGTACGAGCTTTTGATCTGGCGTGAGCAAACGCGGCACTCATCGTGCGGATAGCTTTCTCATACCTAAAACTTCACATAAAATTGGTGAACTTGCTCTTTTGATATGCCCACAGCCTCAGCTACCTCTTCCAGTCTTAATCCGCGATCTTTTAGAATTAGTTTGTGAATGGTTTGCACCATTTCTTCAGAAGTTGCCGTTTTTGGCCTGCCAGAACGCGGAGCATCATCAGTGCTAGTATGACCACGTTTAAAGTCCGATACCAAGGTTTTAACTGTGGTATAGGAATGAGCAGATTCCCGTAGTGTAGCATCTAGTTCAGCTTTTATTTCCGTCGGCGATATCCCTTTGATATGAAAATATTTTATCACAGCTCTTATCTCGTTTTTTTCCATCATTTAAAATTGACACACTGTATAAATTTTCAAAATAAGCAGGACACAAACTACTTGACGCAGTCACTACATAAACACATTGTAGGAAAGCAAATCGGGCCTGCTATAGGCTAGACCGGAAACTTTTCATCCCATCCTCGTACAGGGTGATTTTTTATAATTGCAAGATCGCTTAACTCGGTTATTATTGGGAGTAGAAAGTTCAAACAAAAACTTTTCGGTTTGGTAAATTATGGCCACTTTAGACCCACCATTAGTATTTTTTTATATGTTATAATATGCAGGGGGCGACAATCAGATCAATTTTTTTAAAGGGAACACCCTATATATTTTTGTATTTTTAAGTTCTGCAAAAAATTAGCTTTACAGATATATGTAACACTATGGCTCTAACTTTGTTAGTTTTCGAGATATTGACAATTGAAATTCCGAAAATTAGCAAATTTTAAATAGGTATACGGTGCGGAGTATTTAACGTATAGACTGTAAATAACAAGCTGAAACAATATTGACTGACAGTTTGATAAATATAAATAATCATCTTTGTCAATTTTCATAGAAATTTAAAATCAAAAGACGACAATTTTTTTAATGTTTTAATTGTTTTAAATCCATAAAAAAATAAAAATTAACGTAACAAATGTTCAAACCTATCACCATTGACTTCAATACATTTTTGAAACCGGTCTCTTAAATTATTTATTGTTCTGGTTATTAAATTAGAAAAATTTTCATTAAACTCATTGACAGACAGTGATATTAATTCTCTGAGTTCTCGAGTATTCCTCGCTTGTAATCTGTAAACTTTATCTTTAAGGTGACCCCATAAAAAAATGTCTAAAGGAGTTAAATCAAAACTGTTGGGTGGCCAGCGTATTGTGCCGTTTTTCCCAACCCATTCATTAAAATTATTATTTAATAATTCTCGAACCTCATGAACATTATGAGGAGGAGCCCCATCCTGCTGAAAAATCAATCTTCTTCTTTGATTTAGCGGCAAGTCATCCAAAAAATTTTCTAAGTAATTTTGTAAAAAATTTAAATAAATTTGTCCCGTTAAAGAGTGCTCAAAAAAAATGGCCCAACAACACGGTCGTTCAGTATGCCACACCAGACATTCACGGATTGTCTTCCCTGTCTTTTAATTTCTTTTACAAAATTAGGGTTAGTCGTGGACCATAGTCTGCTATTCTGTCTATTTGGTAGACCACAAGTTGTAAACGTCGACTCATCCGACCACAAAATGTGATTTAAAAAACGGGGTTCTGCGTTTAGTCTTTCATGCATAAAGTGACAAAACTCTACCCTTTTTCTTTTCTGATCGGGTGTTAGGCCTTAAAGTTCTTGTTGTTTATATGCCCAATAAGAATTTGTTCTTAGGACACTTCTTACTTTGGTAAAAGACGTCAAGCGTTCCTGTCCTTCTTGCACTAATGCGGAAGATACTTTTCTTATAGAAATTTGTGGGCTTTCTTGAAAATGTAGTAAAATATTTAAATTAGCCTCTTCGTTTGGACGAACAACTCGTTTATTTATTATATATCCTAAGAATTGTGGATATATTAGGACATTGTCGGGCTGGATACAGTTCTCGATATTCTCTCGCAGTAGCAGTGGCATTTTTATTATTTTTCGCATATAATAAAAGTATCTCTTGCTTTTCTGCATTGGAATAAAGCAACATTGTTGATAAATATTTAAAATTTGGCACTGACAATGTCATTAGGTATCCACACATCTTAATATTGTTTGTGACTTGTCACAGGAAATACTCCGCACCGTATTTAAAATTTGCTAATTTTCGGAATTTCAATGGTCAATATCTCGAAAACTAACAAAGATAGAGCCATAGTGTTACATATATCTGTAAAGCTAATTTTTTGTGGAACTTATAAATACAAAAATATATAGGGTGTTCTCTTTAAAAAAAATTGATCTGATTGTCGCCCCCTGTATATTATAACCTATATAAAAATACTAATGGTGGGCCTAAAGTGGCCATAATTTACCAAACCAAATAGTTTTTGCTTGAACTTTCTACTCCCAATAATAACCGAGTTATAGCGATCTTGCAATTATAAAAAATCACCCTGTACATCTAAGTTTCAAAATTTAGGAAATCTACAGGAAATAGAGTGGCTCCGGAACGAAATAGCGATGTACAAAATAGCGAAGTACGAAATAGCGAGTAATGAAATAGCGACTATCAAAATAGCGATGTAATGAAAGGGCGACTATCAAAATAGCGATGTATCAAAATAGCGTTTGTAACAAAACAGCGATGTATCAAAATAGCGACAATCAAAATAGCGACAATCAAAATAGCGATATATTAAAATAGCGACAACCAAAATAGTGACAATCAAAATAGCGATGTATCAAAATAGCGATTTATCAAAATACCGAATCAAACCAAACCGAAATGAATCAAACCTATCCAAACCGAAATGCGCTATTATATCCTGCGGTATTTTGACTATACCAGATTATTAAAAAAAAAAAACTTTCCTGGTTTTTTTTGGGATCCTAGAGGGGGAGAGAAATATGTTGGTTCGGTTCGGTTCGATTCGATTCGATTCAGATCACACCCTCTACGATTCCGGGAAAAAAGTCAGGAGTTTTTTTTTTAAATTTCTTAGAAAGAAACCCTTTAGTCGAAGTATATGCCAAAACGGAACCGAAATATCGCTATTTTGTTACATCGCTATTTTGATAGTCGCTATTTTGTTACATCGCTATTTTGTTACATTGCTATTTTGTTACAATCGCTATTTTGTTACATCGCTATTTTGTTACATCGCTATTTTGATAGTCGCCCTTTCATTACATCGCTAATTTGATTGTCGCTATTTCGATACTGCTATTTTAATACTCGCTATTTTGTACATCGCTATTTCGTTCCAGAGCCAAATAGAGTATACCAAGAAAACTTAGGGAAAAATTATGCCAAAATACAGAGGTGCAAAAAAATGAGTATAAAAAATAACAAAGCCAAAATAATCTTTTCCTAGAAAATAATTTTTTCTATAAGCGTGCGGAAAAGTCCACTTTTCCGCACGCATTTTAGTGTGGAAAGTGCCACTTTTCCGCAATAGTGCGGAAAAATATTTTTTCCGCAATAGTGCGGAAAAGTAAATTTGTTACGATTTTGAGGTGTTCTATAACATTTAGACCGTTCAAAATACATTTGTATCTTTCCTAGCACACGAAATATCCTAAAAATATTCAAATTGACTAAAATTCTGCTATATTTTCAATATTTTCGATAAAATAAAGTTTTCAGTAAAATAGGTTCAAATTATAAGTTTTAAACCTCCCCGGTATAAATATCGTCATTGTCAATGTCAAACAACAATGAACACTAGTGGTTTTAGATTTGGCATCTTAAATCACCATAGCAACAAAGTACAAACAAACTGTCAAAACAAAGCCAATTTTGCAGATACAAGCGTCTTTTGAATTTTTCAAACAAAAAAATCAGATTTTCAATGGATTCTTCGGACGAAGATCTACCCCAGTCAGTTCTAGAAGCCGCTAGAATGTGAATAATAATAATTGATTTGATTAAAACGTTTTGAATATAAATAATTTTCTGATTAATTTTTAGTTTTTTCCTCACGCTTATAGAAAAAATAGTGTACCTAACTCGTGCGTAAAGTATCTTTTCCGCACTTGATTGCTGGCCAAACTCCGCTATCGCGTCGTTTGGCCATCTGCAATCGCGTGCGGAAAAGAGGCACTTTCCGCACTAGTTAGGTAAACTACTATTACGGCTCACTGTATTTTGATAGTATTTTTTTCCATTTAAAAAATAAGAAAACAAAATATTGATTTCAAATAATTGGTATATCTTACGTTTAAACTATTCTAAACAGTTTTTGTACTTAATATAGCCCATAGTAAAAATATTTTCCATAGATTTATAAAATGTAAAAATATACAGGGTGACTGGTAGGTGGACGACGTTCTTTTGAGGAGGTGAAAATAGACCCTATTTTCTACTGATAAAACATGATTAACTTCTATAAAATGTTTAACGGTTTTCAAGATATTTTAGTTTACAAGAAGAAATTCTCTTTGTAAGCCAAACACACAAATATTAGCAGTAAAAACTTGATTAAATATTATTGTTAACTTTAAATTATTTTGGTTTAAAACTAACTTTTCTTGTCAAGTATCTAACTAATGGTTCCTAATGCTTAAAAATTTCGAAAATTTAAAAGTATATTAAACATACAACATTATTGTAAAAAGTTGTCCATTTTATCGTCTTTAACAAAGGGTTCATTTATGTTTAAAACTTTTGAAAATTTCATAGTACCTTAATTGTACAAATTATTAGAGACTTATTGGAATAAAGCCAGGTAGTATGTTGACAGTTCTACATTGGCAGATGACAGCTGATCTTTTAATATCAGGCCTATGTTTACTATAAAAACCTAAACAAATACTGCCGTCTTTAATTAAAGATCAAAAAACGAGTTGATTTTAAATTGGGCTTTGTTATGTCAATTTTAAAAGTTCAACTTTCAACCTACACTGTAAATCTGTCAAAATACTGCCCTACAATAATACTGCGTGACGTTATCCCAATAATGCTCTATTATCAAAATTTATTGTCTTATTATTATAATAAGCTTTTTTTTTTATAAATTAAATAGTTTTAGTAAATTGTTTAATTTATTACAAAAAATTCCTCTTTTCTTTCAAATATTGTACAAAATTGCATCTTATTTTTAACTTTATTACCAAAATAATTATTGCTATTTAAATACTCTGCCAATATATGGGCCCCTAAGCTCACACTAGGTACTATAGTTATAGTGTACGTGTGAGCTAATATAACTAAAAACTGAAATATATTTTATTCAACTCCGGACTAAATTACCTTTTGTTTGATACCACACAAGCCATGTTTTGACTTAAACTCAAATTTTTACAATCTACCCCCACCCTTAAAAAACAAAAACTAAAATGTATTTTGTTAAACTCCGGACTCAATTACCTTTCGTTTGATATCACACACGCCATATTTTCACTTAAACTCTAATTTTTAAAATATACCCCCACCCTTTTTTTAAAATAAATTAAAATGTATTTTGTTCAACAGCAGACTCAATTATCTTTCGTTTGTTATCACACACGCCATATTTTCACATAAACTCTAATTTTTTAAATCTACCCCCACTCTTTTATTTGGTTTGTGTTCGGTGGATTTTGTTCATTTTTAAATGGGACCATCTCGAGCCAAGACCCAGCCTAGGTACCAAATTTCATTAAAATCGGCCAAGCGGTTTTTGAGTTATGCGCGTTGGTCGTTACAGACAGACATACAGACAGACATACAGACAGACAGACGGCGCAACAAAAAAGTTTCAAAATCATCTGAAACGCAAAGATATATAAAAATTTTTGAAATCCGAGCAACTTTTTTTTTTGCGAAAAAATTAGGATCACCATAGCTCACACTACTATAGTATAGTATAGAATCGTAGATTTCTCCAGGGTGAAGTAGAATCATAATGAAAAGGATTGAAGGGAAAGTCGAAAATACTTCACAATCTTTTTTATTTCTCAAAACACACTACGCGTTTCGATATGTAAATATCATTATCAAGTGTGATAGAAAATAAAAATCCCTCTTTTAAGGACAAAATCTAGAACACAAGTCAAAAAAAAAAAAATTAAAAAAAAAACAAAAAAAAAAAATGTTTTTTTTTTTACTTATGTTCCAGATTTTGTCCTTAAAAGAGGGATTTTTATTTTCTATCACACTTGATAATGATATTTACATATCGAAACGCGTAGTGTGTTTTGAGAAATAAAAAAGATTGTGAAGTATTTTGGACTTTCCCTTCAATCCTTTTCATTATAGTATAGTATGTGTGAGCTAAAATATATTTTTATGTCCCAGCTTATAATAAAATAAACATCACTCTTAAAATTATTTGAAAGCCAAGAGCGATTTTAAAAAACCTTATTCTAAAATATAATGTGCCTTATTTAAAGAACTTTAGATAATAATTTGTACGTTTGATTTGATCTGATATTTTGATATAAGCTTGGATTTGTGCAAGTGTAACCACTTATGTTATGCCGCGTTTAGAAAAACGCTAAATGCAATGGACTGTATAAGATAATTAATGATAGCGCGAGCAAACATAAATATATTGATATGAATTACGAAATAATCAAACGTCCATAGGTAAAATATTTGTGCCACACAACGGTAATCAGAGACAAATGCACTCACCAATTTGCAGCCACTTTCTCCACGTTCCAAGGGGCCCCTGAATGGATCTAATGATGTCACCACGTAGCTGAAGGGCTGAAGTTTCTAGTTCTATGCTTCAGTACACAAAAATCGAGCACTTTTAGGTGTAGATATTTGAAATAGTTGGAGAACGAAATTAACACGCCATTTTCTCGAGGCGGTCGACAAGGATCTCTCTGGTTGTTGGTGCGCATGTCCAAATACGCGAAATGCGCTTTGTCCTTCATACAATTGTGTGTTTTTTTAAAAATATATATAAACAACCGCGAAATTTAGCGGGAGCTAACATAACTGCCCTCCAAAACACACAATTTTAGAATCTCAACCGGACAGATATAGATATAAGAAAAAGAATCGACCGATAAATATAAATGAATGAAAACAAAAAACTCTTTTTAATTTTGTTGTTACATATTTGGCTCACAAAGAAAAGAATTTCTTAAAACTTAAAAATCTGAAATACCTCGAAAACAGCCTAAAAATGTGTAGAGGTAAATTATGTTTAATCAGTAGCACTTTTACCTCCTCAACAAGTCACCCTGTATGGGCTGATTTATTTGTAGAAAGAAACTATTTCATTTATTTTAATTTTGTTTAATATAATTTCATACCTAAGTCGCCGTCGTTGTTTCCCTCGGTATATGTGGAAGGTGTTCTCCTGAACGAATTTTTTATGTCAAAAATTCCGATTGATTCCCTTCCTAAGTCGTTTAGCGTACTTTGGTTTAATACTCCCAAAGATTCTCTCGTACTGACATTTAGGAATCCCAAAGATTCTCTAAAAATTAAATAGTTGTCTAAATAAAGTTATACAGACAGGGTGAGTAAACTTAAAACCAATTCGATAGAAACTAGAGATTTAAGATTTAACAAAAATAAAATTAAAATATTTTGATATTTTTTGCAAAATAGATTTGCAGCATATTAGTTTTTATTTTAAACCCCCTCTCTTCAGAGGTTTAAACTACTACGTTATTTTTTTTCCTAAATGTAACAGTACTCCATGTGATATCTTGATCGATAGGTCTTTTAAACAGGAAAATTTACATTTGATATTTAAGTATTGTTCATACTCGTCATAGTCTTTTGTTTTTTATTAGTCTTTGTCCTTTGATTAGTCTTAGCAGTCTTAAACAAAATCGGCTGTTCATACTCGTCTTTTGTTTTTGATTAGTCTTAGTCATAACCCACTGAAAAAAAAAATCAATTTCAATAAAAAGGCCCCTTTTCAAAAGTCATTTTCTACACAAAACAATCTTATTTAACCTAATTTGTGCACGAAACACAGACACGAAAGAACAAAAGCGAAAAAGAAAATAAAAACAAATAAAATTTTGAGGTTATGTTGAGATTTTCTGTTAAAAACATGATTAATGGCGGTAAATTCAAAATTTCGGACGCGCGCTTGCGCTCTTCGGACGCCCTGTAAAAAAAACAACAAATATCAGCTGATGTCTGTCACTCGTCTTAGTCGTTGTCCTAAGGATTGAAAGTTGGCAACTCTTAAGACAAAGACTAATCAAAAACAAAAGCAAAAGCATTGTATGAACACTCCCATAAGAAACAGTGGTTTTAACTTTCTTATGACAAGACATATGACTAAACCAAGACAAAAGACTAGACAAAAGACGAGTATGAACGATCCATTACACTTTTAAGGTGATAAGTAAGAACTGTAAAACAAAAATTAAATAAAAAAAAACTAAAATTTAAAATAATGATGAGATTAAGAACCCTCCCTACCTGTTCATTATTTGTGAATTATTACCTGGCACTTAGGTTAATAATCCCTAGAGATTCCTTTGTGCTGATGTCAAAATCTATGTTATTGGCGAAAGGATCTCCACCACTGATATTAAACAAATTCCCGGTTACTGATTCCAAAGCACCGTTTGGCAAAATTCCTACAAAAATATATATTCTTAAAACTTAAAACATAAATAGAGCTTTACATTCTACAAACCAAACAAGTTTCGTGGCTAATCGTGTAAAAAATAGTTTTTGTTTCTCTCATATTTTTCCGTGGGTAGCTTGAAAGCTTAACCTCACGGGGGTCCAAGATCTAATGGACACCTAATAAGTGTTGACAGTTAACTGTTTCGTCCTTATGGGACTTCTCAGAACACTGTTTGTTCAACGTGTCACTCTTGCGAAGTTAATTAGACGGTTTTGTATCTAATCCGCTTTCAAGCTACCCACGGAAAAATATGAGAGAAACAAAAACTCCTTTTTACCCGATTAGCCACGAAACTTGTTTGATTTTTAAATTCACGGGTACTAAATTTCACGTTTAATTCTACAAACCTTTTACAAATTTTAGTTGTTTAAAATAAAATTAATTAAAAATAAAGAAAGAATAAAAAATAAAGATATACAAATTTAAAAATTGTTTATAAGTTATTTTGAATTTTTCCAGCCTATTTTTATTAATTTTGATTTTTGATAAATTTGGCAATGTTGCGCACAAATTTGATTTTTATTTTGACAAATGACATTGGGCGCAATTTCTGCTCCCCCCCCCCCATAGAGTGAGGAAAACATTCGCATATAATTCGTGCAAAAATATTCAAATCCCCTTAAAACACGCAAAACAATTCAAAATTGAACGAAGTTTAATGCACAATACTTGCATAAAATTAGTTCAGATAGTCTGCTTGAGATGGCGTTAGTGCCACTACGGGCCACCGCGTGCCAAACCCCGTAAGTTGCATGAATAACGGACGAGCGGCTAGTTCACAACTTGCATTCCATTTGCTATTGGTTGACATAGTCAGGCGGGATTTTTAAAAATAAAACTCTCCTGTCCTCGTTTTGGGAGGTTGAAATCGGTGTTAAACCAAACTGAAACAAAACCTAACCGTGGTCAATTGATGGGAAACGTATCCTAGGTTAGGATACGTTGTAGAATAATTTCTCAGGGTTAGGTTAACACCGATTTCGACAGGAAAACAGGATAGGGAAGCTAATTTATACTATATATCATAATTTTTGAGATAACTTTTTGACAGTTATCAGTTGTTTACCATAACAAAAAGCATAGGCCAACAAAAAAAAGTTGTAAAAAGTTGTCCCAAAAATAATGACATGAACTGTAAAAGAATATAATATGTCAAGGCCAACACAAAAATAGAGGCCACAACCCTGAAAAAATCAGCTGTCCTCCCGGGGCTGAATTTTACATTGGGTCTTATGGGAGGTCAGAGGTTTTTTTATGATATTTTCAAAATGGCACTACAGATTTCCGCAAAATTTCAGTGAAATATTCCCAGACGCCATCCCGATATTCTACCAAAGGTTTGTAAGGAAGCAACATGATTAAAAGGTTAAAATCTTCAAGATTTAGCATTCCTTATTTTGAATTCAAATTACCCGCCATGTACCACATGCCAACTGTTATATTTGACATGTATTTGAATTTGTCATATGTGATTGTCACATTCGCTTCTGCTTTAAACTTAATTTTTGTGTGAGCTAATGAAGCGGCTATAAAAAATTAGGGCTTACTATACATTTAAAAAAAATTGTTCTGCCAGAATAAAGTAAAAACAATCTCAAAAACGGCTTTATTTAAAATAAAATCAAATATCCATGAACCGTCATTCCAACTTCAATATTTGAAAGACAATCAGCTGTGTCGTAACGTGACCATCAAAAAAAAATCAGCCCCGGATGTGACGTCAACAAAGTGGAGGATCGTGGCCCGTCCATTTTGATAGCCCTGAATATGTTTTTAAAAAACAATTTAAAAAAACTCATCAACATATGCATAGATTTAGTTAAATTCAATAGGTATGTACTGCACAAACCACTACACTTTTTAATCACTTACAACTAGTATATATTCGTATTTTACGCCGAAAGCTGTAAACATAATGTTTGTTAAATGCTTGACTGGTGGCACCATCTCTTAATATAATATAATAATAATCTTAAACGGCAACGTTCAACATCAAAAAGTCAGCTGACTATTTCGACCAATAGCAAACGGAATGCAAGTTGTGAACTAGCCGCTCATAATAACGGCATATTGTTAGTGTGCCCTTGACTACTCAGGGACGTTTAGCCCTGTAATTTCGCTATTTTGTTATCTACATGACGTAAAACGCGTTTCGGTCCAGGTTGCTGACATACCGTGTGTTAATGTATCGTGGCTAAAATAAAACTTGATCGACGAGATATTAAAAAAGGTCTAACACAAAAATATCATCAATGTACCCAGTAGCATTGAGGCAAAACGTACCACGTATTAACTACAGGCCCTCGATACATTTGACAATTGTGGTGTAAAACAATTGTCAAATATATCGAGGGCCTCTAGTATTAACCATAGCGAAAAAATCTATCCAAATTGATTGGACCGCGACCGCGAGAGTACTACGCCCACACTTAAGTCTTGAATTTATGTCCTGCATTGCTGGTAATGCTTGCTTATTGGGTTAGGTTTGTTAAGGTTCGGTTTGGCTTAGTTTCTTTGCTGTCGACGTTGGAGTAATTTTTTGCGCTATGGTTGGTACGTGGTCCGTTTTGCCTAAATGCTACCTGGTAAAAGACAATGTTTGAAGATGCCAAGCGTTACCATGTGTCTAAAAAATGATGTACTTCGTAGACATCATAAGGCATTTAAAAGTTAAAAAGAGAACAAAAAATCTTACCTAAAGATTCTCTTCCAATATCAAAAGGGCTGTTTAAATCCAAAAATGTTAAAGGTGATCTCTTCCTGGCCAATGGAGAATTAGTCGCTTTGTTAGGAGAAAATGGAATTTTAAATGGGGAACTTCTTAAGTTTGTACTGCTTGTAGTATTAATTATCTCTTTAAATGTGTCCACGACTTTCTCTGTATTATAACTTATAACTTGGTTATCCATATTCGTATTTTCGTTATGATTTATCTTATGTGCTATGCGTGTCTGCTCTTGCGGGGAAATATTAGTGCATTTTGTGACTTGTATGCTTTGAATATTTCCAGTTATTCTTCTTTTAGCAGATGTTGTATTATTTGGTGTATCAACAGGTATTTTTTCATGTATGCTTTGATGTTTTTCACCTATTTTCTCTTCTTCTACAACTTGATTGCCAGTATGCGAATTCTCTTTACTAATTAAATCCTCTGCCGTGTTATGGATATTTTTAATTTCTTGCGTTGTTTTTTTATCACGTCCATGTTTATCTCTTTGAGCTGATTTATTTTTTGTACATTTTTGTTTATCACTTATTTTGGCATTTTCTACAATTTCATTGTCTATATGCCCGTTTACTTTGTCATTAACAATTGAGATCGTGTTACACATATTTTCGATTTTATGGAATGTTGTTTCTTTATCATGAGTATTATCAACGAATTTGTTTTCTTTTTTGCCTTGATGGTTCTCATTTATTGCTTTTTCTACAACTGGAATGTCCTTATGCCTATTTTCGTTACCAATTAAACTTTCTACCAGGTTCGGAATATTTTCGATTTTATTGACTGTTTTTTCCCTGATATGTCCACGTTTAATTTCTTTATTATAATGAATGTTTTCTTTATTATGAACAGATATGTTTTCTTCAGTGCTTTGTTGTTTGTGAATAAATTTGGGTTCTTCAAAACCCTTATTCTTAATTTGATTAGCTAAATCGTTCTGAATTTGTGGTAATTTACTGTCATACAAAATGTTAAGCGAGTTATCAAATCTTTTTTCATCAGTTTGAGTAAGTTGTGAGTTTTCAGGATTTTCAACCGTATTAGCTTCTTTGGTATCTTCCATCTCTTTATGTTAATAATCTTTAACCTCTGAGTAATGTTGTATTAGCTTTGTTTGATTGTGCTATAAATTAAAAGTTTGATCGACATTAGAAAATTTGTTTTCTAGAGTAGCTTAATTTTTATGATTAAAAATTCAGGATTATAAGAGTAATTGTGAAAAAAGTTTGCCAAATAAATTGTTTTATGTCAGTCTTTTGTTTCTTTTAATGATTTTCTTTTAATAATTTAGTTGTACAATAAAACTAATGCTTTAATTAAATTACAAAATTGTGGGGTGTACTCAGCTTTGCCATATATTTATAAAAAGTGGCGTGACCTAGAGGGGACCCCAGACACTTATAAAAATTTGTACACCTATTTAAGTATTAAGTTAAATACTGTATTTATTTGGGATTTAAAGGTATTTAAGTGTATTTAAATGTCATTTAAGTATTTAAAAGTATTTAAAAGCTATTTAAATGTATTTATTAAATACTTTTACCAAATTTGTACACCTATTTAAGGAGTGTCCCACCCCTTGCATAAACCTAAACATTTGATAACTGTCAAATAATGTAGTGACATAACAGAGTATGTCCCAAAACCACCAAAACTGATGCATGTGCAGTAACCGATATCATGTCTAGCCAAAAAAGTAACATTAAGAATTAAATAGTGGTTCTGGCTTCAAGCATCACATGTGAGAATGCATGGGTATGCTGCATATTTATGCTCTAACGTATTTGCCAGGCGGGTCTACTACGTTATACCTCGATGCTTGAAAATGGGTGTTTCTTTTTTTAATGATAAGTTGAGGTCGTTTTATACTGTTTTCAAGAAAAAAAAATGCGGATTTTTCGCATTTTTTTTAGAAATTTCAAAATTAAAAAATTAGTAAAAACTCATACAAATTGCTATAGAAAGATTTTATTTGACGTATTTCGAGAAAGAGAGGGACGGCTCACAATCGACTGAGCTTTAAATAAATGGTAATTTAGCCAAAAATAAGGTGACCAACTGTCTGGCAAGAGGCGATAAAAAGTTATTGGTTTTTAGAAATGTATTTACGCATAGAAAAAATGGTTACACCATATTTTTGAAATCTAACGTTCGACCTTACATTTTGCTCCAACATTTTAATTTGTCGCGCCATTTTTGACTCCGTAAAATCGTCCAAAATCGACTATTATAATGAAAAAAATGCAGAAACAATTATAATAATGATGATTTACAGAAATTCAGCAGTTCGGTTTGGTTCGGTTTGGGGTCGATCTTAGATTAGGTTGGTTGTGTTTTTAAAGTAATTCAGCAGGAGTCGGCTGCGCTGACTCCTGCTGAATTACTTTAAGACCCAACAAACCTAACCTAAAAACCAAACCGAAACGCAACTTAACTGAACCAAAACGAACCGAACCGAACCGAACCGAAACCGAAACCGAACCGAACCGAACCGAAACCAAACCAAACCCGAACCGAACCGAACCGAACCAAACAGAACCGAACCGAACCGAACCGAACCAAACCAAACCGAACTGAACCAAACCGAACTGAACGGAACCGAACCGAACCGTACCGCACAAGCAATAAGCAAGAATCGGCTGCGCCGATTCTTGGTGAATAGTTCTAAATAATTAATTTCCTATAATTTGGGCCTTTAACCCTCAGATGCCCCGTAACAAGGCTTTGCTAATCCATTTTCAATCTTTGTTGTTTTATATGTGAGCAACAAGGACTTAATCGCGATTAAACCCATGATCGCGCTTAAGTGCTTACGGTGCATCTGAGGGTAAGTCAGCGTAAGCAAATCGAATTGGGAAATTTGATATGGCCGAATGACCCGGAAACAGTTGGCCCAGCAAAAAATTTCTATCAATGTGTTAAAACATCTATGGGAAAGTCAAGTGTACAAATTTTCAAATTATGTGAAAAAACCGCGAAAAAACACGAAAATCTAGGTATGTAATTAATTTAAAATTGTTAAATTATTAATCCTAAGCTAATTTACAAATGTATGTCGAAAATTTGACGATGCAGTGATAGAAATTGATTTTTTTTCAACCAAAACAAGTCAGAGAAAATCACTATGTAACGTTTTTTAAAAAATTATTTTAAAAAAATCCATAGTTTTTTTTTTAATTTCCCGTATCTAAATCGACTAAAAATAGTCCAAAGAATCATTTCCATACAAAAAAATCGTTATATAGGGCGTTTTGACGAGCGAGGTATAACGTAGTAGAACCGCCAAATTCGACTAACTTGGCTTAGGGTAAGTTAATGTGAGCAAAAATCGGGACGCCTGGTGGTAACCCTAAAGAAAAACTATGAAAATTTTAAACTTAAATATTTAACTAGCTACGATTTTACTCACCTACATAATGCCTGACTGTCTGGCTTCTCAGTTTAATCGAGTTTATCCGCAAAAAAACATACAAAAAATTGTTAAAAAAAAAACACACAAAAATTGAAAACCACTACCGTTAAATTAAATTAAATCCAATCAGCTGTTCTAATGGCGTATTCCATTGGGAAAATGAGTGCAGCACTGGCTCGGTGTTTGTATTCCATTGACATGCACTTTTTCAGTTTTCGTATTCCATTGAGGAACTTATGAATTCAGTTTTGCACTGAGTGCGGCTTTCTTGACACCGGCTCTGAGGGCTCGTGCCGCACCGAAAACTTTTTCACGCCATTAATTTTAAACGCTTATTATTTCGTAGGACGTAAAAATGAGTGCAGATAAAGTAGTGAGCGATTTTTTATTATTTTCTTCGCTGCTAAGTAGTAGCAGCGATGAAGGTGAAGGGGATCAGTTTTGTGCAATGCAAACAATAAGAACGAAACCCCAAAAATCAAAAACAACAAAAACTATTAAAAATGTGGTTTACAGATTTAACAACAAATAGGTAATTAGATTTGTATGGATTTGGTTGACTGGGGCCTTGGGGCTAATTTTCCGACAGTTGAGGTTTTCTGGCAGCTATGATTATAAGTAAAAATAAATATATTTTTTAGTTCAACAAACACTTTTGGCTCGAGTTGAGCACTGCAGAATTCGTCAGAAACAAGTTCAAAGAGTCTCAGCTCTGTCCAAAAAAAAACACGGGGGACGAAACCCCATTAGCGCTGAGGCATAGTCATTTTTATGGTATGTTAAACACACAAAAATGATAATTGTCCGAATATTTTTTATTTTTCAATGAATTTTTATTGTTAACATTTTTTTCCAAAATGAACCTGGCTAAAATTTGTCGAGGATCTTGCTAAAACATTAAAAAATATTATATTTTTTAGAATTTTTTTTTAAATTTTAGTTTCGTTTTTTATTAACAAAAATCACGTGATACTTCATTTAAAAAGTAATTTAAAGACCTTTCAACTAAGCCATATATCAATAGTCTGGTGTATGTAGTTCTCTAGATATCTTAATTTTTGGTAATATATTTTGAGCCAAATTGGCAGGTTTTTTCAAAAAAAAAAATCAAAATTTCATTAATAAAAACTACTTATCAGAAAAATTTAAAATTTAGTATTTTTCATCATCTTTATGGGTAGAATGAATGTACCAAATGATCAAAATCGGTGAGGTGGTCTGCCAAACCTCTGGTTGATTTGATATGAAACGACCCAATGCATGTTGGACACTTCTTGGAACCCCACGCAGAAGTGAAAACTTTAGTGGGCTCTTTTAATTTTGTTATAACTGTATATAAATACTTATTGGAAAATAAATACTAAAAATAAATAAAAAAGGATGATTTCTTGACTTTTAACACTAAAAGTTTATATAAACGTAAATGTTTAGTTATGGAGCAACAAGGTGTTGAAATTTCACATGTCAAAAAGGAACAAGGAAATTTTGTTTGAAAAATTAAACTGCGAAGCCTGAAATTTTTGTTAAAATAATTTTAAGATTGCTGGGTATTTTTGTAGTTTGCTTGTAACAAAGCCTAAGTAAGAGAAGTCGCTTTGTTTTAAGATATGTCAGAGTCATCTGTAATCAGAGTCTCAGACAGAGTGATGGACTTTCTTCTGAATCTGGCCCCAAGTATCATCCAAATGCCTATTTCCCCAGAAGGAAAAGAATTCCTGGATCAAAAATTAAAAGAAGTTGGTTAGGTTTGTTTATATGTCAAAAATAAAATGGTAATTCTTCACGTCATTTTAAGCATTTTTTGTCTCTCGACCAAGAAACGCTTATAGTTTTCGACATATTATGTAGCTAATATTCGACAAACAGATGCAATAGGGTTTAATAAAACAACCCAACTGCGGCAAACAATCTATAGGGTGATATTTTTTAAGTCTGATGCTTCTTTTTCCTTCTTAACTTAACTTAAATTAAAATTTTCACATTTTACAACACAACAAAAAAATGTGTGTGCTTAAGACCACACGGCAGAAGTGTAAACTTCAACAGGGCGAAAAATAATACTGGCCTTCATCTGCATCATCATATCGGTCGCTGAATGTTCCTCTCACAGTTAGTCGACTTGAGCCGACTTCACCCGAATGAGCGGTAATAGTTGAGCCTTACGGCTCAGGTCAATTCACTACCCACAAATACGGCTAAACGCGCCTGAAGAAAATATGTGGTTATTGTCTTGCATGTGCACTGAGTACAACACTGGGCTAGTCAGTGGGTCAAAAGAATACAAAAAATTGCAGTAGTTTTCCCAAAAGAATACGAAAACTGCACTAGTGGCGCACCAGTGCTGCACTTTTTTCCCAAAAGAATTCGCCATAAGCTGGCAAGAGCGCCGCAAAAACAGTGTTGCCTTGAACAAAAATCTTTGAAACGTCAAAATCAGCTGAGACCACGTCCTTCGAAATGACATTCCTTCGACCTCTTCTTTTGAACTAATCTAAAAAATTGCAAAATTTTCCCAAAAATCATAATTTTTAGAAAATTTTCAAATATGCAGTGCACCGCATGGAATGTCCTGAGCAGCTCGGTCAAAGTAAGTACTATGATATTTATGAGTTTGAATAAAATAGGTAAAAACAGGGTCTTTCTTGGTTACATAACCTGAAAAAGAGGTTAGTAGGAAATCTTTGGGTTACAAAAACTCCTCACCGATCTTGTGAAATTCTCAAAATGGGAGTAAAAAAAACATACATCTCTTCATGTCAGGACCTATCAAGAAGCTTAAATCAAGTAAAATTGAATTGAATATGAATTCAGACACTGAAGTCCTAAGCAGGGTCATAACTGAGGTCCTTGCTAATAGCAAATTCTTTTGGGAGAAAATGTAGCACTGGTGGGGCCACTAGTGCAATTTTTGTATTCTTTTGGGAAAACTATTGCAACTTTTTTGTATTTTTTTGAGCAACTGACTAATTTAAGTGTTGCACTGAGTGCACATTCTTTGACACAGGCTCTCCAAGGTTGTGTTGCACCAGTAAATTTTTTTATTGTTTTGAAACTGCAGTGGGGCAATGGACTACAAATGGCACACTAACTTTCGCAAAAGAATTCGCTATTGGTTTTTATTATTAGTCCTTTATTTAGCACAAAAAATGCTACTTACAAAAAATTGTTACAAAAATGATGTATAAACTGAGGTATAAATCATCATATCTGATGTAGGTAATATTTAAATTAAAGTAAAGTTAACAAAATAAAATTGCCCATATAATTATATGAAAAATTATAAGTAGACAGAAGAAAGGGTCACAAGGGGAAATCTTGCAAAAGACACCCTACTTTCCTACCAGAGTCATTTCTCCTCTGCTGGGAGAGGCCAGGAACTGTGGGATTCTTACTGACTAAAACCCCTTGATTGTGACTCTGGCTTGCCTAGGCAAGCCACAATCACTGCACTGAAGCCATTACTCGTTTATTATGCACCTTTTTGTCTAGGGGTGGATAACTCAAACCCCAGCAGCAAGCAAAATCCAATTTTCAAAATTTTGATTGATTTTTTTTGGGATGGGAGAGGTAAATTGTAAAACAAAGTCATAACTCACAAACTACAGCTACAAAACATGATTTTCAGTTTTAGAAGAATTACATTTGCATCAAAAGTTGGAACAATATTAAAGGTCATCAGTGCCATATCAAAAACTACAAAAAATATTTAAAAATTATTACTTACATACTAAACAATTGGATAACAAAACAGTGGCTTTCACATAAAACTGAAAATTTTCTTTTGTTTTTAGCTCACACTACTACTATAAGTAGTGTGAGTTATGGTGATCCTAATTTTTTCGAAAAAAAAAAGTTGCTCCGATTTCAAAATTTTTTATATATCTTTGCGTTTCAGATGATTTTGAAACTTTTTTGTTTTGCTGTCTGTCTGTCTGTGTGTCTGTATGTCTGTCTGTAACGACCAACGCGCATAACTCAAAAACCGCTTGTCCGATTTTAATGAAATTTGGTACCTAAGTTGGGTCTTGGGCCGTGATGGTCCCATTTAAAAATGAACAAAATCCACCGAACGCAAGCCAAATACCAAATAAAAGGGTGGGGGTAGATTCTAAAAATTAGAGTTTATGTGAAAATATGGCGTGTGTGATATCAAACGAAAGGTAATTGAGTCTGGAGTTAAACAAAATACATTTTAGTTTTTTTTTAAAGGGTGGGGGGTAGATTAAAAAAATTTGAGTTTAAGTCAAAACATGGCTTGTGTGGTATCAAACGAAAGGTAATTGAGTCTGGAGTTGAATAAAATATATTTCAGTTTTTGATTATATTAGCTCACACTATAACTATAGTACCTAGTGTGAGCTTAGGTGCCCATAGATTGGCAGAGTATTTATTGAGGGGGTTAAAGTACACCAGATATCTAAATGTGGTTTTTAAATTAAGGTAGATCGAGAGGTGAACAGCTAACCCAAAATGTGTACACCGGTTGTGAAAATCCACAATCTTTTGCTAAGATTGTGCAAAGATTGTGAGGGATTGTGGAAAGATTGTGGCAAGATTGTGAGGGATTGTGGAGGACTGTGCAGCGGCGTAGCGTACCTGCGTACCTGAAAGGGGGGGGCCGTCCCATCAAAAATTCTGGTGACCAAAAAAAAAAAAAAATCATCATGCCTATAGTTTCCTTGGCCGCCCTCTTAATTTACCGTTACCGGCCCTGCTACTTAATAACCGAGGGGTGACAGCTAACCCCAAAATGTGTGCGACGATTGTGAAAATCCACAATCTTTTGCTAAGATTGTGAGGGATTGTGTAAAGATTGTGAGGGATTGTGGTAAGATTGTGAGGGATTGTGGTAAGATTGTGAGGGATTGTGAAGGATTGTGGTAAGATTGTGAAGGATTGTGAGAGATTGGGAGGGATTGTGTAAAGATTGTGAGAATTGTGTACACCGATTGTGAGAGCTGTTCACCCCTCAAGGTAGATTAAGGTAAACAATAATCAGTAGTTGACATAGGTAAAGATAGTAAGTATTTATTGATCAGTGAAACATCAAGAAAGAATTCTTAACACAAAAATTGCCTTATGATGTTTATTTTTTCTTATTTCTAAAAATAATTTAAATAAGTAGGTACTCCAAAAAAAATCAATATTTGATATGCAACTTTTTTGAGGAATCAGTGTTTGACATAAAAATAATCAGTTCTTGACATCACTTTTTTAGCCATTGACATTTTAATGTTTGTTTGAATTCACAGTTAAGTCTCCAAATCCAATTATAGAAGGTTGGGGTAAACACTTAACCACTTGATTTGGATTTAATACATTCAAATCCCTCTAATTTAGTCTAAATAAAGTTTTTGCTTCATTGTAGTAGTTAAGGCATTGTGAAGCTTCTTTTTACCACGAAATTGGGCCAATAAAAATTCACCTTTTTGAAATTCTTCTGCAAAAACTGCTTCATTGTCATTATTTTTAATTTCACTGACATCATCCCCACTACTACCTAATTCTATCCATTCCTCTGATTCTTCTGAATCTGACAAAGTCTGATGTTTTTTTTCTTTTGTTTGTTTTAACTTAAGTTTCTGTTTTTCAGTTAAATTTGTCTTCTCTCTTCTTTCTTCAGCTCTTGCCTTGTTTTGTCTTTCTTGTTCTAATTGTGTCTTTTCTTTTTTAGGTGATATTGTTGCTACTGTTTTGCTACAAACTGAATTTTCTTTTTCTTCTTTCTTTTATTAACTTTCTTTTCAGTTTTTGGCCAAAACAGCGCATTTTTAAAAGGCGTCTGTATCGTTTCTTCATTAAATACTATTTTCCTTTTGACTTTTTCTACTCTCTGCCTTGTAATGGGGTCAGAATATACTGGAGCTTATAGGTCTTGATTTGAGTGTTGATTGTTATTCCAATGCAAATAATATGTCATCATCATTGAATCATCAAGTGGTTTCTTTGTATTATTATCTTCATTTACATTCTCTTTTTCCAACTCTATATACATGTGCTTGGAAGACTCTCCCAGTTTTACTATGTTAGGCTCATCTATTACTTTAGTTGTTTGTTTGCCAATGTCTTGTTCAAAACTCTACTACCAATTCATTATTTTCTTCTCTAGGTCTCATAGATAAATTATGTTGATTATCATGTTCTTTTAAAATTGTCTCACTTGCACTAATTTCATAAATTATTTTTCTATACAAATTATAGTAGTAGTAGTAGCAGCAATATATTTTATTTAGCATTTTGCTACTATGTACAAAATATTCATAATTGAACTAAATTAATCACTTTGTTATATTTTTAAAAGGTTTTGAACATTTAAAAGATTGTTTAAATAAAGATAGATGTTTTTGATTTTGTTTAATTTTTTAATTGATTAAATTATATAGTGAAAAATCTTCTTGTCTATTCTTCCACTTTCCTTCATTGGATTGAAAATTCTTAACCTTATCAGGTCCCAAATATTTGTTGACAAAATTTAAGAAACTTTTTAGTTTGTTACATTATTAGGGTTTTTTACCTCTATATCTGCGGTATTTTCAAATGGAAATTCAAATACCTCTGGGTCCCATGGAACCAGACTTCTTCATAGTGTAGTAGTAGCATATTTATTTCACACACTGGCGGTCCAGGTTCGATTCCTGGCTAGGTACTTGATTGTTGGTGATATTCAAATGCTTTAACTTTGTGAAACTAAGCGATTGATCCTGATTGGAAGTGTGTGAGTGTGTGTAGTTCATACTCAGGCCTATATTTCAGAGGTATTCAGTTCTTCTTTCTTATCTGTTATTAAGGCGATATCATTAGGATGTACTGACTATTACATCTGTGTATTCGGCTATTAATTAAAAATGCTTTTACTGCCCAGTGCTCGAAAGCTTTTTCAAAGTCTATAAACGCCATATGTTTGTAATTTGTCGTTGTTGTTCGTTTTTTTTAAAAATATGTTTGAAAGTTAATGGCAATATTGTTCTACAAATCATATGCTTGGTTTAGTCAGTCCGATGCACGTAGCATGTCTACGCCTGCATACTTTGTTAGGAATCACTTTCAAGTATTTTTGCGGAGGAAAAAGTTAGGCGTCTCGGCCAAATAAAGCTATGTATGAAAATTTTGTTAGATAGAGTTAGATGCCATTTAGTATTTTTGCAACTTGCCATTTCTAAAACTTTACGTAGGTCACTTTTGTCAAATTCGAAGGCAACTTCACTAAGTACTCAAATCAATATGCAATAAAAAATAATATCTTTCTTATTGCCCCATTGCGATGTTTTTTATTACCCCACGATAATCAACACGAAAGGGAAACAAGACACATTTCCATTCTGAACTACAGTGAAGTCCGGATATAACGAACCTCAAAAATGAACTAAATACGGTTCGTTATATCCGAGGTTCGTTAAAACAGTAGTAAATAAATTTGCTTTAATTTCTTTTTTTTAATAGTATCCAAGATTAAGAAAACTAAAAATATTACAAAAAATACTATAAATTTTTATATTTTTAGAAAAAGGCAGAATACATTCAAATAAAGACGTTTATTGTTATTGTTATACATATAAATATGTAAAGTACATAATATGGTGGTATGTAGTAATACATACATAAAGAAATCCTAAATCTTTTTTTTAATTATTAGGAAATCCATAATTTTTGTTTGTACATTTCTACTAATATTCCCTGTTTATATAGCTTTCAAGGTTACAAAATGATGCCCATATTTTATCAGGAACTTGGCGAGATTCCAAAATATGAGTTTCCGAAATTTTGTTTTTACAAAAAAGTTTCACGGGCAAGACCTCAGAGGTAAAGGTAGCTCGGGGACGCGTTCTCTCCTCAGTAAACACCATATTTCATATTCCTTTTCAGATATCCACATCATCATTTCATCTCCTTCCATTTTATGCTTATGCTCGGGCTGAATGAAGCCTAATGAGGCAGAAACGCGTCCCCGAGCTACCTTTACCTCTGAGGTCTTGCCCGTGAAACTTTTTTGTAAAAACTTTATACCTCGTGAACTTCCTTCAAATTTTGTTTTCCATTTCACGAATGGTTGGAACATAAACCTTAGTGACTTCAACAGAATTATCTTGAACAGGATCATCATTATCTTCGTCATTATCACTTGAAACCACGTTTGAGGTTACGAAAAGATTATAATTTGCGCATCAGTCAACGTTTCTCTTGCTACAATGTCTTTATCAATAGTCACATAATCGTTAAAATCGAAGTCACACATTTTTCTATTAGCTTGTTCTTCTACTAAATCAAGCATATCATTATCGAATTAATATTCGTGATCATATTCTGGGTCTTGTGCATGTCTTTGCAACCATTCGTGTCATTGCCGTATCATCTAGTGTGAAAATGCCCATTGTCTGCTTCGTTTTAAAAGAAAAATACATATTCTAGATTAATAAAATTAGGTTCGCTATCGTTATAACCAGTAAGACAATACATGAGTATTTATGGATGTCTTTTCGTGTAAAGAAAAAAGGTTCGTATTAACCAGAAGTTCACTATAAACGGGTTCGTTATAAGCGGACTTCACTGTACTTGTTTATGACAAGCAAAATTTAAAATAAAACAGAATATCTTACATTTGACAACAAACTTAAGTATTAAAACGAAAAAATTAAGACCTTCCTTCAGACAAAAAAAAATTATTGTGTGTGCTTAAGACCACACGGCAGAAGTGTAAACTTCAACAAGGCGAAATCAATAATACTGGCCCATAACATATTCTGCAAAGCGGACCGAACCGAACTCTTCTGTGTACTGGCCTTCATCTGCATCATCATATCGCTCGCTGAATGTTTCTCAGTTAGTCGACTCGAGCCGATTTCACCCGAATGAGCGTTACATAGCCGAGCCTGACGGCTCAGTTCAATTCACTACCCACAAAAAATGCTAAACGCGCCTAAAGAAGCTTACACTTCAAAAATTATTTGAAATGGTTTGCTTGTGAAAAATATGTTTAAAAAAAAACAAAAGTGCTAAAACTTCATTAATATTGTAGTAGAAAAATTTCAAAGGTTTTTTTCAGATATCTTAAATGACAAAAGACAAACTGCAAGAGTAGCAAAAAAATATTTCCTATCTTTTTCCATCTGTCCCTGGTTCCGTTTAACACAGGGTCCCTAGGGACCGTACGCTCATTTCGGCTTTCACCCTAGGGTCACTGCATCACGAAGACGTAGAAGTCGCCGGCTTCCAGGATGCAGTGACCCTACTTTCACCTGTGCAGCCAGCGCCACCAAATGGCGCGGGATTTAATAGAAGCTCGCTAAAACAATCGCGCACGTTCTACGTACGTCAAATTACCTATGTTAACCGGTCCACGGAAGCCGCTAACGACATGTGACGTTCAAATGTCAACAGTGTCAAGTTGCGTTACTCGTCGGCCGTTATCTCGTCGCCTCCATGCCTAGGAAACTCAATGCAATTTGACAGGTCGTTAGGTTAAAGTTCTCACTAAGCTCAAACGAGGCGCTGCGGTCGCGCGTTTGTTCCTTATTCTATTTTTTTTGAGAATTATCTGTTGTTTGGATTTTTCGTCCCCCTTTTTTTCAGGTAGAAAAAACTCTTCCACCGCATTTTATTTCGGGTGCATTTTAAATCTATCTTTTTGGCTTATGTAGGTAATCTTTGCTGCTGTGACGCATAAAAATTAAATTTTGTTAAATTTGTAACTTTTGCAATTTTAAATATAAAAGAATAAGAATTTCTAGTTGCTTTTCTGGGTGAAGTGTCTAAAGTTCAGACGAGTATAAAATGCATAGTTTTCCGAGACATTTTAAGGTAAGTTTTCTTTTTTCTCATTTGAGGTTAGATTGGCATTTGATAAAATTTGTATTGGTAGTGTCTTTTTAACGTCTTATCGCTTACTTTACGGAACTATAAATACAGGTTTCCAATGCCTGATAGGTGCCTTATTTGCCCATCAATTAAGCACAAATTTAGTGTTAATTTTATGTCTATCCCTTTCTTTTGTTATTAAGTAAAAGGGAGACACATACAAAATTAACACTAAATTTGTGCTTAATTGATGGGTAAACCCAGCAGCGTAATGTACTTTGAATAAATTTATTCCTTAATATTAAATCTTGTGTGGTTATAAGTTGATTTTTTTTATTGTTTTCAGCTTTTGGATGATAAGTGCGACCACTGATAAGCTATGTATATACTACTTTGAAACATACCCTACACAACCAAGGCGAGGAGATACTTTTAAATCATGTCAGATTTTCATCAAGCTGTTAAAAAGTAGACATTTAAAATGATTCTCTTCACGAACAACTGTTTCATTATTTATTCACTCATCACTCACCAGGAATGTTAAAAGCAAATTTAAATATGCTAGATAAAGTTTGGTTTTTCATTATATTTTATTTTACCAATCAAATAGACTATGTATTATTTCATCAATAGTTAGTCGTTAATTTGTAGCTTTTTTTATAATAATAAAAACTCATTTAAAAAATGTTTTATTTATTGCACTTTATATATCATTTTCAATCTGTTTATATCTTATAAAGACAGTGTATGTCTTTATAAAATATTGACTGATTAAAAATTAAAAAAAAAACTTTTAAATTAAAGAAAATTTATTATAAAAGGCGATTCAAATTTCCCGCCTTAACTTTTAGTTCGTCACTAAGCTCTGCAGTGGGCGCCACAGAGCTAACGACCTGTTAAACAGCCGGAGTTGCCTATCTAATAAAAACTCACTGAACCGCGCCGCAAATCCTTTATCTATGTTCGCCTCACTCTTCGCCTCCATCAAACAGTTTTATCCACAGAAGACCACGGTTCGGTCCGCTTTGCAGACCAGAAGACTTTCTCCCGTGCTAAGCTCTGAGAAGTATTACAGGCACCTTAAACTGTGCGGCCAAACATTTTGATTAGTTCCTAGGTTTGACATAGATGGCGCTCTTAACAAAGTATTGATTTGTTTTTTGGAATCAATACTTAGGTTTTTACAAAAAGGGCCAAGATTTCCATACTAAGCAAGAAGGTTGCAGTTGTAAATTAGCATAACCAATTTGGATAATATATGCTAATTACAGTTGCGACTTTCTTACAGAGTACTTAAAGACAAAATTAAAGATTTAAAAAATCAAAGAACTTTAATTTTGCCTGTTTCTTGTTCCTTTTTATAGTCTGATTTTCCTTTATGGTGTTTTTGACAACTTTTACTAATTTCATCGTGTCAGACTATTTATTGATAATAAATTATGGTTTTCATCATTGTTTCCAAAAGCAACCACTGCAACTGAACTGTAAAAGTTGTCAATCTCTCATAAAAGAAATAAGTGACTAATTAATCCTTTTATTTAAACTTACTTAATTTTTTAAATAAAAGGAATACAAAAAGGATTGAAACTTGGTAAAAAAATTTATTAATACAATTTACAAAATATACATGAATCTCAATGACACTTATTAATTAAGTAAGAGTATTTGTTACAATAGTTAAATATTTTTACACATATATCACACTCTCAAAAAGCTCAAAAAATTAAATTGTTGGAAAATTGCACAAAACTTTTGCGGTTACCATAAGAAGCTGTGGTAACTTAAAACTTTAAATATATTATTTAATTATTTGTAATTTGAATTGTGACTTTCTTTGACAATGTATTGATAGTGAGTGACAAACCGCAAAAAGTAAAAATCCTAAAATTAAAATTTTGAGATGTGTCACTTTTGTTCTGAGGGTAGGATATGTGTATTATAAAAATCTTGCCAGTTCGGTAACCATAACAAAATAAGGTTTGTTTATTTGCCCTTTTAATTATATGTTTATAGTGACTGGAAAAATTGTCAGCTATCCTAGACGTTTTCGAAATGATGTGATTGTCCTGTTCTGGTTGGCTAATTTTTTACTGTCAGTTACCACTCTTCGATAAAGCTTTTTGGCTTTTGGTGTCAGCTGTTTCTCTCTAGTCAAATTTACTGAACTAAGAATTGAGGATCGTCGACACTTTTTCAAATCTGAAAAAAAATAAACATTACAATAATTAAAAACAACACACCTTTGTAGATATTTTTTTTTAATATTAAATATTGTATGGATATTTTATATGGATCTCCCTTAAGGCACCACCAAACCAGCAGTTCAGGGAAAATTGTTTTGTATTAAAATATGGCAAAATTTAAATACTACTACTATCATTGGTACCTATTTTGGTGAGAATTACTTGCATTTGGCTGCATATTATTTGACGGATTATTAAAGATTCATATTTTAGAGAATTCACTGAAACACAAATAAATATTTTTTCTTTATTCATGTATTATGCAACTTGTATCAAATATTCCTAATAAATATCTGTACCCCAGAGCAGTGGGGTATATATGGGGGGCCTGGGCCTGCCCCCCCCCCAAAGCTAAAGTTTTTTTTGATATTTTCCACATTTCCCAAAACTGTTCGGGCCCCCCTCGAAACATTTTTCTATATACACCACTGCCCCAGAGCCACACTATGTTAAGTCCCTTTTTGTCTTTTTTTGGTTTGAACAACCTTAATACTTATTTTTTCATATATTTTTATTTGCTAATTATAAACCTCGATATGAACCAATATTAAGTCCATAGACATCATTAGGCAAACAATGTTAAGGCAGTATTAAGGTTGTTCAAACCAAAAAATGTCAAACATGGACTTAACATAGTCTGGCTCTGGGGTACAGATCAGATATAGGGATCATTGATACATTAATTAGCAAACTGTCACACTAAAATCATTCAAAATCATTACATATTAAGCTATATATTATAATGCAAAAAAAAATATAAAAAATGTCATCTATATTTTTATTCAAAAATATTTTTAAAAAATGTATGAACTATCCCTAGTCTCCCCTATTTTATATATTTACCCATTTTTCTTAATTATACCTATAAACTACCTATGGTTTGGTATATTTACCTTCTGTTTGAACAGAATGCTTCCTAATCCTTTGAAACGGTAATTAATGTTCACCTTTTTATTAAAAGATTACCGAAATTACGCACTTAGGTACAAAAATTACTAGCGGCCTAAAGCTAATCCTGCTTTTAATCCACTAACCTGCATGTTTCTTCTGGATAAATGAATTCCAAGAATGCCCAAGCTGTAACCACTTTAATTTTTCACAAAAAAGTCTAAAAATATTCACAAAATAAAACATTCTTTTAAAAATATATTTCAACCTCACCAAATTTACAAAATCTGACTCCATTCTTCTAAGAAAATGGCTGTTGGGTGATCAACTAACTGACCTAACCCTTTTATATCTGATGAAGTTTGAAGTCGTTACTCTCTCCTTCTGTATACTAAAGAAAAAGACGCAATTACACTTTTTGTTCATTGCTTTATTTTGTAATATCAAATGAATGGGAAGCATGTTAATTGTGCTGCCTACCCTTAGGGGCTCCCTTGGGGCTGAGAAAAAAGCCAACTGCTGCCATCTATAATAAAAAAAAACAATGTTTCCGGCCAGAGGTTTATCGATTAAATACTTCTCAAGGATTTCATATAGAGTGAAACTGCTTAAACGAGTCAATATGTTATGGTTTTATCCAATTCTAAGTAAAGTAATAAATCCCTGATCGAAAAGTTTGGGTGCGTCACTTCAGTCGTGGATTAGTTTATTTTGCGCCTCAAATTAAACACTTTATTCCATTAATTTATTCTGTTATTTTATTTTTAGGGTACACCTAGGCTACACAATGTTGCAAACATTTTAGGCGCTCGTCTGTACTCAACAACACATGATGCAGATATTGTTGTCATAGGCTCCGGTCCAGGTGGCTATGTAGCTGCTATCAAAGCAGCTCAGTTAGGCATGAAGGTAAGTAAAAATATTACTTAGTCTGAAGGCACGGCACTAGCCCGCCAAGTTCGCGCAACTACTGTACCATCTTTTCTTGAAATATTGTCGGGTACGATTTTATTTTAAATCGAACCCTTGAACGAGGGTACCGTAATAGATCTCTTATGTGAATAAAATAAATATGAAACAGTTTTAAAAACGTTACAAACTTTAATGAAGACAAAATAGAACTCTGTTGCAATTTACAAATTGTTACGAGACTTTTCTTATGACCTATATATATTATTACAAACTCCATTATATACTCTTGACGAATTTTATAGCCAAAGCATGTCTTGACAAAATTTTAATAATTAGGTCAGCTTGTTTTCTGTTTTTTTTTTAAATATATTGATTGATGTCTAAACTGACGGGTGATATTGTTTTATAGTAAAAAAAATATTGTTACATAGGTATGATGTTGTGTCCTTTTTTGGACTTTTTTATTTTTTTATTTTGTTATGTTTTTTTTTTGTATTCTTTTTATTGATGGACTTATAATAATAACAATAGGAATCATGTAACTTAGTCTTAGTCCGAAGTAGTTCATATAGCCTTAATACTCCTTGTTTTTTATTTATCTATTTTTTGATATTCTTGTACTGAGTATTTTCTTTGGGTGCCAAGCACCTTTATTTGTGTTTGTTCAGTTTTACTTAAGAAAAAAAAATGTTAACAATGTTTTCTTAGTGTTATTTTACAGATTTCATGTTAGTATTAGATTTTTAAAAAAATGGTTTCTTTTAGGTATAAAGTCATTTTTTTTCAACTTTTTTAGGCTTTAAAAAAAATTTTAACTCTTTTTGATAAAATAATGATAAAAATATGATCAATCATGTAAAGTAGTTTTAGTCCAAAATAGTCTATAGCCTACTTTGTCTACAGAACTTGTATTCTTGACAATAAAGTATTTTTCTATTCTACTCTATATTCTATTATAAAACAAACAAGACCCAAAATATTAAAATAAAACTTTAACTTACCAAAATAACAAACTGCAAAATATTCTTTAAATATAAAAATCTTATGTTTCTTTACTGACAATTAATTTTAGAGGTTTTAGTTAAGTTCAACAAAACTTAGAATGTAACTACCGACTTGTCTTCTCAAAGTTTGGGTTTTTATAAAGGGTAGGTTGGACCTAAATAATCCATTATCCCCTCTTTAAAGAGCTTGGAGGAACCAAGTCAGTGGCGTTGCTGATAATCCTAAAATTTACTTTACATTCTAGCTAATGAGCTAAACAAAAACAGAGATAAAATACATTTTATAGACAACATTTTCTTATCTCACAGTTTTTCCATGTCCAATCACTTTAAAGGGAAAACCCTCTCGCTACTTGCTGTATCCCCACGCTCAACCATTACGACTCCCACTCTAGGCTTTTCAATAGTTTTTCTCGCCATAACCATCTGCTGTGTAGTGGGCGGCAACCAAATGTTTTCTATTTTGGAGGGAGGCGGAACCACTTTCTTATCTCAACAGAACCATAATTGTGTTTGTCGCTTTTCCAAGATGGTTTCGTACAGTGGCACAGTCAGGGGTTATTTGCATTCCTGATAATATTTCAGGTCATATTTGACTTATCTAAAACTACTTAGGACTGAGCTACGAAACTCAAATTTTGCACAGTCGTAGATCTTCATAGAGTTATCAACCCCTCCAAGTTTCATGGACTTCCATAAAGTAATTACAAAATTTAAAAAAATGTCGAAATTGCCACTCACTCATGTATAGATCATCGAAATTCTACTGTACTTCTAGACATGCTACAAAGCTGAAATTTGGCAGACTGATAGAAATTATGACCAAAACCTTGGAAAAAATCAAGAAACCCCAAAATTCTAATTTACTCCCCTCCCCTATACATGTAAAGTTACATAAAAGTAACATTGCCCACTTCCAGAAACGCTGGAGAGCCAAGCTTTGGCAGACTAATAGGAACTATGATAAAACTATAGAAAAACATTAAAATCACCAACATTTTAATGTACCTCCCTCCCCTATAAATGTAAAGGTATTGTAAAATTAACATTGCCCACTTTCAGAAACGCTAGAGAGCTGAGCTTTGGAAGACTGATAGGAACTATGATAAAACTATAGGAAAAAATTTAAAAACTTCAAAATTTTAATTTTCTTCCCTCCCCTATAAATGTAAAGTAACTTGCCCACTTCCAGAAATGCTAAAGAGCTGAGCTTTGGAAGACTGATAGAAACTATGATAAAACTATATGAAATAAATGGACCCATCACAGATCTAATACCTTCGTAGCTATCCTATTAGTACACTTCAATTGAAGCCCTCATATATCAGCCTTGAAAACAGTATTTTGTAAATATCTGAGAAACTAAAGCCCTTACGAAGTTTTTGGTTATAACACAATTTATTGAGCAATATATAGACTATAGACTATATTGTTACGATGCTCTGCTAAAAAGTTAGCATTTTTAAAATGTTTTAATTGTCAAAGAACTGTCATTAGCATTAATGGATTTTGACCAAAATCTAATCAGCTCGTTAGAGTGTCGAACACTAGTTTACCTGAAAATATTATGAAAAACGGTTTATATGAACACACACACAGACATCACTTATATAGATAGAAGGTATAAAGAAGATAGGTCAAAATACACCCAAATAACAAATTTCTGGCGTTATCTCAAAAAAAATTTTTTCGTCGAAAATAATACTTTTTCTAGCCATTGCTATGCGGGCTAGGATGGTAAAAATTTAAAAACACCAAAATTTACTTCCCTCCCCTATAAATTTAAAGTTATGTAAAAGTAACATTGCCCACTTCCAGAAACGCTCGATAGCTGAGCTTTGCAACAATGGAAAAAAATTAAAAAACCTGAAAATTTTAAATAAAGTTTTGCAAAGTTTTGAATAATATTTCACATATGTTACTACTTTAAAACTTAAATATTATCCAAATCCTTTAAAAAAGGAGTGAAATCATAACAAAAACATTTCATGTAAAAAAATGCCAAGTACGAAAATGGTATTCTGTAAAAAGAATTAAGATAAAAGCCAAGAAATGAAAGGTTCTTACTAGTTTGGAAATGTTTTTCTAAACTTGGTTATTACGGCTGCAAATGACTCGCCCATTTTTTTTTTATTTTACTAAAATGTGTGTTTCTGTATGAAAACGCATTATACCAAATATCAGCCCTTAAATCGCAATACTTATTTTACAATAAATAATTAAAGTTGGAATCGCTGACTGGTATATTCAAACACAGCAAAATGCGCGGCAGCCGCTGTGACGTCACTCCTTAGAAAAATCCCGGGCCCCTTATGAGTATAACGGCCATTCGGTTCATAAATTTTTTATTTCTGTAAAATCATTCTTTTGGCACTTTTAAGAGCAATTCAACTGTCAAATTAAAGTTTATTTGTCACTTTTAGTTTTTGAGATATTACATAAAGTTTATATTTTACTTATGGATTGATCCTTATTTTATTCGATTTTTAAAATTAGCGTTAAATTTCCTTTAAAATGATGTTTCATGTTTATTTTTTTATATCTTTATTTTTTTATTACTTCTTATTTTTTTTATTTTTTTTAAATAATTTAAAAATAATTTAAACCAAGTCTTATTTAGCAAACTAAAAAAAAAAAGTTAAGAGGTAACTAAAAATATAAAATGTTAATTAAAAAAAAAAAATACGCTGATTTCAAAAATCGAATAAAAAAAGGTCATTCCATAAGAAAAATACAAACCTTATGTAATATCTCAAAAACTAAAAGTGACAGATAAAATTTAATTTGACAGTTGAATTGCTCTTAAAAAAGTGGCTCAGGAATCTTTTTACAGTAATAAAAAATATTCATAAATAAAAAAGTTACGGGGGTGGGTCGAAAATGCACCAAATTGAAATTATATATCTTGAAAGTAGTTTAAGATATCGATGTGCGGTTTTCGGCATTAATGTTTTAACAAAAATCGAGCTCGTAACATGTAGGTTAGTTTTTTTCTATCTCCTCTAGAAATGGGCGTTTTGGACCACTCTGTACCTATGTGCGTAGGTATAAATGAAAATAAATCAGCACTAGTGTTTATAGAGCTCATTCTAAACAGTGTTTTAAATAGGTTCACTTAATTAATATACTTATTTTTAATAAGACTTATTAGTATGGGTAGATATATATATATATATATATATATATATATATATATATATATATATAATTATAATTATTATATTATAGTACTTACAGTACTTAGGTATTTATACTTACTTGCGAGCTTTTACACCACGAACTTCAGCTTGAGAAAAATCCTCCGAATTTTTAATGTATAATGCAGTCATAAACATATTAACTCTAGGTAAATTGTCTGATTGTCCTTTTATAAACCCTGCATCAACCATTTTCAGTCTTTAACAGAATCACAAAACACTAAATTAAGAAATTTTAGACAAAACTACGTCCGGAAATAACTGAACACCACGTTCAAAGCTCCAATAAGTACAATATCAATTATTTACGTGTTGTTTCAACGTCGGTTAACGGTCGCATGGATCGAGATCTAAAGGCGTGACGTCACAACCAATGGGAGCGCGTTTTAAGGACAGGTCAAGTTATTCAAATTTCAAACCTTTATTTCTCACGTAATTTAATTGTTATTGGAATTTTTCTTTTTCGAGGAAGTTTCTTATGATAATACCTTACGATTTTAATTGTTTTTAAAGGATTCGATTTTTTGGGCAAGTTCCCTATTGAACATAAAGAAGTTTAAAACAATATTTTTATTTTCTGCCAATTATAGGCCAGGAAAATTATCATATTTAAGACCAAAAAAATAAGATTATTAACAGGATTTTGACTATTGAGCATTGTAAAGGGCCTTAAAACAAATATAAAAGAAAATTATGCATGAGCAAGGTTTGCGGGGATCATTTGGGGGGTGAAAATCGACGAAAAAATATATTATTTCGCTCAAAAAAACTTTTTTAAAATAAATTTTGTCCTTTTGAAAATTATCGTATAGAATTCTGCTGGTACTCTATTTTTCACATTGAGATATTACTTATTAGTTAAATAAAAAAAATAACAATCTTTATTTAAAATTACGCCCGAAAATTAAAAAAAAATTGCCAAAATACTTTTTTTAGTTAATGATGACAACTCGTTTTTCTAGCAGCGTTAAAAACTCATCAAATTTTTGCATGCATTTTAGTTTGAAAGGTTCACTTTTCCGCACAGGTTTTGTTGCGGCACAATATAAACTGAGTATAACGCATTTTAACTAAAAACGAAACCTAAAAAATTGGTATCCCATAATTTAAAATATATTCAACTATGAAATCGCGAGTGAACAGCCAGGTCTTTGCCTAAACACATAAACTCAGTTACCCGAGGAGTTAAGTAATATACATACAGTCTGTTACAACGAAAAGTTTATTTTTTTACGGAATTTGGAAAAAACTATGAGGGCTTCACTTTTTGATTCTTTGAACATGTTATGTTATAATGTATTTGGTTTCAACGAACCACAGAAACCCCGCAAATGCGGAAAACAGGCTCTTTCCGCCGTAGAATCCGCGCGGGTGAGCGGCGCACAAGTGGCGCGTTCGCGGCGCACTTGTGGCGTATACGCGCTTTTATGTTGTAAATATCCATGTATACCGCGTGAACAACTCCACATCTAGGGGGCTTAAATTCTATAAGAAGATAAAAAACAGATAGAGTATAGCATGTATTAATAAGAGACCGCAATACGACCGATTCCCGTCGAAAGTGTTTCAGCGTTGCCAAATGTAACCTTGATAAATAACTACAGACGCAAGTGGTGGCAGTCGTCAAGGGGCGGACAACCTGACACATTTGCTTAGGGCAAGAATTATTACATGACTTGATGTTTAGTCCACCATACAAGAGGTAGACTATTAAAAACGTAAAAATTTAATTTTTTAATTTTATTAAATGTGAGTTTTAGGTCCTAAAACTTTGAAATCGGCGAATAAAATAAATTGGCTGTAATACAATACACACGATAAATCAAAAACTCCTCAAGAAGTCTTTTGTTGGCATTAGATTTTGGTTCAAAAGAAAGGGTTAAAAGTATTATTCAATCAATTTTACCTTAAAACTATCAGTTATGCATAACTTTACTTGTATCGATTTTTCTTTAAAAATTATCTTTTTGGATTTAACACATTTTTCCCTGTGGCACATGTCGGTCATTGACAAAAAGTGCAGCATTGTTCTAATAAGATAATTAACGTAAAAAGATTTTTGCTACCTGCGGTGTATTTTTCCGGATTCAAACTTTTTTCTGTAAGAGTTATCAAAAAAGTTTGCTTTGTATCTATTTCCGCCTCTCGAGCATTTCACAGTTTGCCTAAATGAAGTATAGGTTACATAAAAATGGGTCCAAAAACTAATTACAGATTTTAAATATGAATTCTTGATCCTCTTCTTCTTCTTCCATTTTTCTAGTTAGTCTAGGCGCTGGCTCCTGTCACGTGTGACCTAATATGTGCGCTTAGTTTGACTGCGAGGCTTTTTTAAGCACCACAGTATAAAAAAAGTTTGGTCACGTGGTAGAACTCATGGTCGTTTGGCCGCCATCTTTGAAAATGGCCGCCAAATTGATAGATTATTTTAAAGCGTATCTCCCTACCCATTGATCCGATTTTATTTTTTTAAATCCTGTTTTACTGCTTTTTTAAAGACCAACAAATTTTGTCATTTCACATTTTTTGATAAATCAAGTAGTTTTTGAGGTATACCAAGATTATTAGTATTTCCGCTCACAAAAGAATTCAAATAATACCCATGCTCATTTTATTGTAGCTGCAATATTATTGACATTTGTTTTTTTTGTTACATAGAAGGCTTTAAACCTTTCACAGAAGAGGATATTGAGTTTATATTTTTAAAGTTCGATAGATGGAACGCCTAAACACTGCCTTAAAGAGGGTGGTTTTTAAAACTATTCACAAGATTATAGAAAATGTGAATTTGGAGCAAAACGATGCATCCATGCAGTTTTTTTTTAATTTCTATGAGTCTGCCAAATTTCAGCTTTGTAGCAAGTCTCTTCAATCATACTTTTTGGCAATCAATTAAATTTATTGGTGGTCAATCACGGGCAAAAAGTTAAAGGCCTAAATTTACGCTTTATCTACAATGAACTTTTATTTTTACAAGTTCATTGTTTATCTATTACGTGCTTGCGTAAATCCGCTTTTATTATGAGCGGAAAACTGTTCTTCATATAATAATATTATCGTTTTGATTTTTTGCAGACTGTGTGCATAGAAAAAGAAGCTACTCTAGGAGGAACATGTTTAAATGTAGGTTGCATCCCTTCAAAAGCCTTACTCAATAATTCACATTACTATCATATGGCGCATTCAGGAGATTTGGCCAAAAGAGGCATAGAAAGTAAGTAAGTAGTTTAAAAATAAAATTTCGGACTTTGTCTTTATTTATTTTAAACACGACGTTTCGGTTAGTAAGTATCTCTAACCGTCTTCAAGTGTAACCTAAACAATCTAGTCTCTAGGCTACTACTTATACTACTTGGTGTGCAGTCAGGTGTGACGGACCGCCCCCTTTTAAATCCTAAGACGCCTGTTTTCCTTAAAGAGTGGTGTCCATATGTTTGGTATGTCGTGCTTGGTTGACTGAAAACTTCTTTATTCTGCATTATAAACGCAGCTTCAATAAACTTTCGTTTTCGCCAATGCGACTCCTTATGCAAAACTTTAGCTTGCGACCACTGAATCCTATGATTATTTGACAATGCATGATCCGCTAAACCGGATTTCTCAATATCCCCCAATTGGGTACTTTTTAGATGTTCATTTACTCTAACCTGAAGAGGGCGTTTCGTTTCACCTACATATGATTTACCACACTCACACGGGATTTGGTAAATACATTCCTTATTATTTGATGGATTTTCTGGTTTTGTTTTAGTTACAACACTCCTTATCGTATTTCCTGATGAAAATACTGATTTTTTATATTATAGTGCTTGGCTATTCGTCTTATGTTTTCTGAAATCCCTTGAACATATGGAATGTTAATAATACCCAACGGATTATTACTTTGAGAATTTGCTACACTTGGTTTGTTTTTAGTTTTAGAGATCGTTGAGTTTATTAATTTCTCGGAATAACCATTCTGTTGTAAGTCCTTCTTAATGTTGTTAATTTTAATGGTTAATTCTTCATTATTACTACAAATATTTACGGCTCTTAAATACAAACTTCTTATAACCCCTTGTTTTGTTTAGTTTAGTTTAGTTTATTCTTTATTCGATCATGTTCTCTTAATAATTTACATTGTAAAGCCTAAGAAACATTTTTTACCCATAAGGTGTTGATCCCGTCAAAAACTTAAACTACAAGAAATTTTAAAATAAATAATAAATTTGTTCCAAAATAAAAGTTAGCTCATAGGGAGGTTTAGTTTTATTTTCCTTTTCTTAATTAAAAATTAATAAAATACATTAAAGCAAAAATACATACATACATAGGAACAAAAAAGTGAACACAACAGCGACACACACATACACACGCTCAAACAAACCCAGTTGAATATTTGGAAGTACTAATGTTCTCTGCCTTCACAGGCCGCCCACGGGTTCTCCACAGTCCTCCAGACGCAACGCAGAAGAAGCCAGTGTACCCTTTTGTTTTATATTTTTGTTGATAACAATAAAAGACAATAAAATATAAAAGGGTAGCAACAGAATGATTAGACTCTTTGTTTGAAACTCGTAGACAATGATTGTGTAGAAATAAAATTTCGGACTTCCATTGTCTTTATTTATTTTAAAAACACGAGGTTTCGGTTAGTAAGTATCTCTAACCGTTATCAAGTGTAAACTAAACAATCTAGTCTCTAGGCTGCTACTTATACTACTTGGTGTGCAGTCAGGTGTGACGCCCGCCCCCCTTTTTAATCCTAAGACGCCTGTTTCCCTTAAGGAGTGGTTTCCATATGTTTGGTACCTCCGTGCTTGGTTGACTGAAAACTTCTTTATTCTGCATTATAAACGCAGCTTCAATAAACTTTCGTTTTCGCCAGTGCGACTCCTTATGTAAAACTTTAGGTTCTGACCACTGAATCCTGTGATCATTTGACCATGCATGATCTGCTAAACCGGATTTTTCAATATCCCCTAATTGGGTACTTTTTGATGTTCATTTACTCTAACCTGAAGAGGGCGTTTCGTTTCACCTACATATGATTTACCACACTCACACGGAATTTGGTAAATACATTCCTTATTATTTGAGGGATTTTCTGGTTTTGTTTTAGTTACAAAACTTCTTATCGTATTTCCCGAAGAAAATACTGTTTTTATATTATAGTGTTTAGCTATTCGTCTTATGTTTTCTGAAATCCCTTGAACATATGGAATGTTAATAACACCTAACGGATTATTATTTTGAGAATTTGGTACATTTAGTTTGTTTTTAATTTTAAATATCGTGGAGTTTATTAATTTCCCGGAATAACCATTCTGTTGTAAGTCCTTTTTAATGTTGTTAATTTCTGTGGTTAATTCTTCATTATTACTACAAATATTTACGGCTCTTATATACAAACTTCTTATAACTCCTTGTTTTGTAGCAACAGAATGATTAGACTTAAAATTTAGGTACTGTCCCGTGTGTGTAGGTTTCCTATATACAGTGGTTTGAATGTTTCTGTCTAATCGTTTGACAAGAACATCCAAAAAAGGTAAGGCCGAATCTTTTTCAATTTCCATGGTGCACTTGATTGTTGGTCGAATACCATTTAAATGGTGTAGAAAATTCAGTAGTTCGTCATCATTTTCCGGCCATATAATAAATGTGTCATCGATGTATCGTAGCCATAGTTTTGGTTTGACTCTTGCTGTGTTGATCGCATGGTCCGCGAACCACTCCATGTAGATGTTTGCTACTACTGGCGAAAAAGATGAACCCATTGGGAGTCCATCATTTTGCGCGTAAAACTTATCTTTCACTTGAAAGTAAGAGTTACGGAGACAGAGCTCCAAAAGATCCATCACCCCCTCCACCGATAGCGTTGTTCTCTCGTGAAGTGTATCATCAGTTTGTAATTTGTTTTTGAAGATACTGAGTGACTCATTTATTGGCACGTTGGTGTAGAGACTTTCTACATCAAAACTTACAAATCTATCGCCGGGATCTAATTCGATACCTTTTAAAACCTCAACAAAATGTTCCGAGTTTTTGACAAAAGATTCGGACTTACCCTGTAGTGGTTGAATTATGTCCAACAAAAACCTCGACAAAGTGCTGGTCGGTGAGTCCCTGGAGCTGGTGATTGGTCGCAGTGGTATATCCTTCTTATGGATCTTTGGTAATCCATAAAAATGTGGTGCCTTACTGTGGTGTGGAGTCAGGCGGGATCTAACAGCACCCGGGATATTTTCAGCATACTTCTTCAAAGTCCTGTAGATGCGTCCTTCTATGGTGGTGGTTGGATCTTTGGGTAGTTGCTTGTAGTCTCCTTTCTCCAGAACTTCTTGGATCTTTTTGTCATAAGTCTCGACATCCATCATCACCGTCGCGTTTCCTTTGTCGGCTGGTAGAATCTTGATTGATTTGTCAGCCTGCAGGTTCTTGATTGCCCGTTGTTCTTGACTGGTGATGTTTGTCTTTTGTTGCTTCTTTCTGTCCAACGTTGTTCTTACTTTATGACGAAATTCATCAACTTCGGGTTGAGGTAGACTAACGGTTTCTATTGCCGCAATAATTTCCAGTGTCGATGTCTGTGCCGGTGCAATGGCGAACTTAAGTCCCTTACTGATACTGAGTGCGACCAATTACCAGCTCCAGGGACTCACCGACCAGCACTTTGTCGAGGTTTTTGTTGGACATAATTCAACCACTACAGGGTAAGTCCGAATCTTTTGTCAAAAACTCGGAACATTTTGTCGAGGTTTTAAAAGGTATCGAATTAGATCCCGGCGATAGATTTGTAAGTTTTGATGTAGAAAGTCTCTACACCAACGTGCCAATAAATGAGTCACTCAGTATCTTCAAAAACAAATTACAAACTGATGATACACTTCACGAGAGAACAACGCTATCGGTGGAGGGGGTGATGGATCTTTTGGAGCTCTCAAAATGATGACGAACTACTGAATTTTCTACACCATTTAAACGGTATTCGACCAACAATCAAGTGCACCATGGAAATTGAAAAAGATTCGGCCTTACCTTTTTTGGATGTTCTTGTCAAACGATTAGACAGAAACATTCAAACCACTGCATATAGGAAACCTACACACACGGGACAGTACCTAAATTTTAAGTCTAATCATTCTGTTGCTACAAAACAAGGAGTTATAAGAAGTTTGTATTTAAGAGCCGTAAATATTTGTAGTAATAATGAAGACTTAACCACAGAAATTAACAACATTAAAAAGGACTTACAACAGAATGGTTATTCCGGGAAATTAATAAACTCCACGATATTTAAAATTAAAAACAAACTAAATGTACCAAATTCTCAAAATAATAATCCGTTAGGTGTTATTAACATTCCATATGTTCAAGGGATTTCAGAAAACATAAGACGAATAGCTAAACACTATAATATAAAAACAGTATTTTCTTCGGGAAATATGATAAGAAGTTTTGTAACTAAAACAAAACCAGAAAATCCCTCAAATAATAAGGAATGTATTTACCAAATCCCGTGTGAGTGTGGTAAATCATATGTAGGTGAAACGAAACGCCCTCTTCAGGTTAGTGTAAATGAACATCAAAAAAGTACCCAATTAGGGGATATTGAAAAATCCGGTTTAGCAGATCATGCATGGTCAAATGATCACAGGATTCAGTGGTCAGAAGCTAAAGTTTTACATAAGAAGTCGCACTGGCGAAAACGAAAGTTTATTGAAGCTGCGTTTATAATGCAGAATAAAGAAGTTTTCAGTCAACCAAGCACGGACATACCAAACATATGGAAACCACTCCTTAGGGGAAACAGGCGTCTTAGGATTAAAAAGGGGGCGGGCCGTCACACCTGACTGCACACCAAGTAGTATAAGTAGTAGCCTAGAGACTAGATTGTTTAGTTTACACTTGATAACGGTTAGAGATACTTACTAACCGAAACGTCGTGTTTTTAAAATAAATAAAGACAATGGAAGTCCGAAATTTTATTTCTAGAATGATTAGACTTAAAATTTAGGTACTGTCCCGTGTGTGTAGGTTTCCTATATACAGTGATTTGGATGTGTGTGGTATCAAAAGAAAGGTAATTGAGTCTGGAGTTGAATAAGATATATTTCAGTTTTTAGTTATATTAGCTCACTTGTACCCTAGTGTGAGCTTAGGTACCCATATACAGTGAAACCTCTCTTTGCGGACACTTCTATTAAGCGGACACTCCATTTAACCGGACAGACTTGTTGGAACCAAGTTTTTCCCTAGTTCTTTACATGTAAAATTCACTCTTATAACCGAACACTCTAATAACCGGACGCGGACAATTTTTTTTGGTTAAAAAATTCTGAAACCTCCTTTAACCGGACGCGAACCTCCGACAACGAGAGCGCCGCATGACATGGGCATAAATATTATGTAGTATCTTGGCAACCACGCACTCTGCAGTCGGGGAATTACTTCTTTCCGTTTTAATGCGGCGACGAAATACTTCTGCCGTATTTACAACATATTTTATTCGGCGGGACTGCTGTGTTTTATTTTTATTGTTCAGTTGGGTACTAATAGATCTTTTAAATGGCACCTAGTAAAAAAAATTTTAGTTTACGTGAAAAAATGGAAGTTGTTAACGTTTCGGAGAAGGAATATCTATCAACACGAAAGATCACTGATGAATTTAATATTGGAAAAATTCAAGCAACGGAAATTGTGAATAAATATATATTAAAATTTCGCAGTTCTCTCCCATAAGCAGAGTATTTTATTCCTTTGAACAACACTCTTCTGTAATAATTTCATAATTTACATTTTAGGCGACAACATCCGGTTAAACTTGGACACGTTAATGAAACAAAAGTCAAACGCTGTCACCGCTCTTACCGGCGGGATTGCGCAACTATTTAAAAAAAATAAAATTACCCTTATTAGTGGTCACGGAAAAATCACCGGGGTAAATCAGGTCACTGCCACAACATCCAACGGATCTACTGAAGTAGTAAATACGAAAAATATTTTAATCGCCACTGGATCGGAGGTGACGCCATTCCCTGGAATTGAGGTGAGTACTTGAGGTCGGACAGGTATTCTCATAAATTGGCTTAAAAACGTTACGTTTTAAAAACGCTAAGCGAAACGCACAGCACTTCCCTCTCCTATAAATTTAAATTTATGTAAAACTAACATTGCACGCTTCCAGAAACGCTAGAGAGCTGACCATTGGAATGTTGATAGAAATTATGATAAAACCATGGGAAAAAATGTAAAAAGTCCAATATTTTCATTTACTCTCCTCCCCTATAAATGTAAAGTTATGTAAAAGTAATATTACCCACTTCCAGAAACGCTAGAGAGCTGAGCATTGGAAGACTGATAGGAACTATGATAAAACTATAGGACAAAATTTAAAAACACGACAATTTTAATTTATTTCCCTCTCCTATAAATGTATTTATATAAAACTAACATTGCCCACTAATAGAAATTATGATAAAACCATGGGAAAAAATTTATAAGTCTAATATTTTCATTTACTCTCCTCCCCTATACATGTAAAGTTATGTAAAAGTAACATTGTGCACTTTCAGAAACGCTAGAGAGCTGAGCTTTGGAAGGCTAATAGGAACTAGGATAAAACCATGGAAAAAAAATTAAAAAACCTCAAAAATTTAAGTAAGGCATTGCAAAAGTTTTGAACAATATTCCGCATATTTTACTACTTTAAAAATTAAGTATTATCCAATTCCTTTAAAAAAGAAGTGAAATCATAACAAAAACATTTCATGTCAAAAAAGGCCAAGTACGCGAAAATGGCATTCCGTAAAAAGAATTGAGATAAAAGTAAAGCGAAGTTCTCCAATACAAATTTCAAAATGAAAGGTTCTTACTAGTTTACTAGTTACTAGTAAAAACAAATCATTTTCTTTGTTTATTGTTTGCTAAATTCTTACTCCATCGGTACATACTAATTTTATTTTTAAATCTATTGTAACTTTTTGGAAAAATCAAAAAGTCAGAATATGCGTTAATTTGGCTGGGAAGTGTATTTAATGCGGGGTTAGGCCTTAAGTATTGCGTATAATATGCGAACGACTTTTAGCATGTACGGGATTCGAAATAAATTGGTTTATTTTTAGATTGATGAGGAACAAATTGTATCTTCAACTGGAGCTCTTTCCCTTAAAGCAGTGCCAAAAAGGTTTATTGTGATAGGAGCTGGTGTTATCGGGGTCGAATTAGTAAGTTTTTTTTTATTTATATATAAATATATATTATTTATATATTTATATTTAGTTAAATTAAATTAAAAAAAAAAACTCCGAGATTGGTTGCGCAGCTAGTGAACTCACTGGTCCAGTTGGTTTTAAGGTTAATAGTAATGTGAAATGCCCTTGACAATAAATTGACTCTCAAAGGTTTATACAGGGTGTAACTAAATAAGTGTAAAACATTTAAGGGGGTTATTCCTCATCGACAAAAAGATAGGATCTTTCATATAAAGAAACTTCATTGGAGCATCCCTTGTTAAGATACAGCCCCTTAATGGGGGTACATACAATTTGTTTAACACTTTTTTTACACAAGCACTAAAAAAGTTACAATATTGAAATTAACTTGACATTTTCTACTACCAAAAAGACACTTAGCCGGTAATTTATTTGGTTTACCCCATGGTTGTAAGGGGTGGAAAACGAAACCCCTAAACTTATTTTCAATTTAACTTTTTGTCTTATTATTTGTTTATCATTTAAAAATGTATTTCCGATAGCCTGTTTCATTGTAAACAAAAAATGTCTCTTGGATTTTTTGCCCAAAATAAACCAGTTCGCAGCAAAAAATTATTTTACAAACAACTACAGAGATACATCGTCATAAATGCGAACTGGAGTAGGCCGCTATTAGCGATAGTGACAATTAAATTGGTATCAAGTTGTCAGTTTGTAAATTTTTGAAATTGAATTAGGTAATACTAATTGTGTATTGTTGTTCCCTTCTTAATTTGTTACTTTAATAAATTGGTAAAAAATTTTTTTTAAGTCACAAGCTTTTATAAAATGCACTAAAAATTAAAAAATAATTTTCTAACATTCTAATATTATCATAATAATAAAAGCGATGGCCGACTGATGGAAATCTTGACGATGTTAGTACGATAAGATATCCGTATCAATTAAATATCACTATTTGCAAGAATCAATCTAGCAGAAAAATGCAGAGGTACCAAACCCACCCAACCCGACCTAAGATACCCCAGCGTTTCTCTGACATAGGTATGGCAATGGCATAACATTGCGGCACATCAAACATATCTTTGATGACTTGCTATGTTGAATATTCTTTAAGTGTTTAGATCACAACTTTAGATTAACTTATGCTTTGATTTGCGGCCATCGCTTTTATTATTATGATAATATTAGAATGTTAGAAAATTATTTTTTAATTTTTAGTGCATTTTATAAAAGCTTGTGACTTAAAAAAAAATTTTTACCAATTTATTTTCTACTTTTTAGTCTCAGCTATCTACTGTATTAAATGAAAATATTTGTTCAATAACAGAACAGAAGAGTTTATTCTAGATTATAATGAAATCGCTGATCGTGAGTTGTTTGGAAACTCATTTTTCTATTGGGGGAAGGAGAGGGTGGGGGTAGAGGTAGAAATATATTTTTTGTTTGGGCTGTATTGCCATCGGACCTTTATGCATATACCAAATTTTATAAAAGTCATTTGAAGTGAAGTGTGTCAAAAACGCATTTTTTATAGAAGGGGGTGAAGGGTAGGGGTGGGAGGACATTTTTGCATTATTGTTGTATTGTCATCGGACCACTATATGTATACCAAATTTCATGTTGCAATTCGTGTCATTCTGTCAAAAATGTTAAATTTTTCATGATTTTGATCTTTTGAATTTCTAGATAAGGGGGCAGTAAATCATAATTCGAGAACCAATGCTTTCAGAGTTAGATTAAGATTTAAATTTTCAAGAATATTTGTCATGACCTCAAAGTTTTTAGGTGTCACAGTTTTTGAGATATAAAAAAAATCATTCTTACAACGACTATGCCTTACGTGCCTACCAGCGCTATTTTTTTTTTTAAATATTTTTAACGTTTTTGTTTTTGCTTTTTGAGATTTTTGCTTTCGTATAAAATATTTTGTTTTTCGACCCGATCCTATAAAAGTAAAATTTTCTATTTATTTAATCGCAAGTTAAATGCAAGCAAATCTTGCCTTCTGATCTCAACCTATTTTATTAGTTAAGTTTTTTTTATACTGGGACTTTCTATCCAATCAGGATCAATCGCCCAGTTTCGCAAAGTTCAAGCAAGTTTAAGCATTTTTAAACAAACACAAACAACCAAGTACCTCGCCAGAAATCGAACCCGGACCGCTTTGTGGGAAGCAAACATTGCTACCACTACACCACGATGGCGTCGATTTATTAGTTAATTTGATTTTCTACGTAGATACCCACAAACACTATTAAGAATTAATTTCTTCTTTCGTTTTTTTTTTGTACAATAACTACAAATATTTTACTTCTTTTGTGTTCAAGTTAAGAACATCGAATTTAAATAATCTATTCAAATTATAGTCCTTGCCATACGCCATTACACTTTTGTGACTTTGACATGAAATAAACATATTTCCTAACCAGAAATATTTCAATATGTCATTGTCTTTGGATAAAAAGTTGCTGACTGTAGGTTGACAAAAAAAACGGTCAGATAAAAACAACTCAAAGACATGCCATTTTTCCGATTTTTTTTTGTTGCTATCAGTATGCATATGATAAATAAAGAGGTTGGAAATGTCACAAAAGTGTAACTGCCTATGGCAAGGACTATACCTCCGTATGTTTATGCCTTGAGAATCACCCTCAGGGCTCTCAGCACCTTCATATGTTTTGAAAATATTCATATTTTTTTTCAGGCTTCATAATACTTCATATTTTTAAAAAACCTTCATATTTTTCATATTTTCTGCAATGAAGGTCAACTGAGGGGGCTAATGTTGGCTCCAGTAGTGACTAGTGTTGAAGCAAACATAAATTAAAAATTATCTTTTTCATTTAAAGTATTCTTAAGCCTGTTTCCTTCCTCAATGTACAGCATGTCCTATTTTTATACTCACTTATTAATTAAGATGGCGATCTGCTGATTTTACCTTACAGTGTTCTTTTTTTGAGCTCTTAAAAATGGTTCGGTTCGGTTATTATATTTTTTTCGTACCTTATAGTTTTTATTATACGGAAGATTTTTTAAAATACCGTAATTTTGTAAAAACATTTGAAGGGTCCAGTGGAAAAACGATGAGATTCCAGTAAAACGAAATTTAAAGTGGGAGTCTCATCGTTTTTAAACAGTGCTGCCTATTCTTAGCCGTAGCTTTTAGTGGAATCTCATTGTTTATCCCCTGTAAGGTTTAGTGTGTTACTACTTCACGTTACAAGCTATTGCATGGCGTCAAAATGTCAATTTCGGAAAAAAATGGAATCTCATCGTTTTTCCACTGGACCCTTCATTTTTATAGCAACTTTTTTTGCAGAAAAAAATGCCATTGTCAAAAGTTTTACAAAAAATTTGGTTTTTGGCGTTCTTTATTTACAAACAAAAAAATGCTTTTTAAAATGCCAAAAGAACTAAATGTTAAAGATTTTATTGTTCTTGCATAATCCCAAATTTAGAACAATGACTTATTTTAAAAACTACCGGTCAAAAATTTGGCTGCATCATTTTTTCTCAAAATAAGTTTAGATGAAAAAAGAAGTGAGGTGAAATCCACAGAAACTTTTAAAATATTTACCTTATTTTTGTTTGGCGATACCCCATTCAGGCCTAATTCAATTTTTTCAAACTGTTAATTTCAAAAAAAAAACATTTTTGGTTAGTAAATATGTTTTCAAAAAAAAATTATAATAATAACCGGCCATATGGAAACGGACAAAAATTTTTTTTTATTCATATTTCCTTCATAATTTTTTTCTTAATTTCATATTTTTATTAAAATATTTCATATTTTTCATATTATTTTTGTTGGTTATTTGTTGAGAGCCCTGCACCCTGTATTAAATCCTAACTTCACTCGCCTAAAAATAAATACAACAATACATATTTTAAATATGTAATAATGTCATACTTTTAGGGTTCAGTATGGTCAAGGTTAGGTTCAGAAACAACTCTCATAGAATTTTTGCCCTCAATCGGTGGTGTTGGTATTGATGCTGAAGTTTCGAAGTCCCTGCAGAAAATTCTAACTAAACAGGTGAGTGTTACTATCAGAAAATAATAAGAACAATTTCCCTCATACAATGTTGTTCGACATTACGAACGAGGATGGCTATCCTGGTCATTTATTCTCGAATTAAATTTGAAAGAATAAAAGATACAAATGAGAATTACTTAAATATCTCAAAGAAATATATTTTAACCTATAAAATACATCAACTTATCAAAATGTATTTCCCTTTTATTTTTTCCTTCTTCCCCTTTAAAAAAAACTTCAACAGCATTGTCTGCTGACGCCCGAACACTCTGTGTACCACAGAATGGGTGTGTTTTGGAACTACAAACCTAAATACAAAACAACTACAACTACAAACCTAAACGTGTAAAACCGAAAAAAAAACTTATACTTATACTTATCTTATTTTAGGGCTTAAACTTTAGACTAGGAACAAAAGTAACTGGTGGAGAAAAAAGTGGAGGAGTCGTCAGGGTCAACGTAGAAGATGTCAAAGATTCTAGTAAATCAGAAACGGTAAGTCTCATTGTTTATCTAATAAATATACTTTAAATATATACAGTGAAGTCCGCTTATAACGAACCCGTTTATAGCGAACTTTTGGTTAATGCGAACCTTTTTTCTTTATACGAAAAGTCATCCATATATACTCATGTATTGTCTTACTGGTTATAACGATCCCGCTTATAACGAACTTCCGGATATAGCGAACCTAATTTTACTAATCTAGAATATGTATTTTTCTTTTAAAACGAACTTTATATAAGCAGACAATGGGTGTTTTCACACTAGACGATACGACAATGACACGACAACGAAATAACATGCAAAGGAATGAGATGCCGTCATAGTTCGTCCCGTGTTATTGCATTAAAATCGGTGTCGTGTCGTCTAGTGTGAAAATGCCCTACTGCGACCTTGACCTCGATTTCGCGGCGACTCGAGCAGGTGGTAGAAACAGGTAGTGTAGTAGTAGTAGCAAAGCTTGGATGACATCGGAAATTTTCAAAACTGAGTTACGTGAATGGGATGAAAAACTGAAATTGAAGAAAAGAAAAATTCTACTTCTTATTGACAACTGTCCAGTACATCCCGATGTTAAATTAAAACAAATGAAGTTGATTTTTATGCCACAAACACAAATTCAAAGCTTCAGCCTATGGATCAAGGAGTGATACATTCCCTAAAATGTCACTACAGAAAAATTCTTCTTTTGAAAATGTTGGACGCAATTGACAAAAATAAAACATTTTCTGTAGACCTATTAGACGCTATTCACTTTCTTCATATGGCTTGGAAAAATTTACCCAAGAAACAAATGCCAACTGCTTGTTATGTGACTATTGATAAAGACATTGTAGCAAGAGAAACGTTGACTGATGAGCAAGTTATAGACTCCGTAACCTCAAACATGGTTTCAACTGATAATGACGAAGATAATGATGATCTTGTCCAAGATAATTCTGTTGAAGACACTAAGGTTTATGTTCCAACCATTCGTGAAATGGAAAACAAAATTTCAAAAACTCGTAATTTGTTGGAATCACGCCAAGTTCCTGATAAAATATGGGCATCATTTTGGAACCTTGAAAGCTACATAAACAGGGAATATTTTTCAAGTAGAAATGTACAAACAAATATTACAGATTTCATAAAATAGATTTAGGCTTTGTATTCGTTAAATTTACATAAGATTGTATGTATTACATACCACCATATTATGTACTTTACATATTTATATGTGTAACAATAATAATAAACGTCTTTTGGTGGGTGTGCTTTCGGGTTGTTCGGCCGTCGTCGTTGGAAATTCGTTCTCGACGTTTCGCCATCTCGAGTGGATGGCATCTTCAGGAGATGTTGACTGTTTGTCGGCTTCTCGAAGACTGGTGGTTAGTCTGTCGCGGGCGCAGGTTATATACGCTATGGTGGGCGGGGCGTATATCACAGCTGGTTGGTGATTGGTCACATTCCCTTGATTCAGTTTTGTTATTGTAAGCGAGCCGTTTAGTGTTTTTAAGAACCGGTACCCATGTTCTGTTAATTTTAAGAGTTTCTTCAGATCTGTTGAAGTTCTGCTGGTGTTTATGAATTTCGATTGCTTCTCTATAGAGTCTTGGATAGTATGAAGAGGAGGCGCAGAGAACTTGTGTGTCTTCGAATTTTATTTATTGTTTAGTGTGTGGTCTGCAACTGCGGATTTTTCCGTAAGTCCGAGGCGACAGTTGGCTTTGTGTTCTTTGATTCTTGTGTTTACGGACCGTTTGGTTGTTCCGATGTAGACACTTCCACAGGTACAGGGAATGCGGTATACCCCGAAGAACTTAGTGGGTTCCTTATATCCTTCGCAGATCTGAGGTGGTTCTCGATCTTCTTATATGGCTTGAAGATCGTTTTTATGTTGTGTTTTCCCAGAATACGTCCGATCCTATCTGTCACTCTAGGGATGTAGGGCGGAAAGGCTCTTGAAGTAACTTCGCGGCTGCTCAGTCCACCGCTACTGTTACTTCTAGTGCTCGGCTTTGGTCGTATACATTTATCTATGTCGCTTTGAGTGTATCCATTTGCTACGAGGGCGTTTTTAAGATGGTTTAATTCTTTGTCTAGATGTTCTGGTTCGCAGATTCTTAAAAAAATGGGTACCGGTTCTTAAAAACACTAAACGGCTCGCTTACAATAACAAAACTGAATCAAGGGAATGTGACCAATCACCGACCAGCTCTGATATACGCCCCGCCCACCATAGCGTATATAACCTGCGCCCGCGACAGACTAATCACCAGTCTTCGAGAAGCCGACAAACAGTCAACATCTCCTGAAGATGCCATCCACTCGAGATGGCGAAACGTCGAGAACGAATTTCCAACGACGACGGCCGAACAGCCCGAAAGCACACCCACCATTGGACGATGGCCGCGAAAGCCTTTCACAATTTGTAATAAACGTCTTTATTCGTATGTATTCTGCCTTTTTCTAAAAATTTACAGTATTTTTTGTAATATGTTTAGTTTTCTTAATCTTGGATACTAATATTAAAAAAAGAAACCCAAAAAATTAAACAAAATTTATTCATTACTGTTCATAACGAACCTCGGATATAACGAACCGTATTTAGTTCATTTCTGAGGTTCGTTATATCCGGACTTCAGTGTATGTCTTAATTGCCATGGGTCACTATTGCTATCTCGGAAACTATAAGAACTACAATGTTATTTAAATTAGATAAAATGAGCAGTTTTTGGGGGACATTAAAAATCTGGTTTAACATTAAAAAAAAATATTTCACGAGCTACCGGGGTTTTTCGAAAAATTGCTCAAATCTATTTTATTAATAATCTCAAAAACTATAGTTTTTACAAAAAAATCGTAAAGGATTTTTTTTTGCATTTTTAACGTTCTTCAATTTGGTATTTTCTAAAAAAATTACTACGACTAGTTTTCGAGATATTACTATTAACTTACTTTTTTTAGATACGGATCTGTTTTTTTTATTATGTTTTTAAAAGAACTTTTTTTATTATTTTAACGATTTATCACATGTCCATATTTATTTGTATTTTAATGCTAAAAAAATGATATTTAAGCTTTTTGGCATTTTTACCGTTTTATCATAGCAAAAAAAACAATTGCCTATAAAAACCTATCCTATAATAATCTGTTAAATTTAGTTTAAACCAACATGGCAGCGTATTTCAAGAATGAAAAATTAAATTTAAAACCAACAAAACAATTGACTGTTTTATAAACAAACAGACTGATGCGACGAACTGTTTACTAACTAAAAATCATAGCCCGCCATGGCTTATAAATACACCAGAAACTATAACATCCTTAAAACAATTTGACAAATCTTGTACAAACCATCTTCTATTGCAAAAAGAATTTCTGAATACTTTGCAAAGCATGCAAGACTATATAAAAATTTACACTGATGCATCAAAAACTCAGGAAGGCGTAGGAGCCGCCTTCGTTGTTGAAAATCAGGATAACTATTATTTTAAATTAAGCAAATTTACCAGTGTATACAGCGCAGAACTTTATGCTATATATGAAGCTTTAATCTATGTAGACAGCAAAAAACAGAAGTACAGTGTAATAGTAACGGATTCTCTAAGTGCACTTCAATCAATTACCTCCGTTTACTCAAAGCACCCAATAGTTCAACTTATTAAAGAACAGTTTTTTAAAATCCAAAATTCCTCGTTGACTGTGGTTCTCATGTGGGTTCCTTCCCACGTAAATATTAAGGGAAATGAGATGGCGGACTTACAAGCTAAAAACGCGATAAGTGACACAAACTCTAAAGTTCTAAATCAAACTGTAGGTAGTGATTTTAAAACGTGGCTAAAATCGAAAATTCAATCAATGTGGCAAGAAAAGTGGGATAATTCTACATCCAAATTACGCGAAATAAAAAAATCCGTAAACAAGTGGACATTTTTACCAAAATCTCGCCGAGTTCAAATAATAACAACTAGGTTAAGAATAGGTCACATTAAATTAACTCACGAACATATTTTTAAAAAAACCAATGCACCTATATGCGCCCTGTGCCGTGAAATAATCACATATTAATTGACTGCCCAAACTACAACAACCAGAGACACAAACACAAATTGAAAAACAATTTAATGGAACTACTAAACAATAGTGAACATTTGGTACATTGTATTTAACTATTGTAAACTTCTTTGAGTGCGCTAATGACCTTAGTGGTCGATGCGCCTTACAATAAAAGAAAAAAAAAACATTTAAACTTTTTACTGATTAATTAAATTAAACTTATTCAAAAATATTTATTTTTATTTTAACACATTTTTGCAAAATAAAACAGTTTACTTATCCAAATGCTGAAAATATCCACCATTTTGTTGCAAGCAGAGGTGCGCCCTTTTTGTTATTTTATTTTGGATTTTGCTTAGAATCCTAGGGTTGATTTGGTTACAGGCTTGCCTTATTTATTATGAAGTAGGTTCTCCAAATCTCGAGGACCAGTTTTATAAACCTTATCTTTGATAAGACCCCGTATGGAAAAATCCAGAGGAGTAGTGTCCGGTGACCTTGGGGGCCAACGTATTGGTCTGTTATTGCCGATCCCTTGATTTTGTTTGAAATTATTCAAAAACCTGGTACAACGACGATCTCTGTGGCCGGGTGCACCATCGTGCTAGTAGTACTCAAAATTCGCTTGAACATCTAAAGGCAGGTCATCCAAAAAATCTTGTAATGTATTTGTGAGAAAATTGTAATAGGTTAATGCGGTGAGAGTTTCTTGGAAGAAGAAACATTTATCCCAAATCTTTCTTGAAATGCCGTTTCTCTTTGAAAATGCTTATTTTCTTGTGTCCACCGATAATGCAAGTTCTTGTTTTACCATCCACTATTGCAAAAACGGCTTTTATCGGACCATATTTTTTTTGCAAATATCATTATCACGCCTCCGGCGTCTTAAGTATTGTTCATACTCGTCTGAGTCTTTTGTTTTTGATTAGTCTTTGTCCTTTGATTAGTCTTAGCTGTTTTAAACAAAATCGGCTGTTCATACTCGTCTTTTGTTTTTGATTAGTCTTAGTCATAACCCACTGAAAAAAAAATTCAATTTCAATAAAAAGGCCCCTTTTCACAAGTCATTTTCTACACAAAACAATCTTATTTAACCTAATTTGTGCACGAAACACAGACACGAAAGAACAAAAGCGAAAAAGAAAATAAAAACAAATAAAATTTTGAGGTTATGTTGAGATTTTCTGTTAAAACATGATTAATGGCGGTAAATTCAAAATTTCGGCCGCGCGCTTGCGCTCTTCAGACGCCCTGTAAAACAAAACAACAAACATCAGCTGATGTCTGTCACTCGTCTTAGTCGTTGTCCTACGGATTGAAAGTTGGCAACTCTTAAGACAAAGACTAATCAAAAACAAAAGCAAAAGCATTGTATGAACACTCCCATAAGAAACATTGGTTTTAACTTTCTTATAACAAGACATATGACTAAACCAAGACAAAAGACTAGACAAAAGACGAGTATGAACGATCCATTAGTAACCAAACTAAATTTAACAGATGTATTACTACGACTAGTTAATCTGATTTTATCGCTTTCTTTTTTATTTTTCGGTGGTCATCGGATCCATCGAACCAAAATGTCAGATTTACGTTATATACATATATCAAAAAACCGATGTTATCGTTAAGAAAAATCTGAGGGCACGGCAGTGCCTCGCCAAGTTCGCGCGCCGTAACCATCTTTTCTGGAAACATTTCAGCCGATATTTGACCTACCTAAAACTCTACTTCGGAATGAGCTACGAATCTCAAACTTTGCACAGTCGTAGTCTCCATGGAGTTAACAACCCCTCCAAGTTTCATGGAATTCTATGAAGTAGTAAAGTAGTTACGAAATTTCAAAAAATTAATTAAACCCCTGGAAAAAATCAAAAAACCCCAAAGTTTTAATTTACTCCCCTCCCCTATACATTTAGAGCTATGTAAAATTAGCATCGCCCACTTCCAGAAATGCTAGAGAGTCCAGAAATGCTAGAGAGTTGAGCTTTTGCAGACTGATAGGAACTATGATAAAACTATAGGAAAAAATCAAAAAACCATAAATTTTAATTTACTCCCCTTCCCTATACATTTAAAGTCATGTAAAAGTAGCATTGCCCACTTCCAGAAATGCTAGAGAGTTGAGCTTTGGCAGACTGATAGGAACTATGATAAAACTATAGGAAAAAATTAAAACACCCCAAAATTCTAATTTACTTCCCTCCTCTATAAATGTAAAGTTAAGTAAAAGTAACATTGCCTACTTCCAGACATACTAGAGAGCTGAGCTTTGGAAGACCGATAGTAACTATGGTAAAATTTTAGAAAAAAATTAAAACACCCCAAAATTCTAATTTACTTCCTTCCCCTATTTATGTAAAGTTATGTAAAAGTAACACTGCCCACTTCCAGAAACGCTAGAGAGCTGAACTTTTTAAGACTGAAAGACAATATAATAAAACTATATGAAAAAATTTAAAAACACCAACATTTTAATTTACTTCCCTCTCCTATAAATGTAAATTTATATAAAACTAACATTGCCCACTTCCAGAAACGCTAGAGAGCTGAGCATTGGAAGACTGATAGGAACTATGATAAAACTATAGGACAAAATTTAAAAACACGACAATTTTAATTTATTTCCCTCCCCTATACATGTAAAGTTATGTAAAAGTAACATTGTGCATTTTCAGAAACGCTAGAGAGCTGAGCTTTGGAAGGCTGATAGGAACTACGATAAAACCATGAAAAAAAATTAAAAAATCTCAAAAATTTAAGTAAGGCATTGCAAAAGTTTTGAACAATATTCCGCATATTTTACTACTTTAAAAATTAAGTATTATCCAATTCCTTTAAAAAAGAAGTGAAATCATAACAAAAACATTTCATGTAAAAAAAGCCAAGTACGCGAAAATGGCATTCCGTAAAAAGAATTGAGATAAAAGTAAAGCCAAGTTTTCCAATACAAATTTCAAAATGAAAGGTTCTTACTAGTTTGGAAATATTTTTCTAAACTTGGCTATTACGGCTGTAAATGACTCTTAGGCACAGTGCTAAATTGAACATAAAGAAGTTTGGCTGTAATAGCAAAGTTTAAAAAAACATTTCCAAACTAGTAAGAACCTTTTATTTGTATTGGAAAACTTGGCTTTACTTTTATCTCAATTCTTTTTGCGGAATGCCATTTTCGCGTACTTGGCTTTTTTACATGAAATGTTTTTGTTATGATTAGATTATTTTACAAACTTGTCATGTTTCTTGGCAGCTGGAATGCGACGCCTTGCTAGTTTGCGTGGGCCGAAGGCCCTACACTGAAGGGCTTGGCCTGGCCGAGATGGGCATCGAGAAGGACCAGAAGGGTAGGATACCTGTCAACTCAGTATTCCAAACTGTCATTCCAAACATCTACGCCATCGGCGACTGCATTCACGGGCCCATGTTGGCGCACAAGGCTGAAGACGAAGGTAAAGCTCAGCAATTATAAAACTGCGTTTAAAGTTGAAAATGTCAACAAATAATAATTTTTTGGGAATATTTAATTCTGCTCCAACTATAAAAAATACTCTGCCAATATATGGGCACCTAAGCTCACACCACTAGGTTCTATAGATGTAGAGTACGTGTGAGCTAATATAACTAAAAACTGAAATATATTTTATTCAACTCCAGACTAAATTACCTTTTGTTTGATACCACACAAGCCATGTTTTGACTTAAACTCAAATTTTGGAAATCTACCCCCACCCTTAAAAAAAACAAAAACTATAATGTATTTTGTTAAACTACGGACTCAATTACCTTTCGTTTGATATCACACACGCCATATTTTCAATTAAACTCTAATTTTTGAAATATACCCCCACCCTTTTTTTAAAATAAATTAAAATGTATTTTCTTTAACTCCAGACTCAATTACCTTTCGTTTGATATCACACACGCCATATTTTCACATAAACTCTAATTTTTGAAATCTACCCCCACCCTTTTATTTGGTTTGTGTTCGGTGGATTTTGTTCATTTTTAAATGGGACCATCTCGACCCAAGACCCAGCCTAGGTACCAAATTTCATTAAAATTGGTTCAAGCGGTTTTTGAGTTATGCGCGTTGGTCGTTACAGACAGACAGACATACAGACAGACAGACAGCGCAACAAAAAAGTTTCAAAATCATCTGAAACGCAAAGATATATAAAAATTTTTGAAATCGGAGCAACTTTTTTTTCTCGAAAAAATTAGGATTACCATAGCTCACACTACTATAGTATAGTATATGTGTGAGCTAAAAACTAGTGGCATATTTAAAAACTTTAATCTATTTCTTAAAGCACGATTTATAGGGATTTTTCCAATGGGTGAAAGTTATATAACTCCTTAAAATTTCAACACCATTGAGCAAAGGATAGTCAAGACCATTTTTTTTACAATTTCAGCCAATTTTAGATCATTTTTGCCAATTTAAAAAAAAATGTATATCTCAACCATCCTTTGTTCAATTGTTATGAATTTTTCAGGAGGTAGATATAACTTTTACCCATCTTTCGAATAGTACTAGTCGGTTTTTTGCCTACAGCTAGACGGAAAAAAATTTTTTGTAGCTTTTTGTTAAACCTGTTAAAAGGGCTCTAGAATATTTTATGCGAAAAATCGCCATAGCTCCTAAACTGACAAATAGATCAATTGAAGTTTCGAAATATAAGAGGTGTGACAATAAAATTATAAGAATGTTGGAAAAAATCTACTTTTTCAATGTTGTTTCCTCATCATCAGAAGAGAGGCTGTTAAAAAACGGGTTCCTTTTAATGCTTTTTTCACTTTCGGAAACAGGTTGAAGTCGCAAGGGGCCAAGTCTGGTGAATATGGTCGGTGATTAACGACAGGGATCTTATTAGCTAAAAACTATTTAATGGATAGGGCATTGTGGGCCGGTGCATTGTCTTGGTAGAGCAGCCACGCGTTGTTCTTCCACAAACCTTTACGTTTTTTCCTTACAGGTTCCCTTAGCTACATAAATACTTTCAAATATAAATGTTGGTTCACTGTTTGACCCTCACGCGCCCATTCAATAAGAATAAAACCCCTAATATTGAAAAAAAAACAATGAGCATCGCTGTTGTGCATGTGCTGGAGCGCCCTTCTCGTTCATCATCTTTAACTTCTTCACGACCCTCGGAAAAGCTTTTGTGCCACATAACAAGCATTGCACGAGACATACACTGCTTTCCGTAAACATCTTTTAGCATTTGAAAGTATTCAGTAGCCGTTTTTTTGAGTTTTACTTTAAACTAATACGTTGCTCAATTTTTTCGTTTGTTATAATTCCGGCAAATAAGCCATGCACGTTCCGCTTCAAACCACTGCGTAAGCCAAACTAGTAGAGGAAAGGCGACAAGATTGCGCGCGGTAGTAGAACGCACATCAAGGTGAATAACTTCAACCGCCCGAGGCGTGGAGATTTAAAACCTGTTAGTACGGGGGACAGTTTTATAATTTAATTGTCACACCTCTTACCTTTAGTTTTTTTTTTATTATTGGAGCAGGATAAGATTTTCATACAGGTTCAGGGCACTAACTTTTAGAAAAAACCGCCCCAAAGGAGAATATTTTTGGTAAAATTGAAAAAGCTTTGAAAGCGAAAATTTGAGAAAAATAAAATTATTTAAATAAATTATGGGGAAAATGGAACTAAAGGTTTGGTAAGCCCCCTAGCCCTCCAAGCTCAAAATTAGCCTACCCAACGAAAAACATAATTTATTGGGGGTGACCAAGCTCTTGAAAATTTCCGACTGCGGCGCCAGGGGCGGTCCCTGACTTTAGATTTTTTCTCATATGATTAAAACAAGAAACTTAATCAAGAAAAATTAATCAAACAAGTTTCGTGGCTAATCGGGCAAAAAGGAGTTTTTGTTTCCCTCATATTTTTCCGTGGGTAGCCCGAAAGCTTAACCTCACGGGGGTCCAAGATCTAATGGACACCTAATAAGTGTTGACAGTTAACTGTTTCGTCCTTATGGGACTCCTCAGAACACTGCTGGTCAATGTGACAAATCTTGCGAAGTTAATTAGATGGTTTTGTCTCTAATCAAATGTAAATAGTGAGAAAACTATCGCAAGAAGCGCCATCTACCGAGATACGAGAGAAATTGTATAGCAGTGTTTCGCCTGCTTTTGTTTTTTGTTTCTCTCGTATCTCGTTTTTCTCACTATTTACATTTGATTAGAGACAAAACCGTCTAATTAACTTCGCAAGATTTGTCACATTGACCAGCAGTGTTCTGAGGAGTCCCATAAGGACGAAACAGTTAACTGTCAACACTTATTAGGTGTCCATTAGATCTTGGACCCCCGTGAGGTTAAGCTTTCAGGCTACCCACGGAAAAATATGAGGGAAACAAAAACTCCTTTTTGCCCAATTAGCCACGAAACTTGTTTGATTTTTAAATTCACGGGTACGAGATTCCACGTTTGTTTAAAAAACTTATTTTTTGTTTTTGTATTTGGAGTTCTCAGAAAAAAAAGGGGGCGATTGACCCTCCAGCCCCTTCTGCGACCACCACCACAACTTTTGCATTTTTCCCGAAAATATTCCCCCAATTCCAGCGTTCCGTTAGTTAAAAGGACCTTTTATTCAGTAATCGTTATAAACATAAACAAATCAAAAAAACTTTATCAAGGTAAACTGAATAATGTATTGCTTGCAGCAAGTGCTCTTAGTGAGATGGATGGTCTAGTCCTTATTTTGGTGGCTTTAAATTATGTATATTAAAAAGTAACCTATACCGGGTGGGCCAAAAAAACCGGACAATTTTCTTTTCATTATAACTTTTGAACTATTTAATCAATTTTAATGGGAAGAACTGCACTTGCCAGAAAATTAACCAGAGTTTTGACTAAATATATTTTTTGTCCATTATCTTAAAATCCAAGATGGCGGACGAAATTAAATTGTATCCTTTAAAAATGCTCGTTTATTCTTGTGTTGCGAACGTGTTTTAATTATTTTTCTAATTTAAATCAGTAAAAAAGCTGCATTCTTGTCACGCACAACAAGGTATGAGTCAGCAAAATCGGTTCGTTGGTTCTAAAGAAAAGTATTTTTGTTTCAACCATTGTTTTGAACATTATACGATTGCCTTGCTAATCATTTCTGCATTTATTTCCTTATAAATTCATTACAACTGAACCTATTTTAATGAAATAAAAAACATCCTGGGAAGAATTGATTGTTTTTTAAAGATCATAATCAAAATTTATCGCCACCTTAAATTTTAAGATGGCGGACATAATAGTGAAGTTTATTCTTATTTTCCAAAACTGTTGTGGTCGTTTTTTTAATTTAAAGAAAAGCACTACTTTTCTCCCGCTCAACAAGGTACAAAGTACTAAAATGGGTGAAGTGGTTCTCATCTCACAAAATCTGATTTTGTTTTAACCATTGTTTTACAAATTATACGATTGAATTGCATCAAGTATGATTCTGTCCGATATCTTAAATTCTAAGATAGCGGAAAATTTTTAGTACAATATTTAAAGAGTAATCAATTCTCACCATGTTTTTTTTATTTCACTAAAATCGGTTTAGTGATAACGAATTTATAAGGAAATTAATGCAGACAGGATTGGCATTGAAATCGTATAATCTGTAAAACAATGGTTGAAACAAAAATTTATTTTTTAAAAAACATCACACCGATTTTACTAATTTATACCTTGTTGTGTGGGGGAGAAGTAGTGCTTTTCTACGAATTAAAAAAAAACTAAAACATTTTTGGAAAATAAGAACCAACACGCCATTTTGAACAATTAAATATGATTCTGTCCACCATCTTAAATTTTAAGATGGCGATTAACTTTGGTCATGATCTTTAAAGAGAAATCAATTTTAACCGGGATGTTTCTTTATTTCATCAAAATCGGTTCAGTAGTAATAAATGTATAAAGAAATAAATGCAGACATGATTGGCAAGGCAATCGTATAATATGCAAAATAATGGTTGAAACAAAAATATATTTTTTTAAAACCACTGAACCGATTTTGCTAGTTCTTGCCCTTTTGTGCGTGGCAGGAATGCAAGTTTTTTACTAATTTAAAAAAATAATTCATACATGTTCGCAACACAAGAATAAACGAGCATCTTTGAAGGGTACATTTTAATTTCGTCCGCCATCTTGGATTTTGAGATGGCGAGCTAAAAAATATATTTAGTCAAAACTCTGATTAATTCTCAATCAAGTGCAGCTTGTCCCATTAAAATCGGTTGTATAATTCAAAATCCATAATGGAAAAAAAATTGTCTGATTTTTTTGGCCCACCCGTTATATAGATCTATAATAAATATTCCTACAGATAGGTAGGTACTTTGCTAGCGGATTTATTTATCCAAAGTTCTATGATTTTCGATTTTTCCGCTTAGTTCCAGACCTCTAAGGCATTGCTCGCGGACCCCAAGTGGTTAGTAATCGATCAAAACAAGTGATATAAAATCTTCATCAAAAAGCCCACAAAAAACGCTATTGCTTCGTACTAACAGGGACCCAATTCTTGAAATAAATCCGTATACGAGTTTTTCGTTCGGAAATAGAGTCGAGTTGTAAAGTCCACTCGAATCTCATTTTCCGTATACGAATCTGAGTGATCTAACCTTACATTTTTGTTTACTTTAATATATTTTTTGGTGTTTGCTTAATTTTTCTTTATTTAAAAAAAATTGGGAGGTCTGAAAAAAGACGCGATTTGGCAAGCATCATGGCTATAAAAGGGCTTGAGGACGCAAAGAGGTGTAAGGGGGATTTAGCCTCTTGTGACACTCAGTTTTTTTTAATTTCTTTTTTTCTTGGAAATGCCTTACGACTGGGTTGGGAGTGAAAAATCCTGAATTTTTGCGTTAATAATTTATGAATTTTTTGCTGATTTTACTGTTTTTTTAACAGCTCTAAAAAAGAAAAATAATTTAAAAAAGTTACAACTTTGTAACACATTTTCAAGAAAAAATATATAAAAGGAGCGTTTTCGGGAGGGGCGGGGGGATTAAAAAGTTTCAATAAAAATTTGAATGTTGTGCATTTTTTTTGTCTTGTTTAACACACCTTATCAACTATTTTGTGAGGCATTGATACCTCTTGATTCCCCCCTGGGTACAACACCTTATCTTATTTTGCTTAATTTTTGGATAATATAAGGGCCCAACTGCTTCAAGTAGGAAAATCCCCTGCATGTAAATAATAAACCTAATCTTATACTTTAACCAGTTTCACTATTTTTTCTGACTTTTTCTATGTTGACAAAAAATAAATATAAAATATAAAAACATTATTTTTCTTTATTTACATTTCAAAGTACATAATAAAGTGCTTACTGTCAAGTGCATTAAAAAACGCTATGCAATATGACTACAGTGTGAGAACAAGCCAGTTAGAATAAACTTGCTAGTCGGTTAAATTTAAATTTTTTGAAAAAATCCAAACACATGTTAACTGAGATTTTTAACTGGCAATATTTTTACAGAATATTTTTTGGACAGACCCCCAGATAGGGTTCCACTAGCATACAACTTATTTTTTAAGATGGAATGACCCCACTTAAGGCACCTTGTTAGAAAGGGTATCAAATAATTTTAAAAAATTAACAAAAAGAAAATTATTTCTATTTTTTTGTAATTTTTAGAGAATATAAGTGTCATTTAAAGTAAAACCTATAATTTTATTAAAATATAGGTGGTGGACCCCTAACAAAAGGTCCAGTAATACCAACATTTTTCCCTTCCTAGGGTTCTGTCCAAAAAAAAATCATCAAAAATATTGCTCATTAAAAATCTCAGTAGGCATGTTTTTGGTTTATTCTAAAAAAAATTAATTTAACCTGCTAGAAAATGTATTCCAACTTGCTCATTCTTACTGTATAAGCTTTTATGTAAGAAGTTGTATAATCTTTTTTACAATAAAAACTCCAATAAACTTATTTTTATTTTACTTATAATTTATTTAAAAAAGTTCTTTAAAAGTTAATAGATCACCAATTGCATCTGAGTATTTCTAGTAGGATCATCATTGCAACAGGACTGATAGGCAAAAACTGCTTCACACCTCAAAAATGATCTTCATGTCTTCAGAGAAACCTGTAACAAAAAGTTTTTTCATTGAGTGTACCACAGCAGACCTCACTGGATCCGTATTACTGGCAGGATTTTTATATATGTCCTTGTTTATAACTTTTGAAAAACAAAGACATCTACAAAAATAATGTACATATTCAAATCAAATCATACTGATCATATGAGGGCTGCTTTAGTCTACAACAGTTTTTAATTTTTTTGGAGTTAATTGACAGGTAAAGACATTCAAATTTAAACAAAAAAAAATGGGTTTTTTGAACAAAGGTTACTGATTTTGTCAATTTTTACTTGAAATGTTTACAAGGCCAACACAAAAATACAGGCCACGACCCTGAAAAAATCAGCTGTTCTCCCGGGGCTGAATTTTACATGGGGTCTTATGGGAGGTCAGACGTTTTTTTATGATATTTTCAAAATGGCACTACAGATTTCCGCAAAATTTCAATGAAATATTCTCAGACACCATCCCGACATTCCACCAAAGGTTTGTAAGGATGCAACATGATTAAAAGCTTAAAATCTTCAAGATTAATTAAGAATTACCCGCCATGTACCACATGCCAAACTGTTATATTTGACATATATTTGACTTTGTCATCTGTGATTGTCACATTCGCTTCTGCTTTAAACTTAATTTTTGTATGAGCTAATGAAGCGGCTATGAAAAATTAAGGATTACTATACATTTAAAAAAAATTGTTCTGCCAGAATAAAGTAAAAACAATGTCAAAAACGGCTTTATTAAAAAAAAAATCAAATATTCATGAACCGTCATTCCAACTTCAATATTTTAAAGACAATCAGCTGGGTCGTAACGTGACCATCAAAAAAGAAAATCAGCCCCGGATGTGACGTCCACAAAGTGGAGGATCGTGGCCCGTCCGTTTTGATAGCCCTGATGTTTATTATGCTTATCGGCCTAAAAGGCAAAACTGTTCTACTCAAAAAGAAACTGAGAAAAAAACACTGGGAGCAAAAAATTAAATTAATTCTATACTACAGACAAAATGCAAACTCCAAATGTTTCAGTAAAAACCCTTATGCTTCTACAATTTTTGTCAAAGCATGATGTATGAAAGTTCGTCAAACACAGGCCACTCATTACAAACAAAGCCTTAAGTTCAAGACCCCTTTAGAATACTTATGAAGTTTATTTGTTTTCTTTTAAGCAGTCTCAAAATTCAACTGCGAATTTTACCCCCAAATTACCACACTTCAAAGAGGTTAGATGCCCCTAGGCCCCAAATTTCCATTACTATAATTTGGTCCTTACCGTTACCAATGATTACACAATCATTGCTGTTACCAAAATAAAACACAGCTTCTTGTTCTATTAAAAAAAAACATATCGTGAAAATAAATCACTCTTTCAAAAAAAAATTACAAAAACAAAAGATGTAATGTTAATCTACTGTCAACCTTACTTCATCGCGGCAAGTTTAGGCGCACATACCGGCGTTAGTTTGGCCAAAATTATACGAAAGCAGCGTTGCCAAGTAGTGTAGTCGAAAAAAAAAGTCATACACGGAAATGGCGTTCGAGTGGCATTCAAGAATAGCAATTTTTCCAGCACTCGAAACTACCATTCCAATTTTACTCGTATCGACAAAAAATCCGAGTGGCTCAAGAATTGGGTCCCAGATACCCTGCATCCATTATTAGTCATATTAATCTCCATAAGTTGTTATGTTTTTAAGGTATTATCTGTGTGGAGGGCATCCTAGGCGGGCCAGTTCACATCGACTACAACTGTGTTCCCTCCGTCATCTATACTCACCCCGAAGTTGGCTGGGTGGGAAAAACAGAAGAGGATCTTAAAAGCGAAGGTAAACAAAGAGGTGTTATACAGAATTTTTTAGCAATTACGATTTGAGAGTAAGTAATTCTCCCCCCTGATTTACACTTATCACTTACATTCAACACAACTACCTCGGGCAAGGGCTAACTGGCATTCCTTCTAAGATGAAAGGGAAAACCCCTTAAACCTCGATTTACAAGTAAAGTTCTGTCATTTTAAAAAGCCGCACAAAAAACGCACGTGCCACCCTAATCATAATAACTATTTTGTAATGTGCAGGAGTCTGTGCAAAAATTGAAAATTTATTTTATAATTTTGGGAAGAATTTCTGTGTTTTAAGCACGGCTAGGTATACATCATTCTTTAAAGTTAAAGTTTCGAGCATACCTTATACCATTCTATAAGTACCTAATTCCTTCTCGAAATATAACAAAGGCTTTCGAAAGGTACCACCTGCAACCAAAGCAAACTGAACCAATAATTTTTTTCAAAAAAAAAACTTTCCTGACTTCCTACCCGGGATCCTAGAGGATGTGAATCCGAACCGAAACGAACCGAATTGAACCAAACCGAACCAAAGCAAAGTGAACCAACAATTTAAAAAAAAACTTTCCTGACTTCTTTCCCGGGATCCTAGAGGGTGTGAATAGTGTTGTAGTTTAGTTTGGTTAGGTTAGGTTTGGTTCGGTTTAGTTAGGATCGGTTCGGTTCGGATTCACATCCTCTAGGATCCCGGGTAGGAACTCAGGAAAGTTTTTTTTTTTAAAAAAATTATTGGTTTAGTTTGCTTTGGTTCGGTTCGGTTCGATTAGGTTTTTGAAACTTTCTATTTTCATGTGGTTAGAAATCAAGTGAAAATCATTTAAATTTATTAATAACAGAACAACATCTGTCGTCGTAGTTGCCGGTGTAAGACAATGAACACTGAACTTTGCAGGTATAGTTAATGGAAGAGTATTCTTCAAACTTCAAAGAATTTCAAAATCTTGAGTAATATTAGTACAAATACTTTTAAACTGCTCCATAATTTTCATATTAACAAACATATAACCTCAAAATCAAACAAATAAACAACGTGAATCCAAATTTCAAATGTGCACTAATAAGTAAACCCCTGCGCTGCGTAATTCAATACAAATCCGTGCCTTGTTCGAGCCTCGGCGCCTTAAAATCCACACGCATTTGTAACCAAATATGTTGCAACATTTCCGTGTCTATTTCAAAACAGCGCTGCCGTAAAATCAGCATGAAAACGTAAATACGCTTCCTGGCTAGCCTATTATCAAAAAACAGTGTATTAAGACGATGCTCCATTAAAAAGTTAGCATTTTAAAAAGTTTTTAATTGTCAAAAAACTCATTCGCATTTTGATTCGTAAGAGTATCAAACACTATTTTACCTATATATATATATATATATATATATATATATATATAATATACACACACGCAGATAGACATCACGACGATATTGCTAGGATAGGTCAAAATACATCCAAGTAACACATTTTTGGCGTTATCTTAAATCGTCGAAAATAATACCTTCTCTCTAGCCATTGCCACGCGGGCTAGGAAGGTAAAAATATCCAAAGGGCAAGGCAAAACTTTTAAAAACATATTGTACGAGGAAAACTCAAGATATTATTTTTGATATGTATGCGCAACTCTCAGTAGAAAATTACGGAAATCGTTCCAGAATATACGAACGTATTACACATATTACAGGGGCAAGCTACATAGTATATAGTACCTATCTATTAATGATTATTATACGCATTAAGCAGCAACTTTTATTAGACGTTTTATTTTACTTGACTATATACTATAAACAGTTCCCAGTCCGGCCCATATTCTCTTTTATTCGCTTAGGATTCCTTAATGGGTTTCACACTTCAAATTTTATTATGGTTTTTTTGGCGGCTTTTTGAAATTAAAGGACTATACCTAGCAACAAGCGGAATAATACAATGGAATAAGACCGCCGTTGTGGTTCCGATCCATAAGTCTGGACTCAAAAACGACCCGGCAAACTATCGCCCAATTTCACTTTTAACAACTATCTCAAAAATTGTAGAAAAAATCGTTAAAAAACAACTCTTGGCGTTTTTGGAAACACATGATATCATAGAGAGAGGCCAATTTGGATTTAGAAATGGCGTTGGCACGAATGACGCCATGTTTTCTTTCTTTGAAGAGGTTTTTCTGAGCCTGAACGAGGGCGAAGTGGCTGCAGCGGTTTTCTGTGATTTTTCGAAAGCCTTCGATTGTGTGGATCACGGAATACTGCTGCGGAAACTAGAATACTATGGCGTTCAGGGAACACATCTCAATTAGTTCAGATCTTATCTTTCTAACAGGGAACAGTTTGTTCTTGCCAACGCTGAATCATCTGAGACGTTAAGGGTTGTTCATGGGGTGCCACAGGGTTCGGTGCTGGGGCCTCTACTGTTTCTAGTTTACATTAGTGACTTGGCCAATCTCCCAATATCGGGAAAATCTACAACATTTGCAGATGACAAAACAGTCGTATGGAAAAATAAGAATCAAAACGAGCTAAAAAGTAATATCCAGCAAGATCTTGTCGTAATAAAAACGTGGTGCGACTCAAATAAATTGTCTTTTAATATACAAAAGACAAATATTCTTACATTTAAAGGTTCACTTGAAGAGATTAAATTAGATAATGTTCCTCTTGGGCAGAAAACGAAGGTAAAGTATCTAGGGTTACAAATAGATACAAGACTGAGGTTTGAGGCACACATAGATGAACTAAACAAAAAACTGGCTAAAGGGTGCTACATCATTCGATCTTTAGTACAGGAACTTGGCAAGGAAACCGCAAAGATGGTGTACTTTTCTCTGATGGAGTCACATCTGCGGTATGGCATTGCTTTTTGGGGGTACTCCACTCAGGGGTCGGTACAATCAGTTTTTGTGTTTCAAAAGAGAGCAGTGCGTTATCTTTGTAAAAAAAAATGCAGAGAATCGTGCAAACCAATATTTTTACAGGAAAACATACTAACTGTACCATGCATCTTCATACTCGAATCAGTATGTTTAATGTTCAAAAAGTTTTCTGGAGTTACACAAAACAGAAATTATAGCTTTAGAAACAACAACCTACCACTGCCGATTCCAAAACCCACATTAATGATCATCAGCATCAAACTATTTAATCATTTACCTGAAGATTTGAAATCTATTCAAGATTATAAACGATTTCGCATATCAGTTAAAAATCTCCTAGTTACCAAAGCTTTCTATAGTCTGACTGAGTATTATGAAGCATCATTTTAGGTATATTTTATTTTTATTTTAAACATTTTTAGAGTTTTTTTATAAAGTTTTTGTATAGGTGTTTTAAAATCTTTGGACCTCTGCACTTTTAAATTTTCAAACATTTACTTAATTTTTTAATTTTTGTATTGAAGAATTTTATTACTTGTGTTATTTATTTATTTATTGTGGTTTTGTGACAATTTTATTCTTTGTTATCATCTTCTTGGATTTAGAGTTATCGAATTATAGACTTAAGGTAAGAATGGGTGTAACCTGCGGGGACATAAAATATTTGTTTGTTTGTTTATTTTATTATATTTTTTGTTATTTTATATTTTTACCGGCTTCAGGATTGAATATTAATTTGGTTCAGAGGTTGATATGGGCAATTTTAAACTGTCTGAATTACTATTTATTATTTATAATTGTGCCGTTAGAAGTCATAGTAGTATTAAATTTTATTTAGCATACAAAATATTTATATTTTCAAACTAAATTATAAACTTTGACATTTTGAATATCTTTAGTTTAAATGAAGATTGTTATGTTTTTCGTGACAAACGTGTTCAAGAACTTCAATTGGCTCTCAATATTGCAAAGAAAGGAAAACATGTGAAACAGCGCCAATAATAATGTGTTTAAAATAATGTGTTTAAAATAATAATATTCCATTGAAATTAACGACTATCTAGTGTATGTATAAATAAAAATTGCTTTGTCAATAGAAATTAAGATTTTTTTAGACAATAAAGCTTACTGAATTGAATTGAAAAAATAAATCAGGTTCACTTACGGTCCCTCATCCATGTATTGTCTTTTCCGTTTACACTATTCAAAGGGTACAGTGCGATCCATTATAAGTGGACCCTTTTTTCAAGTGTTTTATGACCTATTTTGATCTATCCTAGCAATATCGTCGTGACGTCTGTGTGTGGGTGTATTTTTTTTCTGTCCGTAACACGATAGCTCATAAACCGCTCAACCGATTTTCACAAAATTTTTAGGAAAAATAGTGTTCGATACTCTAACGAGCTGATTAGATTTTGGTCAAAATCCATTAATGCTAATGACAGTTTTTTGACAATTTAAAACTAACTTTTTAACGGACTATCGCATCAATATGAGGTTTTCGGAATATAGTATACTATTTGGCGCGGCTTGGTGCAGGAGTACGATTAGGTGCTCACTGTCTTGAAGACGGGTAAAAATGCAATCTGTGTTGATCCGGCCTGAAAGACAAAGAGCTGTCGTAGCTCACGGACTATAGTTGTTTTCTTTTATTTGCATTCGATCTTTTCATTGATCGATATTGTATAGCAGTGTTTTCGCCTGCTTTTAGTTTTTTGTTTCTCTCGTATCTCGGTAGATGGCGCCTCTTGCTATAGTTCGCTCACTAATTACATTTAATTAGAGACAAAACCGTCTGATTAACTTCGCAAGATTTGTCACATTGACCAGCAGTGTTCTGACGAGTCCCATAAGGACGAAACGGTTAACTGTCAACACTTATTAGGTGTCCATTAGATCTTGGACCCCCGTGAGGTTAAGCTTTCAGGCTACCCACGGAAAAATATAAGGGAAACAAAAAACTCCTTTTTGCCCGATTAGCCACGAAACTTGTTTGGTTCGGTTAGGTTGGGTTTGTTAATTTAGGTTGGTGTAAGTTGTACTGTTAAACGATCGCGTCGAATAGTACTAGACACTTTGTTTGTAGTGGTTTTAATTTTTCAAAATTAAGACTAGTGAATAAGCATCCAATTGTCAAAAATCATGACAGATGTGATTTAAAAATAACATAAAATAAGGCCCTGTCTCACCAATTAATACACAAACAATACGTTTTTCTTTAAATCTTAAAAACTAGGCTTTGGTTTAGCAATTTTTTAAGTGAATATTATTTACCAATTTCAAGTAAAAATATCTCTGTGTCTAGATGTTTCAAGAAATTTAAATTGTTCTTGGAAAACGCAAATTTTTACAAAAAGTCGAAAATTTTTATGATAAGGCATTATTCTAGCCGAGAGATATCGCACCCCCGCTAAAAAATAGTCACAACTCAAAAAACATTGTTTTGAGAAAATCGCTGTTAAAGAATTTAGTTCATTCGAGAGATTCATTTTTCACTTACATGACAAATTATAACATGTTATTTTATATCAACAGGAACCGATTAACTCAATGTAATTGATGCAGTACGTTTCTCAGAAAAAATGATTTTTGTCGTTTTTAGTTAAAAAAAAGACAAAAACCCGATATTGTGACACTTTTTTAGAACAAGGTATCATGACGTTTTAAATCAGGATGTCACGCAGGATGGTAAATAATATAAAAAAAGAAAACAAATAACGAAGAAACTTTGTTTTTATTTTTACAACGAGTTAAAAAATGCTGAATAACAACTGGGAATGTGATTATTCTTTAATAAATTCAAAAGATTTTTTCTTATTCTCCTTAATTCTAGTAGTACACTGAAAAATTCGAAAAAACAGTCACAACACAAACAAAACAGTATTTTACTTGTTATATGGGTCAGATTTAACCAATAGTTCCCACGAAAACTTTCACAACTCGAAATGTGACTCTTTTCAGGATGAAACTCCACGTTCACGCTGTTATAAAGTCAAAAGTGACACTGTAAAGGAACGCATCCTCAGCTAAACTGGACAAAATAAAAGAGTCACATCGCTATTTCGCGGTGAATTGTCGAAACATAAATGTGACGCTTTTATGGAAGAAAGTACAAGTTATTTCGATGATGGCGGCAGGTTTATCTTAATAAGGGCGATTTTTGATTTGTGACTCTTTTTTAGCGGGTGTGCGATATATGATTACTGTAGCGTGAAACTACAATATCAAAAATATTTTAGTTTGTTATTAAACCTATTTTACCGAAGTCCTAACGGTAGTAGTTTCTGAGATAAATCCGGAGGCCATCCGCAGCATAACAATATACAGGGGATATTGTTATGCTGCGCCGATAAAGTTAAACGCCAAGAATTAGACAATGTAGCCGACGGAACGGACATTAAGGAATCCTAAACAAATAAAGGAGAACAGAATATGGGCCGGACTGGGAATTGTTTATAGTATATAGTCAAGTAAAATAAAACGTTTAATAAAAGTTGCTGTTTAATCCCATTTGCCTTAATAATTTTCTTAATGTGGAAGGGGATTTATATGTATACGAAATTTGTTTTTCTTTAATTTCTTTTAATAATTCTTTGATAGTAGGGCTCTTATTGGCTGCGTATAAATTGTAAATCAGTGTACGTATTTCGCCGTACCAGCTGATATATTGGTTACTCTACTATTTCTTGTCTTGAGTTGCGTATACATATCAAGAATAATATCTTGAGTTTTCCTCGTACAATGTATTTTTAAAAGTTTTGCCTTGCCCTTTGGATATTTTTTATAGGGTTAAGGTTGTGTGTGTGTGTTGTGTTCTCTGTTTCCATTGTAATTGTAAATTTACAATTACAATGGAAACAGAGAACAACAGAGAATTAGCATTCCTTGACGTACTAGTAACGAGGAAAGAGGGACGACTAGGACATACCGTATACAGAAAACCTACTCACACAGACCGCTACCTAAACAACACATCTAACCACCACCCGTGCCAACGAAAAGGGGTAATAAGAACATTGGTAGAGAGGGCGAAAAGAATCTGCGAACCAGAACATCTAGACAAAGAATTAAACCATCTTAAAAACGCCCTCGTAGCAAATGGATACACTCAAAGCGACATAGATAAATGTATACGACCAAAGCCGAGCACTAGAAGTAACAGTAGCGGTGGACTGAGCAGCCGCGAAGTTACTTCAAGAGCCTTTTTGCCCTATATCCCTAGAGTGACAGATAGGATCGGACGTATTCTGGAAACATAAAAACGATCTTCAAGCCATCTAAGAAGATCGAGAACCACCTCAGATCTGCGAAGGATATAAGGAACCCACTAAGTTCTTCGGGGGTATACCGCATTCCCTGTACCTGTGGAAGTGTCTACATCGGAACAACCAAACGGTCCGTAAACACAAGAATCAAAGAACACAAAGCCAACTGTCGACTCGGACATACGGAAAAATCCGCAGTTGCAGACCACACACTAAACAATGAAGACCACCGAATAAAATTCGAAGACACACAAGTTCTCTGCGCCTCCTCTTCATACTATCCAAGACTCTATAGAGAAGCAATCGAAATTCATAAACACCAGCAGAACTTCAACAGATCTGAAGAAACTCTTAAAATTAACAGAACATGGGTACCGGTTCTTAAAAACACTAAACGGCTCGCTTACAATAACAAAACTGAATCAAGGGAATGTGACCATTCACCGACCAGCTCTGATATACGCCCCGCCCACCATAGCGTATATAACCTGCGCCCGCGACAGACTAACCACCAGTCTTCGAGAAGCCGACAAACAGTCAACATCTCCTGAAGATGCCATCCACACGAGATGGTGAAACGTCGAGAACGAATTTCCAACGACGACGGCCGAACAGCCCGAAAGCACACCCACCATTAAAATGTACAGGTTTATAATTGTTATTATTCACAATGAAAATGTCACAATAATAATAATATGAATTCAAATCCGTAATATAAACACTAACCGCTAACAATTTTAAATTGAGTTTGACCCTGTATTAAAGAATGCAGGTGGCACATTTCGAAAGCCTTATCGAAACTTTAACTTTAAAGAATGAAGTATACCTAGCCGTGCTTAGAACACAGAAATTCTTCCCAAAATTTGAAAATAAATTTTCAATTTTTGCACAGAATCCTAGAAATCCCAAAATGGTGTAAAAGTGTAAACTTCTTTAGGCGCGTTTAGCAGTTTTTGTGGGTAGTGAATTGAACTGAGCCGTCAGGCTTGGCTATGTAACGCTCATTCTGGTGAAATCGGCTCGAGTCGACTAACTGTGAGAAACATTCAGCGAGCGATATGATGATGCAGTTGAAGGCCAGTACACAGAAGAGTTCGGTTCGGTCCGCTTTGCAGAATATGTTATGGGCCAGTATTATTAATTTCGCCTTGTTGAAGTTTACACTTCTGCCGTGTGGTCTTAAGCACACACAATAATTTTTTTTGAAATGACAGAACTTTATCTTCGACCATCGAAATATACCGCGTGCATGGATTTTACGTGTAGGGCAAAGGCAAAGACACACCATTATTTATTATTTATTCACAGGTATCGAGTACAAAGTAGGCAAATTCCCATACATGGCCAACTCAAGGGCGAAAACCAACAACGAAACAGACGGTTTCGTCAAAGTGTTGTCGGACAAAGCGACCGACCGCATTTTGGGCACCCACATCATCGGACCCGTGGCCGGCGAGCTCATCAACGAAGCAGTATTGGCACAGGTAAAACTATTTTTTAGCTCACACTACTACTATACTATAGTAGTGTGAGCTATAGTGATCCTAATTTTTTCGAGAAAAAAAAAGTTGCACTGATTTCAAAAATTTTTATATATCTTTGAGTTTCAGATGATTTTGAAACTTTTTTGTCTCGCCGTCTGTCTGTCTGTCTGTCTGTCTGTCTGTCTGTCTGTAACGACCAACGCGCATAACTCAAAAACCACTTGCCCGATTTGAATGAAATTTGGTACCTAGGCTGGTTCCTGGATCGAGATGGTCCCATTTAAAAATGAACAAAATCCACCGAACACAAGGCAAATAAAAGGGTGGGGGTAGATTTTAAAATTAGAGTTTGTGTGAAATTATGGCGTGTGTGATATCAAACGAAAGGTAATTGAGTCTGGAGTTAAAAAAAATACATTTTAGTTTATTGAAAAAAAAGAGTGGGGGTAAATTTCAAAAACTAGAGTTTAAGTGAAAATATGACATGTGTGATATTAAACGAAAGTTAATTGAGTCTGGAGTTAAACAAAATACATTTTAGTTTAAAAAAGAGGGTGGGGGGTAGATTTCAAAAATTAGAGTTTAAGTCAAAACATGGCTTGTGTGGTATCAAACGAAAGGTAATTGAATCTGGAGTTGAATAAAATATATTTCAGTTTTTAGTTATATTAGCTCACACGTACACTATAACAATAGTACCTAGTGTGAGCTTAGGTGCCCATATATTGGCAGAGTATTTTTATTTGCTCCTAAATGGGCCACTCACGATACTGCGGCGTTATACGACAGCGATGTACGATTTGGTTGAAGGTTTCGCGAGTACAAACACAATACTGCGTCGAAGTACTGCCTTTGCTTTCTGTATTGGAAGAGTTGCGATGGCATCCAGATGATTTGAGAATCTACTTAAATTTTCGTAAATAATTCTCCGTATATGCCATTGCTAAATATTTAATCTTAAAATGATTTGCGTATTCGTTTTCTAACGACGCACTAAGCAGTCCGGATTCGATTAAATTTAAACTGTAATTATTCTATTTTGCTCAGCATCTAGTCCTGAATTAGATAATGAAGTGTCAGGTCAGTGCTTTTTTAGCTCACACATATACTATACTATAGTAGTGTGAGCTATGGTGATCCTAATTTTTTCGAGAAAAAAAAAGTTGCTCCGATTTCAAAAATTTTTATATATCTTTGCGTTTCAGATGATTTTGAAACTTTTTTGTTGCGCCGTCTGTCTGTCTGTCTGTCTGTATGTCTGTAACGACCAACGCGCATAACTCAAAAACCGCTTGGCCGATTTTAATGAAATTTGGTACCTAGGCTGGGTCTTGGGTCGAGATGGTCCCATTTAAAAATGAACAAAATCCACCGAACACAAACCAAATAAAAGGGTGGGGGTAGATTTCAAAAATTAGAGTTTATGTGAAAATATGGCGTGTGTGATCTCAAACGAAAGGTAATTGAGTCTGGAGTGAAACAAAATACATTTTAATTTATTTAAAAAAAAAGAGTGGGGGTATATTTCAAAAATTCGAGTTTAAGTGAAAATATGGCGTGTGTGATATCAAACGAAAGGTAATTTAGTCCGGAGTTTAACAAAATACATTTTAGTTTTTGCTTTTTTTAAGGGTGGGGGTAGATTTTAAAAATTTGAGTTTAAGTCAAAACATGGCTTGTGTGGTATCAAACAAAAGGTAATTTAGTCTGGAGTTGAATAAAATATATTTCAATTTTTAGTTATATTAGCTCACACGTAAACTATAACTATAGTACCTAGTGTGAGCTTAGGGGCCCATATATTGGCAGAGTATTTGCAATGTGACACGATTGAAAGAAAAAATCCAGTGACCAAGCAGTGTTCTAAGGAGTTCCATAAGGACGAAACAGTTAACTGTCAACACTTATTAGGTATCCATTAGATCTTGGATCCCCGTGAGGTTAAGCTTTCGAGCTACCCACGGAAAAATACGAGAGAAACAAAACACTCTTATTTTTACCCGATTAGCCACGAAAACTTGTTTGATTTTTAATTTACGGGTACCAAATTTTACATTTTTTTTATATTTGGCTTTAAACTCCGTTGACAGACACGATGCCGACGTCTTGATAGCGGAATAACCGCAATAGATTCAAGATTCAAGAATATCTTTATTTGCAAAAAGTGTACAATTAAATTATACAATAAAATTGCCACTTGAATAAATAGCGTCATAAAACTAGAATTTAAAAAAACATTAGTCTCTCTACATTAGTCTATTTTACATTTCATTACAAAAAAAAACCAACCTTAGTCCTAACCTTTCCCAATCCTTGAAATATAAACAAAATTACTTAACGAATTTTAAAATTTACAATACTCACAATAAAATAAAATAAAATAAGCGTTTATCTGACCTAGAAAGGCAATGTGTGTCATAGGTCACGTGATGGATTATTTCTTTTAATCGATACTTTCATCAATCGGTGAAATAGCAGTTTTACTCGCCTGCTGCTGTTTTAGTTTCTCTCGTACTTCGGTAGATGGCGCTTCTTGTGGGGTGTACGATTTTGTTTTCTCACTAGAAATGTAAGGTGAGAGACAAAACCGTATACTTAATTTAGCAAGGGTGTCACATTGACCAAGCAATGTTCTGAGGAGTCCCATAAGGACGAAACAGTTAACTGTCAACACTTATTAGGTGTCCATTAGATCTTGGACCCCCATGAGGTTAAGCTTTCGAGCTACCCACGGAAAAATACGAGAGAAACAAAACACTCTTATTTTTACCCGATTAGCCACGAAAACTTGTTTGATTTTTAATTTACGGGTACTAAGTTTTACATTTTTTTATATTTGGCTTTAAACTCCGTTGACAGACGCGATGCCGACGTCGTGATAGCGGAATAAACGCAATTAGCGTTGATTTGACCTAGAAAGGCAATGTGTGTCGTAGGTCAGGTGATGGATTATTTCTTTTAATCGATACTTTCATCGATCCGTGAAATAGCAGTTTTACTCGCCTGCTGCTGTTTTAGTTTCTCTCGTACTTCGGTAGATGGCGCTTCGTGTGGGGTGTACGATTTTGTTTTCTCACTAGAAATGTAAGGTGAGAGACAAAACCGTATACTTAATTTAGCAAGGGTGTCACATTGACCAAGCAGTGTTCTGAGGAGTCCCATAACGACGAAACAGTTAAATGTCAACACTTATTAGGTATCCATTAGATCTTGGATCCCCGTGAGGTTAAGCTTTCGAGCTACCCACGGAAAAATACGAGAGAAACAAAACACTCTTATTTTTACCCGATTAGCCACGAAAACTTGTTTGATTTTTAATTTACGGGTACTAAATTTTAATTTTTTTTATATTTGGCTTTAAACCCCGTTGATCGACGCGATGCCGACGTCTTGATAGCGGAATAAACGCAATTAGCGTTGATCTGACCTAGAAAGGCAATGTGTGTTGTAGGTCAGGTGATGGATTATTTCTTTTAATCGATACTTTCATCGATCGATGATATAGCACTTTTACTCGCCTGCTGCTGTTTTAGTTTCTCTCATACTTCGGTAGATGGCGCTTCTTGTGGGGTGTATGATTTTGTTTTCTCACTAGAAATGTAAGGTGAGAGACAAAACCGTATACTTAATTTAGCAAGGGTGTCACATTGACCAAGCAGTGTTCTGAGGAGTCCCATAACGACGAAACAGTTAAATGTCAACACTTATTAGGTATCCATTAGATCTTGGATCCCCGTGAGGTTAAGCTTTCGAGCTACCCACGGAAAAATACGAGAGAAACAAAACACTCTTATTTTTACCCGATTAGCCACGAAAACTTGTTTGACTTTTAATTTACGGGTACTAAGTTTTACATTTTTTTATATTTGGCTTTAAACTCCGTTTACAGACGCGATGCCGACGTCTTGATAGCGGAATAACCGCAATAGATTCAAGATTCAAGAATATCTTTATTTGCAAAAAGTGTACAATTAAATTATACAATAAAATTGCCACTTGAATAAATAGCGTCATAAAACTAGAATTTAAAAAAACATTAGTCTCACTCTACATTAGTCTCATTTTACATTTCATTACAAAAAAAACCAACACTAGTCCTAACCTTTCCCAATCCTTGAAATATAAACAAAATTACCTAACGAATTTTAAAATTTACAATACTCACAATAAAATAAAATAAAATAAGCGTTTATCTGACCTAGAAAGGCAATTGTGTGTCGTAGGTCACGTGATGGATTATTTCTTTTAATCGATACTTTCATCGATCGGTGAAATAGCAGTTTTACTCGCCTGCTGCTGTTTTAGTTTCTCTCGTACTTCGGTAGATGGCGCTTCTTGTGGGGAATACGATTTTGTTTTCTCACTAGAAATGTAAGGTGAGAGACAAAACCGTATACTTAATTTAGCAAGGGTGTCACATTGACCAAGCAGTGTTCTGAGGAGTCCCATAAATACGAAACAGTTAACTATCAACACTTATTAGGTGTCCATTAGATCTTGGACCCCCGTGAGGTTAAGCTTTCGAGCTACTCACGGAAAAATACGAGAGAAACAAAACACTCTTATTTTTACCCGATTAACCACGAAAACTTGTTTGATTTTTAATTTACGGGTACCAAATTTTACATTTTTTTTTATATTTGGCTTTAAACTCCGTTGACAGACGCGATGCCGACGTCTTGATAGCGGAATAAACGCAATTAGCGTTGATCTGACCTAGAAAGGCAATGTGTGTCGTAGGTCAGGTGATGGATTATTTCTTTTAATCGATACTTTCATCGATCGGTGAAATAGCAGTTTTACTCGCCTGCTGCTGTTTTAATTTCTCTCGTACTTCGGTAGATGGCGCTTCTTGTGGGGTGTACGATTTTGTTTTCTCACTAGAAATGTAAGGTGAGAGACAAAACCGTATACTTAATTTAGCAAGGGTGTCACATTGACCAAGCAGTGTTCTGAGTAGTCCCATAAGGACGAAACAGTTAAATGTCAACACTTATTAGGTATCCATTAGATCTTGGATCCCCGTGAGGTTAAGCTTTCGAGCTACCCACGGAAAAATACGAGAGAAACAAAACACTCTTATTTTCACCCGATTAGCCACGAAAACTTGTTTGATTTTTAATTTACGGGTACCAAATTTTAATTTTTTTTTATATTTGGCTTTAAACCCCGTTGACCGACGCGATGCCGACGTCTTGATAGCGGAATAAACGCAATTAGCGTTGATCTGACCTAGAAAGGCAATGTGCGTCGTAGGTCAGGTGATGGATTATTTCTTTTAATCGATACTTTCATCGATCGATGATATAGCAGTTTACTTGCCTGCTGCTGTTTTAGTTTCTCTCGTACTTCGGTAGATGGCGCTTCTTGTGGGGTGTACGATTTTGTTTTCTCACTAGAAATGTAAGGTGAGAGACAAAACCGTATACTTAATTTAGCAAGGGTGTCACATTGACCAAGCAGTGTTCTGAGGAGTCCCATAAGGACGAAACAATTAACTGTCAACACTAATTAGGTGTCCTTTATATCTTGGACCCCCGTGAGGTTAAGCTTTCGAGCTACCCACGGAAAAATACGAGAGAAACAAAACACTTTTATTTTTACCCGATTAGCCACGAAAACTTGTTTGATTTTTAATGTACGGGTACTAAGTTTAACATTTTTTTATATTTGGCTTTAAACTCCGTTGACAGACGCGATGCCGACGTCTTGATAGCGGAATAAACGCAATTAGCGTTGATCTGACCTAGAAAGGCAATGTGTGTCGTAGGTCAGGTGATGGATTATTTCTTTTAATCGATACTTTCATCGATCGGTGAAATAGCAGTTTTACTCGCCTGCTGCTGTTTTAGTTTCTCTCATACTTCGGTAGATGGCGCTTCTTGTGGGGTGTATGATTTTGTTTTCTCACTAGAAATGTAAGGTGAGAGACAAAACCGTATACTTAATTTAGCAAGGGTGTCACATTGACCAAGCAGTGTTCTGAGGAGTCCCATAAGGACGAAACATTTAACTGTCAACACTTATTAGGTGTCCATTAGATCTTGGACCCCCGCGAGGTTAAGCTTTCGAGCTACCCACGGAAAAATACGAGAGAAACAAAAAACTCTTATTTTTACCCGATTACCCACATAGCACAATCACGTGTTTAACACGTAAAAAAGGCGTGAGAAAAAAAAACGTTGATTTTAAAAGCTGCTAGAAAAAAACGTTTATTTCATATATGAAAACAAACTTAATAGGTCATTCATTAACGTTATAAAAAATACCGTTGCTTAAAACTGCGTTGTAATAACGCCATTATCAAATTAAAACAGCACTGTTTTTACGTTAGTTTCAAGTGATTTTTATCAACGGTAAAATCACATTAGATTCACGCCTTTTCTACACGAATTTTAAAACGCGACTTGCATGGCGAATAATTTTGAGATTTTACTAGCAGCAGCGCCACCTATTGTCGGCATTTTTCACTTTGACTAGACTAGACTCCAAAAACCTGTTAAGAAACTGATCCCTGATCCTTTACGATCACGACGCTTCATTCATTTAACCTGATAAAGACACATTAATACTCTGTGAAAGTGTTTACTGTTAAAAAATCTTGTTGAGCTTTTAAAAAAAACATAATGTATATAGATAGATATATAGATATTTTGTCTTGCCTTGAGCGCCATCTTTAAAATTGTCTTGAAGTGTTATAGTCTTAAACTAGTGAACTTTTATAGCTTCATTTCGCGTCTCTTTTAAGTTAAAAAAATGTTATTAAAAAAACGTGACCAAAAAAGACGCAGAAAGTTACTAGGTCTTTGTTTGAAACTCGCAGACAATGATTGGGTAGAAATAAAAAAAATTTCTTCGGGAAATACGATAAGAAGTTTTGTAACTAAAACAAAACCAGACAATCCCTCAAATAATAAGGAATGTATTTACCAAATCCCGTGTGAGTGTTGTAAATCATATGTAGGTGAAACGAAACGCCCTCTTCAGGTTAGAGTAAATGAACATCTAAAAAGTACCCAATTAGGGGATATTGAAAAATCCGGTTTAGCAGATCATGCTTGGTCAAATGATCACAGGATTCAGTAGTCGGAAGCTAAAGTTTTACATAAGGAGTCGCATTGGCGAAAGCGAAAGTTTATTGAAGCTGCGTATATAATGCAGAATAAAGAAGTTTTCAGTCAACCAAGCACGGACATACCAAACATATGGAAACCACTCCTTAAGGAAAACAGGCGTCTTAGGATTAAAAAAGGGGGCGGGCCGTCACACCTGACTGCACACCAAGTAGTATAGGTAGTAGCCTAGAGACTAGATTGTTTAGTTTACACTTGATAACGGTTAGAAATACTTACTAACCGAAACGTCGTGTTTTAAAATAAATAAGGACAATGGAAGTCCGAAATTTTATTTCTAAGTTAGTAGGTTTTAGAAGTCTTAATCTAGTGGGGTTTTAGAACATGTTGTGGAGGACTTTTCAAGTGTGAATTTGGTACATGAAAATAACGAGGGTAAAAAACACGTTATATACACGGCACCAGAAACTTCAGCAAAAAGTGGATTTTTATTGCTTGATTTCTCCTTGTTTTTAAGTTATCTTTAAGCATGTAGATTTAACAAAATAAATATAACATGGTATGACGTTGTTTTCAAGTTAGAAAAAACTTTGTGATTTTTGTTCACGTTAATTTAATGTTGGTGTGATTTTTGTGCTATGTGGGTAGCCACGAAAACTTGTTTGAATAATCTTTTATTTTAAATGGGTTTTATTTTTTACTATTATTTTTTTACAGGAATACGGAGCATCAGCGGAAGACGTCGCCAGAGTGTGTCACGCGCACCCGACTTGCGCCGAGGCCCTCCGAGAGGCAAACGTGGCCGCCGCTTTCGGCAAACCGATCAACTTCTAAAGTTTAGGTAAATGCAATATTTTTTAAGCGAAAACTCATCGATCACTCACACCATTATCGGTACACTCATAGGGAAAAATTTATAAAATAAATAACGCATTCTAGCCCTTTTTATTTTTTATTAAATGTATAAGTTTCTAAAGTTTAAGAAATAGGATAAAAATGCAAGTGTTTTCTGGAAGGGGCCCAGACTATTAGCAAAAATTATACTATTTTTTTACTCAACTCGACTTGATTTACGAGTCGTTAAATACCGAGATAAATTCCATCAAAGGAGCATGCGCCAAAATTAACGTCAAAATGTCTAATTTAAATTATTGGCGCGAATACCGTGATTGGCGCGAGATCGAAGAGCTTAACGTATAATAAAAAATTCAAGGTATAAAATAATGGTCAATTCTAATTTTTAGGTATGATTTTATGTCGGTACCGGGTGGTTTTTTATAACCGGAGCACTCAGCAACTTTATCATTGAAAATAAATTGAGATTTTTTTGGTTAATTATGACAACTTTAAAAGCCAACATAATTTTTTTCTATCCGTCACCATGTACATAGTGTCCCAAATTCGATATTTTTGGGGGGTTTCGGGTTTCTAGAGGGGCTAAAAAAAACTGATCCCCCTTTATGACACTCAAATTTCAAAAGAAGCTTAAAGGTGAAAATCGCATTTTGATATAGCAAGCCGTTTTTAAACTACGGGGTGTTTTTAAAAAGTCTGCATTTTGGGAAGGGGTCTATAACTTGTTTATTTATTAATATTTTTTATTTCTGTAAAAACATTCTTAAGACACTTTTTTAAGAGGAATTCTGTTAAATTAAATTTCATTTGTCACGTTTAGTTTTTGAGATATCACATAAAATTAATTTTTCTTTATGGGAGGATCCCTTTATTTCTTTATATTTTTGTATTTTTTTTATTTTTACCACATATTTTAGTTTGCTTAGTGGGTTTAAAATATTTTAATATTATAAAATTCTAAAAACAAAAAATAATAAAGAGGTGATTAAAAAATAAAAATAAAGAAAACAATAAAAAAATTAAATATTGAGTGTGATACATCATTTTAAAGGAAATTTTAAGCTGATTTTAAAAATCGAATAAAAAAAGAGTTATTCTGTAAGAAAAATAACAACTTTATGCAATATTTTAAAAACCAAAAGAGATAAATAAAAACCGTTCACATCTGTCAATTCTTCAAGAAAAGATCTATAAGAAAGCTATTTACACAAAAACAAAATTTTCATAAACAAAAAAGTTATAGACCCCCTCCCAAAATGCAGACAAAAACACTCCGTAGCTTAAAAACGGCTTGCTATATCTAAATGTGGTTTTCACCTTTAGGATTCTCTTGAAATTTGAGCGTCGCAAAGGGGGGTCAGTTTTTTCTATCTCCCCTAGAAATACCCGACACCACAAAAAAACAACGAATTTGGGACACCCTGTACAGGGTGTGACAATGAAGTCGATTTTTTGAGAGGGAACACCCTGTATATTTTTGCATTTTAAGATTCGTCTTTTCTTTCTGATTTCAAAAATATACAATATCTACGTGCTGCGATTAATATTTTTTGAGGTATATGCAGTATTTCTTCTATATGATCTTATGCATTTCACGTTTATTTTGTTTTGCCATGGGAGTATTGACTCTCAACTCCAATGTTTCTTCAAGTATTTCTTGATTGTGTTTGTATTTCAAATCATTACACAGATCCAAGTTTTTTGGGAAGGAGCATTTACATTCTAGTCATCTAAACATAAAAACACTTTCTGCATAGGAATACCTTTGTTTTTTTTATGTCATGTTTACTTTGACAGTGTTTATTCAAATTAAATTGGGCACTAAATAATTTGTCACACAACTTGCACGTCACCGGCATTTTCACAGCACAAAAACGACGAATTTTCATAAAAAAGAACTGGAAATTATTAAAGTTTTGCTGTATAAAACCATACTGAAATATCTCTCAGTTGATTGGTTGGCAGAAGTGACAGATCAACGCTTGCGCACGTCTTGGAATTCATCTCGGTATTTAACGACTCGTCTTGATTTAACGTAACCGACTAAGCAGGTTAGCTTAGATCTCTTTGAATTTGAGTGGCAAAACAATCCAGTTGTTTTTGCTTTTACAAAATGAAAATATCTGAAAAGATGCTGTGGTCGTAAATAGGCTCCCTTGTTGCAAACATCTTATAAAATAACAATAATAATTTTTACCAAAAAAATTATTCAAAATCATCCATTAGAACGTTTTTTATTTATTTTTATGTATCAAAAAGTTGATATAACCTTTTAAAAACCTTTAAAAAAATATATATATACAGCGTGTCCACGTAAGTTGGCGGCATATGGGAAACTTTTTTATTATTAGCTTTACAAAAAAAAGTTATTCTTCATAAAAAGTTCTGCATGGTCCAAAACCTAAAATGCAACCATCAGATGTTAAATTTTTTCAGTCATATTACGAGGTTTGTCAAAAAATGTGATTTTTGCTCTAGAGTAAAGTACCTTTCGTTTTGACAATATCGAAAATTGTTATAAAGAAAAGATGTTTAGAATTAAAAATAGCTTTCAAATATTCAACATTGTTTATTTACATTATTATTATTTGAATCCTAGATTAATTATGCCTTAATGTGCAAACTTAAATTTCCAACGTAATCGCCGAGAAAATGTAGAAAAAAAATTTTTTTTAATGTAAATAAACAATGTTGAATATTTGAAAGCTATTTTTAATTCTAAACATATTTTTTTTATAACAATTTTCGATATTGTCAAAAAGAAAGGTACTTTACTCTAAAGCAAAAATCACATTTTTTGACAAACCTCGTAATATGACTGAAAAAATTTAACATCTGATGGTTGCATTTTAGGTTTTGGACCATGCAGAACTTTTTATAAAGAATAACTTTTTTTCGTAAAGCTAATAATAAAAAAGTTTCCCATATGCCGCCAACTTACGTGGACACACTGTATATATACAGGGTGTTCTATTAAAAAATATATATGCTGCTGTATAACTGAAAAACCGTTGGTTGGTATAAATTAATAGAAAACTGAGTGATTTTCCTTTATCTTGAAAACCAAGAGGGCACAAAAATGTTGCAGTGTCGCGAAAATAGCATATCTATATTTTTACAATAAGTGAGTGTCAAAAAATGGGATACCCTGTGATCATAAGTGTTTTTTTTGCCAAAGTATTTTTTGTGTACATTATCTTTTTAAATTTGTAACGTAGTGTAAATTACGTTAAAAAATAAATGCAGCTTTTAAAAACAAATTAAGTAAGTTACCCAAATTTAAAACATGTACAGGGGTGTACTTTATAAAACAATATATCCTAAGAAATATCGAACGGAAAAAATTTCAAAAAACAAAGTATCGACTGCACGAAAATCAAATGTTAAATATTTCCGCTAGTAGGCACGTACAGCCATCCATAAGACCTCGTGGTTCTGGGTGCTACGATAGCTTTCCTTGTGATCTGCTAAAACTACATTACTCTAGCTTCTGTCGTTTTTGAGATATATACAATTTTTATTTTGAAAAACTGACAGGAAAACTTTGACGCTATCACAAATTTAGCTAAAAATTTAATTTTCAATCTATAAATTTAAAAAACCGCGTTTCACTAGCTGCTGTGGTTTGTAAGAGACTTTTTAAACATTTTTTTATATCACAAAAACTATGACTTTGACCTTATGACAAATGTTATCGAAAATATTATTTTTAATAATCAAACAAGTTTCGTGGCTAATCGGGCCAAAAGGAGTTTTTTTTGTTTCCCTTATATTTTTCCGTGGGTAGCCTGAAAGCTAAACCTCACGGGGGTCCAAGAGCTAATGGACACCTAATAAGTGTTGACAGTTAACCGTTTCGTCCTTATGGGACTCCTCAAAACACTGCTGGTCGATGTGACAAATCTTGCGAAGTTAATCAGACGGTTTTGTCTCTAATTAAATGTAATTAGTGAGCGAACTATAGCAAGAGGCGCCATCTACCGAGATACGAGAGAAACAAAAAAACCAAAAGCAGGCGAAAGAAAACACTGCTATACAATATCGATCAATGAAAAGATCGAACGCAAATAAAAGAAAACAACTTATAGTCCGTGACCTACGACAGCTCTCCGAAAAATACTTTGCAACTCATGTGCAAAAAAGTTTTGAGGATGCAAATCGTGTGAAATCCATCCTTTTCATATGTGGTCGTAGGAAAAAAGTTTTTAAACGACTTTTTTACAATGGTTTTTCTCCAGCTGCAAAATGAAGCAACAAAGTACTTAATTTTAATTTATTAGAAACATAAACAAACATGTCATGTCTGGATGACATATAAATAAATAATTATACTTGATATACTTGATATTGTATTAAAGTGGCACCGCGTCATCAAAACCTTGATTAGCGGAAAGGGAGTAGAGGGGTACATGCAGTGGCACGAACTTCCTTTAATTTTTTTATTGATATTGATTTCCAAAACGAGGCACTACACTAATTAGTCATTAGCTTACTATTTTACTTGCTTTTTATTGATGTCTCCTCCGTGTCTCCGAAAGGAACATATATACTCTTATCTGGTTGTTACGAACATATTGATTTAGCCGGGCTTTGACGTTTTCTATTCGTTGTTGTTTTGACTGTTTTATGTCAAACAAATTACCACCGAGCTTTTTACAAAACAAATTACAAATAATACAATATTTGCGCACATTTTAATTTAATTTTGGATTTTCTTTTTTGTTTCGGATCTTTATTTATTAGGTAAGTACCTATTTTATCTCTCCTTTGAAAGGTGTTTTATCATAGACATATAAAGCGGCACACTGCATGTACAAAGTGAAACACTAAGTTTTTAAGGCTTCTTTAGTTAGATTTTGCCGCAAAATGACGCGGTGCCACTTATATACATCCTCAACTATAGTAGCGTGTGAAAAACTTTTGCACCAGCCTTTTTCAGAGGTTGTCTAGGGTGTGAAAAACTTTATTTTCGGAGGTAGTTGTACAAAAAATTTTTTTTTTTTTGAGGATCACAATCACGGTGGATAGAATATACCGGTGTTGGGATCTTATAAATATATGTCGAATTTTCACGTCACTGGTGGTCCAGCTGATTTTTAGAAACGAAAGTTAGATATGATATGAACAACTAATATTTTTTGATTTTTTTGAAAACTAAGGCAATTTTTGTACTATTTTTTAGTATATTCTTATAAAATAATATTTTTCAAAGATACCAGTCGTTATTTTTTTTAGCCCGCTTCATTTCTCTTTACACAAAAACTAAAATTCAAAGAAATGAATGTGTTCGTTTCAGCTTCAAAAATTATCCGCTGACATACCTCTTTGTTTACTACCCAATAGTCCTCGGTTCACCTTTGATATTAAACGATCACATTCAGTTTGACTTGTAGTTTAAGTTTTGTGTAATAAAAAATAAAGCGGGCTAAAAAAAAACAACGACAATACATCTAGAAAATTACATTTTATAAGGATGTACTAGAAAACAGTAGAAAAATGGCCTTAGTTTTCAAAAAATATTAGTTGTTCCGTTGTTCATAACAGAACTTTTGTTTACAAAAATCAGCTGGACCACCAGTGACGTGAAAATTTGACATATAAGATCCGAACACCGGTCTATTCTATCCACCGTGGATCACAATAGCCATTTCATACTTACGGCGTGGATTGTTAAAAACATCAAACTGCTTTGCGCTAATCTGACTTAACCTAAGGTGTCAGAACAATGGAGTCAGATCAGATTAGTTAGTTAATATTACTTCCGGTTAGTTGATGAACGGCTTACAATAATTAATGGTTTACATTTTCGCATTCCTTTTTTTTTTTTTCATTCGGTATTGTGTTTTTCAATATTTTTCCATTCGATATTTTTTTCAATCAATTTTTGGATTTGCGATATTTTATCCATTGGATATTTTGCTGTATGATATATTATTTTTTTATATTTGTTCTGCAACCCATAATTTATAAATAAAAATGTAATTTTTATCAAAGCAATCGATCATACTTTTTGCCTGTTAGTTTTTTATTTCTAAGCATAATGCCACCACTAATATTTTCCGCTAAGAAACGTTTTTAACTATGGATTCAATGCAGTACAAATTTAAGGAAACTTCAAACGTTCAACGGGTTATGCCCATGTTAAACGAACTTTGGTAGCAAAGATGTAAACATCTAATAAAGGATTGCCTAATCTTAAAAGCGCTTTTATATTCAAGATTGTTACGTACGATCGTCGGTATACTGGCAAAATACACTAAGTCAAAAAAGTTAGTTTTAAAAAAATCGCATTTTAAGAAGTTCTGTTCATATTAACAACAGTTTGAGTGAGAAACTCCTGAATTTTACATGTTTAATGTATTGGATATTAGAGAATGTGTGTGTGTAAAAAAGTTTTCTTTTTAAATTTAGTTATATTTTATAGATTTTGTGAAGTCTGTGATTTAATGTATTTTTTAAATTTGCTTTTAACAGCCAGGCTTGATCACGGCTGGTTTTACTAAGATAAAGAATTATTATTTTTCTTTATTAATATGCAAATATCTCGAAAACTAAAAAAAAAACAACTTAGTGGATTTTGCTTGTATACCGACGATATACAGCCCGATATCGCAGAAACAAACAATATCGTGAAAAAATTTAAAAAGGGTGTCAAGATCAAACAGAAATTTCAATATTTTCTTTCCCCTACAAAAACTCACCGTTTTTGTGGTGATTTCGGGATGTTTAAAGTTAAATGGACCACCATGTTTATGGTTCAAATTGTAACTGGTTTAAAAAGTTTTTTATTCTCTCTGTTTAAATTATTTTTAATTGTTTTTTGTGGCATATTGTGCAGTAAAAAGTTAAAAACGTTTTATTAAAATAAAAATATATAAGTGTAAAGGGTTAATTTGAAGCTTTTCCGAACAAGATACTTTTACGCCGTTCGCGTATTTACGTTTCCGTGCTGATTTCACGGCAGCGCTGTTTTAAAATAGACACGGAAATGTTGCAACATATTTGGTTACAAATGCGTGTTGATTTTAAGGCGCCGAGGCTTGAACAAGGCACGGATTTGTATTGAATTACGCAGCACAGGTGTTTACTTATTAGTGCACATTTGAAATTTAAATTGGATTCACGTTGTTTATTAGTTTGATTTTGAGGTTATATGTTTGTTAATATGAAAATTATGTAGCAGTTTAAAAGTATTTGTACTAATATTACTCAAGATTTTGAAATTCTTTGAAGTTTGAAGAACACTCTTTCATTAACTATACCTGCAAAGTTCAGTGTTCATTGTCTTACACCGGCAACTACGACGACAGATGTTGTTCTGTTATTAATAAATTTTTATGATTTAAATGATTTTCACTTGATTTCTAACCACATGAAAATAGAAAGTTTCAAAAACCTAACCTAACGAAAGCTAATCAATCAAATCTAACCAAACCAAACCAAAGCAAACTGAAAATAATTTAAAAAAAGAACTTCCCGAGATTCTAGAGGATGTGCATCCGAACCGAACCGATCCTAACTAAACCGAACCAAACCTAACCTAACCAAACTAAACTACAACACTATTCACACCCTCTAGGATCCCGGGAAAGAAGTCAGGAAAGTTTTTTTTTAATTGTTGGTTCAGTTTGCTTTGGTTCGGTTCGGTTTGGTTCAATTCAGTTCATTTCGGATTCACATCCTCTAGGATCCCGGATAGGAAGTCAGGAGAGTTTTTTTTTTTAATTATTGGTTTAGTTTGTTTTGGTTCGGTTGTTAGCTTTCGTTATGTTAGCGTTTTAATCTGACAGTTGAATACGCTTTTGTAATAGTTTAATGAGCGATGTTCTCTTACAGATCCCTGCTCATTTCGAGATCAAAACTCTTAAAATCAATACGTATTTGAACCCAAATATATTGTAACATTTCCGTGTCTATTTCAAAACCGCGCCGACGTGAAATGAGCAAGGAAACGTAAATACGCGACCCGTTCTCTATTTTAATTTTAGTTGTAAATATTACTCATATCTGAGAATCATTAATAATCCTTACTACAAACACTCTAAATTTTTTTAAATCAAATCAAATCGTTTTCGAGATTTTTAATTTTAATGATTATGACCATTTGAAACCATTATTTTACTTTTTGACATAAATATCTTAAAAACAAAACGATACATGTTTAAAAGAATATTACAGGATTTTTTTTATATTAAGACCGCTCATAGTGGATGGGTATGCATTGCCTAGAATCTAGATCAATAGTTAAAAGCTTTTCTTTAGGGAAAATTTGTAATCGATGATTTTGTATACTGTGTGGCCAGTATAAATTAGGATCATGGAGATATGGAAATTCGGTCGGACGCAAAGTAGTAGGACTAAAAAAATTTTGACACCATTTTTAAAATTACTCAAGGTATCCTCTTAACCATATTTTGAACTGCACATTAATTTATACTAGACACACTATAATAAAAACTATATTTTTTGTTGTAACGAAGCATCGGTTCGGTAAAGACTTTGCTTAGCATAAATTTAATGACAGGTAAAAAAACATTGTGAATTTTTTGTTGTTGGTCCTAATAAATAAGTTATTTATGAAAATCTGTGTATTGATCAGTGACTTCTAGTGGCAAGGTAGTATAAATCTTTACTGCCGACGAAATGGTACTTTCGGCAGTTACAATATTTTTGCTAGTTTCGTAAAAAAAAATCATAACAAAAACATTTCATGTAAAAAAGCTAAGTACGCGAAAATGGCATTCCGTAAAAAGAATTGAGATAAAAGTAAAGCCAAGTTCTCCAATACAAATTTCAAAATGAAAGGTTCTTTCCCCCCCACTCCTCTAACTTTAAAACTCCTATATCTTAAAAACAGTGACCCCCATGTCATATAACCTTTTTTTTCGGAAATAACCTCCTCTATCACCTGCTGCACTATGTCCCCTAAGTTATGGGACACCCTGTATATGTTGGGATTATTTCTTGAAGATATACGCATTTAAAAGTTACATAAACTTAGAAAATAATAAATTTTTAATATTTCATTGTTAATTTTCAACATAGCCTCCTTGATAATTATTAATACAATTTTGAATAATTATTATAAATTTTCTTTGAATAACTTGATAGATAGAGTACACAGAATTTTCATTAAGATCGACGGTTTCAGGATTCTCTAAAATAACAACAACAAGGACAAACAGTTTTTAAAATATGATAAAGTAACTTAAAAAGAAAAACCAATATAAAAAAATATTTAAGTCTTCTTTAGCGTTTCTTTCTACTGTTCTAGTTTTTCTTTTAACTGTTTATCTTATATGGTTTGGCGAGTTGGCTGTCTTCTGCCGGGAAACTTAATTTGAGTAAAACAATTTAAACATATCCACCAGTATTTACTAAAGGGTGCTAAGTCCTACAATCCTAGGTTTAAAAGTCTACATTTTGGTTGAAGGTTTAACTAATTTTTCCCGTAAATGCAATAGTTTTTAATATTTATATAAATTGTTCATAAATACCTTGCGATATGGTTCATTTTTTTTTGTTGTTACAAAGACATTATTTCCACACAAAGGTTATAAATAAATCAAAATAATCAAATATTTTGGGTTAACAATGGTAGCCATATTTAAACCTCCAAATGTCACTAGGAAATGTCGAATAAAAACGGTGTAAGTCAGTGTCAGCTGTCCGCTATATTTTACATGTTAATTTTTTAGACAAGTTAGCGACGATTAAACCGATGGTCGATTGTTTTAGTGAATGAGTAATTGAATAGGGATTCTAATAAATCTTTTGCTTTTTACAGTATTTAAATATTGATAGGTATTTAATACGGTAATGCATCTACAGATATAGTTTTAAGTTATTTATGTATTATTTAGCTTTGAATATTTTTGTATGTAAGTTTTTTTGTCAATCATGGATTATTTCTATTGTTTTTCGAACTTTAAACCACCCCTCAGGGGTGGTACTACAATTTGAGACTATTTTTAACGGGAATCCTACGACTGCACGGACTAAGTTTCCAAAAAATGACATTTGGTAACAAAATTTTTATGTGGTATTTCTTTATTTCTAAAGTTAATTTGAATTTATATGAGATGGAACTCACTGAGAAATGCTTACTATCATTGCACATTAGGGTGAACCAAATCTTTGCAGTTATTTGTCCTGTGAGTATTAAAAATATACACTTAAACCGGTCGGTATCAAGTCTATAGACTTGATACTTAAACCCGGTCTACAATGCTAAGTCTTAAGGTCTTAGTAAATACTGGTGATCCTGTTTTTCTCTCTAAGTAAAAACTATCTTTAACCGCTCTTAAAACTAAATTTGACAAGTTGACAATAAAATAATAATTTCAGTTTTTGTCTGTCTTTTTCGTTGCTGCCTTGATGTTTTAAAGAGTATCAATTTCAGTTAAAACTTTTAAACACATATATCTCCAAAAATAATAAACGAAATAATCCCAACATATATATTTTTGAAATCAGAGTGAAAAGTTCTATAAAAAATCTAAAACAATATACCATTCCATTAAAAAAAACCATCGACCTGTCAAATTTTGACATTTATAATTTTTCTTGGCATTTTGACAGAAAGATTCTTAACCTGCGTAAAAAAATATTTACGGGAAAACCCTGTATGTACAGGGTGTCCCAAATTGGGCACTTTTAGGGGGTTTAAGGTACTTCTAGGGGAGACAGAGAAAAACTGACCACGCATTGCGAGGCTCAAATTTCAAGAGAAGACTTATAGTGAAAACCGCATTTTGAAATATCGTCTCGTCTTTGAGCTACGGGGGCTTTTTGAAAAGTCTGCATTTTTGAAGAGGGTCTACAACTTCGTTATTAGTGGAAATTTTGATTTAGAGTAAATTGCAGTTTTATAGACTTTTTCAGGAGGAATTCACCCGCTAAATTATATTTCAACTGTCACTTTTAGTTTTTGAGAGATGACATAAAGTTGCATTTTTTCTTATGGAATGGCCTATATTTTAATTAATTTTCGAATTCGTCATTGAATTCTTTTCAAAATGATGTATCATATGTCATAGTTTGATTGAGCGGTTCTGGAGATATTCAGCTTTTTCACTTATTTCTAGTGCGCTATGATTTCCTGCTGAGGCAGGTAAAGGCACTCCAGTATTTTTATTATTTTACACAGTCACAAATATAGTAAGGCTGGTTTGGAAAAATTATAATTCAGCTGACGGCCCTCAAAGCCTAGTTATAAAAAGTTTTAAAAAATGATACATATTTCAAAATAAAATTAAAACGCTTTTGTGCAAAATAATTTCATATCAAAGCGTAATGTCAAATTGTTTAAACAATTGAAAACAATGACAAAACGCCAAGACGTAAGGCCAACTTGATTTGCATAGTATAAGACAACAAAACTATAGGAGCATTGAAGTAGGATTTGACCGCAAGGCTTTCACGTCAATGGCGCATGACGTCATTCAACGCACACTAGACAAAAATAAAAAACTTTAATTATCTCCGAAACCGCTCAATCAAACTATGACATATGATACATCATTTTGAAAAGAATTCAATCACGAATTCGAAAATTAATTAAAATATAGGCCATTCCATAAGAAAAAATGCAACTTTATGTCATATCTCAAAAACTAAAAGTGACAGTTAAAATTTAATTTAGCGGTTGAATTCCTCGTGACAAAGTCTATAAAATTGCAATTTACTCTAAATCAATATTTCCAATAATAACGAAGTTATAGACCCCCCTCCAAAATGCAGACTTTTCAAAAAGCTCAGAGACGAGACGATATTTCAAAATGCGGTTTTCACTATAAGTCTTCTCTTGAAATTTGAGCCTCGTAATGCGTGGTCAGTTTTTCCCTGTCTTCCCTAGAAGTACCTTAAACCCCCAAAAGTGCCCAATTTGGGACACCCTGTACAGGGTGTCTCATATTTTTCCCACCCTTTTAGACCATTAATAATTGATATAGGAATATACAAGAAATTGTGTTCGAATTCGCGAAATTTTTACTTTTAAATTGCATCTTGACTTTATTCCTCATGCTTACCATATTTGCCAGGCGCTCAAATTTATAGTTTTTGTAAATTGAATGATCTTCTTTTCCTTACTTCAAAAATGACCTTCTTTTCCTTACTTCAAAACCATATTTATACGGGTTGTCCCCGACCGCCCGTCCATCCCTTTTAAAACCTAGGGGATGAATTTTTTCAATGATCTAAAAAATGATTGTAGCCATATTGAGTACGCTCTTTCAATTGGTGGTATTTTTAGATTCCTGCGCTGACCGGAAGTGGCCTATTCAGGTCTAAAGTCCGTTTTTTGAATAGGGATGTGCATAATTTTGCAACGAATTCGGATTCTACGCAAGAAAATACGTACCTTTTATTTGAAACATTTTTTTCTTAAACGTCATTATTTTTTTTATATATGCCCATCCCTATTTGATAAACGGACTCCAGGCCTAAATAGGCCACTTCCGGTCGACTCCCAAAGTTGAAAACATCTACCAATAATCAAAAGAGCGTACTCAAGTTTTTTTGGATCATTAAATAAACTTTTCCCCAAGGTTTTAAAAGGGGTGGACGGGTGGTCTGGTACACCCTGTATATTTCCTAGCTAATATCACAAAGAAAAAAAATGTAAAGTTAAACATATAAATCAAATAATTGATAAAATTTCGTCAGATTATGAAGGTATGACAACAAACGCAATTCCGACATTTGTTTTACAGCCAACTAAGCAAAAAACAGTTTTTTTAATAATACACTTCCATGATCCTGTGATAGGCTTGTTAAGGACGAGTCGTTAAATACCGAGATGAATTCGAAGACGTGCGCAAGCGTTGATCTGTCACTTCTGCCAACCAATCAACTGAGAGATATTTCAGTATGGTTTTATACAGCAACACTTTAATAATTCCCAGTTCTTTTTGATGAAAATTCGTCGTTTTTGTTCTGTGAAAATGCCGGTGACGTGCAAGTTGTGTGACAAATTATTTAGTGCCCAATTTAATTTGAATAAACACTGTCATCGGGGTTCTACTGTATGTCTATGCTACGATAAACATTTTTTTAAAGATTTAGCGCATTTAAATTTGTCAATACTCCCATGGCAAAACAAAATAAACGTGAAATGCATATAGAAGAAATACTGCATATACCTCAAAAAATATTAATTGCAGCACATAGATATTGTATATGTTTGAAATCAAAAAGAAAAGACGAATCTTAACATGCAAAAATATACAGGGTGTTCCCTCTCAAAAAATCGACTTTATTGTCACACCCTGTACAGGGTGTCCCAAATTCGTTGTTTTTTTGTGGTGTCGGGTATTTCTAGGGGAGAAAGAAAAAACTGAGCCCCCTTTGCGACGCTCAAATTTTAAGAGAAGCCTAAAGGTGAAAACTTCATTTAGATATAGCAAACCGTTTTTAAGCTACGGAGTGTTTTTGTCTGCATTTTGCTTTTGTGTAAATAGCTTTCTTATAGATCTTTTCTTGAAGAATTGACAGATGTCAACGGTTTTTATTTATCTCCTTTGGTTTTTAAAATATTGCATAAAGTTGTTATTTTTCTTACAGAATAACTCTAAAACTCTCTCTAAAATTTCCTTTAAAATGATGTATCACACTCAATATTTTAATTTTTAATTTTTTTTATTGTTTTCTTTATTTTTATTTTTTAATCACCTCTTTATTATTTTTTAATATTAAGCAAACTAAAATATGTGGTAAAAAAAAACAAAAATATAAAGAAATCCCACTAATCCCATAAAGAAAAATTAATTTTATGTGATATCTCAAAAACTAAACGTGACAAATGAAATTTAATTTAACAGTTGATTTCCTCTTAAAAAAGTGTCTATTTCACAGAAATAAAAATATTAATAAATAAATAAGTTATAGACCCCTTCCCAAAATGCAGACTTTTTAAAAACACCCCATAGTTTAAAAACGGCTTGCTATATCAAAATGCGATTTTCACCTTTAAGGTTCTTTTGAAATTTGAGTGTCGCAAAGGTTGATGAGGTTTTTTTAGTTCCTCTAGAAATACCCGAAACTCCCCAAAAATATCGAATTTGGGACACCCTGTACATGGTGACGGATAGAAAAAAATTATGTTGGCTTTTAAAGTTCATCATCATCATAATTAACCAAAAAAAATCTACAATTTATTATAGCCCTTTATTTTCAATGATAAAGTTGTGAGTGCTCCGGTTATAAAAAACCACCCGGTACCTACATAAAATCATACCTAAAAATTAGAATTGACCATTATTTTATACCTTGAATTTTTTATTATACGTTAAGCTCTTCGATCTCGCGCCAATCCCGGTATTCGCGCCAATAATTTAAATTAGACATTTTGACGTTAATTTTGGCGCATGCTCCTTTGATGGAATTCATCTCGGTATTTAACGACTCGTTGTTAAGGGGCCTACAGACACGCGAACATTTCTAGAGATTAGTACGCGCGTACAAGTTTGCGCATACTAATCTCTTCGTGTGTAGACAATATCCGCCTAAAATATCTCTCGAAGATTTTTTCGCGCGCACGATTGACGCGAGCAAATCTCTCGGTGTCTAGGCAAAACGCATTGATAATATCGTGTTTATGTTTAGAACGTTTAATTTTGTCTTCGTGTGTGTAGGCAATTCCACCAAACGTACATATATGCAGAGATTAGTTCGCGCGTACTAATCTCAAGAAATGCTCGCGTGTCTGTAGGCTTCTTTATAAATGATTGAAAAGCTATTTTTATGCTCTATTTAATGTCGTATAAGTACAATATTGCGGCCATAAGAAATAACAAAGTTGGCTATGTTTACAAAGAAGAATGCTTAGAGAAAATTCGTTAACGTCATTCGATTGGCAGTAGATAATAATACAAAACTACCGAATTTTATAAATTTTGTGTCAAGATGGCGCAGATATTTCAATTTTTTTAAAAAACACAATTTTTATTTTTTGCTCGATACTTTAAAAATCCCTGTGTCCCAGTAGATTTTTTATTTCGATAAAGCATCTGATTGGGCTTGAAATAGTGCAATTTTTTTCTTATTTAACCAAAATTTAATGTGTTACCGTTATCGGAATCCTCATGTAGTTGTAAATAAGTGTAATTAAAACAATTACTAAAATTCTCAATACGGATCTGTCCATGAAACTAAAATAATGAATGTGCAATGTTCCTAAATTTAACAACAATTTGTTGTAGTTGTTTTATTTAAACCGCAAGATAATAACATGATAAAAAGTTATATTATTTTTAAAAGTTTTTAAAATTCAAATGTACTAAATTTATTTAAACAAATGAAAACGACATATTTTGGTAAGTATGTCTTAGGATTTTTTAGATCAAATTATCCCAAAAAAATACCACCGTTATTATTTATATAGGCTGGTAAATAAAAACGTGTAGGTATTATATTTAAAATAGGTACGATAGGAAAGGTCGAAAAAACAAAAAAAAATCGTTTTTGACGAAATATTGGAATCGTGAAATGCTTCAGATGCTAAGTTTAATTTAAATATAAAAAGTTTAAGATATATTTTAGCTCACACTACTACTATACTATAGTAGTGTGAGCTATGGTGATCCTAATTTTTTCGAGAAAAAAAAAGTGGCTCCGATTTCAAATTTTTTTATATATCGTTGCGTTTCAGATGATTTTGAAACTTTTTTGTTGCGCCGTCTGTCTGTCTGTAACGACCAACGCGCATAACTCAAAAACCGCTTGCCCGATTTTAATGAAATTTGGTACCTAGGTTGGGTCTTGGGCCGAGATGGTCCCATTTAAAAATGAACAAAATCCACCGAACACAAGCCAAATAAAAGGGTGGGGGTAGATTTCCAAAATACGAGTTTATGTGAAAATATAGCGTGTGTGATATCAAACGAAAGGCAATTGAGTCTGGAGTTAAACACAATAAATTTTAGTTAAAAAAAAGGGGTGGGGGTAGATTTTAAAAATTAGAGTTTAATGAAAATATGGCGTGGGTGATATCAAACGGAAGGTAATTGAGTCTGGAGTTTAAAAAATATATTGTAGTTTAAAAAAAAAGGGTGGGGGTAGATTAAAAAAATTAGAGTTTAAGTCAAAACATGGCTTGTGTGGTATCAAACGAAAGGTAACTGAGTCTGGAGTTGAATAAAATATATATTTAAGTTTTTAGTTATATTAGCCCACACGTACTCTATAACTATTGTACCTAGTGTGAGCTCAGGTGCCCATATATTGGCAGAGTATTTATTACGTATTCCTATGTGATTTTTAGCTCACACATATACTATACTATAGTAGTGTGAGCTATGGTGATCCTAATTTTTTCGAGAAAAAAAAAGTTGCTCCGATTTCAAAATTTTTTATATATCTTTGCGTTACAGATGATTTTGAAACTTTTTTGTTGCACCGTCTGTCTGTCTGTCTGTATGTCTGTCTGTCTGTATGTCTGTCTGTCTGTATGTCTGTCTGTAACGACCAACGCGCATAACTCAAAAACCGCTTGGCCGATTTCAATGAAATTTGGTACCTAAGCTGGGTCTTGGGTCGAGATGGTCCCATTTAAAAATGAACAAAATTCACCGAACACAAACCAAATAAAAGGGTGGGGATAGATTTAAAAAATTAGAGTTTATGTGAAAATATGGCGTGTGTGATATCAAACAAAAGGTAATTGAGTCTGGAGTTAAACAAAATACATTTTAATTTATTTTAAAAAAAGGGTGGGGGTATATTTCAAAAATTAGAGTTTAAGTGAAAATATGGAGCCCCTAAGCTCACACTAGGTACTATAGTTATAGTGTACGTGTGAGCTAATATAACTAAAAACTGAAATATATTTTATTCAACTCCAGACTAAATTACCTTTTGTTTGATACCACACAAGCCATGTTTTGACTTAAACTCAAATTTTTGAAATCTACCCCCACCCTTAAAAAAAACAAAAAACTAAAATGTATTTTGTTAAACTCCGGACTCAATTACCTTTCGTTTGATATCACACACGCCATATTTTCACTTAAACTCTAATTTTTAAAATATACCCCCACCCTTTTTTTAAAATAAATTAAAATGTATTTTGTTTAACTGCAGACTCAATTACCTTTCGTTTGATATCACACACGCCATATTTTCACATAAACTCTAATTTTTGAAATCTACCCCCACTCTTTTATTTGGTTTGTGTTCGGTGGATTTTGTTCATTTTTAAATGGGACCATCTCGACCCAAGACCCAGCCCAGGTACCAAATTTCATTAAAATCGGCCAAGCGGTTTTTGAGTTATGCGCGTTGGTCGTTACAGACAGACATACAGACAGACAGACGGCGCAACAAAAAAGTTTCAAAATCATCTGAAACGCAAAGATATATAAAAATTTTTGAAATCGGAACAACTTTTTTTTTCTCGAAAAAATTAGGATCACGATAGCTCACACTACTATAGTATAGTATATGTGTGAGCTAAAAAATGGGGCCCCCACTAGATACTAAACTATTTTATTCTGTTTTCTTTTGTTGTTTTAATTAATATTTAGTCTTTAGTTGTCTTCGACCAAATTCGTGTTATTACGCTTTTACAGTAGATTTAAATAAAATATATTTATTTGCTGTTTGAATGGCGATTCTTGGTATTATAGTGTCACGAGGGGGTTGTCGTGACTATTTGTGTACTTGTTGCTCACAAATAAAGAGGATCGTGAGATAGTTTAAGGGTTTATTAATACTAAGTACAAAGATACTTACTCACTAATCACTACTGTCTGGCCCAGTTGTCTGATACAAATATTATTCAAGTGTAGGTCGGGTTCAGCTCTCGATCAGAATCTCTTTACTGCTTCTCTACTTAACTATTGGGAACTTAGTTACTTAGCGTCCTCACTGAACTGAACCCCGACTATCCGTTCTTGATTGGTTTTATAGAAGCATGTGATTACAAACGTGTTTTAATCTTAAACATAAATCGTTTGCACCACATACTTCCTAGGTTGACGTTCTTATACTTTTACATCAGGTCAACCAACCAAGTTCCGGATAGCATGCCCAAATTACATACATGACAATAGCATTAAATTAAGGCATTTTTTGTGTCTTAGAGGCATTTTTATTTTTTATTTGATGGCAATACCAAAACGTCATACCGAATTAAAGTTGTCCGAGATTACACGCTGGTGCGCCACTGGGCCAAAAAAAACCGGACAATTTATTTTTCATTATAACTTTTAAACTATAACAGCGACTTTATTGGGACAAACTGCACTTGCCAGAGAATTAATCAGAGTTTTGACTAAATATTTTTTCTCCGCCATCTGAAAATACAAGATGGCGGACGAAATACCTTTCAAAGATGCTCGGTTATACTTGTGCTGCGAACATATTTTAACATTTTTTTTAAATCCATAAAAAATCTGCATTCTTGCCACGCACAACAAGGTACAAATCAGCAAAATCGGTTTGGTGGTTCTAGAAAATATATATTTTTTTCAACCATTGTTTTAAATATTATACGATTGCTAATACGGTCTGTATTCATTTCCTTATAACCTCATTATTACTTAGTGAAATAAAAAAGGATGAAACGGTTAACTGTCAACACTTATTAGGTGTCCATTAGATCTTGGACCCCCGTGAGGTTAAGCTTTCAGGCTACCCACGGAAAAATATAAGGGAAACAAAAAAACTCCTTTTTGCCCGATTAGCCACGAAACTTGTTTGATTTTTAAATTCACGGGTACGAAATTCCACGTTTGTTAGTATTATTTGGCTTAAAAATTCCGTTGATTGACGCTCACTGTCTTGAAGACGGGTAAAAATGCAATCTGTGTTGATCCGGCCTGAAAGACAAAGAGCTGTCGTAGGTCACGGACTATAGTTGTTTTCTTTTATTTGCATTCGATCTTTTCATTGATCGATATTGTATAGCAGTGTTTTCGCCTGCTTTTAGTTTTTTGTTTCTCTCGTATCTCGGTAGATGGCGCCTCTTGCTATAGTTCGCTCACTAATTACATTTAATTAGAGACAAAACCAACTGATTAATTTCGCAAGATTTGTCACATTGACCAGCAGTGTTCTGAGGAGTCCCATAAGGACGAAACGGTTAACTGTCAACACTTATTAGGTGTCCATTAGATCTTGGACCCCCGTGAGGTTAAGCTTTCAGGCTACCCACGGAAAAATATAAGGGAAACAAAAAACTCCTTTTTGCCCGATTAGCCACGAAACTTGTTTGAAAAAAAATCAGGGTGAGAATTAATTGCTCTTTAAATATTACAATCGAGATTTGCCGCCATCTTAAAAGTTAGGATGTCGGACAGAATCATCCTTGACCCTTCAACGAGGCAAGTTTTTTTCTTATTTTCTGAAAATGTTTTAGTATGTTTTTTTAATTTATTGAAAAATACTACTTTTCTTCCGCATAACGAGGTACAAACTAATAAAATCGGTGTAGTGGTTTTCACAAAATCTGATTGTGTTTTAACGATGGTTTTACAAATTATACGGTTCATTGCCAATCCTGGCTGCAATTATTTATTTATAAATTCATTATTACTGATACGATTTTAATAGTTGCCATTAAAAAACAGTCAATTCTTACCATGATCTTTTTTATTTCACTAAAATCGGTTTAGTAATAACGAATTTATAAGGGAATGAATGCATACAGGATTGGCAATGCAAGCCAGGGCTATCAAAATGGACGGGCCACGATCCTCCACTTTGTTGACGTCACATCCGGGGCTGATTTTTTTTTTTGATGGTCACGTTACGACACAGCTGATTGTCTATAAAATATTGAAGTTGGAATGACGGTTCATGGATATTTGATTTTTTTTTTAAATAAAGCCGTTTTTGAGATTGTTTTTACTTTATTCTGGCAGAACAATTTTTTTTAAATGTATAGTAAGCCCTAATTTTTCATAGCCGCTTCATTAGCTCACACAAAAATTAAGTTTAAAGGAGAAGCGAATGTGACAATCACATATGACAAAGTCAAATACATGTCAAATATAACAGTTGGCATGTGGTACATGGCGGGTAATTTGAATTAAAAATAAGAAATGCTAAATCTTGAAGATTTTAACCTTTTAATCATGTTGCTTCCTTACAAACCTTTGGTGGAATATCGGGATGGTGTCTGAGAATATTTCAGTGAAATTTTGCGGAAATCTGTAGTGCCATTTTGAAAATATCATAAAAAAACGTCTGACCTCCCATAAGACCCAATGTAAAATTCAGCCCCGGGAGAACAGCTGATTTTTTCAGGGTCGTGGCCTCTATTTTTGTGTTGGCCTTGTGCAAGCGTATAATCTGTAAAACAATGGTTGAAAAGAAATAGATTTTTTGAGAACCACCAAACCGATTTTACTAATTTGTACCTTATTGTGAGGGGACAAAGTAGTGCTTTTCTACAAATTAAGCATTTTCGGGAAATAAGAATAAACACGCCATTTAAAAAAATCAAGTATGATTCTGTCCGCCATCTTAGATCTTCAGATTTAAAAAGCAATTAATTCTCATTAGGATGTTTTTTATGTCATTAAAATCGGTTCAGTAGTAATGAACATTGGCGTAGCTAGGGGGGGGCTGGCCCCCCTGAAGTCCCTCAGGCCCCCCCCAAACCTTTTTAGGCCTCCCCTACCGACTACTAGTAAAAGAACATAACGCTGAAAATACATACTTTTCTATTATTATTCGGGAAATATTCAAATAAAATAGGTGCATTAAAATTTAAAATCATTCAGATAATGTTTACATTTCTGGAAAATCCCTTGTCTTGCGGAATTAGGCTTTTTCTCTTTAAATTATCGGTAACTTTTCTGCACTTAAGCAATTTCCCGAAAATATTTTTTCAATTTAAACATAATTATGCATATTGAATATTTCATACATATTGGCGACATCTTGTAAAATATTATAGAAGTGTAAGTTAAATTTCGCATTTAATAAAGACAGCGGCCTTTGCCCCTCTGTTTCCGAAATCGGGTTGTAGATGTCGTAAGGTTATAAAAGACCTTTTTAAACTGTTTTTCTAAAATAAATATAGTAATCTTTTTAGTTTTTTTGAGGTTACCGTTTAGTGTCTTATGAAAATTTTCCGATTTTGGCGACAATTTCATAACCATTTTCATATTAAGTTTTCCCACGTCGTTAAATGGAATAAATTCGTCGAGCAATACCGGGAAATTTTTAATATTAATACTTCTACTCTAAGAGCAGAAATTACCGTTTTAAAGAATTGTATTTTTCGGTTAAATCAAACTGTTGGTCATGATTCTATCAAACAACATATAGCAGAAAACACCTATCCAAACCTCTACCAACTTTTTAAAGTTGCGAGTATTCTTCCAATTTCGCAACTTGCGAGAGGTCTTTCTCTGCCATGAGGAGAGTTTTTAATTGGCTTAGAACAACTATGACTCAAGAGAGACACTCAGGTTTGTCATTGTTATTCATAGAAAAAGATGTTGAGGTCGACTTAGACAGTGTGGTAGACGCTTTCAGTCAGCGACGTAGAAAACTTTCTTTGTAGAATTGCTGAATTACATACTTCCTGTGTATACATATAAATAAGTTGGTAAATGTATTATTAAATTTGTTATATTAAAATATTAGAACATTTAATGCGCGTATTTTTTTTAAATTCATTGCACACTTTGCACGACTCTTTAAAACCTATGTTTGCTTTTTGTTCAAGATAGACCGGGGCCACGGCCCCCCCTGAAAAGCAAGGCTAGCTACGCCAATGGTAATGAACTTACAAGGAAATGAATGCCAACTGCCGTCGCGTGCGTTAAAGTATTACTTTCCGCACTTGTTAGGTAAATAACTATTACAGCACTCAGTGCGGTAAAGTACTTCTTACTCACGTCAATAAGTGTGATAAAATGTACGTTACAAGTCTTTAAATCTTGGGGGCTAAAAAAGTTCCAAAATAAAATCAATAGAGAAAGTAGGGGGGATTTTTACGTCCGCACTGTATACTTTAACAAAAAGTTTCACGGGCAAGACCTCAGAGGTAAAGGTAGCTACGGGGACGCGTTTCTACCTTTACCTCTGAGGTCTTGCCCGTGAAACTCTTTGTTAAGACTTTATACCTCGTGAACTTCCTTCAAACTGTATACTTTCTTAAAAGTTTCATAGAAACCTTTCAAACAGATTTTTTGTTTTTAGAAAATATGCTAGACAGGGTAAAAAAATTTAAAAGCCAAGTATTATATTGGGCAGCTCAGCAACCAGTGTTCGCCATTTCATTGGTTATAATTGGAAGCATTCTACTTCTGCCATTGGTCAGTGCAGCTGCCTTATTTCCTTTTGTGATCATTCTTAGCATTTTGGATTTCTTGCAATCTAAAGGTATTTTAATTATTTTCGACTTACAATTATAGGAAAACTTGGTTAATTCAACCAAGGGTATTCACACAACCATTAGGTAAGCGTGGGATATTAGTAGAGAAGTAAAATACTGAAAGAAAGGACTGCATAACGTAAGTAAATAAGATGGTATTTTATGTAACCATATATGGGGCTTTCCATGTCAACCCAGCCACCTTTTGCACTTAAAGATTTTGATTTTAATAAAAATTTATTTTTTGGTTCCTCTATAGATACCGATTACACCAAGATAATTTTTTTTTTAAATGTTGCAATTTCTTAAATCTACAGGGTGTTTTATCTTCTTAATTGGCCAAAACATATCTATGGTTTCTGATTATTCCGGAAAAATACAGGGTATGCGCACTCGCAAGGAGATCCCTATCACGCTCGAGAAGCGGCAAGTGCGCGGAAATGTTGGTGTGTGTTGGTTTTGAAACGGTTCAGGTTGTCACCTGCAGGGAAAACTGTCGCAGGGAGTTTATTCCAATGCGATGCTGTTCTCCAGATATATGAATTCTGATATAATGAGGTTCTTGGTGCCTCTATTTTGACAATAAATTGATGGTTACCGTCTGTTTGACGTGTTCGCCTAGTAGGTGCTACTCCCGGGGGGATCATACGTGCCAACTCTTCAGAGCATTTTCCGTGATAATACCTGTAGAAGAGAGATAGATCGCCCACAGTTCTTCGATGTTCGAGACTATCCAAGCTACGGGTAAGTGCGGGGTCATTGATCAGCTTGATAGCTCGTTTTTGCACTGTGTTCAAAAGCATTAAGGTATGTTTGGGTGCCGCACTCCATATATGTGAGCAGTACTCCATAGTTGGTCGAATCTGGGCTTTGTAGTGTCAGCAGTTGGCTTGGTGTATACAGATGTCTTGTACGAAATAGCACCCCAAGCTTTTGGGACGCCCTTTTAGCTATATCTGCCACGTGACTGTGCCAAGACATGTTGGTCTCTGCAGTGACTCCTAAGATGTTCAACTGGCTCTGCAATGCGACAGCACTTCCAGATAGCATGATGTTTGGCTCACCGGTGCTGGTCTTTTTTGAAAACAGGGCTGCTTGGGTTTTCTGCGCGTTGAACTGTACAAGGTTTTTGTTGCCCCAGTCCTCTATTATCTCCAAGTCGTTATTTATCTGTGATATTTCAGTTAGTCTAAGGTAATGGAATTCACATGCGGAGAGACATGTGGGTGGTATGACTGAGGAGACTACATTGCCATCATCTGCAAAGCAATAAAGTGGATTTACTGTTTTATCTATGAGGTCATTTATGTAAATCAGAAAAAGTGTTGGCGAAAGGATTGCTCCCTGTGGCACACCAGCATTTATTTGGTAAGAGTTGGAGTTCCGGCCATCCAGTGCAACATAAATGGATCTATCCTTAAGGTAACTTTCAAACCAAGTGTAAAGTCTCGGCGACAATCCCGTTGCTTTGAGCTTGTTGAGCAGATTTTCATGCCAGACTTTACTACTGTTTAGAAATAAGAACAAGCGGCTTTAAGAAAAAATATTGAAAATGACAAATAATCGCATCAGTGACCTTAGTACAAGACAAAAAATTAAAAATATCGCCAATTTGAAAATGTGACCCCTTCCATTTTTTTATATTGTTTTGAAAAAAGATGCTCCTATATTTTGTCTATTGCCTTTAAAAATTTTAGAGTGAAGTTTGATCTATCTATCTTGATGTAATCGGTATCTATAGAGGAATCAAAAAATAAATTTTTATTAAAATCAACATTTGCAAAAGGTGGCTGGGTTAACATGGAAAGCCCCATATGCACCCGTTATTGTTTAGTTTTATGCCACCTACATTTATTTTGATAATCCTAACCTATAATATTTTTAAATTTTTGTTGTGTCTATCAAAGGGACAATAAAAAAGCTTGCAATTACGCTATTGCCCCAGGAGGTAGGGGCAATAGCGTAGTTCCAAGGTTTTTTTAACACAGTCACTGCATTACAGGGTCAACATGTCCCGTACAGCACTTTACTTGTATGCGGTAGGACATCTATACATATTGTCAATTATTGCGGACGCTGCTGTTTTTCTATTTGTTGGGATTTTGTGAAGTTATTTATAGCTACGGAATTACAAGACAGATAATTAATTTTCAGTAAAAACATGTACATTGTACCGGATTAAACCTATATTCAAGTTTCAACCAAATCTTTTCCACGAAATCCCTACATATTCTTATTTAAACCGGTTTCTTCCATTGCGATATAACCTATGTAGTTATTATTAGTCCAAAATTCCATTAAATTTTATTAAGTTTAAAAGAAATCCAGTTCAAACGTTTCACAAAAGATAAACTAAAAGTTAAACTTACACCTGCTCAGTCAATACCGGTGTTGGTGTTTTTTTGGAAAATAAACAAACTTAGTTTATTTTTATTTATTGGGAGGAAACTAAGTTTAATAAAATAGTTTATATGACATTTTATGCTAGACAATAAATGTTCTATTTAATTTCTTTTTAATTAAAAAAAACAGTTTTAAATTTAGCGGAAATTTAGTTACATTTATTTGACAGATTTTGCTAAAGTGTATTATACAATTTCCCCTTAGAAGCTTAGGTTTTAAAACTAATATGATAATAAACTGCTCCAAGAAAGTTAGGGATATTAGGATTTTTTGGAAAAAACAACAACTTGCAAAATTTTTCTAAATGCTAACTCAAATTTTATTAAATTGTTGATAAAAACAACATAAATTCAAATTCCTGTTGTAACCAAAATTAAGGAAATCTCCTAAAAATGTATACAGCCGGAAACAAAAAATCGCAATATCCTTAACTTTCTGGGAGCAGTTTATTTTTGGTTATACAATTACACATTTGGATACATACCTGTGCCAAATGGGGCTTGACAGCGTCAATTTAAAATTCGGTGCCATCTCTGCCGTCTTCAATATCTCAACCGCTGGTAATATTTCGGAAAAAGGCAACCCTGATCCGGATTTAGACGGGTCTGAATAAGAGGGGAAATTGACCATTTAAAGAAAGTTAGATAAAATGCTTCTAGAAAGTCGATTTCCAGAATCTTGCCTTGACTACTACAGGCAGGGATGTCATATTCCACAACTACTATAGTTGATATTGTATTAAAGTGACACCGCGTTATCAAAACCTTGATTGGCGGGAAGGGAGTAGAGGGGTACATACAGTGGCACGCACTTCCTTCAATTTTTTTATTGATATGGATTCCCAAAATGAGGCACTGCACTAATTAATCATTAGCTTACTATTTTACTTGCTTTTTATTGATGTCTTCTTCTAAACGATTTCATTAGAAAGGAACATATATACTCTTATCTGGTTGTTACGAACATATTGATTTAGCCGGGCTTTGACGTTTTCTATTCGTTGTTGTTTTGACTGTTTATGTCAAACAAATTACGACGGAGCTTTTTACAAAACAAATTACCGTTTTTGCAACTAAATCAATATTTGCGCACATTTTAATATAATTTTGGATCCTCTTTTATGTTTCGGATCTTTATTTAGTCGGTAAGTACCTATTTGATCTCTCCTTTAAAAGGTATTAGTGTTTTATCCTTCGAACATTAAACCCCGAGCGGCACACTGTATGTACAAATTGAAACACTAATTTTTAAGACTTCTTTACTTAGATTTTGCCGCAAAATTTGGTTTACCATAGCTATGACGCGGTGCCACTTTAATACAATATCAACTATACCTGCCCAAATCCTGAAAAAATTTCACAGCCAAGGCAAGCAATATTATTTAGGACATGTTTATTATTAAAATTATTGGTATTATCAACCGGCCTCAATGAGTTTTTTATAAATTGAAAGAAAAATGTAAAGTGACATTTTTAATTTGAGAGTAAATTCTGTTTTATTGGAAAAAAACTATATATTTTTATGTTAATTTCTTTTTAGGTCTACTAACCCTCACATACCTAATATTTGGTCAAGGAGTTCTTTTAGCAGTTATTGTAGGAATTCTCTTGATGATCACCTTTAGTGCTGTCACCGGAGCATCTGTTTTACACAGTAAATTTTTTCAAAATAGAGTATCTGAATAAATATAAATATATATTTATAAAAAAAAAACTATGATCTTTAACCAACACTTTTTTAAAACACTTCGATAATTCTATGTTTTCAGGTAACTGACAGCCATTTAGTATTAAAAGTTAGTATATCACAACCTCAAATTAAGGGTCTGTGACGTGCCTGCCAAATTTATAGGACAAATACTTCATATTTTAAATGGTAGAGTTTAAATAAGTACTAACTAAAAATTAAAAAAATACTCCATTTTGGGTTGAGGTGATTTGTAAATCAAACAAGGTCGGTTATTGTCCACTATTTTTTATCGTAATAAATAGTGGAGAATGGCCAACCTTGTTTGATTTAGTAACTAACAAATTCACTGAAGTGAGGTTTGCCTGCCCTTCAGCACGCGAGTGGTTGAAAATTATTTTTTTTGATCGTGGTTAGCTTATTAATTTATTAGTTAGTATTTGAACTTAAACACACACAGGCCTTCCCTGTATTTGGATTTTGCACGTTTATTATTCATCATAGAACAGTGTTAAACCATAATTTCTAGACAAAAAAGTAGCACGTGTTTTAATAATCCTAAAATTTTTATAAACATTTTGCAATAACAATAAAATTGCATTATCAAAAATCAAACACCAGGTGTTCCAATGTGGTTCTTTCTCTACAATTTTTAAGATAAAAATAAAACTTGGCCACTCTATACAGGGTGTTCGGCACATGAACCGTCAAAATGTTTTGGGATATTTTTGGGGTCATTTGCTACCTTTTCAACCTTGGAACTTGGGTCCTTAGAGTCACGGCTAAAGAGATATGATTTTTTAAATTTTTTTGCTCAAATTACCCAAAATCCCACCTTTAAACCCTCGTAAGCTTTTTATTAATGTCTGGAAAAGCACCAGTTTTTTTATAATTCTTTCATCTTATGCTACTTCAACTAATTAATAGATTTGTTAAAATTTATGTACCAAAGGGACATACGAGGTTTTTTATTGAAGAACATTAGTGATTATGTGAAAGAAAATCAATTTCAAAATTAATAATTAAAAAAAGTATCGACAGATGAAAACTTCATTTTCTTTTAAAAACTTCTCTAGTTGATTAAAAAAAACAATTTTGCTTTAAAATACGGATATTCTGTGAGACGGGCAATAATCGTTCGGACTTGATAAGAAAAACAATTTGATGTTTATGATCGTTTCGAACAAAATTTATAAATAAAGAACACAATACATTATTGTTAAAAGTTTAACTTTTGTTTAAGTAGGTAAACGATCATAAACATTGTTTTTCTTACCAATTCCGAACGAGTGAGACTCGCCCTTCTGACGGAATATCCGTATTTTAACAATTCTGCACTTCGGTTGCAATAATGTCCAACTTTTGATTCACTCCCTGTACGTTCCATGTAGCTATGTTCATAGTCCTTTGGCTTTGCTTTTTTCGTCTTCGAAAATTTTCATCCATTGCTCCGAGGCTTTGTTTAGGCTTTTTGGTAATTGTTTTGTTTTACAAGTATTAGAGAACCAGTCTAATGCCTCAACCCCCTACTTGGAGGGCCAGGATTTTTAATCAAGGTTTTTCTCCTCTAGCCTTTGACGAGCCAACGCCTTACTATAAGGCAACAGCTGTAGTCTTTTACACTATCCCTAAAAGAAAGGGTTGCCACCTACGCTATGATCACCGTACCGAGGTCCATTCTCTCCGCCTTTCATATCGATGTGGTCTTCTCCCGTAACGCTGGGAAAGGGACCCTATACAGGTGCTAATTCTCCGGATCGGAGAGTACCTGGAATCTACGGAGGGCAGGGGTCGATTCATTTCCCCTGATAGACACCTGACGAGGTCTACGCGTACCCACATATCTCCTAAATATGCGCTTAAAAAATTAAAATAAAAATATCAAATTTTCTATTTTACAAAAAAAACATGGCGCCCCAAACAATATTCCCTAATAGTCGAGATGATTACTTGAAAAAATGAGCCTAAGTTGCGGAAACGTAATACAAACCACTTTTATGTCAGCTTTCCCTTTTAGTTTAAGATAGCACACTCGAATTTCTACTCTTCCCTCACGGCAACGTATTAGTCACTAGCTTCCGCCACTATAAAAACACCTTCATAGTAGTAGGGACCACGCGATAAGCAATATCACTACCCTTAAGTTCTTGTGGTGAGGCCAATTGTAATTTTTGTCAACAACAATGCTTGAGCCTGGTTTTTGATGCGGTGTTCTGTGTTCTGATGGATCGTGGTTTTGTGAATTTGTGAGTTTTTGTTGATTTGAATGATGAAAATGCGTTTCGCTGGCGTAAATTATGAATCTGTATTACTGCCTCTTATTAGGGATGGCACTCCGGAGCAGTACCTGTTCTTTTCGGAACAGGTCTGTGCCCGGAGCAAGTCGGAACAGGTATGAATTTCCGGAACAAGTTGTTCCGCCGGAGCAGAAGTGACAAGGAAACTTCGAGAGAGCCAGAACATAACAGAAACAACTTGCTCCCTGCTTTTACGCCTGTTCCGAGTCTTCACTTCAGCTAGCTGCATCTTTCTCAGGCTCGCTACGTAACCTTTATGAGACACACACTGGGTGTATCTTCGTCCTTTTCTAAATTATTGTTTTGAAAAAGGACAGAGATACACTTAGTGCGCACTGAGGCAACTCGTAGAAATTGCTGATAGACAGACAACACGCATGGTGCTAGGGTTGGCGGGGTGTGGTGTGACGGACGGCAGATTATCTTTAACTACTCATTCCAACACTGTATGTGAAACATTCCACAGTAAAGTCCATATAGGACTTTCTTTTTCGACATTTTTGCACAAAAAAATAAAAATTATAAGAAAAGAAAAGTTTTTTCGTAAAATCACAACATTCGAAAATTATGTTGAAAATATCGGTTATGTTATGCAAAAACTTCAAAAAATCAATTTTTCCATAAAAATATGTTACAATCCGATAATTTTTTTCTATATGGGGTATCCCAACACTGGATAACACCAAAAACTCCACTTTATAATTTTAAAGTGAAGCGTTTTGTAAAAATTGCATTTCTTTTTCTATTTAAAAAAATAAAATTGTTATAAGCGACAACCAGATATAGCGGTTAACACCCTGTACCTCATTTATATACCTTGTAACACCAATAACAGAGCACACGCATAGTTAGATTTCATGCAGCACATCTGTTCCTGCAGTGCAGGAACAAAACGAGTCGTTAAATACCGAGATGAATTCCAAGACGTGCGCAAGCGTTGTTCTGTCACTTCTGCCAACCAATCAACTGACAGATATTTCAGTATGGTTTTATACAGCAAAACTTTAATAATTTCCAGTTCTTTTTTATGAAAATTCGTCGTTTTTGTGCTGTGAAAATGCCGGTGACGTGCAAGTTGTGTGACAAATTATTTAGTGCCCAATTTAATTTGAATAAACACTGTCATCGGGGTTCTACTGTATGTCTATGCTACGATAAACATTTTTTAAGATTTAGCGCATTTAAATTTGTCAATACTCCCATGGCAAAACAAAATAAACGTGAAATGCATAAGATCATATAGAAGAAATACTGCATATACCTCAAAAAATATTAATCGCAGCACATAGATATTGTAAATTTTTGAAATTAAAAAGAAAAGGCGAATCTTAAAATGCAAAAATATACAGGGTGCTCTCTCTCAAAAAATCGACTTCATTGTCACACCCTGTACAGGGTGTCCCAAATTCGTTGTTTTTTTGTGGTGTCGGGTATTTCTAGGGGAAATAGAAAAAAACTGAGCCCCCTTTGCGGCCCTTAAATTTTAAGAGAAGCCTAAAGGTGAAAACCACATTTAGATATAGCAAGCCGTGTCTGCATTTTGCTTTTGTGTAAATAGCTTTCTTATAGATCTTTTCTTGAAGAATTGACGGATGTAAACGGTTTTTATTTATCTGTTTTGGTTTTTAAAATATTGCATAAATTTGTTATTTTTCTTACAGAATAACTCTCTTTTTATTCGATTTTTAAAATCAGCTTAAAATTTCCTTTAAAATTATGTATCACACTCAATATTTTAATTTTTAATTTTTTTTTATTGTTTTCTTTATTTTTATTTTTTAATCACCTCTTTATTATTTTTTTATTTTTATGATTTTATAATATTAAGATATTTTAAACCCATTAAGCAAACTAAGATATGTGGTAAAAATAAAAAAAAAATTTTTTATATGATATCTCAAAAACTAAACGTGACAAATGAAATTTAATTTAACAGTTTAATTCCTCTTAAAAAAGTGTCTTAGAATTGTTTTCACAGAAATAAAAAATAATAATAAATAAACAAGTTATAGACCCCTTCCCAAAATGCAGACTTTTTAGAAACACCCCGTAGTTTAAAAACGGCTTGCTATATCAAAATGCGATCTTCACCTTTAAGCTTCTTTTGAAATTTGAGTGTCGCAAAGGGGGATCACGTTTTTTTAGCCCCTCTAGAAATACCCGAAACCTCCCAAAAACATCGAATTTGGGACACCCTGTACATGGTGACGGACAGAAAAAAATTATGTTGGCTTGTAACCAAAAAAATCTACAATTTATTATAGCCCTTTATTTTCAATGATAAAGTTGCTGAGTGCTCAGGTTATAAAAAACCACCCGATACCTACATAAAATCATACCTAAAAATTAGAATTGACCATTATTTTATACCTTGATTTTTTTATTATACGTTAAGCTCTTCGATCTCGCGCCAATCCCGGTATTCGCGCCAATAATTTAAATTAGACATTTTGACGTTAATTTTGGCGCATGCTCCTTTGATGGAATTCATCTCGGTATTTAACGACTCGTGGAACAAATTGTTCCTTTCATAAAATTCGGAACAGTTGCAATTATTTCCCTTGAAAAGTCCGGAACAGTTTGGAGCAGGAGCAGATGTTTCGGAACAGGTCATAATAAAAATCGGAACAGGTCAGACCTGTTCCGGCAAATTTACTGCTCCGGCCATCCCTACCTCTTATAACGGGTTTGTTTACACATTTTAGTTTACATTTTGTACTTTCGGTGGCGCCACTTACCGAGGAGAATAAGTGACAAAAACCAATGCAAGTATTGTATTACAAAAACTTATACAAGTATTGTATTAGAAACCAAAATAAATATTGTGATTTATTTTACTAGAAACATGGTCCCTATTCTAGAAAGTGTTATCGAGAACCCAAACCCAAATAATGAACCTTTGGATGTGTACGCCAACGCCCTACCAATTGGCGTACATAGGCAAAGGTTCGTGGTTTAAGTCACGTCCGACGCACAGAAATCTTTTATTTTCATGATTTTTCGTTCTTCATCATTTTCACCCTTGATTTGGAATTGTTGTTACCGGTTTTGAGTAAAAACCATTATTGCACTTTGGTAAGTTCTATTTTGTTATTGTTTGTCCAATTTCCCATACTATATTATTAAGAAATATTTGTTAAATGTGGGTATATGGTACTGATGATGCTTCTGTGCGAAACTGGTCTACCTGAAAATAAATGCTGTGGGGACAAAAAGATCAACTTGAACACTTCTTTCTATGTTTTCTTTCTTTTTATTCTGATTTTAATGATGATAACTAACAAAATTAAAGTTGAGCTTTTCTAGATCAGTTGGAAATCTATGAACAGCTACTCCTATTTTATAAAAGAAGCCACAAAAGTAGGGTTAATGATGGGCGCGACCAAGATGCGACTGCAAAGAGTCTACGTTTCCAAAGTAGAAACAGGAAGTAGTGCCCAACAAACATTTAAAGTTGTAACGACGAAACCCCAACTAGAAAGAATTTCTTAAAAGTAACCGCAACGTACTCCCGCTACGTCTCAGTATACCATACAGCGACGTTATAATTCCCTTAGTGGGGAACCAATTTCTGGTTATAACTACTTGGCCAAGTGTTTAAAGTCACTGTAGTAACAACTACACTACTAACTAACTACTACTTAGCCAGGTATCTACTACGTCGTAGAGGCTGGTTTTTTCCGTAATGGCATAAAAGTTGCGATGTAGTTGCAAATAATATAATCGTTTCTTTTTGGTAGAATTGTTACACAATATGGTGGACACAACAGTAAACAGACTCGCTTAGTTTTTTTGTTTGGTTATGGTTATAATATGTACTATGTTATCCAAAAGGGTGAGAATTTACGAGCAGAGGATCACAATTCGAGTGCGACGCAAAGTTTTTTGTATAACATGCATTATATATATTGCAAAAAACCGGTGCGCTCGTAAAATTGAGCCGTTTTCTGGTAGCTGATGGAATGTTTGTGTTGTGATTTTGGAGGTTATGTTTTCATAATCGACAGTTAACTCCAACAAATGGTGCTTAAGAAGAGCATTTTTGCTAAGCTTCAACTAATTTGTTTATAAAATAGTATAGCTCTTTAATATGAGCTCATAAAACGACAACAAAAATATTAAATTTATCTTTCCTACATAAAAACATGGCGTCCCAAACTATATTCCCTGATAGTCGAAAGGGTTACTTGAAAGTGAGCCTAAGTTACGGCAACGTGTCACTTACGACTTTTATGTCGACTATCAAGAAACAATCCTAAGAAGTAGTTTAGAGGGTCGTTTTTACGAAACATCTACTATTTCCTGATACTAAATAGTAGTTAGAACTAAAAAGTAACAAATTTTGGTTGGGATCACCATATTTCTACTTTAAGAAAGTAGCAAAGCCTTTAGAACATGTAGCCGCTACTATAAATGTTAGTTGGGTGTCTACATTAAAAGATCGATACTAAAAAAAAGTCAAAGTAGTTACGGCTTTGAAGCTGTTGCAAAAAGTTATTTTCTCTACATTATTACATCAGATGTTACTATGATGACACAAACTTTTGTGGTAAAACTTAAAGTTATAATGTAGTTGTCGGATACACTTATTTGTGACTTCAATGAAGCTTAACTTTCTAGTGATAATTAAGTAACATAAAAAAGTCAGAGCGACTACGAAATAACGACTAAAAAGAAAGTAAAACTTTGGGAACGCCCTATTGTGGTAGAGAAAACTATCAGAATAGACTATCAAGAAACAATCCTAAGAAGTAGTTTAGAGGGTCATTTTTACGAGAGCTCTACTTTTTCGTGATACTAGATAGTAGACTAAAAAGTGGCGAATTTTTGTTGGGAGCACCACATTTCTACCATAAGATAGTAGCAAAGTATTTGGAGCGTGTAGCCGCTACTATAAATGTTAGTTGGGTAGATCATCTAGATTTAAGATCGATTAGATGTGTTAAGTTTTAAAATAATAAAAGTTATTTTTTAAAACATGCGATTTTCCTGTTTGGTTTGGTTCTTTTCTCATATAGTTAGTATCTAAAATATCTAGAAAAAAAAACTATAAAAAAATATTTATAATATTAAAATTTATATAATATAAAGTTTTTAAAAACTTTTCGTCACAATGTAAATTTATTCCAGCTGCATTTTCCATAAATCTTCCACGATTTTACTGTGAGGTAAAATATTGGTAAAATCAAATCCTTTCGCTCCATTTTTAGTGATACCTACTGATAAAGTGGTTAAGGATCATAAAATTAATTATTAATAATAATAACTCGACACCTAACTTGAGTGGTTAGCTTAGATGGGGATCGATTTACAAAAAGATGTTAAGATGATGTGTTGCAGCCATAGATATAGAAAAAAAATAGATAGCGCTTCGACTACTGTGCAACGTCCAATAGGGGCGACGCACCGTTGGCCGCCATGTTTTCACAGATTTTAAGTACAAACGGTTACCCTTAGAGCTCGTAACATTATTAACATTTCTGAGGTTATTTAGAGAGTGTTGTTATGGTTTTTAGGATCAATTAAGCTACATAAAGGTAATTTATATTGCCAATTACCTAAAGAGGTGTTATACCACCAAAAAGTGATTTATAAAGCGAGTATAATAAAACTGATATTCCTTCTGTTCCTTTTAGATACTTTTGGTTTTATTGATTTCTGATTTATAAAGATATAAGACCATTTTACCTAAAGTTAAAAAAAATATATATAAACTTTGGTCATTTAGTTTTTTTCATTACTTTAGGTCATAACAAAAGTGTTTTATAATAGGGCTAAAAGGTTACCTTATATCCTTTTGTTTTTATAGTTACCAGTAGTTTAATAGTAAATATGATTATATAGGCGGTCATATAGAACCTAGTTTCCTTAAGGTTTTTAAGAGTGGCAAATATAAACTTTAGACTTTTGGTTTTTGCCATTACTTTTAGGCATTTTAAAAAGGTTTTATAGGAAGGCTTAAGGGTAAACTTAATTCGTTGGTATTTATAGTTACCCATAGCTGCATATTAAATATTATTTAAATAGGCGGCCTTATAAAACCTTGTTTCCTTAAGGGTTCTAACAAAAGTAAATAAATACTTTCGTGTTTTAGTTTTTTTAGGTACTTCTAGTAAAAATAATAGATATACCTAGGTACATATTGGGACCTACCTATTGTAAGATTGATTATTTAAATCACAATAATTAATAATTGGTGAGCTTCCGTCCTCCTGGGTACGGCACCCAGGCCTAGATAAGGCCTGTTTAAACGGCCAACCTGCATTATACGCTTTTAACACAACACTAAAAAACAAATTAAGTGGGGTTATGTTGACTATGTTTACTTTCTCTTTTTTATTGGTTTCATAAGGGCACTCAAAAATCCTTGTTGCGATAGAGTAACAAATAAAACCAAGTGACCACTATAAAACGATAATGGCGTATATAAAATTATTGAAAAAATATTGTAATCAGAAAATATTTATCTAGTCGTTTTAGCAGTGTATTTTAACAATAATTTTACTTTTTTCTATGTAAACCAAACAGAGTTTTTTAATGGTGAATAGTCTAAAATATTTTTTTTTTTAAATATTTGTTATTTTGTTGCATTTTTGAGTGTCGCGCTTGTGTTGAGAGCTTTTCAGATACGATTTTAGCAGAAAAATAAGTCTGGCAGGCAATTTGATGATCAACAAAACGACAAACTCCTCATATATAGTTATATTTTTATGTGATAAAATAATTTTGTGACCTAAATTATTTTATATAGCCATTGTGAATCTAAAATATCGCTTAAGCTTTTATAGGAAAAGTTCTTTACTCTAAAGGTCTTATATTACCAAATCTAGTTTTATAACAGGGTAGAGGACGTTTCTGAGGTGCTTTTAAAACCTGGCATAATAGCTTTAGGCACTAAAGGGTTTCATACTGGTGGAACCGCTAGAGGGCGAATCTAGAGTTTATTTCTTATGGTTTTATAGTGAGTTTAATACATAGGTTGCCACCACCATTGAAACTAATGGTTTTAAGGAAAGGCGCTGGCAACATTTTAGCTTCTGCTATAAATAAAGAAATGTTACTTGGGGTGGCTCCATATGATGTTTTACCGGGTGTTTAGTTCAATGCCGCCGCCGAGTTTCAAATCGTGCTTGTCAAAGTTGACCTTGCTTAATCTTTTCATTTCCTCCAGTCTGTGCAGGTTTGACAAGCATTCCATTTATTTTTCTATTTCTATGGTTGTAGCACGGTGCCGGGTAGCATATTTATATGCTGTTATACCACGTTCGGGACTCCTCGTGCACAAAGTATACACTCGCGATTGCCGAGTTAACTGGAGCATCTGTGGACAGGGTCGGCTCTTCACAAATGGCAACAATGCCAGCACTGGTTGCAAGGATTTCCAAAAGATGGCGCCAGTTGCCAAGGTTTTTAAACATTTCTCCTTTACTTTTCGGTACAAAATACCTTCATATACCTGTTGTAAGTTATTAAAATTTGTAACCGTATCTGCAGTAGATACCAGTCTAACGTAACTTAACCGATACATATATACTCAGTCAACGATTTGAAAAGAATTTTTTGGAAATACAAGGGAAATACTTTTAATAATTTTCGATTTTGTTGCTACAAATTATAGCTTCCCTTGGTAGGTCGAAATCGGTGTTAGCCTAACCGTCAAATGATCGTAAACGGATGACACCCCTGTTAGAATACGTTTGCGATCAATTGACCACGGTTCGGTTCGGTTCAAACCGATTTCGACCTTTCAAAAGAAAGTCAAGTGAGTTATCATTTTAAAAATCCCGCCTAAATATATTTACTGTTTACATCCTATAGTTTCATACTAGCACGTAGAACTGGCAACAAACAAACGAGCCGACCCTGTTTGTCGCGTTTACAGTGTACAGGATTTGATTTAGGTCGACTTAACCTAACATGAACTGATCTCAAATGACAGAAACTAGATTTAACCTTGAACGGACATGACATAAACTGAGCCAGCGTAAGCTCACTAGATCTAACCTGACCTGACCTAAAATGGCATAACCATAATTAGGATCGTTGGGTTAGGTTAGGTTAGATCAATTTATGTCATACTAAGTCAGATACAGGTTAGGTTGTATTAGTTAATGTTTTTCTTTTTTTTTGTTTGAAATTTGTAGACAATGATTGAGTAGAAATAAAATTTCGGACTTCCATTGTCTTTATTTATTTTAAACACGACGTTTTGGTTAGTAAGTATCTCTAACTGTCTTCAAGTGTAAACTAAACAATCTAGTCTCTAGCCTACTACTTATACTACTTGGTGTGCAGTCAGGTGTGACGGACCGCCCCCTTTTCTTATCCTAAGATGCTTGTTTTCCTTAAGGAGTGGTTTCCATATGTTTGGTATGTCCGTGCTTGGTTGACTGAAAACTTCTTTATTCTGCATTATAAGCGCAGCTTCAATAAACTTTCGTTTTCGCCAATGCGACTCCTTATGTAAAACTTTAGCTTCTGACCACTGAATCCTGTGATCATTTGACCATGCATGATCTGCTAAACCGGATTTTTCAATATTCCCTAATTAGGTACTTTTTAGATGTTCATTTACTCTAACCTGAAGATGGCGTTTCGTTTCACGTACATATGATTTACCACACTCACGCGGGATTTGGTAAATACATTCCTTATTATTTGAGGGATTTTCTGGTTTTGTTTTAGTTACAAAACTCCTTATCGTATTTCCTGATGAAAATACTGTTTTTATATTATAGTGCTTGGCTATTCGTCTTATGTTTTCTGAAATCCCTTGAACATATGGAATGTTAATAATACCCAAGGGATTATTACTTTGAGAATTTGCTACACTTGGTTTGTTTTTAATTTTAGAGATTGTTGAGTTTATTAATTTTTCGGAATAACCATTCTGTGGTAAGTCCTTCTTAATGTTGGTAATTTCTGTGGTTAATTCTTCATTATTACTACAAATATTTACGCCTCTTAAATATAAACTTCTTATAACTCCTTGTTTTGTAGCAACAGAATGATTAGACTTAAAATTTAGGTACTGTCGCGTGTGTGTCGGTTTCCTATATACAGTGGTTTGGATGTTTCTGTCAAATCGTTTGACAGGAACATCCAAAAAAGGTAAGGCCGAATCTTTTTCAATTTCCATGGTCATCATTTTCTGGCCATATAATAAATGTGTCATCCATTTATCGTAGCCATAGTTTTGGTTTAACTCTTGCTGTGTTGATCGCATGGACCTCGAACCACTCCATGTAGATGTTTGCTACCACTGGCGAAAGAGACGAACCCTTTATAGGTCCATCATTTTGTGCATAAAACTTATCTTTCACTTGAAAGTAAGAGTTACAGAGACAGAGCTCCAACAGATCCATCACCCCCTCCACCGATAGCGTTGTTCTCTCGTGAAGTGTATCATCAGTTTGTAATTTGCTTTTGATGATACTAAGTGACTCATTTATTGACACATTGGTGTACAGACTGGTTTAGTTATGTCAAATCCTGCCAGACTTTTTGCTAACAAAATCAAACCTAACCTAACCTAATATGGCATAAACCTAACGAGATGTCTACAAGATCTAACTAGATCGTTGAGTCAAGATAGGTTATACTTTGTGGACGAGTAGGCCCGAACGCGGTATAACAGGGGCTCGATACAAATATGCTACCGTAGCCCCATTATCTTTTTAAAAGTGCGAAATGCGCACGTCAACGGAGTAGTAGCTTGTTATTGCAAAATCCGCACTTGTGTACGGCTCCAATAGCGGTCTGTCACGCTTTGACCTTTATTAAGGGTAACAAAAGGCATTAATTAGCGCCGAATAACGGCTACCGTTTAAGAGCCAACCAACCAATTTTAGTAGTGATTCTGGGTCAGATTTATTGGCAATAGGGTGTTTGACAGTAGTAAAAAATAAATATATATTTATTTTTAGATATCTCTTTAGGTCTTGGTAATGCTAAAAACAAATTTTTTTGTTTAATTTTTTTTTCAAATTCATAGTTCTTTTAATTAAATAAATTCATTGAATTAAAACAATTAACCACGTGATTCAAAACAGGCGGTCTACCAATCAGCTGCGAGTGACGTCACAAAACAGTAAACGCCTCGAACGAACCTATTTTCTGTGTTATTTTCTTATGGATGGTAATGTTTGCCTTGGTTTAAATTGCAAATTATCGTCCTAAATTAGATTTTATTTTGTGTTTTGCTTATAAAAAATATTTTCAATGGAAAACGGATTCTCCAAAGCCGATAGCTCCAACTTGCCAATGCTGCATTCCTTTATGGTGGCCGGCTTCTTTGCCAACAACAGTGATTTTTGTTCTGCGGAATTTAGAAACGTTAAAATGTTGATGTAAGTATTCGATGAGTTGTTTTATATATAACTGAAAGTTCTTTTATGATATTCTTCGCCTACTTTTACTCATTTAGATTTTGAGGTTAGGTTATATATTTTGCTTTTTTATTTAATATGCCACTTACAAAAGTTTCAATTAAATACCCAATCATTATTATTTTAAGCATTAGGAAACAATCAAAAATTGCAGGACAGGGAGGTAAAAAGTATACAACGACCAGCAATACTTGAAGTACTGCATAGGTTACACTGCTTAGTCCTGCGTAGGTACTGCCTAGTCCTGCCTATGCACTGCCTAGTCTTGCATATGCACTTCTCAGTCCTACATTTAGCCTGCATGGGCACTGCCTAATCCTGCATTTAGAGGTACTCCCTAGTCCTGCCTAATAACTACCTAGCACCGCCTAAAAATTTGTACACCTTTCTGCCTATTATAGTTGTTCACCCCTTGTAATAAACATAACCTCACAAATTTCATCGACATCAAAGTGATCTTCACAAATGTAAAGTGAAGATGTATTAGATAAGGCCCTTGGGTCTCTTTGAGCAAGTTCTAGCCACTTTTTCCGTTCTTTTACTGCTGTAGGCACATGAATAAATAGTTTTTCACGTGTTTTTATGCTAGTATTCGAACACTGAGGCACTACACACAACATATAGGACATTTTTTTTACATAAAAAACAGTAAAAACACAGACCAAAAACAACTAAACACATGAATGCCGTGTATCTGTCCGCGAGTTTACTGCGCTGTGACGTCATTGTAACGCCATGCTAGAAATGAGCGTTTTAGCGGCAAATTCAAATCGGAAATTAGAAAACTTGATTTTAAATGTAGTCATGATAAATATACTATTTTAATAATTTTGCGTAGCAAATTAGGGACCTATGTACCATTCTAAACACTTTTCTAAAATTTGTCCAATACTCTATTGTCAAATAATGTAGTGACTTAACGGAGTATGTTCCAAAATCACCAATGACGCAAGCGCAGTAACCGAAATTCTGTCTGCCCGAAAAAGGATCATTAAGAATTAAATGGGGGTCGTGTGAAAGGTGGACAGTACTGAAGTTTCCTTTGTTTACCTTATTACAGCTGATGATGACACTCGAAGATTATAGAATATAATATGTATATTATGACACTTTTTTAATGCACAACTGGCAGATACCGACTAGTTTTTTAAATTCAATATTGTTCTTCTAAAAGTGTAAAGAAACAAAAAAAATAAAAAGGATACTTCCTTTTGTAGCTTTGCTTGAAAAAACAAAGGTGGTGTTGGTTAGCATTTTGTATACCCGAATAATATTCCTAAAAACAACAAAAAGTTTTATTACATGAAAAAATCTTGCCCTATCGGGTGTTTTTAGTGTGTTGCTAACCATTTGGTACCTAGAACATACCGGGTGGGCCAAAAAAAACCGGACAATTTTTTTTTCATCATAACTTTTGAACTATACAATTGATTTTAATGGGACAAACTGCACTTGGCAGAAAATTAATCAGAGTTTTGACCGAATGTATTTTTTTGTCCACCATCTCAAAATCGAAGATGGCGGACGAAATTATAATGTACCCTTCAAAGATGCTCGTTTATTCTCGTGTTGCGAACATATCCTAATTATTTTTTAAAATTAGTAAAAAAGCTGCATTCTTTCCACGTACAACAAGGTACGAATTAGCAAAATCGGTTCAGTAGTTCTAAAAAAAATATTTTTGTTTCAAACATTGTTTTGTATATTATACGATTGCCTTGCCAATCTTGTCTGCATTTATTTCCTTATAAATTCATTACTACTGAACCGATTTTAATGAAATAAAAAACATCCTGGTGAGAATTTATTGCTTTTTAAAGATCATGATCAAAGTTTATCGTCATCTTAAAATTTAAGATGGCGGACAGAATCATACTTGATTCTTCAAAATGACGTGTTTATTCTTAGTTTCCGCAAATGTTTTAGTTGTTTTTTAATTTATAGAAAAGCACTACTTTTTCTCCACACAACGAGGTTCAAATTAGTAAAATCGGTGTGGTGGTTCTCAAAAAATCTATTTTTGTTTCAACCATTGTTTTACAGATTATACGATTCCATTACCAATCCTGTCTGCATTCATTTCCTTATAAATTCGTTATTACTAAACCAATTTCAGTGAAATAAAAAAAATCATGTTGAGAATTTATTGCTCTTTAAGGATTATAATCGAAATTTGCCGCCATCTTAGAATTTAAGATGATTTGAAGAAACAAGTATGATTCTGTCCATCTTAAATTTTATGATGTTAATTAATTTTGATCATGATCTTTAAAAAGCAATCAATTCTCACCAGGATATTTTTTATTTCATCAAAATCGGTTCAGTAGTAATGAATTTATAAGGAAATAAATGCAGACATGATTGGCAAGGCAATCGTATAATATTTAAAACAATGGTTAAAACAAAAAGATTTTTTTTTCGAACCACTAAACCGATTTTGCTGATTCATACCTTGTTGTGCGTGGCAAGAACGCTGCTTTTTTAGTGATTTAAAAAAATTCTTAAAACATGTTCGCAACACAAGAATAAACGAGCATCTTTGAAGGGTACAATTTTATTTCGTCCGCCGTCTTGGATTTTGAAATGGCGGACAAAAAATTTATTTATTCAAAACTCTGATTAATTCTCTGCCAAGTGCAGTTTGTCCCATTAAAATCGATGCTATAGTTCAAAAGTTATAACGAAAAAAAATCGTCCGGTTTTTTTTGGCCCATCCGGTATGTAGACAAATGCATTATTTTAGAAAATAAGAATCTGAATAAAATATTTCATTAGCATTAATGGATTTTGTCCAAAATCTAATCAGCTCGTTACAGTGTCAAACACCATTTTATCTATAAATTTTATAAAAATCGGTTAGTAGCTATCGTGTTATGGACAGACATACACACACATACATCACGACGATATTGCTGAGATAGGTCAAAATACACCCAAATAACACATTTTCGGCGTTATCTAAAAAAAATACTCTGCCAATATATGGGCCCCTAAGCTCACACTAAATTACCTTTCGTTTAATACCACACAAGCCATGTTTTGACTTAAACTCAAATTTTTTAAATGTACCCCGACCCTTAAAAAAAAAACTAAAATGTATTTTGTTTAACTCCGGACTTAATTACCTTTCGTTTGATATCACACACGCCATATTTTCATGTAAACTGTAATTTTTGAAATCTATCCCCACCCTTTATTTGGCTTGTGTTCGGTGGATTTTGTTCGTTTTTAAATGGGACCATCTCGACCCAAGACCCAGCCTAGGTACCAAATTTCATTAAAATCGGCCAAGCGGTTTTCGAGTTATGCGCGTTGGTCAGACAGACAGACAGCGCGACAAAAAGTTTCAAAATAGTATAGTACATGTGTGAGCTAAAAGAAATTCGTCGAAACTAATACCTAAAACCATTGCTGCGCGGGTTAGGAAGGCAAAAATATACTACTATAAATACTTACTTAAGTTCTTCTATATTTGCCCTTTCATTGCTTAATTTGTTCAACTGTTTTTCGGCATTGGACAAACTTTTTTGACACACTGCAAACTCTTTTTTGGCCAAAGATTCCTGATGTGAAATTGTGTCCTAAAATTTTATAAAAACGAATATGCAGTGCGGACCTAAATAGACTAACTCTTGAACAAAAAGAGATATCAATGTCTGGTAAGTCTTTTTAATGAAACTTTTTTTGAGGATATTTAAGCTTAGTGACAGTCAAACAAGTTTCGTGGCTAATCGGGCAAAAAGGAGTTTTTTTTTTGTTTCCCTTATATTTTTCCGTGGGTAGCCTGAAAGCTTAACCTCACGGGGGTCCAAGATCTAATGGACACCTAATAAGTGTTGACAGTTAACCGTTTCGTCCTTATGGGACTCCTCAAAACACTGCTGGTCAATGTGACAAATCTTGCGAAGTTAATCAGACGGTTTTGTCTCTAATTAAATGTAATATGTGAGCGAACTATAGCAAGAGGCGCCATCTACCGAGATACGAGAGAAACAAAAAACTAAAAGCAGGCGGAAAACACTGCTATACAACAACAAATAAAAGAAAACAACTTATAGTCCGTGACCTACGACAGCTCTTTGTCTTTCAGGCCGGATCAACACAGATTGCATTTTTACCGGTTCGATAATAATATATATAAATTCGACATAACATCAAAAATTTTTGAAGTTTAAACTTCTTTAGGCGTGTTTAGCAATTTTCGTGGGTAGTGAAATGAACTGAGCCGTCAGGCTCTGCTACGTAACGCTCATTCGGGTGAAATCGGCTCGAGTCGACTAACTGTAAGAAGCATTCAGCGAGCGATATGATGATGCAGATGAAGACCAGTACACAGAAAAGTTCGGTTCGGTACGCTTTGCAGAATATGTTATGGGCAAGTATTATTAATTTCGCCTTGAAGTTTACACTTCTGCCGTGTGGTCTTAAGCACACACAATATTTTTTTTTTGTTTATTTTAAAGTTTTGAGAAAATGATCACACAGCACATTTTCCTATTAAAATTTTTTAATTTATTTTTAGGTTCTGACATAACTTAGAAGAAAAAAAATCAATTTATAAAAAATTGACGTTTTTAGTCGACCGCGAAGAAAAATAAACATATCTCCTAGGAAACTAAACCGATTTAAAACATTTTAAATGCGCTATATATAGAATCATTTGACATTAGGTTGGTTTGACATAACTGTCACACAAATATCCTCTCAAAAGACTTTTTACCAGAAATCGATATCTCTTTTGGTTCAAAAGTTAGAGGTTCGATTCGGTTCGGTTCGGTTCAGTCTATTTAGGTCCGCACTGTATATGATTTTTTTGTAAATTTCGTCAGTAGCTGATTGGGTAAAATTTATAACATATTTTAGAATAATAGAGGTTTAAGCCACGGCAGTGCGTAGATGTAAAGTAAGTTACGCAGGTTAGATAAGTTGCGTAGAAACAACGAGATAAAAACAGGCTTAAAACAAATGTGTAACGTAACCTCTGGTATGTCATTGTGAATTTAAACGTTACATGATAAGATAAACAGTGTATATCGTTTTCCGTAGCTTTTCTCTATAAATCGTGGTTACAAAAAGAAAATAAAAAGTATTAGTATTAGCAAATCGAGGTCGTCAAATCGATTCGCTTTGTCTTAACCTTTACTCCAGCTAAGGCCCTTATGATTCTGAAAACCACAAGCGAACACAAAACACAAAAAAATAAAAATAAATCTAGAATTAAACCTAAAAGTTGGAAATAAAAAAACTTTTAATAGAAAAAACTGCTAAATCTACTTGTACCTACTAGTCGCAATTGGGTACAAAATTACCCAATAATCTGATTTATGAAAATACAAAACTGTATAATTTCGTAAGTGCGCTTTAGGCATCAAAACTAAAAGTTGAAGCATGTCGTACATTAAAGGTATACCTATCAATGTTGTACCCAAGTGCGACTAGTAAGTACAAGTATATTTAGCAGTTGGATGTTTTTTTTATTTAAATTTTTAGCTCACACATATACTATAAAATATACAATTTTTTCGAAAAAAAAAAAAGTTGCTCCGATTTCAAAAAATTTTATATATCTTTGCTTTTCAGATGATTTTGAAACTTTTTTGTTGCGCCGTCTGTCTGTCTGTATGTCTGTCTGTAACGACCAACGCGCATAACTCATAAACAGCTTGCCCGATTTTAATGAAATTTGGTACCTAGGCTGGGTCTTGGGTCGAGATGGTCCCATTTAAAAATGAACAAAATCCACCAAACACAAGCCAAGTAAAAGGGTGGGGGTAGATTTCAAAAATTAGAGTTTATATGAAAATATGGCATGCGTGATATCAAACGAAAAGTAATTAAGTCTGGAGTTAAACAAAATACATTCTAGTTTTTTTTTTTTAAAGGCTGGGGGTAGATTTTAAAAATGAGAGTTTATGTGAAAATATTGCATGTGTGATATCAAACAAAAGGTAATTGAGTCCGGAGCTAAACAAAATACATTTTAGTTCTTGTTTTTTTTAAAGGGTGGGAGTTGATTTCAAAAATTTGAGTTTAATTTAAAACTTGGCTTGTGTGGTATCAAACGAAAGGTAATTTAGTCTGGAGTTGAATAAAATATATTTCAGTCTTTAGTTATATTAGCTCACACATACACTATAACTATACTACCTAGTGTGAGCTTAGGGGCCCATATATTGGCAGAGTATTTTTATCAGGATATAATTTCGTAAACACGAGATGTCTTTAAGATATCCTTGAGCTATCTGGGTAAGTGGTGAAAATTAATTTCCAATTAATAAATAAGATATATCTCATGCAGCGTTAATAGGACGAAAAAAGCTTACCTTAAATGGGGTTTTAAAAAATCCACGATTTTGATGAAATTTTAGTATGTTGTAGATCTCGATCTCCTGATCAAAAGTTCAAATCAAAACGATTCTATGACTGGTTTCCGAGATACAGTGGCGGGTATGGGGCTCCCCCAAAGTACGAATAAATTTAAATTCTTTTGTAAAACTTAAACTGTAATACAAAATCGTGGATTTTTTAAAATCCCATTTAAGGTGTGCATGCTCCTTTTTACGATGTTTTTTTGTAAGTGTACTTATAGCCCATCGCACCGACTTTTTTTTTCGTTACTTAGCCTTAAGCGTTCCTTATTACGTCATATTATGATTATATTAAGAAACGCTTTAAGCTAAGCAACGAAAAAAACGTCGGTGAGATGGACCCTTAGTATTTTTAATTAGTCAAATTTACCTAATTTTTATAGCAAAATATTTATAATAATTATAGCCGATATATTGGTATCGGCCATGCGTATATAGGTATCGGCCTCAAAAAACCGTATCGGTCGATCCCTACCTGATACATATATTTCATATGACTTACAATGGATATCCTAAGGTTTTCCGAATACAAGTCGTTGTTGTCTAGGTCCTTTTTTACACTGTCAAATTCACATGTCTCATTTTCTATTTGCTTTTCAAGGTCCTTAATAACTGCTAAAAATTAATGAAACAATTGCTAACTGCAAAATAAAACGGAAAACAAATAGAGTACAATCCCGATTATCCGAATCGCGATTTTCCTAAATCCGGTTTATCCGAAACACAAATTATTTAAAAACAAAAATCCCGATTAACTGAAAAAATTTGCATTATATGAACCGGCTTAATGCCGGGCTCAAACGACTCGTGTACTTGGTAAATACACAATTATTTGCGTACTTGGTAAGAATACGCAAGTAACAATTATTTGCCAAGTTCAAGAGTCGTTTGATCCCGGCTATAGACAAGTATTGTATTGGCAGGTGTACGAATAATCGTGAGCCCTTTGATTCGGCCCATTTTTACCGACACGACATGGCAAGTATACGCAAGTAACAATTATTCGCCAAGTACACGAGTCGTTTGATCCCGACTTTATACGAAACGCATCTGGGATCAGTGTTGCCAGCTGGGTTCGCCGAAAATTCCCAATTTTTTTGTGGAAAAATCCCCAGAATTCCCCAGATACTACCTAAGCAGACTAAGTGGATAAAATAGACTGGTGTTTGGATCTTACATATATATTCGAAGAATTCACTCGCTAAATTAAATTTTAACAAATGTAATTCAGCGGGTGAATTCCTCGTGACAAAGTCTATAAAATTGCAATTTACTCTAAATCAAAATTTCCACTAATAACGAAGTTATAGACCCCCCTCCAAAATGCAGACTTTTCACAGCCCCAGTAGCTCAAAGACGAGACGATATTTCAAAATGCGCTTTTCACTATAAGTCTTCTCTTGAAATTTGAGCCTCGCAATGCCTGGTTAGTTTTTCTCTGTCTCCCCTAGAAGTACCTTAAACCCCCTAAAAGTGCCCAATTTGGGACACCCTGTACATGCTTATAAAATATAATTTTCTAGACGTATTGTCGTTATTTTTTTTAGCACGCTTTATTTTTTATTACAGAAAACTTAAATTACAAGTCAAACTGAATGTGATCGTTTAGTATCAAAAGTGAACCGAGGACTTGGGAAGTAAACAAAGATGTAGGTCAGCAGATTATTTTACATGCTGAAACGAACAGAATATTTTCTTCGAATTTTAATTTTTGTGTAAAGAGAAATGAAGCGGGCTAAAAAAAATAATGACTGTTAGGTCTAAAAAAAATTATTTTATAAGAATATACTAAAAAATAGTAGGAAAATTGCATTAGTTTTCAAAAAATTAAAAAAATATGAGTTGTTCATATCATATCTAACCTTTGTTTACATAAATCAGCTGGACCACCAGTGACGTGAAAATTCGAGATATATTTATAAGATCCGAACACCAGTCTATTCTATCCACCGTGAGCAGACGGGCCACGACCCTAAACTTTTGTGACGTCAAACACCTCACCTTCGTGACGTATTTTTGTTAGCAGCTGTCAGTGAAAATGTAATTATTCTGCCTCCAAATTACGTCACGATTGTAGGTTGTTTGACGTCACCAAAATTTAGGATGTCAAAATTAAAACACAATATTTTAGCACTTATGTTTATTATCAATAAAAAAAAGACAAAAATTCATATAGGTAGCAAAAATATTCATTCAAATAAATGTAAGATCTTTACAAAACGTAGTTAACTAAATAAAAGTCAGTTAGTTCGAAAGTTCAAAGCAGTTAAAAATTCCCCAAATATTAGGTAAAATTCCCTTTTTCTCTATTGCACCAAAAAATCCCCAAAACTGGGGAAAAATTCCCCAAGTTGGCATCACTGTCTGGGATTCACCTATACTGCTAGGTGGTTCCCCTCAAGGTTTCACGGCAATATGACGGTCTAAAATGTGAATTGTTTTAGTTAGCTGACAGAGTGTTACAAATGTTTTTAAGTCAATCTAATGATATACAGATAATGATATACGCATCCTAAAGTCCTATTTTCTAAAAAAAATCGGATTAATTGAAATTTCGATTATCAGAAATCACTTTGGTCCACATTATTTCGGATAATCAGAACTGTACTGTACTAGTCAAAAATACCTTCTACGCAATCGAGAAGATTTTTAATAATACATTTTAAATATCAAATTCTTTATATTCGGAAATTGGAAAATCGAAAATAAAAAATATTTGTGTTTTTAAACAAAAAAATTAATTTAAAAAATATACAAATCTCTAGACTTTTTGTAAAACAAACTAAGAAAATGTTTAGGACCAATTAAAATTTTTGAACCTCCAGTCTATTTGCCTAGGTTAGTATAGCACTGATTTTTATCAGGTCAAAAAGGCTATTTTTGATAATAAAAATTTTAAAACATGTTATTGAAATTATTATTATTACTTACTCCCAATATCCCAGTGTATGTGGTTTTCTGTGCATTTCATATAAAAATTGAAAAGTGTGTTTTTTATTAAAAAAATAATTTTTTAAAAACTTTTCCTTACCTAATTAAGTTTCGAAATCATTATTACTGTTATGGAAAAGAATTGTGATCAAAAAATTGTTTTAGTGTCCAGATGGTGCACAAAAACTGGAATAATTTTACTTAATTTACCCAAACTTCAAGACAAACAAACAATAAATAAATAAATGTTGACAGAATTTAGTTTTTTTATTTTAGTTATTAACTTAATTAGTTTTCTTTTTGTACAAATTTGTAAAAATTTTGTACATTCTTTTCCTTAAAACTTTTACAATAATAATCTCAGTTAGTTTTAATCATGACACAAAAATGTAAATATGGATCCCAGGAGCTTTTGGAGGTACATTCAGGATAAGACTAAAAATAGGGACATTCCATCTCTAATGAAGCTGGGTGTTAGAACAGCATCCTCAGGCCAAGCAATTGCACAGCTCTTTGCCAATCATTTCTCGTCAGTGTACGAAGATCCACAAACAACAAAATTGACAAGATATAACTCATATAACTCTAGAAACATATCATCATACTCTGTCTCATTGACACAAATTATTAGGAAGCTTGAACTTTTAAACATAAACAAGAGTTCAGGACCGGATCGTATCCCCCCTTCACTATTGAAAAACTGCTCTAACGCCTTTAGCAAACCTCTATACTTATTATTTAATCAATCTCTTGCGTTGGGTATCTTTCCTAAAATCTGGAAAACATCATATATTATCCCTATTTTTAAAAACTCTGGAGATAAGGATGATGTTGCCCAATACCGACCAATAGCGATAATATCACAAATTCCCAAAATACTAGAGTCGTTGGTAGCGGATTTCTTTGGTGACATGCTTAGGAACAGCTTTGATGACTCTCAGCATGGCTTCCTGCGGGGGCGATCGACTACCACTAATTTACTTCACTATGAGAATGCCCTGTCAAGAGCCTTGGAGAATGGCAACTCAGTTGATGTAATCTATACTGATTTCTCCAAGGCTTTTGACAGAGTAAATCACGGGATCCTGACTGAAAAGATGAGGTCTTTTGGGATAGAAGGATCACTCTTAAACTGAACTAAATCATACATATCTGAGCATGAACTTATAGTAAAGATCAATAATTGCTACCTCTCTGAACCATTTGTGGCTGTCACAGGGGTTCCACAGGGTGCACATCTGGCACCTACACTTTTTAATATGTTTATGAAAGATGTAGTCGATTGTTTGAGTTTGCTAGTGTAGAAGGTTACGCTGACGACCTAAAAATTTACATTGTTGTTGACAAGAATGAGGTGCCTGTTCAAATGCAGATGGACCTCTGTAGGTTTGCACAGTGGTGCAGTGACAACAGTATGACTTTAAATGCACAGAAGTGTAAGTATATCCAGTTCACTAAAAGTACCTCTCCACAACCCAACAGGTATTATATTCTTGATACAGAAATAGAAAAAGTCAATATAATAAGAGATCTTGGAGTATATTTTTCATCTGACCTTTCTTTTACAGAACATGTAACAAAAATATGCAATAAAGCTCTTAAGATGCTTGGCTTTATTAAACGACATACAAAAGACTTCACTAACATTGATGCCCTAAAAACTCTTTACTGTAGCTTAGTTCGATCCATTCTTGAAAGTAATTCTTCAGTTTGGTCACCATACTTCTCTACTTACATCACAAAAATTGAAAAAGTTCAAAATAAATTTCTACGTTATATTGCGTTTAAACTAAGTATTTCATTCGAAAACATTAATTATAGTGAACTTCACACTCTTCTGAACCTGGAAAAACTAGATCACAGGCGAAAATCATCTGATCAGGTCATAATCTTCAAACTTATCAACGGCCTTATCGACTGTCCAGAACTTCTCTCTACCTTACGTTTTCATGTACCTCCTCGCACTTTAAGGGAAAATTACACTTTTGAACCAGAACGCCATAGGACCTTGTATGGGCAAAACAATCCAATTAATAGAATGATGCAAAATGCCAATCTTCTATAATTGGACTTCTTCAACACTTCAATTTATACACTCAAAAAACATATTAGAGAACATAGATAGTGGCCTGGTCTGTGAATTTTCTGTTGAGTAGGTATATGACTAATTAGTAGGTACCTATTAGGCTGATCAATATAGAGTAAATATATGTTTGTGGATATTTGTTTCTGGTCATTAGCAACTGATAATAGGCTTAATTATTTTATAGTATATAAGCAAACCAAGAATTGTAACCTTTTTAAATGGGGAAACCTGTCAATAAAACAGTAAAACAGTAAAAATGGTAAATACTATTTGTTAAAAAAAAAGAGCTGTGATATTTTAAAGTACTATTCTAGTACATACAGGTATTCCGAGGGGTGAACAGCTAACCCAAAATGTGTACACCGATTGTGAAAATCCACAATCTTTTGCTAAGATTGTGAGGGATTGTGGCAAGATTGTGAGGGATTGTGGAGGACTGTGCAACTGTGTAGAGTACCTGCATACCTTAAGGGGGGGGCCGTCCCATCAAAAATTCTGGTGACCAAAAAAAAAAAACAAAAAAAAAAAAGGTCATCATGCCTATAATGTTCTTGGCTGCCCTCTTAATTTACAGTTATCGGCCCTGCTACTTAATAACCGAGGGGTGACCAGCGAACCCCACAATGTGTATGCCAATTGTGAAAATCCACAATCTTTTGCTAAGATTGTGAGGGATTGTGTAAAGATTGTGAGGGATTGTGAAGGATTGTGGTAAGATTGTGGTAAGATTGTGGGTGATTGGAAGGGATTGTGAACAGATTGTGAGAAATGTGTACACCGATTGTGAGAGCTGTTCACCCCTCGAGGTATTCCATACCTAGGTACTTAATTTATTATTTTTAGGAAAAAAAAATAAGAAATTTGAGAATTTTTTTAGTTTTGTTTTTAAGCCATTTATATTTTGATAACAAACTTTTAATTCCTTTCTTGATTGTCGTCCAAGGGCTGAAAATTTGCATTTGAGTTAAAGGTATTCTGTTTTGTAAAATTAAACCAATGGTTTCATTATATTTTGAGTCAAGTTCAAAAAACAGGATGAATGGGAACCCCTCTAAAGACCAGGAAAACTATGAACAACAATGACTTACCTTCACAAACTGCGCTTTTCTTGCCTAAAGTCTCAACACATTTTGCCACCACTTCCATGTTGCAATGGAAATCTTGTTTGAGGTCTTCAAGATCCTGTTCAATAAACTGGACGCTGTTCAGAATCTCTAATCTAGCTATAAGATTAACATGTAAATTGTTAAAAAATTTGTTGTATTTTTTGTAGCATACAGTCGAACCTCTATAACTCGAACTTAAAGGGACAAGGAGAGTTTAACTAATAAAAATTCGAGTTAAAGAGGCTAAAATACATATAAAAAGTGCAGAGACCACTTAATAGGTTCGAGTTATAGAGGGGGTCCAGGGTTTAGAGGTTCTAGTTAGAGAGGCTCGACTGTAATTGCTAATAAATAATTTCAATTCAATAATGCTAATAAATAAATTCAATAAACAATTTAACTCACTTGTACTACTAAAATCGAGCATCTTAAGGTAAAGCTAGGAGCACAGGCTAGAAGGGATTTTACTATTTTAATTAATAAAAATCACATCACACAAACTAAAATTTTCCAATTTCAAATTTTTAATGTTTGGTTTTTGTTTTAACCTTCAAAGCCAAACCCCATTCCATTTTTTTTCAACTGCGCTTGCGTCACTAAATGTTTCTCTTTTTCTTGTGTGTAAACTGTCTCCCTCTCTCTCACTCTTAAGCCCGGTTTAGACATAACATTTTACAATACGTCTTGCCTGTCAGTCAAAAGGGTATGACGGTTGAAAGACTAGCGTACACAAGCTGCGTTCGGTATTTCGTCGGATTAATCTTTTTGATCGAAATCGTTCGGTAATTCCATTTAGATCTAGGGGAGGAAGATCTGAATCGTTCGGTAATTCTGCTCAGAATAGTGGGACGTAAATCTGGTTGCTCCGTGGATTTTGACCGACGAAACAGATTGATCCGAAATTCTGACGTCATGTTGGGTATTTGCTTGTTTACAAAAATATTTTTTATGTAAAAAGATTGAAATTGAATTATTTGATGTTGAAGACAACAAATTATATAAATTTCCGACATCACAGGAAAATGTTGTCAAAATTATAGCTGGGCGTAAGTTGCAATATGTACATAATATTTTTGGTTATATTTAGGGTTATAACCATTTATAAAAACTTGATCGATTTGATCCGGATCGTTCGGTAATTCCAATTTGCTCAGACTAATTTGTAATCACGTGACCAAAAATCCGTCGCGTCTGAGATGCAAATACTTATTTACCTAATCTGTGATGCAAATACCGAACGCAGCTACACATGATAGTTTTAACGTACGTTTTTGGATCAGTTTTTGATACAAAACGATCGTTTTAATGAAAAACAATGCGTGATCCGGTCAGTTCTCTCGTCTCAAATCAGTTCAAGTAAAACGTCCGCAGTCTACACACAAAGTTTTAATGTTGAGTGAACACACGGTCCTTAAATAAACCGGTTGTCTGGTAACTCGGTGTCATGACGGCCGTGACGTCAAAGCTACGTCACAGTTTTCCTAGAAATCAACAGTCAAACGCTGTTTATCATTGAACGCAGTGTGTGTATGAGTACTGTTCCAACATGGTTGTCTTAAATGAAGATTCAAGTGTATACCAAATTTAACCATTTTTGGTGCGTCTATGCTAGATCTACGGCTGCCTTGAGAAGGGAGTGATATACATCGTTGGAAAGGAAATTTCTTCAGCTTTAAAAATAACTTTTAAAACCAGACATGTAGAACAACAAAACTGAGGAAAATTAAAGAAAATATTGTTGCTATAAAAGGTGCGTCACTGATGTAAAAGGGGCGTGTTATACATCGTTAGAGAGGACCTTTGGCAGCCTCAATAACTAATACTTAGTTGTTTTTAAAAGTTTGCAAATAATTAGAAAAATACTGTAAAATATCACTTTTGAGGGGGACGAGAGCGGGGATGCCCCTTCCCACAATTTAAATGAATTCAACTCGAAAAATTAAGTTCTAAGTTAATACTAATCAAAAATATTTTTTACTCCCCTTGAGTAATATTTACTGAGTGATAAAAATGAAAATTAAAAATTTTTGTTAAAAAAAAAGGTATCAAGGTACATGGTTAAAAATGAACTTTTATCCGCTTGCAAAACGATCTTTAGAATATTTTTCGAAAAGTTGACCGTTTTCAAGTTATTAGCAAAAATCCGCCAAAAAGCACGTTTAAGGGGGGGAAGGACCACCCCCGTACCAGGGTTAAGGGGGTGATTCCGTAGGGCCTGAACTAATATGCCACAAGCAAAAACAAAACCCGTCGCCGCTGTAGTATTACCATAAATAAATGCGCTGTTATAAATTACAAACCTGGATGGCTTTGCCTCTACTTTGTTCACTTAATCCTTATGGTAACCGCTAGAGTTTATTTTGATATTTAAAATGGACGCGTAGCGCTGGGGGGAGGGGTTTAAGAGTTAAACCCTTCCTCTATGAGGAAAAAAATGTGTGCATTATTAGTAAACTTGTCTTGAAAATCTTTGAATAAAATTTTTAACATATACATTTATACAATCAAAACCTCCCCTCATTGGATCTCTGGCGCAACGCTAGTGGTTTAAAAATATTTAAACTTAAAATTGCATAAAAATACATTTTTAATTTTAAACAATTCATTACATTTGCAAAGTCTGATCTCTTAATCCCAAAAACAATATTTATTTTAACATTTACTGTGTATTTAACCACCACGTAATACCACCAGTGTCTTACTAATCCATCTTTTGTGATGATTGTTTGTTAGTACTTATGTAACATCATAAAAAGATTAATTTGTATATCAAACAAACACTTCGCAATAGTAAGTTAAAATAAAAGATATTTTTGAAGCGCTTATTTCACATTTTGTTATTCCCATGTATAGCAAGCTGTGTATATTCATATACCCCCGTATATGCTCCCATTAGTCAGAAAAGAATATTCTCTTTGCATATTCCATGCACATTCCATGGCCTATACTAAAATTATAATATTGCCTTTTTCCGAAACCCCGGTGTCCGTGGTTGACTTTACCACTTTGAAGTTGCCTTTTATACTTTGTTAACTCATTGTTTTCGGTTCCGAACCGATGACGTGGATGGTTGAACTGTGACGAAACGTCGTTCTTCCGTATAGGCCGGTGGACATTTTCGTCCCGCCATGGACTTAGTTTCCTTGGTTCCCTGTCGTTTCACCTATTTTTTCATTCTCTTGGATTTACCTTGTATCCAGGTGCCTGTCAAATGACCTTGCAAACCCCGTCACGCGGGGGGGGGGGCCCAGGCCCCCAATATACTCTAAGAAAATGTAATACTTACCTAAAAATTCGCTGTGTTTTTTAACTATTAGATAATGATATTGTGTATAAATATTTACTATAATGGGTTATTTTTGAAAATATAATAGTGTCTCAAAAAAAGTTCGCGGGGGGTCCCCCAAAAAATTTGACATACCACTGCTTGTATCTTGCAGTCAGTCTAATATTGTAATCAGGCAAGCCACGCTGAGGATGAAAATGCCTTTTTCCGAAACACCGGTGTCCGTGGTTGACTTTACCACTTTGAAGTTGCCTTTTATACTTTGTTTATTCACAGTCATATTAGGTTTAAATACCCTAAAATCTGAAAAAAAAACTAGATCCAAGCTGGATTTTGTATGTGGAAGATGCATTTGCATGGAACACATCCCTACATATCCCCCTTGAGGTTTTCTAGATATAAGGCCCCAAAGGTCTGAAAAATCAGTTTTTAGCGATTTTCTCGAAAACGAATAACTTTAAAAAAAATTAAGAAATAAAAGTACGCATAATCATATTTAACTTTAAGAAACAAAAACTAAATTTAGGTACATGGTATTTTATACCAGTAGGGATCATGCCTAATATTATAAAGTATCAACATTTTAAAACAAGCTACCTACAGAGTGGAAAAAAAATTTTTTTCGAGAAAGTACTACAAAACATAAAGCTGATTTCTAGGATATTTGGCACCTGGACGGTGTTATGCAACAACCGTTTAAACAACAACTTCTGAAAAATTATATTCTTGATTGAAAAACGTTCAAAATAAGTTATAAAACGAGAAGCAAAAATGATTTAACCCACAACCAAAGAATTGCGCTATCTATGATTAGTATTACTAAACCACCATGTCACGCTTAACGGCCTTAGAAGCCTTCAGGGCGCTAATTCCCCGTCGCGTTCCAAGACCGTACAAGCTTGTTTTTTCCCCCCTGACCACTTTTAACGCCCGGATTGTGTCAACAGGGTTGGCACAAGCCGCGACGGTTTCCGGGTCCTTCGAGATCGTTCCCTTAAGAGCGAAAGATCCAGGGACTACAAACGCTGTCCAGAGAAAACAGGATATTGGTAGTACAAATGGTTATAATGCTTGCTTTGGGAATGAATACAATAATAATAAGGGTTATTACTTACATTATGGTTGTACCGGCACTGCACTTTTTGGAACTTCTATTCACGCCCCTTGACTCCGCTATTTTTTAGGAACACCTATCGCCCTCTCGATTTTTCTGCCCTCCCCCACTTGACGTGCTTTCTTTCTTGGCCCCCAAAAACTCCTCTATAAGAAATTTGCAGTGATCTATCCCACATGCCCCAATTGTGGCTTAAACGGTTGTTTTATAACACCGTCCATCTAGCGAAGCCACATAGAGCCCTACCACTTTAGGCCTGGATATACGGATGTTAAAGTAAACGTAAGTTCTCTCCCTATTCTGGTCAGATAATGTCATTATTTGGTCAGTTGAGCCCCTTCTTTGATCAAAATTAAGAAGAAAATATTACTGAATACATTACTAAGATGATTATTTTAATATATATTTAAAATCTCCATGTGTTGATTGATCTCGTATGTGGCCTTAATAGCCCATCGCACCCACTTTTTTTTTCGTTACTTAGCCTTAAGTGTTTCTTATTACGTCATATTATGATTATATTAAGAAACGCTTTAAGCTAAGTAACGAAAAAAAAGTCGGTGAGATGGACCCTAAGACAACTGCCTAGGTTTTGTTAAACACAAAAATAATTTTTCGAGGTGAAGTCAAAGACTAAATAAATAAATTTTCGGGCTAATCCTCAAACGGGTCATGGTAGCCGCAGACTTAGGATACCTACTACGATTGACTTTAGTTGTCTCCGTAGTGATGTTAGATTTTTGTCTCAGATCCGAGACTACCCTAGCTGATACTGCAAACTGGCACATTTCATTTTTCCTTTTCACTTTTTATCATCTTCATTTCATTCCCTCTCCACCCATTATGGTTAAACGTACTGATAAACCCTAATTAGGCGGAAACATAAATATGTATGCGGCTACAATGACCCCTTTGAGGATTAGTCCGATAATTTATTTATTTTGTTAAACGTTCAGTTGAGCTGCAAATATTGCTTTTGTAACATTATGAGCAGTGATAACTGATAATTATTCTTACCAACACACCTTATTTTTTTCCTAGTTACGAATGGTAGGGTATCCCCCCTTCTCCTCGAGATAAAGCCCTTCATATGACGGATCTTATACCTTCCTAACCCATTAGCACATGCCAAGTGAACTCCACGAAAGCCAGCCTTGAAAAGCCTTGAAAAGAGCTCCTGAAGAGGTTTTTATACAAATTATTATTGAGAAAAATGAGTTCCAGCATATTCCGAAAACAGCACACTTATTTAGCTGTCAGTGACAGTTTGGTAATTTCGTTTTTATCGGATAATCGAATGGCGAAACTGGACACAGGTCCGTACTTAGGGTTTTTAGTTATATTACATACGTGGCTTATGCAGACGACTAGTATTATTTGCTTTTGTTAGGAGTTCGTTCAATGGCTGGGGTTTGAAAAAATATGATAATGTCTCTGTGTGGTTTGCAAAGGTCTTGCGAAAATTGAAATAATACTTAATGGTATTCTTTATTCTAAATGCATACACCTTTATATATTCAGGGTGGAACCAATTCACCAAAGCTTTATGATAAAATGCTAGTTTATTTTTTTAATAAACATTTAATTAGTTCCTTTGAAAGGGATATTTTTAATTATAAGTTGTGCGAAACCATGATCCTTATTGAAAAAAAAATAATGGATCCATGACGGATCTGATACCTTCCTAGCTGTCCTATTAACACACCTCAAGTGAACTCCATGATATATCAGCCTTAGAAGCGAAACCGCCGAAACCGAAGTTTTTGGTTATAACACAAACTATTTACAAAAATGTGGTTTACTATATTTCTAAAACCGTATATTGATGCGATGCTCCAAAAAAAGATTAACTTATTTCAATTTTTTAATTGTCAAAAAACTGTCATTAACATTAATGAATTTTGACCAAAATCTAATCAGCTCGTTACAGTGTCGAACACTACTTACGATATTTTTTGAGGGTAGGTATTTCTAGCCAATAAAATTAAAAACAGTGTCCTGGGATCGATTTCTTAATAGACCTCATAGTTTTTCAGCTATGAGGGGATTTTCCTATAACCTTTTATTTATAAAAATTTCATTTTAATGTAAAACGCTCTTTTATATTTATTTTTATAGAAAATCCAACTTTCAAACTAAATTTTATGACACTTTTAGTTTTTGAGATATTTATAAGTAAGTATTTCCTAGTGATATGACTTCTTATTTCTTTATATTCTTTGTATTTTTGATATTTTATATTGTGATTTATTGTCTTTATTTATTTTAAACACTTCCATTGTTTAAAATAAATAAAAACAATGTAAGTCCAAAATTTTGTTTGCACTCAATCATTGCCTGCCAAGTTTCAAAGAAATAGGTTTAAGATATTTTAAAATAAACAAATTAAAAAAATAAAAAACCAATAAAAAAATCGAGAAATGTAATTTCAAAGGAAGTTTGACGCATTAAGTAGAAATTCGATTTTAAAAATAAAATAAAAAGAGAGTCATTCAAATAGAAAATTTTGAACTTTATGTAATATCTCATATACTAAAAGTGACCGATCAAATTTACTCCTGTAGATGAATCTTTATTAAAAAAATCTATAAAAAAGCAAAATGAAATTTTTATAAATAAAAAGTTATAGGCCACCTCGATAAATGCAGACAGAAAAATCTCCTCGTAGCTAAAAAACTACAAGGGCTTTTGAGGTTTTGATATTTGAAGACGTCTCGAAAATCGAGCCTAGGACATTTCTACTCGTTTTTATGTATCTCGACTAAAAATACCTAAAACTGCCAAAAATAATCGAATTTTGCCCACCCTGTACATTGCATTGTAAAAAATTGTATTGGGTGACCGTTAGCACCATGAACTTTTAAGTCTAAGCTAAATTGATGTATAAATAAGAGATCGACAATGCTGTTCATTTTATTTTAGTTTTGATTTAAAAATCATGATCAGGGTCCTTAAACAGATCAATATCGATTCAGTTATCGGCAAGTCTTCCATTTTGGATCCGCCGTTTAAGCACCGTGAAGTTTCAAGATTAATGCAAGTCGGTTTATAAATAAAAATAGTCGCCATTTTGATAATTTTGCAATAAAAACATATTGAAATGTGATGTCACCAGAAAGCCATATAAACCTACCAAATTTTAAGTATCTGGCACATAAGGAAGTTGATGTTGATGTTGTATTAAAGTGGCACCGCCTCATCACAACCGTGATGGGCGGGAATGGAGTAGAGGGGTACATACAGTGGCCCGCACTTCCTGTAATTTTTTTATTGGTATTGATTCCCAAAACGAGGCACTGCACTAATTAGTTATTAGCTTACTATTTTACTTGCTTTTTATTTATGTCTTCTTCTAAACGATTTTATTACAAAGGAACATATATACTCTTGTCTGGTTGTTACGAACATATTGATTTAGCTGGGATTTGACGTTGTCATTCGTTGTTGTTTTGACTGTTTTAATGTCAAACAAATTGGGACCGACTTTTTACAAAACAAATTACCGTTTTTGCAACTAAATCAATATTTGCGCACATTTTAATATAATTTTGGATTTTCTTGTATGTTTCGGATCTTTATTTATTAGGAAAGTACCTATTTTATATCTCCTTTAAAAGGTCTCGGTGTTTTATTATAGACATATAAAGCGGCACACTGCAGGTACAAAGTGAAACAACAATTTTTTGAGGCTTCTTTACTTAGATTTTGCCACAAAATTTGGTTTACCATAGCTATGACGCGGTGCCACTTATATACATCCTCAACTATAGTTAAAATAGCTATAGCCAAATTCGAAACAAAGGTATAAATGAAACTTCGTTATTGAAAGACGGCCCTGTTTAATAAACAAGAGCGCCATCCTTGGGCATCCCTGGTATACAGAACCAGGCAAATAATTGTCAAACAGTTTTTGACGTTACTTGATTCGGGGTGAGTTTGACACCTGTCACACTGGCAAGTGATGATGATTTTGTAGGGGTTTAGTAATGTTCACTTCATACTGACCTAATCTTATCTAACTCAATACTTCCGCGTTTGGCAACACTTTAATTTTAATATTTTTCTTTTCAATAATTTGACTTAGAAATAATTAAAAATTTGTGCGAACTCGAACTTTTTATTTCCTTGAATAATACAAACCAAGACCAACACAAAAATAGAGGCCACGACCCTGAAAAAATCAGCTGTTTTCCCGGGGCTGAATTTTACATTGGGTCTTATGGGAGGTCAGAAGTTTTTTTATGATATTTTCAAAATGGCACTACAGATTTTCGCAAAATTTCAGTGAAATATTCTCAGACACCATCCCGATATTCCACCAGAGGTTTGTAAGGAAGCAACATGATTAAACGGTTAAAATCTTCAAAATTTAGCATTCCTTATTTTGAATTCAAATTACCCGCCATGTACCACATGCCAACTGTTATATTTGACATGTATTTGACTTTGTCATATGTGATTGTCACATTCGCTTCTGCTTTAAACTTAATTTTTGTGTGAGCTAATGAAGCGGCTATGAAAAATTAGGGCTTACTATACATTTAAAAAAAATTGTTCTACCAGAATAAAGTAAAAACAATCTCAAAAACGTCTTTATTTTTAAAAAAAATCAAATATGCATGAACCGTCATTCCAACTTCAATATTTTAAAGACAATCAGCTGTGTCGTAACGTGACCATCAAAAAAAAAATCAGCCCCGGATGTGACGTCAACAAAGTGGAGGATCGTGGCCCGTCCATTTTGATAGCCCTGTACAAACAAAACAGTTAATTTTCTTAATATTTGATAAAAATTACTAGGGAAATTTGATTTACATCTGCCATATCTTAAAACTAGCCGGCAATCCAGCAAAAAAGTTGCTACTTTTATCTGAATCCAGCATAGGTACTAAAATATTTTGGTTATCAACTGAAAGTATATTCCCTAATATTAATTTTAAGATCTACTAAAAGAATATACTGGAAATAAACTGAAATTATATTCTAGAATACGTTTTTCAGAATATAACAAAAGAATATTTCAGGTACAAACTAAAAGTATATTTTGGAATATTCTTTTAGAATATACCAGAAGAATTTATATTATAAAGTACCTATCCATACACTCTAATATTTTCTAGTATTCATTTTAATAATATTTTTGTATTTACAATATATGTGCATAGCATATCCAAAGATAATATTCTATTCTGACTATCGGAAACATATGCGGTGTATATGAAGGTACCCGGCTTGCTACATAAGTTATTTAATTATCTTTATAAAGCTCATTTTAGGTCGCTGCCTGGTCAAACATCCTAAAAACTTTATGACAATCCGTGGTGCGGTTGAGGAGGTATCATATTACGCAATCACGGACAGAAATACTTTGCTAACTGGTCCAAGAACTTTGTTATTATCAAAACATTATAATCTTAGATATGGAATTTAAAATCCAAAAATCCCAAAAGTGATTTTTTTCTAAAAATACGTAAATTTACATAAGCTCTAAAACAGTAGGTACCCCCTGTAAGCACAACATAACAAAATCCATACACCTTTAAACAAATAAGATATCTTTATTCAGTTTAATTTTTAATTAAACAATTTACGTCGAATGCGAATTTTTTTTGGTATATTTAAACACCGAGCTAGACAAATATTTAAATCAAAGTTTGACTGGCTACAGTTCAAAATTAAAAGTTTAATAATAATAGATAATTTTTAAAAAAATAATAATGACGCTTTTATACGAAATTACTGAAATTTTTTACACAGTCCCAAAAATTTCAAAAACGTTTAAGGAAAAGTGCCCACCGCGAGTCAGACAGGTAACTATTATACATATTATGTATATGGGAGTTTTTTTTAAACGGCTAAATTCCAAAATTTGTAAATAAAACTTGAAATCAAGCAAAGTTAATGTTGTTATCAGTGTTTTTAAAGCTTTAACTTTACCAATTGAGGAGCAGAAGTAACAAAGGGGCTAAGAACCACTTTTCCTAAAAACAAGATTTTTACATAGAAATATTCTATGGGCCATCGACTATATCCTATCAAACGTGCAAAGTCGCAGGACTATTAATTTCGTAAGCAATCGGGCAAATAGATGGCACTTCCGGTAAGTGATCGGTCATTTTCGTCATGAATTTATTAAATAACTCCTGTCCCGCATGACCATAGCAGTCAAGGACAAAAATCTAGAAAGAAGAAGAAGAACTCCATTTAATAGTTTGGGCACCTTTATTACTTCTGCTTCTCAATTACCTAAAGGCCCCTAATAGCTATTTGTAGTTTTTGGCGTAGGAGAACATGTGTTCTTTTTTGTAAACGTCCGAAACTCCTCTGGTTTCTCCCGTATAAAAATAAGAATAATAAATGTAGTCCTTCGCAAGTGTTGAAATTAAAGTTTTATTCTTATTATTTAAAACAAAAAAAAAGTGCTGATTTCTTTAAAGCAATCTGAAAGCATAAGACAAAAAACGTTAAACAAAATTAATAATATTTGGATTGTTTGTAATTTTTTTTGCCTAATTGAACCAGAACTTAGAATCTGATTACAAAACATGTGTATTTGATTGCATGATATTTACTTAATTGGATAATATATATATATATATATATATATATATATATATATATATATATATATATATATATATATATATATATATATATATAAATACATATATATATATATATATATATATATATATAAATACATATATATATATATATATATATATATATATACAAATAACAACATTATAAAAGACCAAGACCAACACAGAAATAGAGGCCACGATCCTGAAAAAATCAGCTGTTCTCCGGGGGCTGAATTTTACATTGGGTCTTATGGGATATTTTCAAAATGGCACTACAGATTTCCGCGATATTTCAGTGAAATATTCTCAGACACCATCCCGATATTCCACCAAAGTTTTGTAAGGAATCAACATGATTAAAAGGTTAAAATCTTCAAGATTTAGCATTCTTTATTTTGAATTCAAATTACCCGCCATGTAACACATGCCAACTGTTATATTTGACATGTATTTGACTTTGTCATCTGTGATTGTCACATTCGCTTCTGCTTTAAACTTAATTTTTAAGTGAGCTAATGAAGCGGCTCTGAAAAATTAAGGATTACTATAGATTTTAAAAAAATTGTTCTAAAAGAATATAGTAAAAACAATCTCAAAACCGGCTTTATTTAAAAAAAATCAAATATTCATGAACCGTCATTCCAACTTCAATATTTTAATGACAATCAGCTGTGTCGTAACGTGACGATCAAAAAAAAATCAGCCCCGGATGTGACGTCAACAAAGTGGAGGATCGTGGCCCGTCCGTTTTGATAGCCCTAAAAAGACAAATAAATATGATAGCTCAAGGGGTTCGGACAATTACACATCTGTTTCGGACAATTTCGTTGGCAAATAACTGATAAAACAGAGAGGATGTAAGAAATAAAATAGTTTAATTTCATCCAATAGTGAACAAAAACACCGGTTTATAAGGCACCGGCTCATAAGGCACCGGCCCATGTTGTTAATAATTTCACGAGTTTCAAGAACGTGTTTTGTTTATAGTTCTCGTTGGGGTGGGCTCAAAAATAGCTATAAATGAATGGACTTACATGTGATCTATAATAGTTTAAAATTATACCCTAAATTGATGCTCCCATTTTTGCATTAGACCTAGAAGTTCTAGGACTTTCATGGTTTATTTTAAACAAAATAATTTGAACATTTGTAAGTTATTAATATTTCTTTTTATTGTTTTTGCAGAGTTACGCAGCTCTAGGTCCAACACTGCTAACAATTTCCCTTGGAATGGCGGAAGGTTTTTCCGCCATTTTTTTGCCTCAACTCCTATTAGAGGAAAATTGGGAGATTGACACAAATATGGAATCTTGGATAGGTACATATATTCATGGATACATTAAATAGCCCAAGCGTCAGGGGATTTCTATTTGCAAAAGGTCGAAGAAAAATAAAATTTGGTGGGATGGTAGACATAGGTCCCCTGATAGTACATCTAAGTTTGTGACCTCGGGGGTGCCGCTCGAGGGGGGGGGGGGGTGAAAACTCTGCATCGCGGTGCTTAGAGGAAAATAGCACCGTTGGAGTAGGTGCTGTAAAAAAAAGTTTAAATAAAATATGTAGATAACAAAATTGCACACAACTTTGGTTTTATGCATTTTTTCGCTCCGAATTTTACAAAAATTAGAGTTTAATCGCGGATTAAAACAAATATGGCTACCAAAAAATTCTGGTATATTTTTTTTCTATAGGAGTAAACTTATGCTTCATTCGTTACATTTGACCTTATATTATAATAAATGCGCCCTTACATATCTATCATGATCTACAGTCGATATTTTCTTAATATCATTAAGGTATATAGAAAATTTTATTGCTGATTCTTATAGCCCAAGAACTCATCTTTAAAGCCTTGAGCATTATGAGATATTCAAGGTGGCGGCCGTTTAGGGAATACAAAATGTTTAAAAAAATATCCAAAGTCCAACGCTAGGCGTATTCAATAGCTGTTGGGGTCCCATTAAATATAGTAAAAGCCCCTCAGAAACATGGTCAAAATGGCGCCGCCATCTTGGATTTTGGACTATTTTTTCCTTTAATAGTTTTTTACTTATCGAACGAGGTATCTGCGAGCTACCTAGGTACTACCGTTTTAAAGATATGTACGTAATATGCTGAATTCCTGCACATTTTATTTAAAAGAAATTTTTAAATTTGACGAATTTTCGTAGAAACCAAGCTTTTTGTGAAAAAAAGGATAATACATTTTTTTGTAGACAATAAAATAAAAAAATGGCAAATTAAGAATTAAGCCAGTGTAATGTTATCATTAATTTTTTTGGTTTTGACGTTTTTATCCATACGGAAAATGAAAAAGTTTCTATTTGTTTATAAAAAGTGGAATACATCATCAAAATTTTTACAAAGTGGCAATTTGAAAATGGTGCAAGCGTATTTAATGTACCTAATAAATCAGTTTAACTTAGAAAAAAAGTGCGATCGGGTGGCCGCTTGTCTAGTAATTGGGCTTTGGATGTATCGCAGCTGCAATGCTAGCAGCCCATATTCGAGCGGATTGCCTCGATCACGGGTACCAGGAGCTTGTGGGTTTGAGTACCACTTTTCGCATGGCTGTACCGTTATTCCCAAATAAAAAAAAAATTACACAAAAACTTTGGATAAAAACTAAGCGATTTATCCTCCTATGGATGGAAAAGATCAAGTATAAAAAAAGCTATAAAAAAGAAAATGTCTTTCAATATGACAAGCAACCTTCACCCTACAGAAACCAACTCCTTACCAATTTATTAATTTAAATTTTAGCTTCCATAGCGACTTTGCCAATGCCCTTTGCATGTCTTATAGGAGGTTGGGCCATGGAAAGTATGGGGCGAAAAGCTGTCCACATTATTAACTGCATATTCGCCCTTATTGGATGGAGCATTTTATTTTTCGCAAATGGAATGACAAGTATATTAGTGGGAAGATTTATTACAGGTAACACCATTTGCTGTTTAAACCAATAGATTAATAGCGTTACATTTATAAAGAACTTCTAGTTACATTTAAAAAGAAGTTCGTCGGACTGAACAGGGTTTCCAAGTTTATTGCATCCCATAAAAAACATTTAGTACCAGGGACGTATCTACATTTTATGTCCATTTTATATCCGTGCGCGTCTCGGGACCAATAATATACGCACTATGTATAAATGTGTAAGTAGTTTATACACTAGGTACTTACAGTTTATTTGGGTACTTCTCGAGACCAAGAATGTACAAACTTGGCACGTACATAGTACGTACAAATGTGAAAGACGTAAATACATATTATACATAATAAAAAAATCAAACAAAACATACTTTGAGATTTCGGCGTGGAGATGGACGATCCACTCTAAAGCATGAATTTTTATCAGCTAGAATAGATTTTTATGTTACCCAGTCCTAGTATCATCTCAATTTTAATTTTATGTTCCAGTCCTATGTACGTACCATGTACAGCGTGTCCCATTTTCGATGGGATTAAATGGGAAACTCGGTTATTATTAAAGATATTGATTTTCTGATTGCACCTTACCGTGCTCTTTTTTTGAGCCCTTAAAAATGTCGTAATCAGATTTTTGCTATACCCCGTAGTTTCGCTAATACAGGGAGTTTTTGAAAAAATTGTATTCTTAAAAATCCCTTGTATCTCGCTTATTTTGCGAGATACTTGTATTCTGTAAAAACATTTTTATGGCAACTTTTTTAGAAGAAAATAATGACGTTGTCAATTTTTTAAAATATTGTTTAGTTTTTGAGATATGGTATTTATCATAAAAAAATTAAATACGGACCTGGATTTTTTTTAAATAATAAAAATTTAAAAAAATTTTGTTTTAAGGTTAAAAAAAAAATTAATATTTAAAAAAAAATTATTCCGAACCTGGATATTTCCAACATAAATATAAACTAAAAATTGGTAGTTAAACAATTTTTAGTTTAACTGTTTTGATACTTAGCATAGTAAAATGATTTTACGTTAATTTACAGATTTATTTGAAACAAAGTCTACGAAAAATACAAAAATTTTTTTTTAAATAACTAATTTTCTGATTACCATTTTGTGTAAGACATTGTTGGCATTTTTGAGTAATTTTTCTTAACGCATTTTGCATAAAAATATTTCTGCCATTTAAATATCGGGATTTTGTTGCTTGAATGAAGCAGTCACATTTTTCAAAATCTGGATATGGTCGATTTCTAGCCAGTTTAAAATAATTGTAAGCCATTCACAAAAATGACAAGTAAAATGACAATGTCAATTCCACGCTTTTGTTTTGTAAATTTCACGACCTGCTGTTCGGTTATCAAATAATTAGTATGATATTATTTTTGTAACTTTTTAACGTTTTTTACTTTATTTATAAATCTTTTAATTATCATTTCAAAACAGATAAACTAAAAATCGTTCAACTGGTGTGTCTTGCAATTTTTAATTTATAATTACGTTGGAAATTTCCAGGTTCGGACTATAACTTTTTTTTCAAATATTAAATACTTTTTTTTAACCTTAAATCAAAAAAATATTAAAGTTTTATCATTTTAAGGTAATAATAGCATGGAACTAATCAAAGTAGTAATAAAAAAAATCCAGGTCCGTATTTAATTTTTTTATGATAAATACCATATCTCAAAAACTAAACAATATTTTTAAAAATTGACAACGTCATTATTTTGCTCTAAAAAAGTTGTCATAAAAAGGTTTTTACAGAATAAAAATATCTTGCAAAATAAGCGAGATACAAGGAATTAATTAAAATGCAATTTTTTCAAAAACTCCCTGTATCAGCGAAACCATGGGGTATAACAAAAATCTGATTACACCATTTTTAAGGGCTCCAAAAAAGAGCACGGTAAGGTGCAATCAGAAAATCGATATCTTTAATAATAACCGAGTTTCCCATTTAACGAGACTAGTTTCTGGTCTAGGGTAGAGACCCTGTATGTATAACATATTTTTACAAAAGAGAGAGATGCGAAAATAATTTAAATTGTCCGCGGTGAGTGACATCAATCATCATGCAACATATAAAAAAACACGTTTATTCGGACCCCTGTATAGGTTTTGTTAGAAATCATTTATTTTTATTTTCCGACGCTTATGAATTAACAAGGACAGAAGTGCGTTTTCTAAACATTGCTAGAGTATACAGGACCGATATGTTCGTCAATTGATTTTGACTTAAATAAATTTCACAGAGTTTGTCGCCTCTCTATTTCTTAAAAATATGTCATAGATACAGGGTCCCTAGTCTAGGGTACGTACGTTTTCACCAAATATTAACCAAGACCTTAGTTGGGACTTATAACAGGGTCTAATTACTAAGCCCATAGACTAGTACCGATCGGTTTAATTGTATTTTTTAATACTTACAAGTGAAATAATTACAAATATTTAGGCTTCGTTAGCATAATACGGATTTTCCAGCTTTATTTCACAAAAAATATTATTTGTAATCTAGTGTAGTCATAGGATTCCGTATAAAATTGTCTCAAATTGTAGTACCACCGCTGAGGGGTGGTTTGAAGTTTGAAAACTATAGAAATAATCAATGTTCGATAAACAAAAAATTTCCTCCCGGGCCCTCCCAAAATTTTTTTTATATATTTTCCACACATTTCATGAATAAACACAAAAAATAGCATGAAATAGGACATCACGATGCCTGACCCTCCCCCCCCCCCAAAGACCTCGGGCCTTCCAAGACATATTTCTGGATGCGCCACTGCTACAACTATATTATCTCTAAAAAAACTTAATTTTATTGTATATTCTACGGCCAGTTTAAGTACTAGTTGTATTATTTTTTTAAAGTTTGGTGGTTGTAAATAAAGCAGCGCATGTTGAATACCGCCACCACATTTTGAATAATCAGTATAATGTAATTGTTGTTGTAACTTAGTTAAATAAAGACATGCAATGAGATGAAAAATTAAAAAAAAAACGTTTTGAATGAAAATAACTGTGACGACGTACAGATGTGTAAACTATGTGGTAGAGTTACGTACGTACTATGTACGTACGTAGTATGTATTTGTGCTGTCTGAGATCAAAATATATTGTTTTAATATTCTTCAAAATGTCATAGTAAAATAAAGTATATTATTTTTTATGACGGGAAAAATAATTTTGTTGTGTCAACTTACTTATCCTGTAGATATTAAAGAAACTACTTTTTTTTTCGTGTGTTTTTTCGAATTCAGCAATATCATACACATTTCTTGTATAGTTTTGCAGATATTTGCAACAATATACAGGGTGGCACTAAACTATATCTCCAAACTTCAGAGGGTTATTCTTTAAGTGATTTTAAGAATAAATAAAAGTTGATATAAACATATGAACCGAAAATTTTATATTTTCAAAATACAAAGTACACTTTGATAAAACAATCGCTTGTGCGCCACTCACCTTTTTTAAATATTTGTATTGTTTTAGAATTAGGTAACTACAAAATACACATTTTTTGTTCCTTTTCTCGCCTTGATTTTGAGATAAAAAATAAAAACCACTTTAACGTCATCTCTCGTATATAGCATGGGGGTATGCAATAAAGCCGCTATTATTTTTTATCTCTAAAAATGGAGAAATTCAGAAAACAAATACAACTTTTTTGTAATTGTGGTTCCTTAAATTGTACCAAACTTGGAATAAAGTCGGTGGCGCACAATTATTTTTATTGGTGTTCAAGGACGTCACTGGACTGCATAATTTTATTTTAATTACGGCCTAATTGGCCTTTTCTTACTACAAACAGCACTGCTAAATATCAATAAAATCAACTAAACGAGTATTAAGATATTTAAAAAAAAATCAAAGCTTAACACCCTGTATTTTAAAAACTATGCATTTGCAAATTTATGTTTATAACAACCTTTGTTCTTAAAATCACTCAAATAATCACTCGCTGAAGTTTGGCGATAACACACTGTAACGCAGCCCAAGGCCAACACAAAAATAGAGGCCACGACCCTGAAAAAATCAGCTGTTCTCCAGGGGCTGAATTTTACATTGGGTCTTATGGGAGGTCAGACGATTTTTTATGATATTTTCAAAATGGCACTACAGATTTCCGCAAAATTTCAGTGAAATATTCTCAGACACCATCCCGATATTCCACCAAAGGTTTGTAAGGAAGCAACATGATTAAAAGGATTTAGCATTCCTTATTTTGAATTCAAATTACCCGCCATGTACCACATGCCAACTGTTATATTTGACATGTATTTGACTTTGTCATATGTGATTGTCACATTCGCTTCTACTTTAAACTTAATTTTTGTGTGAGTTAATGAAGCGGCTATGAAAAATTAGGGCTTACTATACATTTTAAAAATATTGTTCTGCGAGAATATAGTAAAAACAATCTCAAAAACGGCTTTATTTAAAAAAAAATCAAATATCCATGAACCGTCATTCCAACTTCAATATGTTAAAGACAATCAGCTGTGTCGTAACGTGACCATCAAAAAAAAATCAGCCCCGGATGTGACGTCAACAAAGTGGATGATCGTGGCCCGTCCATTTTGATAGCCCTGCGCAGCCTTATATTTTCTAGCTCCTCATTTTATAATTATGTATCTAACTTAGTGTTCTTATCATTTCAGGTATGTGTGTGGGCTTAACAGGTCCCGTCACGGGCGCTTACTTTGCAGAAACCGCTGATCCCACTTTTAGAGGAGTATGTCTGGCACTTGTGGGATTTGCCATTTCATTTGGTATAATGTTATCTCACATGTTGGGAACTGTAATGAGCTGGCGCCTGGTGGCTTTGGTTTGCTGCGTTTTTCCAACATTGGGTTTAATATGCATGCTGTTTGCCCCAGAATCGCCAACTTATTTAATCAAAAAGAACAAGTATGAGTTTGCCAGAGAGGCCTTCTATTGGTGCCGCGGAAATGATCCACAATCGGAAAAAGAGCTTCATACAATGATTGATCGGCAGACAAGTACAACAGAGAAGAAATGTTTGGACTATAGCATTTATATAAAGCCCGAATTTGTTAAGCCTTTACTTATACTGTTTGTATATTTTTTTGTTTTACAATGGTGTGGGAGTAACGCTATTACTTTTTATACCGTAGATATTTTAAAAATGTCTTTAGGAAATAAAATGGATGAGTATTTATCCATGATAATAATGGATTCTGTTAGGTTAGTTTTCTCAATTTTAGCTCTCTATTTACAAAAAAAGTTACCGAGAAGACCTCATTCGTTTGTAGCAATTACTGGGGTATTTTTGTCACTAGCAACATTAAGTGGATCTTTATACGCTTCCAGATTTTATCCCATAGTTTTAGAAAAATACAATTTAATAGTTCTAGTTGCATTTTTATCATACATGGCATTTTTGTCGGCTGGTGTAAATCCACTACCCTGGACCATGATTGGAGAAGTATTTCCTTTAGCTTCTAAGGGTGTAGGGAGCGGAATATCTTCCTGTGTTAATTTTGCATTTCTTTTTTCTGTAGTAAAAACAACGCCATTTCTTTTTGAAACCTTGGGAACCGATGGCACATTTGGTTTATTTGCCGCATCAACTTTTATAGGCCTAATACTTTTGATCGTATTTTTACCTGAAACAAAAGGAAAAACGCTGCATGAGATTGAAGATAAGTTTAAGGCTGTTAATAAGACTGATATATAGACTTAATTAAATATATTTATTTTTTTAATACTCTAGTTTTCTTGTTTCTTTGGCGCAAAAAATTACAAAAAAAGTTAACAATAAATTTTCCTTTTAGTCTTCAATTACTTAAAGGAAAACGTAAGTTTAAAATAAATAAGCCCTCGAGAGAGACTCTATGTATGCCATATTTTAAATAAATATTTCTTTAAAATTTGTCATACATACAAGGCCTCTAGCCCTGGTCTGTCTAAAATACCTTTCGAAATCAAGGTTTAAAAGGCCTGTCGAAAAATATATCGTTTAGGCGATTAAAACTAATAAGTAAAGAACAACTAAGAAAATCCACAGAAAAACCGGAATTACAGTTAAGTTGACTTCGAAGACAATGTGTTGTCATAGATCACGTGATGGATTCTGTCTCTCTCAATATAGGTAGACTTTATAAAAAGTGTGAAAATAGCCCAGACAAATCTATGTATATTAATATTATATATATATATATATATATATATATATATATATATATATATATATATATTAATATTGATATATGTTTTGAGTTCGGGTAAGATATAATTGACAAAAAAAATTCGATTTAGATTCTGATTTTCTGGGAATCGCTCCTGCTTACCTGAACTCAATCCGTGGACACACTATATATACATATATACAAGGTGTCCCAGATAAAAGCAACCACATGGGTATTTCGGAAACGGTAAGAGATTTGTTTAAATGAGAAAAAAAGTTGCGCTATTCTAAGCCTGTATCAATATTAAAGATATCTACAGGGGTTACTAAAATATCGAGCAAAAACATCTTGCAAACAAATTTAATGAAATTTGGTAGTTTTGTATAAGCAACTACGGCCAACTGAATGACGTTAACAGTTTTTTCTAGGCCTTCTAGTTTTTTCGAAACCATAGCCAACTTTGTTATTTCTTATGACCGTCATATTGGATTTATACTTCAATAAATAGAGCATAAAAGGAGCTTTTCAACCGTGTATAATAAGCTTGTCTTTGGATGACGAAAAATATGAATTTGTCAAAAAAAAATAGTTTTTCACTTTTTCACAGTTGGCTGTGAAACAAATGTTGTAGTTGTGTTTGTTGTCACACCTACGTAACTACCTTTCAAAACTTTTCCATTTATTTGATTTATATGCAAATCTTAAGGCCCTTATTTTTAAATTTTTCTCTGGCTATGTCACCAATGTTACCAAGAAATCAAGAGACGAGTAAGATGGGACTGGGCAGCATTCGGTAAATTAAGCTACATATTAAAAAATAAAAAATATCCTTAGTAATTCTGTTTTTTTTTTCTCTTGCCTAAAAACTGTTTTTAAAAGTAAATGGCAACATTGTCCCCAAAATCATATGCTTGGTTTAGTTAGTCCGAAGCACAAGGCCCAAAAGACTTCTGCGCCCGCGCATTCTATGAGAAACACCAACTCAAAAATTTTCGTAGAGTAAAAAGTTTGGGGTCTCGGCCGAATAAAGCTATGTACGAGAATTTAGCCTGTTAGTCATGAATTAAAAAATACACCGGTGTACTGTGAACTATTTGCGTTAGATGCCATTTAATATTTCTGCAACTGGCCATTTTTACAGCATTACATAAAGCACTTTAGTCAAATTTAAAGGTAACATTACTACTCAAGTTAAAGTGCAACAAAAAACATTATATTTCTTATTGCCCCATTACGATGCTTCGATAGTCAAAACGAAGGGTTTAAACGAAACATTTCCATTCTAAACTATAGTCTAAATTATACGCATTTCTAATGACGTCACCAGGTGAGAAAAAAACGTATGGCGTAGATATTTTTGTTAATCAATGTTTTTTGATTGACAGTGACGGATACTTCATATACTTGTTTAACACAAGAAAAACCACAAGTATTAAAACAAAACTGCAAATAAAGTTTTCCTTTAGACAAAAAAAATATGCTCCCATCTTCCCCTAATATTCATTACCTCGATTAATATTCTTGTACACCAAACGACAAAGAGAAAGAAACGCACCGTCGCCGTCGGGGTCGACTAAAAATGGTACCAAAAATGCTATATATATATATATATATATATATATATATATATATATATATATATATATATATATATATATATATACTGTCAAATATTGTTTAAGTTATCGTTGTCGGTGAAGTTATCGGGTCTAAATTTGACACGGCCAAAAACTATCTATTCAATCTCACTATTGTTTACAAAAATGATATAAATGCATTCGTTTTTATTTCAAACTTGGTAATTCAAGAATCTTTAAAATTGAAGTGTATTTTACAATGAATTTAGAGAAAAATCTGTCAGTGACCGGTGATGTCATACAACTGGTCACTCCAAGTAACCGTGACGTCATTTCGAGTTACTTGTATGAGTGACTAGTAACCTCGAGGAAAAAGGCTTTTTATACCTTGGTCGTTTTTTTAGGTTATCTTTTAAAATTTAAGTTTATACGGAGACGTTTTTTTGTGCGTTAATTTAATAATTTAATTGTAAAAGTTATTTATAATAAAAAAATGGAAAACGATTTAAACCGGTCAGTCAGGCTATTAGAAGACGCCTTGGCTACTCCAGGTAGGGGCCTGTTTAAAAAAGTGGTCGGGACTTCTATGGGAGCTCAGTCGTCGCCCCAGCTTGACCTAAACACTTCGCTACTAACGCACGAATTGCAGAAGTTGTCTAGCAGCAGGTAATTATCAAGCAGCACTTTGACACCCATTTACCTAAGGACAATCATTGTAAAGACAAGTTTTATACGAAGCAAAGCCTGACATTGATGTTCTATTTTTTGGTTAATATTTTTGACATCTGTTCCTTGGTTTTGCATTGTCGGCTCGGTTACTATATCACTAAGTTCATGAAAAGACTGCTTGAGTTTGTCATATCCAATGATCTATTAGCTGAAATTGTATTTGGTTTTCTACCTAAAATATCTACTCAGTTGGCAATTTTCAGAGCGTTTACATATATAGTAGAACAATAATTGGAAAAACAAACTGTAATAAGAGATCTAAATATATTGTTTGACAAAGAATTAAATTTTATAGAGCATATTGACTCACTTGCAAAAAAAGCAAGTTGTTGGGATTTCTTTTCAGAATGCTAAAAGATAGTTTATTTTAGTTTTTTAGTTCTCATGTGCAAATATTTTTAAGAAGTGTTAATTTTGCTCTTTTCTTAAATATTAATTCAAGTACCTAATTCAAGTACCTAAAGTGTAATGTAATGTTGTACTTTATATTTAGTTTTTTACCCTATATGGAAATAATTTTTCCTTTTTGGGTTTTTCTTTAATAAATAAATAAATAAAAAACTTTGCGAAATGCATATTGATGATCTCAAATCAATACCTCATAAGTCTGACTAGAGTAGACAAGACTTTTAGGAGGTATTGAACTAAATATTTATGTACTCCTCAAAAGTCTGACTAGAGTAGACAAGACTTTTAGGAGGTATTGAACTAAATATTTATATGTACTCCTCAAAACTTTAAATATGATCTAAGTATTAACCAAAGTAATTGCTGACTAATAACAAAATAAATATTTATTGATTAATTGATAATTAAATAATGGATTTCACTATATTTTACATATATGTAACTGTTTTAAAAAAATAATGAATACCTACTACTACTACCTGTAAACCTAAAAAAAATTTTTTTTTTATTAGCAGTTACATACTATAAGATATACCATGTCAAATATGTAAATGACATGCCATTAATAAAATAAATTAAAAAAATAACAATTGGACAGAAAGCAATCAGTGTCTGGGCCGAGGGGTGATCAGCTGAACCAAATTTGTACACCATCCTACAGGACTTTAATAAATGTTTGGTCCTGTATTGTCCTGTACAGGTCCTGTATAGTCCTGCTGGTGGAGTCCTGTATAGTCCTGTGGCTCATAAAACACTTCGCGACCAAAAAAACAAAAAAGGTCATCACATCTTAACTCTCGTTTTTCTTAGTGAGCCAATTTGCCTTTGCCGACCTTAGTACTTAATCATGCTTAGGGCACCCCTTAGGTGCCAGTTCTCTCGGGGTCCTGTATAGTCCTGGTGGAAGTCCTGTGGTGTCCTGTATAGTCCTGTGGAAGTCCTGTATAGTTCTGTGGGGTCCTGTGGAGTCCTGTGGGGTCCTGAAGACAAATTTGTATACCTACTATGGGCAGCTGATCACCCCTCATAAAAATTGCTATATAATGTTTTTCAGAATCTCAACTCAAGGTGTGGCTTTTTCACATCTTTATGGCCCCACCATACTGTAACTCAGTGCTTTTGTTGATAAAATGTATAGTTTGAGAGATATGAATTTTCAGAGTTTGGCAATTTTGGTCCTATGGGATTTCCTATCCTAAAAATCGCTAAATGACATTTTTCAGAATCTGAACTCAAGGTATGGCTTTTTCGCATCTTTATGGTCCCACTATACTGTAACTCGGTGCTCTTGTTAATAAATTGTATAGTTTGGGAGATATGAATTTTCAAAGTTTGGCAATTTTCGTCCTATGGGATTCCCTATCCTAAAAATCGCTAAATGACGTTTTTCAGAATCTCAACTCAAGATGTGGCTTTTTCGCATCTTTATGGCCCCACCATACTGTAACTCGGTGCTTTTGTTGATAAAATGTATAGTTTGGGTGATATGAATTTTCAAAGTTTGGCAATTTTGGTCCTATGGGATTTCTTATAATAAAAATCGCTAAATGACGTTTTTACGAATCTGAACTCAAGGTGTGGCTTTTTCGCATCTTTATGGCCCCACTATACTGTAACTCGGTGCTTTTGTTAATAAAATGTATAGTTTGGGAGATATGAATTTTCAAAGTTTGGCAATTTTGGTCCTATGGGATTTCTTATAATAAAAATCGCTAAATGACGTTTTTACGAATCTGAACTTAAGGTGTGGCTTTTTCGCATCTTTATGGCCCCACTATACTGTAACTCGGTGCTTTTGTTAATAAAATGTATAGTTTGGGAGATATGAATTTTCAAAGTTTGGCAGTTTTCGTTCTATGGAATTCCCTATCCTAAAAATCGCTAAATGACGTTTTTCCGAATCTGAACTCAAGGTGTGGCTTTTTCGCATCTGTATGGCCTGACCATACTGTAACTCGGTGCTTTTGTTAATAAAATGTATAGTTTGGAAGATATGAAATTTCAAAGTTTGGCAATTTTGGTCCTATGGGATTTCCTATCCTAAAAATCGCTAAATGACGTTTTTCCGAATCTGATCTCAAGGTGTGGCCTTTTCACATGTTTATGGCCCCACCATACTGTAACTCGGTGCTTTTGTTAATAAAATGTATAGTTGGGGAGATATGAATTTTCAATGTTTGGCAATTTTCGTCCTATTAGATTTCCTATCCTAAAAATCGCTAAATGACGTTTTTCAGAATCTTAACTCAAGGTGTGGCTTTTTCGCATCTTTATGGCCCCACCATACTGTAACTCGGTGCTTTTGTTGATAAAATGTATAGTTTCGAAGATATGAATTTTCAAAGTTTGGCAATTTTGGTCCTATGAGATTTCCTATCCTAAAAATCGCTAAATGACGTTTTTCCGAATCTGAACTCAAGGTGTAGCTTTTTCGCATGTTTATGGCCCCACCATACTGTAACTCGATGCTTTTGTTAATAAAATGTATAGTTTGGAAGATATTAATTATCGCTAAATGACGTTTTTCCGAATCTGAACTCAAGGTGTGGCTTTTTCACATGTTTATGACCCCACCATACTGTAACTTGATGCTTTTGTTAATAAAATGTATAGTTTGGAAGATATTAATTATCGCTAAATGACGTTTTTCCGAATCTGAACTCAAGGTGTGGCTTTTTCACATGTTTATGACCCCACCACACTGTAACTCGGTGCTTTTGTTAATAAAATTTATAGTTTGGAAGATATTAATTATCGCTAAATGACGTTTTTCCGAATCTGAACTCAAGGTGTGCCTTTTTCACATGTTTATGACCCCACCATACTGTAACTTGATGCTTTTGTTAATAAAATGTATAGTTTGGAAGATATTAATTATCGCTAAATGACGTTTTTCCGAATCTGAACTCAAGGTGTGGCTTTTTCGCATCTTTATGGCCCCACTATACTGTAACTCGGTGCTTTTGTTAATAAAATGTGTAGTTTGGAAGATATGAATTTTCAAAATTTGGCAATTTTTGTCCTATTAGATTTCCTATCCTAAAAATCGCTAAATGACGTTTTTTAGAATCTTAACTCAAGGTGTGGCTTTTTCGCATCTTTATGGCCCCACTATACTGTAACTCGGTGCTTTTGTTAATAAAATGTATAGTTTGGGAGATATGAATTTTCAAAGTTTGGCAATTTTGGTCCTATGGGATTTCTTATAATAAAAATCGCTAAATGACGTTTTTACGAATCTGAACTTAAGGTGTGGCTTTTTCGCATCTTTATGGCCCCACTATACTGTAACTCGGTGCTTTTGTTAATAAAATGTATAGTTTGGGAGATATGAATTTTCAAAGTTTGGCAATTTTCGTTCTATGGAATTCCCTATCCTAAAAATCGCTAAATGACGTTTTTCCGAATCTGAACTCAAGGTGTGGCTTTTTCGCATCTGTATGGCCTGACCATACTGTAACTCGGTGCTTTTGTTGATAAAATGTATAGTTTCGAAGATATGAATTTTCAAAGTTTGGCAATTTTGGTCCTATGAGATTTCCTATCCTAAAAATCGCTAAATGACGTTTTTCCGAATCTGAACTCAAGGTGTGGCTTTTTCGCATCTTTATGACCCCACCATACTGTAACTCGGTGCTTTTGTTAATAAAATGTATAGTTTGGGAGATATGAATTTTCAAAGTTTGGCAATTTTGGTCCTATGGGATTTCTTATAATAAAAATCGCTAAATGACGTTTTTACGAATCTGAACTCAAGGTGTGGCTTTTTCGCATCTTTATGGCCCCACTATACTGTAACTCGGTGCTTTTGTTAATAAAATGTATAGTTTGGGAGATATGAATTTTCAAAGTTTGGCAATTTTGGTCCTATGGGATTTCTTATAATAAAAATCGCTAAATGACGTTTTTACGAATCTGAACTTAAGGTGTGGCTTTTTCGCATCTTTATGGCCCCACTATACTGTAACTCGGTGCTTTTGTTAATAAAATGTATAGTTTGGGAGATATGAATTTTCAAAGTTTGGCAGTTTTCGTTCTATGGAATTCCCTATCCTAAAAATCGCTAAATGACGTTTTTCCGAATCTGAACTCAAGGTGTGGCTTTTTCGCATCTGTATGGCCTGACCATACTGTAACTCGGTGCTTTTGTTAATAAAATGTATAGTTTGGAAGATATGAAATTTCAAAGTTTGGCAATTTTGGTCCTATGGGATTTCCTATCCTAAAAATCGCTAAATGACGTTTTTCCGAATCTGATCTCAAGGTGTGGCCTTTTCACATGTTTATGGCCCCACCATACTGTAACTCGGTGCTTTTGTTAATAAAATGTATAGTTGGGGAGATATGAATTTTCAATGTTTGGCAATTTTCGTCCTATTAGATTTCCTATCCTAAAAATCGCTAAATGACGTTTTTCAGAATCTTAACTCAAGGTGTGGCTTTTTCGCATCTTTATGGCCCCACCATACTGTAACTCGGTGCTTTTGTTGATAAAATGTATAGTTTCGAAGATATGAATTTTCAAAGTTTGGCAATTTTGGTCCTATGAGATTTCCTATCCTAAAAATCGCTAAATGACGTTTTTCCGAATCTGAACTCAAGGTGTAGCTTTTTCGCATGTTTATGGCCCCACCATACTGTAACTCGATGCTTTTGTTAATAAAATGTATAGTTTGGAAGATATTAATTATCGCTAAATGACGTTTTTCCGAATCTGAACTCAAGGTGTGGCTTTTTCACATGTTTATGACCCCACCATACTGTAACTTGATGCTTTTGTTAATAAAATGTATAGTTTGGAAGATATTAATTATCGCTAAATGACGTTTTTCCGAATCTGAACTCAAGGTGTGGCTTTTTCACATGTTTATGACCCCACCACACTGTAACTCGGTGCTTTTGTTAATAAAATTTATAGTTTGGAAGATATTAATTATCGCTAAATGACGTTTTTCCGAATCTGAACTCAAGGTGTGCCTTTTTCACATGTTTATGACCCCACCATACTGTAACTTGATGCTTTTGTTAATAAAATGTATAGTTTGGAAGATATTAATTATCGCTAAATGACGTTTTTCCGAATCTGAACTCAAGGTGTGGCTTTTTCGCATCTTTATGGCCCCACTATACTGTAACTCGGTGCTTTTGTTAATAAAATGTGTAGTTTGGAAGATATGAATTTTCAAAATTTGGCAATTTTTGTCCTATTAGATTTCCTATCCTAAAAATCGCTAAATGACGTTTTTTAGAATCTTAACTCAAGGTGTGGCTTTTTCGCATCTTTATGGCCCCACTATACTGTAACTCGGTGCTTTTGTTAATAAAATGTATAGTTTGGGAGATATGAATTTTCAAAGTTTGGCAATTTTGGTCCTATGGGATTTCTTATAATAAAAATCGCTAAATGACGTTTTTACGAATCTGAACTTAAGGTGTGGCTTTTTCGCATCTTTATGGCCCCACTATACTGTAACTCGGTGCTTTTGTTAATAAAATGTATAGTTTGGGAGATATGAATTTTCAAAGTTTGGCAATTTTCGTTCTATGGAATTCCCTATCCTAAAAATCGCTAAATGACGTTTTTCCGAATCTGAACTCAAGGTGTGGCTTTTTCGCATCTGTATGGCCTGACCATACTGTAACTCGGTGCTTTTGTTGATAAAATGTATAGTTTCGAAGATATGAATTTTCAAAGTTTGGCAATTTTGGTCCTATGAGATTTCCTATCCTAAAAATCGCTAAATGACGTTTTTCCGAATCTGAACTCAAGGTGTGGCTTTTTCGCATCTTTATGGCCCCACCATACTGTAACTCGGTGCTTTTGTTAATAAAATGTATAGTTTGGGAGATATGAATTTTCAAAGTTTGGCAATTTTGGTCCTATGGGATTTCTTATAATAAAAATCGCTAAATGACGTTTTTACGAATCTGAACTCAAGGTGTGGCTTTTTCGCATCTTTATGGCCCCACTATACTGTAACTCGGTGCTTTTGTTAATAAAATGTATAGTTTGGGAGATATGAATTTTCAAAGTTTGGCAATTTTGGTCCTATGGGATTTCTTATAATAAAAATCGCTAAATGACGTTTTTACGAATCTGAACTTAAGGTGTGGCTTTTTCGCATCTTTATGGCCCCACTATACTGTAACTCGGTGCTTTTGTTAATAAAATGTATAGTTTGGGAGATATGAATTTTCAAAGTTTGGCAATTTTCGTTCTATGGAATTCCCTATCCTAAAAATCGCTAAATGACGTTTTTCCGAATCTGAACTCAAGGTGTGGCTTTTTCGCATCTGTATGGCCTGACCATACTGTAACTCGGTGCTTTTGTTAATAAAATGTATAGTTTGGAAGATATGAAATTTCAAAGTTTGGCAATTTTGGTCCTATGGGATTTCCTATCCTAAAAATCGCTAAATGACGTTTTTCCGAATCTGATCTCAAGGTGTGGCCTTTTCACATGTTTATGGCCCCACCATACTGTAACTCGGTGCTTTTGTTAATAAAATGTATAGTTGGGGAGATATGAATTTTCAATGTTTGGCAATTTTCGTCCTATTAGATTTCCTATCCTAAAAATCGCTAAATGACGTTTTTCAGAATCTGAACTCAAGGTGTGGCTTTTTCGCATCTTTATGGTCCAACTATACTGTAACTCGGTGCTTTTGTTGATAAAATGTATAGTTTCGAAGATATGACTTTTCAAAGTCTGGTAATTTTGGTCCTATGAGATTTCCTATCCTAAAAATCGCTAAATGACGTTTTTCCGAATCTGAACTCAAGGTGTAGCTTTTTCGCATGTTTATGGCCCCACCATACTGTAACTCGGTGCTTTTGTTGATAAAATGTATAGTTTGGAAAATATTAAGTTTGGCAATTTTGGTCCTATGGGATTTCCTATCCTAAAAATCGCTAAATGACGTTTTTCAGAATATCAACTCAAGGTGTGGCTTTTTCGCATCTTTATGGGCCCACGATACTGTAACTCGGTGCTTTTGTTAATAAAATGTATAGTTTGGGAGATATGAATTTTCAAAGTTTGGCAATTTTCGTCCTATGGGATTCCCTATCCTAAAAATCGCTAAATGAGGTTTTCCAGAATCTGAACTCAAGGTGTGGCTTTTTCGCATCTTTATGGCCCATATATACTGTAACTCGGTGCTTTTGTTAATAAAATCTATAGTTTGGGAGATATGAATTTTCAAAGTTTCCTATGGGATTCCCTATCCTAAAAATCCGAGGGGTGATCAACTGAACCAAATTTGTACACCATCCTACAGGACTTTAATAAATTTTTGGTCCTGTACTGTCCTGTATAGTCTTGTACAAGTCCTCTATAGTCCTACCGGTGGGGTTCTGTATAGTCCTGTGGCTGACAAACCGCCCATAAAAAACTTCGCGACCAAAAAAAAAAGGTCATCCCATCTTAACTCTCGTTTTTCTTAGCGAGCCGATTTGCCTATGCCGACCTTAGTACTTAATCATGCTTAGGGTACCCCTTAGGCGCCAGTACTCTCGGGGTCCTGTATAGTCCTGCGGAAGTCCTGTGGAGTCCTGTAGAGTCCTGTGGAGACCCGTATAGTCCCGTGGAAGTCCTGTATAGTCCTGTGGAAGTCCTGTATAGTCCTGTGGAAGTCCTGTGGGGTCCTGTAGACAAATTTGTACACCTACTGTGGGCAGCTTATCACCCCTCGGTCTGGGCTCTTCTTTGACAGGCACATATCATTTATAGGACTCAGACTCTTTAACCTTGTACCAAATCAATATAGAACTTTAACTAAGAAAAACAGCTAAAAATAATTGTAACAATATCAACAGACAATACCTCAAGTGTAGGTATTACTGTGTATATTTTCGTCAGAGCATGACTCCTGCTGCTCGGGTGGTTGCAGCTGTGGCAACATTATTGAGTACTAAAACATAAAATAAGACTGAACAAAAATTCTTTATTTGATATTTTTATAAATTTTTCGCGAATTTTTAACTATTTTTATAAAAATATTATCTGGACATATGAAACCAGTCTGTGTTACATGTTTCTTCGTTAAAATATCCATAAAAAGTATTGCAACATTTGCACAAAGATTTACAAGCCAAGATGTCTGATGAAAAATGCATCACCTGCGATGGTATTATGGAAAACAGCGAATACATAGCTTGTGATAACTAACTTCAGAAAAAAGTGGCGTCCTTAACTAATACAGCCCTATTACTTGAGCAAAAAATGGACACTATGGCGCAGGAGATCCTTCTCTCCTGCTCAATCGACAGAACAGTCTTCCAATGTTGAATCAATGCACGATCGTCAGAAACGTGCAAACAACATCATGATCCTTAATATTTTTGAAAAACCGAATGATGCTAACGAAATTTCGTCTTTATTCAGAACCATGTCGGATAAACCGCCAATTATAGTAAGTTTTTTTAGAGTAGGTAAACAGAACGCCAATGGTGCTCGGGCTATCCGAGTTATCTTAACCTGATCTGGTGATACTCAGTTGCTAGTCCGCTGTCGCAATAAATTTAATAAAACAACAGCAACAATTGGAAAAAAAGTTAAGGCTGATCTAAAGCAACGTAAGTCTAGTGGTGAAAACTTACTCAAAATCAAGTATAATAAGGGGATTCCACAAATTGTAGGTGATCAGGAAAACTAGACAAAGACGGTCAAAATCCAAAACAATGCAAAAAAACTCCATATCTATTACCAAAATGTGCGAGGTTTACGATTCAAACTCACTTCTCTGACTTGTAATGTTGCTATGAACAATTACGATGCCATGCTCCTCTTTAAAACGAACTTCCAAGCTCTGAATTAGGGATGGAGAATTACATAATATTCAGGAAAGATAGATCTCAAGAGACTACTTACAAAAAATCAATGGAAAGCTGCCTGATCGCGATTCATAAAACAATCACATGCAATCTTATTACGACTCCACCTGAGCTAGAACAAGTCTTTGTGGCAATTGGATCTAAGAAACCTGACTGTATTCTGGGATGCATTTATCTTCCTCCAGAGTCAGTGTCTGAAAAGCTTATTCTAGCTGGAAAAAACCATCGATTCAATCCGAAACATCTATCCTAATACTGATATGTGCATCGCTGGAGATTTTAATTTGCCAAGGACTTGTTGGAACAATATTGATGAATGCTCGGTAGCTACTCCTCATCAAGATGAATATATTCCACCACAAGCTATGGAAATAATTGCCGCAGTCTCAGATATTTGTGCGCACCATGGATTTTCCCAACTGAACATCATCCGCAATCTTAACAATGTTGATATTAAATGCTGTGATCCACTTGTGAGATTTGATGATCATCATCCACCTCTTTCCTTCAATTTAAAGCTCTTTAAAAAGAAATTGAACTCTGCTAGCCCTCAGGCAAATTCCTTCTATCCTGATTTTATATTAGCAGACTATAACTTAATCAATGAATATTTAGGTTATTTTCACTGGGACACAATCCAGACCAGTCTTGGCGTTGAGAGTGGTTGAAACATTTTACAAAATCTTGGATGGTGCAATTACTACTTTTATACCTTGTAAAAACGGAGCAAGAAATAAATTTCCTTTATGATTATCTAAAGACATAGCCTCACCATCCAAAAAAAAATTGCCCATAAGAACTTTAAGGCGACTCCATCGGATAAAAACTATCTCAAATTCTCAAATCTACAGTCTAAATGCAAAATCTTATCGTCTCTATGATACAAAAACTACATCCCGAAAGTGAAAAGTGATCTTAATGTTAACCCAAAGTGCCTTTGAAATATCATAAACTCCAAACGAAACTCCTTTAGTATTCCTTCCAATCTTTATGTTGATAATGAAAGAGTGAAATGGGTATTGAGGCAGCAAATCTGTTTGCAAGCTACTTTAGTTCTGTTTACACTCAGCATCAGCCGGATTACCAGGATAAACTTTCATGCATCATCATTAACATGAACAACTACTGTATTTCCATATCAGACATCTATAATGAGCTTTCTAGCCTTGATATTTCAAAGGTATCTGGCCCTGATAACATCCCTCCATATATATATTTATCGGTTTCACAACGTTCTACGTCTTCCGATACCCAATCTCCACTCGTTTCTGTTTGCCCATAATTCATCATCTAGGTCTCTTATTCTTATTTCACTGTCTATTCCTTCTCTCCAGCTTCTCCTTGGCCATCCTCGTTTTCTTCGGCCAGTTGGTATCCATTGTAGTATTTGTTTAGGTAGTCTTTTATCATTCATTCTTTGTACATGTCCGTACCACACCAGTTGTTTTGTTCTTATATCATCCACTAAAGTACGTTCACCCACTGTCATAATTTCTCTTATTCTTTGATTTGTAACTCTTTCTCTTTTTGATTTCCCTGCTGCTCTTATCCAATAGTCCATCTCCGTAGCGGAAAGCATTTTTTCTGTTCTATCCTTGATTGGCCATACATCTGAGCCGTATGTAATAATACTTTTTACAATGGTGTTATATATAAACTTTTTGTTATGTTTTGATATACTTTGGTCCCAAATTATTCCATTTAATAAAGTTATTGCTTTTCTTCCTTGTACGTTTCGATCTTTTATAGCTTTATCTAGTGTTCTGTCAGCTGTAATTTTTAGACCTAAGTATTTATACTCATCACAGGACTGAATTCGCTGCCCGGTATTTAAGATTAGATCCTGTTTCATTCCACCGATACACATATACTCTGTCTTATTGCGATTAACCTCTAGTCCCCACTTATTGTACTCTTCTATTAGTTTTCGTGTCATATATTCGACGTCGTCATAATCCTGAGCCACTACTATCTGATCATTGGCGAAACATAAAGTATACAAGGTGGTTTCGTCCAACGGAATTCCCATGTTTTGGTATTTTCTCTTCCATACTTTAAGGACTTGTTCCAATTTTCTTAAAAAACTGTTCTATTATTCTTTCTAGACCCCTTTATTGACTCTTCAACACATCAATCACTTCTGGGATTTTCCCTGACTTCTGAAAATCCAGTTAGGTCATCCCTATCCATAAGTCTGGTGACAGCTCAAACATTAGAAACTATAGGCCAATCAGACAGACAGACAGCCAGGCTTCGAGAAGTTAAGTAAAACGTTTAATAATAAAGATTAAACCAAATTTTTCTTAAAGGTTCCTTTACGACGACACTATGAGTGAAATACTGCATGCTGACAGGACCATTACTGGAGCCGCCATACAAGCAGGTGCCCCTTGGAGGACCGCATTAGATAGCCTTTACATAGAGTTCTTCGAGGCTCTTCAAGGCCATACCGGTAGGTGGTATTTTAGCTCCTAGAGCACACAGTTTTTATTACCGTTTAAATCGAACATTTTCATGGGCAAATATAGTTTTGGTTTCCGTTGTGTCATGCCTAGAGTTGCCACCGAACATGGGCACCGATGGAGCTAAATACTATCAAAACACAGTGATTCTGAGGGGGAGGGGTCGTTATGAATGGAAGTTTCAAAATGAACGAGTCGTTAAATACCGAGATGAATTCCATTAAAGGAGCATGCGCCAAAATTAACGTCAAAATGTCTAATTTAAATTATTGGCGCGAATACCGGGATTGGCGCGAGATCGAAGAGCTTAACGTATAATAAAAAATTCAAGGTATAAAATAATGGTCAATTCTAATTTTTAGGTATGATTTTATGTAGGTATCAGGTGGTTTTTTATAACCTGAGCACTCAGCAACTTTATCATTGAAAATAAAGGGCTATAATAAATTGTAGATTTTTTTGGTTAATTATGACAACTTTAAAAGCCAACATAATTTTTTTCTATCCGTCACCATGTACCCAAATTCGATGTTTTTGGGAGGTTTCGGGTATTTCTAGAGGGGCTAAAAAAACCTGATCCCCCTTTGCGACACTCAAATTTCAAAAGAAGCTTAAAGGTGAAAATCGCATTTTGATATAGCAAGCCGTTTTTAAACTACGGGGTGTTTCTAAAAAGTCTGCATTTTGGGAAGGGGTCTATAACTTGTTTATTTATTAATATTTTTTATTTCTGTGAAAACATTCCTAAGACACTTTTTTAAGAGGAATTAAACTGTTAAATTAAATTTCATTTGTCACGTTTAGTTTTTGAGATATCACATAAAATTAATTTTTTTTATTTTTACCACATATTTTAGTTTGCTTAATGGGTTTAAAACATTTTAATATTATAAAATTATAAAAATAATAAAGAGGTGATTAAAAAATAAAAATAAAGAAAATAAAAAAAAATTAAAAATTAAAATATTGAGTGAGTGACATCATTTTAAAGGAAATTTTAAGCTGATTTTAAAAATCGAATAAAAAGAGAGTTCTTCTGTAAGAAAAATAACAACTTTATGCAATATTTTAAAAACCAAAACAGATAAATAAAAACCGTTTACATCTGTCAATTCTTCAAGAAAAGATCTATAAGAAAGCTATTTACACAAAAGCAAAATGCAGACAAAAACACTCCGTAGCTTAAAAACGGCTTGCTATATCTAAATGTAGTTTTCACCTTTAAGCTTCTCTTAAAATTTAAGCGTCGCAAAGGGGGCTCAGTTTTTTTCTATGTCCCCTAGAAATACCCGACACCACAAAAAAACAACGAATTTGGGACACCCTGTACAGGGTGTGACAATGAAGTCGATTTTTTGAGAGGGAACACCCTGTATATTTTTGCATTTTAAGATTCGTCTTTTCTTTTTGATTTCAAAAATTTACAATATCTATGTGCTGCGATTAATATTTTTTGAGGTATATGCAGTATTTCTTCTATATTGGATTTCACGTTTATTTTGGGGAGTATTGATAAATTTAAATGCGCTAAATCTTAAAAAATGTTTATCATAGCATAGCCATACAGTAGAACCCCGATGACAGTGTTTATTCAAATTAAATTGGGCACTAAATAATTTGTCACACAACTTGCACGTCACCGGCATTTTCACAGCACAAAAACGACGAATTTTCATCAAAAAGAACTGGGAATTATTAAAGTTTTGCTGTATAAAACCATACTGAAATATCTCTCAGTTGATTGGTTGGCAGAAGTGACAGATCAACGCTTGCGCACGTCTTGGAATTCATCTCGGTATTTAACGACTTGTCAAAATGACACTCAATTTATTTATAAAAGAAAACAAATAAAGCAAATATTAGTCAAAATGGTTTTTGAGAAAAAAAACCTTTTGAAAACAATGCTTAAAAAACAAATATTGATATTATTATTAATTATAAATAAATTATGTTAGATTGTTTTTGAAAATTATATTTTTAATTATTTTGTAAAAACTACGTACGTTACTCCAACTGTCTTTTTTAAAGATATACCGGGTGGGCCAAAAAAAACCGAACAGTTTTTTTTTTCATTATAACTTTTGAACTATGTCATCGATTTTAAAGGGACAAACTGCACTTGGCAGAGGATTAATCAGAGTTTTGACTAAATATATTTTTTGTCCTCCATTTTAAAATCCAAGATGGCGGACGAAATTAAATTGTACCCTTCAAAGATGCTCGTTTATTCTTGTGATTCGAACATGTTTTAATTATTTTTTTAAATTAGTAAAAAAGCTGCACTCTTGCCACGCACAACAAGGTACAAATCAGCTAAATCGATTAGGTGGTTCTAAAAAAAAATATTTTTCTTTCAACCAATGTTTTGAATATTATACAATTGCCTTGCCAATCATGTCTGCATTTATTTCCTTATAAATTCATTACTACTGAACCGATTTTGATGAACTAAAAACCATTCTCGTGAGAATTGATTGCTTTTTAAAGATCATGACCAAAATTTACCGTTATCTTAAAATTGAGGATGGCGGAGTGTTGGTGATTTGAGGTTTGAGGTTTGGTAGAGGCTGGTCGTTTTATAAAATCTGGGTGCAAAAATCCTTAAAGGACGATGTAAAAATATTAATTTTTCCGAGCCACACAAAGACAATATAGAGAATTGGCACTCACCTTTTTTGTTGTTTCCGTCGTCCAGAGGAACTCCTCTCGCTGGCCCAGTTGTTGCAGTCGATCCACACTAGAAGAATCACACTTGTTTGTGTAATGTTTTAGTTTGATTTTCACAGAATGTTATTGGATTTTTGGTTAATAGAATTTTATCACCATGCTGCGTGGTGATCTCGATAGAATACGACAGAAGAATCTTTTTTTGGTTACGTTTTTTTGCGCAGATTTATTTTTCGTAGATGGCGCTGGCGTTTTGCTTGTGCCAATCAAAATTGAAATTGTGTGGGTTTTCCGAATACGGGAATTTGGCGCAAAATTTGAAGTTAAAAGTAAAGTTGCACGAACACGGAGAATATTGATTCTTCAAAATTACGTGTTTATTCTTATTTTCTAAAAATATTTTAGGTTTTTCTAAGATGACGACAAATTTTGATTTTAATCTTTAAACAGCAATCAATTCTCACCATGATTTTTTTTATTTCACTAAAATCGGTTTAGTAATAACGAATATAGAAGGAAATGAATGCAGACAGGATTGGTAATGCAATCGTATAATCTGTAAAATAATGGTTAAAACAAAAATAGATTTTTTAAGAACCACCCCAAATCATAACCTATACAATTTTTCTGTAAAGTTGATGTGGTGAAAGTTACAAGCAAAAGTTTGGAAAAAATCGCATTATTTGATTTATGACGTCACACAGGCGCTCTTGCTCAAATGTGAGGCAAACACCCTGCGACTCAAAATTGAGTGCTTTATAATCAATCTATTTGGGGTAGTGTAAAAGTTCCTTCCTCAATTTTTTAGCTAGTATATTAGCTCACACATATACTATACTATAGTAGTGTGAGCTATAGTGATCCTAATTTTTTCGAGAAAAAAAAAGTTGCTCCGATTTCAAAAATTTTTATATATCTTTGCGTTTCAGATGATTTTGAAACTTTTTTGTTGTGCCGTCTGTCTGTCTGTCTGTATGTCTGTCTGTCTGTCTGTATGTCTGTCTGTAACGACCAACGCGTATAACTCAAAAACCGCTTGTCCGATTTTAATGAAATTTGGTACCTTAGCTGGATCTTGCGTCGAGATGGTCCCATTTAAAAATGAACAAAATCTACCAAGCACAAGCCAACTAAGAGTGTGGGGGTAGATTTCAAAAATTAGAGTTTATGTGAAAATATGGCGTGTGTGATATCAAACGAAAGATAATTGAATCTGGAGTTAAACAAAATTAATTTTAGTTAAAAAAAAGGGTGGGGGTAGATTAAAAAAATTAGAGATTAAGTGAAAATATGGCGTGGCAAAAAGTTTCAAAATCATCTGAAACGCAAAGATATATAAAAAATTTTGAAATCGTAGCAACTTTTTTTTCTCGAAAAAATTAGGATCACCATAGCTCACACTACTATAGTATAGTATATGTGTGAGCTAATATACTATTATAAAAACACAAGAATTACAATACAAATAATAAAATTGTGGTTGTCATTTTAACCTGGTTTTTGGTTATTCTGATAAAATAATCATATAATAAAATACTCTGCCAATATATGGGCTCCTAAGCTCACACTAGGTACTATAGTTATAGTTTACGTGTGAGCTAATATAACTAAAAAGTGAAATATATTTTATTCAACTCCAGACTAAATTACCTTTTGTTTGATACCACACAAGCCATGTTTTGACTTAAACTCAAATTTTTAAAATCTACCCCCACCCTTAAAAAAACCAAAAACTAAAATGTATTTTGTTAAACTCCAGACTCAATTACCTTTCGTTTGATATCACACACGCCATATTTTCACATAAACTCTAATTTTTTAAATCAACCCCCACCCTTTTATTTGGTTTGTGTTCGGTGGATTTTGTTCATTTTTAAATGGGACCATCTCGACCCAAGACCCAGCCTAAGTACCAAATTTCATTAAAATCGGCCAGGCGGTTTTTGAGTTATGCGCGTTGGTCGTTACAGACAGACAGACAGACAGACAGACGGCGCAACAAAAAAGTTTCAAAATCATCTGAAACGCAAAGATATATAAAAAATTTTGAAATCGGAGCAACTTTTTTTTTATCGAAAAAATTAGGATCACCATAGCTCACACTACTATAGTATAGTATATGTGTGAGCTAATAAATGTTAAATTAAATTCAGAATGCCAAGCTGCTAAAATAATTAAATATCTAAAACCCAATAAATTTCCAAGCTTAAATTAAAAATCAAATTACTTATTAATAATATATAGATAAAAGTGGCCTAAAATGTAATGGAAACACTGACAAATATAAAATTATAAAGCGGTAAACAAACATACTAATATTAAAAATTTAATATTATAAATATTAAAAAAACATAACACATATTAAAAAGTTGAAAAACACTTAATTATTGTAAGAGTAGTTAAAATATTCTTTGAAGCTATAAGGTTCAATATCACAAATAAGTTTAAAGCTGGCCTATTTAAATCCTTTACGTCTCGAGGAAGTTTGTTAAAGTATTTAATAGCCACGTAGTCTGGTCCTTTTTCTGTGTAACTTAATATGATAAAATAAGATAATTAAAGTAATCTGTTTGTTGTTTCCGTCTCGTATCGTGAAAATGGTTTGGAGATAATCGAATTTGTGTATGTTCCTTTTTAAGTAAATGACACATTCATAAATATATATCCCTATTCCTGTTAAAAGATTGTTTTCTCTGAAAATGCCCCGGAAGCTTTCGCCAAATTTAAGATTAAACATTATACGAATGACTCATTTTTGCTTTACAAATACGCTATTTGCATGACTGCTATTTCCCCAAAACAGAATACCATATTTGAGATGCGAATAGAACATGCCATAATAAATAATTTTGAGATCACTGCCATTATTGTTAAGGAGTTTCGCCATAGTTTTCCTACTCAACTTAATACATAAGTTTTGAGTATGTACGATGAGTAAGTATATATATATATTTATCGGTTTCACAACGTTCTACGTCTTCCGATACCCAATCTCCACTCGTTTCGGTTTGCCCATAATTCATCATCTAGGCCTCTTATTCTTATTTCACTATCTATTCCTTCTCTCCAGCTTCTCCTTGGCCGTCCTCGTTTTCTTCGGCCAATTGGTTTCCATTGTAGTATTTGTTTAGGTAGTCTTTCATCATTCATTCTTTGTACATGTCCGTACCACACCAGTTGTTTTGTTCTTATATCATCCACTAGAGTACGTTCACCCACTGTCATAATTTCTCTTATTCTTTGATTGGTAGCTCTTTCTCTTTTTGATTTCCCTGCTGCTCTTCTCCAATAGTCCATCTCCGTAGCGGAAAGCATTTTTTCTGTTCTATCTTTGATTGGCCATACTTCTGAGCCGTATGTAATAATACTTTTAACAATGGTGTTATATATAAGCTTTTTGTTATGTTTTGATATACTCTGGTCCCAAATTATTCCATTTAATAAAGTTATTGCTTTTCTTCCTTGTACGTTTCTATCTTTTATAGCTTTGTCTAGTGTTCCGTCAGCTGTAATTTTTAGACCCAAGTATTTATACTCATCACAGGACTGAATTCGCTGCCCAGTATTTAAGATTAGATCCTGTTTCGTTCCACCAATACATATATACTCTGTCTTATTGATATTAACCTCTAGTCCCCACTTATTGTACTCTTCTATTAGTTTTCGTGTCATATATTCAAGGTCGTCATAATCCTGAGCCACCACTATCTGATCATCGGCAAAACAAAATGAGTATGTAACTCCTAATAATTTGGCATGGTTGACAAAATTAATTTGTTTATTTATGTTCTTTTATTATATTAAGAACCCAACAACCTCTTGTGTTTTTTTAAGGTACTCAAGACGTGTTAGAAGTCCTTTCAGAGTTAGCAAGATGTTGCGCAGATGTACTAAAAGTGGTGCGAGGTCTTCGATCCAAAGTAGCTGTGGGGCCTGTGGAAGAGGAGCTTTGGTTAGAGAGAGAGAGAGACACTTGGCGTCTGCTTTTTATACTTTATCAAGATAGGTTAGTTCTTCCATGAAAAAAGCGTCCTAAATTCATTCTGCGTCCGTTGCACATTACAGAACTAGAGGCTTAAGTTTCTGGCCTATATTATTATTTAAAGTTATAGTGGATTCGATTTACTAGTATTTTATTATTATCTAAGTTAAATATAGTAGTAGGTATGTGATGCAGTTAGTGGTGGTTTAAGCAGGTTAGATATTGTAAGGGTACCAAGCGCTACGAAAATAAATGACTAATAAAAACTATGACCATGGGTATTAAAAAAAAGTTGCTCAATAAATTAGTAAATTTTATTCAAAACGAATTTTATACTTTACACAAAGGTGCGTGTGCCCAACTCGCGAGTGTCAGCAAGAGAAGGAAGAGTTGGTTTTAGTTGTTTTCCTACTTACACACAGTGTTGCCAGGTCGAGAAAAAAAAAACATAAGATGGCGGAATTAGCATGGTGCTCATTCATTATTGCAGGCACATAATACATATACGTATATATTGAGCTATATATTCTGTGTTGAAGTACGCATGTTTTTTTTAATTGGCCAAATTCATGTCATAAGTTTTAATACCTATTAAAGCATGATTTGCTTTGAAAGAGCATTAAAAAATACTCTGCCAATATATGGGCCCCTAAGCTCACACTAGGTACTATAGTTATGTATGTGTGAGCTAATATAACTAAAAACTGAAATATATTTTATTCAACTCCAGACTAAATTACCTTTCGTTTGATACCACACAAGCCATGTTTTTACTTAAACTCAAATTCTTGAAATTACCCCCACCCTTAAAAAAAACAAAAATTAAAATGTATTTTGTTTAACTCCGAACTCAATTACCTTTCGTTTGATATCACACACGCCATATTTTTACGTAAACTCTAATTTTTTTAATCTACCCCCACCCTTTTTTTTAACAAAAATCTATTTTGTTTAACTCCAGACTCAATTACTTTTCGTTTGATATCACACACGCCATATTTTCACATAAACTCTAATTTTTGAAGTCTACCCCCACCCTTGTATTTGGCTTCTGTTCGGTGGATTTTGTTCATTTTTAAATGGGACCAGCTCGACCCAAGACCCAGCCTAGGTACCAAACTTCATTGAAATCGGGCAAGCGGTTTTTGAGTTATGCGCGTTGGTCGTTACAGACAGACATACAGACAGACAGACGGCGCGACAAAAAAGTTTCAAAATCATCTGAAACGCAAAGATATATAAAAAATTTTGAAATCGGAGCAACTTTTTTTTTCTTGAAAAAATTAGGATCACCATAGCTCACACTACTATAGTATAGTATATGTGTGAGCTAAAAGTTAAATACTCAAAAACCTAAACAACTAAGATCCCTGCAATGAGACAATGCTGGCCAGAGTCTGAATCATAAATGTGTTAGTAGGTTTTTGATCATTTCTTTTAAAATGAGGAAATTTGAACATATTATAGATTTATTTTTATTTACCAGACCTTTTGTATGGAGAATTGATGTGGTAGAAGTTTTTAACATATTTCTTTGTTTGTTTTATTTAAGTTTACGACGGAAAATACTCTATCCACATTTGCACTTGAAATAGAAAGAGTAAGTAAATTATAGACAAATCTCGTTAGGTTTAGAAAACGTGGCTCACTATTATCTGAGTTTTTTATTGATGCAATATATTTCCAAAATTCACATAAAAATCGATTCCAAAGTTTCTTAGTGCGGCACTTCTTAGTGGCGTATGCCGAATTCTCTTATGATTACATTGTTATTTGTAGTTCATAGTTACCTCTATAATTAATTTTTAAGTGAATTAATTTTTGTCTCTGTAAGCTGAAAAATATGAGATTTTGGGAAAAAATAATAAAAGCATGAGATTTTTTTGAAAAAACATGAGATGAGACCTGGCATCACTGCTTACACAAGGTAGCATCTCCAGACGTATGTTTCTGAGTGTTTCGCGTCATCAGTGGAGAACAGCATACCTAGGTAAGCCAGTTTTAACCACAACCAACTCATACATATGAAATACTCACGTCCGTGCAATGCGAGTAAACTCAAAGGTGTGGCGCCATCTAGCGAACTGGTTCGAGCACTCGAAAGTTGAGGCACACTGGCATCGTCTTGTCTGAGACGCAGCTGCGCAATCTATAACAAGTTTCGTTCATTGAATGTGGTTTTAAAATTACGTAGCAACTAAAAGGCCGTACTGCCCGAAGTATATGCAAAGAAAAAAGATGGAAAACGTGCTGTGTGCTCGATCCAGTTCGCTAGATGGCGCCACACCTTTGAGTTTACTCGCATTGCACGGACGCGAAAATTTCATATGTAGGACTTGGTTTTGGTTAAAATTGGCTTACCTAGGTATGCTGTTCACAGATTAGGTAAATAAGTATAAAAAAAGATGGGACACTCATTCTATGCCTCTTTTTTTAGTTCCTGACCTATCGAGCGCGGCGCTGCAATCGCCCAGCTGGCGCGGCGGCGGCGGCCGCCAATTTTAAAAATTAAATTTTGATTGCACCAAAATGTTTGCATTGTTTCATATCAAAAATGAAACAATGCAAATATTTTTTATATTAAAAGAAAATTAATTAATTTTTTATTGTATAATTCAACACACTAAATATGTAATACCAGTATTATAATTAATCTCTCTTAATAATAAACATGTGAGTTCCTTACATATATTAGGGGGCTAGCTCAGTCACAATATATCATATTTTATATAACACTTTTGTCCAGAGGTGGTTCGGTTGCTAATTTTAGTACACCATATTTGCCCAGGTAGAATATCCTAGGTCACGTAGTGAGTGCTGCTCTCTTGATCAGTTACCTACCTTAGCATACACACCAAATTACCCTAAATGATCTATCCCGCTGTTATAATTGGTCTCGTTTTTGAAAATGTGAATTGTGAACACGAGCCCCACTCTATGTGCATGTCAGTCATGTCTCCTTTGGAGCAGCTGGAAAAACAGTACCTGAAACAATATAAAATTGTAATATACAAACAATATTCTTTCTTCGGAATGTTATAATTCCTATTTACCAAAAGTGCTAGATAAGCAAGCCGAACCCAGCCCAAGGTTTGAAATTTATAACCCACAATCAGAGGATAGACATCAGCGTAGCTAAGGGGGGCCTGGCCCCCTCTATTGGATCTCAGGCTGCCCTTATGTATTGCAGGGGTCCCCTGGATCACTACTATTAAAAAAATACAGATACAATATATGTGTATCACAGAAAGCATAGACGTAGGCCGCAGCCCCCTTCAGGCTGGCCACGCCGATGAAATTGGGCTTTTTGTTAAAATAAACCATGCAAATTTATTTTATAGGTTATGTTATATACTTACTTGAGATTATTAACAAATTCTTGAATTTTTGGCTGGTCGGTAAAATTTGGTTTCCTAAATACCAAAAATGTTGGTAAAAGCCGTAAAAATTGCAGTAAAAAACGAAAAAATGGAATTCCAGAAAATTCGAGACCGATCAGCTGGTTTCTACCGAAAAGATGGGCAGTAGCGGGTTGGGTGAGGATGAGCGGGGGTCTACGGTGGCGCCGCCATCGACTGGTAAGTGAAGCTCGAGTGACCAGGCCCTGATGCTGTTCTCCACTGATGACGTGAAATACACAGAAACGTACGTCTGGAGATGCTACCTTCTGTAAGTAGGAAAACAACCAAAACCAACTCTTCCTTCTCTTTCTGACACTCGCGAGTTAGGCACACACACCTTTGTGTGAAGTATAAAATTCGTTTTGATTTTTATCGATCCACACAGATCAAGTTTTCCATATTTTTTCTTTGCATAGTAAATTTTAATTTTGATTTTTTTTATTTTTTAGGCTTATGTCACATAACGATGAAGAGATGATGCAGTATTTTGGATGGTCTGAGAAAAATTGCATTGACAACCTTTTTAAGAGTGACCGGTTGGTAAGGGAATACCAACTGGTCATAGATTGGTAAGTTTGTTACCAAAAATAAGATACGTTTTATTTGGCTGACTGCGAACTAAAAAAAGATAGGCGTTTAGCTTGGTTTTAACTTACTAACTAAAGAAATTATCATGAAAAACCGCAATCTTTAAAATGCAAAAAACACTTATCTACTGGAAAATGTATTAAAAAAAATTAAAGAGTCATTTTTTATCTTTAAAAAAGTCTATAGATCAGTCTTTCCACGATTACGGACGGGACACTATTTTGTCAACTTTTTCGTTTTATTATATTTAAAGTTCTATGTTTTAGTTTTGTAAATTTCTAACATATATTACCAATTGACATATCTTGAGGGCCATTGAGATCTATAAATATATATTTTTTAGTTTTACTGCAATATACAATATTAAATTGATAACGGACGGAACAAAAAATATACTCTTAAAATTTTAAGCTAAAAACATATTTCAAAATCTGCGATATTTTGTCATATAAAAAAAAATCTAGCACTTCATTTTACTAAAACATGTGTTTAAATAATTAATAAAATAAATAAATTACTTTTACAGTGGGGTATGTTTAGATTGTTGTGAGAATTGAGAAAGCAATGTGTTTACGGATGGGACATTACGGACGGGACAAATAATTTATTCAAATAATTCAGTACATTTTTTGCAAAAATTTATTAGTTAACGACATTTAATATTGAAACATTAAGGTTTAACATTAAGTAGGTAACAGTAACAATAATTAAATACTCTGCCAATCTATGGGTACCTAAGCTCACACTAGGTACTATAATTATAGTGTACGTGTGAGTTAATATATAACTAAAAACTGAAATATATTTTATTGAACTCCAGACTCAATTACCTTTCGTTTGATACCACACAAGCCATGTTTTGACTTAAACTTTAATTTTTCAAATCTACCCCCACCTTTTTTTTTTAACTAAAATGTATTTTGTTTAACTCCAGACTCAATTACCTTTCGTTTGATATCACACACGCCATATTTCCACATAAACACTAATTTTTTTAATTTACCCCCACCCTTTTTTTAAAAGTAAAATGTATTTTATTTAACTCCAGACGCAATTACCTTTCGTTTGATATCACATACGCCATATTTTTACTTAAACTCTAATTTTTGATATATATATACCCCCACCCTTTTATTTGGCTTGTGTTCGGTGGATTTTGTTCATTTTTAAATGGGACCATCTCGACCCAAAACCCAGCGTAGGTACCAAATTTCATTAAAATCGGGCAAGCGGCTTTTGAGTTATGCGCGTTGGTCGTTACAGACAGACAGACAGACGGCGCAACAAAAAAGTTTCAAAATCATCTGAAACGCAAAGATATATAAAAATTTTTGAAATCGGAGCAACTTTTTTTTTTCTCGAAAAAATTAGGATCACTATAGCTCACACTACTATAGTGTAGTGTGAGCTAAAAATAAAATACTCTGCCAATATATGGGCCCCTAAGCTCACACTAAGTACTATAGTTATAGTGTACGTGTGAGCTAATATATCTAAAAACTGAAATATATTTTATTCAACTCCACACTAAATTACCTTTTGTTTGATACCACACAAGCCATGTTTTGACTTAAACTCAAATTTTTTAAATCCACCCCACCCTTACAAAAAACAAAAACTAAAATGTATTTTGTTGAACTCCGGACTTAATTACCTTTCGTTTGTTATCACACACGCCATATTTTCACTTAAACTCTAATTTTTTAAATATACCCCCACCCTTTTTTTAAAATAAATTAAAATGTATTTTGTTTAACTCCAGACTTAATTACCTTTCGTTTGATATCACACACGCCATATTTTCATATAAACTCTAATTTTTGAAATCTATCCCCACCCTTTTATTTGGTTTGTGTTCGGTGGATTTTGTTCATTTTTAAATGGGACCATCTCGACCCAAGACCAAGCCTAGGTACCAAATTTCATTGAAATCGGCCAAGCGGTTTTTGAGTTATGCGCGTTGGTCGTTACAGACAGACAGACGGCGCAACAAAAAAGTTTCAAAATCATCTGAAACGCAAAGATATATAAAAAATTTTGAAATCGGAGCAACTTTTTTTTTCTCGAAAAAATTATATAGCTCACACTACTATAGTGTAGTGTGAGCTAAAAATAAAAAATTTGAACACGTCTACTTTTTCTGATAATGAATTATGAATTTTTTCCATCAATTTTTTTAAAGAAATGGTTTGATTGAAAAACTAAGGATTAAAAAGACAGAGTAACATTTAAACTGTATTAATTTTCTGACTTTTCACAATAGACGGATGTCTATTTTCCAGAAGATTGATTCTCTTATGGAATTAGATCCTAAATTTATTGCATTTGGATATTCAAATCACAAACTAGCAAATCGTTATTTTACTTCTGTGCTTATTTGTTTTTAGGATTTACATTCTTTGTAAATAATTTTTTTGTTGAAAATTAACTTATTTTATTTTTAATACATATAGAGAGTCAAACGAGCCTAGATCTATAGGAAGAATAATTTTCCAAAAAATTGAACGTCCGATATATTGTGAACAATGTTCACATAAATTTTAAAAAGTATATCGTAAATAAAAGATAATCTAATATTTTTTATTATCCTAAATTCTTGTCAAACTGTAAATTATCAAATTTTACGGATGGGACAAAACTTTATCTTTTTTTGTTAGAAAAAATCCTAAGCTAGCTGGTCAACATAATAGAATTTAAAAGTTGGTGGATGTACATCAAAGGAAAAAAAAATTGCATGAAAAATAATCAACATTTGTTTACGGATGGGACAATATTGAAATGTAACCTGTTTGGAACTGAAATAGCTAAGGGCGAAAAAATATCGAAACACAAAATATCGAAAAACAAAATATCGAATTAAAATATCGAAAGTACATAATATCGAAACTACAAAATATCGAAACTACAAAATATCGAAACTACAAAATATCGCAACAACAAAATATCAAAAATCAAAAACAGAAAATTTCGGAACCTTCACCTAACCTGATCCTGACCTAATCTAACGTAACCTAATCTGATATAACCACATAAATATAAATAGTTTCAAAAACCTAACCTAACGAAACCTAATGAAATCTAACCGAACCAAACCGAATCAAACCGAACCAAAGCAAACTAAACCAACAATCGGAGCAACTTTTTTTTTCTCGAAAAAATTATATAGCTCACACTACTATAGTGTAGTGTGAGCTAAAAATAAAAAATTTGAACACGTCTACTTTTTCTGATAATGAATTATGAATTTTTTCCATCAATTTTTTTAAAGAAATGGTTTGATTGAAAAACTAAGGATTAAAAAGACAGAGTAACATTTAAACTGTATTAATTTTCTGACTTTTCACAATAGACGGATGTCTATTTTCCAGAAGATTGATTCTCTTATGGAATTAGATCCTAAATTTATTGCATTTGGATATTCAAATCACAAACTAGCAAATCGTTATTTTACTTCTGTGCTTATTTGTTTTTAGGATTTACATTCTTTGTAAATAATTTTTTTGTTGAAAATTAACTTATTTTATTTTTAATACATATAGAGAGTCAAACGAGCCTAGATCTATAGGAAGAATAATTTTCCAAAAAATTGAACGTCCGATATATTGTGAACAATGTTCACATAAATTTTAAAAAGTATATCGTAAATAAAAGATAATCTAATGTTGTTGTTTTGAGGGTTGAGAGCTGCGGGACTGTATGCGCTGGCCGTTTTATAAAATCTGGGTGCAAAAATCCTTAAAAGGACGATGTAAAAATATCAATTTTTCCGAGCCACACAAAGACAATATAGAGGATTGGCACTCACCTTTTCAGCTGTTTCCGTCGTCCAGAGGAGCTCCTCTCGCTGGCCCAGTCGTTGCAGTCGCTCCACACTAGAATCACTTGTTTGTGTAATGGTTTAGTTTGATTTTCTAAGAATGTTATTGGATTTTTTGGTTAATAGAATTTATCACCATGCTGCGTGGTGATCTCGATAGAATACGACAGACGAATCCTTTTTTTGGTTACGCCTTTTTTGCGCAGATTCATTTTTTGTAGATGGCGCTGGCGTTTGCTTGTGCCAATCAAATTGAAATTGTGTGGGTTTTCCGAATACGGGAATTTGGCGCAAAATTTGAATTTAAAATTAAAGTTGCACGAACATTTTCCGCCCACTTAAAACGAAGTTTTACATTGAGATTAATTGAATAAACAAATGGCTATATAAAAAGAATATAAGTTAATTCAAAACCTTAAGTAGGTAGGTAGTTAAATCCGTTTTAGGTTTATAGATCAAAAGGAAAAAAAATGAAAAAAAAATATATATATATTCTAGATAACGACACACGAAACAAAAGAAGTTGCTTGGGAGTTTAGTGCGCATCTAAAGGTAGTGGGCACAACTTGACCACGGGACGAGTGAAAAGTCCGTGTTGTGTTTTAACAGTAGCAACTCGAATGTGATTATCCCGACCAGGATGTACAGATACTATTCTACCCAGCAACCAGTGTAATGGCGGCCTAGTTTCATCCTTAATTAATACAAGCGTATCTAGCTTGATTTCAACCGAAGGGTCCGACCACTTAGAACGCTGTTGTAAAGTATTTAAGTACTCGAGTTTCCAACGCTTCCAGAAATCGGCATGAATTCGTTGGATAAGTTGCCAACGCTTAAGGGTATTAACTTTAAGGGTAGAAAGGTCAGGATCAGGACACGAATTAAGGGGTTCCATTGTGAGGAAATGACCCGGAGTCAAAGACGTAAGATCGTTTGGGTCAGAGCTTTGCTCACAAAGGGGTCGAGAATTGAGTAATGCCTCTATTTGGGCGAGGAGAGTATAGAGCTCTTCGAAGGTTAGTATCTGGTCACCGATGACCCGATACAAATGTGTTTTTATAGATTTGACTCCTGCTTCTGCTAGACCATTTAGGTGGGGGGCTCCCGGACTATTAAGACACCATTTGATTTTTAAGCTCTCAGAAGCTAATTTCGAAAGATTATGGAGCTCCTTAATAGCCCCAACAAAGTTTGAGCCTCTATCACTTGTGATTTGGACACAAGTGCCACGTCTAGCGACAAAGCGTCGTAAAGCAGCGATGCACGCCTCTGTGGTTAAATCCGAAACAAGCTCGATATGGATTGCTTTGACAGAAGTATCGACAAAGACTGCGATATATGATTTACCAACTTGTGCTCCACGACGTCTCTGACCTACAAAGGTTTTGATTGGGCCTGCATAGTCTAAGCAAACGTGTGAAAAACATTTTAATTGTGACGTTCTAAAAGAAGGTAAATCCGACATGTACGGAGTATACGGTTTTGGTTTTAAGCGAAAGCAGGGAATACATTTCAATAAAACCCTCTGAATAGCTCGACGTGATGACATAATCCAAAACTTTTGACGAATTAAGTATTGGACTGTGTTTATTCCGGGATGTAAATTTTCGTTATGAGTTTGAATAATGATCAATTGGGTTAATCTATGAGATTTCGGCAATAATAAGGGATGTTTTGCCTCAAAGGAGAGTTGAGAATGCCGTAAGCGTCCGCCCACTCTAAGGAAACCCAATTCGTCCAAAAAGGGCGCGAGTTTGCGAAACGGCTTAGGTAATAGCTGAGTATTTTGAATTTTTTGAATGATATCCGAAAAACACTCTTCTTGGACCCTTTTAACTAAAACAAGTAGAGCCTTGTGTAGTTCAAAAGCGGAAAAAACGCCGGATAAAGGGTCAACTGAGGTTTTTCGATTGTGAATAAGTCTTAGAAAATGACAAATGATTTTTTGAATGGTATTTAAATTGGATATTTTATCGATTAGTCTATCAAAAAAGTTTTGATTTTGAATTTCTGCCGTCAGCACCACTGAATTTTCCGGTTTTTCTTCTTTGAGAACCTCGTCTGGAACTCCCAAAGAACGTTCATTTATAAACCTTTGAATTTGCCACTCCGTAGTGGGCAAGGTAATCCATGGAGGGCCGTGAAACCAAAGAGGGTGATTTATTAAGTTATTGGGCGACAACCCTCTGCTAGCGCAGTCGGCAGGGTTCTCGAGTGAAGTAATGTGATACCATGGGACTTCGGGGATTGTTTCTTGAATACGACTTACGCGGTTTGCCACAAAGGTCTTCCACTTGTGAGGTGAAGATGTGACCCAATGAAGCGTGACCTGTGAGTCCGAGAACGCAAGAATTTCATCGATTACGAGTAATGATGAATAGGTGCGAATAACTAGTTCGAGTAAATCAGCTAATAGAGTAGCTCCAAGTAGTTCCAAACGTGGGATTGAAATAGTGTGTAAGGGAGCAACCCTTGACTTGCCCATGACTAGAGCAGTTTTGATAATTTTATTTGGTAATTCGACGCGAACGTATACGCAAGAAGCGTATCCTAGCTCGGATGCATCGCAGAAACCTAGCAATTGACATCGTTGAATATTATTCGAAAAAATATGTCTAGGTATACAAAGATTCGAAAGAGTGGTTAATTGATTATTGAATTGATTCCAAAGAGTTTTGATTGGATCGGGGGGTATTTCATCCCAATCAGTTTTGCATAACCAAAGTTTTTGCATAATCACTTTGGCTAAAAATGAAACAGGCGATAAGAAACCTATAGGATCCCAAATTTTAGCGATAGCCGATAAAATATTCCTTTTGGTGCAAGGTTTTTCACAAGGGGTACAAGAATAGGTAAAAGTATCTGTAGAAGGGTGCCATTGAAGGCCCAACACCTTAATCGATGTTGAAGAATCGTCTTCAAAGGTAACAGGGATCTGACAATCAGCGGGCGACAAATGTGAAAGAAGTTTCGGATTATTTGATGCCCATTTTCTTAATTCAAATTTTCCCAATTTAAGCAACGCTATTAGATTCTTTTGAAGCGATAAAGCACCTTCTAGAGAGTTAGCTCCACAGCAAATATCGTCCATGAAAATGTTATTCAAAAGGACCTGGGATGCTTCAGGATAATTCTTAGCCTCCAGGATGGCTAGCTCTCTAAGAGTTCTAATAGCTAAATAGGGACTTGAACTAACACCAAACGTCACTGTATTAAGCCTGTATTCCTGCAGGGGTTCATTGGGATCAAATCGCCAAAGTAGCCTTTGGTAGTCCCGATGAATTGGATTAATTTGAATTTGTAAAAAGTGCTGTTTTATATCAGTTAAAAATACGATAGAATAAAATCTGAATTTTAATAGAATTTCGGAAATATCGGCTTGTAATTTTGGTCCTATTAAAAGAGTTTCGTTCATGCTTAGGCCTTTCGAACCCTTAATCGAGGGGTTAAAAACCACCCGGAGTTTAGTCGTTGATTTGTCAAGACGAAGGACTCCGTGATGTGGTAAATAAGAACATAACTGAGGTCTAGGTTCGGATCTTGGAATTAAAGACATGTGCCCGTTTTTGAGATATTCTCTCATAAAATCCGAGTACATACTATAGAAATTTGAATTTTTTATTAAGCGAGATTCGAGAGACAAAAATTGACGGTAGGCCACTGAATATGTGTCTCCTAGGTCAGGAGGGTCAATGTGACGAAAAGGCAAATTTACAGTAAATCGGCCCGAAATATCTCTAGTGGTAGTTTTTTGGAAAATCTCTTCACATCTTTTTTCTTCGGGTGAGAGAAACGTTTTTGACTTAATTGATTCTAGTTCCCAAAATCTGCGAATATTAAAGTCGAGAGACTGCTCACAGGAAGTAAAGTACGAATTGACTTGAGGTGAAATATTTATGCTTTGAGTTTGGCCCATCAAGACCCACCCAAAAACTGTCTCAAAAGCGGAGGGTAGGCCGTGAGGTCCTGGAATTCGTCCTGATTGGACGATTTCTGTGTAAAGTTGTGCACCTAAGAGTAAGTCAATTGGACCAGGGTTGTAAAATTGGTTATCTGCAAGCTTTAGATTTGAAATATGACTCCAATTGGATGAATCTACCTGTATTGAGGGCATATTCGAACAGAGTTTCGGTAAAACGAAGACTTGAATAGAAAAGGTAGGCTCTTGTTGGCCTAGGGCTCGAATAGTGCAAGTAGAAATGCCGTTAGTGGCCGATGAAGATTGATTTAGTCCCAGAACAGGGATCGAAATTTTGTTTCTTGGCAAGCCTAACCTGTTAAGACAAGCTTCGCTTATCAGGTTAGCTTGGCTACCGCTGTCCAGAAGTGCTCGGACAGGTTGGTAGTTACCCCGACTATCCAGTACCTCTAATTTTATAGTCGCTAGAAGCACTGTCGTCCGGGGCGTCAAGGTGGATAACGAAGAGTATTGATTTGTAGATGTATTTGGATTCGAATTGATTTGAATTGAATTTGAACTGGGTTGAACAAAACTAGGGTTCTGTTGGTTAAGACTTGAATTTGAATTCTGATACGATAAGTTTGTGCCTGTGCTAGGCACGGCCACTTGATTTGAATTAAAACTTTGATTTAAGTTCGAATTTTGATTTGAATTTTGGCTTGAATTAACAAAGGATTGACTTGAATTCTGACGGATTGAATCTGTCGTTTGCGATAGATGAATAAGACTATGGTGCCTATGTCGACATACCCTGCAGTTGTAGGTACTACTGCAGTCGATTACTTGATGATTTGAACGTAAACAGTTGATACATAACGATTGTTGTTTTACATAAGTAAAACGATCTGAAGGAGATTTGGAAATAAAAACACCACACTGCGAGAGTGGATGAAAAGAATTATTGCATAATTTGCACTTATAGGGTTGTTGGTTTTGTCGAAATTGAGTATTGGATTGTTTATTTGATACTTGTGAGTGCGTATGCGCTAAAAAATTTGATGGAGGGCTTGATTTGTACTGATTATTTGAATAAGAATTATATTTTTGGTTACTAGAATTCGAATAATTTGGTTTTGGCTGTTTTGAAGTCGAAGGTTGCATTTGCGTATTTTGGGGAGATAGCTGTACTGTTTCAAGAGCACGGCATTGGTTAATAAGAAACTGAATTAGATTTTGATATGTTGGAATCTCGGTAGTACTATACTTTAATTCGAACGCGGTTCTTGTGGTTTGATCGATTTTTGATAATAAAATTGAAAATAAACAAAAACACCACGACGTTACTGGAAATTCAAGATTTTCGAGCGCCGCAATATTCTCAGAAAAGGTATCTACCAAGACTCTAAGATCCTTTGCTGACTGGTTTCCCTTTAAAGAATTTGCATAGTAGATTGAGTTCCAGTAGGTACTGGCTAAAAGTCTTTTATTTTGATAGCGATCTGTTAATACCTTCCAGGCGATTGCGTAATTACTTGCCGTTAATTTTATAGAGCTTAAAATATTAAGTGGTTCGCCCTCAAGGAAGGTTAGCAAATGTTGAAATTTCCTTATATCGGAATAATTAGAGTTTTCGTGAACCAAACAAGAATAAACATCGTAAAAGGTTGGCCACTTTTTTACGTTTCCATTAAAGCAAGGTACCTTTAAAGGGCCCAGATCATCGCTACGTGAATAGTGTGAAGTTGCGGGGGTAAAATTTGAATGAACTGAATCGGAACATAAACTCGAAAAAAGAACTTTAGCTTGGTGGTAGAATAGATCCGTATCTTTCCTAATTTTGTCCTGTACTTCGAATGCATCCTCATCGTCGTCTTTCAAGAGACCTATGATGTCATTATGAATGTTTTTAAATTGTTCATAGTGATCATCTAACGATTCGTAAAACGCCTTAAAAATTGGCAAGGAAGAACTATCTGATTTAGCTTTTGTTCCCAAGTTATACGTTTCCGTAATACGAGATATTGAAACTTTGCGTTGATTCTCAAGCTTTTTTAACGACATATTGTTAATTTAAAAAATTAAAAATATTTAAAAGGAATAAAACTAACACTTGACCCCTATTGACTTTAATCAGTCCAAAAGAGTCCGACAGCATATATTTTATTATCGATTTCTCGAATAAATGCAAAAACTTGCTGTTATCCTAGGTCGCGATTTTTCTCCCAAATAAATGCACAGAAAACAAATTGTACCTACTACCGTTTTTTTTACAGGTAAATACTAATTCTACTAGATGTGTTTGTTTACCTGTTAAATAAGAATAAAGCATTCAGCTCACAAGCACTTTTGTTGTTTTGAATAACTATAACATATTATTTAAACAAATAACTATTATTTAAACAAATTTCGATTTTTGAATCCAAACAAACGACGTACGAAGTGCCAATTTCGGCTGCAATGAAATGTGGGTGGAGCCACCGTTAAGCCACGCAAGGGGGGACGGAACCTCCTTTCTAAACCGGACACGGCAACAAACGAATCAAGATGGCGAGGGTAAAAATCTAATATTTTTAGCAAACAAATTTTAAAAAACTATCTGGGTCGTGGGACCAGAAAATGTTGTTGTTTTGAGGGTTGAGAGCTGCGGGACTGTATGCGCTGGCCGTTTTATAAAATCTGGGTGCAAAAATCCTTAAAAGGACGATGTAAAAATATCAATTTTTCCGAGCCACACAAAGACAATATAGAGGATTGGCACTCACCTTTTCAGCTGTTTCCGTCGTCCAGAGGAGCTCCTCTCGCTGGCCCAGTCGTTGCAGTCGCTCCACACTAGAATCACTTGTTTGTGTAATGGTTTAGTTTGATTTTCTAAGAATGTTATTGGATTTTTTGGTTAATAGAATTTATCACCATGCTGCGTGGTGATCTCGATAGAATACGACAGACGAATCCTTTTTTTGGTTACGCCTTTTTTGCGCAGATTCATTTTTTGTAGATGGCGCTGGCGTTTGCTTGTGCCAATCAAATTGAAATTGTGTGGGTTTTCCGAATACGGGAATTTGGCGCAAAATTTGAATTTAAAATTAAAGTTGCACGAACATCTAATATTTTTTATTATCCTAAATTCTTGTCAAACTGTAAATTATCAAATTTTACGGATGGGACAAAACTTTATCTTTTTTTGTTAGAAAAAATCCTAAGCTAGCTGGTCAACATAATAGAATTTAAAAGTTGGTGGATGTACATCAAAGGAAAAAAAAATTGCATGAAAAATAATCAACATTTGTTTACGGATGGGACAATATTGAAATGTAACCTGTTTGGAACTGAAATAGCTAAGGGCGAAAAAATATCGAAACACAAAATATCGAAAAACAAAATATCGAATTAAAATATCGAAAGTACATAATATCGAAACTACAAAATATCGAAACTACAAAATATCGAAACTACAAAATATCGCAACAACAAAATATCAAAAATCAAAAACAGAAAATTTCGGAACCTTCACCTAACCTGATCCTGACCTAATCTAACGTAACCTAATCTGATATAACCACATAAATATAAATAGTTTCAAAAACCTAACCTAACGAAACCTAATGAAATCTAACCGAACCAAACCGAATCAAACCGAACCAAAGCAAACTAAACCAACAATTAAAAAAAAAAAAACTTTCGTGAGTTCTTTTCCGGGATCCTAGAAACCTAACCAAACCTAATTAGCAGTGTTGTAGTTTAGTTCGGTTAGGTTAGGTTTGATTCGGTTCAGTTACGTTCGGTTTGGTTTGGTTCGGTTCGGTTCGTATTCACACCCTCTAGGATCCCGGGAAAGAAGTCAGGAAAGTTTTTTTTTTGGAAAAAAATTCTTGGTTCAGTTTGCTTTGGTTCTGTTCAGTTCTTAGGTCAGATTAGGTTTAGTTAGATTAGGTTAGGTTATGTCAGGGTCGGGTTATGTTAAGGTTTCGAAATTTTCTATTTTCTGTTTTTGATTTTCGATATTTGTTAATTTCGATGTTTTGTATGTTCGATATTTTGTGATTCGATATTTTGTATTTTCGAGATTTTGTATTTTCGATATTTTGTATTTTCGATATTTTGAATTTTCGATATTTTGTATTTTCGATATTTTGTATTTTCGATAATTTGTTTTTCGATATTTTGTATTTTCGATATTTTGCGATTCGATATTTTGTAGTTTCGATATTTTATGGTTTCGATATTTTGTAGTTTCGATATTTTGTAATTCGATAAATGTAGTTTCGATATTTTGTGGTTTCGATATTTTGTAGTTTCGATATTTTGTATTTTCGATATTTTGTGTTTTCGATATTTTGTGTTTCAATATTTTTTCGCCCTTCCAAAATTACTTACCTAAGTTTAGTCATTTATTAAAAAAACACCTTTTGACACTTGACATTGAAAAGATAAATATGTTGTTTATAGCCATTTGCATCTGTTTAGGCGCCACGGCCTATCCGATATGGAAGAAAATAATTGCTTTTCTAGTAAAATATGGGGAGTAACGTTTAAGGTGGCATAAATATTTAAAACAAAGATGGAATTTTTATATTTTGTTTACATCAACCTTATGGTATTCAATTAAAAATACTCTGCCAATCTATGGGCACCCAAGCTCACACTAGGTACTATAGTTATAGTGTGAGCTAATATAATCAAAAACTAAAATGTATTTTGTTTAACTCCAGACTCAATTACCTTTCGTTTGATATCACACACGCCATATTTTCACTTAAACTCAAATTTTTTTAATCTACCCCCCACCCTTTTTTTAAAAATAAACTAAAATTCATTTTTTTTAACTCCAGACTTAATTACCTTTCGTTTGATATCACACACGCCATATTTTCACATAAACCCTAATTTTTGGAATCTACCCCCACCCTTTTATTTGGCTTGCGTTCGGTGGATTTTGTTCATTTTTAAATGGGACCATCACGGCCCAAGACCCAACTTAGGTACCAAATTTCATTAAAATCGGACAAGCGGTTTTTGAGTTATGCGGATTGGTCGTTACAGACATACAGACAGACAGACAGCAAAACAAAAAAGTTTCAAAATCATCTGAAACGCAAAGATATATAAAATTTTTTGAAATCGGAGCAACTTTTTTTTTCTCGAAAAAATTAGGATCACCATAGCTCACACTACTTATAGTAGTAGTGTGAGCTAAAAAACTAATTATTATAAAGATATTTATTGTCTCCAAAATTTCGAAAAAGTTGACATGTACCGTGGAATGGCTGAGATATTATTTTATAGAATTATTTATAGGATTTCCTGGGAAGTGTAAAATGTAACTTTATTCACGCCGGTAACCAGGCCGGATGAGGTCGTGCATCTCGTGAAGGAGGACTTTGTTACACACTCCTTCAATCGGTAGGCCATTCTAAGGGACAAAAGGACCGGATAACCTTAGTTAACAAATTGGGAAAGAAAATAGTACATACTATGACAAGAAAAAGTCCAATAGAAGAGGCGATAAAAAATTCAAAGTTAAAAAAAACTATCTTTTTTTATAAAAGTTGTAAAATTCTCTCCATTGCATTGCCTTGAATACAACCTTGGGTGCTTTAAATCCAATTTTAAATAATTTTGAATAGCTTTTGTTCATGTTAACTATTAAAAACTATGAATAATTTTGTCGCCGTTTCTGTTGGGATATTATTACATTTTTTAAATAAATTTACTTCTTATAACCCAGAACTTGTGGTTAAAATTTGTCGGATAAGTTGTAAACAACCCTTTATATTATTATTTGGACACACAACAGTAAATAACTTATAGAACTGTTTAGTTATTTACGGGTCAGTCCATATCAAACCAACCAATATAAAATAAAAATTTTACCTCACAATCTCTGATTTTGAACATTTTTGGTACACTTATTCTACCTATAAAAGAATTCTGAAATTTAAAATTTGTATTTTTTTGGACTGCTGGTTATAATTTTTTTGACTTCTTAAACTTGTAAAATTTACCAAATTTAGCATGTACTCACAAATAAAGCAATATCTCCAAAACGACTTACAATAGAAAATTGGTTAGTATCTGGTTTTAAAGGTCTTGCTTATTCCAAAAGGACCCACTTTGCTATATCTATTTTAACCCGCAAAAAAAATACGTACTTAATTAATTTTAGCTCACACTACTACTATACTATAGTAGTGTGAGCTATAGTGATCCTAATTTTTTCGAGAAAAAAAAGTTGCTCCGATTTCAAAATTTTTTATATATCTTTGCGTTTCAGATGATTTTGAAACTTTTTTGTTGCGCCGTCTGTCTGTCTGTCTGTCTGTCTGTCTGTATGTCTGTCTGTAACGACCAACGCGCATAACTCAAAAACCGCTTGCCGGATTTTAATGAAATTTGGTACCTACGCTGGGTTTTGCGTCGAGATTGTCCCATTTAAAAATGAACAAAATCCACCAAACACAAGCCAAATAAAAGGGTGGGGGTATATTTCAAAAATTGGAGTTTATGTAAAAATACGGCGTGTGTGATATCAAACGAAAGGTAATAATTGCGTCTGGAGTTAAATAAAATATATTTTACTTTTAAAAAAAGGGTGGGGGTAAATTAAAAAAATTTGTGTTTATGTGGAAATATGTCGTGTGTGATATCAAACGAAAGGTAATTAAGTCTGGAGTTAAACAAAATACATTTTAGTTTAAAAAAAAAGGTGGGGGTAGATTTGAAAAATTAAAGTTTAAGTCAAAACATGGCTTGTGTGGTATCAAACGAAAGGTAATTGAGTCACACGTACACTATAACTATAGTACCTAGTGTGAGCTTAGGTGCCCATAGATTGGCAGAGTATTTTTTAACCCATTAATTTTAAATTTTTCAATTTGACAACAGTCCATAATTTCACCAGTCTGATTTGAGTGTAGATTAGTAACACCCTTGTTGATATTTCTATGATTCTATAAATTCTATACATGCCGAATACTGTTTAAAACTATAAAAACTATAAAATACAATTTGATTGCAACTTTTTTCTGTATTGACAACTATCAAAATCAAATTCTCAACTCGATCTGACAAAACAGGTACACTCGTGCTCATAAAAAACCCGTACACGGAAACTTGTAATAGCTTACTTATATTTTGTGGTTAGCTTTGTTTATGATGTTATTACCAAATAACATTTAAAAAATTGACACGGACATTTTGGATGTCACAAAAAAATTAAAAATGCCAAGACAAATTAGCTGGATTTTGAGTAGCTTACACTAAAAATTATCAATTGAATTTTCCGTTTAGGGGTTTTTTTATGAGCACGAGTGTACAGGGTGAGTTTTATAATTGCAAGATCGCTATAACTCGGTTATTATTGGCAGTAGAAAGTTCAAACAAAAACTGTTCGGTTTGGTAAATTATGGCCACTTTAGACCCACCATTAGTATTTTTTTATAGGTTATAATATACAGGGGGCGACAATCAGATCAATTTTTTTAAAGGGAACACCCTATATATTTTTGTATTTTTAAGTTCCGCAAAAAATTAGCTTTACAGATATATGTAACACTATGGCTCTATCTTTGTTAGTTTTCGAGATATTGACGATTAAAATTCCGAAAATTAGCAAATTTTAAATAGGTATACGGTGCGGATTATTTAACGTATACTGTAAATAACAAACTGAAACAATATTGACTGACAGTTTGATAAATATAAATAATCATCTTTGTCAATTTTCATAGAAATTTAAAATCAATGGTTATTAAATTAGAAAAATTTTCATTAAGCTCATTGACAGACAGTGATATTAATTCTCTGAGCTCTCGAGTATTCCTCGCTTCTAATCTGTAAACTTTATCTTTAAGGTGACCCCATAAAAAAATGTCTAAAGGAGTTAAATCAAAATTGTTGGGTGGCCAGCGTATTGTGCCGTTTTTCCCAACCCATTCATTAAAATTATTATTTAAGAATTCTCGAACCTCATGAACATTATGAGGAGGAGCCCCATCCTGCTGAAAAATCAATCTTCTTCTTTGATTTAGTGGCAAGTCATCCAAAAAATTTTCTAAATAATTTTGTAAAAAATTTAAATAAATTTGTCCCGTTAAAGAGTGCTAAAAAAAAATGGCCCAACAAAACGGTCGTTCAGTATGCCACACCAGACGTTCACGGATTGTCTTCCCCGTCTTTTAATTTCTTTTACAAAATTAGGGTTAGTCGTGGACCATAGTCTGCTATTCTGTCTATTTGGTAGACCACAAGTTGTAAACGTCGACTCATCCGACCTCAAAAGGTGATTTAAAAAACGGGGTTCTGCGTTTAGTCTTTCATGCATAAAGTGACAAAACTCTACCCCTTTTCTTTTCTGATCGGATGTTAGGCTTTGAAGTTCTTGTTATTTATATGCCCAATAAGAATTTGTTCTTAGGACACTTCTTACTTTGGTAAAAGACGTCAAGCGTTCCTGTCCTTCTTGCACTAATGCGGAAGATACTCTTCTTATAGAAATTTGTGGGCTTTCTTGAAAATGTAGTAAAATATTTAAATTAGCCTCTTCGTTTGGACGAACAACTCGTTTTTTTCATTCCACAGACGATGTTTCACGAATTTTTCTATATATCCTAAGAATTGTGGATATATTAGGACATTGTCGGGCTGGATACAGTTCTCGATATTCTCTCGCAGTAGCAGTGGCATTTTTATTATTTTTCGCATATAATAAAAGTATCTCTTGCTTTTCTGCATTGGAATAAAGCAACATTGTTAATAAATATTTAAAATTTGGCACTGACAATGTCATTAGGTATCCACACATCTTAATATTGTTTGTGACTTGTCACAGGAAATACTCCGCACCGTATTTAAAATTTGCTAATTTTCGGAATTTCAATCGTCAATATCTCGAAAACTAACAAAGATAGAGCCATAGTGTTACATATATCTGTAAAGCTAATTTTTTGCGGAACTTAAAAATACAAAAATATATAGGATGTTCCCTTTAAAAAAATTGATCTGATTGTCGCCCCCTGTATATTATAACCTATAAAATACTCTGCCAATATATGGGCCCCTAAGCCCACACTAGGTATCTACTATAATTATAGCGTACGTGTGAGCTGATATAACTAAAAACTAAAATAAATTTTGTAAGCCATGTTTTGACATAAACTCAAATTTTTGAAATCTACCCCCGCCCTTAAAAAAACAAAAACTAAAATATATTTTGTTTAACTCCGGACTCAAGTACCTTTCGTTTGATATCACACACGCCATATTTTTACGTAAACTGTAATTTTTGAAATCTACCCCCACCCTCAAAAAAAACTAAAATATATTTTGTTTAACTCCAAACTCAATTACCTTTCGTTTGATATCACACACGCCAAATTTTCATATAAACTCTAATTTTTAAAATCTACCCCCACCCTTTTATTTGGCTTGTGTTCGGTGGATTTTGTTCATTTTTTAATGGGACCATCTCGACCCAAGACCCAGCATAGGTACCAAATTTCATTGAAATCGGGTAAGCGGTTTTTGAGTTATGCGCGTTGGTCGTTACAGACATACAGACAGACAGACATACAGACAGACAGACGGCGCAACAAAAAAGTTTCAAAATCATCTGAAACGCAAAGATATATAAAAAATTTTGAAATCGGAGCAACTTTTTTTTTCTCGAAAAAATTAGGATCACCATAGCTCACACTACTATAGTATAGTATATGTGTGAGCTAAAAATACTAATGGTGAGCCTAAAGTGGCCATAATTTACCAAACCGAATAGTTTTTGCTTGAACTTTCTACTCCCAATGATAACCGAGTTATAGCGATCTTGCAATTATAAAAAATCACCCTGTACAATATAAATAACAAACATAAAATATAACAGGAGACTTTCTAACAACCCTAGTTAAAGTTATATATATTTTAAAAAAAATCGAAATTGGACTTCAAAAAAAACATCTTTCTAATTTCTTTTTTTTTTTTGAAAAAGTAGTTCATGTGACATCAAATTAAAGGCCTTTAAAACAAGCCACCGACCAATTTTGTACTGTAAGTCGTTTTTGAGATATTGCTTTTTTTGTATGTACATGAATGAGCTAAATTATTGGTCTATTTTTTGATTTATAGGAATTAATAAAAATCAAAACTAGCAACCCAAATAATCTAAAGTTTTGGATTTTTCAGTTTTTTCGTGAGTAGAATAAGTTGGCCAAAAATTATCAAAATCGGAGCTAAATTTATTTTGCAGAATATTCAAATGTGGTAAAAACATTTTTAGAGCCCTTTTTTTAGGGAAAACTACTAGTAGTCCCTCTAATCCTCGTAGAATCGTTGGCGCAAATTCTACAGTATCGTCTCTGCAAAATCGATTTCACAAAATCGTACTTGACTTTTTTTTTAAATCAGGTTGGAATCACAAATGGCCGAAAAGGAGGACCAAGTTCTTAATTTTTCCGACTCTACAGTGGGCTGGGAAAATACGTTACATCAACTACAATCTGCCGAGACGATAGCGTTTCAGAGTTCCCGACAAATCGTAGATAAGGTAAAATTTATGCAAGAAAATCTGAGGGTCCGGCAGTGCCTCGCCAAGTTCGCGCGCCGTAACCATCTTTTCTTGAAACATTTCAGCCGATATTTGACCTACCTAAAACTCTACTTCGGAATGAGCTACGAATCTCAAACTTTGCACAGTCGTAGATCTCCATGGAGTTAACAACCCCTTCCATAAAGTAGTAAAGTAGTTACGAAATTTCAAAAAACGTCGAAATTGCCACTCACTGACTCACTCATGTATATATCATCAATATTCTACTGTACTTCCAGACATGCTACAAAGCTGAAATTCGGCAGACTGATAGAAATTATGACCAAACCCCTGGAAAAAATCAAAAAACCCCAAAATTTTAATTTACTCCCCTCCCCTATACATTTAAAGTTATGTAAAAGTAGCATTGCCCACTTCCAGAAATGCTAGAGAGTTGAGCTTTCGCAGACTGATAGGAACTATGATAAAACTATAGGAAAAAATTAAAACACCCCAAAATTCTAATTTACTTCCGTCCCCTATAAATGTAAAGTTATGTAAAAGTAACACTGCCCACTTCCAGAAATGCTAGAGAGCTGAACTTTTTAAGACTGAAAGACAATATGATAAAACTATATGAAAAAATTTAAAAACACCAACATTTTAATTTACTTCCCTCTCATATAAATGTAAATTTATATAAAAGTAACATTTCCCACTTCAAGAGAAACGCTAGAGAGCTGAGCATTGGAATGCTGATAGAAATTATGATAAAACCATGGGAAAAAATGTCAAAAGTCCAATATTTTCATTTACTCTCCTCCCCTATAAATGTAAAGTTATGTAAAAGTAACATTACCCACTTCCAGAAACGCTAGAGAGCTGAGCATTGGAAGACTGATAGGAACTATGATAAAACTATAGGACAAAATTTAAAAACACTACAATTTTAATTTATTTCTCTCCCCTTTACATGTAAAGTTATGTAAAAGTAATATTGTGCACTTTTAGAAACGCTAGAGAGCTGAGCTTTGGAAGGCTGATAGGAACTACGATAAAACTATGGAAAAAATATTTAAAAAACTCAAAAATTTAAGTAAGGCATTGCAAAAGTTTTGACCAATATTCCGCATATTTTACTACTTTAAAAATTAAGTATTATCCAATTCCTTTAAAAAAGAAGTGAAATCATAACAAAAACATTTCATGTAAAAAAAAGGTACGCGAAAATGGCATTTCGTAAAAAGAATTGAGATAAAAGTAAAGCCAAGTTCTCCAATACAAATTTCAAAATGAAAGGTTCTTACTAGTTTGGAAATATTTTTCTAAACTAGCTAATATCGTTTCCACGATTCTGAAATTTGAATGAAATAAGTCCGACAAAAACCTGGAAAAGACGAGGAGTTTGAAAAATGATAATCGCTACGAAATCATCCAATTGATAGTTTCTGGGGGATAGGAAACCTAACCAGTGAAGAGTAATGCTTTTATCACAAACAGAAATAGGTCAGATAAAATATCTCTCAAACGTGAAATTTCGTACCCGTGAATTTAAAAATCAAACAAGTTTCATGGCTAATCGGGCAAAACGAAGTTTTTGTTTCCCTTATATTTTTCCGTGGGTAGCTTGAAAGCTCAACCTCACGGGGGTCCAAGATCTAATGGACACCTAATAAGTGTTGACAGTTAACCGTTTCGTCCCTATGGGACTCCTCAGAACACTGCTGGTCAAGTGACAAATCTTGCGAAGTTAATCAGACGGTTTTGTCTCTAGTTAAATGTAATTAGTGAGCGAACTATAGCAAGAGGCGCCATCTATCGAGACACGAGAGAAACAAAAAATCAAAAGCAGGGAAAAACACTGCTATACAATATCGATCAATGAAAAGATCGAATGCAAATAAAAGAAAACAACTATAGTCCGTGACCTACGACAGCTCTTTGTCTTTTCAGGCCGGATCAACGCATTTTGCATTTTTACCCGTCATCAAGACAGTGAGCGTCAATCAACGGAATTTTTAAGCCAAATAATACTAACAAACGTGAAATTTCGTACCCGTGAATTTAAAAATCAAACAAGTTTCATGGCTAATATAAGGAAAAATATAAGGGAAACAAAAACTTCGTTTGCCCGATTAGCCATGAAACTTGTTTGATAAAATATCTCTATGATCTTCTTCAAGTAAATTTATCAAGTCACATAAACTGATGGATTTGCTCATTGTGTTGCAGCTTGATCCTGACGCACACCACTATCAAAAGAAACCACTGCACGACCTGGATATGGAAGATGAAAAACGACTTAGCAGGAAAATATTCAGAGAGATTAGATGTGGAAAGCTGGATGATGCTCAAAAGGTAAACTTAAGAATTCAGTATAGACGATTTTTAGGGCTAATAATTTTTGATTAAGTTGGTATTTATAAAAACCTTTGAACACAAAGGTAGTCTCATCTAGAGTTTTTTTGGGAAACCCAGTCTTTCTAAAATATGTTAGCTCCCGCTAAATTTCGCGGTTGTTTTTAACTTTTTAAAACCACACAATTGGATGAAGGACAGAGTGCATTTCGCATTTGGACATGCGCACCAACAACCGGAGAGATCCTTTGTCAATCGCCTCGAGAAATGGCGTGTTAATTTCGTTCTCCAACTATTTAAAATTTCTACACCTGAAAGTGCTCGATTTTGGTGTACTGAAGCATAGAACTAGAATTCAGCCCTTCAGCTACGTGGTGACATCATTAGATCTAAAAAGGGGCCCCTTGGAAGTGGATAAATTGGCTGCAAACTGGTGAGTGCCTTTGTTTCTGATTGCCGTTGTGTGGCACAACAATTAACCTATGGACGTTTGATTATTTCGTAATTTCATATCAATATATTTATGTTGGTTCGCGCTTCATTTAATTAAAATATTTACAGTCCATTGCAGTTATCGTTTTTCTAACCGCGAGCTAACAAAATATATATATATATTTTTTAAATATTTTGACCTGTCCTCTCTCCTTGTGCAGCTTTAGGCTTGTTGCTCTAAGGCTAATTCACTTTAAGACTCTTGATTGTTAGAGTCAAGGAGAGAAAGGGGCCTTATTACTAGTAGTCGGATACTATCGATAGTCAGCCCTATCGATAGTTTTCGATAGTCTCAAGAGATACTATCGATAGTATCGATAGTACTATCGAAAAAATACTCTGCCAATATATGGGCTCCTAAGCTCACACTAGCTACTATGTGTGAGCTAATATAACTAAAAACTGAAATATATTTTATTCAACTCCGGACTAAATTACCTTTTGTTTGATACCACACAAGCCATGTTTTGACTTAAACTCAAATTTTTGAAATCTACCCTTAAAAAAACAAAAACTAAAATGTATTTTGTTATACTCCGGACTCAATTACCTTTCGTTTGATATCACACACGCCATATTTTCACTTAAACTCTAATTTTTAAAATATACCCCCACCCTTTCTTTAAAATAAATTAAAATGTATTTTGTTCAACAGCAGACTCAATTACCTTTCGTTTGATATCACACATGCCATATTTTCACATAAACTCTAATTTTTGAAATCTACCCCCACCCTTTTATTTGGTTTGTGTTCGGTGGATTTTGTTCATTTTTAAATGGGACCATCTCGAGCCAAGACCCAGCCTAGGTACCAAATTTCATTAAAATCGGCCAAGCGGTTTTTGAGTTATGCGCGTTGGTCGTTACAGACAGACAGACGGGGCAACAAAAAAGTTTCAAAATCATCTGAAACGCAAAGATATATAAAAATTTTTGAAATCGGAGCAACTTTTTTTTTCTCGAAAAAATTAGGATCACCATAGCTCACACTACTATAGTATAGTATATGTGTGAGCTAAAAGTATCTACAAAAGGGCGGATTTCAAACTTCCTCCCGCTTAAAAATTACCCTTTTGTAATTTTTAATTAGTCTCGGAATCCCGTTCCATCGGTAAAGTGGCAACGCGGGAAATTTTGTCTTTACCTGGGTGACTGACCTTGCCAAGTGCCCATTTTGAGGGGGGCAAATTGTCAGATTTTATATGGACCATAGTGCAAATTTTTGGTCCATCGGCTTCCAACCATTTGGAGTGCGTGTGGAGATATTCCCTAGAATATCGCCCCCAAAAATTTTGATGTAACGTTTGAATCATTTGCCATTTAGAAAGACGATTTAATGTAATTTCTGTTACATCAGGCAGGGCTATCAAAACGGACGGTCCACGATCCTCCACTTTGTTGACGTCACATCCGGGGCTGATTTTTTTTTGATGGTCACGTTACGACACAGCTGATTGTCTTTAAAATATTGAAGTTGGAATGACGGTTCATGAATATTTCTTTTTTTTTTAAATAACGCCGTTTTTGAGATTGTTTTTATTTTATTCTGGCAGAACAATTTTCTTTTAATGTATAGTAATCCTTAATTTTTCATAGCCGCTTCATTAGCTCACACAATCATTCAGTTTAAAGCAGAAGCGAATGTGACAATCACAGATGACAAAGTCAAATACATGTCAAATATAACAGTTGGCATGTAGTACATGGCGGGTAATTTGAATTCAAAATAAGGAATGCTAAATCTTGAAGATTTTAACCTTTTAATCATGTTGCTTTCTTACAAACCTTTTGTGGAATATCGGGATGGTGTCTGAGAATATTTTACTGAAATTTGGCCGAAATCTGTTGTGCCATTTTGAAAATATCATAAAAAAACGTCTGACCTCCCATAAGACCCAATGTAAAATTCAGCCCCCGGACAACAGCTGATTTTTTCAGGGTCGTGGCCTCTATTTTTGTGTTGGCCTTGCATCAGGATCCGGAATAACACAAACAAGTTCTAAAGTTAGAAAATCGTTACGCGTCAATACCGACAGATCGCTAGGGTATATAAAGGACACAAAGGCCTTGAATTATGTAGCGACTCTATCTGCACCAAAACCGTATAGAGTTCATCGTAAGTTAAAATTTGACTGCCTATTACGCGATATAAGTGGGTCTTTACCGATTTTACGCCACTCTCCGCGAGACCAGAAAAGTGTGGGGCACCCAAGGGATGAAAATTCCATTCTATCGCCTCAGATGCAGCGGTCTGCTTAAAGATTTGACGCAATTCTTTGTGTGTGCCCTTAAGCGTAGTCCCTTGGTCCGAAAAATTTTTAGCAATTCTTCCACGACGTGCCAAGTGTGCGTGTAGCCACTAACCTCTTGGTTTTTATTTTTTAGATTAGCCGACAATGTGGCCACGCGTGGAAAGCAGCCCTATTGGAGGGTTGGAAACTTTACCACAACCCGAACATTCCCGAGGACAAAGACGTAATGAACGACAAAAATTCAGACGAAGTCGACGACGGCTATGAGGAAATGGACTCAAACGAGCTTAAACCTGTTGAAGGCAATCATAGTCGTGATGTGTGGAAGATTATAGCTCTGAACTTTTGTAAACAAGTAAGTTTAGGTTTACACATATTCTGCTATTCGTTATGTACTGATCTTTCGGGGAGGGAGAAATGATGACGAGATGGTTTTTAAGGGTCAGAAAAGAGCTGTGCGAATTCTCTCTGGTATAGGTAGGGTTGCCAACTTTTTTTAAGATAAATATAGTATTTTTCAATATAAACCAAGAAAAATATAGTACACCTAAATAATATATAGTATTTTAGGGGAACATTGGCAAGGCATAATTTCTACTTATTTATTTTTGCAAAAACTATACTTTTTTACACCTCTTTTATCTTTTAACAATTTTTTGTTTACCATATGCTTTACCATATGCTTTATCACATGTAACATTTAAATTAACGTAGACCAAAAGCTCATTTTTTATCAATAAAATACTTGTTCTATTTCTTTCCTCCCGCCACTTCAAATTCATAATTGAAAAAATTATTTATTTAAATGCCGATGGTGCAGAATTAGAGAACAGGAATGAAGTCATTTTAAGTGCATTTGGTAAATTATTTTTGTTATTTTTAAAAATATTCTGCCAAACCAGAGTTCGTGGCTAATCGGGCAAAAAGGAGTTTTCGTTTCTCTTATATTTTTCCGTGGGTAGCCTGAAAGCTTAACCTCACGGGGGTCCAAGATCTAATGGACACCTAATAAGTGTTGATAGTTAACTGTTTCGTCCTTATGGGACTCCTCAGAAAACTGCTGGTCAATGTGACAAATCTTGCGAAGTTAATTAGACGGTTTTGTCTGTAATCAAATGTAAATAGTGAGAAAACTATCACAAGAAGCGCCATCTACCGAGATACGAGAGAAACAAAAAACAAACGCAGGCGAAAAACTGCTATACAATATCGATCAATGAAAAGATCGCATGCAAATAAAAGAAAACAAACTATAGTCCGTGACCTACGACAGATCTTTGTCTTTCAGGCCGGATCAACGCATATTACATTTTTACACAAGACGCTAGCGCTATCAAGTCCACTTTCAATCCCTGACTTCGCATGCGCAGATCTACCAATATTATTTACCTCATGTATTAGAATAGATGAATACAGGGTGATTTTCACTTGAATGATTCTAACCACATGAAAATAGAAAGTTTCAAAAACCTAACCTAACAAAACCTAATCAAATCTAACCGAACCGAACCGAACCAAAGGAAACTGAACCAATAATTTTTTTCAAAAAAAAAACTTTCCTGACTTCCTGCCCGGGATCCTAGAGGATGTGAATCCGAACCGAACCAAACCGAACCTAACTAAACTGAACCAAACCTAACCTAACCAAACTAAACTACAACACGTACTGCGACTTAGGTTTAGTTGGGTAGGGTTAGGTTTGGATAGGTTCGGTTCGGTACGGTCCGGTTCGGATTCACATCCTCTAGGATCCCGGGTAGGAAGTCAGGAAAGTTTTTTTTTTTAAATATTGGTTTTGTTTGCTTTGATTCGGTTCGGTTAGATCTGATTAGGTTAGGTTTTTGAAACTTTCTATTTTCATGTGGTTATAATCATTCAAGTGAAAATCACCCTGTACATCTATTCTAATACATGAGGTAAATAATATTGGTAGATCTACGCATGCGAAGTCAGGGATTGGAGGTGGACTTGGTAGGGCTAGCGTCTTGTCATTTTTACCAGTCATCAAAACAATGAGTGTCAGTCAACGGAATTTTTAAGCCAAATAATACTAACAAACGTGGAATTTCGTACCCGTGAATTTAAAAATCAAACTTGTTTGTATGAGAGAAACAAAAACTTCTTTTTGCCCGATTAGCCACGAAACTTGTTTGATTTTTAAATTCACGGGTACGAAATTCCACGTTTGTTAATGTTCTGCCATTTTTGACCTGTATTTTTATTGGTGAATTCACTGTAGTCTTTCGTTTTTGCATAGATTTCGTTTAACACTGTTATTTCAGCGTAAAGTTCGTCCATATTAATATTCATCTTTTTCGTAAATTTAGACCTTCTATAATTGTCTCACACTTATCACATGAAACTTTAAGTTTGTTTTTGGGATTTTAAATAACTAATTGCTTTCATCAAAATTAGACCCACTTATTAAGATATTCCATGGCGAATTTTGCTTTTAAGGATTGCAACGTTTATTTTGTTTTATAACCAAACAAATAGTCTGTTTTGCGCTGTTATATCGCTGATTTTAAGGTTGACCAAGGCCAACACAAAAATAAAGGCCACGACCCTGATAAAATCAGCTGTTCTCCCCGGGCTGAATTTTACATTGGGTCTTATGGGAGGTCAGACGTTTTTTATGATATTGTCACGACTATATTTGTGACAAGTGGTATCTCTACCATATATGTCACAAGGTTTGTTATTTAGTGCCCTGTGACTGAGGGATTAAGGGGAATATGAAAATTAAGTATAAAGAATCCACATTTATACGTGTATTGTATATACATAAAATAGGTTAACAAGAATAGAATGCCAAATTAAATAATGTAATAAGGGGGGGATGCTGGTTGGAGAGAGTTGACCTAGGGGCCACAAGGAATAGACCTTATAGGCCGTAGAGAGTCGGCCTTATGGGCCATAAAGCGTAACCACCATAGTGGGGTTTTACTTAGGTATGTTTAGTATGGGCCACATATTTCAGTGGTGTACTGGGTGTGGTTCGTACGGGCCACGTATTTCAGTGGTGTACTGGGTGGGGTTAGTAGGGACCACGTATTTCAGTGGTGTACTGGGTGTGGTTAGTAGGGACCACGTATTTCAGTGGTGTACTGGGTTGATCACTTGTAACAGTGATGTCGGTCTATTGTCCAGCATCGGCTTTTATAGATGAAATTTGTGCATACTCAGCAATATTGATTATTGCTACGTTTTTATAGCGGTTTAATTAAATTTTAAACTATTTTATGACAATATTTTCAAAATGGCACTACAGATTTCCGCAAAATTTCAGTGAAGTATTCTCAGACACCATCCCGATATTCCACCAAAGGTTTGTAAGGAAGTATCATGATTAAAAGGTTAAAATCTTCAAGATTTAGCATTCCTTATTTTAAATTCAAATTACCCGCCATGTACCACATGCCAACTGTTATATTTGACATGTATTTGACTTTGTCATCTGTGATTGTCACATTCGCTTCTGCTTTAAACTTATTTTTTGTGTGAGCTAATGAAGCGGCTATAAAAAATTAAGGATTAATATACATTTTAAAAAAATTGTTCTGCCAGAATAAAGTAAAAACAATCTCAAAAACGGCTTCGAATCGAATATTTATGAATCGTCATTCCAACTTCAATATTTTAAAGACAATCAGCTGTGTCGTAACGTGACTATCAAAAAAAATCAGCCCCGGATGTGACGTCAACAAAGTGGAGAATCGTGGCCCGTCCGTTTTGATAGCCCTGGACAAACTAACAATCTTGATTTTACAACCGCAGTTGTAAACTCCATCTCACAATTTTTGAGATAACTTTTTGACAGTCATCACCGGTTTACCATAACAAATACCATAGACCAACGAAAAAAAAGTGTAAAAAGTTGTCTCAAAAATAATGATATGAACTATAGTTCTTCATACACTGCTCCAAGCAGGGCTATCAAAACGGACGGGCCACGATCCTCCACTTTGTTGACGTCACATCCGGGGCTGATTTTTTTTTTTATGGTCACGTTACGACACAGCTGATTGTCTTTAAAATATTGAAGTTTGAATGACGGTTCATGAATATTTGATTTTTTTTTTAAATAAAGCCGGTTTTGAGATTGTTTTTAGTATATTCTTTCAGAACAATTTTTTTAAAATGTATAGTAAGCCCTAATTTTTCATAGCCGCTTCATTAGCTCACACAAAAATTAAGTTTAAAGCAGAAGCGAATGTGACAATCACATATGACAAAGTCAAATACATGTCAAATATAACAGTTGGCATGTGGTACATGGCGGGTAATTTGAATTCAAAATAAGGAATGCTAAATCTTGAAGATTTTAACCTTTTAATCATGTTGCTTCCTTACAAACCTTTGGTTAAATATCGGGATGGTGTCTGAGAATATTTCACTGAAATTTTGTGGAAATCTGTAGTGCCATTTTGAAAATATCATAAAAAAAACGTCTGGCCTCCCATAAGACCCAATGTAAAATTCAGCCCCCGGAGAACAGCTGATTTTTTTAGGGTCGTGGCCTTGCTCCAAGAAATAAACGCAATACTCATAAATTTCTAGTTAATTTATTTACAAAATAGATCATAAATAATTTTTCATTAACTGTTCTTAGAATATCCCTAGATAAACATGCAATCTCAACTAAGGCAAGCAGCAATAAACAAAAAAAATCAAATTGAAAATTTTAAATTGTATGAAAAAAAATTGGTAAAAAGTTCAATAGCAAAGAATTATCAGAATTATCCAAAATGCGATAAGACATTTTACCAGTTTGTTTTAATTAAGCAGATTTTCATAAAAATATTTATTGGTGCGTTAATTTCTTGGAGTGGTATATTTTCCAATAGTTGTTTATCAATTTGTCGTCCTACTTAATTTGGCATAATTAAAATAATATTTGGAAACTCCATTTAGGAATGGATCAACCCTTATGAAAAAGCAGCTGTTGCCACGTTTTGCGGTCACGTTGACGCGATGTTGCCGGTTTGCGATGAATGGCAAGACGTCTTGTGGGCATACATGAAGGCAATGGTCGACATTAGGGTTGAGTCAGTGATTCGCGACCACTGTAAGAGGCACAATCCATACTTACCGTTGCCTGATGATTACTGGGCGCAGAAGTAAGTATTGCGCAAAGACATTTGGGTATGGAAATATTAATAACTTGTTTTACACGTAAACCGCCACAATAAGTGATGATAATGATGATTGATATCTGAGTGGCCCTTGCAGCCCTTCAACTGCGACCATCAGTGGGTCTATTGTGGCTTACTTTTGAGTATTTTCTAACCACTGAATGCCTAATCCTCAAAAAGGCCGGCTATCAGTTTGAGTGAGACACTGGTCAGATCTTCTAAATCAATCTGAGGTTTACCGAAAGTGTTCTGACGTAAACGTGCAATAGCCGGACATTCGCACAGTAAATGTCTGACTGTTTCATCATCCTCTATAAAAAATCTACATGCGGTCTCATTCTGTGCATGGGTACTCTCAGGCGACCCGTAAAAAGACCAGTCACTATACGTATCTCCTGTCTGGTAAGTCCAATGATGTCGCATGCTCTTTCTACAAGGTCCTTTAATAAACTCTTTAGAGTGAACCAGTTCTGGTATATTTATCCAGTATTGTTGGAAGCTAATCTCCATCTATTTTTAAAAAAATTGTTGCCCACCAGAACTCCGTCATCCTTATTTTTGACAAAAATAAAATAATCGGAAAGCCGTCATAGCCCCACAGCCTGAATTCCGACACCTTGAATTTAAAACAAATTTTAAGAGAAAATAGCTCAAAAAGCATGTGACGGAATTTGTGATTTAGAAAATATGATCAAATGTGAATTTCTGATTTACATAGATGTATTTTTCGCTTTTAATAAATGTAGGTATGAAAAAAACTAATTTGAATAGACATTGTTTTTGTTGGGAATTCCGTCACTCCTGTCGGATTTCCGGCTGGTTTTTTTGTAACCCAAACCCCGCCTACCCCTTTTTATTGAAAATAATCGAAAAAAGGAAGAAAATTTTGGTTAAAAAATACAAATATATTTGGTAATAATATAGTACTTTATAATAAAATCCGACGTTCCGCTTCGACACTTGACGAACGACTAAAAGAATTTTTCGCGCGCAGCTTCCTTTTAAACAATACAGCTGAAGTTTGCGCACAGTGTTGCAAGATATACAATGTATAGGTGAACTGATAAAAATATTTTTTTTGGAATTCCATTGTAGGATTAGCTTAATAATTCAAAACATTTTTAAAAAGTGGCGGAATTCAGGTGGGTGATGGAATTCGGGTTGAGTACGGTATGTATTTAAAAAATAGTTGCAAAATCGAATATTGTTCCGCTAACTAGCGATTTTTCCGTATGTGCTCTAATGTCAAGAAAACAGTTGTATGCGCAAAAAAAACTCTAGATCTGCTTTGAACACTTTGGTTGTAATGATAATCTACACCCATCCCAAGTAACATTATTACCACTCAAGGTTTTATCAATTTGGTTCCTAGGTTATTTAGAGGGTGCTGTTATGGGTTTTAGGATCAATTTAGCTACATAAAGGTAATTTATATTGCCAATTACCTAAAGGGGTTTTATTCAACCAAAAAGTGATTTATAAAGGGAGTATAATAAAACTGATATTCCTTCTGTTCCTTTTAGATATTTTTGGTTTTATTGATTTCTGATTTATAAGATGGTCTTATAAAACCATTTTACCTAAAGTTTTTAAAAAGAAATAAATATAAACTTTGGTCATTTAGTTTTTTTCATTACTTTAGGTCATCACAAAAGTGTTTTATAATAGAGCTAAAAGGTTATCTTATATCCTTTTGTTTTTATAGTTACCAGTAGTTTAAAAGTAAATATGATTAGATAGGCGGCCATATAGAACCTAGTTTCCTTAAGGTTTTTAAGAGTGGTAAATATAAACTTTAGACTTTTGGTTTTTGCCATTACTTTTAGGCATTTTAAAAAGGTTTTATAGGAAGGCTTAAAGGTAAACTAGCAGAATGTTTACATTGTTCTTTTTTGTTGGTTTCATAAGGGCACTCAAAAATCCTTGTTGCGATACAGTAACAAATAAAACCAAGTGACCACTATAAAACCATAATGACATATATAAATTTATTTAAAAAATATTGTAAAGAGAAAATATTTATCTAGTAGTTTTAACAGTGTTTTTTAACAATAATTTTACTCTAATTTGATTTATGTAAACCAAACAGACTTTTTTAATGGTGAATAGTGTAAATGTTTTTTTTTTTAATTTTAAATATTTGTTATTTTGTTATCAAAAAACTATTAAAAATCATTCTTGAGCTGGCGCGCTTGTTTTGAGAGCTTTTCAGATACGATTTTATCAGAAAAATATTTCTGGCAGGCAATTTGATCGTCAACAAAATAACAAACTCGGTATATTTTTATGTGATAAAATAATTTTGGGACCCTGACATTTTTTGCAATTTTGTGACCTAAATTATTTTATATAGCCATTGTGAATCTAAAATATCGCCCTAGCTTTTATAGGAAAACTTCTTTACTCTAAAGGTATTATGGTATTCAAAAGAATCGCCAGGATACCAAATTACCAAATCTAGTTTTATAATAGGATAGAGGACGTTTCTGAGTTGCTTTTAGAACCTGGCATAATAGCTTTAGGCTCTAAAAGGTTCTATACTGGTGGAACCGCTAGAGGGCGAAGCTGGCGTTTATTTCTTATGGTTTTATAGTGAGTTTAATACATAGGTTGCCACCACCAATTGGGGAGTCCCATTTAGGAGGTCTAAGGGGTATATAAGGGTAATGGGAACGTGCTAGCGACCAAACATTAAAACTAATGGTTTTAAGGAAAGGCGCTGGCAACCTTTTAGCTTCTGCTATAAATAAAGAAATGTTACTTGGGATTACTACCAAAAATCTTTATTTTTTTTAGAATGGACCTTTACGAGGTATTTGCTAAGCTAGAGTCATCCAAAAACGCCACTGTAAGAGAGCAGTCCAAAATTAAAGAGCACATAATCCAGAAATACATTATTTTAGACGGAATCAAAGAACTCTTAACACTATTAGAAAGCTGGTCGGAAGATCCTCAAACTGCTACGCAGTTTTTGAGATTTGCCGCTCATTTCGTGCTTTTTATTGATCAGATTGGACTGGCCAACAAAAAGGAGCAGATTGACAGTATTGTAGAGGCGTAAGTATTTCTGCTCCTTATTATTATTTTTTTAAATATATTTTAATCTAAAAGTAACCAAAAACCATCCAGTGTGTTCCCTATGTAAAAAACACATTTTTTTTTAATTCAAATTAATTTAATATATATTTATTTACAGTTCTCCTTGACATGAATTTATAGTTGATATTGTATTAAAGTGGCACCGCGTCATAGCTATGGTAAACCAAATTTTGCGGCAAAATCTAACTAAAGAAGCCTTAAAAAATTAGTGTTTCACTTTGTACATGCAGTGTGCCGCTCGGGGTTTAATGTTCGAAGGATAAAACACTAAGACCTTTTAAAGGAGAGATCAAATAGGTACATAATAAATAAAGATCCGAAACATAAAAGAGGATCCAAAATTATATTAAAATGTGCGCAAAGATTGATTTAGTTGCAAAAACGGTAATTTGTTTCGTAAAAAGCTCCGTCGTAATTTGTTTGATATAAAAAGTCAATACAACAACGAATAGAAAACGTCAAAGCCCGGCTAAATCAATATGTTCGTAACATTCAGATAAGAGTATATATGTTCCTTTCTAATGAAATCGTTTAGAAGAAGATATCAATAAAAAGCAAGTAAAATAGTAAGCTAATGACTAATTAGTGCAGTGCCTCATTGTGGGAATCAATATCAATAAAAAAATTAAAGGAAGTGCGTGCCACTGTATGTAACCCTCTACTCCCTTCCCGACCATCAAGGTTTTGATGACGCAATGTCACTTTAATACAATATCAACTATAGGTTGATTTTTTTTCCCGTTGACCACAAATAAATATATTTTCTATGCATTCTAAGTACGGGTACTTGTTTGCAGACAAAAATATAATACTTAACGGTTGGCGGATTTTTCTATGTTACACTAATAACTAACTCTATTTTCTACTTATTTTTCTGTCATTATACAGTGTCTTACTTACTATAGTACCTAATGTAAAAATTTTATAACAAGAAAAGCCAATTTCTAATATATATATATATATATATATATATATATATATATATATATATATATATATATTTATCGGTTTCACAACGTTCTACGTCTTCCGATATCCAATCTCCACTCGTTTCTGTTTGCCCATAATTCATCATCTAGGCCTCTTATTCTTATTTCACTATCTATTCCTTCTCTCCAGCTTCTCCTCGGCCTTCCTCGTTTTCTTCGGCCAGTTGGTTTCCATTATAACATTTGTTTAGGTAGTCTTCCATTATCCATTCTTTGTACATGTCCGTACCACACTAGTTGTTTTGTTCTTATATCATCCACTAGAGTACGTTCACCCACTGTCATAATTTCTCTTATTCTTTGATTGGTAACTCTTTCTCTTTTTGATTTCCCTGCTGCTCTTCTCCAATAGTCCATCTCCGTAGCGGAAAGCATTTTTTCTGTTCTATCTTTGATTGGCCATACTTCTGAGCCGTATGTAATAATACTTTTTACAATATATAAGCTTTTTGTCATGTTTTGATATACTTTGGTCCCAAATTATTCCATTTAATAAAGTTATTGCTTTTCTTCCTTGTACGTTTCTATCTTTTATAGCTTTGTCTAGTGTTCCGTCAGCTGTAATTTTTAGACCTAAGTATTTATACTCATCACAGGACTGAATTCGCTGCCCAGTATTTAAGATTAGATCCTGTTTCGTTCCACCAATACACATATACTCTGTCTTATTGATATTAACCTCTAGTCCCCACTTATTGTACTCTTCTATTAGTTTTCGTGTCATATATTCGAAGTCGTCATAATCCTGAGCCACCACTATCTGATCATCGGCGAAACATAAAGTATACAAGGTGGTTTCATCCAACGGAATTCCCATGTTTTAGCATTTTCTCTTCCAGACTTTAAGGACCTGTTCCAAATATATCTTGAAGAGCGTAGGCGAGATACAGCAACCTTGTTTAAGACCTTTATTTACTTGAAAGTTTTTTGGTTAGTTTTGCTTTTATTTTAACTTTTGCTTTACTCTTGCGATATAACTCTTTGATGGCCTTAATTAGTTGTCAATTTCTAATCTAATGCAAAAAAAGTACTTGAATTTTTTGATTTTTTGAAAAAGTTATATTTTTGATTTTTTTGAACAGTTTTCATTTTAGTTGTGTAATTGTCTTTTATTAGGGGTTTTATTTTACGAAAATTAAGATAAAGGGAGCAATTCTTTACAACTGAAAAAATTTGGCAAAATTCGACAAAATTTCTCATTTAAAAGGTAATTTTTAATCTTAAAAACTATGTCCAATAAACTCGGTGTAAGTCAATGTCAGCTGTCTGCTATATTTTATATGTTAATTATTGAAGTGTAAACTTCTTTAGGCGCGTTTAGCAGTTTTTGTGGGTAGTAAATTAAACTGAGCCGTCATTCGGGTGAAGTCGGCTCGAGTCGACTGAGAGGAACATTCAGCGTGCGATATGATAATGCAGATGATTATTAATTTCGCCTTGTTGAAGTTTACACTTCTGCCGTGTGGTCTTAAGCACACACAATTTTTGAAGTGTAAACTTCTTTAGGCGCGTTTAACAGTTTTTGTGGGTAGTAAATTAAACTGAGCCGTCATTCGGGTGAAGTCGGCTCGAGTCGACTGAGAGGAACATTCAGCGTGAGATATGATGATGCAGATGATGATGCCAGTATTATTGATTTCGCCTTGTTGAAGTTTACACTTCTGCCCTGTGGTCTTAAGCTCACACATTCTTTTTTTAAACAAGCGATTTTCAATTCTTTGAATCGATGTGTTACTGAAAACAGATTCTTGTCCTTTTTACAATATTTAAATCTTGATACGTATTTAGAACGGCAATGCATCTACGGAATAGATATAGTTTAAAGTTATTTATGTATTATTTAGCTTTGAACATTTTTGTATATAGGTAGGATATTTCAATAGTTTAAACCATCCCTCAGGGGTGGTACTACAATTTGAGACTATTTTTAACGGGAATCCAGTTCGAGAAAATGACAGTTCGTTACAAATTTTTTGAAGTGTAAACTTCTTTAGGCGCGTATAACACTTTTTATGGGTACTGAATTGAACTGAGCCGTCACGCTCGGCTATGTAACGCTCATTCGGGTGAAGTCGGCTCGAGTCGACTAACTGTGAGAGGAACAGTCAGCAGAGCGATATGATGATGCAGATGAATGCCACTCAGAACAAAATTTATCAGAGTAATTTATACTCAATTATAATTATGTAAATGTTATTACTTTGTATATTACTTTGTCAATATACAACGTAAAAAATCTTGTATTTCGGATTATTAATTTCGCCTTGTTGAAGTTTACACTTCTGCCGTATGGTCTTAAGTACACACAATTTTTATGTGGTTTTTTTTTAAGTGCTATTTCACCTTAGCGTAAACCAAATTTTTGAAGTAATTTGACCTGTAAGTATTAAAAAAATACACTTAAACCAGTCGGTATCAAGTTCATAGACTTTAGTTCTAGACCTTAATGGTCTAAGTGCTAAGTTCTAGGATCTTAGAAATACTGGTGTAGAAATCTAGAAATCGAAAGTACGCAAATATTGTATCCGAGGCGATTAGATAAAAAATTAATAAACACAGAACATTCATTTGAAGAGATATATAAAGTATAGTAAAGAGCTTGAAGCAAGCAAACAAAGATGCTGTTGGATACCAAGATAATAGAAATAGTAATAAGATGTCGTGCATGGAGGAAATATAGGAAATGGTCAAGAAGAAAAAACACACTACTTAAAATGGCTCAGTACTAAAGAACAAAGAGACCTAAAAATCTACAGGGAAATTAGAAGACAGCTAAAAAATTTGGTACGCACGGAAAAAGTTAAATGGTTTAGCGCAAATGCTACTATATAAATACACACGTAGGAAGTATGCAAAGTTCTAAAGGATGAAATTTACTTCCACGGTAAAAAAACCAACAAAAGAAAAAGTAAACATTTAGATCATCGAAACAGAACAATGGACTACAAGGGACAGAAACAAAATTTCGGACTTCCATTGTCTTTATTTATTTTAAACACGACGTTTCGGTTAGTAAGTATCTCTAACCGTTTTTAAGTGTAAACGGTAGAGATACTTACTAACCGAAACGTCGTGTTCAAAATAAATAAAGACAATGGAAGCCCGAAATGTTGTTTCTACTCAATCATTGTCTACAAGTTTCAAACAATGACTACAAAGGACTGCTGCAGGAAACGAGACCCGAACATCTGTCGCCGTCTCCGAGGAGAGACATAAAACTACATAAATAGAAAGTAATCATCGAAAAGGAAACGATAAAGATTAGTATTAAAAAGCTTAAATACGGAAAAGCTAGCGGGCCTGGGGGATTATACACTGAAATGCTCAAAAATGGATCAGAGAAACTACTATGTATAAGAAATCTCATATATTATCAATCAATGCATAAACGGACATCCAGTACCTAATGATTGGAAAATTGCATTCATATCCTCAATACATAAAAAAGGAAATAAGCTGGATTGCAACAATTACAGAGGAATTTCAGTAACCAGTACTCTAAGTAAATTGTACGGCAGGATTCTTGGGGATCTAATAGAGAATTATTTTCATGAACAAGAAGAAGAAGAGCAAAGTGCGTTTCGTGCAGGCAGATCTTAGTAATAATGTTTTTTGCCTTAAGTAATTAAGAAAAGGAGTGCCAGAAATATAAATACTCATGCTAAATTTGTGGACCTCGAAAAAGCATATGTTTCAGTAGAAAAATTATGGACAATGTTAGAGCAAACTAGTATGAATCATACATACATAAAAGCAATAAAAGAACTGTACAAAGGATCAAAATGGAATGAAAATTGGAAATTGACTTTCAAAAGAATTCCTGGTAACGAAAGGCTGAAGACAGGGATGTTGTATCTCTCAACTTATTTTAAAATATATATCATACCGTACGGTAATATAACTTATCGAACGATTTGCTATCACTACAGTTTGATGACGACCAAGTAATTGTAGCTAATGATAACACAGTACTTGGATGGATTGTAAACGAATCATGTGAGTTAGAACTAGACAATGGACAATATCTCCATGCAATGACATGATGACATTTGATAAGACAGGAACAGACTGTAAAGAACTGGAAAAGTAAAAGCAAAATATATTATTGGATGTCTTAACAGTATTTTATGGTGCAAAAATTTAACATATATGAAACAATGGGGAAAAGCACGCTGTTGTATGGAATAGAGAGTTGTCACGTAACAGAAAAATACAAAACAAGAATGGAAAGTGTCGAAATGAATGCAATAGAATATCAATGAGAATATCTAGAACAGATCATATAAGAAATGAAGCATAATGGATAGCATCACTAAAATTCAACTGGTACGGCCATGTACAGTCATGGACTTTTTAAATTACCGATGTGTTTTCTTCTATCAAAATTTATAATGTAAAGATATTAGAAAAAATATTTTTTCATAATTGGTATGTATAAAGACAGATTAAAGTTCACTATTTTTTTGGTTTGGTTCAAACTGGGTTTCCTAATTTCAAATAGGAATATTTTTTATGTTGTGACGTGGCCAATTAAAAAGTCTTTGACTGTACAACGAATGACCGATGAAAGATTACCAAAGCGGGTTCTAGAATGGCAACCAATAGGGCGCAGAAAAAGAGGGCGTCCTAAACTGGAATGGCAACAGTCAATCCAAAGATGAATGAGTTAAAAAAACCTGACAATAGAATATTCTCAGGATCAAAGGAGGTGGAGAATAGGAGCAGGACAACTAAACCGACATAGTAGTAGTACAATTACACTTATTTTATTTATTTATTGTTTTTTTACAGCTACATCAAACGTCTAATGGAGCTAAACGAAACCCATATGGTTGCCTTTTACACCAGCAAACTCAGTTCCAGCATCCAAGTACCCCTTTACGCCCAACATTTGGAAAAAATCCTCGACATGGACGAGAGGAAAAACGCTTTGGAATTCGCCGAGGAGTGCGGTTTGGATGTGTTTTCTATAACTAAGCAAGTCGTTGAGAACATCAAAAATAAGCCACAGGAGACTGATAGTGCCGGTAATCTTAGAGTAAGTATTACCACTTTGTTTAAGAGGAGTTGAAAACTTAAACTTTTTAAAAAGGGCGCAAATTGGCTGAGGCGAGTATTTAAATGAAAGCGAGACAATTCAGAACAACTGGGACAATGGAAAACAGTAGGTAAACTCGGTACGCTGTATGAAGTCCGCTAAGCAATAAAATCTCTTGAGCAGGTAAGGCGGTGGTTGTCAAACAATCTTTTTGACACAATATTGGATTGCTCGCAAAGCACTTTTCTATTGTTCGTCCTTTTATATTTAAAATTTTGGACAAACTGGTAATTCCAATATCGCAAAGTTGTTTTTCCTTTATCTTTTCTAGAATAGCTTTGATGATAACATATTCCTTTGCCTTATACATATCATAAACAATATTTCTAATCGATAGTTTAATCCCTTGAGATAGATCAAAGGTTTTTGAATGCTGTCGAACCCTTTTATATGGTCTGTCCAATTCCTCTTCACTCTTTTTTCGAAGTCTTCTTAAGGTCTTATCTGAAATGCCGCAAGCATCAGACGTTCGTTTTTGCACTGTCAAAACAGACACTAACGGGCCCGAGTTATTTTTTCTAAAGTAAAATAACGTTCCACTTGTAATACCAAACGGCGTTCACCCGGAGATAACCTCCTTCTAGGCGTTGTGTCACCTTGCTGAACATTTTCCATAACAACAAACGTGGAATTTCGTACCCGTGAATTTAAAAATCAAACAAGTTTCGTGGCTAATCGGGCAAAAAGGAGTTTTTTTGTTTCCCTTATATTTTTCCGTGGGTAGCCTGAAAGCTTAACCTCACGGGGGTCCAAGATCTAATGGACACCTAATAAGTGTTGACAGTTAACCGTTTCGTCCTTATGGGACTCCTCAGAACACTGCTAGTCAATGTAACAAATCTTGCGAAGTTAATCAGACGGTTTTGTCTCTAATTAAATGTAATTAGTGAGCGAACTATAGCAAGAGGCGCCATCTACCGAGATACGAGAGAAACAAAAAATCAAAAGCAGGGAAAACACTGCTTTACAATATCGATCAATGAAAAGATCGAATGCAAATAAAAGAAAGCAACTATAGTCCGTGACCTACGACAGCTCTTTGTCTTTCAGGCCGGATCAACACAGATTGCATTTTTACCCGTCTTCAAGACAGTGAGCGTCAATCAACGGAATTTTTAAGCCAAATAATATTAACAATAGTATTAGTTAGTATTATTTGGCTTAAAAATTCCGTTGATTGACGTTCACTGTCTTGAAGACGGGTAAAAATGCAATCTGTGTTGATCCGGCCTGAAAGACAAAGAGCTGTCGTAGGTCACGGACTATAGTTGTTTTCTTTTATTTGCATTCGATCTTTTCATTGATCGATATTGTATAGCAGTGTTTTCCCTGCTTTTGATTTTTTGTTTCTCTCGTATCTCGGTAGATGGCGCCTCTTGCTATAGTTCGCTCACTAATTACATTTAATTAGAGACAAAACCGTCTGATTAACTTCGCAACATTTGTAACATTGACCAGCAGTGTTCTGAGGAGTCCCATAAGGACGAAACGGTTAACTGTCAAGACTTATTAGGTGTCCATTAGATCTTGGGGTTAAGCTTTCAGGCTACCCACGGAAAAATATAAGGGAAACAAAAAAACACCTTTTTGCCCGATTAGCCACGAAACTTGTTTGATTTTCCATAACTTTTATAACTGCTTTAAATTCACACACAATAGGAACCAAACTAAAAGCAAATAAAAGCATACCTACTTATTTATAATAGAACATACCATCCCCAACTGGAGCAAATTTTAATTATTTCTTGGAAAATAATGATTATTAGCATTGACGCCAGCTCCAGATTTACCTGTACTGACCGCAAAATAATTAAATTCTCGGAAAAAGTACCTGACAAAATCTTTAACTTATTGACGCAGAGTTTTTCAAAAGTTTAAGTGAAAAATAAAATAAAATATAAATATTTATCGTGGTATAAGTATAACGCGTAATTCTTGAATAATTTTGTTTTAAGACCGCTGATTTAGCCCATTCATATTATGCCAAATACAGTGAACCAGTAGGACGTCTGGTACGATCAAGTACAGCGAGGGCATTCTAACTTAACTGACTTACTGTTCAAAAAGCGATAACATTTTTTGGAAATTTAATACGATATCGGACTTCTTATATTGTACCGACATAGTTACACGTGATTTGCGAACTTTGAACACCAGAGAATGTCGACAGGTGGCGATCCGAAGCCTGAACGACTTTCTATATTGTCGCGAAGGTGCATTCAGCCCTAAAATATAAACCTTACAAGGCAAGGGCTTAATGTCAGTTCAATATTTTTATTATTTATAGGTAGTAATAGTAGTATTGTGGGGTAGGCTCTAGGCCTGGCGACTAGGCACATGAAGCGCCCTTTTTACCAACCCCCGGGCATCCCCCCTACTGCGTCTTCTGTACAAAGGCCTATGACGGAATAATTTTGGAAGTATGTTTTTTTGACAATCATTTAGATAAGTGAGTCTTACACTACTGACTCAAATGTAGGTACACTGTGACCTGTTGGAAATGTGCATCTACCTATAAAGTACTTTCTATTTGTGTCATTTTGATTCATTTAGGAATCTTTTGAAATCTTATTTTGTTTATTAGTCAATTTTTTTTGGTTTTTTAATTACACAAATACTCTGGAAGCCTCGGAAGTAAGTAGAGTTTCATTGTTTGGCTACAACGTTTGGGTTGAACTGTATTTTAAATAAGATCTTCTTTGTAAAACATTGATATTAAAACACTGTGTCGCTTAAAATTTTCTTATTTCTGAACCCCCCCTTCTCCACTGTATAAAAGTTACCGGGCATATCAATGTTTTACCTAGCTGAAAAATACAGTTCTGCTTTCAGATATTTGTTTAATTACTCAGTGGTTTTTTTGTGTCACAAATTGGCACAGTGTTATTGTTCTATTCACAGTGTCACAAAATGTCACCCAACACATTTTAATTGGCCACAATTGGTGAATATCGAGGGATCTCAGATTCAGAAAGGTCCTCCGTCTCAAGGGTTTCCTCTCTTCTTGCCTCCTTATATGCTTCACATGATGAGTGGAAGTCCGCCGAGGCCTCGTCCTCTGCCCAGCATCGCTCGCACGTCCTTCGGTCTTCACTCTCATTTTCGCCAGGTGTCCTTGTAGGACGCAGTGTCCGGTTAGGACTCCCACTATTATTTATATACCTCTCTTCGTGTTCTACAAAGCAGCCAGTCCCTACGGGGCTTTTTTTATTTAATCGGTTTAGAATGTGTTTCTACGTTGTCCGACGCCTATTCTCCACCTCCTTCGATCCTGACAATCATCTTCTGTCAGATTTTTTTGACTCATTGATCTTTGGATTGACTGTTGCCATTCTAGTTTAGGACGCCCTCTTTTTCTGCGCCCTATTGGTTGCCATTCTAGGACCTGCTTTGGTAATCTTTCGTCGTTCATCCGTTGTACATGGCCGTACCATATCAGTTGTCTTTTAGTGATGTCATCCGTTATGTCTCCTTCGATTCCCATTCTTTATTTTATGATCTCATTTCTTATGTGATCTGTTCTAGATATTCTCATTGATCTTCTTATTGCATCCATTTCGACACTTTCCAATTTTGTTTTGTATTTTTCTGTTACGCGACAAGTCTCTATTCCATACAAAAGCGTGCTTTTCACCATTGTTTCATATATGTTAAATTTTACATTCTTTTTTATCTCTCTGCTCCATAAAATACTGTTAAGACATCCAATAACCTTTTTTGCTTTTACTATTCTTTTTTCCAGTTCTTTACAGTCTGTTCCTGTCTTATCAAATGTGACACCCAAGTATACATACTCATTGCATGGAGATATTACTTGTCCATTGTCTAGTTCTAACTCACTGGATTCGTTTCCAATACATAAGTACTGTGTCTTGTCCACGTTCACTGTTAATCCCCACTTTTGGTATTCTTCCATTAACTTTCTCATCATATACTCCATATCCTCTTTATCATTAGCTACAATTACTTGGTTGTCAGCAAACTGTAGTGTGTATATGGTAAATCGGTCGTTAAGTTGTATTCCCATGCCGTGCACTTTCCGTTTCCAGTTTTTTAGAGCTACTGCGATATATATTTTAAAAAGAGTTGGAGAAATACAACATCCCTGTCTTAAGCCTTTTGTTACCAGGAATTCTTTTGAAAGTCGATTTCCAATTTTAATTTTAGATTTTGACCCTTTGTATAGTTCTTTTATCGCTTTTATGTATGTATGATTGATATTAGTCTGCTCTAGCACTGTCCATAGTTTTTCTACTGGAACGGTATCATATGCTTTTTGTAGGTCCACAAAGGTAACATGAGTCTCTATATTTCTGGCGCTCCTTTTCTCAATTACTTGTTTAAGACAAAAAACATTATCACTACAAGATCTGCCTGCACGAAACCCACTTTGCTCTTCTTCTGCTTGTTCATGAAAATCCTTCTCTATTAGATCTCTAAGAATCCTACCGTACAATCTACTGAGAGTACTGGTTACTGAAATTCCTCTGTAATTGTTGCAATCCAGCTTGTTTCCTTTTTTGTGTATTGAGGATATGAATGCAATTTTCCAATCATCAGGTACTGGATGTCCGTTTATGCATTGATTGATAATATGAGATTTTCGATTAGTTTCTCTGATCCATATTTGAGCATTTCAGCATATATTCCTCCAGGTCCGCTAGTCCGGATTTAAGCTTTTTAATACTATTTTTTATCATTTCTTTTTCGATGATTACTTCCTCTCCGTGTACTTCTATGTCTCTCCTCGGAGAGGCTGCCAGATATTCGGGTCTCGTTTCCTGCAGCAGTCCCTTGTAGTGTTCTGTCCATTGTTCTGGTTTGATGATCTGGATGTTTACTTTTTCTTTTGTTGGGTTTTTTACCGGTCGAATTCCGGTCTAATATTTATAGGTAGCATGATATTAATTATTGGGACAACCCATAACTCCGTTAGACCGATTCGACCGGAACGGTATCAAATTAATTATTAAATAACGTATAAGACTTGGGGTTGTAAAGTAGTGACAGGTAATTAACGACCTGCTAATACCTAAAACTAACCCCTTGGCCCCCCTTATTCGTGACAATATCAACATGATGACCACGTTAATATATTTTGTACTGTGACTCGTATTGAGTTTTAAATTATTTTTAAAACTCTTTTTTTTTTATTTAGTCAGTTTAGAACGTTTTTCTACGTTGTCCGACGCCTATTCTCCACCTCCTTCGATCCTGACAATCATCTTCTGCCAGATTTTTTTGACTCATTGATCTTTGTATTGACTGTTGCCATTCTAGTTAAGGACGCCCTCTTTTTCTGCGCCCTATTCTTTCATCCGTTATACATGGTCGTACCATATCAGTTGCCTTTTAGTGATGTCATCCGTTATGCTTCCCTCGATTCCCATTCTTTCTTTTATGATCTCATTTCTTATGTGATCTGTTCTAGATATTCTTATTGATCTTCTTATTGCATCCATCCTACTTTGGATGTAATGTAATTTGTCTATTACCCTTTTTGGTTCAAGTAACGATTACTTTTTGGGATGCGATTTGCCTTAGTCCCATCTAATAAGGTTTTTTTGCGAGGTATCCTAATGACTGCCTTTCATTTCGTAAAAACTGTTGTACACCTAGTCGAGAAATTGCTGACAAAATGGAAATTAGGGAAGATTAACCCACTAACTTTTGAGTGACAAACTTAAAATGTGTCGTCTCAGTGCAAAATTATTGCTTAATAATCAGAACGAAGCCGTATTAAAGTTACTGCTTGCTGCCGTTTATTATAAAAATACTCTGCCAATCTATGGGCACCTAAGCTCACACTAGGTACTATAGTTATAGTGTACGTGTAAGCTAATATAACTAAAAACTGAAATATATTTTATTGAAATCCAGACTCAATTACCTTTCGTTTGATACCACACAAGCCATGTTTTGACTTAAACTTTAATTTTTCAAATCTACCCCCACCTTTTTTTTTAAACTAAAATGTATTTTGTTTAACTCCAGACTCAATTACCTTTCGTTTGATATCACACACGCCATATTTCCACATAAACACTAATTTTTTAAATTCACCCCCACCCTTTTTTTAAAGTAAAATGTATTTTATTTAACTCCAGGCGCAATTACCTTTCGTTTGATATCACACACGCCATATTTTTACATAAACTCTAATTTTTGAAATATACCCCCACCCTTTTATTTGGCTTGTGTTTGGTGGATTTTGTTCATTTTTAAATGGGACCATCTCGACCCAAAACCCAGCGTAGGTACCAAATTTCATTAAAATCGGGCAAGCGGTTTTTGAGTTATGCGCGTTGGTCGTTACAGACAGACATACAGACAGACAGACAGACGGCGCAACAAAAAAGTTTCAAAATCATCTGAAACGCAAAGATATATAAAAAATTTTGAAATCGGAGCAACTTTTTTTTTCTCGAAAAAATTAGGATCACTATACTGCCGTCCTAAGCATAACCCCCGTATTTGAAAAAAATCCAAAAATGCGATTGTTGGTTAAGACAAGTTATAATAATATACTCTATTATTTATACTAATGAAACAAATCGTAAAACTACAAAAAGTATTTAAAAAGTCACTTAAAATTTTTTTTTTGCCGTAAGGCCCTATGTATTTTCAAACATTCAAACGCGATTTACTCCATTTCATATAAAATTCAAATACGGGGGTTACGCTTAGGACGGCAGTATAGCTCACACTACTATAGTATAGTAGTAGTGTGAGCTAATTGTGTAAAATGTAATGTTCATTTTCAAAAAGAAAGCTTAAAAAATTGTTTGCACTGTTGTTTAATAAATCGTTTTTCTGTTTATCTAGAAAAAACTATCAGAAACCGACAAACTGAAGATATCTTCTCTGGACTGGGTTTTGTTTTACGAAAATCAACGAGTCGAAGCGCTGGTGCAGTCAAATGCACTTATTTTCAGCTTTTTGATGTTGGGCAAAGTAGACGCTGCACAACTTGTTTTCAACAAAATTCCGACAGATTCTGTTGATAAAATTCTTCAGGAAATGGAAGGTAAAACTTATTTATATTTTAGGTTTATTTCTATTATTTATTTATTTCCTTTACTTAACAGTATATTCCGACAGATTCTGTTGATAGAATTCTTCAGGAAATGGAAGGTAAAACTAATTTATATTTTAGGTTTATTTCTATTATTTATTTATTTCCTTTACTTAACAGTATATTCCGACAGATTCTGTTGATAAAATTCTTCAGGAAATGGAAGGTAAAACTAATTTATATTTTAGGTTTATTTCTATTATTTATTTATTTCCTTTACTTAACAGTATATTCCGACAGATTCTGTTGATAAAATTCTTCAGGAAATGGAAGGTAAAACTAATTTATATTTTAGGTTTATTTCTATTATTTATTGATTTCCTTTACTTAACAGTATATTCCGACAGATTCTGTTGATAGAATTCTTCAGGAAATGGAAGGTAAAACTAATTTATATTTTAGGTTTATTTCTATTATTTATTTATTTCCTTTACTTAACAGTATATTCCGACAGATTCTGTTGATAAAATTCTTCAGGAAATGGAAGGTAAAACTAATTTATATTTTAGGTTTATTTCTATTATTTATTGATTTCCTTTACTTAACAGTATATTCCGACAGATTCTGTTGATAGAATTCTTCAGGAAATGGAAGGTAAAACTAATTTATATTTTAGGTTTATTTCTATTATTTATTTATTTCCTTTACTTAACAGTATATTCCGACAGATTCTGTTGATAAAATTCTTCAGGAAATGGAAGGTAAAACTAATTTATATTTTAGGTTTATTTCTATTATTTATTTATTTCCTTTACTTAACAGTATATTCCGACAGATTCTGTTGATAAAATTCTTCAGGAAATGGAAGGTAAAACTAATTTATATTTTAGGTTTATTTCTATTATTTATTTATTTCCTTTACTTAACAGTATATTCCGACAGATTCTGTTGATAAAATTCTTCAGGAAATGGAAGGTAAAACTAATTTATATTTTAGGTTTATTTCTATTATTTATTGATTTCCTTTACTTAACAGTATATTCCGACAGATTCTGTTGATAGAATTCTTCAGGAAATGGAAGGTAAAACTAATTTATATTTTAGGTTTATTTCTATTATTTATTTATTTCCTTTACTTAACAGTATATTCCGACAGATTCTGTTGATAGAATTCTTCAGGAAATGGAAGGTAAAACTAATTTATATTTTAGGTTTATTTCTATTATTTATTGATTTCCTTTACTTAACAGTATATTCCGACAGATTCTGTTGATAAAATTCTTCAGGAAATGGAAGGTAAAACTAATTTATATTTTAGGTTTATTTCTATTATTTATTGATTTCCTTTACTTAACAGTATATTCCGACAGATTCTGTTGATAGAATTCTTCAGGAAATGGAAGGTAAAACTAATTTATATTTTAGGTTTATTTCTATTATTTATTTATTTCCTTTACTTAACAGTATATTCCGACAGATTCTGTTGATAAAATTCTTCAGGAAATGGAAGGTAAAACTAATTTATATTTTAGGTTTATTTCTATTATTTATTGATTTCCTTTACTTAACAGTATATTCCGACAGATTCTGTTGACAAAATTCTTCAGGAAATGGAAGGTAAAACTAATTTATATTTTAGGTTTATTTCTATTATTTATTGATTTCCTTTACTTAACAGTATATTCCGACAGATTCTGTTGATAGAATTCTTCAGAAAATTGAAGGTGAATCTAATTTGTTTTTAGGTTTTAATATTTATTTAGAATTGCAATCAACATCAATAAAACGACGTTTTAAATTAGTTTAAAATGACAATAAATTGGTTAAAAAAAAATCAAAAACGCATTTTTCTATAGATGGGGGTGGGGGTAGGAGTGGTAGGATTTTTTTTTCAATGCTGTATTGTCATCGGACCACTATATGTATACCAAATTTTATCCAAATCGGATAATGGGAAGGGTGTCAAAAATGCATTTTCTACGGAAGGGGGTGGGGGTAGGGGTGGGAGGATATTTTTTTTAAATGTTATATTGTCATCGGACCACTATGTGAATACCAAATTTCATCCAAATCGGATAATGGGAAGTGTGTCAAAAACTCATTTTTCTATGAAAGGGGGTGGGGGTAGGGGTGGGAGGATATTTTTTTCTTAATATTGTATTGTCATCGAATCACTATATGTATACCAAATTTCATCCAAATCGGATAACGGGATGTGTGTCAAAAACAAATTTTTCTATGGAAGGGAGTGGGGGTAGGGGTGGGAGGATATTTTTTTCTTATTGTTGTATTATCATCGGACCACTATCTGTATACCAAATTTAATCCAAATCGGATAACGGGAAGTGTGTCAAAAACACATTTTTCTATAGTAGGGGTGGGGGTATGGGTAGGAGGATATTTTTTTTAAAAGTTGTATTGTCATCGGACCACTATGTGAATACCAAATTTCATCCAAATCGGATAATGGGAAGTGTGTCAAAAACTCATTTTTCTATGAAAGGGGGTGGGGGTAGGGGTGGGAGGATATTTTTTTCTTAATATTGTATTGTCATCGGATCGCTATATGTATACCAAATTTCATCCAAATCGGATTACGGGATGTGTGTCAAAAATAAATTTTTCTATGGAAGGGAGTGGGGGTAGGGGTGGGAGGATTTTTTTTTCTTATTGTTGTATTATCATCGGACCACTATCTGTATACCAAATTTTATCCAAATCGGATAACAGGAAGTGTGTCAGAAACACATTTTTCTATAGAAGGGGTGGGGGTAGGGGTGGTAGGATATTTTTTTCTTAATGTTGTATTGTCATGGGACCACTATATGTGTACCAAATTTCATCCAAATCGGATAATAGGAAGTGTGTCAAAAACGCTTCACAAGATTTGATAGTTAGATAGTTAGACAGAACATCTGAAGTTAAATAAAAGCTTGTAATAAAAATCACACACTCCCAGTGTGCAAAATCTTGTAACATTAACATTGCATTAACAAATTTTTGTTACGTTGTTACGTAACCAACTTAGTAACATAAACAGCAATGCTACATCACTGCCACTTTAAATGTTTCCCCTCTGTTACATAACATTGTGACAATCCAGCTTTGTAATGATATATGATATGAAATCACCATGTAACTTTCTTTTTTTACATAGAAAGAAATGTCTTTGTTACATAGATGACATTATTTTTACCCAGCTGCAGCACGGCGAAAGGAAGGGAATGTTTTTCGCTTGGGATATGTTTGTTTGTGTCGCGCTAGAGCCTTAACAGCTAAACCGATTTTGACAAAAAAGGTGTCGTTGGATTGCTACTGATCCGGAAGGTGCTATAGGCTATATTTTTTTAACCAGCAACCAACATGGCGGTTGAAATTACCTAAATTTTATTTTAATGAAATTCCTTTGAGCATTCATGGCAAATGTCCTCTAATTTGCTTTACATATTGTAGTCCTCCCTGCTCCCACCTATCACCCCTTCTGTCATAATTTTATAAATAATTTCAAAAGTTCTTTCTGCACGCGCTTTAAGATTTTTTTTTCATTTTATTAGTTCCCATCCGCCCCCTCCATCTCTCCTCCTTGTTAAAGTGACTATTGCTAAAGTGACACTATTCTAAATAGTTGATTAAAAAACTGTCTACAAAACGCCTTATATATCAAAGATTATATATTATATAGAAGTTTTTGAAAAAAAACCAAAATCTTTAAGTTTTAAAAGTGAAATAAAATAGCAATGGATGCCAATAAAGTTCCGATTGGGTTATTAGAAGGCAAAACGAATTGGCCAACATGGAAATTCAAATTCTCTATTCTGATTCGAAGTGTTCCAGGCGCAACTGACGTATTAGAAGGTAAATTATTAAAACCTTTACCGTTAAATGAAGCCAACGCTAAACAAGAAGATAAAGGGAAATATGAAAAAGACCTAGTGTTTTATACTCAAGCGGATAGTAATGCCTTGGTATTACTCACTGTAAACATGACGCAGGATACGTTACAGAAGTTAATGAGATTCACGACAGCTCGAGAAATGTGGTTGGAACTACACAGACTCTACGATAGTGCTGTTGAAGAGAAGACATATAACTTGTATATGCAGTTCTTTTGCGAAGACATTGCGACAAACATTTCCAAATTAAAGAACTTGTGGAATGAATTGGAAGTTAGTAAAGAAAAATCTGCTAAAGGTAATCTATGTACTGGCGACTTTCCAGACCTATTGTTGACTTGCAAAATACTGGAAACATTACCGGATGATTATTTTTCATTCAAATCAAGCTGGCTAATGATGGCAAAATCAGAGAGAACAGTGGACAATTTAACAAGTCAATTTTGTGCTTTTGAGAAAGCTTTGCTAAATAAGAATAAACATAACGCAGAAGTTTTAGCAGTAAATGGCAATCAAAACAGGGGTAATGGTTCAAAGTTAAAGCATAAAAGAGACTTCAAATGCAATTACTGTCACTTATCTGGACATCGGGTTAAACAGTGTTCCAAGTGGAAAGCAAATGAAAGACCACCTAAACCTGAGAAAACAGCCAACAAAGGTCAAATTCAAAGTAAGCAGACTAATCCAACTGTCTTAGTCGCTTGAAATTATTCAGGATATTGGTATGTAGACAATAGCGCTACCAATCACATTTGTAATAGAAGAGACATCTATGATAGTTACGAGCCATTTAACGAAGGTTATACAGTGACGACTGCAAATGGTGATGTTATAAAAGCTCTAGGAAAAGGAAGTAAGACTCTTCCTTACAAGCTTGTTTAAATGGAAAAACAGAACAGTATAGCATAAAAGATGTATGGTATGTTCCTGTTATGACGGGTTCTACACCTTATAGGTATACACATTATGTAAAATGAGAACAAACAATAAAATTCTATTCTATTCTATTCTTCCATCACAAGAATCTGTTCTCAGTTTTGGCAGGGCAAGACAGAAATCCAAGAAGCGAGTTTGTATCCACAGCAGAGAATTGTCAATCCAAGATGGTGAAGAAGACAATTTTAATCGAAACCAGATTTAAACATCGTGGATTATACAAGTTAAACCTGAAAAATGTCGTATCGAGTAAAGAAGAAAATGTTTTAAGTTTACAGAGTAACAACAACATTTTCTTCTCTACTCGATATATTGTATAATTCACTATGTTTAGATCAAGCTGGATATTACTACTTTAAAGACAAAAAAATATATGTATAGCAAAACCCTATTTATTTCCTCTTCAAATATAAATTGACATCTTAGTAATTTAACGCGTTACTCTGATTGGTTGACTAAAAGCCCTGCCTACCATATTCTTTAGTGACGTGTGAGCATACCCAAATATCGACAAATCACTGAACGGTCGCGCCATTTTCCATCAGTTTTCGTCCTTGCTAAGGCTATACTTTCTTAGTCCTGTTGTTTTCATTTTGGTGCGAACCTCAAAGTTTAATCTATAACTCAGGATTTATTCTGGGGATTAGCACGCGCTTGGTCCTTCCTAGGTAAGTTTTAGTATTATAATATATTTTTACGTAAATATTATTTTTTATCGCATGCACATACCACGAGACACGTTTTTTTTTATACTAAAAGTTTTATTGTTTAAATATAAATTAAGAAGGGTTTGTAACATCTATCTACTATTTTCGGCTAATTTGTGGTATTCGTTCCTAGATTGAAAATAAAAAATAACCAGACACAACACTCTTCCCAAGTAACATTTCTTTATTTATAGCAGAAGCTAAAAGGTTGCCAGCGTCTTTCCTTAAAACCATTAGTTTCAATGTTTGGTCGCTAGCACGTTCCCATTACCCTTATATACCCCTTAGACCTCCTAAATGGGACTCCCCAATTGGTGGTGGCAACCTATGTATTAAACTCATTATAAAACCATAAGAAATAAACGCTAGCTTCGCCCTCTAGCGGTTCCACCAGTATAGAACCTTTTAGAGCCTAAAGCTATTATGCCAGGTTCTAAAAGCAACTCAGAAACGTCCTCTATCCTGTTATAAAAAACTAAATTTGGTAATTTGGTATCCTGGCAATTCTAGAGTAAAGAATTTTTCCTATAAAAGCTTTAGCGATATTTTAGATTCACAATGGCTATATAAAATAATTTAGGTCATAAAATTGCCAAAAATGTCAGAGTCCCAAAATTATTGAATCACATAAAAATATACCTATATATGAGGAGTTTGTCGTTTTGTGGATCATCAAATTGCCTGCCAGACTTATTTTTCTGATAAAATCGTATCTGAAAAGCTCTCAAAACAAGCGCGCCAGCTCACAAATGCTTTTTAATAGTTTTTTGATAACTGAATAACAAATATTTAAAATAAAAAGAAATAATTTACACTATTCACCATTAAAAAAGTCTGTTTGGTTTACATATATCAAAATTAAAGTAAAATTATTGTTAAAAAACACTGCTAAAACGACTAGATAAATATTTTCTGTTTACAATATTTTTAAAATAATTCTATATACGCCATTATCGTTTTATAGTGGTCACTTGGTTTTATTTGTTACTCTATCGCAACAAGGATTTTTGAGTGCGCTTATGAAACCAATAAAAAAGAGAAGGTAAACATAGTGAACATAACCTCACTTAAATTTTTTGTATTTGTTTTTTAAAGTGTTGTGTTAAATTTAAATGTTTTTTATCGTGCAATTTGCACACAATCAGGAGGGCCAGTGCAATGATATCCGTTGTGCCTGCAGGTTGGAGGGAAACCTCTTATATTGGCCGTTTAAACAGGCCTTATCTAGGCTTGGGTGCCCTACCCAGGAGGATAATAAATAATCAATCTTGCAATAGGTAGGTACCAATCTGTACTAGTACTAGTAAAAACTAAAATACGAAAGTATTTATTTACTACTGTTAGAACCCTTATGGAAACAAAGTTTTATATGACCGCCTATTTAAATAATATTTAATATGCAGCTATGGGTAACCATAAATACAAAAGAATTAAGTTTACCTTTAAGCCTTCCTTTTAAAACCTGTTTAAAATGCCTAAAAGTAATGGCAAAAACCAAAAGTCTAAAGTTTATATTTACCACTCTTAAAAACCTTAAGGAAACTAGGTGCTATATGGCCGCCTATATAATCATATTTACTATTAAACTACTGGTAACTACAAAAACAAAAGGATATAAGGTAACCATTTAGCTCTATTATAAAACACTTTTGTTATGACCTAAAGTAATGAAAAAAACTAAAAGACCAAAGTTTATATTTATTTCTTATTAGTATCTAAAAGGAACAGAAGAACACTTTTTGGTTGTATAACACCTCTTTAGGTAATTGGCAATATAAATTACCCTTTTGTAGCCAAATTGATCCTAAAAGCCATAACAGCACCCTCTAAATAACCTTGGAACCAAATTAATAAAACCTTAAGTGGTAATAATGTTACTTGGGTTGGTTGTTTTCTTCCACTGCACCAGCCCAACCCCACACTCCCTGTGAGTTACACTGCATATAAGACGTTTTGTAGACAGTTTTTTATGAACTTGATAACTAATTGACATCTTTCACAAACATAGAGTGATTTTAAAAATTGTTTCTGCATACGCTTTAAGATTTTTTTGAACATTATTTTACTACTTCCCCCCTTCCTTTGCCCTCCCCACCTTCATTCAATGTTTGTAGAAAGGCACCTATCTACCCTTTGGACATAGTTCAATGTTTAACACAAATGCATGATTTAGGAATAATAAGGTGATTTAGTTAAATAAATTGCGTATGTTTTACACATTGAATACACATATTTCTGTGATCCAAACAAAAATTTGTTTTGATTCCAAAGTGTCACCAGATCAAATATATTGTCACCAGATCAAATATTAAACCTGAAAACCTCACTAAAAAAAAATTAAAGCTGGAAAGGATTCAAAATGTTAAATAATTTGTAAAATCTCTAGAAATTTTCAATAAAATCAATTATTTTTAAAATCTTTCATTTTCCTTTTCATTCTACCAAACATTACTTTCCTTATTTCAGAAAAAGATCAAGAAATAAATAAAATTATAAAAGAACATCGCAGCTACAAATACTATCTTGGTGCATATGAAGCGTTTAACGAATGGTTCAGACAGGTCAAGAACAAACCAGTGAAACCAGAGAAAGTGCCTGATACTGCGCAATTTCCCGAAAAGGTGGCCTACCAGCATCGAGTGTCTCAACATAACGCTGAGCTAACAAGGTTTGTTTTAATTTCTGTTTTTTAATGGTTTTTTATCTATTCGGGCTTGCTTTGTTTACGAAGTGTTAACCATCGATCTACTGGGTGACCTGTATCTTAGAAGCCTAAGTGCAGCGGGTGATGGAAGAGGTTATTTCTTATAAAAAAATTTATCATAAAAACATTTCATGTAAAAAAAGCCAAGTACCTACGCGAAAATGGCATTCTGTAAAAAGAATTGAGATAAAAGTAAAGTTCTCCAATACAAATTTCAAAATGAAAGGTTCTTACTAGTTTGGAAATGTTTTTTTAAACTTTGCTATTACAGCCAAACTTCTTTATGTTCAATTTAGCACTGTGCCTAAGAGTCATTTACAGCCGTAATAGCCAAGTTTAGAAAAATATTTCCAAACTAGTAAGAACCTTTCATTTTGAAATTTGTATTGGAGAACTTGGCTTTACTTTTATCTCAATTCTTTTTACAGAATGCCATTTTCGCGTACTTGGCTTTTTCTTACATGAAATGTTTTTCTTATGATTTTACTTCTTTTTTAAAGGAATTGGATAATAATTAATTTTTAAAGTTGTAAAATATGCGGAATATTGTTCAAAACTTTTGCAATGCCTTACTTAAATTTTTAAGGTTTTTTAATTTTTTTCCATGGTTTTATCGTAGTTCCTATCAGCCCTCCAAAGCTCAACTTTCTAGCGTTTCTGAAAGTGCACAATGTTACTTTTACATAACTTTACATGTATAGGGGAGGGAAATAAATTAAAATTGTCGTGTTTTTAAATTTTGTCCTATAGTTTTATCATAGTTCCTATCAGTCTTCCAAAGCTCAGCTCTCTAGCGTTTCTGGAAGTGGGTAATGTTACTTTTACATAACTTTACATTTATACGAGAGGAGAGTAAATGAAAATTTTGTGACTTTAAATTTTTTCCCATGGTTTTATCATAATTTTTATCAGCATTCCAATGGTCAGCTCTCTAGCGTTTCTGGAAGTGGGCAATGTTAGTTTTATATAAATTTACATTTATAGGAGAGGGAAGTAAATTAAAATGTTGGTGTTTTTAAATTTTTTCATATAGTTTTATCATATTGTCTTTCAGTCTTAAAAAGTTCAGCTTTCTAGCGTTTCTGGAAGTGGGCAGTGTTACTTTTACATAATTTTACATTTATAGGGGAAGGAAGTAAATTAGAATTTTGGGGTGTTTTAATTTTTTTCTATAACTTTATCATAGTTACTATCGGTCTTCCAAAGCTCAGCTCTCTAGCATGTCTGGAAGTAGGCAATGTTACTTTTACTTAACTTTACATTTATAGGGGAGGGAAGTAAATTAGAATTTTGGGGTGTTTTAATTTTTTCCTATAGTTTTATCATAGTTCCTATCAGTCTGCCAAAGATCAACTCTCTAGCATTTCTGGAAGTGGGCAATGCTACTTTTACATAACTTTAAATGTATAGGGGAGGGGAGTAAATCAAAATTTTGAGGTTTTTTGATTTTTTCCTATAGTTTTATCATAGTTCCTATCAGTCTGCTAAAGCTCAACTCTCTAGCATTTCTGGAAGTGGGCGATGCTACTTTTACATAACTTTAAATGTATAGGGGAGGGGAGTAAATTAAAATTTTGTGGTTTTTTGATTTTTTCCAGGGGTTTGGTCATAATTTCTATTAGTCTGCCAAATTTTAGCTTTGTAGCATGTCTGGAAGTACAGTAGAATATTGATGATCTGTACATGAGTGAGTGAGTGAGTGAGTGGCAATTTCGACGTTTTTTGAAATTTCGTAACTACTTTACTACTTTATGGAATTCCATGAATCGTGTAGGGGTTGTTAACGCCATGGAGATCTACGACTTTGCAAAGTTTGAGATTCGTAGCTCATTCCGAAGTAGAGTTTTAGGTAGGTCAAATATCGGCTGAAATGTTTCAAGAAAAGATGGTTACGCGCGCGAACTTGGCGAGGCACTGCCGTGCCCTCAGATATAACATGGAGGTCAATACTCATCTGTTTTTAAGATGTAGGGCTTTTTAAGTTAGAAGAGTTTATTTAAGGGGGAAAAGGGTTTTTCAAAAAAAGAAAATCTGTCACAGCCAACTGAGTATTTAGCTAATTTTGATTCAAAAATGTAGTATTAATTGGACAGACCCAAAATAGCCTTCAGAAATGTATAAAAAATATTAATTTTAATTTTCTTTTTGGTTTCGCTTACTTATTTTTTTTTAATATCAATAATATTTTATTATAATGTCTCCCTAGATACTTATTTTTATTAACAAAAAAAACATTGCGTTTAATAGGGCATTTATAAAAGTTTATACCAAAAAAAAAAGTTTTTCCTAATGAGAGTTAATTATCGTCCTTATGGTTAGATACAAGTCTAGAGGTTCATAGGTTTAGGACTAAGCGTATTCAAAAGACAATTAAATTATGCTGACGTTTAGACTAAGGATTAGCTCTAAAGAAGACTAAAAATATAGTCGAAACGTCAGCATAATTCAATTGTCTTTTGAATACGCTCAGTCCTAAACCTATGAACCTCTAGAGAGATGCCGACTTTAATTAAAAAATATATATACGTTCATGTTTTCTTACATATATTTTTTATTTTTATATTTTGATAAAGTTTAACGCAGTACCTGTGCATTGATTCATTTTGAAGAAAAAAATCTCGAGACTTACAGATGTTACAGCTATTTTTCAAAAAGTGCGGCAACTCTCCCGCATTTACCCTATTCATTAGACAGGCTCAAAATAGCCCTCAGAAATATATAAAAAATAATCATTTTGATTTTCTTTTTTGTTTCGCTTACTTATTTTTTTTTTAATATCAATAATATTTTATTAACAAAAAAAAACATTGCGTTTAATAGGGCATTTATAAAAGTTTATACCAAAAAAAAAATGTTTTTCCTAATGAGAGTTAATTATCGTCCTTATGGTTAGATACAGGTCTAGAGGTTCATGGGCTTAGGACTGAGCGGATTCAAAAGAAAATTAAATTATGCTGACGTTTAGACTAAGGATTAGCTCTAAAGAAGACTAAAAATATAGTCGAAACGTCAGCATAATTCAATTGTCTTTTGAATACGCTCAGTCCTAAACCTATGAACGTCTAGAGAGATGCCGACTTTAATTAAAAAATATATATATATGTTCATGTTTTCTTACATATATTTTTTATTTTTATATTTTAATAAAGTTTAACGCAGTACCTGTGCATTGATTCATTTTCAAGAAAAAAATCTCGAGACTTACAGATGTTACAGCTATTTTTCAAAAAGTGCGGCAACTCTCCCGCATTTACCCTATTTATTGGACAGGCTCAAAATAGCCCTCAGAAATGTATAAAAAATAATCATTTTGATTTTCTTTTTGGTTTCGCTTACTTATTTTTTTTTAATATCAATAATATTTTATTATAATGTCTCCCTAGGTACTAATTTTTATTTAAAAAAAAACATTGCGTTTAATAGGGCATTTATAAAAGTTTATACCAAAAAAAAATGTTTTTCCTAATGAGAGTTAATTATCGTCCTTATGGTTAGATACAGGTCTAGAGGTTCATGTGCTTAGGACTGAGCGGATTCAAAAGAAAATTAAATTATGCTGACGTTTAGACTAAGGATTAGCTCTAAAGAAGACTAAAAATATAGTCGAAACGTCAGCATAATTCAATTGTCTTTTGAATACGCTCAGTCCTAAACCTATGAACGTCTAGAGAGATGCCGACTTTAATTAAAAAATATATATATATGTTCATGTTTTCTTACATATATTTTTTATTTTTATATTTTAATAAAGTTTAACGCAGTACCTGTGCATTGATTCATTTTCAAGAAAAAAATCTCGAGACTTACAGATGTTACAGCTATTTTTCAAAAAGTGCGGCAACTCTCCCGCATTTACCCTATTTATTGGACAGGCTCAAAATAGCCCTCAGAAATGTATAAAAAATAATCATTTTGATTTTCTTTTTGGTTTCGCTTACTTATTTTTTTTTAATATCAATAATATTTTATTATAATGTCTCCCTAGGTACTAATTTTTATTTAAAAAAAAACATTGCGTTTAATAGGGAATTTATAAAAGTTTATACCAAAAAAAAATGTTTTTCCTAATGAGAGTTAATTATCGTCGTTATGGTTAGATACAGGTCTAGAGGTTCATAGGTTTAGGACTGAGCGTATTCAAAAGACAATTGAATTATGCTGACGTTTAGACTAAGGATTAGCTCTAAAGAAGACTAAAAATATAGTCGAAACATCAGCATAATTTAATTGTCTTTTGAATACGCTCAGTCCTAAACCTATGAACCTCTAGAGAGATGCCGACTTTAATTAAAAAATATATATATGTTCGTGTTTTCTTACATATATTTTTTATTTTTATATTTTAATAAAGTTTAACGCAGTACCTGTGCATTGATTCATTTTGAAGAAAAAAATCTCGAGACTTACAGATGTTACAGCTATTTTTCAAAAAGTGCGGCAACTCTCCCGCATTTACCCTATTTATTGGACAGGCTCAAAATAGCCCTCAGAAATGTATAAAAAATAATCATTTTGATTTTCTTTTTGGTTTCGCTTACTTATTTTTTTTTAATATCAATAATATTTTATTATAATGTCTCCCTAGGTACTAATTTTTATTTAAAAAAAAACATTGCGTTTAATAGGGCATTTATAAAAGTTTATACCAAAAAAAAATGTTTTTCCTAATGAGAGTTAATTATCGTCCTTATGGTTAGATACAGGTCTAGAGGTTCATGTGCTTAGGACTGAGCGGATTCAAAAGAAAATTAAATTATGCTGACGTTTAGACTAAGGATTAGCTCTAAAGAAGACTAAAAATATAGTCGAAACGTCAGCATAATTCAATTGTCTTTTGAATACGCTCAGTCCTAAACCTATGAACGTCTAGAGAGATGCCGACTTTAATTAAAAAATATATATATATGTTCATGTTTTCTTACATATATTTTTTATTTTTATATTTTAATAAAGTTTAACGCAGTACCTGTGCATTGATTCATTTTCAAGAAAAAAATCTCGAGACTTACAGATGTTACAGCTATTTTTCAAAAAGTGCGGCAACTCTCCCGCATTTACCCTATTTATTGGACAGGCTCAAAATAGCCCTCAGAAATGTATAAAAAATAATCATTTTGATTTTCTTTTTGGTTTCGCTTACTTATTTTTTTTTAATATCAATAATATTTTATTATAATGTCTCCCTAGGTACTAATTTTTATTTAAAAAAAAACATTGCGTTTAATAGGGAATTTATAAAAGTTTATACCAAAAAAAAATGTTTTTCCTAATGAGAGTTAATTATCGTCGTTATGGTTAGATACAGGTCTAGAGGTTCATAGGTTTAGGACTGAGCGTATTCAAAAGACAATTGAATTATGCTGACGTTTAGACTAAGGATTAGCTCTAAAGAAGACTAAAAATATAGTCGAAACATCAGCATAATTTAATTGTCTTTTGAATACGCTCAGTCCTAAACCTATGAACCTCTAGAGAGATGCCGACTTTAATTAAAAAATATATATATGTTCGTGTTTTCTTACATATATTTTTTATTTTTATATTTTAATAAAGTTTAACGCAGTACCTGTGCATTGATTCATTTTGAAGAAAAAAATCTCGAGACTTACAGATGTTACAGCTATTTTTCAAAAAGTGCGGCAACTCTCCCGCATTTACCCTATTTATTGGACAGGCTCAAAATAGCCCTCAGAAATGTATAAAAAATAATCATTTTGATTTTCTTTTTGGTTTCGCTTACTTATTTTTTTTTAATATCAATAATATTTTATTATAATGTCTCCCTAGGTACTAATTTTTATTTAAAAAAAAACATTGCGTTTAATAGGGCATTTATAAAAGTTTATACCAAAAAAAAATGTTTTTCCTAATGAGAGTTAATTATCGTCCTTATGGTTAGATACAGGTCTAGAGGTTCATGTGCTTAGGACTGAGCGGATTCAAAAGAAAATTAAATTATGCTGACGTTTAGACTAAGGATTAGCTCTAAAGAAGACTAAAAATATAGTCGAAACGTCAGCATAATTCAATTGTCTTTTGAATACGCTCAGTCCTAAACCTATGAACGTCTAGAGAGATGCCGACTTTAATTAAAAAATATATATATATGTTCATGTTTTCTTACATATATTTTTTATTTTTATATTTTAATAAAGTTTAACGCAGTACCTGTGCATTGATTCATTTTCAAGAAAAAAATCTCGAGACTTACAGATGTTACAGCTATTTTTCAAAAAGTGCGGCAACTCTCCCGCATTTACCCTATTTATTGGACAGGCTCAAAATAGCCCTCAGAAATGTATAAAAAATAATCATTTTGATTTTCTTTTTGGTTTCGCTTACTTATTTTTTTTTAATATCAATAATATTTTATTATAATGTCTCCCTAGGTACTAATTTTTATTTAAAAAAAAACATTGCGTTTAATAGGGCATTTATAAAAGTTTATACCAAAAAAAAATGTTTTTCCTAATGAGAGTTAATTATCGTCCTTATGGTTAGATACAGGTCTAGAGGTTCATGTGCTTAGGACTGAGCGGATTCAAAAGAAAATTAAATTATGCTGACGTTTAGACTAAGGATTAGCTCTAAAGAAGACTAAAAATATAGTCGAAACGTCAGCATAATTCAATTGTCTTTTGAATACGCTCAGTCCTAAACCTATGAACGTCTAGAGAGATGCCGACTTTAATTAAAAAATATATATATATGTTCATGTTTTCTTACATATATTTTTTATTTTTATATTTTAATAAAGTTTAACGCAGTACCTGTGCATTGATTCATTTTCAAGAAAAAAATCTCGAGACTTACAGATGTTACAGCTATTTTTCAAAAAGTGCGGCAACTCTCCCGCATTTACCCTATTTATTGGACAGGCTCAAAATAGCCCTCAGAAATGTATAAAAAATAATCATTTTGATTTTCTTTTTGGTTTCGCTTACTTATTTTTTTTTAATATCAATAATATTTTATTATAATGTCTCCCTAGGTACTAATTTTTATTTAAAAAAAAACATTGCGTTTAATAGGGAATTTATAAAAGTTTATACCAAAAAAAAATGTTTTTCCTAATGAGAGTTAATTATCGTCGTTATGGTTAGATACAGGTCTAGAGGTTCATAGGTTTAGGACTGAGCGTATTCAAAAGACAATTGAATTATGCTGACGTTTAGACTAAGGATTAGCTCTAAAGAAGACTAAAAATATAGTCGAAACATCAGCATAATTTAATTGTCTTTTGAATACGCTCAGTCCTAAACCTATGAACCTCTAGAGAGATGCCGACTTTAATTAAAAAATATATATATGTTCGTGTTTTCTTACATATATTTTTTATTTTTATATTTTAATAAAGTTTAACGCAGTACCTGTGCATTGATTCATTTTGAAGAAAAAAATCTCGAGACTTACAGATGTTACAGCTATTTTTCAAAAAGTGCGGCAACTCTCCCGCATTTACCCTATTTATTGGACAGGCTCAAAATAGCCCTCAGAAATGTATAAAAAATAATCATTTTGATTTTCTTTTTGGTTTCGCTTACTTATTTTTTTTTAATATCAATAATATTTTATTATAATGTCTCCCTAGGTACTAATTTTTATTTAAAAAAAAACATTGCGTTTAATAGGGCATTTATAAAAGTTTATACCAAAAAAAAATGTTTTTCCTAATGAGAGTTAATTATCGTCCTTATGGTTAGATACAGGTCTAGAGGTTCATGTGCTTAGGACTGAGCGGATTCAAAAGAAAATTAAATTATGCTGACGTTTAGACTAAGGATTAGCTCTAAAGAAGACTAAAAATATAGTCGAAACGTCAGCATAATTCAATTGTCTTTTGAATACGCTCAGTCCTAAACCTATGAACGTCTAGAGAGATGCCGACTTTAATTAAAAAATATATATATATGTTCATGTTTTCTTACATATATTTTTTATTTTTATATTTTAATAAAGTTTAACGCAGTACCTGTGCATTGATTCATTTTCAAGAAAAAAATCTCGAGACTTACAGATGTTACAGCTATTTTTCAAAAAGTGCGGCAACTCTCCCGCATTTACCCTATTTATTGGACAGGCTCAAAATAGCCCTCAGAAATGTATAAAAAATAATCATTTTGATTTTCTTTTTGGTTTCGCTTACTTATTTTTTTTTAATATCAATAATATTTTATTATAATGTCTCCCTAGGTACTAATTTTTATTTAAAAAAAAACATTGCGTTTAATAGGGAATTTATAAAAGTTTATACCAAAAAAAAATGTTTTTCCTAATGAGAGTTAATTATCGTCGTTATGGTTAGATACAGGTCTAGAGGTTCATAGGTTTAGGACTGAGCGTATTCAAAAGACAATTGAATTATGCTGACGTTTAGACTAAGGATTAGCTCTAAAGAAGACTAAAAATATAGTCGAAACATCAGCATAATTTAATTGTCTTTTGAATACGCTCAGTCCTAAACCTATGAACCTCTAGAGAGATGCCGACTTTAATTAAAAAATATATATATGTTCGTGTTTTCTTACATATATTTTTTATTTTTATATTTTAATAAAGTTTAACGCAGTACCTGTGCATTGATTCATTTTGAAGAAAAAAATCTCGAGACTTACAGATGTTACAGCTATTTTTCAAAAAGTGCGGCAACTCTCCCGCATTTACCCTATTTATTGGACAGGCTCAAAATAGCCCTCAGAAATGTATAAAAAATAATCATTTTGATTTTCTTTTTGGTTTCGCTTACTTATTTTTTTTTAATATCAATAATATTTTATTATAATGTCTCCCTAGGTACTAATTTTTATTTTAAAAAAAACATTGCGTTTAATAGGGCATTTATAAAAGTTTATACCAAAAAAAAATATTTTTCCTAATGAGAGTTAATTATCGTCCTTATGGTTAGATACAGGTCTAGAGGTTCATGTGCTTAGGACTGAGCGGATTCAAAAGAAAATTAAATTATGCTGACGTTTAGACTAAGGATTAGCTCTAAAGAAGACTAAAAATATAGTCGAAACGTCAGCATAATTCAATTGTCTTTTGAATACGCTCAGTCCTAAACCTATGAACGTCTAGAGAGATGCCGACTTTAATTAAAAAATATATATATATGTTCATGTTTTCTTACATATATTTTTTATTTTTATATTTTAATAAAGTTTAACGCAGTACCTGTGCATTGATTCATTTTCAAGAAAAAAATCTCGAGACTTACAGATGTTACAGCTATTTTTCAAAAAGTGCGGCAACTCTCCCGCATTTACCCTATTTATTGGACAGGCTCAAAATAGCCCTCAGAAATGTATAAAAAATAATCATTTTGATTTTCTTTTTGGTTTCGCTTACTTATTTTTTTTTAATATCAATAATATTTTATTATAATGTCTCCCTAGGTACTAATTTTTATTTAAAAAAAAACATTGCGTTTAATAGGGAATTTATAAAAGTTTATACCAAAAAAAAATGTTTTTCCTAATGAGAGTTAATTATCGTCGTTATGGTTAGATACAGGTCTAGAGGTTCATAGGTTTAGGACTGAGCGTATTCAAAAGACAATTGAATTATGCTGACGTTTAGACTAAGGATTAGCTCTAAAGAAGACTAAAAATATAGTCGAAACATCAGCATAATTTAATTGTCTTTTGAATACGCTCAGTCCTAAACCTATGAACCTCTAGAGAGATGCCGACTTTAATTAAAAAATATATATATGTTCATGTTTTCTTACATATATTTTTTATTTTTATATTTTAATAAAGTTTAACGCAGTACCTGTGCATTGATTCATTTTCAAGAAAAAAATCTCGAGACTTACAGATGTTACAGCTATTTTTCAAAAAGTGCGGCAACTCTCCCGCATTTACCCTATTCATTGGACAGGCTCAAAATAGCCCTCAGAAATATATAAAAAATAATCATTTTGATTTTCTTTTTGGTTTCGCTTACTTATTTTTTTTAATATAAATAATATTTTATTGTAATGTCTCCCTAGATATTATTTTTAATAACAAAAAAGGCATTGCGTTTAATAGGGCATTTATAAAAGTTTATACCAAAAAAAAATGTTTTTCCTAATGAGAGTTAATTATCGTCCTTATGGTTAGATACAGGTCTAGAGGTTCATAGGTTTAGGCCTGAGCGTATTCAAAAGACAATTGAATTATGCTGACGTTTAGACTAAGGATTAGCTCTGAAGAAGACTAAAAATATAGTCGAAACGTCAGCATAATTCAATTGTCTTTTGAATACTCTCAGTCCTAAACCTATGAACCTCTAGAGAGATGCCGACTTTAATTAAAAATATATATATGTTCATGTTTTCTTACATATATTTTTTATTTTTATATTTTAATAAAGTTTAACGCAGTACCTGTGGATTGATTCATTTTGAAGAAAAAAATCTCGAGACTTACAGATGTTACAGCTATTTTTCAAAAAGTGCGGCAACTCTCCCGCATTTACCCTATTCATTGGACAGGCTCAAAATAGCCCTCAGAAATATATAAAAAATAATCATTTTGATTTTCTTTTTGGTTTCGCTTACTTATTTTTTTTTAATATCAATAATATTTTATTATAATGTCTCCCTAGATACTTATTTTTATTAACAAAAAAAACATTGCGTTTAATAGGGCATTTATAAAAGTTTATACCAAAAAAAAAAGTTTTTCCTAATGAGAGTTAATTATCGTCCTTATGGTTAGATACAAGTCTAGAGGTTCATAGGTTTAGGACTAAGCGTATTCAAAAGACAATTAAATTATGCTGACGTTTAGACTAAGGATTAGCTCTAAAGAAGACTAAAAATATAGTCGAAACGTCAGCATAATTCAATTGTCTTTTGAATACTCTCAGTCCTAAACCTATGAACCTCTAGAGAGATGCCGACTTTAATTAAAAAATATATATATGTTCATGTTTTCTTACATATATTTTTTATTTTTATATTTTAATAAAGTTTAACGCAGTACCTGTGCATTGATTCATTTTGAAGAAAAAAATCTCGAGACTTACAGATGTTACAGCTATTTTTCAAAAAGTGCGGCAACTCTCCCGCATTTACCCTATTCATTGGACAGGCTCAAAATAGCCCTCAGAAATATATAAAAAATAATCATTTTGATTTTCTTTTTTGTTTCGCTTACTTATTTTTTTTTTAATATCAATAATATTTTATTATAATGTCTCCCTAGATACTTATTTTTATTAACAAAAAAAAACATTGCGTTTAATAGGGCATTTATAAAAGTTTATAGCACAAAAAAATGTTTTTCCTAATGAGAGTTAATTATCGTCCTTATGGTTAGATACAGGTCTAGAGGTTCATAGGTTTAGGACTGAGCGTATTCAAACGACAATTGAATTATGCTGACGTTTAGACTAAGGATTAGCTCTAAAGAAGACTAAAAATATAGTCGAAACGTCAGCATAATTCAATTGTCTTTTGAATACGCTCAGTCCTAAACCTATGAACGTCTAGACCCGTTTTTCCTAATAAAATTTTCATACTCTTTACAACCGTGTAAAAATTTCGAAAATCCATCGATTAGTTTTTGAGATATTTGCTTTCAAAATTCCAAATTTAACATGGAATAATAAAATAAAAATGTAATCTGAAAAATAATAAAATTCTAATAAAATTTTTATTTTATCAGTCCATGTTAAATTTGAAAGTTTGAAAGCAATTATCTCAAAAACTAATGGATATATTTTGAAATTTTTACACGGTATCACTAGACACGGCCTTCAAAACAAGGTATCACTAGACCTACTTTCCCTATTCAAAATATAGGGGTAAGGTATACCCCCCGAAGGGGGTTTGTGCTACAAAAATTTCAAGCCAAAAAGTGCCCCCTTGCAAACAAAATCGACGTGTATCGGCGTTTTTTTAACTTTTTGATGATTTTCGGGAGAATCCAGGTGGTTCCTTTTTAAATTGTCACCTTGTATAGGCCAACTTATACCCATTTGTAATGACGTCATTTTTGTTTATCTTTGTTTAGTATATTATAAACAGCGGTGACAATAAACTTTTAAAAAAAAGTAGTGTCTAAGATTCAAATAGGTTCATATCCGTCACTGTCAATTAAAAAACATTGATTGGCAAAAATATCTACGCCATACGTTTTTTTCTCAACTGGTGACGTCATTACAAATGCGTATATGTTAGACTATATGTGTATTTTTCTACAAATAACACTTCACCTAGAAAAATTATTTTAATATACAGGGTGTCCCATTGAGGGCGACTGCCGAATTTATCTTAGAAACTACTAACGCTACGACTTTGGGCGAAAAATTGTGTTTCTTTGCTCAACCCCAAATAATAAATTCATAAGAGGAAAACGCAGTGAAGGATATCTACCCATTTTTGTTCAAATCTGAAGACAGGCACAATAGATTCTTAAAACTGGAGTATTTGCCTGGGCTAACAGTTTTTCTTTAGGTGGAAGCTAATTACCAGTGACTTGGGCCAAACTGCTAAGACCCTTCTATACAATGTACTGCTCTTTCCCGAAGGATGGCTGGTAGGTGCTAAAGATGCCGATTATTTGAGAGCCGTAGTTATTCCAGGTAATATAATGGTTGTTTCTCTGAAATATACTGCATTGCAAAAGAAAAACACTTTTCTTTGAAGACTATCTTTGGTGTTATTGATCAGGACAGTCCCGTTGCAACCCCCAGCAGTAGTCTGCCATCATATGAATGTTCCATCTGCCTTAACAACTTAAACTTAAATAAAAATTCAAAACCTCCACGAAAGTAAAAAAAAATTGAAAATCACCTTAGCATTCAACAGAAAAGTAGAGACTCAATAACACGTTAACTGTAGGTACGATTGAAAACTACACATTCAAACGAAAATATCGCGTCTTTTAATTGCAAAATGATAAAAAACGAGCAAAAACCATAGCTTATCTAATTTTTTTTATGACAATAAGAAACAATTGTTTTCTCTGTTTTTTTTGCAACATTCTACTTCAAACCTAGATATCTTTCAACCTGATGATTTTACGATGTAAAATGTATGTAACATATTTTTTGGCTACTTCTTCAAGGAATTTAAATATTTGTAAATATACCATTTTTTTGCACAAATTCTTCAGGTAATACTTTATTATTTTGCCAAATTTTGATAATTTGCTGTCTATAGTTTTAAAGTTATAGGACATTTTTTTACCAAAAACACGGTGAAAAAGAAAAATTGTTTTTTATTTTAGCTCACACATATACTATACTATAGTAGTGTGAGCTATGGTGATCCTAATTTTTTCGAGAAAAAAAAAGTTGCTCCGATTTCAAAATTTTTTATATATCTTTGCGTTTCAGATGATTTTGAAACTTTTTTGTTGCGCCGTCTGTCTGTCTGTCTGTCTGTCTGTATGTCTGTCTGTAACGACCAACGCGCATAACTCAAAAACCGCTTGGCCGATTTTAATGAAATTTGGTACCTAGGCTGGGTTTTGGGCCGAGATGGTCCCATTTAAAAATCAACAAAATCCACCGAACACAAACCAAATAAAAGGGTGGGGGTAGATTTTAAAAATTAGAGTTTATGTGAAAATATGGCGTGTGTGATATTAAACGAAAGGTAATTGAGTCTGCAGTTAAACAAAATACATTTTAATTTATTTAAAAAAAAAGAGTGGGGGTATATTTTAAAAATTAGAGTTTAAGTGAAAATATGGCGTGTGTGATATCAAACGAAAAGTAATTGAGTCCGGACTTTAACAAATACATTTTAGTTTTTGTTTTTTTTGTAAGGGTGGGGGTAGATTTCAAAAATTTGAGTTTTAGTCAAAACATGGTTTGTGTGGTATCAAACAAAAGGTAGTTTAGTCTGGAGTTGAATAAAATATATTTCAGTTTTTAGTTATATTAGCTCACACGTACACTATAACTATAGTACCTAGTGTGAGCTTAGGGGCCCATATATTGGCAGAGTATTTTTATGACAATAAGAAACAATTGTTTTCTCTGTTTTTTTTGCAACACTCTACTTCAAACCTAGATATCTTTCAACCTGATGATTTTACGATGTAAAATGTATGTAACATATTTTTTGGCTACTTCTTCAAGGAATTTAATGGTATGACTGACAAGCCATGTTACCAAGCGGTTTTTATTAAATTTATTTTTTTCTGAAAAATCGCTTTTTTTCGGTTTCGAAACGTATTCTAATCAAGCGCGCTTATGTAAATATACCATTTTTTTGCACAAATTCTTCAGGTAATACTTTATTATTTTGCCAAATTTTGATAATTTGCTGTCTATAGTTTTAAAGTTATAGGACATTTTTTTACCAAAAACATGGTGAAAAAGAAAAATTGTTTTTTTATTTTTTTTTTGCACAAAAGTGAGCCAACTTGAACAAACCAATGGTAGTGCAGTAGGTAGCACTGAATAAACATTCAATTGTTTTTTTGCAACAAGAAGTTTTTCTTATTTTGTACTAATTTTCAGTTTTTATGTTTTGGTTTCTAGCGGAGCGCGTGGACGATTGTGTAGTAGTCCTCCTGTGGATGTTTCGCTGCTGTGCTAGTTAATTATAATTTATATCTAATTCTGACAACTCTAACTAACAAAATTCACGTCAATTCCTTAATTCTCATAAAATACAATGTGACTCATATCATCTTCCCCTTCGAGCCTCCTATTTTATACTTTTCCTTCATCTTTTCTGTTCCTCGAATAAATTACTGGTCGAATTACATGTTCGATCATTTAGTAATTTGTATAATTGTATAATTTCCGTATTAGTAGAGCAGATGGCCTATGTAAATACTCTGCCAATCTATGGGCACCTAAGCTCACACTAGGTACTATAGTTATAGTGTGAGCTAATATAATCAAAAACTGAAATATATTTTATTCAACTCCAGACTCAATTACCTTTCGTTTGATACCACACAAGCCATGTTTTGACTTAAACTCAAATTTTTTTAATCTACCCCCCACCCTTTTGGAAAAAACTAAAATGTATTTTGTTTAACTCCAGACTCAATTACCTTTCGTTTGATATCACACACGCCATATTTTCACTTAAACTCTAATTTTTGACATCTACCCCCACCCTTTTTTTAAAAATAAACTAAAATTCATTTTTTTTAACTCCAGACTTAATTACCTTTCGTTTGATATCACACACGCCATATTTTCACATAAACTCTAATTTTTGGAATCTACCCCCACCCTTTTATTTGGCTTGCGTTCGGTGGATTTTGTTCATTTTTAAATGGGACCATCACGGCCCAAGACCCAACTTAGGTACCAAATTTCATTAAAATCGGACAAGCGGTTTTTGAGTTATGCGGGTTGGTCGTTACAGACAGACATACAGACAGACAGACAGCAAAACAAAAAAGTTTCAAAATCATCTGAAACGCAAAGATATATAAAACATTTTGAAATCGGAGCAACTTTTTTTTTCTCGAAAAAATTAGGATCACCATAGCTCACACTACTTATAGTAGTAGTGTGAGCTAAAATGGTTTTATCGGGTGATCTTTGAGATGGCAAAACGCCCTTTTAACTGTAGATCTAAAGGCTTAAGGTAAGTTTAAAAAGTAGTTTTTTTTTCAAACCCGCGCAGGGAGGAGGAGGGGGAAATTTTATCGACATTAGATATTTTTTTTAATAAAATTTCTTAACCAATTAAAAAAAATAGGTGTTGTTATTATGCAAATGCCTTGTGTTATTAAACTAAAAAAACTGGCCATCAGACGCAAACAGCCGATGAGCAAAAACCACACTAACGTTTTTTAAAAGGTTAAGAAATTTTAGAAAAAAAAATATAATCTAAACTAATGCCGATAAAATTTAAGATGGTTCAGGGTGAGGGTGCGCGGATTTGGAGAAAAAAAACTACTTTTTAAACTTACCTTAAGGCCCTAGATCTACAGTTAAAAGGGCATTTTGCCACTTCAAAGATCGCACGAGAATATGGAAAATCTGCCCTACTATATGGTCCAACATCAAGAATTTTTCCAACCTTGTTCCGTTGTTTTCATTAATAATCTTGTATCCATACCACACTTCTGCTGCTGCAACCAGTAAATGCAGAGGATGACCAAAAAATAATTAAGCTGACGAAATACCTTTTAGTATTTATAGTATTTTTCCTCATCTAAAAAACCTTGTTCCCTATTTAAAGATTGACTTTTTCTGATGCATTGGTTGTTATATTGGTAAATTTTGAAATTTTTAAAATTAGTTTGCTATATTTATTCAATCTTGATTTAAAAAAGTTGATATTAAAAACAAATACATACAGAATTTATATCTAATTTTTGCAATAATAGATAATCTTCTATTTTATATCTACAGTCTTTAAATTGTCTATGACTTATATTTTCTACAAGTTTTTCTGGAGAAAGTATTCCATGTTTTAAATTTAAATTTTGTAGAGATTGTGCCCTCCTTATATTATTAATATTTTGGGTACGCATACCTTAAATTAAAAAAAAAATACTCTGAAAATCTTTATCCTATTTGGACTTCGAGTTCGAGTTTCTACATTTAAAATTGCTTCGTTAGTTTGTGAATTTTGATTATTTTCTTGAGATCCTATAGACTTCATGTTTCGATTTCCAGGCATTCTTCTTTTGTTTTTAGAATATAAATCTTATGTTTAGTAAATGAAAACAAATAATAAATATAATTTATATTTATTTCTGACATATTATCAAGTAGCATACATATAAGTTCAAGTCCCATTTTTTAAATGGTTGTATTGTTATGTCAACAAAACTATTTTCTACGCAAGAATTCCTTAAACAAAAACTATACTGTCCTGTACAAACAGCGCGAGTCAAGGATAAAAGCACATGGGTAACTAAAGAAATTCAAAGGTACTCTTCATACATCAAGGATCTATATGTAAATTACCAAACAACTAAAAGTGAAATTCTTTTATCTCAGTACAAAAGGGAACGTAAGGATTACAGGAAATTCCTGGTTGACATTAAAAAAAGTTCGAATGACAACAAAATAATAAATTCTCAAAATAAAACTAAAACAATGTGGCAAATTTTTAACCATGAGACAAAACAAACCAAGTCTCAAAGCAACATTACAATAAAAAACAATGGTAACATAATTCAAGATCCCAACATAATAGCACAAGATTTCTTAAACCAGTTTTCCCTAGATCTAATACCTAACAATAGAGAAATTAAATATGAAAGTAAAATCCCTAACTCATTCTTTCTGACACCTGTAAACAGTACTGAAATTTTGTCAATTATTAAAAAACTTCCAAATAAATTTTCATCAGGTTTGGATGAAGTTCCAACATATATTTTAAAACAGATGGATGAATACATATGTGACCCCCCACACACATTATTAATTGTTGTTTTGTCAAGGGTGAATTTCCTGTGCAACTAAAAAGAGATAAAGTTATACCAATTTTTAAAAAAGGCGATAGACAGGTTCTTGGTAATTACAGGCCAGTATCTCTGCTGCCATCAGTGTCAAAAGTCTTTGAAAGGTCTATATACAATCGATTAATTAATTTCATAGAAAGAAACAATTTACTATATGAAGGCCAATATGGTTTTAGACCAAAAAAGTCCACAGAGGAAGCAATTTACAATGTCATAACAACAATACAGAATAACCTAGAACAAGGACAAAAAACCGCAAGTATATACTTTGACCTTTCAAAGACTTTTGACACGATAAATCACTACTTACTTTTGGAAAAACTGCCACGTGTTGGCATTAGAGGGCTGCCTTTAAAACTGTTACTGTCTTTTATCCCAGAAAGAAAGCAAATTGTTTCACTAACACAAGAACACAGACAGTATTTTTCGAACTGGTGTGACATGCAGCAGGGGGTGGCTCAGGGATCGATCCTGGGGCCACTTATCTTCCTGTTGTATGTTGATGAGGTTCAAGAAAAAATAACAGTTGGCAAAGTAGCCCAGTTTGCTGATGATAAAACAGTGACTGCATCTGGACGTAATAGTCAAGAACTTTCGAAAAAATGCTCTCAAGCTTCCAATGAAATGTCAAACTGGTGTACAGAAAATTCTCTTAGGCTTAAAATGGGGAAAACTGGCTTACTAACTTTTCGCAAACAAATCAAATCTGATGAACCTTTATATGTTCACTTCAATGGAAAGTCTATACCAGTTTTAGAATTTACAGATTTCTTAGGAATCACAATAGATTCATGTCTCCGTTGGGAACAACAAATAAATAAATTAAAAAACAAACTTAATAGCTCTTGTGCTGTTATAAGACGCCTTAGAGATCTGGTTTCATTTGACAGTCTTAAAACATACTATTATGCAAGTATACATAGTGTACTGTCATATGGTATTATTTTTTGGGGGTCCTCCTCTTTTGCAATGGATGTTTTCCGAACGCAAAAAAGAATCATAAGGTGTTTACTAAAACTTAAACCAGGTACTTCATGTGCTCAGCACTTCACCAGACTAAGAATACTGAGAGTGCCATCTATATATTTCCTACAACTTGTTATTTTTGTTAAAAAACACAAAGCCCTTTTTCCAACAAATAGTGACAGATACGGCAGTAATATGACTGTCGAAACCAGACCCAGAGCTGAGCTCGCTATTCCTATGCATAGATCAACATTTTTTGAAAAGGGACCATTTTATAAAGCTATAAAAGCCGACAACAGTTTACCAACAGAGATCAAATCAATTGAGAATGAAATAAAATTTAAAAACGCTACAAAAAACTATCTTTACCAAAAATGTTTATATGTATTTATTTAAGTATTTCACTTACTAATTTAAAAATGAAATAACATATTGTTCCAACTATTTTGTACAAATTTTTGACGTTGCTTTGTTAAACATTGTTTTGATTTTGTCGGCAATAAATGTTTTGAGTTTGAGTTTTTTTTTATAGAGTATTGATTATAGTATATTTGTTTAAATTAGTTTTTATAAAAAAAAGTGGATTTCGAAACATACATAAGCGCGGTTGAAAATTGCAGGTATTAGATTTTTTATTCGAAATTTTAAAAGAAAATGTTTTTTTCTATTTTATAGAAATATATGGTCGTTTTTTAATTTTTTTTGTTGCATATTTTTTTTACAGGTGATACTACTAGTCAGGAAGATTTTTAAAGGAGAGTGATGTGGTATACAGGTTGTTTCACAAGTTACCTGACAAACTTTAACCACAAGTTCTGAATTTCATAAGAAGCAGATTTATAAAAAAAATCATATTTTTTTTAACTTAGTTAACATAACTCTTTAAACAAAAGCTGCTCAAAATTATTCAAAATTTGATTTAACAACAACACCCAGGCATACATTCAAGTCAATGGAGACAATTGAACAACAGCTTCTAAAAAATACGTAGGTTTTTTTTTCACTTTTTCTGTGGGACTTTCTTTTTTGTTAATCGAGTTCTTATGTCACTTAGAACTTATCGCAAAAATTTGTCGGATAAGTTGTAAAAGACCCCTTATAAAAAATGTTATTGCTGATTCTGGTAGTTCAAGTACTTTCAAAATCCTGTTGATACCACTCTTCAATATTTTTAAATATTTAAGAAAAAGGTCGATTAGACATAATTTTAAAAAATCTTGTGCTTATTGTGCATTTTGATTGAATATTTTGCAATATTAGGTTTATTTTTCAGAGGTACTGACATTGCTGTACTCCGTTCTTCACGAATCCGAGGCTCAGGAGGAGGCGATTCGGTTGGCGGATGTCATTGCATCTGAAAATCAATGTTTATTTGAGGTAAGATAATAAAAAAAAAATAAATAAAAAAAACCCAACTGTTAAATCTACTTGTACCTACTACTCGCAGTGGGGTACAAAATTGATAGTAGTATCGTAAAACAAGGTTACTTTGCTTCACTTTTTTGAGTTAATTCGAAAAATTTCATGAAATAAACAAAAATTATACCATAAAAAATGTTTTTTTGGTTTTAATGAAAAACACATGGCATAGGTAATTAACAAAGGACATTTTTATTACAAAATACTTAGTATTATAAATCTGAGGGCATGGCAGTGCCTCTCCAAGTTCGCGCGCCGTAACCATCTTTTCTGGAAACATTTCAGCCGATATTTGACCTACCTAAAACTCTACTTCGGAATGAGCTACGAATCTCAAACTTTGCACAGTCGTAGATCTCCATGGAGTTAACAACCCCTCCAAGTTTCATGGAATTCCATAAAGTAGTAAAGTAGTTACGAAATTTCAAAAAACGTCGAAATTGCCACTCACTCACTGACTCACTCATGTATAGATCATCAATATTCTACTGTACTTCCAGACATGCTACAAAGCTGAAATTTGGCAGACTGATAGAAATTATGACCAAACTCCTGGAAAAAATCAAAAAACCCCAAAATTTTAATTTACTCCCCTCCCCTATACATTTAAAGTTATGTAAAATTAGCATCGCCCACTTCCAGAAATGCTAGAGAGTTGAGCTTTGGCAGACTGATAGGAACTATGATAAAACTATAGGAAAAAATTAAAACACCCCAAAATTCTAATTTACTTCCCTTATGTATGTTATGTAAAAGTAACACTGCCCACTTCCAGAAACGCTAGAGAGCTGAACTTTTTAAGACTGAAAGACAATATGAAAAAATTTTAAAACACCAACATTTTAATTTACTTCCCTCTCCTATAAATGTAAATTTATATAAAACTAACATTGCCCACTTCCAGAAATCCTAGAGAGCTGAGCATTGGAATGCTGCTGAATTATGATAAAACCATGGGAAAAAATTTAAAAAGTCCAATATTTTCATTTACTCTCCTCCCCTATAAATGTAAAGTTATGTAAAAGTAACATTACCCACTTCCAGAAACGCTAGAGAGCTGAGCATTGGAAGACTGATAGGAACTATGATAAAACTATAGGACAAAATTTAAAAACACGACAATTTTAATTTATTTCCCTCCCCTATACATGTAAAGTTATGTAAAAGTAACATTGTGCACTTTCAGAAACGCTAGAGAGCTGAGCTTTGGAAGACTGATAGGAACTACGATAAAACCATGGAAAAAAAAATTAAAAAACTCAAAATTTAAGTAAGGCATTGCAAAAGTTTTGAACAATATTCCGCATATTTTACTACTTTAAAAATTAAGTATTATCCAATTCCTTTAAAAAAGAAGTGAAATCATAACAAAAACATTTCATGTAAAAAAAGGCCAAGTACGCGAAAATGGCATTCCGTAAAAAGAATTGAGATAAAAGTAAAGCCAAGATACAAATTTCAAAATGAAAGGTTCTTAGAAAGTAAAGCCAAGTTTTCCAATACAAATTTCAAAATGAAAGGTTCTTATTAGTTTGGAAATATTTTTCTAAACTTGGCTATTACGTCTGTAAATGACTCTTAGGCACAGTGCAAAATTGAACATAAAAAAGTTTGGCTGTAATAGCAAAGTTTAAAAAAAACATTTCCAAACTAGTAAGAACCTTTCATTTTGAAATTTGTATTGGAAAACTTGGCTTTACTTTTATCTCAATTCTTTTTACGGAATGCCATTTTCGCGTACTTGGCTTTTTTTACATGAAATGTTTTTGTTATGATATTTTTTTAACTTGAACAGTGGAGCAAAGTTTCCAATAGTCCGAGGTTCCTTTGCCCCACTTTATAAAATATGAAAAAAACATTGGTGTTTTATATGTTGGTTTAAACTACACCCAATTTTTAGTTAGCTTTTCCCCAAACATTCAAAATGGTGAATAAAAAATTTTAAAATATTGTTTTTTAAAGTTTTTATTGCATAGAAATCGATAACTGCACTAGACACCAAATTTTTCGAGGTCAAATTTTAAAGGAATTTTAAGCTGCACTTCACTCTGGTATTAACTCGCGACGACTAAGCGGGAAACAAGTCAAATTCGCAACGGATAATTCACGCGTGGCGGCGTTGTGGTGCATGCGCAGATTTTTAATGTGGAATATGTAAGAACCCCCGGGCATCCCCCCTACTGCGTCCTTCCTTCGCCAAGGAATCTGCCCGTCTTCTGTGCAAAGGCCAGAATATCGGGCCACCTCAGATTCAGAAGGTCCTCCGTCCCAAAATACCTCCGTCTTCAAATACCTCTCTTCTTGCCTCCTTATATGCTTGATGAGAGGAAGTGCGCCGAGGTCACTCTCATTTTCGCCAGGTGTCCTTGTAGGACGCAGTGCCCGGCTAGCTCTACGGGACTTGCTATATCCTGTCACATAGTCCTTCCACGTTTCCTGTGTTGGTCCATACCTTTTGTATCTCTTTCTGGGCCCACTCTGTTAGGGTCGACTTCATTAAATAAATAAATACAGCTTTTATTTCAATGGTGGGTGTGCTTTCGGGCTGTTCGGCCGTCATCGTTGGAAATTCGTTCTCGACGTTTCGCCATCTCGAGTGGATGGCATCTTCAGGAGATGTTGACTGTTTGTCGGCTTCTCAAAGACTGTCTGGAAATTCGTTCTCGACGTTTCGCCACCTCGAGTGGATGGCATCTTCAGGAGATGTTGACTGTTTGTCAGGCAGTCTTCGAGAAGCCGACAAACAGTCAACACCTCCTGAAGATGCCATCCACTCGAGATGGCGAAACGTCGAGAACGAATTTCCAACGACGACGGCCGAACAGCCCGAAAGCACACCCACCATTGGACGATGGCCGCGAAAGCCTTTCACAATTTGTAGCTTTTATTTCCTTTGACAATTTTACAACTGTATGGAATTAGTCATAACATTTGCCCTCTTGTCCCAGGAAAGACGACCTCGAATATATGACACGAAAACTAATAGAAGAGTACAATAAGTGGGGACTAGAGGTTAATCTCAATAAGACAGAGTATATGTGTATCGGTGGAATGAAACAGGATCTAATCTTAAATACCGGGCAGCGAATTCAGTCCTGTGATGAGTATAAATACTTAGGTCTAAAAATTACAGCTGACGGAACATTAGACAAAGGTATAAAAGATCGAAACGTACATGGTGTCCCAAATTGGGCACTTTTAGGGGGTTTAAGGTACTTCTAGGGGAGACAGAGGAAAACTGACCACGCATTGCGAGGCTCAAATTTCAAGAGAAGACCTTTAGTGAAACCCGCATTTTGAAATATTGTCTCGTCTTTGAGCTACGGGGACTTTTTGAAAAGTCTGCATTTTTGAAGGGGGTCTATAACTTCGTTATTAGTGGAAATTTTGATTTAGAGTAAATTGCAGTTTTATAGACTTTGTCACGAGGAATTCACCCGCATAATTATATGTTAACTGTCACTTTTAGTTTTTGAGATATGACATAAAGTTGCATTTTTTCTTACGGAATGGCCTATATTTTAATTAATTTTCGAATTCGTCATTGAATTCTTTTCAAAATGATGTATCATATGTCATAGTTTGATTGAGCGGTTTAGGAGATATTCAGCTTTTTCACTTATTTCTAGTGCGCTATGATTTCCTGCTGAGGCAGGTAAAGGCACTCCAGTATTTTTATTATTTTACACAGTCACAAATATAGTAAGGCTGGTTTGGAAAAATTATAATTCAGCTGACGGCCCTCAAAGCCTAATTATAAAAAGTTTTAAAAAATGATACATATTTCAAAATAAAATTAAAACGCTTTTGTGCAAAATAATTTCATATCAAAGCGTAATGTCAAATTGTTTAAACAATTGAAAACAATGACAAAACGCCAAGACGCAAGGCCAACTTGATTTGCATAGTATAAGACAACAAAACTCTAGGAGCATTGAAGTAGGATTTGACCGCAAGGCTTTCACATCAATGGCGCATGACGTCATTCAACGCACACTAGACAAAAATAAAAAACTTTAATTATCTCCGAAACCGCTCAATCAAACTATGACATATGATACATCGTTTTGAAAAAAATTCAATCGCGAATTCGAAAATTAATTAAAATATAGGCCATTCCATAAGAAAAAATGCAACTTTATGTCATATCTCAAAAACTAAAAGTGACAGTTAAAATTTAATTTAGCGGTTGAATTCCTCGTGACAAAGTCTATAAAATTGCAATTTACTCTAAATCAATATTTCCAATAATAACGAAGTTATAGACCCTCCTCCAAAATGCAGACTTTTCAAAAAGCCCCCGTAGCTCAAAGACGAGACGATATTTCAAAATGCGGTTTTCACTAGAAGTCTTCTCTTGAAATTTGAGCCTCGTAATGCGTGGTCAGTTTTTCTCTGTCTTCCCTAGAAGTACCTTAAACGCCCCAAAAGTGCCCAATTTGGGACACCCTGTACAAGGAAGAAGAGCAATAACTTTATTAAATGGAATAATTTGGGATCAAAGTATATCAAAACATAACAAAAAGCTTATATATAACACCATTGTAAAAAGTATTATTACATACGGCTCAGAAGTATGGCCAATCAAGGATAGAACAGAAAAAATGCTTTCCGCTACGGAGATGGACTATTGGAGAAGAGCAGCAGGGAAATCAAAAAAAAAAAAGAGGTACAAATCAAAGAATAAGAGAAATTATGACAGTGGGTGAACGTACTTTAGTGGATGATATAAGAACAAAACAACTGGTGTGGTACGGGCATGTACAAAGAATGAATGATGAAAGACTACCTAAACAAATACTACAATGGAAACCAACTGGCCGAAGAAAACGAGGACGGCCAAGGAGAAGCTGGAGAGAAGGAATAGACAGTGGAATAAGAGGCCTAGATGATGAATTATGGGCAAACAGAAACGAGTGGAGATTGGGTATCGGAAGACATAGAACGTTGTGAAACCGATAAATATATGTATCCCAGGAAAGGCTCTGGCCCGACGCATTTCTGCAGGGATCCACCTCTGGCGAGTTCGTCAGCTTTCTCGTTTCCTGGGACCCATACGAGCTCCACCTCTCTTACTTCGGACAACTCTTGAAGTGCATCTGCGCACTCCTGCACCAAACCCGCGGACATGGTTGGTTTGCCCAGTGCTTTCAGCGCAGTGTGACTGTCTGAACAGAGGCGCTTTCCTGTTTCGTTCCTAATTTTTTCCTCCTACATATTCTCAGCTAGAATCGATTGTAAAACTGCGGTCCTCATATTTTGCATACTCAAGTACCTCTAGCGCCTGCACTACAAACACATTACTTTTTAGTGTTTCACCGCAGAACAATTGGGAACGTTCCTGAAAAAGCTCGGCGAAAGCGCTCTGGTCTTGGCCAGCAAAAAACAGGACTTTTGGGGTCGACAGGAACTGATCGAAGGTCTGGAAGATCTGGACGAGTTTGATATCTTGCGCAAGATTGGAGTTCAAGTAAGCCAGAGAGAAGCAGACCGTCTTACTAGGTTAGGTAAGCAAAAGGAATTCAGCGGTGAGTCAGACGATGATTCAAGTTTAGAGTAAGTTTTTTTATGTATATTTTTTATATGTTGAGAAATAAATTTAAATTAATTTGTAATTGTTTCGAACTTTTTGCGATGCTTATCAACACATGAGTTTTGACAGCTGCCAATAGATCTCTTTAGACGCTAGCGCTACCAAGTCCACTTTCAATCCCTGACTTCGCATGCGCAGATCTACCAATATTATTTACCTCATGTATTAGAATAGATGAATACAGGGTGATTTTCACTTGAATGATTCTAACCACATGAAAATAGAAAGTTTCAAAAACCTAACCTAACAAAACCTAATCAAATCTAACCGAACCGAACCAAAGGGAACTGAACCAATAATTTTTTTCAAAAAAAAACTTTCCTGACCTCCTGCCGGGGATCCTAGAGGATGTGAATCCGAACCGAACCAAACCGAACCTAACTAAACTGAACCAAACCTAACTAAACTACAACACGTACTGCTAATTAGGTTTAGTTAGGTAGGGTTAGGTTTGGATAGGTTCGGTTCGGTACGGTCCGGTTCGGATCCACATCCTCTAGGATCCCGGGTAGGAAGTCAGGAAAGTTTTTTTTTTGGAAAAAAATATTGGTTTAGTTTGCTTTGGTTCGGTTCGGTTAGATCTGATTAGGTTTCGTTAGGTTAGGTTTTTGAAACTTTCTATTTTCATGTGGTTAGAATCATTCAAGTGAAAATCACCCTGTACATCTATTCTAATACATGAGGTAAATAATATTGGTAGATCTACGCATGCGAAGTCAGGGATTGGAAGTGGACTTGGTAGGGCTAGCGTCTTGTCTCTTTCCAGGTGACTTTATTATCATTATTTTGACTGATGACTTTTTGTAAAAAACAAAAGTTGCGTAAACATGCCGTTTCGTGGTGTGTTTTCTCAAAAATGTGATAGTGGTATACATCCACCCTGCCACATTTTTGGAATTTCCTGGAATCTTAACTTAGGTGTCTAAATAAGTAAGTGAAATTAATTAAAAACTTTTGAGATAGTATAATTCCAATCACGGCTAATTTATAGTTAAAATATTAAAGTAAGGGAACTGTGAAATAGTTATATTTAAGGTGAAATAAAAGAATTTTGAACAACATCAATTTACAAAAATAAATTTTTAAATAAGAACCCACTGTCATCCCTTGATAAAACTTGGCTTACATGTAAATACATAGTCTAGAAAACAAATATAAAAAAATTGAACAAAATAAAAAATACGTTTTTAAACTACATCAAAACTAAATTTTGTGGTTAGACCCCTACATTTTTTTTACAAGAAGGATGTCACTAGGCATACCATAATTAAGCTTGTGGACCTATAATGTTACACAGCCACTTTTACCTCGATATGCCCAAGACTTTATGAATAACAAGGGTTTAAAGAAATCAAGTCAGTCCTAAAAAAGACGATATAAGGCAAGTAAAAAAAATCATAACTCTAAAACTAGACTGCTAAAAAATCTAAAAATTTGCATTTTTACTTCTTACATACCCAGCTGGTGTATTTCGCTACTCAAAAAGGGCAGATTCCTAATTATTAGATAGTTTTTGGTCGTGCCAAATTTAGGTCCGATAACTTCGCCGACAACGATAACTTGACAGTTCGAAATATCATTTTTGGTACCGGTTTTAGTCGACGCCGACCGACGGTGCGGCTATTGGTCGTTTGGTGTGAAAGACTATTAAAATCGAGATAATGAATAGGGGAAGATGAGGGAATATTTTTTTTGGAAAACTTTATTTGTAATTTTATTGGTTTGTTTGTGGTCAAATATAAGTCTTGCTATGTGTAGTTTTTAAATTTTTCTTGTGTTAAACAAGTAGTATAGAATGGAAATGTTTCGTTTACCCCTTCGTTTTGACTCTCGTGGGGTAATAGGAAACATCGTAATGGGGCAATAAGTAATTAATTATTTTTTGTTGCATATTGAGTTAAGTATATATCTTTAAATTTGACTTATGTAAAGCTGTAGAAATAGCAAGTTGCAGAAATATTAAATGACATCTAACGCAAATATTCCACAGTACAGTACAACTTCGGTAATCTGGACAGATATCGGCACAGCTACCGGAATGATCGAGGTATCCGGACTACTGAAGTATATTTTTTCATTGTGTTTTTTTTCAACAAAACATAGGTTTAAATATATTTTTATTTACTTAATTAAAAAGAAAACGTTGCAAAATACTATCAAGAACACAAAAAGGAGATACTGAGAGCATTACCTACCTGGCAAAACTCAAAAGATAATAAAAGTAAATAATGTATATGTTCTACAAAATAATAATAAAACGCTGATATTGTCACAGAGAAAAATGGACCTAGGGGTCTTTAGTTTGGGGGCGTAGAAAATTATCGGAAACGGGGGGAGTTTAATACATATATTTCGTTTATAATTATACAGCGGATAAATCGACAGAAATTATAGCCTACGCTAACCTACCCAAAAAAAATATGGAGAACCATAAATACGGCCATTAGGGCCTTACTGTGAATTATGCCGGGTAGGACTCGGGGGACGCAGTACACAGGACCACAGGTTCAGGGTTAAAAAAAGAGACGACGTCCAGAAACTGGTTACGAAGCTCAGCGGACGTCCAGAAACTGGTTACGAACGCTTAGTTAAGGGGCAAATGAGACGACGTCCAGAAACTGGTTACGAAGCTCAGCAGGACGTCCAGAAACTGGTTACGAACGCTTAGTTAGGAGTGGACCCCGAGTACTGGTCACTTGTATGGTGTGTTAAATCGCCTTTTATATTAAATTATTGCAAATTCAGCAATATTGCTAGTGACGATGGTTTTCGATACTTAGGTACCACAATTATTATTATTGCCAATAACTTGGTATTTTATAATAATAGATGCACGCCTTTAATTTATATGGATCCCAAGAATTAAATTAATACGAAGTGCATCTGTTTTGTTTAGATAAATGTATCACTTTGGGATAGTTTAATTATGATCTATGTGACAATATGTCAAAAATTACTGAACCGATCCAAATTTGTTTCTTTTTTAATAAGACAAACTTTGTTATGATTTCTGTAAAAAATTTTTTTAAATTCCTTAGTTTTGAAAAAAAAGGAGTTTTTGTTTAGCAACACTACTTTGTTTTTGGTGTAAATTTATTTTTTCGGAACGCTTTTGCCATTTTTTAACGTCATGCCACACTCTCGCACGACTACAAAGCCGTCAATGATATCAGTCGCACTAGATTTTGTTGGATAAGTTGGATTTATTTTTATTTGTTTAAATATTTAGTTAGTGTCCGGATTACAGAGTTGAAAAATTGTAAATTGGTCGGTTGGTAAAAGGCGCCGGATTACGGGAGTCCGATTTAGCGCGTATCCGGAGTATCGAAGTTGTACTATACACCGGTATATTAGCTCACACATATACTATACTATAGTGGTGTGAGCTATAGTGATCCTCATTTTTTCGAGAAAAAAAAAAGTTGCTCCCATTTCAAAAATTTTTATATATCTTTGCGTTTCAGATGATTTTGAAACTTTTTGTCGCGCCGTCTGTCTGTCTCTATGTCTGTCTGTCTGTAACGACCAACGCGCATAACTCAAAAACCGCTTGCCCGATTTCAATGAAATTTGGTACCTAGGCTGGGTCTTGGGTCGAGATGGTCCCATTTAAAAATGAACAAAATCCACCGAACACAAGCCAAATACAAGGTGAAAATATGGCGTGTGTCATATCAAACGAAGGGTAATTGAGTCTGGAGTTAAACAAAATAGATTTTTGTTTAAAAAAAAGGGTGGGGGTAGATTAAAAAAATTAGAGTTTACGTAAAAATATGGCGTGTGTGATATCAAACGAAAGGTAATTGAGTTCGGAGTTAAACAAAATACATTTTAATTTTTGTTTTTTTTAAGGGTGGGGGTAGATTTCAAAAATTTGAGTTTAAGTCAAAACATGGCTTGTGTGGTATCAAACAAAAGGTAATTTAGTCTGGAGTTGAATAAAATATATTTCAGTTTTTAGTTATATTAGCTCACACGTACACCATAACTATAGTACCTAGTGTGAGCTTAGGGGCCCATATATTGGCAGAGTATTTAGGGGATATTGTCGCCATTTACTTTCAAAACAGGTATTAACTCTCAAATTATTTTAAAATTATAAATAATAAGATGAAAAAGTTCCATTAAAGAATTACTAACAGGAAATTTTTTTTCTGTACCTTAAAAAATGTGTTTAAAAGTTAATGCCAATATACAAGTATTTTTGCTGGGGAAAAAGTTAGGTTTCTCGGTCAAATAAGGCTATGTTGGAAAATTTTGCCAGTTAGAAATCACTTAAAAAATAGACCGGTGTACTGTGGACTATTTGAGTTAGATGCCATTTAATATTTTTGCAACTTGCCATTTCTAAAGCTGTGAATAGATCACTTTTGTCAAATTTGAAGGCAACTTCACTATTGAAATCAATATGCAACAAGAAAGAATATAGGTATATTTCTTATTGCCCCATTATGATGTTTTTGAAGTGTAAACTTCTTTAGGCGCGTTTAGCAGTTTTTGTAGGTAGTGAATTGAACTGATTCGTCAGTCTCGGCTATGTAACACTCATTCGGGTGAAGTCGGCTCGAGTCGATTAACTGTGAGAGGAACATTCAGCGAGCGATATGATGATGCAGATGAAGGCCAGTATTATTAATTTCGTCTTGTTGAAGTTTACACTTCTGCCGTGTGGTCTTAAGCACACACAATGTTTTTTTTTATTAGTCTACGATATTCAAAACGAAAGGGTAGTAAGAATCATTTCCATTCTGAACTACTTGTTTATGACAAGCAAAATTTAAAAGAATACATAGAAAGTCTTACATTTGACATTAAACTTAAGTATTAAAACCAAAATAAAGTGTTTCCTTCAGACAAAAAAAATATTTTCTGAAATGGTTTGCTTGTCAAAAATATGTATAAAAAAGGGCACAAAAGTGCTAAAAGTTTATTAATATTGTAGTAGAAGAACTTTTCAGAAGGTTTTTCAGATATCTTAAATGACAAAAGACAAAATGCAAGAGTAGCAAAAAATATTTCCTATTACCTGTTACCCCACCTTTACCAATGTCAAATAAATGGGTTCCACCTACGGAACTGTAACAACCAGAGACTGATGAATCTTCTTCCATTTGTCCCTGGTTCCGCTCAACACTGCTGTGACCTGTGCAGCCAGCACCACCAAATGACGCGGAATTTAATAGAAGCTCGCTAAAACGACATGTGACCTTCAAATGTCAACAGTGTCAAATTGCGTTAGTCATCGTGGCTCGACCAAAAACTATCTACTAAACTTAATAAAGACGCTTGATTGACGGAAAAAAAATAACATAAATTCTACTGGGTATTGTACTTTATTAACTACCTTACAAAACCTAGACAAAAAAGTTTAAAAAAAAATTAAGTCTAACAATAATGCACAAATTAAAATTAAAACCATGTTTATCACAAAATGGAAGAGACAAAGTTCGACAAAACTGCACAATATCTATTGATAGTTTGACGATAATTAAATTTAAATCAAATTTGTAATATCATATTATAATTGTCAAAATAAAGTTGCTTAAATTTATATTTAAATATAAACAAAAACCAATAGGGATTATAATAAGAGTCTAGAAATTTGTAGCCAGAACTTTATAGTAATCAAATATTTTTTTTGTGGCAATATAGATCTTTAAACTATGAAAATCATCACGCACGCAATAACTTTTAATTTATTTCAGTCTTTTATTTATTTTAAAATCTGCAGTAATTCATTTGATCTGCATTAGTCTATTTAAAATCCTAAAATTTTATTACTGAGTGTGCACTGTGACGTACCAAAGAGGGGGCTTAATCTTCGGCAAAAATATCGTTTGCATATTTTACCATATGGGCCTTTCTATGTCAACTCACCCACCTTTTGCACTTGAAAATTTTGATTTGATTAACAATTTATTTTTTGGTTCCTCTATAGATACCGATTACATCAAGAAAAAAAAATTGAAAAAATGTTGCGATTCCTTAAATCTACAGGGTGTTTTATCTTCTTAATTGGCCAAAACATATCTATGGTTTATGATTTTTCCTGAAAAAAATACGAACTTTGCAAAAAAAAAATTACTAATGTTTAGAAATAAAAACAAGAGGCTTTAAGAAAAATAATTGAAGATGAACTTCACTACTGAAATCAATATGCAACAAGAAAGAATATAGGTATATTTCTTATTGCCCCATTAAGATGTTTTTTATTAGCACACGATAGTCAAAACGAAAGGGTAATAAGAATCATTTCCATTCTGAAGTACTTGTTTATGACAAGCAAAATTTAAAACAATACATAGAAAGTCTTACATTTGACACCAAACTTAAGTATTAAAACTGAAAATAAAGTCTTCAGACAAAAAAAATGTTTTCTAAAATGGTTTGCTTGTCAAAAATATGTTTCAAAAAGAGCACAAAAGTGCTAAAAGTTTATTAATATTGTAGTAGAAGAACTTTACGAGTTTTTCATTTATCTCAAAAGACAAAATGCAAGAGTAGCAAAAAATATTTCCTATTACCCCATCTTTCCCTATGTCAAATAAATGGGTTCCACCCACGGAACTGTAACACACAGAGACCAGAGACTGATGAATCTTCTTCCATCTGTCCCTGGTTCCCCTCAATACTGCTGTGACCTGTGCAGCCAGCACCACCAAATGACGCGGAATTTAATAGAAGCTCGCTAAAACGACATGTGACGTTTAAATGTCAACAGTGTCAAATTGCGTTAGTCATCGTGGCTCGACCAAAAACTATCTACTAATCTTAGTGAAGACGCTTGATTGACGGGAAAAAAATAACAAAAATTCTACTGGGTATTGTACTTTATTAACTACCTTACAAAACCTAGACAAAAAAGTTTAAAAAAAATTAAGTCTAACAATAATGCACAAATTAAAATTAAAACCATGTTTATCACAAAATGGAAGAGACAAAGTTCGACAAAACTGCACAATATCTATTGATAGTTTGACGATAATTAAATTTAAATCAAATTTGTAATATCATATTATAATTGTCAAAATAAAGTTGCTTAAATTTATATTTAAATATAAACAAAAACCAATACTTTATAGTAATCGAATATTTTTTTTTGTGGCAATATGGATCTTTAAACTATGAAAATCATCACGCACGCAATAACTTTTAAGGTATTTCAGTCGTTTATTTATTTTAAAATCTGCAGTAATTCATTTGATCTGCATAAGTCTATTTAAATTCCTAAAATTTTATTACTGAGTGTGCACTGTGACGTACCAAAGAGGGGGCTTAATCTTCGGCAAAAATATCGTGGCTATTTGTTTGCTTCTGTTTCAGCACAATGCTAATAATATTAAAAATATCGTTTGCATATTTTAACATATGGGCCGTTCCATGTCAACTCAGCCACCTTTTGCACTTGAAAATTTTGATTTTATTAACAATTTATTTTTTGGTTCCTCTACAGATACCGATTACATCAAGATAAAAAATTTCATCAAAATGACGATTTTTTAAATTTATTGTGTTGTACTAAGGTCACTGATGCGTTTATTTGTCATTTTTAATATTTTTTCTTAAAGCCTCTTGTTCTTATTTCTAAACAGTAGTAATTTTTTTTTTGCAAAGTTCGTGTTTTTTCAGGCAAAGTCATAAACCATAGATATGCTTTGGCCAGTTAAGAAGATAAAACACCCTGTAAATTTAAGGAAATACAACATTTTAAAAAAAAATTTATATTGGTGTAATGGGTATATATAGAGGAACCAAAAAATAAATTTTTATTAAAGCAACATTTTCAAGTGGAAAAGGTGGCCGAGTTGATTTTCGCATTGTAAAAAATAGCTTAAAATTATTTCCTTCTCTTTCTCCTTCTCCGCACGTCACTCTTGCAAAATAATTACATGACTAAACGTCTAGCTTTAAACAAAGAAAAATAGTGCTGTGGTAAACCACAATATATTTATACAATACAGAAATCAGTCGTTATATCAACATTATTTTTATTTTTCAATATTTACAGATAATGCAACCGCGCTTTGCGTTCTAATCTAGTTTTGTTGTTAATATTTTATATAATACCTCGTTTACATCCGACTGAGGCCGTACTTAATAAGGATTTAAAATTAAAAATGAAGACTTTTGCAGGCACTCCATAGCTAACTTTATCCTTATTCAATATGACATTAAACAACAGATGTCACGAGATATTTAGAAGTCCAATTTTTACCTTTGGCAGACATAATTTTTAGTTGCGTTATTTTTCATTCATTAAAAAGTTCTAAAAAGAACTAGGGAAAAACTTAAAAAACCAATACTAGTGAAAAACCGCCAGGAAAATAATAGATTAGGTCTGTGTACAGGGTGTCCCAAATTGGGCACTTTTAGGGGGTTTAAGGTACTGCTAGGGAAGACAGAGAAAAACTGACCACGCATTACGAGGCTCAAATTTCAAGAGAAGGCTTATAGTGAAAACCGCATTTTGAAATATCGTCTCGTCTTTGAGCTACGGGGGCTTTTTGAAAAGTCTGCATTTTGGAGGGGGGTCTATAACTTCGTTATTATTGGAAATATTGATTTAGAGTAAATTGCAATTTTATAGACCTTTTCACGAGGTATTCACCCACTAAATTAAATTTCAACTGTCACTTTTAGTTTTTGAGATATGACATAAAGTTGCATTTTTTCTTATGGAATGGCCTATATTTTAATTAATTTTCGAATTCGTGATTGAATTCTATTCAAAATGATGTATTTTGATTGAGCGGTTTCGGAGATAATTAAAGTTTTTTATTTTTGTCTAGTGTGCGTTGAATGACGTCATGCGCCATTGACGTGAAAGCCTTGTCATTGTTTTCAATTGTTTAAATAATTTGACTTTACGCTTTGATATTAAATTATTTTGCACAAAAGCGTTTTAATTTTATTTTGAAATATGTCATCATCATTTTTTTAAACTTTTTATAACTAGGCTTTATATACAGTGTGTCCACGTAAGTTGGCGGCATATGGGAAACTTTTTTATTATTAGCTTTACGAAAAAAAGTTATTCTTTATAAAAAGTTCTGCATGGTTAAAAACCTAAAATCCATCCATCAGATGTTAAATTTTTTCAGTCATATTACGAGGTTTGTCAAAAAATGTGATTCTTGCTCTAGAGTAAAGTACCTTTCTTTTTGACAATATCGAAAATTGTTATAAAGAAAAGATGTTTAGAATTAAAAATAGCTTTCAAATATTCAACATTGTTTATTTACATTAAAAAAATATTTTTTTCTACATTTTCTCTGCGATTATGTTGGAAATTTAAGTTTGCACATTAATGCATTGCATTTATTATTTATAAATTTTTTTTATGTAAATAAACAATGTTGAATATCTGAAAGCTATTTTTAATTCTAAACATCTTTTCTTTATAACAATTTTCGATATTGTCAAAAAGAAAGGTACTTTACTCTAGAGCAAAAATCAAATTTTTTGACAAACCTCGTAATATGACTGAAAAAATTTAACATCTGATGGTTGCGTTTTAAGTTTTGGACCATGCAGAACTTTTTATGAAGAATAACTTTTTTTCGTAAAGCTAATAATAAAAAAGTTTCCCATATGCCGCCAACTTACGTGGACACACTGTATATATATATATATATAATTTTGAATTATAATTTTTCCAAACCAGCCTTACTATATTTGTGAGTGTGTAAAATAATAAAAATACTGGAGTGCCTTTACCTGCCTCAGCAGGAAATCATAGTGCACTAGAAATAAGTGAAAAAGCTGAATATCTTCTAAACCGCTCAATCAAACTATGACATATGATACATCATTTTGAAAAGAATTCAATGACGAATTCGAAAATTAATTAAAATATAGGCCATTCCATAAGAAAAAATGCAACTTTATGTCATATCTCAAAAACTAAAAGTGACAATTAAAATATAATTTAGCGGGTGAATTCCTCGTGACAAAGTCTATAAAACTGCAATTTACTCTAAATCAAAATTTCCACTAATAACGAAGTTATAGACCCCTTCAAAAATGCAGACTTTTGAAAAAGCCCCCGTAGTTCAAAGACGAGACGATATTTCAAAATACGGTTTTCACTATAAGTCTTCTCTTGAAATTTGAGCCTCGCAATGCGTGGTCAGTTTTTCTCTGTCTCCTCTAGAAGTACCTTAAACCCCCTAAAAGTGCCCAATTTCTTTTTTTTACACACTTCACAGAACACTAATGACTTTTGGTTAGTTGGTGAACACTGTTGCCAAACAACACATATTTTATAAAAAATAGTTTTCAATAATTGGCATAAAATTAAATCTGCGGATTATCCCGCATTTGTAGCTCTTGAAAGAATTGTCTGGTATCAAAAATATTTTAAATTTACATTACATTTTGTCATAACGTTATATGAGCGGCAACACTGTCTCTAAATAAGGGAACTAGTAGCCTACGTTATTCGAATACAAGTAAGGTCAAACATTATCCTTTAGTAACGGATACAGTTTAAACCAGGTAACTGCGCATGCCTCAAATAAAGGATAAGTGAAAAATGGGACATGCAAAAGGTCCCTAATATTAGAAAACACGTAATGTACAACTAGCAGAGAAAGTTTTGTTTGTTTGTTTGTTCATTAAATACATTTATGACATCAAATAATAATAAAAAATTACCATAGTTAGCTTCTTTACACAGGGTGTTATTGAATAAGATTCTAATATGGATGAAGGTATCCTAAACGCTTTTTTTGAGATACAAGGTGTTAAATATTTTAAACAAACTAGATATTTTTATGAAAGGAGGAGGCACTAAATACATTGTTTACCGGGATGCGTCAGATGAGCTGAATTTAGGATATTTTGAAGGCCAAACCTTCCGGTTATTTTTTTCAAAAAAAATTGTGTAGGTCATAGGATTCGTTTTCGAGCTATACTTATTTAAATGCGCGCCACTAAAATATGGGAAACTGCGACCTTTTGTAGTTTTTTTGAAATAACTTATCGTCAAATAAAAATAATAAACCGATATTAGTCTTATTTTATTGAAAAAAGAGTTCTTTTAGGAGTTTTATCAAGTTTTGACATATAAAACTGTTTGATTTTCATTTCATCAGTATAATTCAATGCCGGTAGGGGTATTTTCCCTCGGAGTAGTTGTTTCTGGTGGTTTCACACAACTTTTGACATATAGTTGCGTTATAATAATTTTAAAAAAAATACAAGAAAAACACTTCACATTTAATAATTATAAAGAAATTAACTTTACTTGCTTTCATGTGAGTCGTTTTAACTATTCTAGAGTGATGTTTGCATAATAGGTTATATGGTAAACTTACAGGGTATTTCAAACATTTTTTTAATTCAACACATAACATGTTTACTAATGGTCTACGGAATAGTGTGTTTACCCGGATGCGTCAAATTAGGTGAATTTAAGCTATGTTAGAGCCCAAACCGTCCTGGTGCCTCAAAATAATTGAGGGGGCCATCGGTTTCGTTTTCGAGCTATAATTATTTAAATGCACGCCACTGAAATATGGAAAAATGTGAGTTTTTGTAGTTTTTTTGCTATAACTTCTCGTCAAATAGATATAAAAACCAATATTAATTTTATTTTGTTGAAAAACAAGAGCCCTGTTAAGTATGTTCTCAATTTTTGACATATAGTTTTTCGTCACATTACAGAGTGGCTCAAATTATGAATAATAGAAATAGAGGAATAATAATAAACTTAAGGGGTAATTTAAACATTTTTTGAATTCGCATAACATGTGTGCTAATTACATATGGAATAGTGTGTTTACTGGGATGCGCCAGATGCGGTGAATTTAACTTGTTTGTTTCAAGAAAAAGTGGGTGGTCATCGGTTTCGTTTTTGAGCTATTATTAGTAGGGGACAAAAAGGGGTCTACTCACCCTTTTCCGGGGGTTCTACCAAACATTTTTTGCATCAGAAAGAAAACCTGTGAACAAACTTAAATGACAAAACTCTAAATATCGACTTTTTATCTCTATAAGGCGATAGAAGTTGAGTTGTAGCAAAAATCCATACAAGTATAGCTCGAAAACAAAACCTATGAACCCCCCCCCCCCACGAATTTTTCAGGTTTCAGAATGGCTTAAGCTCTAACATATCTCAAATTCACCTCATCTGACGTATCCCGGTAAACACACTATTCCGCTAGACAGGACAACTATCATTTTTTTAATTAAAAAAAATGTTTGATTACCCTGTAAGTTTACTACATAAACCATTATGTATGTAAATGGTACTTTATAATAGAGACAACGACTCACATTGAAGTAAATTAATTTATTTTGACTATGCATTTTTAGTTTCATCCCTTTATGTATATTTAACAAATTCCAGTTATTATTCCTATATTTCTATTATTCATATGTTGAGCCACTCTGTAGATATGTGACGAAAACTATTTAAAAAAATGAGAACGTACTTAAAAAGAGTCTGTTTTTCAACTAAATAAAATTAATATTGGTTTTTTATTTCTATTTGACGAGAAATTATAGCAAAAAAACTACAAAAACTAACATTAATTAGTTAATTACTAAGTTAATTTGGACCATGTATTTTCAGTTTCCTTTCTTTATATTTAATAATTCTCAGATATTTTTCCTGTATTTTTTTTATAATTATTTTGAGCCACGCTGTAGGTATGTGACGCAAACTATATGTCAAAAATTGATTAAATCCTTAAAAGGACTCTTTTTGCAATAAAACAAACCTAATATCGGTTTTTTATTTTTATTTGACGATAATTTATAGCAAAAAAACTACAAAAAGGTACATTTTTTGTGTTTCAGTGGCGCACATTTAAATAAGTATAGCTCGAAAACGAAACCTATGACCCCCCCCCATTTTTTTTTGGGAAAAATATCAGGAAGGTTTAGTCTTCAACATATCTTAAATTCAGCTTATTTGGCCCATCCCGGTAAACAATGTATTTAGTGCCTCCTCCTTTGTTACACACTTTCTCTTCATCAAGAGGCATTTTCTAATATGTAACATGTTTTTTTTTATTTCGTCCAGTGGCGTTCGTGCGGAGATTGGGTATTTTAAATGAATGATTTTTTCTCGTAAGGAGTCTATCAAGATGCAAATTTTTATTTTAATTTTTTATACATAAACCGTACATTAAACGGAAAAAACCAAGAGTTGACATTTGCTTAACAAATAATAAGAATTTCAAAAATAATTTTTATTTAAAAAAAGACTGGCGTATTATTATTTTCTTCAAAAATACCGCTGGAAATTCCCGCACGACCGCCACTGGTTGAAATATAAAAAAACATGTTATACAGCAAAAAATATTTTTTGCTGTATAACACAGACAAAAAAGGAGATTTTTTAAAAAAAAAATATATTTAACACCCTGTGGATCAAAAGTTAAGATTAAGAAGGACGTATGTTTATAAAAAGTTTTTTCTCACAATGGACTCAAGAATAATTATATTCTTCATTATTAGCATCTTATTCAATAACAGCCTATAAAAGATGATCCATATTATGATTTTTATTATTAGCTCTCTCACATTTGCATAAATTTTGACCAGAAGAGTTAGTCATTCAAGGTTAAGTTACCGTTCTTACCGTTCTCCGTATACAAAGCAATTGTGGTATTTTACGTTTGTGTGAGGCTGTGTACAGCGTGTCCCATTTTCGATGGGATTAAATGGGAAACTCAGTTATTATTAAAGATATTGATTTTCTGATTGCACCTTACCGTGCTCTTTTTTTGAGCCCTTAAAAATGGCGTAATCAGATTTTTGCTATACCCCGTAGTTTCGCTAATACAGGGAGTTTTTGAAAAAATTGTATTTTTAATAATCCCTTGTATCTCGCTTATTTTGCGAGATATTTTTATTCTGTAAAAACCCTTTCCTGGCAACTTTTTTAGAAGAAAATAATGGCGTTGTCAGCTTTTTAAAATATTGTTTAGTTTTTGAGATATGGTATTTATCATAAAAAAATTAAATACGGACCTGGATTTTTTTTATTACTATTTTGATTGGTTTCATGCTGGTATTATCATAAAATAATAAAAATTTTAAAAAATTTTGTTTTAAGGTAAAAAAAAATATTTAATATTAAAAAAAAAAAAAATTAGTCCGAACCTGGATATTTCCAACATAAATATAAATTTAAAATTGCTAGTTAAACAATTTTTAGTTTAACTGTTTTGATACTTAGTATATTAAAATGGTTTTATGTTAATTTACAGATTTATTTGAAACAAAGTCTACGAAAAATATTAAAAAAAACAAATTATAAAAAATAACTAATTTTTCTGATTACCATTATGTGTAAGACATTGTTGGCATTTTTGAGTAATTTTTCTTAACGCATTTTGCATAAAAATATTTCTGCCATTTAAATATTGGGATTTTGTTGCTTGAATGAAGCAGTCAAACATATCACATTTTTCAAAATCTGGATATGCTCGATTTCTAGCCATTCACAAAAATGACAAGTAAAATGACAATGTTAATTCCACGCTTTTGTTTTGTAAATTTCACGACCTGCTGTGGTACCATCAAATAATTATATATATTATTTTTGTAACTTTTTAACGTTTTTTACTTTATTTATAAATCTTTTAATTATCATTTCCAAACAGATAAACTAAAAATCGGTCACCTAGTGTGTCTTGCAATTTTTAATTTATAATAACGTTGGAAATTTCCAGGTTCGGACTAGAATTTTTTTAAAAATATTTAACCTTAAATCAAAAAAAAAATTAAAGTTTTATCATTTTAAGGTAATAACAGCATGGAACCAATCAAAGTAGTAATAAAAAAAATCCAGGTCCGTATTTAATTTTTTTATGATAAATACCATATCTCAAAAACTAAACAATATTTTAAAAAATTGACACCGTCATTATTTTGCTCTAAAAAAGTTGCCATAGAAAGGTTTTTACAGAATAAAAATATCTTGCAAAATAAGCGAGATACAAGGAATTAATTAAAATGCAATTTTTTCAAAAACTCCCTGTATTAGCAAAACCACGAGGTATAGCAAAAATCTGATTACACCATTTTTAAGGGCTCCAAAAAAGAGCACGGTAAGGTGCAATCAGAAAATTGATATCTTTAATAATAACCGAGTTTCCCATTTAATCCCATCGAAAATGGGACACGCTGTACAACAAAATAAAAAACATTAAACCAAACTTAACTTCAATTTTTTTTTAAATTACAGCTTTAACCCTAGGTGCTATTTTTGATAGGTCACTAATTATGAGTTTCCTCTACATAGCTATGTAGCTAATTTTGACTAAACGTTATATTGCCTATAAAAAAACATTATTACAAGTAATGTCGTATCTCTTACAATTTCTAAGAATTTTTTTTTTAATAGGAAAACATTGAATTTTTGTTAAATTGTTCATTGTAGCTGGCTTGGACAGCTATCTACCAGAGCTAGGATGCTAAGTGATATATCAAAAGTAGCGGACTTAAAAGTACTATAAAAAATCATTCTTGATGTTTTTTGCTAGGATGCACCGCTGCAAAAACACTTTTTTACATTCTTGTGAACATTTTTAGGGGTACCATCCACCGAAATTTAAAAACATAAAATCGAGTTCCTCTTCTACGAAGGGTATAAAGTCTTTTATTTAATAAAAAAAACAAATTTGAATTATATTGTATCTACAATAAAATGAGCTTGGATATTATTTGAATCCTTTTGCGAGCGGGAATATCATAATCTTGGTGATTTCAAGAACTACTTGATTTAGCTAAAAATGTATAATTACAAAATTTGTTTGCCTTTAAAAAAGCATAAAACAAGATTTAAAAAATTAAAATCGGACCACTGACTTTGGACATACGTTTAAACCAAAAATTTGGCGACCATTTTTAGAGATGGCGGCCAAACGACCATGATTTGACCACGTGACGAAGCTTTTTTTATACTCCTTAAAGCTCCGCAACAAAACCGAGCGCACATATTAGGGCATAAAGTAAAAAAAGGGAAATATGTGGAAAATCTCTAAAAAAATCATAGCTTCGGGGGGAAGCCGGACCCCCCAGCCCCCCTATATACACCACTGGTCAAAATTAACTTTACTTGCTTTCATATGAGTCGTTTTAACTATTCTAGACTGATGTTTGCATAATAGGTTATGTGATAAGCTTACAGGGTATTTAAAAAAAATTAATTCTATGCATGACATGTTTACTAATTGTTTACGGAATCGTATGTTTACCGGGATGCGTTAAATGAGGTGAATTTATGATATGTTAGGGCCCAAGCCGTCCAAAAACTTGTCTCAAATAAATTGGGGGTCATCGGTTTCGTTTTCGAGCTATAATTATTTAAGTCCGCGCCACTGGAATATAGAAAAATGTGACTTTTTGTAGCTTTTTTGCAATTTTTTTTAAATACCCTGTAAGCTTATCACATCACCTATTATGCAAACACTTTAGAATAGTTAAAACGACTCACATGACAGCAAGTGAAGTTAATTTTGACTATGCGTTTTTATTTTCCTTTATTTATATTGAATAAATCTCAGTTATTTTTCCTGTATTTTTTTTAAATTATTTTGAGCCACTCTGTAGGTATGTGACGCAAACTATGTGTCAAAAATTGATAAAATTCTTAAAGGGACTCTTTTGTCTATAAAATAAGACTAATATCAGTTTTTTATTTTTATTTTGCGATAAGTTATTACAAAAAAATTACAAAAGGTCATATTTTTCCATATTTCAGTGGCGCGCATTTAAATAAGTATAGCTCGAAAACTAATCCTATGACCCCCCCCCCACCCAATTTTTTTGCTAAAAATATCAGGAAGGTTCGGCTTTCAACATATCTCATCTGAGCAATCTTATCTGAGCAATCTTAGAGCAGTCAAGTAGCACTAAAACCACTATTTCTAATAAATTGTCAATAGAGAATTATTAAAATATAGCCAGGCTATAATTGTGCCAGGCACTATTTTGACACATTCACATTGAAAACTGAGTGTTAATCCTTCAAAATTGACATACCAAAGTCGAATTTAAAACTTTTGTCGTTTATTTTCAATTAATAAAAGAAGGCACTATTTATTCCTGTTCATATAGTAAACACAGACCATGTGTTGAAAGATTAAAAATAAACTTTTATAATATCTCAGTTAAGGGTAGGATTGTCAGATGTTTTGTAAACAGTAAATTGCAGGAATTTGTATACAGTCGAACCTCTCTAACTCGAACCTCTATAACTGGAACCCCTCTATAACTGGAACCTTTTAAGCAGTCCCTGCATTTTTTACATGTATTTTAACCCATGTAACTCGAGTTTCTATAACTCGAACTCTCCATAACTCGAACTGTTTTGGTTGTCCCTTCAGGTTCGAGTTATAGAGGTTCGACTGTATATCCATTAGCAAAACGGAAACTTTTCAGTGTCCGGTTCATAAGAATTTTTATGACTGTACAAGTATAAGAAGATTCGGACTGTCAGGTCAAGGGAAGTGATAATTTACTGAATAACTCTGTACTTAATAGGGACTTATTGCAATAGTGCCAGGCACTAATTGTGCCGGGCACTATATTGACAGTTTCGCATTATGAGAATAGCTGTCTTCTTTCAAAATTATGTCATTGTGTATTATAAGAGCCGGAATTTATAGTGACGCCACTATTAATGAAAAATAAACGAGTGGATTTATAAATTCGATTTTGGTATGTCAATTTTGAAAAATCAACTGTCAGTTTTTAATGTGAAACTGTCAATATAGTGCCCGGCACAATTTGTGCCTGGCACTATTGCAATAGGTCCCTAATATCTCAGTTAAGGGTAGGATTGTCAGATGTTTTGCAAACAGTAAATTGCAGGAATTTGTATATATCCATTAGCAAAACGGAAACTTTTCAGTGTATGGTTCATAAGGATTTTTATGACCGTACAAGTATAAGAAGATTCGGACTGTCAGGTCGAAAACCGAACTTCTGGCAACCATATTAAGGGAAGTGATAATTTACTGCAAACTCTGTACTTAATAGGGACTTATTGCAATAGTGCCAGGTGCACTATATTGACAGTCTCGCATTATGAGAACAGCTGTCTTCTTTCAAAATTAGGCCATTGTGTATTATAAGAGCCGGAATTAATAGTGACGCCACTATTAATGGAAAATAAACGAGTAGACTTATAAATTCGATTTTGGTATGTCAATTTTGAAAAATCAACTGTCAGTTTTTAATGTGAAACTGTCAATATAGTGCCCGGCACAATTTGTGCCTGGCACTATTGCAATAGGTCCCTAATATCTCAGTTAAGGGTAGAATTGTCAGATGTTTTGCAAACAGTAAATTGCAGGAATTTGTATATATCCACTAGCAAAACGGAAACTTTTTAGTGTCCGGTTCATAAGGATTTTTATGATCGTACAAGTATAAGAAGATTCGGACTGTCAGGTCGAAAACCGAACATCTGGCAACCATATTAAGGGAATTGATAATTTACTTAATCACTCTGTACTTAATAGAGACTTATTGCAATAGTGCCAGGCACTAATTGTGCCGGGCACTATATTGACAGTCTCGCATTATGAGAACAGCTGTCTTCTTTCAAAATTAGGCCATTGTGTATTATAAGAGCCGGAATTAATAGTGACGCCACTATTAATGGAAAATAAACGACTGGATTTATAAATTCGATTTTGGTATGTCAATTTTGAAAGATCAACTGTCAGTTTTTAATGCGAAACTGTCAATATAGTGCCCGGCACAATTTGTGCCTGGCTTTATTGCAATAGGTCCCTAATATCACACAATTCTATTTTAAATTATTTATGTTTAAGTGTAAAAAAAGAATCAATCTTGAAACAGAATATACACAAAACACGTATATATCACATCGACAAAATACTGTTGCTTGACTATCACAAGCCGCGTTTCGTGTACTGTATCAAGTTATTCAATCAACAATTGTAGTTTATTTTTTCCAACAGCACAGCTTTTTCCAAAATCTTTGTTTTTGGCTTTTTCTTCGTTTCAAGGCCCTTACGATAGCTTGGTCGAAGGCTTCCTTGAGATGACTGCACGTCTTCGCTGACGTCTCGACGTACGTGGCGTTCAAGCGTTTGGCAAGCTCGCGGGCTTGGTAAGGTGGCACGGGATGAAGCCCCTGAAATATAAATTAAATTATTTAAATTTTGCGAGGTCTACAGACGTAAATGGACAACATAATATTTCTAAAACAACGCAAAATCCTGGCGTTAGCTGAAAACAACGATCAATGAATATTAATATTAACACCACAAAAGATTATATTGAAAAGTATAAGCGGGACGTAATATAATGATTGTTTTACCAAAAATTTACATTCGCGCGAAAAGGTTAAACATCATCACCTACATCATCGCAAGTTTTGTGAAAGAGCTTAAAGATCACTGAGATATGGCTGACAAATCTCAAAATTGCTCACTGCCCGTTTCCGGGAGAACGGATGACGCGACAATTTTTTTTTCTTTCACGACAAATTTACGACAATTAATGCATTTATTAGTTTTTAAAAATTTTAATTTTTTCTGGGGTGGTAGTGCTAAGTTGAGACTCAACTTAGCATTACACCCCCTTCTCAGGAAAACGGTTGGCGCGAGGAAATTTTTGTTTTCACGACAAATTTACGACAATTATTTATTATATATTGGTTTTTGAAAATTTTCATTTTTTCTAGGGTGGTAGTGCTAAGTTGCCAACTTAGCATTATCACACCTTTCTAGGCAAACGAGTAGCGCGACAATTTTTTTCTTTCACGACAAATTTATGACAATTAATGCATATATTGCGAATATCCAATTCTTAGGTGGTAATGCACAGCATGGTTAGAAGCTATATGGTTCATAAACTGCTTGCTGAGCTTAATGTGTTTAAGAGAGAAGTAAAAGAGAGAAGAATATATTTTGGGCGGTGTCTTGAAATATGTTTCTCTGTTTTAGACCCGTATTCGGACTGGTAAGGGGAAAGTAGGGGAATACATCGTGACCTCTCGTCTTTACGTTCGTTATTCCGTCGTGTTCAGCGAAACAAGTGAGAAAGTGGGTATTTGTCTTTAACACAAATTTTAGCACAAGCCATGCCGCGCATTACATTTAGCGTTTAGTAAAAAGTACAGATGATTTAATGGTATAATCCCAAAAGGCGATAAGATGGTAACACGGCCTATCGTTAGTTTCAAGACGAGCTTTTACTTCGTTGCAAAACGTGACATTGAAGGACACATCTTATGTCATTTTTTGACGTTTAGCTGAAAAATCAATGTTAATATTTTGTTTTTTTAATTGAGACATTGTTTCTTAATTTTATTTAATTTTTACTAAAATATTGGCAATAAATTCACAATGTACACCTCTTTGGTTCTAGAAAGGCAATGTGTGTCGTAGGTCACGGTATTGGTTCTTTCTTTCAATCGGTACTTTCATCGATCGATGATATAGCAGTTTTACTCGCCTGCTGCTGTTTTAGTTTCTCTCGTATTTCGGTAGATGGCGCTTCATGTTCCGTACATGGCTTTGTTTTCTCACTAACAATGTAAGGTGGGAGATAAAGCCGTGTACTGAATTTATGAACGGTGTCACATCGACCAGCAGTGTTCTGAGGAGTCCCATAAGGACGAAACAGTTAACTGTCAACACTTATTAGGTGTCCATTAGATCTTGGACCCCCGTGAGGTTAAGCTTTCGAGCTACCCACGGAAAAATACTAGAGAAACAAAAAACCCTTAATTTTCTCTTCTTTCTTCGAAAATATAGATATGAAACGTCACCAATTGATGACGTATTTATTGAAATACACTGTTTCGAAACATATAGCATATAGAATCAATTTTAACACCAGTCTCTAGGGTCTACAGTCCTAAGTGCTACAATCCTAGGTTTAAAAGTCTACATTTTGGTTGAAGGTTTAACTTATTTTTCCCGTGAATGCAATAGTTTTTAATATTAATATAAATTGTTCATAAATACCTTGCGATATGGGTCTTCTTTTTTCGTTGTAACAACGACATTATTTCCACACAAAGGTTATAAATAAATAAAAATAATAAAATATTTTGGTTTAAAAATGGTAGCCATATCTAAACCTCCAAACGTCACTAGGAAATGTCGAATAAAAACGGTGTAAGTCAGTGTCAGCTGTCCGCTATATTTTACATGTTAATTTTTTAGACAAGTTAGCGACGATTAAACCAATGGTGGATTGTTTTGGTGAATGTGTAATTGAAAAGTATTTAATACGGTAATGCATCTACAGATATAGTTTTAAGTTATTTATTATTATATATTATATTTGAATATTTTTGTATATAAGTTTTTTTGTCAGTCATGGATTATTTCTATTGTTTTTCGAACTTTAAACCACCCCTCTGGGGTCGTACTACAATTTGAGACTATTTTTAACGGGAATCCCACGACTGCACGGACTAAATTTCCAAAAAATGACATTTCGTTACAAAATGTTTATGTGGTTTTCTTTATTTCTAAAGTTAATTTAAATTTATATGAGATGAAACTCACTGAGAAATGCTTACTATCATATTGCACATTAGGGTGAACCAAATCTTTGCAGTTATTTGACCTGTGAGTATTAAAAAAAAATACACTTAAACGGGTCGGTATCAAGTCTATAGACTTGATACTCAAACCCGGTCTACAATGCTAAGTCTTAAGATCTTAGTGTATCTAAAGCCGATCACACACAAAAATGCATAGCGCATAGCATGTCGCATAGAAGTTCAACCTTATGGACTTTTCTTATGCAAAACCAATATGGCCGCTGCTATTCGATCGTTGATTGGTTGAAAGCCCCATGGCACGCGTTATGCACCATGCTACGGAGGTGTGTGTGAAGGCCTTAATAGATAGTTTAAAGCCGATCACACACAAAAAAACATAACGCGTAAGAAGTTCAACCTTATGGACTTACGTAAATCCAATATGGCCGCTGCTATTCGATCGCTGATTGGTTGAAAGCCCGCTATGCGCCATGCTACGGATTACGTAAATTGTGTGTGTGAAGGCCTTAAGTTGTGCTATGTATTTTTACGTAAAACTGCACGTAAAGCCCATCACACACAAAAATGCATAAGCGCATAGCATGGCACATAGTGGTGCACAGCCAATCAGCGAATAGCAGCGGCCATATTGGATTTGCGTAAGAAAAGTCCATCAGGTTGAACTTCTATATGCCATGCTATGCGCTATGCATTTTTGTGTGTGATCAGCTTTAAGCGATCCACGTTTTGTTCCAAATTTGAGTTTAAGTTGAATGTTTTTACGTTACCATAACAAGTCTACTAATAGCAGAAAATATGGAATTCGGCACTGTGTTTTTTGATGTTACAATTTTGTTTTTTGTCTTTTCAACTACAGTAGGAATATATTTGCAAAGAATCGTTTGTACTGGAAGCGGAAATTATCGTCTAGACCTCATTTTTCGATCGGTCAATCAACCAATTCTATTCTTTGGTAACGTTAAGGTGCCCGCAGACTACCGTAAGCTAACCTAAAAACGTAAGCTCCTAACGTGACCTTGACGACGGTGTGACGAAGTGCGCTTGCGTAACTCTCAAATCTCATGCTTACGTAAAAATACGTAGCACAACTTAAACTATCTAATAATGTGGAGACGCTTACCACCACTACAACGAAGTGTCAAATAAACGTTCCAAAAAGTCCCTATTAGTTCATTCTCTTACCTGTCTTTTTAGGCTGTTGAGTGTGTCAAGGTCATTTGCCAAGTCCGTTTTGCAACCGACCAAAACCACCGGTGCTTCTAACCGGGTGAGTTCGTCTGCCCATCGGGTGCAGGCTGAGTAGAATGAGGTCGGTTTGACTACTGAGAAACACAACAAAATTACGTCCGCGTTTGGGTAACTGAGTTGGCGAAGAGGTTCTAAGTTGTCCTGAAAAGAAAATGTTATATTTGTCAGATCTAATGTTATAAAAACCGTCTAGTACAGGCAGGGGCGCAGCTCTTGGCAGCAGGGGCGCTGCTCTTGGCAGCATGGCCGCGCGCCCTACCTCACAAATTACAAAAAAATAAAATCCCTATTAGCAGCGGCGTAGCGTGGGGGGCGCGGGGGGTTCGTCGCCGCCCCCCCCCGCCCGAGGGTAGTGGCGCCCCATAGGTGGCCGAAGCGCCCTCAGCTTTATTAAGTCGGGCCGGTAATGGCCAATTCAGTGGGTGCCAAAGGAAACTAACGACATGATGACCTTTTTTTTTTGTTTTGTTTTGGTCTTAAGATTCGTGAGAGGCGCCCTTGTGACTGATCGGCCGCCCCCTCACACATGATGACCTTTTTTTTTTTTTTTATTTGGTCGCAAGATTTGTGAGAGGCGCCTTTTTGACCTTTTTGTTTTTTTTTGCCACAAGATTTTCATCAGAGGCGCCCTTTTTAGCTGTCGCCCCCCCCCCCGCCCTTTCGGGCACGCTACGCCGCTGCCTATTAGAACTATTTTTTTTTTAAATGTTTTGCCTATTCCTTAATTTTTCCTTTCGCCTAAACGCATACCATGAATAAAATTCATGAATGAATCGATAATTGCTAGCTTCTCGGGCCGCAAGCCAGATTTGCGCCCGCATTACTATGGAAACGGGGCGGGGAGGCAGACCGCTGTTTTAATGCAATGAAGGGTGCAGTTATTTTGCGGCCAGTAATGATGTGCAACGATTACTTTTCCAAGTATCGAGTAGATACTGATACTTCCTATTCGAGTATCAGATATTTTGTATTCGGTACTAAGTAATCATTATATTATCGGTAAATCCAATAAATACTGAGATTTTCTATGTTGTCAATCGTATACGTATACGCAATAGTTCATTTAATAATAAATATCGGTTTAAATGATTACAAGTACTCCAAACTCGTTACCAAGCGCGGATTTGAGGGGGGGTAACGTGGTAATTACCCCCCCCCTCCCCTTAGAACAAAAAATATGCACTTTTTAATTAATTAAAGGAAAAATAGGCGAATTACCCCCCCCCCCCTAGATTTTCACCCAGATCCGCACTTGCTCGTTACTCATACGACCGATGCCGATACGATTGATACGAAAGTAACACTTCGGCTTCGGCCCCATTCGGGATTCGAGTATTTGGCGTCGAAGGATTCGATTACTTCGAACCCGCCCAGTATCAGATATTAAAGTATCGAGTAGATAGTATTTACACACCACTAGCGGCCAGTCTGATTCTCAGAATATCGCGGCTCGGTCCCCTTTGCACCAATATGTTATGGTCTGATTAATATAACATGATAAGACGATTTTTTTAACGTAACGAAAGTAAAAAAGAAAAATTTAAAGCAATGTAAGCAGGTAAATGAAATCCTTTGTTGATTTTTATTTTAATTTTTTTTAGTATTCAGATTTTTCAACATATTGCGGTATTTTTTCTATATTAATTTAAAAAAAAATCAGAACCCCCACTCTTAAGCCATCGCTTGCGCCCTTTCAGCTTTACAGCTCAGGGGCCGCCACTGACTAAAGGCTAATTACAAAAAACTCATCGGATTTAATAAATATGTATACGACCGTATTTCCCCGCTCTCCCCCACATGGGCTTGCTTCTATGCATGTTTATATATTTTATTATCACTTTTATCATCTCACCTTTTATCGCTATTTATTTCGTTCTATTACGTAGTTTGAAAAATTTTAAATCCAAACAAAAATTTTTATAAATTATCGGAAAATATATTTATGAATAGGTATTTGAAATTCGGCTTTGTTTGTTAAATTGAACAGATTTTTGGCTTAGTTCAAGTTGTTTGAAGTGCTTATATGTTATAATATTATTTGTTTTTGAGTTTAATGATCGAAATACGAATTTTATTGCTTATGATATTAATAAAAAAAATTATATTATATTTTTATTATAAACAAATGCGCTTTTAACCAGAAATTTATTGCCTTTTTTTATTATTTTTCTTTTATTTCGTGTTCCGAAAATCTTCCCAACAAACAATTAAAGTTGTAACGACGAAACCCCAACTAGAAAGAATTTCTTAAAAGTAACCGCAACGTACTCCCGCTACGTCTCAGTATACCATACAGCGACGTTATAATTCCCTAAGTGGGGAACCAATTTCTGGTTATAACTACTTGGCCAAGTGTTTAAAGTCACTGTAGTAACAACTACACTACTACGTCGTAGCCAGGTATCTACTACGTCGTAGAGGCTGTTTTTTTTCCGTAATGGCATAAAAGTTGCGATGTAGTTGCAAATAATATAATCGTTTCTTTTTGGTAGAATTGTTACACAATATGGTGGACACAACAGTAAACAGACTCGCTTAGTTTTTTTGTTTGGTTATGGTTATAATATGAACTATGTTATCCAAAAGTGTGAGAATTTACGAGCAGAGGATCAAAATTCGAGTGCGACGCAAAGTTTTTTGTATAACATGCATTATATATATTGCAAAAAACCGGTGCGCCCGTAAAATTGAGCCGTTTTCTGGTAGCTGATGGAATTTTTGTGTTGTGATTTTGGAGGTTATGTTTTCATAATCAACAGTTAACTCCAACAAATGGTGCTTAAGAAGAGCATTTTTGGTAAGCTTCAACTAATTTGTTTATAAAATAGTATGGCTCTTTAATATGAGCTCATAAAACGACAACAAAAATATTAAAGTTTCTTTCTTACATAAAAACATGGCGTCCCAAACTATATTCCCTGATAGTCGAAAAGGTTACTTGAAAGTAGTTGCGGCTTTAAAGTTGATCCAAAAAGTTATTTTGTCTACATTGTTACATCAGATGTTACTATGATGACACAAACTTTTGTGGTAAAAATTAAAGTTATAATGTAGTTGTCGGATACACTTGTTTGGGACTCCAATGAAGCTTAACTTTCTAGTGGTAATTAAGTAGGATATAAAAGTAAGGGCGACTACGAAATAACGACTAAAAAGAAAGTAAAACTTTAGCAACGTCCTATTGTGGTAGAGAAGACTATCAGAATCGACTATCAAGAAACAATCCTATGAAGTAGTTTAGAGGGTCGTTTTTACGAAACATCTACTATTTCCTGATACTAAATAGTTGTTAGAACTAAAAAGTAACAAATTTTGGTTGGGATCACCACATTTCTACTATAAGAAAGTAGCAAAGCCTTTAGAATATGTAACCGCTACTATAAATGTTAGTTGGGTTAGCTTTTCCTCTTTAACTTCTACTAGGGTAAATGCGCCAGTAGTCGGCCCCCAACCGGTACTCGGCCATCTTTACCATAAAAATAATAATAATAAGAAAAATACTCTGCCAATCTATGGGCACCTAAGCTCACACTAGGTACTATAGTTATAGTGTGAGCTAATATAATCAAAAACTGAAATATATTTTATTCAACTCCAGACTCAATTACCTTTTGTTTGATACCAAACAAGCCATGTTTTGACTTAAACTCAAATTTTTTAAATCTACCCCCACCCTTTAAAAAAAATTAAAATGTATTTTGTCTAACTCTAGACTCAATTACCTTTCGTTTGATATCACACACGCCTTATTTTCACTTAAACTCCAATTTTTGACATCTACCCCCACCCTTTTTTTAAAAATAAACTAAAATTCATTTTTTTTAACTCCAGACTTAATTACCTTTCGTTTGATATCACACACGCCATATTTTCACATAAACTCTAATTTTTGGAATCTACCCCCACCCTTTTATTTAGCTTGCGTTCGGTGGATTTTGTTCATTTTTAAATGGGACCATCACGGCCCAAGACCGAACTTAGGTACCAAATTTCATTAAAATCGGACAAGCGGTTTTTGAGTTATGCGGGTTGGTCGTTACAGACAGACAGACAGACAGACAGACAGACAGACAGCAAAACAAAAAAGTTTCAAAATCATCTGAAACGCAAAGATATATAAAAATTTTTGAAATCGGAGCAACTTTTTTTTCTCGAAAAAACTAGGATCACCATAGCTCACACTACTTATATAGTAGTAGTGTGAGCTAAAAAATTTTATTATAAACAAATGCGCTTTTAACCAGAAATTTATTGCCTTTTTTCAATATTTTTCTTTTATTTCGTGTTCCGAAAATCTTAGCTTTCCCTCTTTAACCTCCACTAGCACTAGGGTAAATGCGCCAGTAGTCGTCCCCCAACCGGTACTCGGCCATCTTTGCCATTTTTATGAAATAATAAGAAAAATAATAAATATGAAAGGAATTTTTTGAGGTGTGGTCATAGACTAAATAAATTAATTAATAAGGAGACTGTAACATCGATGTATACGGCTACCACTACCTTGTTCTGAGGACCAGCCCGTAAATTAATTTATTCCGTAAATTAATTTATTTAGTCTAAGAAAAATAATGTAATTTGAAAATTCTATGCATTTATATTCAATTTTTCTTTTCAAACGAAGAATTTTTATATAAACAGTCATTTTAAAATGACAGTTTGAAATTGCCGTGCACGATGTGTTCATTTAAAGTACGAAATTTTAAGATTTTTGCTAGATGTTGGTGGTGTGGAAAATAGTATTTTTTAGTGAACTGCAAAGTGTCCTTACTAAATTTTAGATTGCATATTATTTGGGAGTTATTTTTGTAGTAATTTAATGTTAAAAATCTTACAAAAATAATTCTAAAAACCTACTAGTCGGCCGGGCGGCCGACTGAATATTTTTTTCAAAACCAGTAGTCGGCACCCTTCAACTACAATACTTTCAGAGAGAGACTGATTTCAGGATTTGTTTGACCAGTGTTCAGCTATAGTGTTTCTTAGGCTGGGTTTATACAGATAAAAATAAATATAAATATTAAAATATAAATAAATATTTTTATTTTTGTGCATGTGTGAAATCGCATCACATGAACTATGTTTTGATGTAGAATTTTGTTTTCATTTTTATATAATATTTAATAAGTAAAAGTAAATAAGTAAAATACCTAAGAAAGTTTGTTCCTATTTGATTTTTATTTTTTTATTATTACCCACCTTTCTATTACAAAATACCTAGGCCGACTACTGGTTGAAAATTGGCCGACTTTAGATTTTTGGTGGCCGAGTACTGGAATTCTTGTATTTTTATTATTTTTCGTTTAAAATTTTTATCTCTGTAATTAGGCTATTTTTGAGTTTAAGAGAACCCACAGGCATTATCTAGGATGATGGACTGCTCCTAAGTATATATTTTTTAAAACTAATTTTGTTTGAGAAATACTGTTAGGTGGACGACTACTGGTGCATTTACTCTATTCTCTCAAAAACAAAAAACATCCCTTTCGATAATAATGACATAATTTTTTATGGAATTTGTTTGTTTTTATTTCTCTCACTACCGACCAATAGAACAATTAAGTGCGTCGACCAATAGAACAATTAAGTGCGTCGACCAATCAGGTGTGCGTATTCAAGGGAAATTATTTTTTCCCCTAGATTCGTGGTAATTTTCAGAATAGTGCTACAGGGCGCTCATTCTGTAAATGCTCCCCGGAGAGTGAATTTTTACTTCAATCCACGGTTACGATTGGTCAGTCGTTATAAAATGTGGGAAAATTGGCTTTGGTTTGACTTGTCTAGTCCAAAGCCGAATTGAATGATCCTAGTAACATTTTTATTGTTTTGAGATATAAAGCAATTGGTTTTTTATGATACTACTATTTAGTGCAGGAGCTGTAGGTAGTTAAGTATGCAAAATATAAGGACCGCACTTTGACAGTGGATTCTAGCTAAGAATAGGTCACAGATTAACGATCTGGATGTTACCAAGCCAACTCTTCGTCCAATGTTTTTTATCCCCCCTCCTCTTATAGTCGTGTTCGAATTTCTGAAAATTTAACTATGGTGATGCCGTAAAGCCACAATGACAGAGAAATGATTCAAACATGTGTAAGACCTAACCTAAAAATAAAATTATATTAATTTTTTAAATTTTAGCTGCAAAAACCCCCCAAACCCCCCAAAACCAAAATTTTTTAGGTTTTCTTCAAATTTTCTCAAAAACTAAGCTTCTTAGGGAAAAATATGTAATTACGTTTATTGTAGACAATAAGATTTCCTTTTTAACGGTATACAAGTCAGTGGGGTACGACCAAAGACAAACTCTCCAGCGGCGTTCGTTTATTGAGGTAATGCAAAAATTTTTAAAAAAGAAACATGCATATTACCTGTTTTCCCCGATTTTCTTGAAAACCAAGCTCTCTATCAAAAATTGTGTCCTATAGTCAGTTGTAGACAATAAAATTTTCTTTTAAACGGTGTATAATAAGGCAGGATTAGAGTTATTTATAACAATTTAGGGGCCTCCGTAAATTTCATCAATTTTGAAAAATCACTTACCATTTTTTTTACAAGTTTTATCCAATTTTCTCAAAAACTAAGCTTTTTAGAAAAAAAATTATTACACACTTTATTGTAGAAAATGAAATTCTGTTTTAAACAGTGTATAAGTTAATGCAATCAGATTAACAGCAAACTCTCCAGCGGCGTCCGTTTTTGGAGAAAATTTAAAAAAATATAAAAAACCACATGTTTATCACAAGTTCTGCCCGACTACCTTATAAACCAAGCCCTCTATCAAAAATTGTGCCCTATAGTCGATTATAGACATTAAAAATTCCCTGTACACGCTGTACCACAAGGTAAGATTTATCTTCAGAATAAAACTTCACAGGCGTCTGTAAATAAAATCAATTTTTACAAATCACCAAACAAATTAATTTTGTTACAGGCTTTATCCAATTTTCTTAGAAACTAAGGTCAATAAAAAAAAGTGTTCTTAACTTTATTGTAGAAGATAAAATATGAACCTTTCTAACGATGTATAAGTTAGTAAGGTTTGATTGATGAGAAACTCTCCAGCGACGTCCGTAAATGTTTCACCCGATTTTCCAAAAAACCAAGTTTTTTATCAAAAAATGTCTCTTATACTTAATTGTAGAAAATAAAATTTTCTTTTAAACGATGTATAACAAGGTACGAAAAGTTTAATTTTTAAAACTTTGGGGACGTCCGTAAATTAAATCAATGTTTAAAAATCAACAAACTTTTGGTTCGATTTTTTTTAAGATCCTTAAAATTTGAATCAGTGGCGGTAGTAGGCCATCCCCCCCTCAACCGTCTAATCGTACCTACAAAATTATGGCGCAGGATGTGGAGAAAAGGTGAGTAGGAGCTTTGCTGACAGAGCATCTTTTTTCGGGGGGATTTTCCTTTCCTTTTTTTGTAGAGGGGATCGGGAGGGAGGGTGGGGAGGTACGAGGAGTGCAAAGACTTAATGCAGATGGCGGCTATAGTGTAGTGCTCCATTTCGTAATTTTTAAAAATTTATTTTATATACGGCCCCTGAAGTTTTAAAAATATTTTCTACAAATCAGCTGTAAAGCATATTTCTCATAAAAAGCTTAGTTTTTTTGGAAAATCGGGTGAAACATGTTACAAAAATATATATATTTTTTTGTTTTACATGACCTTTATATACGAACGTCGCTGGAGAGTTTGTCATTAACCCACTGACTTGTATATCGGTATAAAAAGGGAATTTTGTTTTCTACAATAAAGTTTAAAACACATTTTTTCCAGTTGGGCTTAGTTTCTGAGGAAATTGGTTAAAACCTGTAAAAAAATTAATTTGTTTGGTGATTTGTAAAAATTGATCTTATTTAATTTAAAGCTAAAACTTACTTTGTGATGCAGCATTTAAAAGAAAATTTCATTGTCTACAATCGACTTTGGAACATGATTTTTGATAGAAGGCTTGGTTTTTAGGATAATCGGGTAAAACATGTGCCAAACATGTGGTTTTTTAATTTTTTTTTACATTTTCTTCATAAAAGGACGCCGCTGGAGAGTTTGGTATTTGTCTGACCGCACTAGCTTGTATATTATTAAAAAAATAATTTAATTTTCTTCAATAAACTGTAAAATAATTTTTTTCCCCAAAAAGCAGTTTTTGAGAAAATTGGTAAGTTTAGTGATTTTTTAAAATTGATTTAATTTACGGACGACCCTAAATTGTTAAAAATAAAAATAATCTTACCTTGTTATACATCATTTTAAAGGAAATTTCACTGTCTACAATTGCCTATAGGAGACAATTTTTGATAAAGAGCTTAGTTTTCAAGGAAAACGGGTAAATCATGTAATAAACATGTTTCTTTTTTTCATTTTTTTCATCACCTCAATAAACGGACGCCGCTGAAGAGTTTGTCATTGACACTGACTAATATATCGTTGAAAAGAAAATTTTATTGTCTATAATAAAAGTAATTACATATTTTTCCATGTGATCTATTACCAATCGATCGAGGGTAGTTTTAAAAGGTCTTCCACAACCAGGGTTGCCAGATTTTTTAAATTAAAAAGCGGGACAAATTAAGTAAACGCGTAAACACAAAAATTTTAAATAGAAAATTTACATTGATCCTAACATAAAGCTGGAGTGGTGGGTGTGCTTTCGGGCTGTTCGGCCGTCGTCGTTGGAAATTCGTTCTCGACGTTTCCCCATCTCGAGTGGATGGCATCTTCAGGAGATGTTGACTGTTTGTCGGCTTTTCGAAGACTGGTGGTTGTGCTTTCGGGCTGTTCGGCCGTCGTCGTTGGAACCAGTCTTCCAGAAGCCGACAAACAGTCAACATCTCCTGAAGATGCCATCCACTCGAGATCGCGAAACGTCGAGAACGAATTTCCAACGACGACGGCCGAACAGCCCGAAAGCACACCCACCATTGGACGATGGCCGCGAAAGCCTTTCACAATTTGTATATAGTTGGAGTGTTTTAGGAACTAGATGGTGTGTTTATTTATTTACGTTTCCAAAAATACATTTAATAAATTCATTTTAAAATTTAAAGATTATGCCTATTCAAATTTAGTAAGTTTTTTTGTAGGTAATTGAGGAGGTGAAAAACTTTTAAATTAAATTGTGTTTTAAACTTCCATTGTCTTCATTATATATCGATGATCAAAATACCATGCATAATAAAATATATGATCTGTGATTTCTTTTAAAGTGATTTGTGAATTTTATTTAAAATAAACAAATATGAACAAACACATAAGATAAGTATGTACGGATAACAAATATCCGCCCTTATGAAAAAATAACTTAAAAGAAAAAGTAAAACATTCCTCTACGATTGTTTTTTTTTTCTAAATAAAATTTATAAGTTATGTTTAAGTAGATACAGACTGGTTAAAAAATACGACAAAAATGAAAAAAGAGGGAAAATCGGGACAATTTGCATAAAAAGCGAGACTTTAATGGGATTTAAAAAAAGCGGGACCGAGCGACAAAAAGAGGGACCGTCCCACACAGGCGGATTTCACGAAAAAGCTGGTCAAAACCTAAGATCCATTTACAGCCCTCTAAAATTGCATATAGTAATAAAAAAATATATGATTTATTGTTTAAAAAAGATAAAGAAGAAAAATTCTTTAAGGACCCCGCACAAAAAAATAAAATTTAGAACTTTACTAATTAATTAAAATGCTTCCTAAAAAATCGTTGAAACCAGAATTTTGGCTGTATAAATTTATACAAAATATTGCAATATTTGATTTTAATAATTGCATACCTCCATGAAAGAATGTTTTTTTTTTTTATTTTTTTATTTTAGTACAAGGCGCATCAACCACTTAGGGTCATTAGCGCACAAAATTTAACAATAAATTGTTGTTTTAACCAGCATGTAGGTATGTAAAATTCGCAATTGCATAAAACAATGTGATATTTTTGCAAAAACAAGTTAATTGAACTTTTTCTGTTTTTTCCGACTTTTGTTATAAATGAAGAATATTGTCTAGCAAGAAAAATACTCTGCCAATATATGGGCCCCTAATCTCACACAATGTACTATAGTTATAGTGTACGTGTGAGCTAATATAACTAAAAATTAAATATATTTTATTCAACTTCAGATTACCTTTCGTTTGATACCACACAAGCCATATTTTGATTTGAACTCTAATTTTGAAAAAAAATACCCACACCCTTTTTAAAAAAATATATAAAATGTATTTTGTTTAACTCCAGACTCAATTACCTTTCGTTTGATATGACACACGCCATATTTTCCCTTAAAATCTAATTTTTCAAATCTACTCCCACCCTTTTTTTTTAAATAAACTAAAATGTATTCTGTTTAATTTAAGACTTAATTACCTTTCGTTTGATATCACACACGTCATATTTTCACATATACTCTAATTTTTTTAATCTACCCCCACCCTTTTATTTGGTTTGCGCCGAACAGATATACACACACCTAAATACACCACACAGACACACACACGGACAGACGTCACGATAAAATTGCTAAGATACAATACACCAAAATAACATATTTTACAGTGTTATCTCAATTTTTTTTGTTGTCGAAAATAATACCTTTTCTAGCCATTGCTGCGCGAGCTAGGAAGGTAAAAATGAAATCAGAATACATGTGACATAATAATTATACTTTTGGTTTACAAAAACCATTGTTATTAAAGCTAAGAAAACTTATTTATTAATTTACGCATATTATGTACGTATTTCTTACTGGACAATTTTCTATATACACAAAAAGAAATTTTAACTTTTTTACTCGATCCGCATAACTCCGCAGCTGAAACAGACTTTGTTACTTAGAAAACATATGCATGCACTTAATAGGACCAAAAATGTCAATAAAGTTGGATGAAGTTGAAACATTTAGTCAAATTCTATTTCTGAAAATGAAAATTTAAAAAGTTTTCTGCAACGGTTGCTTTAAGCCGGTTTAAAATATTACCAATAAAATAAAAAACAATGTTAAATATGTACAATAAATAGCTACATACCTCTAGATTAAAAATCCATATTCAAAAAAATTATTTTTGATAATAGGCGCAAGTTTTAAAAGAGCTTTTTAACCATCAACTTTTGTAAATTTAAGTAACGCAAATAACATAAAAAAATAAATGGAAGTTTCATCGGTCATTACTATGGCAATTGTTTTTCAAATTAGGCGTGACATGGTCACGGCCTAGCATGATCATCAGTGATTGGACTAATAGCAATTTTACAATTAAACAGGGCTTTTTAGTGTTTAGGGGTTATGGCCAGCTTTTTCTTAAAATCCGCCTGTGTGCGTCCTACCGTAGGCGGGACGTCTGACAACCCTGTCCACAACTATCCCACGGGACACGATTTTTAGGCAAGGGCTTGTTAAACATATTCCGCAACTCGAGCAAACTCTGGTTATGATAAATGTATCATGCGCGTTATTTTATGCTTAGGGTCAAAAGAAGTAAGAAAAGCCGCAATATTTTATCCCTCATTACAGTGCATCGGTCGCACAACAAACAAAGGACAAGTTTTATTTTGAATTCAGTATAGTCTATTTTGAGGTTCTTTTTTCTTAACCTGCTATTGCTTGACAGAAGTGTGTCTTGGACGGTAACAAATGTTTAGATCTCTGGAAAATTAAGATCATATCAAAAATATTTCATGTAAAAAAAAGCCAAGTACGCGAAAATGACATTCCGTAAAAAGAATTGAGATAAAAGTAAAGCCAAGTTCTCCAATACAAATTTCAAAATGAAAGGTTCTTACTAGTTTGGAAATATTTTTTTAAACATTGCTATTACAGCCAAACTTCTTTATGTTCAATTTAGCACTGTGCCTAAGAGTCATTTACAGCCGTAATAGCCAAGTGTATAGGTAAAACTGATAATGAGTAATAAGGAGAGCAGCAGTCATTATGTGACCTTGGTTCTTACTACAGGCATTGCTAGGATTGATAGGATACTCTGAACATTCCTTAAGTATTTTGAGCATTTGACCTGGGCAACTGTGTGGTATACAAAAATTAGCAACCGAACCATGATCTCTTAACAAAAGTGTTACAAAAAGTATGATATATCGTGACTGAGCTAGCCCCCCTAATATATCAGTGGCGCACCCAGGAATATGTGTTGGGGTGGGGGCGAGACCCCATGATGCCGTACTTTATGCTATTTTATTCTTTTGTTCATGAAAATCATTTAATAAAGTTTAAAATAAGTTATTTGTAATAAATACCTAGCCACATATATATGTAGTTTTATTTTCTAAATTTACTGCCAAAATATTTCCATTGTTTCATTGTTTATGTGAAACAATGCAAACATTTTGGTGCAATAAAAATTTAATTTTTAAAATTGGCGGCTGCCGCGGCCGCGCCGGTTGACCGATTGCAGCGCCGCACTCGATGAGACTTTGAACTAAAAAAGGGTATAGAAATAGAATACTAATCTTATCTAACCTAATCTGTGCATTCGTTGAATTGCCGTAGCATGGTGTAGATGACCAATTTCAGCACTTGTTAGGTAAATAACTATTTTTTTAAAAACTTTTCGATCTCAAAAGAAACCGAAAAAGAACCAATAGACCTCTCTTAAAGACAAGTTGACCATGACTTTTATGTGTGTCTTTATTTAAAAGCCTTTTTCCTCGAGGTTACTAGTCACTCATTTAAGTTACTCGAAATGACGTCACGGTTACTCGGAGTAACCGCTGTATGGCGTCAGACAGTCAGCTGTGGATGACATTTCCAATTGTTTGTTTTTGTTTTTATCAGCAATTTCCGAAATGCAGAAAATAATTCATTGTTTCCACCAATTCATGCCCACCCCGATTCAAAAAACGTATCAGGGGCCATGGGTTTGCACCAGTTTTAAATGCAGCGTTACCTGATGTGTTTTTTGAATCGGGGTGGAAACAGGGTGCTCCTTTGGTATTCTGTGGTAAGGCCGCAGCAGTACCACAGTACACCAAAGGCAGTACATTTTAAGACTAGTTGCAGTTGAATTGATATAGTACCAACTTCAAGGGATGTGCTTCATTTTCTACCTACCAAACATAATTCGTTGTTAATATATATATTAAAATCAAACATTCAAAAAAAAAACGATCTTAACCTCACAATATTTCAGCAACCACGTCTGCTAGGCTGGTTACACTGTGTGGTTACTCGTGACGTCATAGTTACTGATACTCAGCGAAGAAAAACAGAAAACGAGTAACCAAGTTACCTGGTAACTTGTAGTTACTGCGAGGAAAAAGGCTTTAAGTTCACTAGGTTTAACAGGTATAGTTCTCGAGATTAAACAATAACAGAAAGTTTAGTTGGCTTTTTTTAATCATAAATCAAATATAAAACATAAATATACCGCCAGTACAGAATTTCTGTCACTATCCGTTAGTTCTTTGTTAGAAGTGAGCAATCGTGTTTCTTTCTGAATCATCTTTCAGGCTATTTTAATTACGTTTACCGAAAAGTCATACATGAAATTATAAAACGAAAAGAAAATCGACATAATTTACGAGAACCTAAAGTGACATAAAAATAAATATACGAGTATGATATAGAATTGATATTCGTTTATAAGGTTATAATTGTTTATTTTATAGAGTGCGTTCGAGTAGGCAACCCGGGCGCCCCGACGTCCATTTTTCCGTTCGAGTTGACGCTCGGAGCACGCCCTTTTGCGTTCGAGATGACACCCAGCGAAACCTCGGGGCACGCTCGATATGACCCGAGCTTGAGGCTGGAGAAAAGCGGGCGTATTACATAACCCTACTTTTTTATACTTTTAAACTTTTGTTTACATTTTTACGACTGTTTTCTTACTGTTTTGGGTGCTCCAAATTTGCCGCGATGCGGCGCGCTAAGAATTATCCGCGATTGCCCAGTGAGGCTTTAGCGATCGGCCAGCGGCTTTCTAACCAAATTCTGGTGGGTAATGGCAAAGCGGCGCCTATAAATAAGGGTACAGGAAAAAATGGCGTAGGAAAAAAGCGCACAGAAAATATCCACAAAGGAAAAGAGCGCACACATAAAAAACCACACACATTAAAAGAGCGCACAGGAAAATTATATCTAAAGTGAGAAGCTTTGAATAATAAAAAAATCATGAATTAAAATAAAATAAAATAAATAAATTGTCTTAACTTTGCCCATAAAAAGAGAGGACTATATTTTGATTTCCTTCAAAAATTATTGACCAATAAAATCAATATGACTGGCAGATTTGGACGAAAAGGGAACGAATTACAGCGATAATTTGCACTAGAGGAAATTATCGCTGTATTCTTCCATAAAAAGCCCATTTTATTTAAACTAACTTTTCAAACTTTTATGGCTTTTTTTCATTTATGTACAGAGTGATCCAAATTGGACACTTTTGATAGGAAACGCCCATTTCCAGAGGAGCTAGAAAAAAACTAACATATGTTACGAGCCCGAATTTTGTAAAAAAATTAATGCCGAAAACCGCACATCGATATCTTGAACTACTTACAAGATATAGGGTAAAAATAAAAGATAATAAAGAAATAATCTGAAAATTATTTTATTTTTATTTTTATCTGTATAATCCCAGCATAAATCCGCCATAAAAAAGGAAAAACTTGGAAGAGTTCAAATGTGCCAAAAATACCCTATAAATAAACCCCGTGATTAAAGTGTCTTTTTATCCCTCAACAAATTGTAGCCTTGCTACACTCATGTATAAACTTAAAGGCGATTTTAATCTAGGGTTTTTTATTTACAAACAGTTTTAAATTGCAAAAATAAACAAAAATTTTCTGCCGAAAATTTAGGGTTAGAAGTTTGTAACCGGTCAATGCCTTTTCCGTTCGAGTCGAACCACGAAAACCAGGGCGTTCTGTCCGTGACGTCACTACGCCCCGCTCGCTCGACGGGTTTTCTACTCGAACGCACTCATAGTAACATAACACGCATATAAGCAGAAGGAACATGGTTATGGCAAACGGCCTGTACCTATCCATGCTTTCTCATTGGTTGATGCCAAATAGCAGTACGCTCTGCCATTGTGGGATGCCAGATAGCAGTAAGCTCTGCTATGCGGAGTCACAGTCATGTACGTTTTGCAAGTGAATAAAAATTGCATGTGTATGCCCGATAACGACAGTAGTAGAAAATAGCGCAGGTCATAATAGCGTGGACAAAATTGCGCAGGCCTTAATAGCGAATGGCGTATATAGCGTAGGTCATAATAGCACATGACCATAATAGCGTATGACCAAAATAGCGCAGGTGAATATATCGCATGGTCAAAATAGCTCAGGTCCAAATAGCGCATTACAAAAATAGCGAAGGCCAAAATAGAATAGGTCGGGCGAAAAAATATTGAAACACAAAATATAGCGGTTTTGGCCATGATTCCCGGGATCCTAGTGGGTGTGAATCCGAACCGAATCGAACTGAAAAGAACCGAACCAAACCAGCATATAAAAAAAAAATTTCCTGACTTTTTCCCCGGGATCCATGAGGGTGTGCATCCGAACCGAATCGCTATTTTGGGCATGCGTTATTTTGGCCTGCGCTATTTTGGCCTGCGTTATTTTGGCCATGCGCTATTTTGGACTGCGCTATTATGGCCTACGCGTTTGTGACCTGCGCTATTTTGTTGCCCCAGATAACAGTACACCTACATTTATCAAAAAGCAAAAAATACATCTAAATCAGAATCACATTTGATCATATTTTCTAAATCCCAAATTCCGTCACAGGCTTTTTGAGCTATTTTCTCTGAAAATGTGTTTTAAATTCAAGGTGTCGGAATTCAGGCTGTGGGGCTATGACGGCTTCTCGGTTATTTTATTTTTATAAAAAATAAGGGTAACGGAGTTCTGGTGGGCCACAATTTTTTTAAAGTTCAGTTTTTCCATATCAACAACCATCTAAAGACAAAAAAATCTAAGATGATAAAACCTACGATAAATCAGATTTTTTATACTCTACTCATTTAAAATCTGTGATTGGGTGTCTGAATTCAGGTTACGACAATGACGGCTTTTAGGTTGTAATTTTCACGTTTGTTGGATTATGAAGGAGTCCCCTTTTCATATCTTACGAAAAATACCTACCTATCCAGAAGTTTTGCTCCAAATATTCTGTTTCCTGTAGGAAATAAATATCTAAGTGTTCTCTTGAAATTTGAGCCTCGCAATGCGTGGTCAGTTTTTATCTGTCTCCCCTAGAAGTACCTTAAACCCCCTAAAAGTGCCCAATTCGGGACACCCTGTCCTTAAACAAAAAGCAATTTTGAATTTTTTTAAAATTTGAAACTGAAGCGACAATTTAATATCGCTAAATACATAAATAACAGTATAAATAATAATTGGCAACAAAATAAATTGGACCTTCATTTATTGCCCGCTTCTCAGACTAGGTCTCCTTCATTACCACATGTGCGAAAAAGGAAGCAAAAAAAGCAGAAAAAATTACTTAGTTGAAAAATTGCGTTAACTGAACTTTGCGGTATGTGACTTGTTTGTATGCAGCAAAACACACACTGGCACAAGCATGTTTTGCTTAAAGATTTTTGTTTTGAAAATTAAGCCCACGCCATTTCAAAAGCTTCTATGGACTTTTAGGTATACGGCCATTTCAAGGTGATAGACGGGACAAAGCAGAAAGTCTTGTTATTAAAAATTAAAATACTCTGCCAATCTATGGGCACATAAGCTCACACTAGACTATAGTTATAGTGTGAGCTAATATAATCAAAAACTGAAATATATTTTATTCAACTCCAGACTCAATTACCTTTCGTTTGATACCACACAAGCCATGTTTTGACCTAAACTCAAATTTTTTTAATCTAGCTCCCACCCTTTTGAAAAAAACTAAAATGTATTTTGTTTAACTCCAGACTCAATTACCTTTCGTTTGATATCACACACGCCATATTTTCACTTAAACTCTAATTTTTTACATCTACCCCCACCCTTTTTTTAAAAATAAACTAAAATTCATTTTTTTTAACTCCAGACTTAATTACCTTTCGTTTGATATCACACACGCCATATTTTCACATAAACTTTAATTTTTGGAATCTACCCCCACCCTTTTATTTGGCTTGCGTTCGGTGGATTTTGTTCATTTTTAAACGGGACCATCACGGCCCAAGACCCAACTTAGGTACCAAATTTCATTAAAATCGGACAAGCGGTTTTTGAGTTATGCGGGTTGGTCGTTACAGACAGACATACAGACAGACAGACAGACATACAGACAGACAGACAGCAAAAGAAAAAAGTTTCAAAATCATCTGAAACGCAAAGATATATAAAAATTTTTGAAATGGGAGCAACTTTTTTTTTTCTCGAAAAAATTAGGATCACCATAGCTCACACTACTTATAGTAGTAGTGTGAGCTAAAATTTTTAAGTAAATAAAATTTAATTTTGAGGTTGCTTAAATAATAATTTGGATTAAAATTGCTATTAAATGAATGGTTTGGAACAATGTATTTATAACGCCATTCTGTTTTGAAGGGTTTTAAAATGTGGTATGGACGGGACAGGCAAAAACAAATGAGGCGTGTTTTATACAAAAACCTGCCAAATTTGACGAAAATTAGTTAGTGGCGTCATCTAGTCTATATACGAAGTGTGACAATTAAATTTTAAGCCCCCGTACTAACAGGTTTTAAATCTCTACGCCTATTTTAAAAAAAGTTGATTTTTTACACCAGTCTTATAATTTTATTGTCACACCTCGTATTTTGACATTTTGATATTTTGTCCGGTGTCCGCCGCCCGTCAGTTCTAAATATTAAGGCCGCTTGACATGGTGCATGACAATAAAATTTGCAGGCAAATGCATGAAATTTTGCCCAGGTGCATGCGCAGTACAAATTCAGCTGATTCTTGCAGGCAATCCATTTTTATTGGTCTGGTGCCATTTTTTTGCATGCAAACTGGCGAATTTTTACCTAGATTCTGGGGAATCAATGCATGGCCATGCACAATGTCCAACGAAAAGAAGATTTTTTGTAGGCAACAATTTGACCGAAATTTTTCCATGCACCATGTCAAGCGTCCTTTACTTAGTAGTAGCAAGAGAAGTAAAAAATGAACAAAAGAATGTATGTTTAATATAACAGAATTACCTTGCCAGCTGTATCACAAATCTCGAGCCTGATTGGCTTGCCGTCCACCTGAACTTCAACTGAAAAAAAAAACACAAAATTATCCACAAAGTATACCTAGGGTCAAAGCACCACGTGTGACCATCGCACGGTTCGTGGTCCTTTGGACAGTAATTTCCAAATTACAAGAGTAAAGCTGTCAGCAATGGCTAATAATGCAGAGGAGTGGTATATCTTTGAGCCAAAGTGTTAAGCCTAAATCATTTATTGTTGTAATCTGCAGAGTTTTTTCATGTACTAAGTGGAAAAAAAAATATGCCACTTTAGTCAAACTCACTATGTAGGTACGTGGGCACAATAAATCCATTTGGGGTCGCAGTGCATGGAGGTCTAGTAGGGCCTGCCACCACTTTCGAATACATACATACATACAAAGCTGTCAGCAATGTAAATACAACAAATTGTAGAGAAAGAAATCTTGCAATACCTGCTTAAATTTGTTTTTTGTCTCTCTCTGACAGAATTTACAACGGCCAGAGCATCTTTTAGTGATTTTTTACTACGCATCCATATTCCTCAAAAAGCCTGCCGCCGTTTTGGGTGCTATACCGGGTGGGCCAAAAAAACCGGACAATTGTTTTTTCATTACAGCTTTTGAACAATACATTCGATTTTAATGGGACAAACTGCACTTAACAGATAATTAATCAGAGTTTTGACTAAATATATCTTTTTGTCCGCCATCTGAAAATCCAAGATGGCGAACGAAATTAAATTATACCCTTCAAAGATGCTCGTTTATTTTTGTGTTGCGAACATGATTTAATTATTTATTTACGAATTAGCAAAATCGGTTTGGTGGTTCTAAAGAAACATATTTTAGTTTCAACCAATGTTTTGAATATTATACGATTGCCTTGCCAATCATGTCTGCACTTATTTCCTTATAAATTAATTACTAGTGAGACGATTTTGATGAAATAAAAAACATCCTGTTGAGAATTTAAAAATCATGATCAAAATTTACCACAATCTTAAAATTTAGGATGGCGGACAGAATCATACTTGATTCTTCAAAATGGCGTGTTTATTCTTATTTTCCGAAAATGTTTTAGTTTTTTTTTTAATTTATAGAAAACCACTTCTTTTCCCTCACACAACGACGTACAAATTAGTAAAATCGGTGTGGTGGTTCTCAAAAAATCTATTTTTGTTTCAACCATTATTTTACAGATTCTACGATTGCATTGGCAATCCTGTCTGCATTAATTTCCTTATAAATTCGTTATTAATAAACCGATTTTAGCGAAATAGAAAAAATCGTGGTGAGAATTAATTGATCTTTAAAGATTTCTATCGACATTTTCCACCATCTTGGAATTTTGTCATACAGAATCATACTTGATTCTTCAAAATGGCGTGTTTATTCTTATTTTGCGAAAATGCTTTAGTTTTTTTTCATTTATAGAAAAACACTACTTTTCTCCCGCATAAAGAGGTACAAATTAATAAAATTGGTGTAACCATTGTTTTACAAATTATACTATTGCATTGCCAATCCTGTCTGCATTCATTTCTTTATAAATTCATTATTACTGAACCGATTTTAGTGAAATCAAAAATATCATGGTACAAACTTTAAAGATCAATCAGTTTGCGCTATGATGTTTTTTATTTCACTACAATCGGCTCAGTAATAATGAATGTATAAAGAACTGAATTCAGACAGGATTGGCAATGCAATCGTATAATTTGTAAAACAAAACTAAAGCACATAAAAATAGTACACACGAAAATATTCCACGAAAAAAAAGGCCTCGAAAAACGAGTAAAAAAACTTATGAATTTATTATTCGTATGGTAAAAAAGCAGCCTTTTTTGACTTCTAAGCAAAACAAAGAAGCATAAAGGTATCTGCAAGAACTATTAAGCGACGCCTTGATGAGGCTAATTTATTTGGGCGAGTTTCTCGCAAAAAACCACTTTTGAAGAAAACAAATCGCCAAGTTAGATCAAAGTTTGCAAAGGATCATGTCAATTCGAGTATAAATGACTGGAAAAATGTGTTATGGTCCGACGAAACAAAGATAAATCGAATTGGTAGTGATGGTAGAATATTTGTAAGAAGGTATAAGTGTGCAGAAAATAATCCTAAATATACATCAAGCATAGTTAAACATGAAGGTGGAAATATTAAGCTATGGGGTTGCTTTTCTTGGCGCGGAGTTGGACCTTTAGTATAGATTGATGGTATTCTTGACCAAGTAAAATATAAAGAAATTTTGGAGAATACCATGGTGCCTTTTGCGGATGAAAATTTGCCTGTAACCTGGGTCTTCCAGCAGGATAATGACCCGAAGCATACAGCCAAGTCTGTAAAAAAATGGCTAAAGGACAACTCTGTGAATGTGATTGACTGGCCATCATGCAGCCCTGATCTCAACCCCATTGAGAATCTTTGGAGTGACCTCAAGAGACTATTGGAGCATAAAAATATCAAAAACTTAAATGATCTAGCGGTAGAAGCAGAGCAAGCATGGAAATCTATAACATTGGCTAGGTATCAACATTTGGTTGAGTCGATGCCCAGAAGATGTGGGGCCGTTATTGACAGTAAAGGCTTTTCTACAAAATATTAAGTGTTTTCATTATAGTAACTAGGTGTTGGAGTAACTAGAGTTGTTTACTGTTTATTTACTGAAACATAATTATTGCCTTTCTAATTTGTTGTCCATTTAAATATTCGCCCAAAATTGTTTTTTTTAATACATGTGTATAGACATTATAAAAGAATCAAACTTTTTATGTTTTATTAAAGTTCAATGTCAAAACTAACTGTGGGTATAATATGAGAATAAATAAATTTTCTTTTCCTAAATTTTTGAGACTTAAATTATTTTACTGACATCGTTTCTAATTAGTTGGCCACCACTGTATATGGTCCATAACAGCATTTAAATAAATATGATATTTGTAGTGTTTTTATAAATATTTAGATCTAGTGACCCTAATTGGGTATAATCATTCGAACAGAGAAGAAAATAATAAACCCTCAGGTGCCGCTGAAAGCTGAAAGACCAAAGAAAGATGCCACCCGGCAGATGTTTAATCTTTTTTACCTATTTATACCTTCTCCCATTGGGTTCTCTTGGGTTTTGTGCGGACAAACTTGTTGCTTGTTGCACCTGATATTTTTGGCACTTCTGTTTAGGTACCCTTTTGTACTATTTCAATATTACAGTGGGGGAGGGTGCTATTTCATCTTTTTATTTATGAAATGTGGAAAATATCTAAACAAATCTTAGGTTTGGGGGGGGGGGCGGGCCCTGAGCCTCCCTGTATGCGCCCACGAATATCAAGCTATATAAATCTATTTACAATCAATTTGCCAAACAATTTGAAAGAAATTATATTTCTTAATCTGTCCTTTAGCTCACATAATAAATGTAATTTTTTTGCAAGGTGAAGTTCCAGAAGAGAAAAAATCCATTGTAACTCCCATATACAAATCTGGCGACAAAACGGAGTAATTTCTGCAAAATATGTCTTATAACTGTCTACACTAAAATTTTTGAGAAATGTGTTAGATTTTTGCAAAAAAACAAAATTTTAAGTGGGCACCAATTTGGGTGTCTATTACTTGATCAATCTTATCCAAGATCTTATCTTTTACCACTCCTTTCCCGTTTGCAACATATTAGGTTTCAGTTTTATAGTTGGATCGACAAGGAACAACACTAATTACACGTTCGCGGCATTGTTTATCTTATAGGTATTTTCTTTATAATTTACTCATTAGCCATTAATTATTTTAACGCAGCCCACTACAGTCTTTTTCGTGGGCTGCGTTATTTTAATAACTTTGTTAAAATTCACATAAAATTCGTGCCCGAATTAAATAAAAATCGACGTAAACAAACATACCAAAACTGAACACACACATGTTTTGTAATGACAGCGGGCCGTGAGGCGTTTTTTATGAGCCTCTTACGGTCACGTGATATTTTCGCGCCCGGGCCGGTCTTTCTCGTTTCTCGTTTCTCTATATTTCACAAAAACACATATTAGCCTCGGGGTGTGTACAACCATATACAAGGCCAACACAAAAATAGAGGCCACGACCCTGAAAAAATCAGCTGTTCTCCCGGGGCTGAATTTTACATTGGGTCTTATGGGAGGTCAGACGTTTTTTTATGATATTTTCAAAATGGCACTACAGATTTCCGCAAAATTTCAGTGAAATATTCTCAGACACCATCCCGATATTCCACCCAAGGGTTTGTAAGGAAGCAACATGATTAAAAGGTTAAAATCTTCAAGATTTAGCATTCCTTATTTTGAATTCAAATTACCCGCCATGTACCACATGCCAACTGTTATATTTGACATGTATTTGACTTTGTCATCTGTGATTGTCACATTCGCTTCTGTTTTAAACTTAATTTTTGTGTGAGCTAATGAAGCGACTATGAAAAATTAAGGATTACTTTACATTTAAAAAAAATTGTTCTGCCAGAATAAAGTAAAAACAATCTCAAAAACGGCTTTATTTAAAAAAAAATCAAATATTCATGAACCGTCATTCCAACTTCAATATTTTAAAGACAATCAGCTGTGTCGTAATGTGACCATCAAAAAAAAAATCAGCCCCGGATGTGACGTCAACAAAGTGGAGGGTCGTGGCCCGTCCGTTTTGATAGCCCTGCCATATATTATCAGCAGTGAACGTGTTAAGCAGTTTTAAGCTAATAAGAAGATCTCCATCGTTAACCACCCACCATATTCACCAGACCCCTTGCGACTTCTACCTGTTTCCGAAAGTCAAGAAATCGTTAAAAGGAACCCGTTTTAAAATATTAGAACATGTCAAGGAAAAAACGGCAAGACTTCTTAACAGCCTCTCTTCCAATAATTTTCAAAATTGCTTCCAACATTGAAAAAAAAACGCATGCAAGGCTGCGTCGATAGAGAAGGGGACTACATTGATGGGGAACATTATTAAGTTGTATTAGTATTTAAATAAAGTAAATTTTTTACACCAGTCTTATAATTTTGTCACACCTCGTATGCTTAAAGGATATGACACTGGGCCCATTATTCCTGGCGCCCATCAGATTTTGTTTATATTATAATATGCTATTCTCCTCTTTTAAGGCGACAAATTCGATTCAGCCAATTTTTTAAGCAAAAGACAACAAGGCAAAATATTTAAATATCAGTCAATAGGTGGCACTACATATTAGAGTTTTAGGGACACCTATTCGGTTTTTAAATAGTGGGCCTTATTAAAATTTTAGGGATGACAAAAAAACAACACATTTTGAGTTTGACACTGACGTTAATTTTTGCCTAAAAACACAAGTGGGCTAGTTTTTCAATAGCAACAGAAAAAATAAAAGAATAGAGTAAATAACAAAGCCTATTTTTTTGTCAAAAACCAGGGGATGACATTTCATCTTATAAATAAAAATAGAAAAAAGTGTTTATTTACTGTGATAGATATACCGATAATCCCGAAGAGGCTTAGCCACAATTGGATGGAACACATAATGTTACTATGAGCCTGCCTCCAAATACATCCAGAGCAAAATATATTTAAAGACCTTCCGATATCATTGATCCAGAATATAAAAACAAAAATCTCCTGATCCACAGATGCTGCACAGGATAAGACGCTCCCTTGGTATTCTGTGATAGGAAGTAAAGGTTTGGGCAATCATTGTAAATTAAATATAATAAATAAGTTGTTTTTATTGTCGTATTTTTATTTTCACAACCTCGTAGAAAAAATATTTTACCTACATACTTAACGAATGTGTGTGCGTCTTCCGCACTGGTTAGGTAAATTACTATTTCCTGCGACCACATATGAAAATGTTGGATTTTACAAGGTTCGCATCCTCAGAAAACATTAAATTTCATCCGTGTGCAGAAATTTTTTCGCACACTTTCCATACATGTGCCGAAGTACTGAAAGTACTTGTGTTACAAGTACTTTCAGTACTTCGGCACATGTATGGAAAGTGTTTAACTGTCACAATACTTTTTCGCACATGTGTTGCAAACTATTTTCCCACACGTGCGGAAAAGCAGTTTCATTTGAATTACGCAAAATTAAACACCAATTTTTACAAAAATTAGTTTAGTTCAACAGTGTTCGTAGGAAAAATAGCGTCCATAACTCGACAGAAAGTAACTTTCTCACGCTCGTGTGAAATTTGTCACTTTCTTCTCTTGTTATGTAATAAATAAATAAATAAATGAAAAGGGCTTTATTTTCAACTCAGCGAAGTTAAGCACAAGCTTCTGTTAACTGAGCAATATACTAATTATCAAAAACTATCTTATAAATTGGTTCGTAATCCCGTGATTTTGTTTGTTACGCTATGGTCAGCCCTTAAAAAAACGTTTTGTAAATAGAAAAAATTGTATGTCTTTAAATACATACTTATAATAACTTATATTAAACGATATTTTATTTTTTCAAAATATCTGAAAATGTGAAAATCCGGGTCACGTGATCTTAGTTAAATTTTCTCAATCGAATTGACTTGCCCCTCGGTATATGGGGGGTGGCGCTTCAGTCAAGAGGTTGATGGCTCTTGTCTGATTTGGTGTCCTGCATCAAATATAAAATTGAGCACGCTTTTGTAAATCCTAATAGATCTCTTCTATAAAAAACTAGTTGAAATATTATTTCTGTTCATATGCAAGATTTTTTTAAAATCTTCAAACGTATCTTGTTAGATTTTTGATTTTCTTTTGTACATTTCCAAAAAATACAAAAATCGAAACAATTTCGCTACAGTTTTCTATAACACAATTAGGCTACTGAAATGCAAAACATTGTTTTGAAATATCTGTTGTGTTTTAGCCATAAATTTTTTTATATTTTTTGAATAAAATGATTTCGCGAAAAACTGCTAAGATACGGTTGTTAAAAATGCTTTAAAAAACTACCCCTCAAAATTTCGACTCGTTCCGCTTTCTCGTTTTCTATTTCTATTAGAACAAAGATTTGGGCAAAAAACGCGATATCAGTGTTGTCAAATGTTAAGTTTTCGGACGAAGTTTGCCCCCTTAAACCAGCATTTTTTGTAAACGACATTTTTTTGTGAGCCTTTTGAGTAAACCAGAAATCGGCTTCAAAGTATTAACTTTTTAATATACACATCAGTGGTTTTTACCGTAAGGTCATTGTTTATGTTAAATAATGCGTCAGTAAGTGCCCTTAAACTTCCAGAATATATTTTTGACAATTTGATTTATTATAAAAATTACAGTGCGTTACAGCAAAACGACGTGAATTGCCATTGTGTTTGAAAAAGACAAAAAATGGTAAATTGTTTTAAGACTAGGTTATGTTATACTTAACGTAATAATCTCATTTAATTAATTTTATATTCCTGAGCTTGAGATATTTGTTGGGACTGATTATATTTGCCTCCGTATAAGGACGTCAAAATTTTGCTTCCAAACGTAAGCTACCGAGATTGGTGACAAGACGCTAGCGCTACCAAGTCCACTTTCAATCCCTGGCTTCGCAAGCGCAGATCTACCAATATTATTTACCTCATGTCTTAGAATAGATGCATACAGGGTGATTTTCACTTGAATGATTCTAACCACATGAAAATAGAAAGTTTCAAAAACCTAACCTAACAAAACCTAATCAAATCTAACCGAACCGAAGGAAACTGAACCAATAATTTTTTTCAAAAAAAAACTTTCCTGACTTCCTGCACGGGATCCTAGAGGATGTGAATCCGAACCGAACCTAACTAAACTGAACCAAACCTAACCTAACCAAACTAAACTACAACACGTACTGCTAATTAGGTTTAGTTGGGTAGGGTTAGGTTTAGATAGGTTCGGTTCGGTACGGTCCGGTTCGGATTCACATCCTCTAGCATCCCAGGTAGGAAGTCAGGAAAGTTTTTTTTTTTGAAAAAAAATATTGGTTTAGTTTGCTTTGGTTCGGTTCGGTTAGATCTGATTAGGTTTCGTTAGGTTAGGTTTTTGAAACTTTCTATTTTCATGTGGTTAGAATCATTCAAGTGAAAATCACCCTGTACATCGATTCTAATACATGAGGTAAATAATATTGGTAGATCTACGCATGCAAAGCCAGGGATTGGAAGTGGACTTGGTAGCGCTAGCGTCTTGTAGATTGGTGCTGTAATTGAACAGTTTGTGTGGTTCAATAATAGTTCACATTTTATGTCTTCTTTTACGTACTGATGAGTCCCAATAAGGACGAAACACCGGTATCTACAAGATTCCCTTACCCTCTTGAGGATTCCCCCATAAACTGTTTTTCGTTTGGTCTTTTGACTAAAGTATTGTTCATACTCGTCTTAGTCTTTTGTTTTTGATTAGTTTTCGTCCTTTGATTAGTCTTAGCTGTCTTAAACAAAATCGGCTGTTCATACTCGTCTTTTGTTTTTGATTAGTCTTAGTCATAACCCACTGAAAAAAAAAATCAATTTCAATAAAAAGACCCTCTTCAAACGTCATTTTCTACACAAAACAATCTTATTTAACCTAATCTGTGCACGAAACACAGACACGAAAGAACAAAAGCGAAAAAGAAAAAAAAAACAAATAAAATTTTGAGGTTAGGTTGAGATTTTCTATTAAAAACATGATTAATGGCGGTAAATTCAAAATTTCGGCCGCGCGCTTGCGCTCTTCGGACGCCCTGTAAAAAAAACAACAAATATCAGCTGATGTCTGTCACTCGTCTTAGTCGTTGTCCTAAGGATTGAAAGTTGGCAACTCTTAAGACAAAGACTAATCAAAAACAAAAGCAAAAACATTGTATGAACACTCCCATAAGAAACAGTGGTTTTAACTTTCTTATGATAAGACATATGACTAAACCAAGACAAAAGACTAGACAAAAGACGAGTATGAACGATCCATAAATTCGCACTATTGCGTGCATTTTATCGTTATCCGCCATTGGTTTGTTTACTGTAGTAAATGTCCTGTCCACATTTTATGACTATCCAATAAAGACACATATAAATAATCATGTATATGTATCATGGAATCTTTACAAAAGTGGAATGTTTGTCGAACTTCAGTTATGTCAATTATTTTTCGTTTGGTGTTTATGCAAATCCATAATTGGTTAATAGTTATTTAAACAACAAAGTTTGAAAACGACTCTTTGCACACGATCGAGACAGTTTGGTAGACCGAGCCGAAGGCGAGGTCTACAAGTTGAGGGAGTGTGCAAAGAGGTTTTCAAACGAGTTTTTTACAATATTTTTTATACGACTGCTAATAAAGAAAGAAAAATCAAATTTTAATTTAACTTGTTTTTATTTCCGACATTTTTACAACAAAACTTTAAAAATTCAACAATTTTTTGACGTATCTAATCAACAAAACATACGAGCAGTGACGGTTGGTACGGAACTAAGCCAACTTATATTGATGGGTGACAACAACAAAAATCACAATGACGGGAGACCCGTATGCAGAAATGACATAGGCGCGCGCAAAAATGACATAAGCGTGTGCAAAACGTTTTGCACACAGCGTGCGCAAAATGCCATTTTCAGATCGTGTTCTCCGTGTGCAAAACCCCCTTTTACAAGACAGTCGTATAAAAAAATACTTTTAAAATCCGTCTGACCCATCTGACTGTCAAACTAATCTTCCCGGTTCTTTGCACTATTACTTAGATTGCATTCTAAATGCACGTGTTAAAAGTTGTAGGATGTTTCTTTGTAGATCTATCAAAAACTTGACAATTTGTCAGAAAAAGGTTAGAGAAATATACAGAAGCGTTAAGTTCACCATATATGGCACTGATCTATATATCAAAAATGTTAATACTTTGAAGCCGATTTCTGGTTTCCTCAGAAGGCTCACAAAAAAATGTCATTTACAAAAAATGCCTGGTTAAAAGAGGAGAATAGCATATTATAATATGAGCAACATCTGATGGGCGCCAGGAATAATGGGCCCAGTGCCATATTCTTTTCTGAAATTCTTACTGGGCCTCTACGGGACCCTGGCCCCAGCTGGCTACGCCACTGGTTTTGTGTTGCGAGGGTCAGCAAGCGCACTAGGACAAGAGTGTAATTCGATGTAACACATTTACCTATTTTCGTGTTCGTATCGGCGATAAAAATAAAATCATCAAAGTGGGGTTATTTTTAAATTGTCAAAAATAAAAATATTTAAACAATAATCGTCGATAAATTTAGCAGTGTGAATTCTCCTTTAAGCGGGGTCTTCACATAACGTTTTACTTTACATCTTGCCTGTTCAGTCAAAACGCATCAAGTAAAACTTTGTGTGTAGACGGAAAAACGGACGTTTTACTTGAACTGATTTAAGACGGAAGACCGCCTATAGAACTTCGAATAAAACCATCGTTTTGTATCAAAAACTGATCTAAAAACGTACGTTAAAACTATCAAGTGTCTACGCTAGTCTTTCAACCGTCATACTTGACCCTTTTGACTGACAGGCAAGACGTAAGGTAAAACGTTATGTTTTCGCCTTGTTGAAGTTTACACTTCTGCCGTGTGGTCTAAGCACACACAATTTTTTTGATGAAGTTTGTAATCTAAAAAAGTACATATCAGACAATTTTACTTCTGATGACCACAATCTGCCTACCCACGAAAAATGGGCAAAATATTTTAATGCAAGTATTTCTACCCAGTGGACCAAAGAAAGAAATAGGCTGCTTTTATCTTCTGTAAAAGGAATACTCATGACTTCATACAATTTAAGAAATATGAGCTGCTCAGAATTTTACGATTTTGTACTTCTGCCTAAAAATTCAACGCTGTTGAATAAAATACAAAGCAGTGAAAAGTACCTATAATATAGTAGGTATATTATGTTATTTATTAGTTATTGTTTCAATAAAAAAAAGTTGATTTTTTGTGTGTGGCATCGAAAAAATTTTGACGTCCGGATTTTGTCCGGATTTTCTTGACGGCTGGTCCTGGTTAGAGACGTTTTCATCTGGTAACCCTAAATATACAGAAGCGTTAAGTTCACCATATATGGCACTGATCTATATATCAAAAATGTTAATACTTTGAAGTCGATTTCTGGTTTACTCAGAAGGCTCACAAAAAAATGTCGTTTACAAAAAATGCCTGTTTAAAAGAGGAGAATAGCATATTATAATATGAACAACATCTGATGGGCGCCAGGAATAATGGGCCCAGTGCCATATTCTTTTCTGAAATTTTTACTGGGCCTTTACGGGACCCGGGCCACTGCTGGCTACGCCACTGGTTTTGTGTTGCGAGGGTCAGCGAGCGCATTAGGACAAGAGTGTAATTCAATGTAACACATTTACCTATTTTCGTGTTCGTGTTGGCGATAAAAATAAAATCATCAAAGTGGGGTTATTTTTAAATTGTCAAAAATAAAAATATTTAAATATCTATAGGAAAGTTGATCTTGGAATATATAATTGTGACAGTTTAGAGATCTAAACCAATTTAAGTAGAAGGCAATCTTATAAAATAGTATAGTAGAAAGCAAAAATATCAAAAAGGAAACTTTACTACGGTACCTACCTAATATTATGCAATTGCTGCTAAGAATTAGGAGCTCTGTTTACAGATGATTCATGATATGGTACCTACTACTACTACGTCGGTTTAGTCAAATGATCACAGGATTCAGTGGTCAGAAGCTAAAGTTTTATATAAGGAGTCGCATTGGCGAAAACGAAAGTTTATTGAAGCTGCGTTTATAATGCAGAATAAAGAAGTTTTCAGTCAACCAAGCACGGACATACCAAACATATGGAAACCACTCCTTAAAGAAAACAGGCGTCTTAGGATTAAAAAAGGGGGCGGGCCGTCACCTAGAGACTAGATTGTTTAGTTTACACTTGATAACGGTTAGAGATACTTACTAACCGAAACGTCGTGTTTTAAAATAAAAATAAATAAAGACAATGGAAGTCCGAAATTTTATTTCAACAGGAGTTTTGTTTTCTTACTTCAAGACAAATGCCTTGGGTTGTTTTGGTTCAACGCGCGGCATATTTTTTGTTGTGATTGGGTTGTTTTGGGTAGACCCAATTTTCAAGATTTTATTTCTCTTAAAGGTAGATAGAGTGCCGTAGCTTCGATAAAATCTAATTTATGTTTTATTTTAAATAAAATTAAGCAAAATTTCTGAATGACTTATACGAAGACAGTTTGCTTTGTTACAAAATGGAGTATACTGAAACAAAACAATTAAAGAAGAAAAATAAAGTCTCATTTCAAGATTAAACGCTGCGTTGAACTAAAAAGAAATATTATAATTCAATTTTAAGGTAAAACAAAAGAACGTGCTTTCATTGTCGACAAAAATTTTTTCCGTGTAATAGTGTAGTAGCTATAGGTTGATGTAGGTATGTACCAACATGAGCTAAAAACACCCTGTATATTCGATATTCTGCCGTGCTAAGCAAGAAGGTCGTATTTGCATATTTTGTTTATCTGAGAAAACATGAGCATGAAGTTAGCGAAGCACCATCGCAGATCGAATCGTGACTAGGTGGATAATTTGCCGCTAATTAGTCGTGAATTAGTTGTGGAAAAATTAATTTTGTCGCTCTTATTTTTGACCCTTTTTTTGGGTGCTTCGCTAATTTCATATTTTGGCACCCATCGCAAATCGAATCGCTACTAGGTGGATAATTTGCCGTTAATTAGTCGTGAATTAGTTGTGGAAAAATTAATTTTGTCGCTCTTATTTTTGACCGTTTTTGAGGGTGCTTCGCTAACTTCATATGAAGTTAGCAAAGTACCCTCGTAAAAATGGCCTTTATCAAAATCGAATATGGTGGATAATTTGCCGCGAATTAGTCGTGAATTAGTTGTGGAAAAATTAATTTTGTCGCTCTTATTTTTTACCCTTTTTTTGGGTGCTTCGCTAACTTCATATGAAGTTAGCGAAGCACCTTCGTAAAAATGGCTTTAGACATGACGTAGCGAAATCGAATATGATGGATAATTTGCCGCTAATTAGTCGTTAATTAGTTGTGGAAAAATTAATTTTGTCGTGTTTAGTTTTGAGTGTTTTTTGGGTGCCTCTCTAACTTTATATGAATTAAGCGAAGCACTAAAAAAACGGTCAAAAATAAGAGAGACAAAATTAATTTTTCCACAACTAATTCACGACTAATTAACGGAAAATTATCCACCTAGTTACGATTCGATCTGCGATGGGTGCTTCGCTAACTTCATGCTCATGAGAAAAACAGGTTTTTATAAAAAATAGAGTTTTTTCTCTGGCAATTTGGCAGATATAACATATTTTATAAGCTCATGTATACACCTAATTTTCATCTTACGACATTTATTTCTAGTACGATAGGTGTAAAATGACGCAGAAATACTTTAACTGGAAAAAAATTTATTTTCGGCAAAATTGTAAGATACGACCTTCTTGCTTAGCAGGGCAGTATTATATAGATAAACGTATTCCTTAAAACTTTTCTCATAAGCACTGGTGAGTGTTTGTTTCTCATATTTTCACCTTTTAATATACGTAAATCCAAATGCCGCTAATGACCGAGAGATTTTTACCCAGACGTTTTGCACCAGTTTATAATAATTATGACAGCTTACGAGCATGATTAAATTTAAACAGCATTGAAACCTGCCCCATTTCTTTTCTGTAAAATAAAAATAATACTCGTATATTCGGGCAAATTAGTCCAGAGTTGTCTTGTCAGGTACTTCAAGTACAATACTTCAAATTGTACTTCAAGTACTCTACTTGAAGTACATCTACAATCTGGTAATTGTACTTGTTCCTTGAAGTACTTTTATACATGTACTAGATTTTGTCAATTAAAGTACTTCAAGTACATTAAAAGTACTTCAAGTACATTAAAAGTACTTCAAGTACATTCGAAGTACTTCAAGTACATTCGAAGTACCAAGTACATTTGTAGTACTTCAAGTACAATGAAAGTACTTCAAGTACATTAAAAGTACTTCAAGTATAATAAAATATTCTTGAAGTACAAGTGAGATATTATTTTAATGCCCGAAGACAGGGTTGCCACCTGTTTGGTTTTCTTATCAAGTTGGCAGGGAAGTCCGGTATTTCAGCAAACTTGATAGGTTTGTCTCAATAAATCGCCCACAAAATCGGAATAATAGGTATACGTTATTGATAGGTACACATTTATCCAATGAATAATGCCTTGGCTTAATTATTTGCACGCACTTTAATTATTTGGTGGAACGTGAAATTCAAATTCAGTGTGAGAAACCACAGCACAGTCATGCCATCTATTGAGGGGTGTCGGTAGTACGGTAATGCAGGAATATTGCACTTGCGGCTCGATTTTTGGCACCAAGCAGCAGACATAATTTCTACGTTTGATGGAGGTTGGTTTAAAGAACCCGAAAATTTATTTAGTCTTTAACTAGATACACCTTAAAAAATTCCTTGGATATTTACGTTTGTTATGCTTATTTGTTTAGTTTGATTTAAATACATTTTTAAGCAGTTTTGTGGGCTATTATATAAATAATACTTTTTATGAGTGATTTAGAAATAATTAACGGCGAGAACAGTTCCCCAAATGCCCCACCAAAAAAGACATAAGGCAAGGTAGCAGGGTACGTGGATCCCGGTTGCGTATTTACGTTTTTGTGCTCATTTCACGTCGGCGCGGTTTTGAAAAAGACACGGAAATGTTACAATATATTTGGGTTCAAATACGTGTTGATTTTAAGAGTTTTGATCTCGTAATGAGCACGGATCTGTAAGAGAACATCGCTCATTAAACTATTACAAAAGCGTATTCAACTGTCAGGTTAAAACGCTAACATAACGAAAGCTAATCAATCAAATCTAACCGAACCGAACCAAAGCAAACTGAACCAATATTTTTTTTCAAAAAAAAACTTTTCTGACTTCCTACCCGGGATCCTAGAGGATGTGAATCAGAACCGAACCGAACCGAATTGAACCAAGCCGAACCGAATTGAACCAAACCGAACCGAACCGAACCAAAGCAAACTGAACCAACAATTAAAAAAAAACTTTCCTGACTTCTTTCCCGGGATCCTAGAGGGTGTGAATAGTGTTGTAGTTTAGTTTGGTTAGGTTAGGTTTGGTTCGATTTAGTTAGGATCGGTTCGGTTCGGATTCACATCCTCTAGGATCCCGGGTAGGGACTCAGGAAAGTTTTTTTTTTGAAAAAAATTATTGGTTCAGTTTGCTTTGGTTCGTTTCGGTTAGATTTGATTGATTAGCTTTCGTTAGGTTAGGTTTTTGAAACTTTCTATTTTCATGTGGTTAGAAATCAAGTGAAAATCATTTAAATCATTAAAATTTATTAATAACAGAACAACATCTGTCGTCGTAGTTGCCGGTGTAAGACAATGAACACTGAACTTTGCAGGTATAGTTAATGGAAGAGTGTTCTTCAAACTTAAGATTGAAATTCTTAAGTTTGAGTAATATTAGTAAAAAGTATACTTTATATAATCGTATAGTAATATTAGTAAAAAGTATACTTTTAAACTGCACCATAATTTTCATAGTAACAAACATATAACCTCAAAATCAAACTAAAATAAACAATCAATAACGTGAATCCAATTTAAGTTTCAAATGTGCACTAATAAGTAAACCCCTGCGCTGAGTAATTCAATACAAATCCGTGCCTTGTTCGAGCCTCAGCGCCTTAAAATCAACACGCATTTGTAACCAAATATGTTGCAACATTTCCATGTCTATTTCAAAACAGCGCTGCCGTGAAATCAGCACGGAAACGTAAAACGCATCCCGGTTTTACAAGATTTCTTTGTAGGCTTCAAAGTCAATTACAATTTGAAATAAATCTAAAAATTTCAGGTTTTGGGGGGTTTGGGGAGTTTTTGCAGCTAAAATTTATAAAACCAAAATAATTTTATTTTTAGGTTAGTTTTGACACATTTTTTATGCATTTTCAGTCATTGTGGCCTGGCAACATTCGGATCGTTAATCTGTGACCCATTCTCAGCGAGGATCCATTGTCAAACTCTGGTCCTCATATTTTGCATACTCAACTACCTCTAGCACTATTAGAAATTTTGTCACAATTTCACCTGCAGATATGGGGTGATTTTGTGATTAAAGAACTTAGCAAATGCCCAAATATACGGCGTCCAGCTGATCAAGAATGTTGCAAAAATAAATTTTAAATCTAGATTAATTTGTAGACAGGTTTAATTAAAAAGAACTAAATAAGTTTAACGTAAGCACTTGTAAGAAATCTAAAAAAAACAAGGTCACCAAAATTTTTTTTAAATTAAATTAAATATGAATTTTTTTGAAAACAAAACATTATAAGTTGGCGGCCATCTTTAGTATCGTGGCATCAGAATACGTCCGATCCTGGGAAAACACAACATGAAAACGATCTTCAACCCACTAAGTTCTTCGGGGGTATACCGCATTCCCTGTACCTGTGGAAGTGTCTACATCGGAACAACCAAACGGTCCGTAAACACAAGAATCAAAGAACACAAAGCCAACTGTCGACTCGGACATACGAAAAATCCGCAGTTGCAGACCACACACTAAACAATGAAGACCACCGAATAAAATTCGAAGACACACAAGTTCTCTGCGCCTCCTCTTCATACTATCCAAGACTCTATAGAGAAGCAATCGAAATTCATAAACACCAGCAGAACTTCAACAGATCTGAAGAAACTATTAAAATTAACAGAACATGGGTACCGGTTCTTAAACACTAAACGGCTCGCTTATAACAACAAAACTGAATCTCGGGAAAGTGACCAATCACCGACCAGCTCTGATATACGCCCCGCCCACCATAGCGTATATAACATGCGCCCGCGACAGACTAACCACCAGTCTTCGAGAAGCCGACAAACTCGAGATGGCGAAACGTCGAGAACGAATTTCCAACGACGACGGCCGAACAGCCCGAAAGCACACCCACCATTGGACGATGGCCGCGAAAGCCTTTCACAATTTGTAAGTTTTTTCATGTTAAGCTTAGTTTTTGAGAAAATTAGATAAAACGTGTAACAAAAATTGTTTATTTTTTTCAAAATTAATTTAATTTACGGATGCCCCTGAAGTTTTATTTGTAAAACCGATTTAATCATGTTATACGTCATTTTAAAGGAAATTTTATTGAGTATACCAAAATGTAATACATGGTTTTCTGTAGATATTAGTTTTAAAAAAAATTAAATAAATCTTGGAAAATACATACGTATTTTTTCAACTTTTTTTAATTACTTCAATTAACGGACGCCGCTGGAGAGCTTGTTATTAGTCTAACTTTATTAAGTTATACCATGTTGAAAAGGGAATGTTATTGTCTACAACAAAGTATATCACACATTTTTCTCTTAGAAGCTTAGTTTTTAAGAAAATTTGAAAAAACCTTAAACTTTCAGGTTTGGGGGGGGGGGGGTTTTTGGAGGTTTTTGCAGCCATTAAAAAAAAAATTATATGTTATTATTTTTTAATTATACAAATATATATTTTGAATGTACACCTGTAACAATTTGGGCTTTCCAGCGGCAATTTAAAATTCCGCCGCCATTTTGGCCGCCATCTTGAATATCTCAGCCCCTGTCAATATTTCGAGTTGGCAACAGGGATATTCGGATTCAGCGGGGTCAAAATAGGGGGAATTGCCCATTTGCCAAAAAGTAATATAAAATGCTTCTAGAAAGTGGATTTTCCCGAATCTTGCCTGAACTACATGTTCTACGGTAGTGCAAATTATAAAAAAAAAGGCGGCAACTGTTTCGTCGCCCCTATTTGTTGCGCAGTCTTGGAAGCAGGTTCCATTATTGTATATTTCCATTTTTAAACTAGTTCGCATCATTTTAAATAAAACACTACGTAACTACTAAAAGCTACTAAATACCACCAAGGGCGTACCCAGGAGGGTCCTCGGGTCCCGAGCCCCCCAAGTTCAATATTTCGTTTTCCACATATTTTATGAATAAAAGAAAAAAATTGTATGAAATACGACACAATGAGGTCTCAAACCCCCAAGACAAATTTCTGGGCGCGCTACTGATACCACCGTATATGCTTTTCCCTGTAATACTTTTGGGATTTTAAAACCTTGTGGTAGTTACTTATTATATGCAAGGTTTGTTGTGTAAATTTCTTATAATGTGTTTGATTTTTTTACCAATACTAATTGTATTTTATTTAATTGGCCACCTAATTCAACATTGATTGTTTTCTATAATTGCATTTGCATTTCCACATTATGAATATTATATATATAAGTAAGTGTTTTTATTAGATATTAATTTTATTTATGAGACAAATTAGTTTGGTATAAATTAATGTGTTTTTTTTCCAGTTGTTGGTATTTTAGTCTGACATCTGAGTTTTAATTGTAGTTTTTATTATATTTATGGATCGTTCATACTCGTCTTTTGTCTAGTCTTTTGTCTTGGTTTAGTCATATGTCTTGTCATAAGAAAGTTAAAACCACTGTTTCTTATGGGAGTGTTCATACAATGCTTTTGCTTTTGTTTTTGATTAGTCTTTGTCTTAAGAGTTGCCAACTTTCAATCCTTAGGACAATGACTAATACGAGTGACAGACATCAGCTGATATTTGTTGTTTTTTTTACAGGGCGTCCGAAGAGCGCAAGCGCGCGGCCGAAATTTTGAATTTACCGCCATTAATCATGTTTTTAACAGAAAATCTCAACATAACCTCAAAATTTTATTTGTTTTTTTGTTTCTTTTTCGCTTTTGTTCTTTCGTGTCTGTGTTTCGTGCACAGATTAGGTTAAATAATATTGTTTTGTGTAGAAAATGACTTTTGAAGAGGGCCTTTTTATTGAAATTGATTTTTTTTTTCAGTGGGTTATGACTAAGACTAATCAAAAACAAAAGACGAGTATGAACAGCCGATTTTGTTTAAGACAGCTAAGACTATTCAAAGGACAAAGACTAATCAAAAACAAAAGACTAAGACGAGTATGAACAAGTTTTCTCCTTATTAGTGATGTAAATGGGAATATTTCCGTTGGAAATATTTCCATGGAAATGGAAATATTAGAAATTTCTGTTTCAATAGTAATAATTTCTTGTTTTAAGCTTTCGATGAGATATTGTCTTTTTTAAAAGCATACTTTTTCACAAGTTTAATTAGTTTTTCCAGAGTTTTGAAGCATTTTTCTGGCAGGGTGTGCTTAGGGCCTATCTTTAAGGCTTAAGGGGGGAGGGGGGGTTTGGCCTTGCGTTACACTCGATGTTATTTTAACGTGTTTTTCCTTAAAAGGGTGAATCAAAAATCCGTTTTTGCGTTACGTTATTTAAGAACACTCCCTTAGCCGCCAGTCTCAAATTTACACTGAGTACAGCGTGTCCCATTTTCGATGGGATTAAATGGGAAACTCGGTTATTATTAAAGATATCAATTTTCTGATGGCACCTTACCGTGCTCTTTTTTGGAGCCCTTAAAAATGGTGTAATCAGATTTTTGCTATACCCCGTGGTTTCGCTAATACAGGGAGTTTTTTTAAAAATTGCATTTTAATTAATTCCTTGTATCTCGCTTATTTTGCAAGATATTTTTATTCTGTAAAAACCTTTATATGGCAACTTTTTTAGAGCAAAATAATGACGTTGTCAATTTTTTAAAATATTGTTTAGTGTTTGAGATATGGTATTTATCATAAAAAAATTAAATACGGACCTGGATTTTTTTTATTACTATTTTGATTGGTTCCATGCTATTATTACCTTAAAATGATAAAACTTTAATATTTTTTTGATTTAAGACTAAAAGAAACTATTTAATATTAAAAAAAAAATTATAGTCCGAACCTGGAAATTTCCAACGTAATTATAAATTAAAATTTGCAAGACACACTAGTTGAACGATTTTTAGTTTATCTGTTTTGAAATGATAATTAAAAGATTTATAAATAAAGTAAAAAACGTTAAAAAGTTAATTATTTGATGGTAGCACAGCAGGTCGTGAAATTTACAAAACAAAAGCGTGGAATTGACATTGTCATTTTACTTGTCATTTTTGTGAATGGCTTACAATTATTTTAAACTGGCTAGAAATCGACCATATCCAGATTTTGAAAAATGTGATGTTTGACTGCTTCATTCAAGCAACACAATCCCAATATTTAAATGGCAGAAATTTTTTTATGCAAAATGCGTTAAGAAAAATTACTCAAAAATGCCAACAATATCTTACACATAATGGTAATCAGAAAAATTAGTTATTTTTTGTAATTTGTTTTTTTTGTATTTTTCGTAGACTTTGTTTCAAATAAATCTGTAAATTAACGTAAAACCATTTTAATATGCTAAGTATCAAAACAGTTAAACTAAAAATTGTTTAACTAGCAGTTTTTAATTTATATTTATGTTGGAAATATCCAGGTTCGGACTAATTTTTTTAAAAATATTAAATATTTTTTTTACCTTGAAGCAAAAATTTTAAAATTTTTATTATTTTATGATAATACTAGCATGAAACCAATCAAAATAATAATTTAAAAAAATGCAGGTCCGTATTTAATTTTTTTATGATAAATACCATATCTGAAAAACTAATCAATATTTTAAAAAGTTGACAACGTCATTATTTTCTTCTAAAAAAGTTGCCATGAAAAGGTTTTTACAGAATAAAAATATCTCGTAAAATAAGCGAGATAGAAGGGATTATTAAAAATACAATTTTTTCAAAAACTCCCTGTATTAGCGAAACTACGGGGTATAGCAAAAATCTGATTACGCCATTTTTAAAGGCTCAAAAAAAGAGCACAGTAAGGTGCAATCAGAAAATCAATATCTTTAATAATAACCGAGTTTCCCATTTAATCCCATCGAAAATGGGACACGCTGTACTCCTGTTTAATGAAACATACTTCATGATCCATTATTACTTAGAAAATGCATTGTTGAGATGATATTTGATTCGATCCTTTCTATTGTTAATTTTAAACAATATACCGTTACGATCAATTTAATAAGATGAGTTCGCGAGATAAAACGGCTCTTCGCCCGGTTACCAGCAAAGAAATTAAAAAACCATGAGAGGGTTCCTTGAATTGCTAAAAACTTAAACACCAGTATTTACTAAGATGGTTTAGGGTTTAAGTTTAAAGTTTAGGTTTAGGTTTAACTTTTAGTTTATCTTTTGTGAAACGTTTTAACTGAATTTCTTTCAAACTTAATAAAAGTTAATGGAATTTTGGACTAATTATAACTACATAGGTTATATCGCAATGGAAAAAAACCGGTTTAAATAAGAATCTGCAAGGGTTTCGTAAAAAAATATAGAAAAAACGGAAAAGAAATGGTTTAAACTATAGGTTTAAGTTTGTAGGGAACGAGGTTTAAGTGAAAATGCAGCGATATTTAAGTGAATTACTTACATTTTTCAATTTACACTTACTTCCCAAACTTGACATTGTCGGAAAATGTGTTTTAATTTCGTAATTTTTATTATATAACTTGCACAAACAAAGCGAAACTGAAAAATAAATTTTTAAATTTATTAAAATGACGTAAAAGTGACTTGACTGACATTTGCTGGACTAAGTACTGGGATTGTCATCTGCTGTCATCTCGGTGCACGTACATCTTAAATATATCTGTATGGCTAGCGTATTAAAACCATTATTGGAAAATGACTGCTACAATAAATAAATAAAAACATTTTTTATTATATTAATTTAAAGATTATTTGCAAATAAACAAATCGTGTGTGAGTTTATTTGGATTTTAATCTGAAGATCGTTTTTTTTTTACTTTCCTCGTCAAGGCAAATATCGTTTAAAAGCTACATGCTAAAATATAAAAGAGATATCAGAATTTACAAAAATAGTACTAAACGGTTTATCCAGCCTTGTGTACATTGCCCTAAAAAACTCGCTCGAATAGTTAATTGAAGCTAAAAATCGTATAAAATGTTGTCATATCGTTCCTAAATATGATCAAATTTTTAACAAATAAATTAACAAAAACGTGATTGTTTTCAAGTTACAATGAGATAAACCACCCCCCGGAGGTAGTTTAAAATTTAGGACGATTTTTAGTCGGAATCCCATGACCTAGGGGTTTAAAGTGACGTAGTAGCCTAAATTAGACAGTTGTAGAAAAATCAGTTTTCCATGTTTTCTTCTTTTTCCGGTCTATATGGTCCATTTCAAGAACAAATCGTCTTAAATTTCAATTTTTAGGACATTTTATCGTCCATACAGGTAAAAATACCAAATCAATTGCGGCCTGTTTCGGCAAAAAATCAATTTTTCCAAACCAATGCACATTTAAATTTTAAACCTAAACCCTAAACCTAAACCAAAACCTAGACTAAAACTTACGCCTTAGTAAATACTGGTGAAAGTGATTAAAATCAGCCTTCATTTTTTTATATTGCAGCGTAAACTACCACAAACTATTAAATCTTATAACTGCAAGGAACGAAGATGCTCGTTTATTCTCGGACCGCCCGCTTTCTCAAACTGAAGTCTCAGTACTCTCTAAGGGGGGGAACTTTGCTGTTGCAACTAGGGAGGTTCCCAAGGAGGAAATAATTGCCAACTTAGAATCTGCTATTAGAAAGTTGCCCGAAGATCAGGCAGAAGAAATACGCACGGAGTGTTCACAGATTTGCGAAAAGCCAAACCACCAAAACGCAACATTACAAGGATGGAAGAAAAAGCCATTAAGGATCTCAACAAGGACGAAAACATTCTGACACTGCCTGCCGACAAAGAAAACGCCACTGCAGTATTGAACAGGGATGACTACAACAGAAAGATGGTCGATCTTTTAGAACCCTCAACATACAAGAAGCTAAAAAGAGATCCTACACAACCCGCAATTAAAAAAGGGAATCACTTAATTAAGATTTCTTCATTGGAAGACCCAGTCAAGAAGATGCTATGCCAAAGTGAAGCCCTGACTCCGAGATTGTATGGACTACCAAAAATCCACAAAAACGATGTGCCTCTTCGTCCCATTGTCAGTACTATAGGCTCACCAACATACAAACTTGCGAAACATCTTGCTTCCCTCTTGCAACCCCACATCGGACTAACGGATTCGTATGTAAGAGACTCCACCCACTTTATTGAGAAGATCAAAAATATCGTCATGGACGAGAAAGACATCTTAGTTAGCTTTGATGTTGTGTCTTTGTTCACAAAGGTACCTTTGGCCGAGGCAATGAGGGAAGTGGAACACATTTTTCCGAAGGACATCACCGACCTGTTTAAAATCTGCCTAACGACATCATATTTCACCTTCAATGAACAAATTTATGAACAGATCGATGGACTATCAACGGGTAGCCCTTTCTCGCCAGTGATTGCGAACTTTTTCATAGAGAAACTAGAAGAGAAGGCGTTAAATAATGCCCCTCATAAACCCAAAGTCTGGTTTCGATATGTAGATGACACTTTTGTCGTTTGGCCTTATGGTAGAGACAGCCTTAATGAATTTCTCAACCACATTAACAGCATACACCCCAGTATACAATTTACAATGGAAACAGAGAACAACAGAGAATTAGCAATCCTTGATGTACTAGTAACGAGGAAAGAGGGACGACTAGGACACACCGTATACAGATAACCTACTCACACAGACCGCTACCTAAACAACTCATCTAATCACCACCCGTGCCAACGAAAAGGGGTAATAAGAACATTGGTTGAGAGGGCGAAAAGAATCTGCGAACCAGAACATCTAGACAAAGAATTAAACCATCTTAAAAACGCCCTCGTAGCAAATGGATACACTCAAAGCGGCATAGATAAATGTATACGACCAAAGCCGAGCACTAGAAGTAACAGTAGCGATGGACTGAGCAGCCGCGATGTTACTTCAAGAGCCTTTCTGCCCTACATCCCTAAAGTGACAGATAGGATCGGACGTATTCTGGGAAAACACAACATAAAAACGATCTTCCAGCCATCTAAGAAGATCGAGAACCACCTCAGATCTGCGAAGGATATAAGGAACCCACTAAGTTCTTCGGGGGTATACCGCATTCCCTGTACCTGTGGAAGTGTCTACATCGGAACAACCAAACGGTCCGTAAACACAAGAATCAAAGAACACAAAGCCAAGTGTCGACTCGGACATACGGAAAAATCCGCAGTTGCAGACCACACACTAAACAATGAAGACCACCGAATAAAATTCGAAAACACACAAGTTCTCTGCGCCTCCTCTTCATACTATCCAAGACTCTATAGAGAAGCAATCGAAATTCATTCATTCATTCATTCACCAGCAGAACTTCAACAGATCTGAAGAAACTCTTAAAATTAACAGAACATGGGTACCGGTTCTTAAAAACACTAAACGGCTCGCTTACAATAACAAAACTGAATCAAGGGAATGTGACCAATCACCGACCAGCTCTGATATACGCCCCGCCCACCATAGCGTATATAACCTGCGCCCGCGACAGACTAACCACCAGTCTTCGAGAAGCCGACAAACAGTCAACATCTCCTGAAGATGCCATCCACTCTAGATGGCCAAACGTCGAGAACGAATTTCCAACGACGACGGCCGAACAGCCCGAAAGCCTTTCACAATTTGTAGCTGCATTCTTGCCACGCACAACAAGGTACGAATTAGCAAAATCGGTTTAGGGCCTATCCTTAAATTACGTAACGCTCTACGGGGGGGGAGAGGGGGTTTGGCCTTGCGTTACACTCTATGTTTATTTAATTATACATTTTGCGACCTTTTCTTGCTATTCTTATAGCTTTTTTTTCACTTTATAACTGAACAGTCTATCTACCTAGCTCCTAGTAAATGTAAATAAAATTACTGCAACTTTAGCTTAATGAAGCGAGGCAAAATTTTTGTTTAATTTGTTGCAATGCAAACTGCCAGAAAATTTTAAATAAAGAGATATACGCTCACTAAAGCATATAATTGAAAAATTTCAAAGCATTGCATTGAAGCTTTCACAACTAGCCTTAAGATTGCTTTCAACAAAAGAATATTATATTTTTAAGCAAACTTTTTTTATTAAGATAACGTTATTTATCGTATTAGTTTATATTTATATTTATTTTTATTTTAAATATTATGGACTTATTGGAATAAAGCCATGCAATAGGTCCCTATTGACTCGCACAATATTATTATTGAAATAAGTCTATATAGTCCTTTTTATTGCGCGTTTTCAAGGGCCTCAAATACTAATGGCGAATTCTTTTGGAAAGTGCAGCACTAGTGCGCCACTAGTGCAGTTTTCGTATTCTTTTGGGAAAACTAGTTCAATTTTTTGTATTTTTTGACCCACTGATAAGCCCAGTGTTGCACTCAGTGCACATTTTTTGGCACGGGCTCTCCGAGCTCGTGTTGCACTAGTGCACTTTTGTATTCTTTTGAAACTGCACTGGGGCAATTTTTTGACAGCACCAAAACAGTGTCAGTGGACCGCGAGTGGCCCACTAACTTTCTCAAAAGAATTCGCTATAAAAAAATCAAAACTTAAGTATATTATAAACGGTTAAAGGATTTAAAGTAAGAAAAAGGAAAACCTTAATATTAATAATAATACATGAACCCCATTAAGTGTATTTTGTATGCCAATGCAATCAATGTTGAATCACTCTTATCTAATCAAGAAAAAACATTCTGATTCTGGAATATTGCTTTCACCTACTCATTTAAAAATTTTATATTATATTACTAGATATAATCATAATTAAATATAAAGCACTTTTTGCTAAAAAAAATTGTTGTAAATTGAACGTGTCAAATTTTAAACTATTATGTGTCACCAAAAGCTAAAATCTCTTGCGTTTTTTATAACGAATTTTAGTTTGAATGGTAATTTTTTTGTCCCTTCTGTAACGCGGTGGTTTTTGCTATATAACGAACTCAAAATCTATCAAATTTGTCAACGTAGACCTGAAATAAGATATCTAGTGAGAAACTGAGTAACAAAACAAAAATGTTGGTTTGGTATTTTCATTTTTTTTCTCATAAATGATTGAAAAACATATTATCTAAAAAAGAACTTATTCTTTTACTTTAGTTGTATCTAAAGGAGAACTTAAATTTAAAAAAAAATTGGTTTAAAATAACACTAGACTTGCAAATTTGACAAAAATAACACCCAATTTATAGCACAAAACAAAATTTAAAAAATTTCAAAAAAAAAATTAAATTTCCCGATCTGTAACACAGGGACAATTTCTGTAACATCAAAAAATAGCGTGACTGAACGGGACAAATCGTGTTAATAAATAAAAATAAGCAAAATCCACTCATTTTTTTTAGTTTTTGAGATATTAAATCACAGACTTGACAAAATCTATAAAAAATACCTAAATTAGAAAAAAAAACTTTTTTTTACATACTTTCTTTCGTACGTTCTCTAATATCCAATACATTAATCATGTAAAATTCAGGGGTTTCTCACTCACCAATGTCTCAAAATGTTGTTCCTAATTTCAAAACTTCTTAAAATGCGTATTTCTTAAAACTAACTTTTTTGACTTAGTGGATTTTGCCAGTATACCGACGATATATCTTGATTAGCCCAAGATAACAAAAATTCCAATTACAGAGCTAAATTAAACAAAAGAAAAATAAAATATTGTTCAATATCGAATCACAAAATAATAAGACACTTCACATGCATCTTCGTTAACAAATATATATATATATATATATATATATATATATATATATTATACAGTGGCGGATCCAGGGGGTACCAGAGAAGCCCGGGCACCCCCCCCCCTCTTCCAGACATTATTTTAGCTCACACTACTACTATACTCTAGTAGTGTGAGCTATGGTGATCCTAATTTTTTCGAGAAAAAAAAAGTTGCTCCGATTTCAAAAAATTTTATATATCTTTGTGTTTCAGATGATTTTGAAACTTTTTTGTTGCGCCGTCTGTCTGTCTGTCTGTATGTCTGTCTGTAACAACCAACGCGCATCACTCAAAAACCGCTTGCCCGATTTTAATTAAATTTGGTATCTAGGCTGGGTATAGGGTCGGGATGGTCCCATTTAAAAATGAACGAAATCAAATAAAAGGGTGGGGGTAGATTTCAATAGAGTTTGTGTGAAAATATGGCGTGTGTGATATCAAACGAAAGGTAATTGAGCCTGGAGTTAAAAAAAATAAATTTTTGTTAAAAAAAGGGTGGGGGTAGATTTCAAAAAATAGAGTTTAAGTGAAAATATGCCGTGTGTGATATCAAACGAAAGGTAATTAAGTCTGGAGTTAAACAAAATACATTTTAGTTTAAAAAAAAAGGTGGGGGTAGATTTCAAAAATTAGAGTTTAAGTTAAAACATGGCTTGTGTGGTATCAAACGAAAGGTAATTGAGCATGGAGTTGAATAAAATATATTTCAGATTTTAGTTATATTAGCTCACACGAACACTATACCTATAGTACCTAGTGTGAGCTTAGGTACCCATATATTGGCAGAGTATTATAGTCTTTGACAGCCAAAATTAGGTTTTTGTTCCCTATGTCTGCGTATATGGTTGATCAACCCCAAGCATTAAAGGCCAAAGTGTTAATTTTCTCATAGCTGTTATTTTATGCCAAGAATGAGGTTAAAACTCGTTCAATTGAGGAGCAAAAATAGATAAATAAAGGTAGTTAACCCTAGTTAACCCAGACCGATAAAGACCGAATAAATTAACGATTCAAGTAGTGCCAATTCAATTTTTTTCATTATAGTAAAGGAGCTGGCTCCTGTCCCGTGTGACCTAATTGCGCTCAGTTCGACTGCAGGGCTGTGTTAAGCACCCATAGGAGTATAAAAAAAATTTGGTCACGTGGTCAAACATATGGTCGTTTGGCCGCCGTCTTTGAAAATGGCCGTCTGATTGACAGATTTTTTGTTTAAGCGTATCTCGTTACCCAGTGGTCCGATTTTATTATTAAAAGGTTGTTTTAATCCTTTTTAAAAGGCAAATAATTTTTTTCATTACGCATTTTTTGATAAATCAATTAGTTTTTGAGATATATCAAGATTATTAATATTTTAACTCAAAAAAATTAGTATCAAAATAATAATTTTATTCTAGCTCCAAAATTATTCACATTTGTTTTTTAATTTGTTACATAAAAAGCTTTAAACCCTTCACAGAAGAGGAAATTAACTTTATATCTTTAAACTTCGATGGATGGTACTCCTAAAGACTGCCTTAAATAGGGTTGTTCCTAAAACTGTTCACAAGAGTAAAAATTTAGAAAAAAACTTTTTGAAAACAAGCTTTTATAAAATGGACTAAAAAGCATAAAATAATTTTTTGAGTGTTCTAATATCATAAGAATAAAAGCGATGATTTAAATTTATTTTTTAATTTGTCTAAGTCTATGCATTTAAGCTAGCGCATCGACATTGCAGGGAGTCTTTCCTTTCAATTTTGAAATACCTAAGTCTTCGATGAGAAGGCCGTCCAATAGAAAAACACTGTGTAATCGTTCCCTAAAATTGTTCGTTATTATTTTGATCATTATACGCAAGGATTAATTAATTTTGGTCGAGATCGAACAAATTAAAGCCTTACCTCTTCTACGCCCCCCTCCCCTTTTTAGTGGGAGAGCATGTGAATTTTAAAATCAATCAGATACCCACGTGGAAGTCAGTTGAAAGTAATCAGAAAAACTCGTTATTAAATCGTCCATTTTGAATCCGCCATATTGAATTTTTGTAATCTGATCAAAAATTCGTAATTCTCATCCTCAAAAACCCCCAGATTCCAATTTTGGTGGAAATCCAACAAACTAAAATTTTACCCCCTCTCCGCCCTCTACGTTGGGAGGGAGTTAGGCAGTCAGTGATACCATATTATTGGATTGACATCGGAACTATACCAGGTATGCCAAATTTGAAGTCAAGCGGATACGTGGAAGTCAGTTGAAAGTAATCAGAAAAACTTGACATTAAATCGTCCACTTTTAATCCGCCATATTGAATTTTTGTAATCTGATCAACAATTCGTAATTCTCATCCTCAAAAACCCCCAGATACCAATTTTGGTTGAAATCGGACAAACTAAAGTTTTACCCCCTCTCCACCCCACACGTTAGGGGGGAGGTAGGTACCCGATGAAACCATATTATTGTATTGTCATCGAAACTAAGATGCTATGCGAAATTTGAAGTCAATCGAATGTTTGGAAGTTCTTCAAAAATGAGTTGCAAGATTTGATTACATACATACATACATACAGGTGAAGTTAAATAAAAGCTAGTAAAAAAGCAGTAGATTTGCAACAAAACGATGCATTATAGCGAAAAACATTCGGGAATAATTTTATAGTAGCATCCTAGCATTGGTAGATAGCTGTCCAAGCCAGCTACAATTTACAATTTTGCAAAAATTCCATGTTTTTGCTCCAAAAATAATGTGTTTCTTAAAAATTGTCAAAGATACGACAATTTTTGTAATAACATTTTTTATAGGCAACAACATGCTTACTTAAAAATTATTAAAATTAGCTTTATAGCTGTCGTAGGGCTGTCTAACAAAACATATGATCCAATCCAAGATGTCTTCCGGAGGAAACACAAACCGATTTCCCATAAGTCGTTATGTTAACAAAAACGTAAATTTTACAAAAACGACAGGAGATTTAGTCTTAAAAACGATTCAGTTTTAAGAACGAATTCTTGTGCATATGGGAAAAATGTGTTTTTCTTAAAAATATTAAACTAAAGCGGATAAATCTGAAATAAAAGGGACCATGTTTTCTTCAAAAAAGTAGGTTATGTTTTTGTTTATTTTTGTTTTTTTAAACTTTTTACTTTATTTGAATTTTTACATCGGCGCATCAAGGGGCGGGGGGCTCAGGGCCCGGATCCCCCCAAACCACAACAAACATATTTTTTTAGATATTTCCCATATATTTCATGAATAAACAAAAAAATAGCATAAAGTATGACATCATGGGACCTCTGCCCCCCCCCCAAAGGTTTCGGGTCCCCCAAGACATATTTCGGGGTGCGCCACTGATTATTATGCCAAGTTTTTTTGCGTGGTAGCGGAGGAGGTTATGATAATGATAGTATGAAGTTTTTTGACCAATGAATCATTCTGATTTAAATGAACTATCAGCCCAACGAAGAGGAAAATGGATAAGTAGTTTGTTCGAAGAGCTCACTTCAAGGCTCACTTAACAGAGAAGAACCTGAAATAGACTAAACATATTTCTATATCTTTTGTTGTACTTGACTAAACCTTTTGCTAAGTAAAAGGCCTTCTAAGTGTTAAACTGTGAAAAATATTTCACTATGGGTTTTAGGTTTAGATGAAGTTTAATTGTGTTGCACTTGGTTTGAAAGTTACCTTAAGGATAGATCCATTTATGTTGCACTGGATGGCCGGAACTCCAACTCTTACCAAATAAATGCTGGTGTGCCACAGGGAGCAATCCTTTCGCCAACACTTTTTCTGATTTACATAAATGACCTCATAGATAAAACAGTAAATCCACTTTATTGCTTTGCAGATGATGGCAATGTAGTCTCCTCAGTCATACCACCCACTCAGTGTCTATCCGCACGTGAATTCCATCATCTTAGACTAACTCAAATATCGCAGATAAATAACGACCTGGAGATAATAGAGGACTGGGGCAACAAAAACCTTGTACAGTTCAACGCGCAGAAAACCCAAGCAGCCCTGTTTTCAAAAAAGACCAGCACCGGTGAGCCAAACATCATGCTATCTGGAAGTGCTGTCACATTGCAGAGCCAGTTGAACATCTTAGGAGTCACTGCAGAGACCAACATGTCTTGGCACAGTCACGTGGCAGATATAGCTAAAAGGGCGTCCCAAAAGCTTGGGGTGCTATTTCGTACAAGACATCTGTATACACCAAGCCAACTGCTGACACTCTACAAAGCCCAGATTTGACCAACTATGGAGTACTGCTCACATATATGGAGTGCGGCACCCAAACATACCTTAATGCTTTTGAACACCGTGCAAAAGCGAGCTATCAAGCTGATCAATGACCCCGCACTTACCCGTAGCTTGGATAGTCTCGAACATCGAAGAACTGTGGGCGATCTCTCTCTCTTCTACAGGTATTATCACGGAAAATGCTCTAAAGAGTTGGCACGTATGATCCCCCCGGGAGTAGCACCTACTAGGCGAACACGTCAAACAGACGGTAACCATCAATTTACTGTCAAAATAGAGGCACCAAGAACCTCATTATATCAGAATTCATATCTCTGGAGAACAGCATCGCTGTGGAATAAACTCCCTGCGACAGTTTTCCGTGCAGGTTACAACCTGAACCGTTTCAAAACCAACACACACCAACATTTCCGCGCACTTGCCGCTTGTCGACCGTGATAGGGATCTCCTTGCGAGTGCACATACCCGTAAAAAAAAAAGCAAATTTCTAATAAGTACTTTACAAAATATGTTTATTTTAAAAAAAATATAAGTAAATATAAAACATTATATAAAAAAAAACTTGCAAAATCATGTAACAATATTCGCTCAATTATGTATCTAAAAGTTTATACAAATAAATATGTACTCTACTCTACAATTGGGCATAACAGAATATGACAGGACCCATCAGGACTCAAGTTTTTTTGAGAGAAATTGAAAAAAAAATCTGAGAGAACTTTTTTATTTTTCTTGTGGTCTCAAAGTTTTTTTTGTCATCTATTTTTGATGCCATATAACATTTTTTTTGGTAATAAGCTCAGAACAGTACTGTAGAAATTTTACAACAGGACTTGTAATAGGTCCGGTCAAATGCTGTACAAATTTTACGGTGTACAAGTTATAAAAAAATTCCAGTTTCAGATGTTAAAAAGCAAGGAAATAAAGGAAAATTTGCACCAAAATAGTTTAAGATCAAAAAAGGTTTGAGTTAGGGAGATTGTCAAACCCACCAGTTTATTCTAAACTGTTTTGAGGTCTGAAAAATAAATATTTAATAAAGAAAAAGAAACTTTGACGATACAGGACTCCACTGGACACTATACAGGATGCTACACTACCATGAATTTATTAGAGTTCTGTAGGATGGTGTACAAATTTGGTTTAGCTTGTTACCCACACTTTAACCTCATATCGTTTTCCTCTTCTTTCTTCTCTAAACCCTTTTTACAACCATCATTTTTAAAATTTTTCAACTGTTTTAAAGCAATCCATTCAGGAGGGACCCAGTCAGGATCATTGCTGTATTCTCATTTTGAAAGTTGCTTGCCTAGAATAGTAAAAAAATCATAGTGAAATATTTCTTATAGTTTAACACAATTCTATGTTACACTTCTGCAAAAGGTCCCCTCGAGCACAAAAAAAGATCCCAATAGAATATGTTGGCAAAATGGCAGTTACATATTTATCCAAAACAAACCTGACAAAAACTTTCAAATATTTCAATTTTGCTGTGTTAAGTCAGCTCTTAGAGCACTTATCCACTTTCTTTGAGGTGATACCTAGTTCATTTAAATCAGGATGATTTTTTTAGGTCAAAATACTTGGCATTCCATCAAAACTAACATTATCAAGATCTCCCCAGCTGCCACAGTTCATAACAGCGCAAAAACTAATAATTATGATTCAAACTGAGTAAAAAACTGGAAAAAAAGTTTAAAAAAACAAAAGTAAATAAAAACATAACCTGAATTTTTAACCAAAACATGGTCCCTTTTATTTCAGATTTACTGGCATTAATTGATTTTTTTTTAAAGAAAAACGCATTTTTCCCATTTGCACAAAGGGTCAATACTTAGAACAGCATCTTTGTTGTAAATTAAATCGTTTCACTTTTTTTTAAATTTACGTTTATGTTAGCATTGCGTCTTATGGGAAAACGCTTTGCTCTTCCTCCCACAACTATCGAACAGCTGATCGTGACAGTTCGTTAGACAAGCTCATTCAAGGCCAACACAAAAATAGAGGCCACGACCCTGAAACAATCAGCTGTTCTCCCGGGGCTGAATTTTACATTGGGTCTTATGGGAGGTCAGATGTTTTTTTATCATATTTTCAAAATGGCACTACAGATTTCCGCAAAATTTCAGTGAAATATTCTCAGACACCATCCCGATATTCCACCAAAGGTTTGTAAGGAAGCAACATGATTAAAAGGTTAAAATCTTCAAGATTTAGCATTCCTTATTTTGAATTCAAATTACCCGCCATGTACCACATGCCAACTGTTATATTTGACATGTATTTGACTTGGTCATATGTAATTGTCACATTCGCTTCTGCTTTAAACTTAATTTTTGTGTGAGCTAATGAAACGGCTATGAAAAATTAGGGCTTACTATACATTTAAAAAAATTGTTCTGCCAGAATAAAGTAAAAACAATCTCAAAAACGGCTTTATTTAAAAAAAAATCAAATATCCATGAACCGTCATTCCAACTTCAATATTTTAAAGACAATCAGCTGTGTCGTATCGTGACCATCAAAAAAAAATCAGCCCCGGATGTGACGTCAACAAAGTGGAGGATCGTGGCCCGTCCGTTTTGATAGCCCTGGACAATCATCTGTGTCGTAACGTGACCATCAAAAAAAAATCAGCCCCGGATGTGACGTCAACAAAGTGGAGGATCGTGGCCCGTCCGTTTTGATAGCCCTGGCTCATTGAATAGATAGTTTAAGTTGTACTATGTATTTTTACGTAAGCATGAGATTTGACAGTTACGCAAGCGCACTTCGTCACACCGTCGTCAAGGTCACGTTAGGAGCTTACGTATTTACGTTAGCTTAGGGCAGTCTGCGGGCCCCTTAACGTTACCAAAGAATAGAATTGGTTGATTGACCATCAAAAAAACACAGTGCCGAATTCCATATTCTCTGCTATTAGTACACTTGTTATGGTAACGTAAAAACATTCAACGTGCAGTTTTACGTAAAAATACGTAGCACAACTTAAACTATCTAATGTAAAACAGTTTTTTAAATTTTGAAAATATTTTGCGGTTGTTGAGTTTTGGTTGAAACACACTGTAACTTAGCAAACCTTCTACTTCTAATCTACTATTATTAAATTGTTACTCTCCGAAAAAGGAAACATCTTGCAGAAGACAAGGTCAGATGGTGGCCTTTAAATGAATGTGACCTTTACACACGAATCGGTGCGGTATCGACTTAGGTGAACCACTTGCCACTGATTACAAAATTATAATTAGTCCTGAGTACTACTTTAGAATACAATAATTCCGTTTTTCTCTCTACTCCAACCCGCAGCCCACGAGAAAGACCGGCCCGGGCGCGGAAATATCACGTGACCGTAGGAGGCTCACAAAAAAACGCCTCACGGCCCGCTGTCATTATAAAACATGTGTGTGTTCAGTTTTGGTATGTTTGTTTACGTCGATTTTTTTTTTAATTCGGGCACAAATTTTATGTGAATTTTATCAAAGTTATTAAAATAACGCAGCCCACGAAAAAGACTGTAGTGGGTTGCGTTAAAATAATTAATGGCTAATGAGTAAATAATAAAGAAAATACCTATAAGATAAACAATGCCGCGAACGTCTAATTAGTGTTGTTCCTTGTCGGTCCAACTATAAAACTGAAACCTAATATGTTGCAAACGGGAAAGAAGTGGTAAAAGATAAGATCTTGGATAAGATTGATCAAGTAATAGACATCCTTAGTGACATTTTCGATAGTGAGAGTGAAAAATGTGTTCAGTTGTCATTTCTTATTGAACAATTAGGACTCTTGAAAAGGTAACCTGAGAATCGAAGATATGGTGGATACACTTTAATGTTGGCTTCATCTGTGTTTATCCAGTCATCCAGTGCATACACGTCAATTTACAATTCTAAGGTAATATGTCTTCCGCACCCTCGCAATATTAAAAAACTGATTTGTAAAATATTGTTAACAGATAGTAATCTCTCTGGTAGTGTGAAATATTTAAAAAGTAAGATACAGCTTTTAAAAGAACATGAGTTGGTAACTTACACTTTAATGAAAAATATATTAAACTTTGTGCTGAGTAATTTTTCAAAAAATTATTGACGACACTTCATTCAGTTCATTGAATGTGGAAACCATCTCACTTATTCACAAAATCACTTGTTTCTTTTTAGTAAATTATTTTGAAATGTTTTATATTGAAAATTTTTCTTCAGATAACTCTAGCGAGTGTTTTTGTGGAGAAAAACTATTTTCAAAACTTGAAAAAATTAGTTTAAGGGCATGTTAAGTTTTTTTAAATAATTTTATTAAAAAGCACAATGATTTAGTGTCTGCTAATAAATCTTTGTAAGAACTTAGACAAAGATGATGACACTCAAAGAAAAATTAAAAAACTAAAAGCTTAGGTTTGGTATGTCCAATTTTGAAAGACTTTTATAGATTTGAAGTTACTAACGATATTATGTACCTAATATATGTACCTGAAGATATTAGAGTGCAAATTTTGTATAATTTTTTATTTTATAGATTCAGTTCTTTTATCCATAATAAACACATATATCAGCAAAATATTATTTTTCAATTTTTGCCTATAAAAGAACAAAATTTTTTTGTTAATTTATTTAAATTGTGTAAAAACATATAATATATTAAGCAATACAATAAGAATCCTGGGACTCCTAAGATCACGTGACCACCGACTTGCTTATAACGCGCCATGGCCGGTCTTTATCGTTGGCTGCGCTCCAAGCCCTTTAAAATTTATCAAGTAGCAGACGCAAAAATTAATCCTGCCCACATAGCACAAAAATCACATCAACGTTAAATTAACGTAACCAAAAAATATAAAGTTATTTTTTACTAGAAAACAACCTCATACCATGTAATATTTGTTTTGTTAAATCCACATGCCTAAAGATAACTTAAAAACAAGGAGGAATCAAGCTATAAAAATGTAATTTTTGCTGAAGTTTGTGGTGCTGTGTATATGTCTTTTTTACTCTTACAGATCCGTGCTCATTTCGAGATCAAAACTCTTAAAATCAACACGTATTTGAACCCAAATATATTGTAACATTTCCGTGTCTATTTCAAAACCGCGCCGGCGTGAAATGAGCACGGGAAACGTAAATACGCAACCCGGACGCATGAAACAGGACCGAACTACTTTGTGGCCGATTGTCTTTTAATAAAGCGCCTCGAGGCGTTCTTCATGCACCTGACCCTGACCAGGTATATTCTCGTAGCACCAACAAAACAAGGAAAGAAGTGCTTTTGCTATGGTTGGTTTTAAAACCTTAAAAGGGTTCCTAAAGGTCAAGTTATAGTTATTTTTAATGTACGTAAAAGGTACCTACCTAAATGGTAAGTATATGCACCTACCTATAATTTACAGACGGATTTAATAATATCGCATTAATTTGACTAGATGTGTCAAATTTAAAGAAATAGGTATTGATCATTTTGGGTCATGTGATTATTTCCAGTCCTGAATTACAAAAAACAAAAACAGTATTTCACGTGATACTGCATTTAAAACCGGTGCAAATACATGGGCCATCACGTGATGCGTTTTTTTAATCGGGGTGGGCATGCATTGGTGGAAACAGGGTATTAGAGTAATAAAATATATTGATTACTCTAAGATTTTGGTCCAATATACGCGGAGTAGGTATGAATATACCATATATATAATCAGTGGGGTATAAAAGCATCCGCCCCCCCCCCCGAAACAAAGATTTTTTTAGTAATTTTCCACATATTTCATGAAAACAAACATAAAATAGCGTAAAGTACGGTTTCATGGGGTCTCGAGCCCACCCCGAAACTATTCTCTATACACCTGTATACGCCAGTGTACATAATATCCCAATACTTCCGGTTACGCATTTATACACAATGAGCGGATTTTGAATCAAACATTATGAAACAGATAAACACATATACACAGAGAAAGCTGCATAAGTCTATGCTTTACAAGTACCTTATCTTGGTCCGGAAGAAAGACAAATGTATGCTCATCTAATAGTGTGCTTCCTATTGCTATTTCTTAATGTGTGCTTCACGAAATTAAAGTTACCGTGGATATTGGAGTATTATGTATATGGAATATACCGGCTTGCTACATGTGGGACTACTTTTAAACTTTATTAAAAGTCTGTTATAACTCACCATTGTAGATGTCGTACGCCGTGGGGACATACTGTCTGGGAAAACTGTCATTACTGTAGGAAACCGCCAGTGCCGTTTTCCCAACTTCTCGATCACCCACGATCACACATTTAATTTTGTTTTTTTTGTATTTACCACCACTTTTTTCCAACTTTTTCCCGCCTGTTTGTCCGTTAAAAAAAGTTACCTGATTATTTTGGGTCAGCAATGGCTGTTTCGTGTAGTGCAGGACCGGAGTGCACTGAGGAGTCATTTTTTCAGGAATTTTTGAATAATAGATATGGTTATCCACTTTCGGAACTTCACTTTACTTTCAAAATAACGTAAAATGATTTTTAAAACAATACAATTTTTTTAACTTCTTTTTCTTTAGTTTGACAACTTAAATTTCACTAACTAAAATTTTAAGTTTCGTGTGGAGGACAAAAGCCCGTCGAAGAACTGAGCTACTTAAAAGTTCTACAAATACTATTCTTATTTTACGTATTCTTATGCTTTAATAAATAAAAAAAACTTAAACTTTTACAGGTTCAAAAAATATCTATATATTAATTATTAATATGAGTAGGTACGTCTTGCAAAAACCGGAGAAACTTTTAAAACATATCCATTACTAAGTACAATCCAAAAACGTCTCTATTTTTGTGTAAAAATTCAGAAGGATCGTAAATGTTTTTCGTATGTAGTATTCCTTGTTTCCGCGTACGTACACAAAACTCGCGCTTTTAGCTGGCGCGAAACAACCAACTTCGTTTCGAAAATATAACTGAACCTGACGACGACCGACTGTTTAAACTTATTTGTTGTTCCTTGACATCGACATCTAGCTGTTTTCAATAGCAAGTCGGAGCGAGACAAGAACAGGGGCAGGCAGATAAGAAAAAACGTGAATCAGTCAGGTGGCTTTGAAAGCAGCGCCGAGCTAGTTTATGTATACCTGCATTTTATTTGTTTCATTTTTGGAATGATGCATGTGGTTATAGAAACGTAGTAAATCTATTTTAATATAATATGCTCGTTCTGCGCTGATTTGTGTGAACCTTTTAGTTCAGGCCCTACATCTGAGATTCAAGCGATATGCTGCGTTTAATGAATGAAGCAACACACTTGGTATGGAGAGACCGAGGGGGAATTCACTCTCACAACCCACTAAACACAAAAACATTTTAATAACGTCAAAATAATGTTAGGTTGGATAAATGAAATGTGGATACCCACTTTAGAAAACCAACTGCCAATTTGCGGTATCAGCTAGAGTAGCCTCGGGTCTGAGGCAAAAATCTAACATTACTACGGAGACAGCTAAAGTCAATCTCAGTAGGTATCCTAAGCCCAGGTTCAATATTAAATATGAAAGGATGTATGCGGCTACCACTACCTTGTTCTGAGGACCAGCCCGTAAATTAATTTATTAAGTCTATGACCACACCTCAAAAAATTCCTTTTATATTTAAGTTAGGTTGGATGTTAGTTCTAACATCATATTCATAGTGAAAAAGAAGCTTAATAACCCGTTTTCTGACGTTAGAAAAATAATCTTATGTTTTTATAACGTTTTTTTAAAGTGTTTTTCGAACGTTAAAAAAATATTGGTTTTTAACAGTGAAAAAGAAATGTTTTTCTAACAAAGAAAAATAAATGTGTTTTTAACAATGAAAAATATATATATTTTAAATATCTCTAAGGATCAGGTAACATAATGTAAATAAAATTCTTCTATTTTGGAAACGCAGGGCAGCAACAGTCCGTTGAGGTTTTCGTGAACTCGACACTCAGTAAAGGCAATTCGGCTCGTAGCTTCTGAAAATTAAATTTAAAATTCTATGTAAACAATAATTTTGTAGTAAGTGCCTCGCTACGAGGCCAAACAATTCATGCTCAAGTGAATACAAGGCAAACAATTTCAAGGCGCGTATTCACTTTAGCATGAATGCAAACGAAGCATTCGTTTGGTCCCGCTGCGAGGCTTGCGAAGTAGCAGTTTGCTAAACCTTGCCTATGTAACATTTATTTATCAATAAAGACGATTTCTTATTGTTATATAATTCTGCCTCAAATGAATACGCGGCTTAAGGTCCGGCAGCTAATCGTCCGCGGTGAATTATCGCATTCCCTGTCTGATTACCTATAGGTATGCGATATTTCATACAAAACCATTTTTTTTCTTTTGTTTACTTTTTCTTACTTGATTTTGTGGTGCTTCATTTAGATCACTGCACACACACATTTGTTGTTCTTTAACTATACCATCTTTCCCACACAACTGGAGTAATATTCCGATCCAAATATGTATTCACTATCAATATTAATAATTGTGCTTTAAATTTGCCTTGTTTGTTTCTGCAAAATGCAAATATTTTAACCAAAATTACAAAAAGCGTCTTTGCTACCGACTCGTATCAACTCGCAGCGAAACTGGGACTGCTATACTATTGAGGGCGCTGCCATTGCGCCCTCTATAGTATAAATTTTTTTAATGTTTAAAAACAAAACATTTATTAGCTTCATATATCTTAAATTCAACGTTAGAAGTGAGATCTAGGAAAAAGATTATAAAAATAACCATGATGGTATTATTTTTAATGTTAGTGAAATTATGGTTTTTTTAATGCTGGTTTCTTAACGTTATTGAGTAATATATTTTTGGTAATGCTTTTACATGAAATTTTCGTTAGGATTTTCTACATGTTTTTTTAATGTCAAAAGTTGCGTTAATTTTAACAATTAAATTTGTGTTAGAAAAAAATCATTTTTTTTACATTTATTTAATGTTTTTTACGATTTTGTGCTTACTGCTTTTACATGTACAAAATGTGGTTCGCATTATTTCTCATTACTTTTCATTATTTGGCATTACTTTTCATTACTTGTCATTACTTTTCATGGTTGTTCATGACTTTTTATTAATTGGGATTACTTTTCATTACTTTTCATTACTTAGCATTAATATTCACTACTATGGCATTTTTATTCATTGATATTCATTACTATATTCATTGCCCTTATTACTTTTCATTATTTTGCCATTTAGGTTGACAGGTTATGTTTTACTTTACAAAGTGTTTTGTGTCCGTTGTTGAGTGTATTTAATTAAAGGTAAGTGAATTTTTATTAAACTTTATATTAATTATAACTAATAATAGGTAATAGAAACAAATTTATAATAGATTTACGCTGTTATGTTTTCTAGCAAGGTATTGTAAACAGGGACAGGGTGACGGGTGTCTCTAAAAGGCCTGCACTTAAAATATTCCTGAGGTCTTAATAAGCCATTTTTGACCACCCCTTCCCCCATCCTAACGCATTTTCAAGAAAAAACACATTAAAAAAGTTGGTTTACAGGAAAACCAAAATATACGTTTTAAAAAGAAGATAACCAACATCGAAAAAGTGGACTAACTTTTATTTTAAATCGAGTTTTAGGGTACCTCCCCCAACTTTTTTTTCAAAGTTGGGAATAACAAAAAAAAATTTTACCAGGAATCAGCAAAGTTGATTTTATTAACAAGGCCGAAATCGGTTCAGTCGTTTTTGAGATATCAGCGTTTTAAGGTAAGATTTTGAAGAGCCATATCACGGATCACCTAGGTGATCCGTGGCCATATCTCGAAAACTGATGGCCACAGAATCGTAAGGGTCCTATCTCTATCAGAAAAAAACCAAACCTGTAGTTTTAGATGTTACCCAGTTTCCAAATAAGCGCGCAAACAACCCTTATGTTTTGCAGAAACGGATTTTTTTTCAATTTCAGTTTTTACGTTATATCTCGAAACGGAGGCGTGAAAATGCAAATTTGATAATAACCAAATTGGTGTGGGTTACTAAGCCTAATTAAATGCAGAAGCAAAAATTTAAATCGGTTCAGTACTTTTCGCGTTAATGAGAAAAAACCATCAAAATTTGGCCAAAAGTCTTGGCTTGATTAAGAACAAACTGCCTACGCAGACGCGCCGTTATAGTGCCTATCAACGTATGTCAATTTCCAGGGTCACCAATAAATTGCGTCGAAAAAAATCGGCAAAAACCTACGATGTCAAATTTACTGTTTTCACAAATTTTCTCTAAAGCAGGGAGGGGGGAGGGCTCAAATCGAAAAAATGCAAGAAGTCGTTTTAATTTAGTTTCTCGGTGTCTATAAGTGTGCCAAATTTCATAACTCGAACGATAAGTTTGAAAAAAATCTTAATATTTTCAAAGTGTAACCTATTAAGCCGATAAAAAAATTTCGAACAAACTTTTTTATATATCAAACCCCCTCCCCCTAGAGCCTACTTTATATTACATATTGAATATCTTTTGGGAACTATTTCATAAAAACTCCTAAGATAGGGCCATAGAGTCGTAAGAGTCCTATCTCTATCAGAAAAATCCAAACCTCTTAGATGTTACCCAGTTTCCAAATAAGCGCGCAAATGACCTCTATGTTTTGCAAAAACACTGTGAAATTGTTGTATTGCCACCGATTCTTAGGCCTGGGGGAAAGCCCCCCCTCTGGGTGCGCCTGTGAAATTATTGTATTGTCACTGGTTCTTGATAATTCGGTTCCCCCCCTTAAACGTGCTTTTTGACAGTTTTTGTTAATAACTCTAAAACAGTCAACTTTTTCAAAAATCTTCTAGAGACCATTTTTCAAGCGGATTCAATTTCCTTTTCAACGATGTAACGTAGTACCCTTTGATGGCAGTGGTGCACGTTCCATTAGCGTACGAAAAACGGGAAAAATTTTTCAAATATTTTTTTATATTTTTTTTGTGGTATTTTTTATTCTTAACACTGGTTTTCACAAAAAATATTTTTGGATAAAAGCCCATTGTATACAGTTAAATACTTATTAAGCTAGACATACTTTTTTTTAAATGGCCGCCTTGAATAAAAATAAATGTGTTTGTAGAAATCTTTAAATCAAACAAAAATGTTGAACATTCATTTTTCTAACTCAGTAAATAATAATGAGAGTGAGTAAAAAATTATTTTTGGTTAGAAATAACTTGACTTTTTATAGTTGACGTTGAAAGTGGGGGTGGGGGCATCCTCCCTCTCACCCCGCTCAAAAGTGCTCTTTTACAGTATTTTCCCCATTATTTGCAACCTTTTAACTTGGCAAAAAACGACTAAGTAACAATTATTGAGGCTGATAAAAAGTCCTCTCTAACGATGTATAACATGCCCCCCTTACATCAGTGGCGTATCTATTATAGGCATTTATATAAATGAATTATTTTTTTAAATTTTCTTAAAATTTACTATCCCAAATTTCTGGTTTTAAAACCTATTTTTAAAGCTGAAGAAATTTCCTTTCCAACGATGTACATCACTCCCCCCTCAACTCAGCAGTTGATTTTGCATAGACGCTCCAAGTATGGTCAAATTTGATATACACTTGAATCTTCATTTAAGACAACCATGTTGGAACATTGCTAATACACATACTGCGTTGAGTGAGAGAAGCAACACACTTGGTATGGATATACAGTATACTCCCCCAAAAACATAACGAGGAGGATCCACCCGCCTTTTCTTGGCGGGGGGGTAGTTTCCCCCCGTTAAATATTTTTTTAAAATTTGTTCTAATAAACCGAAAAATTTCAAATTTTGGAACGTGCGCCGCTGCTTCCAGGGAGAGCAACAAACATTGCTGGATAGAAAATTTTATCTGCTCCAAAATTATTTGTAGAAGATTTTTAAAAAGATGATACTTTCCGGATTATTAATAAAAATGTGGAACAAAATATTTAGGGGGATAAACCCCCCCAACCCCCACCACCAAGAGTGGCCGTATGGTTCCCCTTCGTGATATTTTAGGGAGAGTGTACAGCGTGTCCCATTTTCGATGGGATTAAATGGGAAACTCGGTTATTATTAAAGATATTGATTTTCTGATTGCACCTTACCGTGCTCTTTTTTTGAGCCCTTAAAAATGGCGTAATCAGATTTTTGCTATACCCCGTAGTTTCGCTAATACAGGGAGTTTTTGAAAAAATTGTATTTGTAATAATCCCTTCTATCTCGCTTATTTTGCGAGATATTTTTATTCTGTAAAAACCTTTTCATGGCAACTTTTTTAGAAGAAAATAATGACGTTGTCAACTTTTTGAAATATTGTTTAGTTTTTGAGATATGGTATTTATCATAAAAAAATTAAATACGGACCTGGATTTTTTTTATTACTATTTTGATTGGTTTCATGCTAGTATTATCATAAAACAATAAAAATTTTTAAAAAATTTTGTGTAAAGGTAAAAAAAAATATTTAATATTAAAAAAAAAAATAGTCCGAACCTGGATATTTCCAACATAAATATAAATTAAAAATTGCTAGTTAAACAATTTTTAGTTTAACTGTTTTGATACTTAGCATATTAAAATGGTTTTACGTTAATTTACAGATTTATTTGAAACAAAGTCTGCCATTTAAATATTGGGATTTTGTTGCTTGAATGAAGCAGTCAAACATATCACATTTTCAAAATCTGGATATGGTCGATTTCTAGCCAGTTTAAAATAATTGTAAGCCATGCACAAAAATGACAAATAAAATAGTAATGTCAATTCCACGCTTTTGTTTTGTAAATTTCACGACCTGCTGTGCTACCATGAAATAATTAGTATGATATTATTTTTATAACTTTTTAACGTTTTGTACTTTATTTATAAATCTTTTAATTATCATTTCAAAACAGATATACTAAAAATCGTTCAACTAGTGTGTCTTGCAATTTTTAATTTATAATTACGTTGGAAATTTCCAGGTTCCGACTATAATTTTTTTTAAAAATATTAAATAGTTTTTTTTAAACCTTAAATCAAAAAAATATTAAAGTTTTATCATTTTAAGGTAATAATAGCATGGAACCAATCAAAACAGTAATAAAAAAAATCCAGGTCCGTATTTAATTTTTTTATTATAAACACCATATCTCAAAAACTAAACAATATTTAAAAAAATTGACAACGTCATTATTTTGCTCTAAAAAAGTTGCCATAGAAAGGTTTTTACAAAATAAAAATATCTTGCAAAATAAGCGAGATACAAGGAATTAATTAAAATACAATTTTTTCAAAAACTCCCTGTATTAGCGAAACCACGGGGTATAGCAAAAATCTGATTACACCATTTTTAAGGGCTCAAAAAAAGAGCACGGTAAGGTGCAATCAGAAAATCGATATCTTTAATAATAAGCGAGTTTCCCATTTAATCCCATCGAAAATGGGACACGCTGTACTGTATATTCATACCAAGTGTGTTGCTTCTCTCATTGAACGCAGTGTGTGTATTAGTACTGTTCCAACATGGGTGTTGTTGAATGAAGATTCAAGTGTATATCAAAATGTAATCATTTTTGGTTCATATGGTAGATCTACCGCTGCCTTGAGGGGGAGTGATATTTATTTATTTATTTATTCAATATAATCAAAATACATTTATAAGGGTTAACAACATGTTTTGAACACACAAATGAACCAATGGTCAGGAATATTTTTTAAATTATAACAAATGCCAGGGATTTAACACATGAATCATATGGAGAAGTACTATGTATAGAGAAGTATATGTCTGATGGTTAAATAAACCGAATTATAATGAAACTAAAAGGAGAGTTTTTTTTACTGATACCCAGAATCTGAAATATATTCATCAAATTTAAATAAATAATTGCTAGGGTACTTGATTATTCTGTTTTGGATTTGGTAAGGGAGAAACAGCTTATGGCATTACCAATATAATTTGGCTGGCTTGATATCAGTATAGCACACCCAGGAAGTTGTCTTGGGGGGCCTGCGACTCCATTATGTCATATTTTATGCTATTTTCATGATATTTGTGGAAAATATGTTAAAATCCTTAGGCTTGGCACTGAGAACCCCCCCCCCCCCTGGTGCACCCATGATAAGTTCAGCCATTTTTTATAAATCCACCTTTATATTTACATTATCATTTTCTATTTAAGCCACAACCACCATTTATAAATTATTTAATAGATAGTTGGGTTCCGAAGGCACGCATTCCTATTCAAGCCCCAAAAAAAGTTTTTGTTTCATAAATTGACTAATTTGAAAAATGTTGATATTTGTTTGTTTACCATCAGCTGTGAGTAAAATAAAAATGGCGGTTCTCGAAATTCTCACCGGCGCGCAGGAGCATTTTCTCATGCCGTATTCCATTGGGAAAATGAGTGCAGCACTGGTGGTGCACTGACACTGAAACGGTGCTGTCAAAAATTTGCACCGAGTGCAGTTTCAATGGAACACGCGGAAAATGAAAAATTGCACTCGTGTGGTATAAGGTCACTATATCACGAAGTTCCTAACATCGTGATATAGTGACCTTAGTGTGGTATGCCATTATGAGCTGTAGAACTTCTTTTTTATTCTTGCTTTAACCAACGTTAATATAACATTTTCTTGCAAATAATTTTTTATAGTATATCCATTATGAATAGGGCAAATTGATTATGCAAAAATCTCATTTTTGAAAAAAATGTCACACAACCTGTAGTTTTATCAGGCCAACGACGATATCCATTTTTATTTGTTTCAAAGTTACACGCCGATAAAAATTATCCTAAGATAAATAAAATTCGTCAAATAAATAAATAATGACTTTATTTAAAAAAAGTTAATAAGAATATTTTAAAAATGCCCACCTCCTTGTTGAATGCAGGCTTGTGCTCGTATACCAACAGATAGAGTAGTTATCTATATTTCGCGCTTGTTTTTCAAAAAACCCTAACCAGAAGTGTACTTTATGCTCCCAAAATTTGAACATAAGTATTCGAAACACCTTGTATACATATATAATATTTCACAAGTTTCTTTCAACTAAACCTAACTTTCCTGCCTTGCGGAATTTGGTCAAAAACATGTTGTTCAAAATCCATTTGTTCGAAAGTAATATTAATACTTCACTAACATTTTCTTGAAAAGGAAAATTATTTAAAAACATTTCCTTCAAACAAAAAATTGTTTGAAAACATTTTATTAAATTTTTTTTGTTCAAAAACATTTTCTTTGAAAGTCATTTTTTTTCATAAGGAAAATTGTTCAAAAAAGTTTTTGAAGAAAATATTTTTGAAAAAATTTCCATTCAACAAGAACATAACCTAACCTAACAGCTAAACGTAAGGGTGTTTTAACATACCATAAAAATGGCAAGACATGTGCCTCAGCGCTAATGGGGTTTCGTCCCCCTTGTTCTTTTTTTGGACAAAATTGAGGCTACTTGAATTTATTTATGAGAAATTCTGCAGTGCTCATCTCGAGCCGAAAGTGTTTCTTGAACTAAAAAATACATTTATTTTTACTTATAATCATAGCTGCCAGAAAACCCCAACTGTCGGAAAATTAGCCCCAGGGCCCCAGTCAACCAAATCCATACAAATCTACTTACCTGTTTGTTGTTAAATCGGTAAACCACATTTTCAATAAAGTTTTTTATTTTTGGGGTTTCCGTTCTCATTGTTTTTATTGCACAGAACTGTTCTTCTTCATCTTCATCGCTGCTACTACTTAGCAGCGAAGAAAATAATAAAAAATCGCTAACAACTTTATTTTCACTCATTTTTACGTCCCACGACAATAATAAGCGTTTAAAATTAATGGCGGGAAAAAGTTTTCGGTGCGGCACGAGCCCTCAGAGCCGGTGTCAAAAAAGCCGCACTCAGTGCAAAACTGAATTCATAAGTTCCTCAATGGAATACGAAAACTGAAAAAGTGCATGTCAATGGAATGCAAACACCGAGCCAGTTGTGCACTAGTGCTGCACTCATTTCCCCAATGGAATACGGCATCAGTCGAACCCACGGTGAACCGTGAGCCCAGCCTTGTTAGTTTACGAAGGCTGTGCCGTGAGTCGAACCGGACTAACTCATCGGGGCTGCTGTGGTCTCGTCTGTAGCAGCGTTCGGTATTTGCATCTCAGACTAGACGGATTTTTGGTCACGTGATTACAGATTAGTCTGAGCAAATTGGAATTAACGAACGATCCAGATCAAATCGATCAAATGGTTATACCCTTAAATATAACCAAAAATATTATGTACATATTGCAACTCACGCCCAGCCATAATTTTGACAAAATTTTCCTGTGATGTCGAAAATTTATATAATTTGTTGTCTTCAACATCAAATAATTCGATTTCAATCTATTTACATAAAAACTTATTTTTATAAACAAAACAAATACACAACATACGTCATAATCTCAGATTAATTTGTTTCGTCAATCAAAATGTACGGAGCAACCAGATTTACGCAAATCTTATTTAACCTAATCTGTGGATTTACGTCCGACTAGTCTGAGCAGAATTACCGAACGATTCAGATCTACCTCCCTCCTAGGTGGAATCGTTGTTTGAAATCTCAAATGGAATTAACGAACGATTTCGATCAAATAGATTAATCCGACGTAAATACCGAACGCAGCTTGTGGTTTTGAGCTGTTCTGTGGTTTTGATAACTGATGGCGTAGTCCATTGGGAAAATGAGTGCAGCACTGGTGGTGCACTGACACTGGAGCGGTGCTGTCAAAAATTTGCACCGAGAGCAGTTTTAATGGAACACGCGGAAAATGAAAAATCTCACTCATGTGGTTTGCAAGCCAATAGGGACATTTCGGGTCGCGTTTACACTTTGTTACCGTTATTGTTATTACTGAGTCTGCGCATTAGCAGCTTCTCGCTCCTTTTTCGTTATGTACGGTAACGGCGCCCGGTACTTATGTTATCGCTATTTTTTAAGGTTAGTTTTGTATTGTTTTGTTTAATGCAGTCGAATTTTTTACTATAATTCGGTAGTTTGGTTTGTAAAAATCCATAAATCTAATAAAAATAAATTAACATATATAAATAAACAAAAAGTTGAAGGTATGTAAAACTACTAAATTAACTTTTGTGTTGTGTTATTTTAAGTGTTCCAAAATCTATCTTTTTTGCCCTGAATGTTGCCGTTATTCTTAGTAACAATGACGGTAACAGCTGTCAAATTTTCTATTATTTTACCTGACCCAAAATGTCTCTAAATATTTAACCTAATCTGTACAATAACCTCACATTTTTTGTTTTGTTATATATCGTCGTTGGTTCTATGAAAAGTGCTTTGTGTTCAAAATGAAATTTTACAGGAGACACAAAAAGCTTCCTATGACTCCCATTATGATCTGTACAAATCCTTTTTTATTCTTGCTTTAAGCAAGGATAATATAACATGTTTTTGCAAATAATTTTTTATAGGATATCGATTATGAATAGGGCAAATTGATGCAAAGACCTAATTTTTGAAAAAAATGTCCCACCACTGGAGATGATATATTTATTTGTTTCAAAGTTACACGCCTATAAATATTATCCTAAGATAACAATAAAAATTCGTAAAGTAAATAAATAATGATTTTATTTAAAAAAGTCAATAACAATATTTTAAAAAGCTCAGTTGTTGAATACAGGCTTGTGCTCGTATACCAACAGATAGAGTAGTTCGCGCTTGTTTTTCAAAAAAATCTAAACAGAAGTGTACTTTATGCTCCCAAAATTTGAACATAAGGATTCAAAACACCTTGTATGCATATATAATATTTCACAAGTTTATTTCAACTAAACCTAACTTTCCTGCCTTGTGGAATTTGGTTGAAAACATGTTGTTCAAAAAACATTTGTTCGAAAGTAATATTAATACTTTAATAACATTTTCTTGAAAAGGAAAATTATTCAAAAACAGTTTCTTCAAACAAAAAATGTTTGAAAACATTTTCTTAAAAATTTTTTGTTCAAACATTTTTTTTCATAAGAATAAATTGTTCAAAAAAGTTTTTGAAGAAAATATTTTTGAACAAATTTCCATTCCACTAATGGGGTTTTGTCCCTCGTGTTCTTTTTTTGGACAGAATGGAGACTCTTCCCACATAGCACAAATCAAAACAACGTTAAAACACACTTTTTTAAGTTTAATAGGTCGCTTTTTAACGTTATTTTCAAAACCACGTTATTTCGGTGTGATATTAAAGTGGTTTTAAAAATAACGTTAAAAAGCGACCTATTAAACTTAAAAAAGTGTGTGTTTTTAACGTTGTTTTGATTTGTGCTATGTGGGTTTGAACTTGTTTATGACGAATGCCTCAGTGCTCAACTCGAGGCGAAAGTAAATTGAATTTAAAAATACATTTATTTTTACTTATAAACATAGCTGCCAGAAAACCTAAACTGTCGATTTGTTGTTAATTCTGTAAACCACATTTTCAATAAAGTTTTTGATTTTTGAAGTTTCCGTTCTTATTGTTTGAATTGCACAAAACTGTTCCTCTTAATCTTCATCGCTGCTACTACTTAGCAGCGAAGAAAATAATGAAAAAACGCTCACTACCTGCACTCATTTTTACGTCCCACGACAACAATAAGCGTTTAAAATTAATGGCGGGAAAAAGTTTTCGGTGCGGCACGAGCCCTCAGAGCCGGTGTCAAAAAAGCCGCACTCAGTGCAAAACTGAATTCATAATTTCCTCAATGGAATTCAAACACCGAGCCAGTTGTGCACTAGTGCTGCACTCATTTTCCCAATGGAATACGCCATTAACCTTCCCCTTGGTCTTCTTTCTGTGCTGTGCTAACCTAATCTAATCTGTGGTTTTAAGAGTTCTGACAGAATTTTGAGGTGTTGTGATTTTGAGTTAACTGGAAGGATAAGGTAAAACTTATGTAATTTTTGTTATACAAAAGGCTTTACTAAACTAACTAAATTTTGGGTTCTTGTTAGGGTTGCCAGGTTTAAGAATTTGTTTTACAGAAGAACACAAGCAAATTTTGAGGACATTGTTTAAGATTTAGGACATTTTTATTACAGACTGATAATCCTCAAGACATTTTTAATGGATTCGCTTAATTGTTTAAAATTTAGGACATTTTTATTACAGACTTTGATAATCCTCAAGAGAGATATGCTTAATTTTTTGGCAGTTTATAAGTCCTGCCGATATTAATGACATTCAACTTAACACAGAGCAAATTGGAAACTCTTTGATTTCTATGAAAAATATAACTGAAGCTGAAGTCATAAATAATTTAGAGAAACTTACTCCAGGACATGATAACATTCCAAGTTTCATTGTTAGGGATTGTGCTCATGTTCTTGCTTTTCCCTTGCAGAAATTTTTTAACTTGATTGTTGATAATTTAGAATTTTCTCAGTGTTGGAAAATAGTACGAGTGTGCCCTGTTTTTAGGAGTGGTGATCCCAGTGATGTACTTAACTATAGACTAATATCTATCGTGTGTAATTTTACCAATGCTTTTGAAAAACTGTTGTTTCTCAAATTTTCCCTCAAGTTAGGCCTTTAATTTCAACATTCTAGCATGGATTTATTGACTGATGATCAACAGTTTCTAATTTAATGGAAATTACTCAATAAAACTACTTGTTTATTGTTATTTATACAGATATTTTATATATACCATAATAATATATATATTATATTTATATAATATATATACCATGTTGTTGTCTCTCTTAGGTGTCGCAGTGCACTCTATGTGCGAAAGTTGAAATAAGAAAAGTTAAATGAAATTTGAAATGAAAGAAAAATTATTAATTTATAAACAATATAATGTTATATATAAGCACAACGTTCTAAAGAGAATTGATTTGATTATAAGATCCACCTATTGGTTTAGGCCTCGGATGCTTCGATCATGCAAAAAATCAGCTGCAAACAAAAAACAGTAGTGTCCGGCTTTAATTTTTTTTTCAGTTTTCTATTTAACCTTTTTTTAAAATCAAATGCCACAAAATTACTGCATCACAATTTTTTAGGTAAACCTCGGGGGGTAAAAAGGGACATGAGAAAAGAAATTGAAGGGGGATATACGTAAATCATAATTAGTACAAAATTCCCACATTAATTTTTACCTTCCTAGCTCGCGTAGCAATGGCTAGAGAAGGTACTATTTTCGAGGAAATTTTTTTTTTGAGATAACGCCAAAAATGTGTTATTTGGATGTATTTTGACCTATCCTAGCAATATCGTCGTGATGTCTGTCTGTGTGTGTATATTATTTCTGTCCGTTAACACAATAGCTCCTATTTGATACTCTTACGAGCTGATTAGATTTTGGTCAAAATCCATTAATGCTAATGACAGTTTTGACAATTAAAAACTTAAAAAAATGCAAACTTTTTAACGGAGCATTGTATAAATACACTTTTCGGAATATAGACTATATTTTGCTCAATAATTCGTTATAATAAAAAACTTCATAGGAGCTTTAGTTTCTGAGATATTTACAAAAAACATAGCTTCACTTGAAGTGTGATAATAGACTAGCTAGGAAAGTGTTATATCCGTCATGGATCCATTTATGTTTAATATATTATGGGAGTGTAGCTGCATTTTTTTTATCTATCCCCTCACCTAAAATTCGGTTAGGTTTTTGTCGGTGTCGCGTCGCATCATTGTCATATTTGTTTTCTGAATTTAGAAAAAAAATGGTGAAGGGAGGACAAACGGGGGGCGTCAAGCCCATGCCCATTGCAGGCCGCATGGTCAGCGAAAGAGAGCGTCTACTTGGAATGACAGATGCTGAGAGAGCTTGGAGAGCACAATGGCTAAAAGACCAGCATTTATCTTCCAGCGAACCGAGACATGTTCCTGAGATGTACAAATACCAGTACAATCCAATTAGAAGATTTTACAGGTAGGTGAGTCTTTGTTTTAAGTCTCAGAAATTTGTTATTTTTATGAAAATTCCTTTAAATGTTTTTAATAAATAGTTCTTTGTATTAGTTTTTGAAATTATACATTTAGAACGAAAACAGAGATAAAATTACATTTTATAGACAATATTTTCTTAACTTACACACTTTGAAGGGAAAACCCTCTCTCTAGTTGACGTATCTCCACGCTTAACCATTACAACTCCCACTCTTCACTTTTAGTAGTTTTTCACGCATCAACCACCTGCAGTGTGGAAGGCGCCAACCAAATGTGGAGGGAGGTGGAACTACTTATCTCTTTATAAAAACCATGTTTTGTGCATTTCGTTTTTCTAGGCTTGTTTTGGTACAGTGGCACAGTCAAGGGTAATTTACATTCCTGACATATGTACCCCACCAATTTGTCGGCGACCTCGACGACAAGACGTCCTACGGTCTACTAAACTACTAAACTCTGGAACTATTCATCTGTGTTGTGGTAGTGATTTAGAATGTTGGGACTCTGTTTTAGGCTTGGTGTATGTGGTTTCGTATGTTGCATACCATTGATAGATAAGAGGATACTGTTGTCTTTGCAATATTTAAAAAATGTCTTATATAATATATAAGTTTTAATTATAAAATTACCTAGTATAAAATTAACAAAACAAACCATTTACAATTGCAAAAAATACATTTTGTTTAAAATAAATATAATAAATCTTCTAAATGGTAGGATACAAATAAGTAAAATAAAAGTATTCAAATATTCCTTTACAAAATAATTAATTTGGGTCTTGCCAACAGAGTACGTACAAATCTAATTTTCCAAATATCGCTTGTTGTTTACTTTCACAAAATTATAAGCAAAAAGTGATTTATATTTTCCAACAAAAATATCTCTCTCATAGTTTCAAAAAATTTCATATACATATATAACCAAATTAATATTTTATGTGATGCGAGCTTATTACCTAAGACATATTTAATTAGGTAATTAGCAAAATCGTTTGCTATCGCTATATAGCTAGTTTTATTTTTTCACCTTGTATGTGAAAGGAAAAAATCAATCTTTTCTTTTGAAGGAACAAAAATTTTCTTCAAAGTTTTATATTGGCGTATCCCCGTCAAAATACAAACATGCATGCATAAAATCAAATAATTATCAATACAATAACATCTCCTCAAATTTTCAAAATATAAGAAATCCTAGCTTTCTATGTTTAGAGCTGCAACTATTTTTTGGTTCCCTTAAATATTCAGAGACAAAGTATAAAATTATCTTTTTATAAATAAACAAACCATTGTGTGTTATAATTTCAGACCAAAGCTCTGTTGTTCTATGAGCTTCTTACTTCTATAGAAGTTATTAAGACAAGAAACGCAATCTGTATATGTATATCAAAATGCAAATTCAGCGTTTTTATTTAATTAATTTGTTATATACTATAACGTTGTGGGCCAAATTGTTATAAAAACAACGTTGGGTGTAAAATTTGTTATAAAAACTGTTTTATTATAAAGATTGTAAGGGTAGTGAGTTTCTATATTTGGAGGAAAATATTTTCACCTTTTATTTTTCAATGTACTTACAGTCTTCTCTTTACTTAAACACACTTCAAAAACCACGATGAATATCTTTCTTACTTCAACTTGGTTCCCAGTGCATTTATGTAGAAATGAAATAAAAGATTTGTTTTATTTTTATTCACTAAAATTGTATTATTGTATTCAACAACATTTGGTTAGTTTCAAACAAATGTACATTATAATTTTTTTTAAATACAAATGCTGTTTGAGAAACAGAGTAACAAACCAATATATATAAATATCAAACCCGGAAAAAGGTATGGTTAGGTATGTACTATTTTTAATAGTACTAAGGTATAAACAAATTGTTGTGTGGAGTTAATTCTTTAAATAGGCAACCATATATAGGAAAATTTTAATAAAATAAATCTGTATAAACAGGTACCTAAAGTTCACTTCAAAGTTGCATTTCTGCATAATAATTATCTAGTGAAATTTAAATTAGATGCAAACCGAGGAAAAAGAAAATTTTAATATATTGGTCATGTATAAATAAATAAATAGCTATCTATAATATAAAATATATATAATATAAATATATAATAATATGTATGTAGCTGTGTTAGATGTCTAGTCCAATCTAATGACCGCCTATGGTAACAAAGAATCCCAAAAGAAGCTTTATGCCAAGTCAAACTGACTTAATGACCTTTGAAAACCCAGCTGTTTAAAATAAAATCGGACAAGAAGCAAACTAACGACTAGTCTATCATAATCTGGATTTCAAACATCCACAAAATAAATATATTTATAGGCACACATTACATAGATGTGGTGACCCTATAAGCAAATAAAATATAGCCAAAATATTATTCATAATAGACATCTATATTAGATTTAATAAGTTGAATTTAGGTTATGCCAATAAGGAATCATATCCTAATACCAGCTTCGGTATTGAAAAATCATTTTTCAAAGAAAACTGTTAAAAAAAAAGAAAATACTCTGCCAATCTATGGACACCTAAGCTCACACTAGGTACTATAGTTATAGCGTGAGCTAATATAATCAAAAACATAAATATATGTTATTCAACTCCAGACTCAATTACCTTTCGTTTGATACCACACAAGCCATGTTTTGACTTAAACTCAAATTTTTTAAATCTACCCCCACCCTTTAAAAAAGAACTAAAATGTATTTTGTTTAACTCCAGACTCAATTACCTTTCGTTTGATATCACACACGCCATATTTTCACTTAAACTCTAATTTTTGACATCTAACCCCACCCTTTTTTTTTAAATAAACTAAAATTCATTTTGTTTAACTCCAGACTTAATTACCTTTCGTTTGATATCACACACGCCATATTTTCACATAAACTCTAATTTTTGGAATCTACCCCCACCATTTTATTTGGCTTGCGTTCGGTGGATTTTGTTCATTTTTAAGTGGGACCATCACGGCCCAAGACCCAACTTAGGTACCCAATTTCATTAAAATCGGACAAGCGGTTTTTGAGTTATGCGGGTTGGTCGTTACAGACAGACATACAGACAGACAGACATACTGACAGACAGACAGACGGCAAAACAAAAAAGTTTCAAAATCATCTGAAACGCAAAGATATATAAAAATTTTTGAAATCGGAGCAACTTTTTTATTTTCTCGAAAAAATTAGGATCACCATAGCTCACACTACTTATATAGTAGTAGTGTGAGCGAAAAATAGCATACTTAAGCAAAGTAGAAATCCTATAACAATTCTCGGTCTTAAAAAAATATGTATAAAAAATACAGATTATGCTCTAACATATTTAAATACAAAAGATATGTAGAGTTGCCTACACCATATTTCTTTAGATTTTGTTAAAAAAAACTAGTCCACATTTCTATGCACAGAAAATTAAAATATAAACATTTAAAAATTATTGAGGTTATGTTATATCATAATTTTACAATACCTTTCTTGATAACAACCAATTGAGACAAACAAAAAAGGGGCGATATTTCTCCAAAATTTTACAAAGTAGCCTAGCAACAAAATCTTTAACCAATCATATCTTTTAAAATTAAAAATCCCTTTCTGGGAGAAAATTTTTTTTACATAATAGGTATTCTTCCCATAAAAAAAAACAAAAAAAATAAAACTTAGATAAAACCAAAGGTCAATAATTCAACAAGTTAATAACAGCTGATTATGTCACACTGCACAACCACTCTGCACTGTAAAAATCAATATGTATAAACAATGGCTATCTCTGTTTCTTAAATTACAGAAAAAGAAAAAAAATTACTCGATCTATTCATAACCAAAACGAACCCATAAACGTCAAAAAGACATCCACACACTACCCAAGCGTACTAAAATATTGTTATGGGTTCACTGCTTTAAATAAAACTCGCAAATGTCAAAAACGATATGCCAATTTATTTCAACAATTATGTACAAAAACACGCACTTAAACTTATCGACCTATTAACTTCGTGTTAACATCTCGCGATAACTACCTTTGGTTATCTGTGACTGACTCGATGCGCGATATCCGGTCCTATTTACAGAGTCGTCGAACGTTCCGGAATTTTCCATCCTCTTTTGAAGCCCGCTTATACTAGCCTTTTCTCGACCGCGGACCGTCCGCAGCACGAATGTGTCATAGATAACGCAACTAAAACCTAGAATAAGAATACAACCATAAGATAAATCAACCTAATACAACACTAAACCTAAATAAATTCTAACTATAAAATTTAAATTTGTAACAATATGAATACTGTAATACTATACAAATTATTAGCAACCAACGTAATTAACCAACTAACCCACCACCAAATAGGTATACGGAATCAAGCTAAATTAAACCGTTTAAACAATTGCCAATGCCATTGTAATGGCAATAAAAAACTAAAATTCTAGCTGCAAATTCTCACCGCGGCGAATCGAACGGCATCCAATCGGACGGCCTCGAATCAGACGGGCTGTGGCGAGTTGTACCATCCCCAACTTAGCTATTATATCCCCGTTGGAGTCCGCAAGAGGGGCTTAGGCCTCTACTTTCGAAACTTTTTGGTCAATATAAAGTGTGAAATAAAACAACTGAGAGAGAATAGCTGGCCATACACACAGAGGTTGATCGCCGGTTTGGAACGGCGCGGTTCAAACTGGCGGATTTGTCTTTCAATAGGTGGCCATACACACAGAGGTTGATTCGCCGGTTTGGAACGGCGCGGTTCAAACTAGCGGATTTGTCTTTCAATTAGTGGACATTCCACGCGCCAGTTATAGCCGTCACAGATTTATCTGTGAGTTCAGACCGGCGGGCGAAACTTTTGGGTTCCGCGCTCACGATATTTTAACCGGCGCAGACTTGTCTGTCGGTTTACACTGTGCCAGGGATAATAGACCGTTTTCCTCCAAAGTTAGAATATCAATACTTTGCATTATGGGCACATATTCATTTATTATTATTTTTTAAGTTAGGTAGATTTAGAATTTAAAATGTTCATGGCGTTACACAACTTGCTTAAGAATTAATATATTTTTTTACCTTCATATAGTCTCTCTAATTTATTGAATATTATGGCACATGTTTCCGGAATGATATAACCAAGTGCCTGTGCAGAAATTCCCACTGAAAATTTCAGATCTTCATATGATCTTCCCGTGGCAAGGAAACAAAGGGCAGCATTTAATCGCTGTTCTGGTCCAATGGCTTCTCTCATTTGGGTATCTTGCTTCGTAAGATCCTCTCATACCAAATTTAATAAAAGGTCATACGTCTTAATATCCATTCTTAAATAATTTTCAGAATCATTTTCTTTTAACTCTTTTAATAGAAGGTCATGGCTAAATAGTTTCCTCTTAAGCAAATAACTTTTAACCCACTTGGAACGTCTCCTTTTTACACCACTATGCATTATTTCCATATTAATAATCATTTCCATACACAGAGCCTGCTTCTTTTTAGCACGAAACATTTTACCTACACTATGCTTAAAATACCGTGCCGCATAAAACTTTCGACTTGACGAAATTCCACAGTTTTGGTTTAACCGGCAGATAAATCTTGAGTTTTTGCCCATTAACACGCGGTTATGTCTGCCACAGACCGATATGAAGGATCGATTCGAAAGACTTCTTTTTGTGTTAGTGGACTGCAGCAGTTTTAAACAGTTGCGGACAAAACGGTCAGACTTATCTGTGCCGTTCCAAACCGACGGATCAACCTCTGTGTGTATGGCCAGCTAATTATTGTACATTCTACGCGCCAGTTAGAGCCGGTACAGATTTATCTGTGAATTCAGACCGGCGGGCGAAACTTGTGGGTTCCGCGCTCGATATTTTAACCGGTGAAGACTTATCTGTCGGTTTACACTGTGCCAGGGATAACAGACCGTTCATATAGTCTCTCTTTAATTTATTGAATATTATGGCACATGTTTCCGGAATGATATAACCAAGTGCCTGTGCAGAAATTCCCACTGAAAATTTCAGATCTTCATATGATCTTCCCGTGGCAAGGAAACGAAGGGCAGCATTTAATCGCTGTTCTGGTCCAATGGCTTCTCTCATTTGGGTATCTTGTTTCGTAAGATTCTCTTACCAAATTTAATAAAAGGTCATACGTGTTAATATCAATTCTTAAATAATTTTGAAAATCGTCTGGATCATTTTCTCTTAACTCTTTTAATAGAAGGTCATGGCTAAATAGTTTCCTCTTAAGCAAATAACTTTTAACCCACTTGGAACGTCTCTTTTTTACACCATTATTTCCATACTAATAGCACGAAACATTTTACATACACTATGCTTAAAATACCGTGCCGCATAAAACTTTCGACTTTAACCGGCAGATAAATCTTGAGTTTTCGGCCACTAACGCGCGGTTCTGTCTGCCACAGACCGATATGAAGGATCGATTCGAAAGTTTTTTTTTTGTGTTAGTGGACTGCAGCAGTTTTAAACCGTTGCGGACAAAACGGTCAGACTTATCTGTGCCGTTCCAAACCGACGGATCAACCTCTGTGTGTATGGCCAGCTAATGACCTAGATAGTATTTTTTTATTCCTATTTTAGATGGCCGCTAGACACCCTGCAAAAAGCTTTTGAACCAATGTTAGGCGCTGAAAGGGCTTTGACCTACAGATATTTCACTGGAAAGTTTTTCCTATTTACTGCTGGCATATATTATGCCGCTTATTACTGGAAGTACAACAGCAATAACTGGATGACGACGGCTGGCTGGAGGGCAATGGTGTCACGTACTGCGGTTCACGAAGGAGATCCAGGTAAATTTACAAAATTTTCATATAGACAAAATATCGAAGAAAGGGGTAGGAAGACTAATGCTGCTTTTAATGTACGCAAGAATGCAATAGGAACTAATTGGGATATTAAAACGCATATCGTACAGGGTGTCCCAAATTGGGCACTTTTAGGGGGTTTAAGGTACTTCTAGGGGATACAGAGAAAAACTGACCACTCAAACTCAAACTCAAAACATTTATTGCCGACAAAATCAAAACAATGTTTGACAAAGCAACGTCAAAAATTTGTACAAAATAGTTGGAACAATATGTTATTTCATTTTTTAAATTAGTAAGTAAAACACTTAAATAAATACATATAAACATTTTTGGTAAAGATAGTTTTTTGTAGCGTTTTTAAATTTTATTTCATTCTCAATTGATTTGATCTCTGTTGGTAAACTGTTGTAGGCTTTTATAGCTTTATAAAATGGTCCCTTTTCAAAAAATGTTGATTTATGCATAGGAATAGCGAGCTCAGCTCTGGGTCTGGTTTCAACAGTCATATTACTGCCGTATCTGTCACTATTTGTTGGAAAAAGGGCTTTGTGTTTTTTAACAAAAATAACAAGTTGTAGGAAATATATAGATGGCACTGTCAGTATTCTTAGTCTGGTGAAGTGCTGAGCACATGAAGTGCCTGGTTTAAGTTTTAGTAAACACCTTATGATTCTTTTTTGCGTTCGGAAAACATCCATTGCAAAAGAGGAGGACCCCCAAAAAATAATACCATATGACAGTACACTATGTATACTCGCATAATAGTATGTTTTAAGACTGTCAAATGAAACCAGATCTCTAAGGCGTCTTATAACAGCACAAGAGCTATTAAGTTTGTTTTTTAATTTATTTATTTGTTGTTCCCAACGGAGACATGAATCTATTGTGATTCCTAAGAAATCTGTAAATTCTAAAACTGGTATAGACTTTCCATTGAACTGAACATATAAAGATTCATCAGTTTTGATTTGTTTGCGAAAAGTTAGTAAGCCAGTTTTCCCCATGTTAAGCCTAAGAGAATTTTCTGTACACCAGTTTGACATTTCATTGGAAGCTTGAGAGCATTTTTTAGAAAGTTCTTGACTATTACGTCCAGATGCAGTCACTGTTTTATCATCAGCAAACGCATTGCGAGGCTCAAATTTCAAGAGAAGACTTACAGTAAAAACCGCATTTTAAAATATCGTCTCGTCTTTGAGCTACGGGAGCTTCTTGAAAAGTCTGCATTTTGGAAGGGGGTCTGTAACTTCGTTATTAGTGAAAATTTTGATTTAGAGTAAATTGCAATTTTATAGACTTTGTCACGAGGAATTCACCCGCTAAATTAAATTTTTACTGTCACTTTTAGTTTTTGAGATATGACATAAAGATGCATTTTTTCTTATGGGTACTGGTACGCAATATTCAGGGACTGCTAGTACGATTTAGTGACATGTGCGAGTTCCGAGGCTCATGCCTATCAGACAAGTGCCATTATATCATAGTAGTTGTCTCTGAATATTGCGTACCAGACGAATTTATTTCAGCGCCATCTGCCCCTCAATATGGAAAAGCTCACCGGTGGCTCCTCTATATGGGTTATTTACTCAATGCTTAAACCTTTTAGTAAAACTGACGTAATGATTTTTTTAGGATATCCTGCGGTTTCCAATAGGTCGGTAGGTGCAGATTACGCCGATAGAGGTTTTAAAGATTTTAAGTTAAATTTGTAGATTTATTTATAATTAATATAATTATTTGTTGCTTTTCGTTTGAAATAAATTGTCAATGAATGACAAAATATTGCTTTTCTTTTTTATTTCACTGTGTTTATAGGGCCAACGAGTTGGCATAGTTGCCCGAGCTTACTACTACTACTACTCAGAGAAGCGAATTAGAAATATATTTTTGTGACGCCAATCTATTAAGTCAAATTAAAAACTTTATCACCGATATTTACCAAGGCCTTAGTTTAAGCCTAAGTTTAGTTTAAGTTTAAAGTGTTGGTTTAAAAGGTTAAATGTGCAATGGTTTGGCAAAATTGATTTTTATCGACACAGTAGATAGTTTAAGTTGTGCTGTGTGTGTATTTTTACGTAAGCATGAGATTTGACAGTTACGCAAGCGCACTTCGTCACACTGTCGTCAAGGTCACGTTAGGAGCTTACTTATTTACGTTAGCTTACGGCAGTCTGCGGGCACCTTAACGTTACCAAAGAATAGAATTGGTTAATTCACCGATCGAAAAATGAGGCCTAGACGATAATTTCCGCTTCCAGTACAAACGATTCTTTGCAAATATATTCCTACTGTAGTTGAAAAGACAAAAAACAAAATTGTTACATCAAAAAAACAAAGTGCCGAATTCCATATTCTCTGCTATTAGTAGACTTGTTATGGTAACATTCAACTTAAACTCAAATTTGGAACAAAACGTAGAGCGCTTAACGTGCAGTTTTACGTAAAAATACGTAGCACAACTTAAACTATCTAGTGTTACGTAACCTTTTGTTTCATTTACAAATACTTAAAAAATAAAAGAGACTCCATGCGACATCTAGCGCAAAGTCAGTGAACTTATAATAAATGCTTAATCAATGAGTTTTTTTCTTATTCTAGTATTCATATTATCAGGGTATTTTGATTTTTAAATAGATCGAGTTACTTTTTTGTTTCTTTTCTATGAGTTTGAAAACAAATATAGCCAGAAGATTTGTACAGTTGAGTGCAGAACAAAGGTAATTTGCACTGCTACATAATCAGCTGTTGTTGAATTGTTGACCTTTGGGTTTATCTAAGTTTTCTTTATTGTTTTTTTATGGAAGGAATATTTAATTATTAAATATTTTGAGTTTCGTAGTTTAGTAATATAATCTAAAAATTAATTTGTCAGTTCTTTTATGCAAAATGAATGTTTATTGATTTTTCTTCCAGAATGGGGATTTTTAATTTTAAAAGATCGGATTGGTTAAAGATATTATGTTACTAGGCAAATTTGTAAAATTTGGGGGAAATCTCGCCCCTTTTTTCCATTATGATTTAACATAACCTCCATGATTTTTAAACCATGGAGAAATATTTTTATTATTTTTAATAGAAATATGATTATTTCTCTCTACATATTTCTGTCTTTCATGTTTAAATATGTTATAGCATAATCTGTATTTTATTATACATATTTTTTAAAGGCCGGGAATTGTTATAGAGTTTCTAATTTACTTAATTTAAAATTTTGTTTTAGATATAAAACTTATAAATATAACAATTAAAGAAAAAAAAATTCAAGTAAATATAATGAAACAAAATAAAATTTAAAAAAATTATAACACTCTATCTTCCAGATCAAGCCCATCCCATGAATCTATGGTTCCCAAGACCGCAGCAGCGTTGCCTCTTTGAATCGCAAAGCTGATTTTGGATAAAGAACCAATGAAAATTTTAGATTTTAAACAGTTTACACATGTTTTTGCCCCAGGGGCCATGCGTTTCTACTGCGAATGGTTTCTGAGATCTGATAGCTCTCCAAATTTTCTCTGTTTTTCCTTCTCAGCCAAACCTGCAGCCACACCCGGGACCCAATGCTTGAATCACTCGGTTTTTTTGTCGTATACGAGTAGAACTTGAATGGTGGTTTCGAGTACTCGGAAAATTGCTATCCTTGAATGCCACTTGAACGGCATTTCCGTGTACGACTTTTTTTTCGACTAAACTACTTGGCAACGCTGTTTTCGTATAATTTTGGCCAACCTACCGCCAGTATGTCCACCTAAGCTTGCCACGATGAAGTAAGGTTGACATTAGATTGACACATTACCGCCAGTGTTTTTGCAATTTTTTTTTTAAGTTATTTGTTTTCACCAGATATGTGGTTTTTCTTTAATAAAAAAAGGAAGCTCTGTTTTGGTAACGGTAAGTACCAAATTATAGTAATGGAAATTTGGGGCCTGAAGGCATCTAACCTCTTTAGGGAGTGTGGAAATTTGGGGGTGAAATTCGCAATTGAATTTTGAGACTGCTTAAGGTTGGTTCAGCCTCATAAATTACATTAGATTAAATTAAATTAACTTACATTAACTTACCCTAAGCCAAATTAGACTAACTTTTTTGTGAAAAAAGTGTTGTTTTTTTACTTAGAAAGGTTCCTTAACGCATAAAATAAGATACAGAAAATACAAGTGAAAAAGTTTAGAAAAACTGTAAAAATCGAAAAAATGTTTTTTTTAAGTTAGTCTAATTTGGCTTAGGGTCAGTACCAATTACATTAAGATTTGTAAAAATACTTGAAGTACTAAGTACATTTTCTTTTCAAATGTACTTCAAGTACCAAGTACATTATAAAAGTACTTGATTTTTCCCAAGTCTTCAGCTCTGTTGAATTGTTGACCTTTGGTTTTATCTAAGTTTTCTTTATTGTTTTCTTATGAAAGGAATATTTAATTATTAAATATTTTGAGTTTAGTAATATAATCTAAAAATTAATCTGTCAGTTCTTTTATGCAAAATGAATGTGGCCAGTTTATTGATTTTTCTCCCAGAATGGGGATTTTTAATTTTAAAAGATCGGATTGGTTAAAGATATTATGTTACTAGGCAAATTTGTAAAATTTGGGAGAAATCTCGCCCCTTTTTTCCATTATGATTTAACATAACCTCCATGATTTTTAAACCATGGAGAAACATTATTATTTTTAATAGAAATATGATTAATTATTATGCAGTAGGCAACTCTACATATTTCTGTCTTTCATGTTTAAATATGTTATAGCATAATCTGTATTTTATTATACATATTTTTATTTCAGATATAAAACTTATAAATATAACAATTAAAGAAAAAAAAATTAAAGTAAATAAAATTTGAAAAAATTATACCACCATATCTTCCAGATTAATCTATGGTTCCCAAGACCGCAGCAGCGTTGCCTGTTTGAATCGTAAGGCTGATCCTTTGGGTAATAAGCCAATGAAAATTTTAGATTTTAAACAGTTTACACATGTTTTTACTTCTTCACGATGAAGTAAGGTTGACGTTAGATTGTGATTTTGCAATTTTTTTTTGAAAAGTTATTTATTTTCAGCAGATATGTGGTTTTGGTAACGGTAAGTACCAAATTATAGTAAGTGAAATTTGGGGCCTGGAGGCGTCTAACCTCTTTAGGAAGTGTGATGATTACATTAACTTACCCTAAGCCAAATTAGACTAACTTAAGAGATTTTTTTGTAAACAAAGTGTATTTTACTTAGAAAAAATCGAATTTTTTTTTCTTAAGTTAGTCTAATTTGGCTTCGGTAATTCTGATAGTTTCAAGGCAATAGTTTTTCATATTAAAAACTTTTTATTAAGAAATATTTCTAACAATATAGGGAAATAAAATAATAAATAAATTTCCCTTATGCCTCATGATTTTACATTGTTTGTTGCCTTTTCAGGCCTTGTTGCCATAAGATAAGTGGTTGTTTTTTCCTCTTCTCATAACACACGAAATAAACATTTAAAAAATAATCTGATAATATTGTCAGTTAAATCTTGTCTTGTCTAAAAATTAGACCGGAGGCAAAATAAATAAAAATCTTGCATCAGTGTACCAGAACCTATAATCTAACTTAGGGGCTGCTCTTAAATAATTAAAATACACTTTAAAAATAATTTTAATAAAAGTTTATTATTGTATCTATGACATCATCTGCTCTTCCATAACTTTTGTCATCCATTCAGGGTGGTTGTTTGATATAGCTTCAATAATGGAGTTTACTTGATAGCACAGTGACCTTATTTGTTTGTCCCATTGAGGCAACGTTTCACGTGCTGAAAAAAACATATGCTCTATGAGAAATCGGTTTTTAAAATATTTAACTTTTAATGAAAACATATGGGTAAGTCCACATTAATTCAACCAATTTAAAAATATTTTTGAACCTTGAGTTTTTTGATGATGGTGAGTTTTTGTGTAGTTATTCTTCGCCTAATAAAAAGTAAAAATACAAATTTTCAAATTTTTTGGTTGCATATTTTTTGAGTTATGCGTTTCCAAAAAATAAAAATATTGACCGATTTTTAGCCCGCATCGGTTTCTTTAAACTTCTATAATTTTTAAACCATTTAAGATAATTAGCTGAGACTCGCTACCTGTAGCTAACAAAAAAGACAAAGGGTCTATGCCAAAATTATATTTTTGATGAAATCTCAAAAACGAATTTTTTTGTTTTTCTTAATTTTTATAAATTTTTTTCTTATACTATTTGTTTACAACATGTGTGGTAAATTTTACCTTGGGATAATAATGGGATCATAGTTAAAAATTTTTATTTATATCTTGATGCATATATTGTTTGATATTTTTATTAATATAAAAATTAATATCTAAAGTGCACATATTGTTATAAGGCACCTTATTTATGTAGCATGTATAATATAAAAACGTGGACACCATGGGCATCTGATTTCGCTACGTTGACATTTAAATAAAGAAACAATTAAAAAACATACTTACATAATAACGGGCTCACAAGAATAATTGAGAACCTGTACATAAATGCCCCCTTTTCGACCTTTCTCGCTGCAATGTTTGATATTGATGAAAATAGTTACATTATTTATCTCTTAAACAGTGGTTGCGCGTGGAGTAAAACTTTAGGGGTGCACATTAAAAAATTATTGCAACCACATCCAACAGATAACGCCAAGTTTCCCCAGTGCACTAATTTAAGCTGCAACTATCACAGCCAACGGCAACCGGTGGGTGGCATCACGAGGGTGCGGGCGTTATCGATCGCCGCAATTGATTCACAAGAGCATGAACCGAAGTAAGGCCCAAATTCTGTGTATTGTAATATTCTATATTTCGTAATTAGAATGCGAGATAACATCAACGGTGCACAGAATTTGGATCCAGTTAAGCGCGGCGCCGGTGGTAGCCGACCTACGCATCCTTGTTTCAACTCAAATACAAACATATACATACCGGGTCAAGTCTTTGGTGAATTCCTTTTGGGGTTTATTGATACTTTATGATGAAATTTGTTTAATTTAAATTTTTTAAAGTAAAATTTGGGAGTGTACGTGCACATGAGCACTTATGGAGGAACCGCCACTGCTCTGAAAATAGTGGCAAAATCGGTCGTAAGGTAATTAAATATCAGAGGTGACGTATTATTTTGACTGATGACTTTTTGTAAAAAACAGAAGTTGCGTAAACATGGCGTTTCGTAGCATGTTTTCTCAGTCTGTTTGGCTTTGCGACGTATCGGTTCTGGAAATTATGTTGATTTTACGTAGTTACCAAAATCGAAATGGTAGATTGAAAATCGAAAAAAATTGGTTGGTATTTTCCACTTAATGTTGCAACCCCTATGATGACCAAAATCATCCCACGATAGTTAGAAATTCCAGAAATGTGACCGAGTGGATGTGTAATATTAACTTAGGCGTCGAAATAAGTAAGTGGAAATGATTAAAAACTTTTGAAATAGTATAATTCCAGTCACGGCTAATTTTTTAGGTAAAATATTAAAGTAGAGGAATTGTCAAATAGTTATATTTAAGGTAAAGTAAAAGAATTTTGAACAACATCAATTTACAAAAATACATGTAAATAAATAGTCTAGAAAACAAATATAAAAAAATTGAACAAAATAAAAAATCCGTTTTTAAAAAAGCTGCATCAAAAATTAATTTTGTGGTGAAGGATGCCACTAGGCATACTATAATTAAGCTTGTAGACCTATAAGATTACACAGCAACTTTTACCTCGATATGCCCAAGACTTTATGAATCAAGGGTTTAAAGAAATCAAGTCAGTGCTAAAAAAGACGATATTAAGCATAAAAAAAAATTAATAACTCAAAAACTAGACTGCTAAAAAATCTAAAATTTTGCATTTTTACTTCTTTCTACTCAGTAAAGAATTTGACCAAAAATTATGAAAATCAAAAGTGACAAGGTGCAAACCATTGGTTGATTTGAGATGGACTTACCCACATGCATAAATACGTTTTGACACAAAATACCTGAAAGTGTCTAACCAATGCCGGGTCTGAAAGTCACTAATTATGCAGGAAATTTTTATTATTATTTCATGTTAAATCGAAAGAAAATGCTCTCGAGAGCGGCTGTTAAAAGTATTTCTTGCAAGTGGACACATTTTGGTGGATAACTATAATAACTCATTATTTGTTGCTCTAGTTATGCCTAATACAACAAAGCTAAACAAATACAAATCCTCAATCGACTCTAAGAAACTAAGAAACATATTTATTACGGTTAAATGTCAAACAAATATCTACAGTTAAATCTTAAATTTTAAAGGAAAAAACATTAAACCCAAATATATTTAAAAAAAACATATTAAAATTCCTATGCAATACGCATTTCGAAATTTTGAAGAATTAAGATTAACGCTCATTTAAAAATTGTCTTATAAAACGTTTAAAAATTTCAAGACTTTGAGATTATTTAATTTCTGATGGTAAGCTGTTGTATTCTTGAAGCCCCTTAACAAAAAGCGAATTTGAATATTTTTTTGTTTTTACTTTAGGAATATAGAAATTGTACCTGCTTCTTGTTGGATACCTGGATGATGAACATCCATATTAAATTTTAAAAATCTATCAAAATATGGAGGCATCAAGTTATTAAGAATCTTATAAACAAAAATAAGTAAAAAATATTTGTGGCGATTGCTCACACTTAGCCAATCTAATGTGCTTAACATAGTGTCTATAGGAGTCCTTCTGTTGCATTTAAGTATTATACGCATGCCTCGATTTTGTAGTTTTTGAAGAGCTCCTTTGCAATTACTGTCTAAGAAGTATAAAACACTGGCACAGTAATCAAAGTGCGGTTGAACTATAGTTTTATATACTGTAACAGTTGACTTCATTGATAAGTGTCTCGATACACGTGAAAGAAAATATAATTTTTTTGCAATTTTTTTATACACATATTCAAAATGTGTCTTTAAGTTTAATGTTCTTTCCAACATGAATCCCAAATATTTTGTGTCATCTACGATTTCGATATTTTCTCCATCGATAGATATATTTATTTGATTTAAATCAATTTTTCGATATAAATGCTGCTTACACAGAATCATTGCTTTAGTCTTAGAAGTATTAAGTTTAAGTTTATTTCTTAGAGTAATAATAATATAAAGAGAAGAAGTAAACCGCGGCCCCGTGTAAATTTTCCCTATTCGTGGCGGTCATTCCTGAAAACTTAGAATTTGCAGAATCCCCGGCGATGGCAACATAGCTGCGTCACTGGAATCCTCTCGATAAAACCACACTGGGCTGAATTTTCTCAGTATTTTCAGAAACATAGCACTTCTTGTTTATTTTTACGTCCAACTAAGTTCTTTTTTACAAAAATAAAACTCAGCACACAGAAAAAAAAACACCAAAAATTCAGTATACCGAGTCCGACGGCCAAGACAACACTGCATTTAATACAAACACATGTTACTGTCAGTGTCGACCTTAGAGCTTAGGAATATCTGGGCTAACCGTTCACGACTTGAGAACCCACCTAATTAAACTTGTTGCCATTATATATATAAGTGAAAAAATAATCTTTTGTTTAAAACTCGTGGACAATGATTGAGTAGAAATAAAACTTTGGACTTCCATTGTCTTTATCGGAGGGCATGGCAGTGCCTCGCAAAGCTCGCGCTGTCGTACCATCTTTTCTTGAAACATTTCAGCCCATATTTGACCTATCTAAAACTCTACTTCGAAAAGAGCTACGAATCTCATAATTTGCACAGTCGTAGAACTTCATAGAGTTAACAACCCCTCCAAGTTTCATGGACATCCATAAAGTAGTAAAGTAGTTTGAAATTTGAAAACACGTCGAAATTGCCACTCACTCACTGACTCACTCACTCATGTATAGATCACCAAAATTCTACTGTACTTCCAGACCTACTATAAAGCTGAAATTTGGCGGACTGATAGAAATTATGACTAAACCCCTGGAAAAAATCAAAAAGCCCCAAAATTCTAATTTACTCCCCTCCCCTATATATGTAAAATTATTTAAAAGTAATATTACCCACTTCTAGCAATGCTAGAGAGCTGAGCTTTGGCAGCCTAATAGGAACTATAATAAAACTATAGGAAAAAATTATAACACCCCAAAATTCTAATTTACTTCCCTCCCATATAAATGTAAAGTTACGTAAAAGTAACACTGCCCACTTCCAGAAACGCTAGAGAGCTGAGCTTTTTAAGACTGAAAGACTACTTCCCTCCCCTATACATGTAAAGTTATGCAAAAGTAACATTGTCCACTTTCAGAAACGCTAGAGAGCTGAGCTTTGGAAGGCTGATGGCAGCTATGATAAAACCATGGGAAAAAATTAAAAGACCTCAAAATTTTAAGTAAGGGATTGCCAAAGTTTTGAACAATATTCCGCATATTTTACTATTTTAAAAATTAAATATTATCCAATTCCTTTAAAAAAGAAGTGAAATCATAACAAAAACATTTCATGTAAAAATAACCAAGTACGCGGTATTCCGTAAAAAGAATTGAGATAAAAGTAAAGTCAAGTTCTCCAATACAAATTTCAAAATGAAAGTAAGAAACTAGTTTGGAGATGTTTTTCTAAACTTGGCTATTACGGCTGTAAATGACTCAGGCACAGTGCTTAATTGAACATAAAGAAGATTGGCTGTAATAGCAAAGTTTAGAAAAACATTTTCAACTAGTAAAAATCTTTCATTATGAAATTTGTATTGGAGAACTGGGCCTTACTTTTATCTCAATTCTTTTTACGGAATGCCATTTTCGCGTACTTGGCTCTTTTTTACATGAAATGTTCTTGTGTTGGTTTATTTTAAACAGGACGTTTCAGTAAGTAAGTATATCTAACCGTTTTCAAGTGTAAACTAAACAATCTAGTCTAAAGGCTACTACTTATACTACTTGTGCAGTCGGCCCGCCCCTTTTTTACCTTCCTAGCCCGCACAGCAATGGCTAGAGAAGGTATTGCTTTCGACAAAAATTTTTTTTTCAGATAACACCGAAAATGTGTTATTTGGGTGTATTTTGACCTACCCTGGCAATATCGTCGTGATGTCTGTCTGTGTTGTGTGTGTATGTATATCTGTCCGTAACGCGATAGCGAAATTTTCAGGTAAAATAGTACTCGTACTCGATACTGCAACGAGCTGATTAGATTTTAGTCAAAATTCGTGAATGCTAATGACAGTTTTTTGACAGTTAAAAAGTTAAAAAAATGCTAACTTTTTAATGGAACGTCGCATCAATATGGAATCAAGTAGCTCAAAACGAAACCCGGCCCTGCTAACACAAAATCCGTAATATGATGTCATACACCTGTTGCCACGTCCTGAAAAAATTGTGGGAAAAGGGGCCGTTCATAAATTATGTTGTCTAAATGAGTTTTTATCGCAGGTTGTAATAAGAAATACACAGCATAAAACGACGCGACGCGGGCTAATAAGCGCATGACAAATTATCGCACGGTTTAAATAGCCTAACCAACTCAAAGCACTAAAAATTTGGTAAGGTAAGAAGTTGAACCTTACTTATTATTTATAAAATTTTACAGAGGCAGAGGAGCCGGCAACAGCGGAAAAGCTACATTGTTTACCAACAAATGAATGAATGACCGCCGAAACCGGGGTTACTACTTCTCTTTATATGTTATTACTCTGAGGTTTATTTACCCTATTATAGTTAGAATAGAATAGAAATTATTTTAAGTTGATTGTTGATTCTACATATAGCTGAATTTAAATCCTACATAAGTATCATCTGCAAATAAGTTAAGATAGTCACATTCAAGCATAACTACATGATAACTACTAGTTACTAACAGTTAGAGTCTCTATCACCAGTATTTACTAAGACCTTAAGACCGGGTTTATTGTCGTTTTTCCTCGACATGTTCTAATATTTTAAAACGGGTTCCTTTTAACGATTTCTTCACTTTCGAAAACAGGTAGAAGTAGCAAGGGGCCAAGTCAGGCGAATATGGTGCGTGGTTAACGACGGGGATCTTCTTATTAGCTAAAAACTGCTTAATGGATAGTGCATTGTCCTGGTAGAGCAGCCACGCGTTGATATTCCACAAATCTGGACGTTTTTTCCTTGGACGTTCCCTTAGCTACATCAATACTTCCAAATATAAATGTTGGTTAACTGTTTGAACCTCACGCGCCATTTTAATACGAATAACACCTCTAATATCAAAAACAATGAGCATCGCTGTTTTGGATGTGTTGGAGCGCCCTTTTCGTTCATCATCTTTAACTTCTTCATCGAAAAAGCTTTTATGCCACATAAAAGTCATTGCACGAGACATACACTGCTCCCCGTAGACATCCTTTAGCATTCGAAAGCATTCAGTAGCCGTTTTTATGAGTTTTACTTTAAATTAATACATTGCTCAATTTTTTCGTTTGTCGTAATTCCGTCAAATGCACGATCCGCTTCAAACCACTGGGTAAGCCAAACTAGCAGAGGAAAGACGACAAGATTGCGCGCGGTAGTAGGACGCACATCAAGGTGAATAACTCCAACCGCCTGAAGCGAGATTTAAAACCTGTTAGTACGGGGGCCAGTCTTAAAATTTAATTGTCACACCTCGTATTTAGAGCACTTACTTTCAAAATGAACAGTGGAATCAATTTGATCGATGTAGCCTTGCATCCTTCCTTCAGTGATCATTTGACTGGCAATCTTCTCCGCCTTGGCAGGAACTATTTCAAGTAAAGCTCCAAGCTCCTCAAAGCTATAAAAAATCCAGATTTTACTTCACTTTATAAACTAGATTATTTTAGGTTTTTTTCTTTAAAAACATTGTCAGCGTTCATTTTACTTGTTTATATTTCGATTACGCTTTACAAAAATGAAGTGTAACTATGCAGTATTAATAGTGAATTATATTAAAAGTTGTTTTTTTTATGATCTCTAAATATCTATAAATGAGAAAAAATCTGTAATTAATACACATCGATTTATAAATAAGAAGGTCCGCCATTTTGGATCGGCCATTTTGATTTCTTTAAGTTTGTTTAAAAAATTGTATTAAATGACCTTAGCAATTTAATATTTCAAGTTTGACATAAATCGGTTAGTAAATAAGAAAATCCGTCATTTGGATAATAATAAAATAAATAAAAAATTGTATTAAATGACCTTAAGCAATGTAATATTTCCAGTTTGAGACAAATCGGTTAGTAAATAAGAAAATCCGCCATTTTGATTTTTTTTGAAGTTTGAATAAAAAATTGTATTAAATGACCTTAAGTAATGTATATAGTAATTTTTTATAAGTTTAAGTCAAAATCAAATCATAAGCAGGGACTTGAAACCCCTGAGGATGGAAATGCCTTTTTCCGAAACACCGGTGTCCGTGGTTGACTATACCCCTATGAAGTTGCCTTTTATACTTGATTAACTCATTGTTTTCGGTTACAAACCGATACCGTGGAGACGGTGACAGCATGGTCTGGTTGAACTGTGACGAAAAGTTTCCTTGGTTCGCTGTCGTTCACTCGTAGAATGAAAAATAGGTTTCACCTATTTTTTAATTCTTTTTGATTTACCTTGTATCTTGTAGTCAGTTTGTTCTACTTTGTGTCAGGCAAGCCACGCTGAGGATGGAAATGCCTTGTTCCGAAACACCGGTGTCCGTGGTTGACTATACCCCTATGAAGTTGCTTTTTATACTTGATTAACTCATTGTTTTCGGTTACAAACCGATACCGTGGAGACGGTGACAGCATGGTCTGGTTGAACTGTGACGAAAAGTTTCCTTGGTTCGCTGTCGTTCACTCGTAGAATGAAAAATAGGTTTCACCTATTTTTTAATTCTTTTTGATTTACCTTGTATCTTGTAGTCAGTTTGTTCTACTTTGTGTCAGGCAAGCCACGCTGAGGATGGAAATGCCTTGTTCCGAAACACCGGTGTCCGTGGTTGACTATACCCCTATGAAGTTGCTTTTTGTACTTGACTAACTCATTGTTTTCGGTTACAAACCGATACCGTGGAGACGGTGGCAGCATGGTCTGGTTGAACTGTGACGAAAAGTTTCCTTGGTTCGCTGTCGTTCACTCGTAGAATGAAAAATAGGTTTCACCTATTTTTTAATTCTTTTTGATTTACCTTGTATCTTGTAGTCAGTTTGTTCTACTTTGTGTCAGGCAAGCCACGCTGAGGATGGAAATGCCTTGTTCCGAAACACCGGTGTCCGTGGTTGACTATACCCCTATGAAGTTGCCTTTTATACTTGATTAACTCATTGTTTTCAGTTACAAACCGATACCGTGGAGACGGTGACAGCATGGTCTGGTTGAACTGTGACGAAAAGTTTCCTTGGTTCGCTGTCGTTCACTCGTAGAATGAAAAATAGGTTTCACCTATTTTTTTATTCTTTTTGATTTACCTTGTATCTTGTAGTCAGTTTGTTCTACTTTGTGTCAGGCAAGCCACGCTGAGGATGGAAATGCCTTGTTCCGAAACACCGGTGTCCGTGGTTGACTATACCCCTATGAAGTTGCTTTTTATACTTGATTAACTCATTGTTTTCGGTTACAAACCGATACCGTGGAGACAGTGACAGCATGGTCTGGTTGAATTGTGACGAAAAGTCTTTCTTCCTTATAGACCGGTGGACGTTTTCGTCCCACCATGGACTAAGTTTCCTTGGTTCGCTGTCGTTCACTCGTAGAATGAAAAATAGGTTTCACCTATTTTTTCATTCTTTTTGATTTACCTTGTATCTTGTAGTCAGTTTGTTCTACTTTGTGTCAGGCAAGCCACGCTGAGGATGGAAATGCCTTGTTCCGAAACACCGGTGTCCGTGATTGACTATACCCCTATGAAGTTGCCTTTTATACTTGATTAACTCATTGTTTTCGGTTACAAACCGATACCGTGGAGACGGTGACAGCATGGTCTGGTTGAACTGTGACGAAAAGTCTTTCTTCCTTATAGACCGGTGGACGTTTTCGTCCCACCATGGACTAAGTTTCCTTGGTTCGCTGTCGTTCAATCGTAGAATGAAAAATAGGTTTCACTTATTTTTTCATTCTTTTTGATTTACCTTGTATCTTGTAGTCAGTTTGTTCTACTTTGTGTCAGGCAAGCCACGCTGAGGATGGAAATGCCTTGTTCCGAAACACCGGTGTCCGTGGTTGACTATACCCCTATGAAGTTGCTTTTTATACTTGATTAACTCATTGTTTTCGGTTACAAACCGATACCGTGGAGACGGTGACAGCATGGTCTGGTTGAACTGTGACGAAAAGTCTTTCTTCCTTATAGACCGGTGGACGTTTTCGTCCCACCATGGACTAAGTTTCCTTGGTTCGCTGTCGTTCACTCGTAGAATGAAAAATAGGTTTCACCTATTTTTTCATTCTTTTTGATTTACCTTGTATCTTGTAGTCAGTTTGTTCTACTTTGTGTCAGGCAAGCCACGCTGAGGATGGAAATGCCTTGTTCCGAAACACCGGTGTCCGTGGTTGACTATACCCCTATGAAGTTGCCTTTTATACTTGATTAACTCATTGTTTTCAGTTACAAACCGATACCGTGGAGACGGTGACAGCATGGTCTGGTTGAACTGTGACGAAAAGTTTCCTTGGTTCGCTGTCGTTCACTCGTAGAATGAAAAATAGGTTTCACCTATTTTTTTATTCTTTTTGATTTACCTTGTATCTTGTAGTCAGTTTGTTCTACTTTGTGTCAGGCAAGCCACGCTGAGGATGGAAATGCCTTGTTCCGAAACACCGGTGTCCGTGGTTGACTATACCCCTATGAAGTTGCTTTTTATACTTGATTAACTCATTGTTTTCGGTTACAAACCGATACCGTGGAGACAGTGACAGCATGGTCTGGTTGAATTGTGACGAAAAGTCTTTCTTCCTTATAGACCGGTGGACGTTTTCGTCCCACCATGGACTAAGTTTCCTTGGTTCGCTGTCGTTCACTCGTAGAATGAAAAATAGGTTTCACCTATTTTTTCATTCTTTTTGATTTACCTTGTATCTTGTAGTCAGTTTGTTCTACTTTGTGTCAGGCAAGCCACGCTGAGGATGGAAATGCCTTGTTCCGAAACACCGGTGTCCGTGATTGACTATACCCCTATGAAGTTGCCTTTTATACTTGATTAACTCATTGTTTTCGGTTACAAACCGATACCGTGGAGACGGTGACAGCATGGTCTGGTTGAACTGTGACGAAAAGTCTTTCTTCCTTATAGACCGGTGGACGTTTTCGTCCCACCATGGACTAAGTTTCCTTGGTTCGCTGTCGTTCAATCGTAGAATGAAAAATAGGTTTCACTTATTTTTTCATTCTTTTTGATTTACCTTGTATCTTGTAGTCAGTTTGTTCTACTTTGTGTCAGGCAAGCCACGCTGAGGATGGAAATGCCTTGTTCCGAAACACCGGTGTCCGTGATTGACTATACCCCTATGAAGTTGCCTTTTATACTTGATTAACTCATTGTTTTCGGTTACAAACCGATACCGTGGAGACGGTGACAGCATGGTCTGGTTGAACTGTGACGAAAAGTCTTTCTTCCTTATAGACCGGTGGACGTTTTCGTCCCACCATGGACTAAGTTTCCTTGGTTCGCTGTCGTTCAATCGTAGAATGAAAAATAGGTTTCACTTATTTTTTCATTCTTTTTGATTTACCTTGTATCTTGTAGTCAGTTTGTTCTACTTTGTGTCAGGTAAGCCACGCTGAGGATGGAAATGCCTTTTTCCAAAACACCGGTGTCCGTGGTTGACTATACCCCTATGAAGTTGCCTTTTATACTTGATTAACTTGAAACCCCGCCAATTTCTATATTTGATACACATCGGTTCATAAATAAGAAGGTCCGCCATTTTGGATCGTCCATTTTGATTTTTTTAAGTTTGAGTAAAAAAATTATGTTAAATGACCTTAAGCAATGTAATATTTCAAGTTTGACACAAATCGGTTAGTAAATAAGAAAATCCGCCATTTCGGATTCGCCATTTTGAATTTTTTAAGTTTGAGGATAAAACTGTATTAAGTGATCTGGCACTGCAAACTTTCAAGTTTGAGACAAATTGGTTTAAAAATAAAGAAATCCGCCATTGTTGTAATAAAAAACGTACATTATAGTGTTACCAGGTTACCAAACACTACACCTACCAAATTTCAACACTCGACTTAATGAATTTAACTTTACTTAACAAAACAAAATTTCAAGAAAATTGCGTAAAGGACTTTTTAAAGATGTTTTTGTATAAATAATATATCTATTTTGATTTCATCTGCACATTGTGTCGAAAGAAAAATTTTTAGTCCGGCGCCGAGTTGGCCCGCCGCCCAGTTGGCGGCGCCGAGTTGGCGGCGCCCAGTTGTACCATTCCGTCAAGAAACGTGCTCTCCCTTCGTGGTAGTAGAATAGATTTCGTTGCAACCGCGTTAAAATTCACTTTCTTTGCACAGCGCGCGACTATTTTGTTGCCTAGAGATCTGAGCCCTGAAGGGGAGAAAAACTAGAGATATCCCAAAAAAATAACCCCAAAGTTAAATTCGCCCCGCCTGGGAAAACAGAGTCTATTAAACTAAAAAAACAAAGGAAAAAATCGGCAACACGCTAGAAGCTTACCTTCTGTAATTCTGCAGCAGTCCCAAAATTTTACTGGCGGCACCGCCCCTTCTTGGGACTGGAATTTCGGTCTTCAACCCGAAAACACGTGTGACTTCTTTTAGTTTTTTGGCGGAAGTAAGTTTCTTCATTCGCCTGTCACATACAGGGTGGCGCTTCAAACTCCCAGCGTGAGCAAAAAACGCGAATGATTTTAACAATCAGGTGATCAAAAAGAAAATAACTTTCAACAAAGAGAGAAATTATCACCTGATCGGAATTTTTCCCAAACAGGACTTTCTTTTTTTAAAGGTTTTTGCAGAAAGCCCAAAAATATCAAAACAAACTTTAAGGTTAGGTTTTCCAAAAAATTCAAAATAAAACAATAAAGAAAAAATCCAGACGAGAAATTTTGCACGATGTCACTTCTCACAATTACGAGAATCACCCACAGGTCTTAATCAATACTGGTTTAATCTTAATCATTACTGGTTTATAGTCTTATTTCTCCAATTTTGCAGTTTATATTAGAGACAAAATTAATAATATAACAATAATGTTGCTTACCTAATATTATTATAGAGCTTGCTGGCAGACAACAGATTATGCTCAATTACAGCTCGATCTAAAATAGTCGAACCGTCGCCGGTTTTCGCCTTTTGGTGGGGTTGAAGCAATGCTTCGAAGTCTTGAAGTTCTGAACGGCGAATAATTCTAATAAATTAAATAAAACATGTGTTATGCACCAGGGCACCTAAACACCTGAGAACTACTTTGTAGAGGACAGTTTTTGTTATCTAAGTGCGACGTGGACACGTAAATTTGTTTTTTTTTATTAAAGGAAATAGGAAAATCTCACATATATTATCAAACAATGCATAAACGGACATCCAGTACCTGATGATTGGAAAATTGCATTCATATCCTCAATACTTAAAAAAGGAAACAAGCTGGATTGCAACAATTACAGAGGAATTTCAGTAACCAGTTCAAGTAGATTCTACGGTAGGATTCTTAGGGATCTAATAGAGAATGATTTTCATGAACAAGAAGAAGAGCAAAGTGGGTTTCGTGCAGGCAGATCTTGTAGTGATAATGTTTTTTGTCTTAAACAAGTAATTCAGAAAAGAAGCGCCAGAAATATAGAGACTCATGTTACCTTTGTGGACCTACAAAAAGCATATGATACCGTTCCAGTAGAAAAAATATGGACAGTGTTAGAGAAGACTAATATCAATCATATATACATAAAAGCGATAAAAAAACTATACAAAGGGTCAAAATCTAAAATTAAAATTGGAAATCGACTTTCAAAAGAATTCCTGGTAACAAAAGGCTTAAGACAGGGATGTTGTATCTCTCCAACTCTTTTTAAAATATATATCGCAGTAGCTCTAAAAAACTGGAAACGTAAAGTGCACGGCATGGGAATACAACTTAACGACCGATTTACCATATACACACTACAGTTTGCTGACGACGAAGTAATTGTAGCTAATGATAAAGAAAACATGGAGTATATGATGAGAATGGAAGAATACCAAAAGTGGGGATTAACAGTGAACGTGGACAAGACACAGTACTTATGTATTGGAAACAAATTCAGTGTGTTAGAACTAGACAATGGACAAGTAATATCTCCATGCAATGAGTATGTATACTTGGTTGTCACATTTGATAAGACAGGAACAGACTGTAAAGAACTGGAAAAAAGAAAAGTAAAAGCAAAGAAGGTTATTGGGTGTCTTAAAAGTATTTTATGGAGCAGAGAGATAAAAAAGAATGTAAAATTTAACATATATGAAACAATGCTGAAAAGCACGCTGTTGTAAGGAATAGAGACTTATCGCGTAACAGAAAAATACAAAACAAAAATGGAAAGTGTCGAAATGAATGCAATAAGAAGATCAATGAGAATATCTAGAACAGATCACATAAGAAATGAGATCATAAAAGAAAGAATGGGAATCGAGGGAAGCGTAACGGATGACATCACTAAAAGGAAACTGATATGGTACGGCCATGTACAACGGATGAACGACGAAAGATTACCAAAGCAGGTCCTAGAATGGCAACCAATAGGGCGCAGAAAAAGAGGGCGTCCTAAACTAAAATGGCAACAGTCAATCCAAAGATCAATGAGTCAACAAAATCTGACAGAAGATGATTGTCAGGATCGAAGGAGGTGGAAAATAGACGTCGGATAACGTAGAAATACGTTCTAAACCGACATAATAAAAAAAAGGAAATAGGATAGTTTTGGCAAAGAACACGATGTATTGCAATTCCTATAGAAATCGCAAAAAAATAATTTGTAAAAAATTGAGGCCTTATATCTAGATAAGCTTAAGCAGGATTTTGGCCTACAATATGTGTACCAGATGCTAAGAAATATGTAAGTGTTAGTGCAAGAATTATTTGCCAGCTTTTGGCTACCTTTATATTTTAATATTATTTTTGATTTCAAATTTCGCGGGGTATATGCATATGATTTATCCCCGCACCGAGACACGCGCGAGTCTGCGCGAGGAGTCGCAATCGGGAAACCGACAAGAAGCACAAGAAACGCCGTGAGTGCTACAATTTTCCCGTTTTTCCTATCTTCCAAGCGACCAAAACGACTGCAACTAGATGAAAACTAAGGTAGGTGCACTTTAGATATTTTATATGCATGATTTCCTTTCAATGAACTTTACAATTACATTTTTCAATTTGTTATCTCAAAAATTTGGGTATTTCTCGAATGAGTGGTGTAAGTGGTGAACCAGCCAACCTAAACTCAATCCAACTTACGTTTGCACCCTCATTTGATGGTCCTTCGAGCTGGATGCAAAAATTCACTCAGCATCTATTTTTTTACCTGAATTTTTTTCACCTAATATGACTGAGCTATTATTGAATTTAGTACATTTCAGTAAAATCCATGTAGTTACCTATTAGCTTAATTTCAAAGCGACAATTTGCAGAATTGTAAATTTGAAATCCCACGCAGTGTGCAAAGCAGTTTCTCTTTTCAACTAAATTAAAAGAAATTATGTTTTGGAACTTATTTAACACGTATGCGCATACCTTTCCAGGTACATCTTTTCTAAGATGCCATGTGCAGGTAACTGTTGACATCTTTCATCTTTGAATAAAATTGCCAACATCCTAGATCTCTGTTGTCCAGCTGAAGCCAAAACGGTGCAGATCAGTGCGTTTCTTAACGCAGTCATTCGTTCATCCTGTTAAAAATTTAGTTTTAACTTAAGTTAAACCTTTTTATAACATTTTAAGAAGTGGTAACAAGAGTTTATACAACACTGCTTGGTCAATGTGACACTCTTGCGAAGTTAATTAGACGGGTTTGTCTCTAATCCTATGTAAATAGTGAGAAAACTTTCACAAGAATCTACCGAAATACGAGAGAAACAAGAACAAAAGCAGGCGAAATAAACTGCTATACATATTGTACTATACCAAACTAGAAATTGTTAACGAAAGAATCCTTAAACGGCTAGTGGTTCAAATAGACTTACCAAATTTCTCTATGAAGCGAAGAGTCGTGATTTTCTAGCTTTGAGATCACACACTTGCACCAGTATATCGTTTTGTGTGCGACTGTTTTGTCCATCTCGCGATGATACCGCGGCGGGCAGTTTTATTCAAACCTACTAGCATGTATACGCGGCCAAAAACTAATTAGCGCTAGTTGGGCCGATTTTATTATTTTGCAACTTACAACAAGGCCAACACAAAAATAGAGGCCGCGACCCTGAAAAAATCAGCTGTTCTCCCGGGGCTGAATTTTACATTGGGTCTTATGGGAGGTCAGACGTTTTTTTATGATATTTTCAAAATGGCACTACAGATTTCCGCAAAATTTCAGTGAAATATTCTCAGACACCATCCCGATATTCCACCAAAGGTTTGTAAGGAAGCAACATGATTAAAAGGTTAAAATCTTCAAGATTTAGCATTCCTTATTTTGAATTAAAATTACCCGCCATGTACCACATGCCAACTGTTATATTTGACATGTATTTGACTTTGTCATATGTGATTGTCACATTCGCTCCTGCTTTAAACTTAATTTTTGTGTGAGCTAATGAAGCGGCTATGAAAAATTAGGGCTTACTATACATTTAAAAAAAATTGTTCTGCCAGAATAAAGTAAAAACAATCTCAAAAACGGCTTTATTTAAAAAAAATCAAATATCCATGAACCGTCATTCCAACTTCAATATTTTAAAGACAATCAGCTGTGTCGTAACGTGACCATCAAAAAAAAATCAGCCCCGGATGTGACGTCAACAAAGTGGAGGATCGTGGCCCGTCCATTTTGATAGCCCTGCTTACAATTAAATTAATATCTAAAACTATAAAAAACCCATGAAAAATACGAGACAAGCCTTTGTTTATAAACTAGTTATTTAGAAAGATGACACCTTCTCTGTTAATACACTTTTCCCAACAGTTTGACAGTTTTTAATCCCGTTTTCATAAAAGGAAGCTGGGCGGGTATCTAACCAGTTGCGCACGAAAACCTCTTCATTGGTCTGAAATTGCTCGCCTCCTAGTGAATCTTTGAGTGGGCCAAACATATGAAAATCGCATGGTGACAAATCTGGACTGTATGGAGGTTATTCCAGCACAGTCAGCTGCCGTATCAGGTCTGGCCTTGTCATGCAGGAGCAACACGTCTTGGATGGGGTGTGCTCTCCTCTTTTAGCGATAATCAAGCTTTACCTGGTCAAGTAAGTTGCAGTAGTAAGCCGCGTTTATTGTTATTCGCTCGTGCAAAAAATCGACCAACAAAACTCCTCTCCAGTCCCAGAAAACGGTCGCTAAAACTTTGCCTGCAGAAATGATGGGACGCGGACGACGTGGGTGACTCACTTTGTCGACACGCTCACGGCCGTCGTTAATTTCTTTGCACCAAGTTTTTACATGTACCCATCGAATTTCAGCAGGTTTCATGTTTTCGCGTGTAAGAAATTTAATGATTATTCTTTGCGCAACACTGCTGTGTACCTTCTTCTCGCTCATTGCGATTGCTCCTGGCCAAATGAGCATCGTGGCACTACCGGCCGAATATCTCTACTCCAAAATTATAACGGCCACGTTCATCTTGAATGATTTTTCCGTTAGTAAGTTTAAAAGGCTTGTTTATATTTGATCCACCCTCGTAGTATGATTACTATTTTAGCTCAAAACAAAAGAAAATATGCAATAAAAGTAAAATAAACAAAAAATACGCCGGTACTTAACTTAAGCTGGGCGAGTATCTAACCAGTTGCGCACGAATCATCCACCTCTTCATTGGTCTGAAATTGCTCGCCTCCTAGTGAATCTTTGAGTGGGCCAAACATACGAAAATCGCAAGGTGACAAATCTGGACTGTATGGAGGTTATTCCAGCACAGTCAGCTGCCGTATCAGGTCTGGCCTTGTCATGCCGGAGCAACACGTCTTGGATGGGATGTGCTCTCCTCTTTTGGCGATAATCAAGCCTTACCTGGTCGAGTAAGTTGCAGTAGTAAGCCGCGTTTATTGTTATTCGCTCGTGCAAAATATCGACCAACAAAACTCATCTCCAGTCCCAGAAAACGGTCGCTAAAACTTTGCCTGCAGAAATGATGGGACGCGGACGACGTGGGTGACTCACTTTGTCGACACGCTCACGGCCGTCGTTAATTTCTTTGCACCAAGTTTTTCAAGGTACCCACGAAAGCGTCTTATTTCCGAACTGTGCTCGCAATCTGCATCGAATTTCAGCAGGTTTCATGTTTTCGCGTGTAAGAAATTTAATGATTATTCTTTGCGCAACACTGCTGTGTACCTTCTTCTCGCTCATTGCGATTGCTCCTGGCCAAATGAGCATCGTGGCACTACCGGCCGTCTACATGCTGCTGAATATCTCTACTCTAAAATTATAACGGCCACATTCATCTTGAATGATTTTTCCATTAGTAAGTTTAAAAGGCTTGTTTATATTTGATCCACCCTCGTAGTATGATTACTATTTTAGCTCAAAACAAAAGAAAATATTCAATAAAAGTAAAAGAAACAAAAAATACGTCGGTACTTAACACATATCCATCAATGAAAAGATCGAAAACAAATCAAAACAAACAAACTATTAAAAATAAATAAATAAATAAGTTGATCTGGCCTGAAAGGCAGAAGAGCTGTTGTAGGTCACGAGAGACAAAACCGTCTCTGGGCACTCTACAAAGCCCAGTCTCGACCAACTATGGAGTACTGCTCACATATATGGAGTGCGGCACCCAAACATACCTTAATGCTTTTGAACAGCGTGCAAAAACGAGCTATCAAGCTGATCAATGACCCCGCACTTACTCGTAGCTTGGATAGTCTCGAACATCGAAGAACTGTGGGCGATCTATCTCTCTTCTACAGGTATTATCACGGAAAATGCTCTGAAGAGTTGGCACGTATGATCCTCCCGGGAGTAGCACCTACTAGGCGAACACGTCAAACAGACGGTAACCATCAATTTATTGTCAAAATAGAGGCACCAAAAACCTCATTATATCAGAATTCATATCTCTGGAGAACAGCATCGCTGTGGAATAAACTCCCTGCGACAGTTTTCCCTGCAGGTTACAACCTAAACCGTTTCAAAACCAACACACACCAACATTTCCGCGCACTTGCCGCTTCTCGAGCGTGATAGAGATCTCCTTGCGAGTGCGCATACCCGTAAAAAAAAAAAAATAACTTTGCAAGAATGTCACATTGCCCAGCAGTGTTCTAAGGAATCCCATAAGGACGAAATAGGTAACTGTCAGCACTTATTAGGTGGCCATTAGATCTTGGACCCCCATGAGGATAAGCTTTCGAGCTACCCACGGGTGTTAGCTCCCGCTAAATTTCGCGGTTGTTTATATATTTTTAAAACCACACAATTGTATGAAGGACAGAGTGCATTTCGCGCATTTGGACATGCGCACCAACAACCAGGGAGATCCTTTGTCAATCGCCTCGAGAAATGGCGTGTTAATTTCGTTCTCCAACTATTTCAAATTTCTACACCTGAAAGTGCTCGATTTTGGTGTACTGAAGCATAGAACTAGAAACTTCAGCCCTTCAGCTACGTGGTGACATCATTAGATCCAAAAAGGGGCCCCTTGGAAGTGGATAAATTGGCTGCAAACTGGTGAGTGCCTTTGTTTCTGATTCCCGTCGTGTGGTGCCCACAATTGACCTATGGACCTTATTAATTATTTCGTAATTTCATATCAATATATTTATGTTTGTTCGCGCTTCATTTAATTAAAATATTTACAGTCCATTGCAGTTATCGTTTTTCTAACCGCGACCTAACACACGGGTTCTAAAATAAAAAACATTTTTAACATTTAAAGTGCGCTAGTACAAGTTTTTGTTTATGTGGGTTAGGACAGTTTAACACTAGGGCGACGATTTACAAAACTTATAAAACGTTACCTCATGAACTATACTTCTGTAGGAAAGTTCATTGTATCGTTGAGCCGCTTCAATAAACTTTCTACGATAGTCCAATACTCGGGCGTAGCACACCTTGTAGTAGATCTGAAGTTGTTCATTCCTAGACTCTGCTTGAAGCAATGATGCTCTAAAACCAATAATTTATTTTTCACACGTGTCTTTCGTTTAAGAAGGGTCTAATACTACTCGGCGCGGGCCAACTAAATAAAATCGGTTCTTTTCAGAACCACAATTTTTCTTAAAGGAGAATTCGTAAATTCACAATTTATATGTCTTATAGCCTGCGAGGAAGCAATGTCTCATACCAAAACATTTTTTTGAAAACATTTATCTCCTGACCTCTTTTCGGGAATCCTCGAGAATGTGAAACCTAACCGTTGTCAATTGATCGCCAACGTATCCTAACCGTTTCAATGAAGAATAGGGGTCTTCACTGATACGATTAGGTTACGTTGGCCATCAATTGACAAAGGTTAGATTTTTAAACTCTTTAGGCCCCGGGGAAAAGGCTAGGAAAGAAGTATTTAAAAAAAGTCGTCTGAGAAAAATTAACCTACTAACATCATACAAATCAATTAACTAAATTTACATTAAAAATTTCCAAACTAGTAAGAATCTTTCATTTTGAAATTTGTATTGGAGAACTTGGCTTAACTTTTATCTCAATTCTTTTTACGGAATGCCATTTTCGCGTACTTGGCTTTTTTTTACAAGCTTTTATTTAGCTTCAGATGTTCTGTCTAACTATCTAACTATCTATCAAATCTTGTGAAGCGTTTTTGACACACTTCCCATTATCCGATTTGGATGAAATTTGGTACACACATAGTGGTCCCATGACAATACAACATTAAGGAAAAAATATCCTCCCACCCCTACCCCCACCCCTTCTATAGAAAAATGTGTTTTTGACACACTTCCCGTTATCCGATTTGGATAAAATTTGGTATACACATAGTGGTCCGATGATAATACAACAATAAGCAAAAAAGTATCCTCCCACCCCTACCCCCACCCCCTTCCATAGAAAAATTTGTTTTTTACACACATCCCGTTATCCGATTTGGATTAAATTTGGTATACTTATAGTGATTCGATGACAATACAATATTAAGAAAAAAATATCGTCCCATCCCTACCCCCACCCCCTTTTATAGAAAAATGAGTTTTTGACACACTTCCCATTATCCGATTTGGATGAAATTTGGTATTCACATAGTGGTCCGATGACAATACAACATTTAAAAAAATATATCCTCCCACTCCTACCCCCACCCCCTTCCATAGAAAATGCGTTTTTGACACCCTTCCCATTATCCGATTTGGATAAAATTTGGTATACATATAGTGGTCCGATGACAATACAACATTGAAAAAAAAATCCTACCACTCCTACCCCCACCCTCATCCATAGAAAAATGCGTTTTTGACACACTTCTTATTATCCGATTTGGATGAAATTTGGTATACATATAGTGGTCCGATGACAATACAACAATAATGAAAAAAAAATGTCCTCCCACCCCTACCCCCTTCCATAAAAAATGCGTTTTTGACACACTTCACTTCAAATGGCTTTATAAAATTTGGTATATGCATAAAGGTCCCATAGCAATACAGCCCAAATAAAAAATATATTTCTACCTCTACCCTCACCCTCTCCTTCCCCCAATAGAAAAATGAGTTTCCAAACAACTCACGATCAGCGATTTCATTATAATCTAGAATAAACTCTTCTGTTCTGTTATTGAAGAAATATTTTCATTAAATAGAGTAGATAGCTGAGACTAAAAAGTAGAAAATAAATTGGTAAAATTTTTTTTTTATTTATAAAATGCACTAAAAATTAAAAAATAATTTTCTAACATTCTAATATTATCATAATAATAAAAGCGATGGCCGCAAATCAAAGCATAAGTTAATCTAAATTTGTAATCTAAACACTTAAAGAATATTCAACATAGCAGGTCATCAAAGATATGTTTGATGTGCCGCAATGTTATGCCATTGCCATACCTATGTCAGAGAAATGCTGGGGTATCTTAGGTCGGGTTGGGTGGGTTTGGTTCGGTTGCAGAGGTACATTTTTCTGCTAGATTAATTCTTTTGCAAATAGTGATATTTAATTGATACGGATATCTTATCGTGCTAACATCGTCAAAATTTCCATCAGGCGGCCATCGCTTTTATTATTATGATAATATTAGAATGTTAGAAAATTATTTTTTAATTTTTAGTGCATTTTGTAAAAGCTTGTGACTTAAAAAAAATTTTTTACCAATTTATTACATGAAATGTTTTTGACATTTCGTTATGATATAACTTTTTAAAAATGAAACCAGTAAAACCTCGGACACGACTAGGAAAAAGCGTTCTTGTTCTTATAGCTACACGCGTTACTAATTACAGGAATGGCAGGGTTGCCAAGTAATATTTGTATGAGTTTGTAGAGAATAACTATTCACAACGGATGTCTTTTGACACCCCATGTAGAGGAAAAAAATCCATCTTTAAACTGGAAAAAAATCTGGTCCTTTATATCCAACCCCGTGCTGCCTACAAAATGGCGTAGCACGGTGTATAAGATTATCAATGAAGTTATTCCGGTAGCAGAGAAAACCAAAAGGCATGGAATGAGTCAAAATGACATTTGCAGGCTTTGCAACTCTATAGATACTCTTATACACCGCGTTAAAAATTGTGGGAATAGTCTCATTATTTGGAATTGGGTAAAAAGTTTACTAAATCGTCTATTTAAAAAAGATTTAAAAATAGTCTCGCAGTGTGGTGAAATGTTACAAGTGACATTTCGTGATAAACAAGATCAAAATGTGTGGTTTTTTTATTGTTGTGCCTTGCTGTTTTACAATATCGATGGGAAAAATCAGGACTTAAATGGATTTTTAGACATAATTCGAGCACAACGACTCATTAAGGAAAATAAATTGCGACTGGTATCTAAAAAAATTTATAGATTCTAATTAAAAAATAAAACCTTATTATTTAACTGTGATATTAGATATGTAGCATAAATTTATTGATAATAAAGTTAGATAAAAAAATAAAAAAAATAATGCTTTATTAGAAATATTGTTAATGATTATTGAATATGTATAAATAACCCAATTCAACGGCTAATGCCAGTGGCGGCTCGTGACAGTAAAGTTTATGAGTTCTGCCGATAGGGTATAAAAAATGCTATTTTTTACAGTCTCCAGATCACGTGTCTATTATAAAAAGTAAAAAATTGCCAAGTTTGGTTTGGCAAAAATTACAATGCCTAGGAAAAAATAGCGTTTTTACAAAAGATTTAATTCACATTCACTACCTTAGCATAATATGTACAGCGTGTCCCATTTTCGATGGGATTAAATGGGAAACTCGGTTATTATTAAAGATATTGATTTTCTGATTGCACCTTACCGTGGTTTTTTTTTGAGCCCTTAAAAATGGCGTAATCAGATTTTTGCTATACCCCGTAGTTTCGCTAATACAGGGAGTTTTTGAAAAAATTGTATTTTTAATAATCCCTTGTATCTCGCTTATTTTGCGAGATACTTTTATTCTGTAAAAACATTTTTATGGCAACTTTTTTAGAAGAAAATAATGACGTTGTCAATTGTTTAAAATATTGTTTAGTTTTTGAGATATGGTATTTAACATAAAAAAATTAAATACGGACCTGGATTTTTTTTATTACTATTTTGATTGGTTTCATGCTAGTATTATTATAAAATATTAAAAATTTAAAAAAATTTTGTTTTAAGGTAAAAAAAAATATTTAATATTAAAAAAAAAATTAGTCCGAACCTGGATATTTCCAACATAAATATTAACTAAAAATTACTAGTTAAAAAATTTTTAGTTTAACTGTTTTGATACTTAGCATATTAAAATGGTTTTACGTTAATTTACAGATTTATTTGAAACAAAGTCTACGAAAAATACAAAAAAAAACAAATTATAAAAAATTATTATTATTACCATTATGTGTAAGACATTGTTGGCATTTTTGAGTAATTTTTCTTAACGCATTTTGCATAAAAATATTTCTGCCATTTAAATATTGGGATTTTGTTGCTTGAATGAAGCAGTCAAACATATCACATTTTTCAAAATCTGTATATGGTCAATTTCTAGCCAGTTAAAGTAAAATAATTGTAAGCCATTCACAAAAATGACAATGTCAATTCCACGCTTTTGTTTTCTAAATTTCACGACCTGCTGTTCGGTTATCAAATAATTAGTATAATATTATTTTTGTAACTTTTTAACGTTTTTTACTTTATTTATTAATCTTTTAATTATCATTTCAAAACAGATAAACTAAAAATCGTTCAACTAGTGTGTCTTGCAATTTTTAATTTATAATTACGTTGGAAATTTCCAGGTTCGGACTATAATTTTTTTTCAAATATTAAATAGTTTTTTTTAACCTTAAATCAAAAAAATATTAAAGTTTTATCATTTTAAGGCAATAATAGCAAGGAACCAATCAAAGTAGTAATAAAAAAAATCCAAGTCCGTATTTAATTTTTTTTATGATAAATACCATATCTCACAAACTAAACAATATTTTAAAAAATTGACAACGTCATTATTTTGCTCTAAAAAAGTTGCCATAGAAAGGTTTTTACAGAATAAAAATATCTTGCAAAATAAACGAGATACAAGGAATTAATTAAAATGCAATTTTTTCAAAAACTCCCTGTATTAGCGAAACCACGGGGTATAGCAAAAATCTGATTACACCATTTTTAAGGGCTCCAAAAAAGAGCACGGTAAGGTGCAATCAGAAAATCGATATCTTTAATAATAACCGAGTTTCCCATTTAATCCCATCGAAAATGGGACACGCTGTACTCACCAATGTTTTGCCGGCACGTATTTTCTAGACATCTGATACACTTTTGGGCAGTACTCGAATAAGTTTGTATACTTAAATGTATTAAATTATCCACCACATTTATTGTGACACAATTATACAAAAACAAACAACAAACACGACCATAACCTCCCGCTCATGAGTTTGGCGTCTTCTAAATAAATAAATGCGCCCGCAAACACGCAACGCTGAGCCCGCCCGCCCGGAATTGTACTGGAACTGCAAGTTTTGCAGCTCTATTTTTGCCTAGGTTTCGCTATCTAAACCCATGAGCAAGTGCGGTGCGGGGCGAAGGAAGGGGTTCCTAGCCGAGCACAGATCTCGTTAGCCGCCCAGCTACGTTTTGTTGCAATTTAGCAGCGCAACAATGCCAATAACTTCATTTGACCGACTGTGAAATGCGGCCTTCAGCGACGGCGCGCGGCGTCATACTCAACACACATACGCGATTTGAAGGCCTACTATACCAACACCGGACCGAAGATAATTCCAATAATTTTAGAAATAAAATAATTATATTAGAAAAATAGCAGCGGCTGAAAAATAGTCAAATAATGTGAAAATTTTGGGGGTTCTGCAGCTCTGCAGCCCTTATGCACTAGCCCTGGCTAATACCATGCTAACCATTTTGCTCTTTCTTTCTAACGTAAGTAGAAAGTAGGATAATTTCACTAGCCTACAAGCCATATACTTGGATTATTTCTTACCTGTTAATAAAAGCTTCGCCCTGAACAGGATCATCATCTTCCAAGTAAAGTCTGGCGATCTTTAAGTATGTTTCAAGCTTGTAGTCCACGGAGTATTGTTTTTGACCCGTTTCTAATGGAATTCCAACCAAAACTAAAAAAAAAAATACCGGGCAGCGAATTCAGTCCTGTGATGAGTATAAATACTTAGGTCTAAAAATTACAGCTGACGGAACACTAGACAAAGCTATAAAAGATCGAAACGTACAAGGAAGAAAAGCAATAACTTTATTAAATGGAATAATTTGGGACCAAAGTATATCAAAACATAACAAAAAGCTTATATATAACACCATTGTAAAAAGTATTATTACATACGGCTTAGAAGTATGCCCAATCAAGGATAGAACAGAAAAAATGCTTTCCGCTACGGAGATGGACTATTGGAGAAGAGCAGCAGGGAAATTAAAAAGAGAAAGAGTTACAAATCAAAGAATAAGAGAAATTATAACAGTGGGTGAACGTACTTTAGTGGATGATATAAGAACAAAACAACTGGTGTGGTACGGACATGTACAAAGAATGAATGATGAAAGACTACCTAAACAAATACTACAATGGAAACTAACTGGCCGAAGAAAACGAGGACGGCCAAGGAGAAGCTGGTGAGAAGGAATAGACAGTGAAATAAGAATAAGAGGCCTAGATGATGAATTATGGGCAAACAGAAACGAGTGGAGATTGGGCATCGGAAGACGTAGAACGTTGTGAAACCGATAAATATATATATATGGACGAGCTATCACATCCTCAAGTTCTGTGCATATATTATGAAACACCCTGTATAAAGTGTTCAGAACACCATTTTAAAAAAACGGTACTTCAATTTTTTGGTTTTCACAACTAATATAAGGACAATTAACGGCAAATTGTACACAAAATTTTTTTGGTAAATTTTGTTTCTGGCTAGAACACCATTTTTTTAAATAACTACGGACATTTTTTTATTTTAACAACTAATTTACGGATAATCTCGAAATTTGTTCTTCTAACTTTATACAGCCTTAGGAAATCTCCCTCAAAAATGTATTTCCAACACACTCATTCTTGGATATTCAAGTCTCGATTTCAACTTCTCCGGTTATCTATAAAATGTCGCTGCTCAGTTATTACCCATGCCTAGGACACTCAATGCAATTTGACAGGTCGTTGGGTTAAAGTTCTCACTAAGCTCAAAAGAGGCGCTGCGGTCGCGCGTTTGTTCCTTATTCTATTTTTTTTGAGAATTATCTGTGGTTTGGATTTTTCGTCCCCCTTTTTTTCAGGTAAAAAAACCTCTTCCACCGCATTTTATTTCGGGTTCATTTTAAATCTTTTTGGCTTATGTAGGTAATCTTTGCTGCTGTGACGCATTAAAATTAAATTTTGTTAAATTTGTAACTTTTGCAATTTTAAATATAAAAGAATAAGAATTTCTAGTTGCTTTTCTGGGTGAAGTGTCTAAAGTTCAGACGAGTATAAAATGCATAGTTTTCCGAGACATTTTAAGGTAAGTTTTCTTATTTTCTCATTTGAGGTTAGATTGGCATTTGATAAAATTTGTATTGGTAGTGTCTTTTTAACTTCTTATCGCTTACTTTACGGAACTCTGAATACAGGTTTCTAATGCCTGATAGGTTCCTTATTTGCCCATGAATTAAGCACAAATTTAGTGTTAATTTTATATCTATCCCATTCTTTTGATATTAAGTAAAAGGGAGACACATACAAAATTAACACTAAATTTGTGCTTAATTGATGGGTAAACGAGGGATTACCCAGCAACGTAATGTACTTTGAATAAATGTATTCCTTAATTTTAATTCTTTATCTTTCCATAATCTAGTACCTATGAATAATGTGGTTATAAGTTGATTTTTTTTATTGTTTTCAGCTTTTGGATGATATGTGCGACCACTGATAAGCTATGTATATACTACTTTAAAACACAACTTACAACCAAGGCGAGGAGGTACTTTTAAATCATGTCAGATTTTCGTCAAGCTGTTAAAAAGTAGACATTTAAGAATGATTCTCTACACAAACAACTGTTTCATTATTTATTCACTCATCACTCACCAGAAATGTTAAAAGCAAATTTAAATATGCTAGATAGTGTTTGGTTTTTCATTATATTTTATTTTACCAATCAATTAGACTATGTATTATTTCATCTATAGTTAGTCATTAGTAGCTTTTTTTATAATAATAAAAACTCATTTAAAAAATGTTTTATTTATTGCACTTTATATATCATTTTCAATCTGTTTATATCTTATAAAGACAGTGTATGTCTTTATAAAATATTGACTGATTAAAAATTTTAAAAAGAACTTTAAAATTAAAGAAAATTTATTATAAAAGGCGATTCAAATTTCCCGCCTCAACTTTTAGATCGTCACTAAGCTCAGTAGTGGGCGCCACAGAGTTAACGATCTGTCAAACAGCCGGAGTTGCCTATCTAATAAAAGCTGACTGAACCGCAGCAAAAATCATTTATCTATGGTTATTACCTGCCGCCGCATCCCTCCACTGCTGATTTCTCTCGTAAATGTCGGCCAAATGCTGCCTGATGCTGGCAACCTGTTCTTCGAAAGAAATAACCCTGGGCTGAACTTTTTCCAGCATGTAGTGCGAGACAGCTTTCGACACGTCATCGGGCAGTTGCATTAAACGAGCGCTGATGTCTGTTAGAATTTGACGTGAGATCACCAAGCTGACATTTTCATTTACAACTAGAGCAAAAAAATTATCATAATAACAATCAAACAAGTTTCGTGGCTAATCGGGCAAAAAGGAGATTTTTTGTTTCCCTTATATTTTTCCGTGGGTAGCTTGAAAGCTTAACCTCACGGGGGTCCAAGATCTAATGGACACCTAATAAGTGTTGACAGTTAACCGTTTCGTCCTTATGGGACTCCTCAGAACACTGCTGGTCAAGTGACAAATCTTGCGAAGTTAATCAGACGGTTTTGTCTCTAATTAAATGTAATTAGTGAGCGAACTATAGCAAGAGGGGCCATCTACTGAGATACGAGAGAAACAAAAAACCAAAAGCAGGGAGAAACACTGCTATACAATATCGATCAATGAAAAGATCGAATGCAAATAAAAGAAAACAACTATAGTCCGTGACCTACGACAGCTCTTTGTCTTTTCAGGTCGGATTAACGCATTTTGCATTTTTACCCGTCATCAAGACAGTGAGCGTCAATCAACGGAATTTTTAAGCCAAATAATACTAACATATATACTAATACTAACTAAATATAAGGGAAACAAAAAACTCCTTTTTGCCCGATTAGCCATGAAACTTGTTTGATTTTTAAATTCACGGGTACGAAATTTCACGATCATAATAACATTTTAATAAAAGTATAGTTTCTTCTTCTTTATATAATATATACAGGGTTCGTCAACGATCGTTTGGCCATTGAAAAATATGTGAATTGAAGTAAGATCGCTATTTAAATAAATAGTTTAGCGCTGTTGTCAAGTTATCAATTCAAAAAAATGGTTTCCTCCTGCCAAAGAATTTTGAGAAGGTACGATTACAAATCCTACAAGGTGAAGTGCTCGAAGGAGTTGCGTGAAGGTGATTGTTTTCGTCGTATGCAGTTTTGTGAAACTATGAGGGAAAAAATAGACAGGGATGAAAATTTCCTGCAAAATGTCCTTTTTCGCGACGAAAAAACTTTTTTCCTTCATAAAAGACAATTCTCAAAATAAACGGTACTGTTCACGAGAAAACAAACACCTTGAGGCAACTGTGAGGACACAACACCCTCAAAAATTAAATGTGTGGACTGGAATTATTGGTGACCACATAATTAGACCTTTTTTTATCGATGGTAATTTGAACGCCCAAAAATATCTTGATCTCCTTCAGCAACAGGTTATACCTAGGTTGCAGGAGCTCCCAAGTAACATTTCTTTATTTATAGCAGAAGCTAAAAGGTTGCCAGCGCCTTTCCTTAAAACCATTAGTTTCAATGTTTGGTCGCTAGCACGTTCCCATTACCCTAATATACCCCTTAGACCTCCTAAATGGGACTCCCCAATTGGTGGTGGCAACCTTTATATTAAACTCACTATAAAACCATAAGAAATAAACTCCAGCTTCGCCCTCTAGCGGTTCCACCAGTATAGAACCTTTTAGAGCCTAAAGCTATTATGCCAGGTTCTAAAAGCAACTCAGAAACGTCCTCTATCCTATTATAAAACTAGATTTGGTAATTTGGTATCCTGGCGATTCTGTTGAATACCATAATACCTTTAGAGTAAAGAAGTTTTCCTATGGCGATATTTTAGATTCACAATGGCTATATAAAATAATTTAGGTCACAAAATTGCCAAAAATGTCAGAGTCCCAAAATTATTTAATCACATAAAAATATACCGAGTTTGTCGTTTTGTTGATGATCAAATTGCCTGCCAGATTTATTTTTCTGATAAAATGATATCTGAAAAGCTCTCAAAACAAGCGCGCCGGCTCAAGAATGCTTTTTAATAGTTTTTTGATAACAAAATAACAAATATTTAAAATTAAAAAAAAATCATTTACACTATTCACCAATTAAAAAGTTTGTTTGGTTTACATAAATCAAAATTAAAGTAAAATTATTGTGAAAAAACACTGCTAAAACGACTAGATAAATATTTTCTCTTTACAATATTTTTTAAATAAATTTATATACGCCATTATGGTTTTATAGTGGTCACTTGGTTTTATTTGTTACTGTATTGCAAAAAGGATTTTTGAGTGCCCTTATGAAATCAACAAAAAAAAACGATGTAAACATAGTCAACATAACCTCACTTAAATTTTTTGTATTTGTTTTTAAAGTGTTTAAAAGCGTATAATTCAACACTTTTAAATGTTTTTTATCGTGCAATTTCGACACAATCGAGAGGGCCAGTGCAATGATATTCGTTGTGCCTGCAGGGTGGAGGGCAACCTCTTATATAGGTCGTCTAAACAGGCCTTATCTAGGCCTGGCTGTCCTACCCAGGAGGACGGAAACTCAACAATTATTAATTATTGTCAACAATTATTAATTATTGGGCTTTAAATCATCAATCTTGCAATAGGTAGGTATGTACCAATCTGTACCTATTTTACAAGAAATACCTAAAATTATATATTTTATTTTACAAGAAATACCTAAAAAAATAAAACAGGAAAGTATTTACTTACTTCTGTTAGAACCCTTAAGGAAACAAGGTTTTATATGGCCGCCTATTTAAATAATATTTAATATACAGCTATCGGTAACTATAAATACAAAAGAATTAAGTTTACCTTTAAGCTTTCCTATAAAACCTTTTTAAAATGCCTAAAAGTAATGGTAAAAACCAAAAGTCTAAAGTTTATATTTACCACTCTTAAAAACCTTAAGGAAACTAGGTTCTATATGGCCGCCTATCTAATCATATTTACTTTTAAACTACTGGTAACTATAAAAACAAAAGGATATAAGATAACCTTTTAGCTTTATTATATAACACTTTTGTGATGACCTACAGTAATGAAAAAAACTAAATGACCAAAGTTTATATTTATTTCTTTTTAAAAACTTTAGGTAAAATGGTTTTATAAGACCATCTTTATAAATCAGAAATCAATAAAACCAAAAGTATCTAAAAGGAACAGAAGGAATATCAGTTTTATTATACTCCCTTTATAAATCACTTTTTGGTTGTATAACACCCCTTTAGGTAATTGGTAATATAAATTCCCTTTATGTAGCCAAATTGATCCTAAAACCCATAACAGCACCCTCTAAATAACCTAGGAACCAAATTAATAAAACCTTGAGTGGTAATAATGTTACTTGGGCTCAACCATAAATTAGGAAGCAACTTGGTTTCAGCAAGATGGTTGTCCTTTACACAATTCCCAGTTAGTGTCAAATCACCTTCGGGAAATATTTCAAGATCGGGTTATATCCACTTACGGAAATATCCCTTGGCCAGCGAGGTCTCCTGACTTAGCGCCCAATGACTTTTTTTTGTGGGGTAGATGGCAAGGTGTGATTTTTACCTTTCCGGATTGAAGGCCCTTAAATATTTGTGAGTTAAGTGACAAAATCCGGAATGCAGCTAACTCAACTACCCCTCAAATGTTAGCAAACACCCGCCAAGAATTTTATGATCGGCTAGGTTATTGCGAGGCTCAACAGGGTGGACGGTTTGAGCATCTAATAAATAAAAAGTAGAGCTTAAACTGTGTTGAAACCTGCTTCGTAGGGTTTACTGGTGTTTCATTTTTGAAATGTCGGATTTTTGTTACCGGACTGGAAGAGTAATACTCGGAAGGTTATTAATTTAAGAAAAAAAAAAGTTTATAAAATCCTTAAAACCCCTTGATTTTAATTGCCGTAGCGCCATCTCTTAGATACCATTTGAACTGTATGACTAATAATCAATACTGCAAATCCGTAATTAAATGCACAGGTAGAGCTTTCTAACATGGCAAAAATGTTAAAGGAGGTTACTACACGCACAAACAAAATATTCCACAAATTTAACTTTATGGATAACAAATTTATTGGTCTTTATGTGTATCGATTTATTCTCAACCAGAGTTAGAAACCAATACTTTGAAAAGTAACTATTACATTACAAATTACTTTACAGGAATGTACTTAGAAAACTGTGTAATTAATTACCACAAAAAAATAACTTAATTATAAATTTCCTACTTGCAAAATAAAAAAAAAGTAGTTAACAATGACTTTTTTATTTATTTCTTTCCCTTATTCATAATTTACAAAATGTGAAAATGCTTAATTTAGGAGCCCTCTTCCTTCGTAATACATTCCGAACTTACCCCTTAAATTCAATTGTGGATTGCTTTAAATAATAAAAACAAAATAGCTTTTTACAAATAATAACAATCACTTTAGTAATTTAATTGCATTTTTGTAATTTTATTATAATTGTAAATGTAATGGAAAAAACAATGTGATGTAGAATTGCATTTTGAAATAATTTTTCAATTATTTTAAAAACTTAAATGATTGCAATTATCATAACACCGCATTTCAAGTTATTGTTTTTTTTTTCAAGAGGAATGGCCCCTCCATTTAGGGGGCAAAAATAAAATTTTAAAAGGAGTAGGATAACGTGACAAACAAACATTTTTTTCTGCAGACTGAAACCAGTAGAGGGGCAAGAGGTTTAGGGCTGTCGTACACCCTACCCCCAAAAATGTTGTCCCCTATTCTGTTTTCTGGATAGTGTATGGTGACTTTCAGCAACTTGACTTCGTGAGTCACCGCCAGGAGATCGAACGGCACAAGAGTTTTGCAAGTGTCATCACAAAACACACTTGAGCGGCATTTAAGCGCGACTTTAATAAAAGAGCAAGGTTATTGTGTAAGAAAAAATTATTCAAAAATTGAATTTTACTCGATTTAATGTTTCCTGATTAAAGCTAAAATAACGAAATAAATAATAATGACTATTTCTTAGCATTTTAAAAGTAGAAATTTTACTGTGAGTGCTCCTGTTTAGTAATAAAAAACTATTCATGAATTTTGAGTCAAAGCGGCAAACGCTCCTGAATATGCGCGTCTTTGGTTCCTTACTGACTTCTTGCTGTCCATAAGTTCATCCTTTTTTATACGCATAAAGGCTAAACGTTCGAAGTCGAGCCCTGTATATAAACTTGAGTGCATAGAAATCGGCCCACTGTAAATCTTTGGACTTTAACTATATTTTTTTAGGGTTATCGTTTATATGCGTAGCAACCGGTAAACACATGAAACGTGTTTATCAAAGATTATAGATTATAATATATATTGTGTTTTTGTGGTGATTGTAACGAAAATAACAAATTTGTCAAATTGCCTTTGCAACTGAAATTTGCATATTATTCGTTTTTTAAAATGTCAATAGTGTTCAAGTGTGTAAGTTTAATGCATACTACACCTCAAAAAACCGCCCAAGTTAGTCAGCGAGCTGTTGCCAGACAATTGAATATGATCTGCGCAGCGGTTCGAAGAGTGTACCAGCATTATAAGGAGACTGGAGACTTTCATAGGCGACCTGGAACAGGCAGAAGGCGATTTACAACCGCTCGTGATGACCGCTTTATTGTGTCAACAACATTAAGAAACCGTCACCCTAATGCTGTTCAAGTGCAATGACAGCTCCGTGAGGTGCGAGTAGTGGCTATTAGTCAGTGGACAGTAAGACGAAGACTGCAGGAAAATAATCTGACCCCTAAAACACCTGCGATTGGTCCAAAACTTACTCCAGCTCATCGCCAAGCACGCCTGCGTTTTGCACGGGGTCATCTGAATGGGACGTTGGAACAATGGGGATCTGTTCTGTTCTAAGATGAGTCCAGAATATGCCTCCATGTTAGCGACCGAAGAAGGAAAGTGTACCGAAGACCAAGAGAGCGATTTGCAGATTGCTGCTTTGAAGAGCGGAGTGCTTATGGAGGTGGTTCCTGCACGATCTGGGGTGCAATTTACGGTGGGCCGATTTCTATGCACGCAAGTGTATATAGATTTTTTTTTAAATTTAGTTCGCTAAATTAAAAAATATATGGTTCAAGAATGATCTATTCGGCTATTAATTAAAGATGCTTTTACTGCCCAGTGCTCAATGCTATCGAAAACTTTTTCAAAGTCTATAAACGCGATATAAAGTGGAATGTTGTTTTCGTTGGCTTGTTCTAAAAGAATTTTCATGGTTATTAGGTGATCAACTGTACTGAAACCTTTTCTGAAGCCTGCTTGTTCTTTTAATTGATATCCGTCAAATTTTGTAGTTAGTCTATCTGTTAATATTTTCGTGAAAAGCTTATACGTTACATTGAGCAGTGTTATAGGTCGATAGTTTTCTAGGTCAGCTCTATCGCCCCTCTTGTGTAGAATAATGGTTAATGACTCTTTCCAGTTGTTTGGGATTATTTTTTCTTTTAGTACTTTATTTAGAAGAATATGTAGGGTACTAATTTAATTACTAAATATTATATTATAGCTTTAACAATTTATGTAAAAAATTACTCACGTATCTAAGTATTTACACAGATATTGACTATATGGACATTTATTAATAGAGCATACGCTGAACATTTTTATTTCCAAGTCACACAAATGGAACATTTTTAAATTATGTAGTTTGCATGTTCTAGTCTTGACCTTTGTACTTGACAATAAAGTACTTTTTTTTTTGTTTTGCACAAAAACGTTTACTTTTTGTGGCAAACCTCTCAATACAAAAACTATATATATATATATATATATATATATATATATATATATATATATATATATATATTTATCGGTTTCCCAACGTTATACGTCTTCCGATACCCAATCTCCACTCATTTCTGTTTGCCCATAATTCATCATCTAGGCCTCTTATTCTTATTTCACTGTCTGTTCGTTCTCTCCAGCTTCTCCTTGGCCGTCCTCGTTTTCTTCGGCCAGTTGGTTTCCATTGTAGTATTTGTTTAGGTAGTCTTTCATCATTCATTCTTTGTACATGTCCGTACCACACTAGTTGTTTTGTTCTTATATCATCCACAAAAGTACGTTCATCCACTGTCATAGTAGTCCATCTCCGTAGCGGAAAGCGTTTTTTCTATTCTATCCTTGATTGGTCATACTTCAGAGCCCTATGTAATAATACTTTGTACAATGGTGTTATATATAAGCTTTTTGTTATGTTTTGATATACTTTGGTCCTAAATTATTCCATTCAAAGAAATTCAAGTTGAATGTTTTTGATTCCATTTAATAAAGTTATTGCTTTTCTTCCTTGTAAGTTTCGATCTTTTATAGCTTTGTCTAGTGTTCCGTCAGTTGTAATTTTTAGACCTAAGTATTTATACTCATCACAGGACTGAATTCGCTGCCCGGTATTTAAGATTAGATCCTGTTTCATTCCACCGATACACATGTACTCTGTCTTATTGAGATTAACTCTTCTATTAGTTTTCGTGTCATATATTCGAGGTCGTCATAATCCTGAGCCACTACTATCTGATCATCGGCGAAACATAAAGTATACAAGGTGGTTTCGTCCAACGGAATTCCCATGTTTTGGCATTTTCTCTTCCATACTTTAAGGACTTGTTCCAAGTATATCTTGAAGAGCGTAGGCGAGATACAGCAAACTTGTTTAAGACCTTTATTTACTTGAAAGCCTTTCGTTAGTTTTGCTTTTATTTTAACTTTTGCCTTACTATTGCGGTATAACTCTTTGATGCCCTTAATTAGTTGTATGCTTATGTTTGAGTTTTCCAACACTTTCCAAAGTAGATTTAGTAGTATACTATTATATGCCTTCTGCAAATCGACGTAAAGCAGATGCAGCTCTTGTCCGTATGCCATTTTCTTTTCAATAAATTGGGTTATACAAAAGAGATGATCAGAGGTCGATCTACCCGCCCTGAAACCGGCTTGTTCTTTTGCCACCATGTCTTTATATTCGCTCTCCACTTTATTTTTTATTATTTTACCGTATATTCTGCTTAGCGTACTAGTCACAGATATACCTCTATAATTGTCACATATATCTTTCCTTCCTTTTTTGTGTATTGTGGATATATATGACGTTTTCCACTCACTTGGTACTACAGTTCCATTTAAATATTTTTGGCAAAGATTCCGTAATCTCCAAAACAGTTCTTCAGTGCCATATTTAATAAGTTCAGCTGGGATATTTCCGGGTCCGGCAGATTTACCGCTTTTTAAGGTTCAGGTGCACCCTTACAAATACAAAAACTATCTAAAGCTAATGTTTTCAAAACTTACTTGCTTCAATAAAGATCTGAAGACATTCAATTAAAGTATTTCCTTCTTCCTTTAAGATTTCATCCAGGGTAATTCTAAACCTATCAAAGAAAAAAATAAAAATTATTAAAAAAAACCTGCTAATCGGATAAAGAAAAGTTTTGTTACCCTGGCATTTTCAGTGGTTAGTTCGAAAGCTGTGCATCCACGGGGGTCCAAGATCTAATGGACACTTATTGGTGTTCACAGTTCACTGTTTCGTCCTACAGGGTAAAGGGACTCATACGAGGATGAGATAAAAAGTTTTCGGTCTAGCCTATAGCAGGCCCGATTTGCTTTTGTGTTCCAACGTGTTTATGTAGCCTTGCTTGTGATCAGTATACGCTCGAAGTTTAAAGTGAGTGCGTCAAGTAGTTTGTGTCCTGCTTATTTTGAAAGTTTATACAGTGTGTCCATTTTAAAAGATGGAAAAAAACGAGATAAGAGCCGTGATAAAATATTTTCATATCAAAGGGTTATCGCCGACGGAAATAAATGCTGAACTAAATGCTACACTAGGGGAATCTTCTCCTTCCTATACCACAGTTAAAACCTGGGTATCGGACTTTAAACGTGGTCATATTAGCACTGATGATGCTCCGCGTTCTGGCAGGCTAAAAACGGCAACTTCTGAAGAAATGGTGCAAACCGTTCACAAACTAATTCTAAAAGATCGCAGATTAAGACTGGAAGAGGTAGCTGAGGCTGTGGGGATATCAAAAGAGCGAGTTTACCATATTTTATGTGAAGTTTTAAGTATGAAAAAGCTATACGCCCGATGGGTGCCGCGTTTGCTCACGCCAGATCAAAAGCTCGTGCGTCTAACCATTTCAGAGGAGAACTTGGCACTGTTTAGACGTGACTTTTTGCGTAGATTTATTACGGTTGATGAAACATGGGTTCATATACCCCTGAAACTAAGCAACAGTCCAAACAATGGACGGCAAAGGACGAACCAGTTCCAAAGAAGGCAAAGGCAGTACCTCTGCTGGAAAGGTCATAGCAACGGTCTTTTGGGACGCTAAAGGGATACACCTCATAGGTTATCTCGAACAAGGAAGAATAATAAATTCTGAGTACTACAGCGACTTACTGGACCAGCTCAAGCAGAATATAAGCGAAAAACGCCCTGGTTTGGCAAAAAATAAAATTTTGTTTCATCAGGACATTGCACCTTGCCACAAGTCCGTTCTTGTAATGGCTAAAATTCATCAGCTAGGCTTTGAACTGTTAAACCATCCACCTTATTCGCCAGACCTAGCCCCGTCAGACTTTTATTTGTTTCCAAACCTAAAAAAATTCTTGCTGGAAAATTTTTTTCTCAGATTTAGAAGTCATTGCAGCTACAAACGCCTATTTTGACGAGTTGGATAAATCAAACTTCAGTGATGGCATCAAATGTATTATCATCCACCAAAATACCAGAGAAAAAACACAAAGCAAGCAATCAACAAAAAGCGAAAATGTACCCCCCCCCCCCCCCCCCGACGATGACATTCTTGTTTCTCAGCTCGGTTCACCGATATTTTGATCATTTTTGGTACATTCATTCTACCCATGAAGAGGATAAAAAATGCCAAATTTATTTTTAAAAAAACTTTCTTGAGAAATTTAAAAAAAAATTAATTTTGTTTTTTATTTAACAAAAAAAAAAGGACATGTGACACCACACGATTGTTGACTTTTTTTAATTAAAAAAATCACAGCAATTCGAGGTTTTAAAGTAGTAACATGATATATTTTTACCAAAGTGCAATAATGAAATGTTTTACTCACACCGTAAACAACGATTCACGCCGTAAACAAAGGGGCGAAATTAACGAACGAAAAATTATAGTCCCGGCCGAGGTTCAGAAAACTTTTTTTATAATTTTTCGTTCTTTGATTTCACTCCCCTGGTTCGCAACTATATATGTGTTAAATTGTTGTCAGGGCCCTTTGAAATCAGTCAAAAAATGTTGTTGCTTTTTTGAGCTTTATGACCCTAAAAAATACTCTGCCAATCTATGGGCACCTAAGCTCACTCTAGGTACTATAGTTATAGTGTACGTGTGAGCTAATATAACTAAAAACTGAAATATATTTTATTCAACCAAGCCATGTTTTGCCTTAAACTCTAATTTTTGAAATCTAACCCCCACCCTTTTTTTTTAAACCAAAATGTATTTTGTTTAACTCCAGACTCAATTACCTTTCGTTTGATATCACACACGTTATATTTTCACGTAATCTCTATTTTTTGAAATCTACCCCCACCCTTTTTTTAAACTAAAATTTAATTTGTTTAACTCCAGACTCAATTACCTTTCGTTTGATATCACACATGCCATATTTTCACATAAACTCTAATTTTTGAAATCTACCCCCACCCTTTTATTTGGCTTGTGATTGATGGATTTCGTTCATTTTTAAATGGGACCATCCCGACCCGGGACCCCGCCTAGGTACCAAAAGGTAATTTAATTAAAATCGGGCAAGCGGTTTTTGAGTTATGCGCGTTGGTCGTTACAGACAGACATACAGACAGACATGCAGACAGACATGCAGACAGACATACAGACAGACATACAGACAGACATACAGACAGACAGACATACAGACAGACAGACAGACATACAGACATACAGACAGACAGACAGACAGACAGACAGACAGACAGACAGACAGACAGACAGACAGACAGACAGACAGACAGACAGACAGACAGACAGACAGACAGACAGACAGACAGACAGACAGACAGACAGACAGACAGACAGACAGACATACAGACAGACATACAGACAGACATACAGACAGACATACAGACAGACATACAGACAGACATACAGACAGACATACAGACAGACATACAGACAGACATACAGACAGACATACAGACAGACATACAGACAGACATACAGACAGACATACAGACAGACATACAGACAGACATACAGACAGACAGACGGCGCAACAAAAAAGTTTCAAAATCATCTGAAACGCAAAGATATATAAAAATTTTTGAAATCATAGCAACTTTTTTTTTCTTGAAAAAATTAGGATCACCATAGCTCACACTACTATAGTATAGTTGTAGTGTGAGCTAATACCCCAGTAAAAATGACATATTACGAAAATATCATTCTGGTCAAGGATACTAAACTACTGTTGTAGCCAAGATAACCACCGAGAAGCTGGTCTACAGTGGCCATAAAAGAGTAAAATCAATTAATCAAACAAATTTGGTACTAAAAACGTGGATGGGAGAATTCGCCGTGGCCGATTCGCCGCGGTCCGATTCGCCGCGGGAACAATTCGCCGCCGGCCGATTCGCCGCGGGGACAATTTGCCGCTGGCCGATTCGCCGCGGGGACAATTTACCGAGAGATTTTTTGTTTTATGATATTACCATTGCCAATGGTTTAAACATTTTTGTTTAGCTTGAGTTCATTATAATATATTTGTTTATTTTTTTGATCATAACTTTTTTCAAACTTTTCCAAATAGGTATTTGGTTAGTATACAATTCAAAAAAAATTTTTATTAGAAAAATAATTAAAATGGCGGAGCCAAAATGGCAGATTTTCCCAGTTATGAACCAATATGCATCATACGGAACTTTAGAGTGTTTCAGGTCGCTGATTATGATTTCTAATTTAAACTAAAAAAATTACGGATACAAAATGTCGGATTTTCCCATTTATAAACTAACTTGCATCAAACTCGGAACTTTGCGATCTTTCAGTTCGCTGATTATTTGCAACTTAAACTAAAAAAAATTAAAATGGCGGACTTTCCCATTTATGAACCAATATGCATCAAATTCGGAACTTTAAGGTGTTTCAGGTCGCTGAATATGATTTCTAATTTAAACTTTAAAAAAATGGCGGATTTTCCCATTTATGAACCGACTTGCATCAAACTCGAATCTTTACGATTTTTCAGGACGCCGATTATTATTTTTAACTTAAACTAAAAAAAAATCAAAATGACGGATCAAAAATGGCGGACTTTCCCATTGATGAACCAATATCCATCAAATTCGGAACTTTTGGGCGTTTCAGGTCGCTGATTATGATTTATAACTCAATAAGAAAAGGAGACAATTAAAAAAAAATGGTCACAAGAACCTGATAATATGATTGTCCCCAATAATTACATTAAGCATAGAGATATACTTAGCAAATTAATTAAAACATCTAAAACAACTTACTACAAACAACTTATAGACAGGTGTCAAGGTGAAAACCAAAAAAAACTTGGAAAAATATAAAACAAATATATAACGAAAGCAAAAGTGATATCCAAATAAAAAACATAAAGACACAGGATGGACAGATGATATCCGATGCGAAAGAAATGGCCTCTGAGTTTAATAAGTTCTTTGGTATAATTGGGAAAAAACTAGCAAGAGATATTTCTTCTACATCTTCGGGAAAAAAACAGTTTAGTACATGGGGAAATCCATATACTTGTGAGTTAATAATAAATACAATAAAACTCACAGCATCTAGCAATGATAATATGTCACCAAAACTTTTCCACCAACATCTTCTACAACCACTGCTAAATCTTGTATATTTAATCATTAGTAAATGTATATTTCCATCTGTTCTAAAAAAAGCAACAATAATACCTATTTATAAAGCTGGCGAAAATAATCTCATTGTTCATTGTTCATTTATTTCATACTAGATACATTTTATACAAAATTACAATTTTAGTTAGATTAGTCTTCCTGTGCCTTAATGGCTTGTCGGAAGACCAATCTGTTGTAACATGTCACATTTAAAAAAATTTAAAATATAATTAAGTCTTAAGATATAAGGTACATAGGTAATGAAATTTAAAGCATTTAAAAGCCTAGTCAGTATAACTTACATAAATAACATACAATATTATAATGTATCATACATATAAATTATAGTTACAAAACAAATACACACATATTAAAATTAAAATTACACACACCCATACTAAAATTTTAGGAACTCAGAAAATACTTCTGTGATGGAGAAGAGGTGCGCCTATATATAAAAAACATACTCACACCATTTGCACTGGTCATCTTATGACTAATTATAGACCCATAGCCGTAACAAGCACAATATCAAAGTTAATAGAAAAATATATAAAACTAAGGCTAACTTCTTTTGTACAAAAGCATAAGATTATTTCTGTTGAACAATATGGATTTGGAATGGAACTTTGATAAAAATTATAAAACCATAGGAATATTTTTAGACTTGACCAAGGCGTTTGACACTGTTTCACACCGGATAATGCTTGAACGACTGGATAATATTGGTATAAGAGGTAAATACTTACACCTTTTTAAATCCCTCTTTACTAAAACACCCTGTTTATATACCCATAGGGTATCAGAAAACAATAAAGATTTCTATTCTATTCTATTCCTTACTAAAACACCACCGCAAGTAAGAATAAAAGATTCCTACAGTGATATGTTTCAGGCAAAGTTGGGTGTGCCACAGGGAACAGTCCTTGGTCCAGTTCTTTTTACTATACAGGGTGTCCCAACTAAAAGACAACAGACGTGTTTTTGGTTATTTTTAGTGCGAATTTGGAAAAACGCTCGGACACGTCGATTTTGTTTTTGAGGGGGACACTTTTTGGCTATCTTAAAATTTTTGTAGCACGCACCATCTTCGTGGGGTATACTTTACCCCTGTATTTTGAATAGGGCAAGTGGGTCTAGTGATACCTTGTTTTGAAGGCCTCTTGAATGTCTTTACAACCGTGTAAAAATTTCAAAAATCTATCTATTAGATTTTGAGGTAATTGCCTTTAAACATTCAAATTTAACATGGACCAATAAATAAAAATTTAATCAAAATTTTATATTTTTCGGATTTAATTTTTATTTTATTATTTCATGTAAAATTTGAAAGCAATATCTCAGAAACTAATCTACGGATTTTCAAAATTTTTATCATTCTACGTAAAATTTGAAAGCAAATATCTTAAAAACTAATCAATGAATTTTCGAAATTTTTACGCGGTTGTAAAGATATTCAAGAGAATTTCAAAACAAGGTATCACTAGACCAACTTCGCAAACAAAATCGACGTCTTCGAGCGTTTCTCCAAATTCGCATGAAAAATACCCAAAAACACCTTTGTTACCTTTTAGTTGGGACACCCTGTATATATCAATGACATAACTAAAGTAACAAAAGACAAATTTTATAACATACACCAAGAAGCTTATTGGAATATGGAAGTGTTATCTGGTCCCCCCAATATGACATTTGGATTGGTATGATTGAGTCACCGAAAATTTTTAAAAGCCATGCACTTTAGAAAGTTTGGGATTTATCCACAAAGAGGTTGTGACAACAAGATCTTATTAAAAATATTTGACAGATTATCACTAAACCAAAGAAGAACTAAAATTTTTCTAACAACAATGTATAGAATTCTCAAAGGGGATGTTGACTGTCCTAATATAGTTGAACAACTTCCTTTTGCCATCAATCGAATCAATTCAAGGTCGAAAAATATGTTTTATTTAGCTTATCCACGAACAAATCTATTTAAAAGCTCTCCTATCTACAATTTATGCAACTTATTTAACAAGTATGCTTCAGATGTTGATATTGACAATGTTAGCTATAAGAAATTTAAAAAAATTATAGATCTAAAAGTGCGCAGCAGTTAATAAATAAGTAATTATGTAATTTGATTTGTTTTTTATCATGTGTAATGTAAGTGACGTATTGTATAAAATCTTTTTTTTAATGTAAGAAAGTATCTGTAATTGGCTTTATGCTGTAGATACTGTTGAAATAAATAAATAAATAAATAAAATAAATAAAATAATGCAAGGACACAACCACAACTACAACACTTAATAGTCCATGATGATGCGGATGTCACTTGGCCGGAGAATGCAACTGCCAAATAAAACTAAAGAAGAAAGATTGTGTAAGTACTTGGGAGTTTTCATAGACCAAAATTTAAAATATGATAAACTTATAGAATAAACTAAAAAAACTACTTTATAAATTTTTACAATTAAGGCAAATCTTAAATCAAAAAATTCTAAAGACTGTTTATCATTCTCTTGTTGAGTCTGTCGTAAGTTAGCAAGCTATTGTCATACAAAAAAACTATTATCCAAATATTCTTATTCAAAAATAGGCTATATCCCTCTAAAACAGTTTTTTTTAATACTGGATTATTTTCACTGCCACTGTTGACAGTCAAGGTGGCAGGGGCGGCTCGTCCATAGGAGCGCTGGTGCGCGCGCACCCCCAGCAAAAATAAAAAAATAAATAAATACAAACTATTAAATTAAATTTAATAATTACTGTTGTTTTTTATTTATTTTTTAATGATCCCCAGAGACAAAATAAATTTCTCTATGATGATCCCGCTAGTGGCATCTATCGGCCATTAACGGAAGTAATTAATATCTTTTCGACTTGACGCTTGCTACCGCATACGGTGGCCTTCGATCGCCTCGCCTCGCTTGAATCTAGAGATATGAGAGGGCGGGCTTGAATCTGGAGGTGCGCGTGGATTCGGCGTTCCTCTTTAATCCAATTTTTGCCACGCAATTGGATCGGAAATGCTCGGGATATCGGCCGAGAAAAGGGCGAGGTGGTGCGCTAAATCAATACACACTTGCATCGTTTTTTTATAGTTCTCAGCTGATTACTGTTTATATTATTATTTATTAGTATGCGTGTATTGGGCGTAATTCAAATTTATTTATGCAGTTTTTAAGTGAATTTTATGCTGTTTTCGGCTTCTTGTTTGTAATTTCTGGATTAATTATTATCTACAAGTGTCGAATATGTCTGAGGCAGTTATAAGTTCGGGTTCGGGTAATCCTGGAAGTAATTCAAGACTTAATTGTGTACAAAACATTATAGCAAGCTTTTCCTCCTTTAATCTAAATAAAAAAATTGAAATTAAAAGATTAGGAAGGCCGACTCGAGAACTAGAATTGTCGCAAACTTGCTCCAAAAGAAAAGAAGGTAGGAATTTTAAAAGATACTTTAGAAAAGATATTTACCAATAAAACAACTGGATTTGTGGATGTGATGTTACAAACTCGTTATTTTGTTTTCCATGCTTATTATTTTTCAATGCAAGCATGGATAAAAGCTGGAGCCGCATAGGGGTAACTGATTTAAATCATATACAGGCAAAAATTAAAAAGCATGAATTTTTGAATCAACGTATATACGAACATTACAATATGAAATGGTATTTGAATCAAAAGCTAAGATAAAACGGTTTTGTACATTGAATTAATGTTATCCATCGTTGGCTAAAAACTAATATGTATGTATAATGTAGGTAATGTTTTTTTGTGCAGGCATATTTTTATGTTATTGGAGACCTGCTTTTTTTTACTTTGACAATCTTATTACCTAGTGGGCACCATAAGTTCTTTTATTTGGCTACAAATAAATATGCAAATTTTTTTAACTTTATTTATATAAAATTTATTTCGACTCACTTATTATAGCGCACACCCATTCTTATACTTCACAAGCTGCCACTGCAAGGTGGAAATTTATGGTTAAATATGAGACCTTGTAGGGGTCAGCTCATGGCTTAATTTTGAAAAAAAAACCAAAATTGGCTAGGTTTTCACAAAACCCTGGGGCAGCTTCACAACCTTTAAAACCCATAAATACATAAATGTCACCTAAAGAAATGCAGGTGAACTAATTATACCTATTATGCATTATACAAACACCCAAAAGCATGTTGCATTTGTTGGTCCCAAAATTTATAGGTTCTGTTCCATCAAACAGTCCTACGGTCATAGAACCGTCCAAAAAATCCCAATGCGCGCGCAATGCAGTACAGTACAGTACAATGCAGTTTTAAAACGGTTCGGATTAGATGGAACGACCAAATAACTGTCCAAAAACCGAATGCTGTTCGATTTACTTCAGGCACGTGATCATATGCGAGAGAGTTAAATTCAAAATCACGTGACTAAAAGAAAGGGTAGGTTTGGCGTCTGGCTTAAAGATAAATCGAAGGCAACGGATGAATTCGAGAGCACGAAATTAAATTTGCACACAGAAAGGATTACACAATTACATAGGATTATCATAATATATTTTTAATTTTAGTTCTTTAAAATGCAGATAAAATTACATCAATTTAATTTATACAGGGTGTAACTAAATAAGTGTAAAACATTTAAGGGGATGATTCCTCATCGAAAAAAGATAGGATCTCGGATCTTTCATATAAAGAAACTTTATTGGAGCATCCCTTGTTAAGATACCGCCCCTTAAAGGGGGTCATAACATTTATGACGATGTATCTCTGTAGTTGTTCGTAAAATAATTTTTTGCTGCAAACTGGTTTATTTCAAAAATCCAAGAGATATTTTTTATTTACAATGAAACAGGCTATCGGAAATACATTTTTAAATGGAAAACAAATAATAAGACAAAAAATTACATTGGAAATAAATTTTAGGGGTTGCGTTTTCCACCCCTTACAACTATGGGGTAAACCAAATTCATTACCGGCTTTTTTGAAAGTAGAACATTTTATGTACCCCCTTTAAGGGGCTGTATCTTAACAAGGGATGCTCCTATCTTTTTTTGATGCGGAATCACCCCCTTAAATGTTTTACACTTATTTAGTTACACCCTGTATTCACAAACTATAAACCACTACAGACTGCCTAATAAACTAAATATACAAAAAATTAACACGAACTTGCATTAGCACATATTTTTGGGCCAAACTTGTGAAAATATATTTATTTTTTCTAATATCACAAGTTTTATGTGAAATTTATATATTTATTTATTTGTATTTTCTAATTTGATTTTTATAAAATATTTGTGAAATTACCTACATATTATAGAAAGCCTTAATATTCACAAGGTTTTCGTGATACTTCTAAGAAGTTAGGAAAATCACATTTTGTAGCTTGTACTTTAGTTATGACCTTAATGTCGATGCCTTAAAGCGAATCCTATCCAATCACCTGCTAAACTAGTTTTTCTTTTTCTAAGCAAGCTACCCTATGGTCAGTATAGCTTTTTTTCATGTGGTATACCTACACGATCCGCAGTACCGTAGTAATAAAAATTAAGACGCCCTTGCAAAAAAATCAACAGATGCTGCAGATGTTGCAAAAGATTTTTTTGGAAATTTAAAAAATATTTGTATATTTACGTGGCTTCCCCGGCATTTTGTCATGTGTTAAAATTGGTTGTAAAACTCAATTTATTTTTAAAAAAATTTTAATTTTTTGGGTTATTCACTGTTTTTTTGAATGTTCTCAGACAAATGTAAGTTTAATGTAATTTTATGGTATATTATTATCTCAGGTGATGTAAACTAGAAATGTGTGTGTTTTACATACAATTTGTTAGCGCCTTCTAATGCGCCTGTGTGCAATTCTTGTCTTTCAGAGGAGTCCGAAACCAGTTTAGGTTGCTTGATGGAACGGAAAACTAACTGTCCCATAACAGTACAACGTCGACCTGGAACGCAAACAGGATTTTTCGTACCGTTCTATAACCGTCCCACGCTTTGATGGAACGAAACGATGTAAAAACTAAACAATATAATAAATTCGAAAGGAAAATTAACTGCTGGATCTCTCAAAATAAACTACGACTTACTTCTCTATTAAATTACATAATTTAAAAAAAAATTATACTCATATAAAACAGTGTTAAATTTACTCTGAAATTTATTCATTTTTGTAGATGAAAACTTTTTTAGAGCACACATACACAAACCATTAGGTTCATTTGTGTGTTCAGAACATGTTGTTAACCCTTATAAATGTATTTTGAATATTGAATAAATAAATAAATCTTAAAAGGAAAAAAAATATTAAAAACTATATACCTTTTACAAGCTGGAGGTCTATGGATTTCGTGGAGTGGTTCTTGAGTGGTTTAGGTCATATTTATCATGCCGCAAACAACGTGTTGCCGTCAACGGAAAACAATCAACTGAGCAGCCAATCACTTCTGGAGTCCCACAAGGTTCGGTTCTTGGACCTGTTTTATTTTTATATGTGAACGACTTGCTCTATCTTGAGATAGCTGGAACTTTTGCTGCGTTTGCGGATGACACGACCGTAGATAGCTCAAGATCTGAGTGCAATTAAAAAGTGGTGCGATGCGAATAACCTTCTTTTCAACTTTAACAAAATCCAAGTCCTAGGATTCCGTTGCAACATTGACCAAATAGACTGTGAGCAATTCTCAATAAAAAGTTCTCAAAATACAAAATTTCTGGGACTTCAATTGTGTTTGAGTGGTGTCAACAAACCTAGGAACCGCTGCTGCTAAATCCGTTTATTTTGCGTATTACCATTCTGGGGCTGCTGTAGTGAATACCTTTTTCAATCTGTGTTTAAACTACAAAAACGGGCTGTTCGATTCATTGCTGGAGTTTCACCTAAAGATCATTGCAAACCGCTCTTTATCAAATATAATATTTTCCCCCTTCCAAGTTTTTTCATTCTTGAATCAGTTAGTCTTATTCACAAAAATATTTCTTCCTTTCCTGAACATCAAACTGCCTACACTACACGCGGAAGACAGCATATACCACTTCCAATTCCACACTGGTTCAAAAATCAATTATATACTACAGCGTGAAACTGTATAACCATCTACCGGAAACTATAAAATCTATTTCAGATATCTCTAAATTCTGAAAACAACTTAAAAACATCTTGGTTGAACAATAACAAATTCCAATCTGTACAGAACATAGGCCCATTAATACATCACCTGTTTATGAAAAAGCTCTGGAATTACTAGTAAAAGATCAGTTGATGCATTATATCAATCAAAATAATATTTTAATTAGTGAACAATCAGGCTATAGGCAGGCTCATTCATGTAAAACAGCTTTGCAGTATTTAACATCCTCTTGGAGATCTCAGATAAATAATAAAAAAGTAATTGGGGTAGTTTTCTTAGATTTTAGCAGAGCCTTTGAAACTGTTAACATTGATTTACTATTACAAAAGATGAAAAAATATGGTATTACAGGTAATGTATTGAAATGGTTTAAGAGCTATTTGAAAAAAAGATTTCAAAAGGTTAAATTTAAAAACTCAGTATCAGGAAAAATAGAAACTGATCATGGTGTTCCTAAGGGATCAGTACTGGGGCCCATTTTATTTCTTATTTTTATTAACGACATAATTAAACACATAAAGTATTGCAAAATCAAACTATTTGCAGATGATACAATACTGTATTTCATTTGCAATATCAATGAATTTCAAAACATTGAAAAAATTTTTAATGAAGATCTTAATAACTTGCATGTGTGGTTGATAGAAAATGGACTTAAATTAATAAATCCTGTAAGCCTGTAATTTTCCAATAGCAGGCGGTAAAAACGATGATTATTTTTAAGCACTATAATGAACCATTCTCATTGCACTTTGTTTTAACTCTTTGTCCAATCAGTTTTTAAATGAGTTTACACTTTTTGCTGTGACTGTATTTTCTTCTAGGGCATTCCACATGTAAACAACGCGATTAATAAAAAAAATCTTTCTTGGTAGCTTAGCAGCTTTTTCTTTCTCAAGTTTTTTTGAGTGCCCTCTGAGTTGATGGTTTTGATTTTGATGAAATATTTCTATAATATTGCAATTGTAGTAACCACTTGTAATCTTATGTTTCGATTAAATCTCCCCTATGCCTTCTTTCTTTTAAGGTTGTTAGTTTGAATCTTGTCAACCTCTCAGGGTAAGATAAGTTGTGTAGCTCGGGCGGTATTTTCGTGACTCGTCTCTGAATCCTTTCGAGAATTTCTATATCTTTGATGTAGTAGGGACTCCACACTGTAAAAGCATACTCCCGCTTTGGTCTAATGTAGCTTCTGTACAATTTGTCTATCATTTCAATTGATTTGTCTTGAAAAGCATGTTTAATAAGATAAACAAATGAGTTGGCTTTCTTGGCTATATTTAAAATGTGGTTTTCCCATTTAAGATCTGACGTAATGGTAACTCCAAGATCATTTTGTTTTGTGACTGTTGTTAGTGTTACATTATTAAGTACATAATCTTTGTTCAGATTATTTGGACCAATTCTAAGGACAGTGCACTTGGCCTCATTTAGTTTCATACCCCATGTTTTTGACCACTCTTCTACCATTTCTAAATCTTTTTGGAGCTTTTCTGCCTTTAACAGAGGGTTGGCATAGAGTTTACCATCATCAGCAAAATGTTTCATCCTTGTTTCAATAAGATTGACAAGATCAAACAGATAAGAGGTGAAGAACAATGGACCTAGTACAGACCCTTGGACAACTCCACTACTAACAGGATGTTGATTTGATAGTACACCATTGACTTTCACTTGATAGAACCTTCCACGTACTCCGAAATGTTCTAATTTGCTTACCAACAGATTGTGGGGGACTTTGTCGAAAGCTTTTTCATAATCAAGATAAATTACATCTGTTGGTTGTGAGTTGTCATTATTTTTGGTCCAGTCATTGATGCATTCTAGCAGGTTAGTTGTAGTGGATCGTCTTGACAGAAATCCATGCTGTGATGGTGGAATGAGATTGTTTTCAAAGAAGAATTCTGTCAGTTCTTTAACCATTATTTTTTCCATACATTTCAGCGGATTGCATGTGAGGCTTATGGGTCTGTAGTTTTCTGGCTTATGTCGATTGCTTTTTTTATATAGTGGGGTTACTATTGAGTGTTTCCATTGCTCAGGGATTCTTCCTAATTCCAAACACTCCTGCATAACTTCTGCAAGCCACATGCTGATTGAGTCACTACAGTTCTGAAGCAGAATTGTGGGAATTTCATCTGGTCCCGGACTTGAATCTTTTTTCATCTTTACAAGAGCATCTTTGACCTTTTGTTCTGTAAACAGTACTGACTCAATCGAGTGCTGGACTTCAATGGAATGTATTTTTCTATAGATTAATTTATAATCTCTTGAAAGCTCCTTATGTAAAACTTTAGCTTCTGACCACTGAATCCTGTGATCATTTGACCATGCATGATCTGCTAAACCGGATTTTTCAATATCCCCTAATTGGGTACTTTTTAGATGTTCATTTACTCTAACCTGAAGAGGGTGTTTCGTTTCACCTACATATGATTTACCACACTCACGTGTGAGTGTAGTAAATCACCGAACCGAACCAAAGTGTTAAGCCTAAATCATTTATTGTTGTAATCTGCAGAGTTTTTTCATGTACTGGGTGGAAAAAAAAATATGCCACTTTAGTCAAACTCAGTATGTAGGTACATGGGCACAATAGATCCATTTGTGGTCGCAGTGCATGGAGGTCCAGTAGGGCCTGCCACCACTTTCGAATACATACATACATACATCTAGGCGTAATGTTAGACCCTGAGCTCAACCTTTCTCTACACTGTGAGTACATAAAAAAGAAAATGGCAAAGAAAGCAGGTTTCATGTATAGGCTAAATAATAAAGTTTTATTATTCACTAAACTTACAATTTACAAATCAATTATTGCACCACATTTTGATTATTGTGGAACATTGTTTCATTTTTTAAATGCAGGTCAGAAAAACATGTTACAGAAACTGCAGAACTGTTGCATGAGGGCAATTTTATTATGTAATAAGCGAACTCCTATTAGAAATATGCTTGACAGGTTAAACCTTATGAATGTTCAACAACGAGCCTCATACAACATGTTAGTCTTTGTTTTGAAACTCAAAAATAATATGTTGCCTACATATTTAACTGGTGAGATAGTTTATGCTAGAGATATTCATACTCAGAACACTAGGTCAAGATCAGTAAATGATTTCTGTATTGCTGATTTTCAAAGTGAAACGGTTTTCAGTGTAGGTTTAAGATTGTTTAATAGCATCCCTAGAGACATGAAAGAATGCACTTCATTGAAAAATTTTAAAACAAAGTGTGCTCATTATGTGAAAACTTTGTAAATTTTTAATTTTTTTTTTGATGTAAATACTTATTTAGATACCTATTTGTATTTATAATGACATTGTAAAGAGCAATATATTTTTTGCTAATAAAGTGTGATAATAATAAGTGAAGCTATGATAATATACAGGGTGTCCCATAACTTATCGGCCATAGGCCAACAGGTGATAGAGGAGGTCATGTCTGATAAAAAAGTTCCTATAATACATGGGTCAAAACTCTTTCTTTGTCAAGATACAGAGCATCAAATTTGGCAATTTTTTGATGATAACTTTTTAAATAAACACAGTAAAAACATTGGCGTAGCTAGGGGGGGGCCAGGGGGGCCTGGCCCCCCCTGAAGTCCCTCAGGCCCCCCCTAAGATATTTTAGGCCTCCCCTACCGACTACTAGTAAAAGAACATGACGCTGAAAATACATACTTTTCTATTATTATTCGGGAAATATTCAAATAAAATAGGTGCATTAAAATTTAAAATCATTCAGATAATGTTTACATTTCAGGAAAAAGCCCTTGTCTTGCGGAATTAGGCTTTTTCTCTTTAAATTATCGGTAACTTTTCTGCACTTATGCAATTTCCCGAAAATATTTTTTAAATTTAAACGTAATTATGCATATTGAATATTTCATACATATTGGCGACATCTTGTAAAATATCATAAACTAATAATATATTATGATAGAAGTGTAAGTTAAATTTCGCATTTAATAAAGACAGCGACCTTTGCCCCTCTGTTTCCGAAATCGGGTTGTAGATGTCGTAAGGTTATAAAAGACCTTTTTAAACTGTTTTTCTAAAATAAATATAATAATCTTTTTAGTTTTTTTGAGGTTAGCGTTTAGTGTCTTATGGAAATTTTCCGATTTCATAACCATTTTCATATTAAGTTTTCCCACATCGTTAAATGGAATAAATTCGTCGAGCAATACCGGGAAATTTTTAATATTAATACTTCTGCTCTAAGAGCAGAAATGACCGTTTTAAAGAATTGTATTTTTCGGTTAAATCAAACTGTTGGTCATGATTCTATCAAACAACATATAGCAGAAAACACCTATCCAAACCTCTACCAACTTTTTAAAGTTGCGAGTCTTCTTCCAATTTCAAGTGCAACTTGCGAGAGGTCTTTCTCTGCCATGAGGAGAGTTTTTAATTGGCTTAGAACAACTATGACTCAAGAGAGACACTCAGGTTTGTCATTGTTATTCATAGAAAAAGATGTTGAGGTCGACTTAGTGGTAGACGCTTTCAGTCAGCGACGTAGAAAACTTTCTTTGTAGAATTGCTGAATTACATACTTCCTGTGTATACATATAAATAAGTTGGTAAATATATTATTAAATTTGTTATATTAAAATATTAGAACATTTAATGCGCGTATTTTTTTTTTATTCATTGCACACTTTGCACGACTCTTTAAAACCTATGTTTGCTTTTTGTTCAAAATAGACCGGGGCCACGGCCCCCCCTGAAAAGCAAGGCTAGCTACGCCAATGAGTAAAAATATGAAATTGTGTAAAGTCATGTCCTAGAACAAAAGCAATAAACTAAAATAAAAATTAGTTTGAAAAAAATTAGTTGGTCCATTTTTTTTAGAAAAAACTATTTTTTTGGTATAAAATTTTCTAAATTCGAGGCCATATTAAATGCAATGTTTTTTTAATATTTTTTGTTAATGAAAACAAGTCTCTTTTTTTATACGAAATATAGGTAAAACTTTTTAAAAAATTGAGAAGAAAAATTTACACTAGCTTACTTATCCGCCTGTTCCTTATGAGAGCCAGTGGACTGCATAATTTTTTGAAGAGTCAATCGACAGTTAGCAGCTTTAATGGACGACATTTTCTATTTTTCAGGAAAACCCAGTTTCTCTATGCCAAAACCCTAACAAAATCACAAATTTTATCAAAACAACAAACAACAGCTTATCTCGCTTATCTAACCTAAAACCTTGTATTTTAAACCTAAAAGTTGTAAACTGATTTTATTGAATAAATACTTGAAATACTTGAAAAAATACTAGCAGGGCACAGATTAGGTAAATAAGTATGAACAGGGGACCTAATCTGTGCCACAGAACATCACGGTGGGTAGAAGAGACCGGTGTTCGGATCTTATAAATATATGTATAATTTCACGACACTGGTGGTCCAGCTGATTTTTGTAAACAAAGTCAGATATGATATGAACAGATAATATTTTATGAATTTTTTAAAAACTAAGGTAATTTTCCCACTATTTTTTAGTATATTCTTATAAAATAATATTTTTCAGACATACCAGTCGTTATGTTTTTAGCCCGCTTTATTTCTCTTTACACAAAAGTTAAAATTCGAAGAAAATAATGTGTTCGTTTCAGCTTCAAAAATAATCCGCTGACCTACATCTTTGTTTACTTCATAACTCCTCGGTTCACCTTTGATACTAAACGATCACATTCAGTTTGACTAGTAGTTTAAGTTTTGTTTAATAAAAAATAAAGCGGGCTAAAAAAAATAACGACAATAAGTCTCGAAAATTATATTTTATATGGATGTACCAGAAAACAGCGGGAAAATTGCCTTAGTTTTCAAAAAATTCAAAAAATATTAGTAGTTCCGTTGTTCATATCATATCTAACTATTGTTTACAAAAATCAGCGGCACCACCAGTGACGTGAAAAAGATCCGAACACCGGTCTATTCTATCCACCGTGACCGAACACTACGGCACAGAAGCTTCTGTGACCACGGTGCCCTATAAACGTCCAATGCCTCCTTAGGAGTCTATTGCCGTATTCCATTGGGGAAATGAGTGCAGCACTAGTGCACAACTGGCTCAGTGTTTGCATTCCATTGACATGCACTTTTTCAGTTTTCGTATTCCATTGAGGAACTTATGAATTCAGTTTTGCACTGAGTGCGGCTTTTTTGACACCGGCTCTGAGGGCTGGTGCCGCACCGCAAACTTTTTCCCGCCATTAATTTTAAACGCTTATTATTGTCGTGGTACGTAAAAATGAGTGAAAATAAAGTTGTTAGCGATTTTTTATTATTTTCTTCGCTGCTAAGTAGTAGCAGCGATGAAGATGAAGAAGAACAGTTCTGTGCAATAAAAACAATGAGAACGGAAACCCCAAAAATAAAAAACTGTATTGAAAATGTGGTTTACCGATTTAACAACAAACAGGTAAGTAGATTTGTATGGATCTGGTTGACTGGGGCCCTGGGACTAATTTTCCGACAGTTGGGGTTTTCTGGCAGCTATGATTATAAGTAAAAATAAATGTATTTTTTAGTTCAAGAAACACTTTCGGCTCGAGATGAGCACTGCAGAATTCCTCATAAATAAATTCAAGTTGCCTCAATTTTGTCCAAAAAAAGGGGACGAAACCCCATTAGCGCTGAGGCACATGTCTTGCCATTTTTATGGTATGTTAAAACACCCCTACGCTTAGCTGTTAGGTTAGGTTATGTTCTTGTTGAATGGAAATTTGTTCAAAAATATTGGTTTGTCCCGTACCACTTTTTTACATAAATACACTTAGTTTTAATTTAATATGTTTAAGCTTTATAAAATTATCAATATTTTTATAGTCTTAAAGTGCATTCAAAATTCGCGATTTTATACGTCAAAATGCAGCTATTGCATAATTATTACTTAATTCAATTTGTCTTTCTTCCTTTTTCCGCCCTTGCAATCCTTACCATATTATCCATATTTACTACCCTTGTACCCAACCTTGATCGCGAGTGCATCGAGTTAATGCCATGGTGGGAGGAAGAAACGACGCTGACCAGCTGCGAGCGATACGCGGAAGCAGCGCTACAGACATACCGATCGTTTTCGCCTTGCTGTCAATAATATACGATATTCTTACGATTACTAAGATACATATAAAACGGGAAATATCCACGTGCTACGCGAGTTTCCTTCTACAAATCCATGTTCCACCAGTGAAACCAGGGTAAGTTGAATTAACTTTCCCTTTTACCTAATTTATATGCGATATTTTTACCAAGAAAGAGTCAAGGTTGTACAGAATCCGAGAATCCAGCTGTTCTGGTGAAACCTATGAAATTATAGTTCATGCACATAGTTCTGGTTAGACTAGTATAAAACTATTTTAACTAGAATTATACAAATATTTTATTCAAAAACTTTTTTGAACAATTTTCCTTATGAAAAAAAAATGACTTTCAAAGAAAATGTTTTTGAACAAAAAAATTTTAATAAAATGTTTTCAAACAATTTTTTGTTTGAAGGAAATGTTTTTAAATAATTTTCCTTTTCAAGAAAATGTTATTGAAGTATTAATATTACTTTCGAACAAATGGATTTTGAACAACATGTTTTTGACCAAATTCTGCAAGGCAGGAAAGTTAGGTTTAGTTGAAAGAAACTTGTGAAATATTATATATGTATACAAGGTGTTTCGAATACTTAGGTTCAAATTTTGGGAGCATAAAGTACACTTCTGGTTAGGGTTTTTTGAAAAACAAGCGCGAAATTTAGATAACTACTCTATCTGTTGGTATACGAGCACAAGCCTGCATTCAACAAGGAGGTGGGCATTTTTAAAATATTCTTATTAACTTTTTTAAAATAAAATCATTATTTATTATTATTTGACGAATTTTATTTATCTTAGGATAATATTTATCGGCGTGTAACTTTGAAACAAATAAAAATGGATATCGTCGTTGGCCTGATAAAACTACAGGTTGTGTGACATTTTTTTCAAAAATGAGATTTTTGCATAATCAATTTGCCCTATTCATAATGGATATACTATAAAAAATTATTTGCAAGAAAATGTTATATTAACGTTGCTTAAAGCAAGAATAAAAAAGAAGTTCTACAGCTCATAATGGCATACCACACTAAGGTCACTATATCACGATGTTAGGAACTTCGTGATATAGTGACCTTATCCCACACGAGTGCGATTTTTCATTTTCCGCGTGTTTCATTGAAACTGCACTCGGTGCAAATTTTTGACAGCACCGTTTCAGTGTCAGTGCACCACCAGTGCTGCACTCATTTTCCCAATGGAATACGGCATATGTTACTTCCCAATTCCTCGGTTCACCTTTGATACTAAACTATTACATTCATTTTGACTTGTACTTTAAGTTTTATGTAATAAAAAATAAAGCGGCTTTAAAAAAAATAACGATAATACATCTAGAAAATTATATTTTATAAGGATGTACTAGAAAATACTAGGAAAATTGCCTTAGTTTTTAAAAAATTCAAAAAATATTAGTTGTTCCGTTGTTCATATCATATCTAACTTTTGTTTACAAAAATCAGCTGGACCACCAGTGACGTGAAAATTCACGAGTCGTTAAATACCGAGATGAATTCCATCAAAGGAGCATGCGCCAAAATTAACGTCAAAATGTCTAATTTAAATTATTGGCGCGAATACCGTGATTGGTGCGAGATCGAAGAGCTTAACGTATAATAAAAAATTCAAGGTATAAAATAATGGTCAATTCTAATTTTTAGGTATGATTTTATGTCGGTACCGGGTGGTTTTTTATAACCGGAGCACTCAGCAACTTTATCATTGAAAATAAATTGAGATTTTTTTGGTTAATTATGACAACTTTAAAAGCAAACATATTTTTTTTCTATCCGTCACCATGTACATAGTGACCCAAATTCGATGTTTTGGGGGGTTTCGGGTATTTCTAGAGGGGCTAAAAAAACTGATCCCCCTTTGCGACATTCAAATTTTAAAAGAAGCTTAAAGGTGAAAATCGCATTTTGATATAGCAAGCCGTTTTTAAACTACGGGGTGTTTTTAAAAAGTCTGCATTTTGGGAAGGGGTCTATAACTTGTTTATTTATTAATATTTTTTATTTCTGTGAAAACATTCTTAAGACAGTTTTTTAAGAGGAATTGAACAGTTAAATTAAATTTCATTTGTCACGTTTAGTTTTTGAGATATCACATAAAATTAATTTTTCTTTATGGGAGGATCCCTTTATTTCTTTATATTTTTGTATTTTTGTTATATATGTTTACCACATATTTTAGTTTGCTTAATGGGTTTAAAATATTTTAATATTATAAAATTATAAAAACAAATAAACAAACGACAAAACTAAAAATTCAAGATGTCAGAACAAAACGTGGATCAACATGCGGAAGTGATCACTATTTTCTGGAGACCAAAATTCTCTTTCCTTATCAAGGCCGAAGCCTCCATCAACAAAATCTTGATGATACAGAGAATGAGGAAATTGATCACTGTCAATATAATCTACTAAGCCTAGAACATGACAGCGTAAAAAACTTATACAAAAAGAGACTGAACGAAAAACTTAATTCAAGTTCAGGTGAAACCCCAGATGAGGAATACGAATGTATCACATTAAGCATCCATCAAGCTGCAAAAGAAGCACTAGGATTAGTGGAAGAAACTCCTAAAAGAACAAAACCATACTGGTGGGATGCTGAGATTGAAAGTGAAATAGAGGAAAAAAGGAAATTATATCACACATACTTATCCCAACAGACAGATAGAACCAGAGAAGAATACAAAATCGCGCAATCAAAGGTGAGAAGAATGATCAGTGATAAGAAAAATCAATCATGGATGCAAAAGTGCCAGAAAATAGATTCTTACTTAGGAGGTAGGAGAAGTACCGAAAGCTGGAAAACTATAAGATCGATCAAAAAAGAAACATGCAGAGATATTATTTCACCAATACCAGACAAAGAATGGGATGAGCATTTTAAAAAACTTTTAACTGAAGATAGAGCAGAATTCAAGGAAGACGAAAGAGACAATATCATTAGAACCAGTACCCCTCACAATATCTGAGGTCAAAAACGTGTGCAAAACCTTAAAAATCGGTAAATCTGCCGGACCCGGAAATATCCCAGCTGAACTTATTAAATATGGCACTGAAGAATTGTTTTGGAGATTACGGAATCTTTTCCAAAGATATTTAAATGGAGCTGTAGTACCAACTAAGTGGAAAACGTCATATATATCCACAATACACAAAAAAGGAAGGAAAGATATATGTGACAATTATAGAGGTATATCTGTAACTAGTACGCTATGCAGAATATATAGCAAAATAATAAGAAATAAAGTGGAGAGCGAATATAAAGATATGGAGGCAGAAGAGCAAGCTGGTTTCAGGGCGGGTAGATCGACTTCAGATCATCTCTTTTGTATAACCCAAGTTATTGAAAAGAAAATGGCATACGGACAAGAGCTCCATCTGCTTTACGTAGATTTGCAGAAGGCATATGATAGTATACCACTAAATCTACTTTGGAAAGCGTTGGAAAAGACAAACATAAGCGTACAACTAATTAAGGCCAACAAAGAGTTATACCGCAATAGTAAGGCAAAAGTTAAAATAAAAGCAAAACTAACCAAAGGCTTTCAAGTAAATAAAGGTCTTAAACAAGGTTGCTGTATCTCGCCTATGCTCTTCAAGATATATTTGGAACAGGTCCTTATAGTCTGGAAGAGAAAATGCCAAAACATGGGAATTCCGTTGGATGAAACCACCTTGTATACTTTATGTTTCGCCGATGATCAGATAGTGGTGGCTCAGGATTATGACGACCTCGAATATATGACACGAAAACTAATAGAAGAGTACAATAAGTGGGGACTAGAGGTTAATATCAATAAGACAGAGTATATGTGTATTGGTGGAACGAAACAGGATCTAATCTTAAATACTGGGCAGCGAATTCAGTCCTGTGATGAGTATAAATAGGTACTTGGGTCTAAAAATTACAGCTGACGGAACACTAGACAAAGCTATAAAAGATAGAAACGTACAAGGAAGAAAAGAAATAACTTTATTAAATGGAATAATTTGGGACCAGAGTATATCAAAACATAACAAAAAGCTTATATATAACACCATTGTTAAAAGTATTATTACATACGGCTCAGAAGTATGGCCAATCAAAGATAGAACAGAAAAAATGCTTTCCGCTACGGAGATGGACTATTGGAGAAGAGCAGCAGGGAAATCAAAAAGAGAAAGAGTTACCAATCAAAGAATAGGAGAAATTATGACAGTGGGTGAACGTACTCTAGTGGATGATATAAGAACAAAACAACTGGTGTGGTACGGACATGTACAAAGAATGGATGATGGAAGACTACCTAAACAAATATTACAATGGAAACCAACTGGCCGAAGAAAACGAGGAAGGCCGAGGAGAAGCTGGAGAGAAGGAATAGATAGTGAAATAAGAATAAGAGGCCTAGATGATGAATTATGGGCAAACAGAAACGAGTGGAGATTGGGTATCGGAAGACGTAGAACGTTGTGAAACCGATAAATATATATATATATATATTTTTTTTTTTTTTTTTTAAATTCACACATACGCGGTTTTGGCTAACAGTGTCCGGGCGCTCATTGTCGCCAAGGACACTGCTAGTGTCAATACGGCGAGACAGTCCGTCGAATAATTCCAACGGTCCCAAGTACAACGGCTTTCTGCATCCATGTGATAGCGCTATTTGGCATGCTAAGCTCTGTTATATGTTGCATGGTTTTTCTGTGTACCAAGCCGTTGGCGCTGATGACTATTGGCATTAATGTCACCTTTTGTAAGTTCCAGATGGTTTTTACTTCCTGAGCCAATGCTTGATATTTCGTTATTTTTTCTCCATAGGCTTTAGCCAAGTTATAATCTTGCGGAACAGTAAAATCAATTATAATTGCCGTTTTTCCCACTTTGTTCCACACAACCATATCCGGTCGGTTGTGCTCCACTGCTCTATCTGTTTCTACGGTAACGTCCCAGTAGATCTTCGTGGTATTATTTTCAAGCAGTGGCTGTGGACTGTACATATGGTGAGGAGTGAATTTCTCCAGCAAACCCTTACTTAGACTGACCATCTGATGAACCACTTTACCCATGTTATTGTGTCTTTCCAGATATTTGGTGTTAGCAATGGCAGAGCAACCCGATGCCAAGTGTTGTACGGTTTCCTCAGCTATATTACAAAGTCTGCACTTGGTTGTTTCTACCTCCTGCTTGAGGATATGTCGGGTATATGTTCTCGTTTTAACGACCTGATCTTGGATCGCGAGGAGAGCTCCTTCGGTCTCTGGGAAAAGGTACCCTGTTGTTAGGTAGGAGTTAGATGCGGCAATATCTACTTCAGGTTGATGCATACTTGTGTAGAACCTCCCGTGCAACACTTTTCTTTTCCAGTTGGATTTAAGCTGCTCAGACAGATTATCTTCCTCTGGCTCCTCCGGATTTGCCAGGTTCAGTGGAGTGATCTTTTTATCCCAGTTTCGTATACTTCTGTGTACTGGCTGATTGTGTTTATTAAAGTATTTTCTGAGCATTTTTCTTTCTTTGATATTTGAGGCTTGCAGACTGCTCAGTCCACGCCCTCCTTCCCTACGAGATAGGTACAGTCGTTCGATTGCTGAGTTAGGGTGCAGTAATCCGTTCTTAGTGAGGAGTTTTCTGATCCTCTGATCTAATCTTTCCAGGTCAGTTTTTGACCATGAAAGTACTCCGGCGGTGTATGTAAAAGCTGGTACTGCCCAGGTATTTATTGCTGCTATCTTGTTTTTAGCATTTAATTCCGTTTTTAGTATCTTCTGTACCCTCCGGATCAGTTCGCGCTCTGCCCCTTCCTTGTTTTCCTTTTGTCGTATCTCGTAGGTTTGTTGGATACCCAAATACCTGTAAGTGGCTTCTGTCCCTAGCTCCTTGATCCGACCTCCATCCCTCAGTGTGATATCGCCTTGCTCCACCAGTTTACCTCTCCTTACATGGACGACCGCACACTTGTCAAGTCCAAATTTCATTTGTATGCCTTCACTGAAGCTTCTAACAAGTTCCAGCTCTCCCTCTAACTGTTGTTGTCCTCTTCCGTACAGTTTGAGGTCGTCCATATAAAAGACGTGCGATATTTTTGCATGGTCATCAATTGTGTATGCGTATGAACTTCTGTTAAGCATGTTGCTTAGTGGGTTAAGGGCTAGGCAAAACCACAGTGGGCTAAAACTGTCGCCTTGGAATATTCCTCGGCGAATAGATATCTCTTCCGTGCTGTATGAGTTGGTCCCCCCCCTGACTGTCAGAGTCGTCCTCCATGTCGACATTAAATGCTGTAGTAAACTTATCAGATTTTGGTCAACCTTGTAAATTTTAAGGACTTCTATCAGCCATGAGTGTGGTACCGAGTCATACGCCTTTTGGTAATCGATCCATGCCATGGAAACATTTTTTTGGCGTCTTTTTGCCTGTTTGGTTATGACGTTGTCGATCACCAAGAGTTCCTTGCATCCTCTAGCTTTTTGCTTACATCCGTTCTGTTCCCATGCTAGGATTTTGTTCACTTTAAGGTGACCATTAAGCTTTTGCCCTAAGATGGAAGTCAGTATCTTGTAAGCCGACGGAAGACACGTTATTGGTCTATAGTTTTTGGCCTGTTGTAAATTTCCTTTCTTAGGCAGCATGTGTGTCTGCCCCTGCGTGAGATATGTGGGGATTTCGCGTGGATTCCTTAATGCGTTTTGAATCAGGCTCGCTAAGATCTTGTGTGTGTGTGAGAATCCCTTCCACCAATAATTGTGTATTCCGTCAAGTCCAGGGGCTGTCCAGTTTTTGAGTCGCTTTACTGTCTCCTTAACGTCTGTTTCAGAGACAGTAACCTCTGGCATCTCTGTGTAATTTGCCGCGCTTTCTTTTTCCGCAGCGATCCATTGTGCCTGGAAGTCATGCTCAACCCTCTGGGACCAGATGCTCGACCAGAATTCAGTCATTTCTTCCTTGAGGGTATTGTGTTTGTATTTTGGCCTTGGTTCTCCTCGTTAAGATTTCTGAAGAACAGTTTCTGGTTATTGATAAAAAGGTCATTTTGTTTCCGCCTAAGCGTTCTCTTATGATACCTTTTTATCCTGTTTCCCAGTGCTGCTATCTTTTGCTTTAACACCTCGACCCTAAGGAGTAGTTTTTCCCGATACTGCGCATCGTTTTTCTTTATTTTTGCGCTCTTTGCATAGCTTAAAACTTTCTTCTCTAGCTTCTTTTTGGGTTGATCGGTCGTAAGATACGAGTGTAATACACCAATCTCCCGCCGGAAGGCAGAGATTTTTTCTTCAAGCCTTTTCTCCCATGGAGGTTGTTTTTGGGTTTCGTTTGTTGTTGTAGAAGGCGCGGTTTTTGTTTGCGCGTGTATGCTAGTGGCAACGCTAGCAGCGCAGTATACGTTATGACATAGGTTTTCTAGGTCATTAGATCTTGTAAACTCTCCTTTGAGTGTTGTGTTAATTGCTTCTATTGTGTTTTTGACCTCTAAGGTGATTTTAATGCGTGATAGCTTTGGCCTTAAGTGCATTTCTACTCCTTCATATTTATGATGGAATTCTTGAAAGAGCAGTTTGATTTCGGCTGATTCTGGTCGATCATCTTCTTGTTGTGGCTCATCGTTTGGTTCAGTCCTTTCATCTGGGGCCGCTGGTATAAAGCTTCTCCTTGCTAGTGACTGCCTAAGCAGTTGCGGCCTCCTGTTCCGGTTTTCATATATATATATATATATATATATATATATATATATATATATATATATAATTATAAAAATAAAAGAATAATAAAGAGGTGATTCAAAAATAAAAATAAAGAAAACAATAAAAAAATTAAATATTGAGTGTGATACATCATTTTAAAGGAAATTTTAAGCTGATTTCAAAAATCGAATACAAAAAGAGTGATTCTGTAAGAAAAATAACAACTTTATGCAATATTTTAAAAACCAAAAGAGATACATAAAAACCGTTTACATCTGTCAATTCTTCAAGAAAAGATCTATAAGAAAGCTATTTACACAAAAACAAAATTTTCATAAACAAAAAACTTATAGACCCCCTCCCAAAATGCAGACAAAAACACTCCGTAGCTTAAAAACGGCTTGCTATATCTAAATGTGGTTTTCACCTTTAGGCTTCTCTTGAAATTTGAGCGTCGCAAATGGGGGTCAGTTTTTTTTCTATCTCCCCTAGAAATACCCGACACCACAAAAAAACAACGAATTTGGGACACCCTGTACAGGGTGTGACAATGAAGTCGATTTTTTGAGAGGGAACACCCTGTATATTTTTGCATTTTAAGATTCGTCTTTTCTTTCTGATTTCAAAAATATACAATATCTACGTGCTGCGATTAATATTTATTGAGGTATATGCAGTATTTCTGCAACAAGGAATAACTGCAATTTTTATTTAAATAGTATAAATACTGAGTTAGGATATAAATCATTGTTTTATAAAGGAATCAGATTGTATAACAAATTACCCTTATACATAAAAAATTGTAAATCAAATAATATGTTTAAGAGAACACTTAAAAATTACTTGTTGCCTAGTCAGTTTGTAAGCCTGATTATTTAGGTAAACCCTTGGTACCATATATTATATTATATTATTTTAGTCTACATATTATTTTTGGTGTGTTTTAGTCTAGTATTGTTATTTTCTTAGGCTAAGATTAAATTGTATTTTAAAGTACACAGTGTTAGTACCTGATGAAACTGTGTGTTGCTATTATTCTTTTAGTAGGTAGGTATATTTAGTTCTGTTCAGAATAAAAGGAATGCTTGTTTATTTTTAGATTTTTCACGGTATTATGCCTAGTTTATAAATATACCTACATAATAAGTAAATAGTTATTAGTCTCATGTTTGGAATTATTATGTTTTATTAACATTAACATTTAAATGTATTTTTTTATAATAATGTTTGTATTATGAAGAAGCATAATTTGCTAATAAAGATTTATTCATTCATTCTTCTATGTGATCTTATGCATTTCACGTTTATTTTGTTTTGCCATGGGAGTATTGACTCTCAACTCCAATGTTTCTTCAAGTATTTCTTGATTGTGTATTTCAAATCATCACACAGATCTAAGTTTTTTGGGAAGTAGCATTTACATTCTAGGCATCTAAACATAAAAACACCTTTGTTTTTGTATGCCATGTTTACTTTGACAGTGTTTATTCAAATTAAATTGGGCACTAAATAATTTGTCACACAACTTGCACGTCACCGGCATTTTCACAGCACAAAAACGACGAATTTTCATCAAAAAGAACCGGAAATTATTAAAGTTTTGCTGTATAAAACCATACTGAAATATCTCTCAGTTGATTGGTTGGCAGAAGTGACAGATCAACGCTTGCGCACGTCTTGGAATTCATCTCGGTATTTAACGACTCGTGAAAATTCGATCCGATATATAAGATCCGAACACTGAAGCTCAGATCTGTGACCGAAGCATTAGGGACCTATTGCAATAGTGCCAGGCATTGACAGTTTATCATTATAAGAACAGCTGTGTCCTTTCAAAATTAGGCCTTTGTGTATTATACGAGCCGGATTTAATAGTGACGCCACTAATAATGGAAAATAAACGACGGGATTTATAAATTCGGCTTTGGTATGTCAATTTTGAAAGATCAAAACTGTCAGTTTGTAATGCGAAACTGTCAATATTTGTGCCTGGCACAATTTGTGCCTGGCACTATTGCAATAGGTCCCTATTTTCTCTCGTTGCAACAACTTACAAAATGGTTGGTCGCACGTTTTTTCTCTGGGTGACAACTGGGTTCAGAACAAGAAAGGAAATATAATTTTTTTTGTACATGGAGTCGCTTTAATTATTTGTTATAAAAACTATCCAGCTTTATGTGATCTGTTGATTTTCCATGAGCCCCCTTTTACCACGCTGCTGCTTAAAAAAAGATTGAAGAAATAATAATTATTCGCGTTCATAACTAGGGTCCCTATATGTTGACATATTTGGATATATTATTACAGGGCTATCAAAACGAAGGGGCCACGATCCTCCACTTCGTTGACGTCACATCAAGGGCTGATTTTTTTTTTGTTGGTCATGCCCCGCCAAAGCTTGTCTTTAAAATATTGAAGTTGGAATGACGGTTCATGCACATTTGATTTATTTAAAAATAATAATAGTCGCCGTCGTGGTGTAGTGGTAGCAATGTTTGTTTCCCACATCAGCGGCCCGGGTTCGATTCCTGGCTAGGTACTTTGTTGTTTGTGTTTGTTTAAATACTGCTTTATCCTTGCTCAAACTTTGCGAAACTGGGCGATTGATCCTAATTTGATGGAAAGTCCCAGTATAAATAAAAAAAATAAATAAATAAAGCCGGGTTTGAGATTGTTTTTACTATATTCTTGCAGAACAATTTATTTTAAATGTATAGTAATCCTTAATTTTTTAGAGCCGCTTCATTAGCTCACACAAAAATTAAATTTAAAACAGAAGCGAATGTGACAAACACAGATGACAAAGACATGTAAAATATAACAGTTGGCATGCGGCACATGGAAATCTTGAAGATTTTAACCTTTTAATCATCTTGCATCGTATGCTGTCTGAGAATATTTCACTGAAATTTTGCGGAAATCTGTAGTGCCATTCTGAAAATATCATAAAAAAACTTCTGACCTCCCATTAGACCCAATGTAAAAGTCAGCCCCCCGAGAACAGCTGATTTTTTCAGGTTCGTGGCCTCTATTTTTCTGTTCGCCTTGATTATTACAATAAAGGCCCACAAAAAATTCAGCATTTAGCATTCCTTATTTTTAATTCAAATTACCCGCCATGTACCGCATCCCAACTGTTATATTTGATATGTATTTGACTTTTTCATCTGTGTTTGTCACATTTGCTTCTGCTTTAAATTTAATTTTAGTGTAAGCTATGAGGCAGCTCTGAAAAATTAAGGATTACTATACATTTAAAAAAATGTTCTGCAAGAATATAGTAAAAACAATCTCAAAACAGGCTTTATTTTTAAAGAAATCAAATATTCATGAACCGTCATATCAACTTTAATATTTTAAAATCAATCAGCTGTGTCGTGACGTGAACATAAAAAAAATCAGCCCCCGATGTGACGTCACCAAAGTGGAGGATCGTGGCCCGTTCGTTTTGATAGCCCTGTTATAATATATCCAAATATGTCAACATACAGGGACTCTAGTCATAACCTTAGAAAAAGAAGCAATTTCATTTGTCATAACTAACGGAACCGGAAATCTTTTATCTATGGCGGTCATCAAGGTCTGTAGAGGATAGGTTACCTGGTAACTTTCTGACCAGACAGTCAGTTGTTGAACGTGGGAAATGACATCACCCTGAGTGCCTATTTAAATCAAAAACATTTAATATAGTAGGAAATCTTCAAGTTTCTTGTGTTCCTTTAAGATTTAAATGTAAATACATGGGCACACCACGAGAGGGGCTCGTGGCCCGGCTCCCCTCCAAGACTAATACCCTGTTTCCACCAATGCATGCCCACCCCGATTCAAAAAACGCATCAGGTGACGCTGCATTTAAAACTGGTGCCCATCACGTGATGCGTTTTTTGAATCGGGGTTCGGTTCGGTTCGGTTCATGCATTGATGGAAACTCTCTCGGGCCTTCACCAAGACATTTTCCAGGGTACGCTACTGGTAAATATGTTTTGCTATTTTTCTTAAAGCGTCTCTAATAACAATATTCATAAAATACATCAATTAGCTCAAACATAAAACTTGCGTTATACCAAATATCCCAACTGCACAATGTCTTGGGAAGCTGTTAGCTTCTTCAGTCCGTTACAATAAATATGGTCACAAAAAACGACACAAATGTAAAAAATAAACCATCGAAGATTAAAAATACTTAAAAACGCATGTAAACATAGGCCTCTAATAAAATCGCGGCACTCGAAATGACGCGCTGACAACATTCACGCCGCTTCGACCTTAGAGTTACCCAAGGACTGTACACAGTCCTTGAGAGTTACCAGGCAACCTAATTCTCTACAGACCTTGGCATATATCTATTTGGTTGGTCATAACCTTTAAATGCATCAGCTGATTTTTATCCTGTTCTCTGATTTTTATAAAATCAAAATCGGGGTAAAAGTGTCATACGGAAATTGGCAAAACGAACAGCGCCTCTTCATGGACATAAGGAATAATTGGAACTAAACATAATGACGTTTGACGTTTGATTGGCATTACGTTCTGTGCTATGATGCCTGGTCCACAGCGTCCCGTCTTCAGGCTCACTCACAGTAAACTAATTATTTATAGTAAGGAAAGCACCCCGGTATTTTCATAATAGTGTTATACATACCCCCTGTATACATTAGTTGGGAATACGAAGTTCGAGAGGCGCTGATTACAGACCGTCACCCCTTGTATAAAAATATTATGGACAGAGTTCTGCGCTGTCGCAATATATATTAACCGCTACTCTTGGTATATTTTGACAATTTGTTTTTGATTATGACTGACATTGACTTTAGCAAAATAGATAAAAATATGTAATTTCATTTTACATTTTTCGTTTGTGGATGCAATTTTTCGTTATTTTTCGACTTTTTACCTTAATTTTTATGGTGTGTTTTGCTAAATTATGACCAATCGGTATTTTGTGCGTTTTGATGAAAAAGAAAACAATGTTGTGTTGGTGGGTGCGAAGACTATGTTAGCAAGCGCCATTGCCTTCCCAAACGAAGCAATTGGATGAGTGGCTAAAAATATTTCGCCCTAAAAACTGGCTAACTTTGAAGAAAGACGAAATTTAAGTTAAATATATAGTGTGTGATTTGAACCAGGACAGAGTTTAAAATGTTTAGTTTTAAATTTTAATATTTAGAAAACAAGCGCGGATCTAGGTCAAAATCAAGGGGGGGAAGGGTTAAAATCGACGATATTTTTTGTTAAACTTTTTTTCAAGGGGGGAGGCGGTAATTTTCCTTTTTTCCCTGTAATTATTAACAAAAAGTGCATATTTTTTATTCTAGGGGAATAATTACCACGTTACCCCACCTCGAATCCGCGCTTGGAAAAACATAGTTTATTTCACTATATTTATATACAGGTCCGGCATAATGATCTCCCACATTAAAAACGCCATTGTAAATGCTATTTAGATTTTTTTTTCTACTGAAACTCTATTCTATACCATTGGTTTTTATTAAGTTTTGAAATTTACAGAGTCCATGTGGCGGCCATTTTTTTCGATACACATTTAAAGCTGATTTCTGAAAGTTTCACTCGTACAGTAGCTTAAAAGCGATATACTTTACTTTAATTTAAAAAGCTTACGTAACATTTTTTTTACCACCCAAATATAATATAATAATGTTTAATTTAAATACATTTGTACACAGTGGCGTATATACGGGGTGGGGGCGGGGGACCCGGGCCCCCCACGAAGCTAAGATTTTTTTTTGATATTTTCCACCTATTTCATGAATACAAACATAAAATAGCATAAAATACGACCTTATGAGGTCTCGGCCCCCTAGAAACTGTCTCGGGCCCCCCCGAAACTTGTTCCTATATACGCCACTGTTTGTACATCACATAGCTAAAAGAATCAGGCACACCTCTAATGGGATTTCTGTAATCCGTCAAACTCCATGAAGTTTTGGTATGTTGTAGATTGTACCTTTCTTATAAAAAGTTCTCAGGGGCCCAACTCAAATTAATGACCAGTTTTTGAAATACAGGGTGTTAAAAGTGATAATGTCCAAGAAGCATAATGGCTCTTTAGACGGCTTCTCCAAACATATGCGCAATGTTACTATTACATGTATTTACGATTTATTTATTATTTTTAATCTGTACCTTTAAAACATTCTCTACAGGGTGTTTAAGTAAATATTATTCGAAAGTGATAATGAGAAACAAGCGTTAGTGTGTTTTAGATTGAATCTTTCGTATAAAAAGTTTTATGGGCCCAACTTAAATTAATGTCCAGTTTATAAAATAGAGGGTGTTAAAAGTAATAATGTCCAAGACGAATTATCTTTAGACGGATTTTCCAAACACTTATGCAATTTTACTGTTTCATATATTTACGATTTATTTATTATTTTTAATCTGTACCAATAAAACATTATCCACAGGGTGTTTTAATAAATATTAGTCAAAATGTTTACTGAGAAACAAGCATTATAGCATTTTACAGGGCACGGTACAGATGTACAAAACGCTTAAATATTTTTTAATATTATTTAAATTACATTTGCCGAAACACCCTGTATTAAATACATAATAAGTCAAGAACCATTAAAAAACTAATAACTACTCTCTCTATATGTAATAGTAACATTTCGTATATGTTTGGAAACTCCGTCTAAAGAGCTATTATGCTTTTTGAACATTATTACTCAACACTCTGTATTTCAAAAACTGGAAATTAATTTACGTGGGCCCATCATAAGAACATCTGATCATCAAGTTTCAGTCTACAACATACTAAAGCTTGTTTCTCAATAAAACCTTCGAGTAATATTTACTTAAACACCCTGTATATAATGTTTTACGGGTACAGATAAAAATAAAGAATAAATCGTAAATGTGTGTAATAGTAACATTGCGTATATATTTGCAAAACACTTCTAAAAAGCTATAATGCTTCTTGGACATTATCACTTTCAACACCTTGTATTTTAAAAACTGGTAATTAATTTAGGTTGGGCCCATAAGAACTCTTGATACAAAAGGTTCAACCTAAAACACAATAACGCTTGTTTCTCATTAACACTTTCGAATAATATTTACTTAAACACCCTATACGGTTTTAAAGATATAGATTAAAAGAAATTAATAAATCGTACATGAAATAGTAACATTGCGCATATGTTTGGCAAAGCCGTCTAAAGAGCCATTATGCTTCTTGGACATTATCACTTTCAACACCCTGTATTTCAAAAACTGGTCATTAATTTGAGTTGGGCCCCTGAGAACTTTTGATAAGAAAGGTTCAGTCTACAACAAACCAAAATTTCGTGAAGTTTGACGGAGTACGGAAATCATAAGTGCATTGCATAAGTTTATATTTTTCATTAAAAAACAATTAAAAAAGTTTCCGTTGATAGAAAAATACTATATTTGCATTATATTATGTGTAAAGCATTGTAATAATTAAGTTAATGTATTCTATGCACTAATAAAAAGGAATTTTCTGCAGAATATTCGTCAAAGAGCCTTTTTTTACTAGGAAATTATCCTCTCAAGGAAATGTATGTACCTATATCAATGGAAAACAAACTTCTAAACCTTAGATTTAATTTAAAAAAATTCAACCTTCCTTTTTATTGTTGCTAGTAGCCATTAATAAAAAAATTCTTTGATTGGGCATCCTTACTAATTGGTGTTTATAGAGTGTTTTTAGGCACATTGAGCGTTGACACAAAATAACTCATTCTTATCAGCGCGCAAAGTTTAAATTTAACACTATGTATTTAATTGACGAGTAGAATGGATTTTTTGGTGTTAAAATTCAATTTGATAAAAACTTTTCAAAACACCATATTATAAGATGTAGCTTGATTGGAGAACGATTGCATTGATGGCTATGAGCATCCGGTATACAATAAATTGAAAAGCCACCCTGTAGCTTAGAGACAATCTGCGCAAGCGTTATATTGTTTCAAATCCCCCTGTAAATGTTTAGTACGGAATACGAAGTTAGAGAGGCGCTGGTTTTTCCACGGCACCCCGGTATACTGCGCCAATTGAGTAATAAAACTCCCACCGTGTAAGTGTCTGGTCTATCTCTGTCATTCGTCTATGGGCTCACTTCTATTTCTCTCTTTCTCTAAAGAAATAGAAATTAGCTTGTCTAACGAACTGTCACGACTGTTTTTCGATCCAAGATGGTTGCCATAGGACAAACAAAGCGTTTTTCCATAAGCCGCAATGTTAACAAAAACGTAATTTTTGAAAAAAGTGAAACGATTTAATTTACAACAAAGATGCTGTTTTAAGTATTGACCCTTTGTACACAAGGGAAAAATGCGTTTTTCTTAAAAAAAATCAATTAAAGCCAGTAAATCTCAAATAAAAGGGACCATGTTTTGTTCAAAAAGTCAGGTTATGTTTTTATTTACTTTTGTTTTTTTAAACTTTTTTTCCAGTTTTTTACTCAGTTTGAATCATTATTATTAGTTTCTATGCTGTTATGAATTGTGGCAGCTGGGGAAATCTTGATAATGTTAGTTTTGATCAAATGCCAAGTATTTTGACCTTAAAAAGTCATCTTGATTTAAATGAACTAGGTATCAGCTCAAAGAAGGGAAAAGAAAGTGGATAAGTGCTCTATTACCTGACTTAACAGAGGATAAATTTAAATATTCGAAAGTTTTTTGTCACGTTTGTTTTGGATAAATGTGTAACTGCCATTTTGGCAACATTTTCTATTGGCATCTTTTTTTGTGCTTGAGTGGACCTTTTGCAGAAGTGTAACATAGAATTGTGTTAAACAGTAAGAAATATTTCACTATGATTTTTTTACTATTCTAGGCAAGCAACTTTCAAAACTAGAATACAGCAATGCAAATATAGATTTACTATTTGACGATATTTTTCTGCAAATTTGAAGAAAAATTATACCAAGATTTAGATGGAAAGGTCCTGAAAAAATTACATTTTAAACAAAAACAAACTTTGTACCATCAACAACTGATTTTTACTGAACAGCTGATTTTCATCGAACAGCTGATTTTGACTAAACAGCTGATTTATTTTGACAGAAACAGCTGATTCATTTAGAGAGGGATCAGCTGATTCATTTTGACAGAAACAGCTGATATTTTTTTAGAGTGATATCAGCTGATGTATTTTAATAGATATCAGCTGAGTCCAGGGGAGATTGATCTAGACAGAGGAACAGCCTTCTCTCTTTGTGTTGCCAACGGTTTAACACGTAGTTTGCATTTCTTCCCTTTGGTGTTCTGTGATCAAAATAAGGGGTATAAAAGCTCACTGAACCGTGAACCGTGCCGCAAATCCTTTATCTATGATAAGGGGAGTTCTGTGGGTGATTCTACTTTTTGTAAACAATTACGGGACCCCGTTTGGACTGTGCTCCTAGGTCTAAAGTTCAATTTTCTGTTATATAGGTAAGAAACCCATGACAAAAATTAATATATTTATTTATTTAATTTATTAGAACTCAAAAAGACAAACCAATCATCATAGACAACATGTTCTTTTCCTAATTAACTCAAAATTCAACAGTGTAAATTTTTTATAAAATATTTAATAACGTAACAAAATCAAACTCCACTATTACTCCTAAAACAAACATACACAGCTATCACACCAGAAAATATCAAATCCATTAAACATATAAAAGAACAACTTTAGCTTTAAAAAATCCATTAACACAATGCATCAAATCATTTGAAAATTTACCACCAGAATTTAAAGATCACAAATATAACTCCTGATTTATAAGTTGCCGTTCGTTAAAGTTGGGCAAAGTTCGACCTTGCCGTTCGCAAAAGTTGGAGATAATTCATCTTTATCTTTCGCCGTTCGAGATTCGTAGTCGGCCACGTACGTCACACTTAGTTGGTTTATTCTTTTATTTTCCTTTTATTTTTTTTTCTTTATGATAAAAGCTAAGTCAGAAAAGGTTAGAGGCTATTATGAATGGCAACTTATAAATCAGGGGTAAACCTTTTGTTGTAAAATTAAAAAAACATTTCAACCATAGAAACAAAACAATTAACTATGTAATGATCTCATGACACTGTTTGTTCACCTTTTAGATTTAAGATAATTTAGTTTAGTAGTTAGTTATTTTGTACCTGTTTATAAAATTAAGTCCAAAAACAAATACTATATTAGGATAAGTGTTAGTATTTCCAAACCAAAATGTATATTGCGATGAGATCAGTTCTTTAAGAACTGATTAGGAGTTAACCTTTAGTTAGAAAAATGTATGTGTATATAACTTTTTCTAATAAAGTTGTTTAAAAAAAAAATATATATATCTTTATAGCTTATGTGGTAAGTAAATCTTCAGGTACATAAGTAACTTATTATACAAACAAGTGAGATCAGAGTAAAAATTTAACATTAGCTACTTAATAATACAAAACACTTCTTATCTATCTAAAAGCTAATAAGTGATTCCTGCATTTAAATGTGAAAATTTTTAGAGTTTTTGATTGTTGCCATTTGTCAGATGGGTTTTGTGAATGCTTCAATATGTTGTCATCATAGGTAGAGGTGGGGGAATATACCTGAATTACTTTAAGTGATGTTCTTTTCATTTTGAGTGTAAGATAGGCAATGCGATCTGAGATTCCTTTAATAGTATGGATCTTCATTACCTTTATGATATAATAGATTACCGGTGTTCAGTTTTATTCAATTTTCTGATTTTCATTGGGTTGCCTATAATGTCCCATTTTATCCTTGTCAGTTCTTCCTCCAGTTCATCTATTTTCTTGTCGGTGTTCATTGACCTAATGTTATATGTTCTGATTGTTAGTTTTACTAGTTTTTGTTTTGTTTTTGTGCATTGGATGCTTTTTCTCATAAGCGAATTTTTGCCTCCCCCAGATTTCGTGAGGCAGACTATAGAGGTGTGGGATTCAGAGAGTTTCCTTCCCACCTGGGGACCAATTCCTTTTGTTTTCAAACTCGCCATGATTTTTCCCATTGGGGGGTATTTGCATTAAAACATCACTAAAAATGTTAAAAAGGAAAATTCTTTTCGTGAGATCTTTGGAACCCAAGTTTTTACCACATATATAAAAAAATTTTATACTGTGATCTTCCATTTTTTTTTGAATAATTTATTTTTACAGTAAAATATTTAATTTTTGTGCTTTAAAAGCATCTGTTTAAAAATACTTTTAAAATGTTTTTTCACTGTTATATTAATTTTGCTGTAAAATGTTTAAACTTTTAATAATAAATTAAATGTTCTTTAAGAGTGCCTTTTTCGAAATGTTATCAAAGGGCAGTTCTTCAAAAAACCTGTGAAATGAACTTTAATTTTTTTTGAAAAATAAAATAATAAAAAATAAGGTTTTTATTGTCTTTTAAAAAGAAAATGCTTTAATATTTTGCATAGAGTATGTTTCCTAGAAAATAAATTTATATTTTTGGAGAAAAAGTAAAAACAAAAAAAAGTGATTTAACAAAGCTGAGGTTATGTTAACAAAGCTGATAAATTACTCAGAAAATATATGTAGTGAACAAATTTTTCTTAAAAAAGTCAAAACAAAACAAAAAAAACTACTTTTTATCAAAAAACACAACAAAAATAGAAAAAAATTAAAAAAAAGTATATTAACAAAACTGAGGTCAAGTTAACAAAGCTGATAAATCACTGAAAATATATAATGCAAAGCTTATTGTATTTAAATTTCTCATAACTAAATTTAAAAAACTACTACTACCAAATGAACAAAAATAATTATAATGAACAAAAAACCTAAAACCTATTATTTTCAAATTTTTAATCGATTCTTAAACCACTTAAATCTTAAATGAGCAACAATATAAAAAGTTAATCTACAGATAATGGTAGATAGATCGTTTGATGCTTTCGTTGGGAACTTGTTGTGTGAAACCAACAGAAACAACTATTCTGAGGGAAAATACTCCTACCGGCATTGAATTATACTGATGGTTTGATGGTTTCGTTGGGAGCTTGTTAAAACTGTTTGGTTTTCACTCTCTCCAACGTCGATCACAAGGATACGAATGATCCCCATCTGGAACACGTTCTGACAATCAGGAACAAGTGATCCATGCCAATCCACGACCGGTTTCGGCCTTTTGGGCCATCTTCAGGTAAATGTAGGCGATAGCTCCGTGTAGAGCATAAGTTGTGTGAAACCAACAGAAACAACTACTCCGAGGGAAAATACTCCTACCCGCATTGAATTATACTGATGGTTTGATGCTTTTGTTGGGAACTTGTTAAAACTGTTTGGTTTTCACTCTCTCCAACGTCGATCACAAGGATACGAATGATCCCCGTCTGGAACACGTCCTAACAATCAGGAATAAGTGATCCATGATCCCCATCATACATTCTGTAGATTTTGCTTTTTTTTCATCTGCACCTTTTTTTGTGTCTTTCTTTTTTTTGCCATTTTTCTAGAAATCAAAAAATTTATGTTTATAAAAAAGTTTATATGTCAAAAAAATTTACCTATTTTTTAAGCTTTTATAAAATACACTAAAAAGTAGAAAATAATTTGTTGGCTTCGGATATCATAATAATAAAAGCGATGACCGCCTTGTAATAATTTTGACCATGATTTTTTGATAAGATATGTTATTACATTTAATTATTATTGTTTGAAAAAATGTTAATTCACTATAACTAGCAAAGAAATGCAATGATAAGTTAACCCAACCCAACCTGACCCAAGCTACCGTTCATTGACTTTTTGTGTAAACTAAAAGGGCCTTATAATTGACCCCAATAATTCGAAAATACTTTTATTTTTTTGCTACCTTTAAGCTTTTTTAGTAAATTATAATATAATATTCAACTTTGTTAACACATCCTCAGCTTTGTTACCACCAGTATTAACAAAGCTGATATTAACAGAGCTGAGGAATCTATTCAAATTTCCCGCCTAACTCCTTGAAAACAAAATGTTGGGATCTGTTTTTTTGCCCTGTTTTTTATTACGTTTTGCGCATTATTAAGTCAATTTAAGACATTTTTTGTATTGTCAGGAACTTGACAACAAAGTTGAGAAAGTTTGTTTGTCACTTACCTGTTTTGTCACTTCAAAATTAAAAAAAAAAAAACACCAACACTTCACAGCGTCCACCTACTTCTTGACAGCGAAGAATGTGACTAAAGGAAACGAAACAATGCAATGGCGGCTGCTTGTGTTGCCATATATGGATTTTAGTGCGATTTAAAAATTGGTAACAAAGCTGATGCAAAGAGGGTGTGACAACGATATTATTTTAAAAAAATCAGAGTGTCTTTTGTTGAATATTATTATTTTGGCTCAAAATAGTTTTTTTTGAGTTGATCTTGTTAGAACTTAACTATATTAATGTAAATCATTATCCATAACTTTAAAAAATAAGTCGGAATGTGCTCACCTTGGGGTTGTGACATTAACAAAGCCTGAGACCTCAGCTACTGTTAATACAGCAAAAATCCTTAATAATTAAAATATATATTTTTTTTTGGTGAGGTAGCAGATTAGATTGCATTTTATCCTATTTTAAATTAAAAAGTAGGTTTCTGCTTCAAAAAATGAGATATTCAGGTTTTCTGAAGAACTGCCCTAAAACGTTTTTTGTGAATATTTTATTTTCACAGTAAAATAATTGTTTTTTGTTATAGTAAAATAGAAGTGCTCTTAATGTATGTGTTCAACTATATTTTTTGACAATGACTTAGATGTACAGGGTGTCTCATTATATTTTTCCCACCATTTTAGACCATTAATAAATGATATAGGAATATAAAAGAAATTGTGTTTGAATTCGCGAAATTTTTACTTTTAAATTGCATCTTGACTTTATTCCTGATGCTTACCGTATTTGACAGGCGGTCAAATTTATAGTTTTTGTAAATTGGATGCTCCTTATATTATTTAATTAATAGATTAGGCTTGGAATATACTTTCCAAAAATACCCCATATGTCGCAGTTTTGATAAATAGTTTCTGAAATGTTAGCGATAAATTTTTAAATGATAAAAAAATAACATTACCACTTTTGTGTTAATTTCAGTGTCCTTATTTCGAACTATGTTAGTCCCCATGTATAAACAGTGACAATGACAACTATTTTTTTTTTAAATGACGCTCAAAATGACAACCAGTAACGACAACAAAGTCACTGTTGATACATAGGGACTAACATAATTTGGAATAAGGATACTAAAATTAACACAAGAGCGGTACTGTTATAATTGCTAATATCTCAGAAACTATGGCTCTATCGTTAGAGAATTAACGATAGAGCGATAATATGTGACAAAGAAACACTAAATGTATCGGCTGGAATACCACAAGGGTCAATCCTTGGGCCATTGCTAAGGAATATGTATTATGATTCAGTTCTAAAACTTAGACTAGAAGAAGGAGTTACAGCCACGGGTTACGCAGATGATCTAGGTCTTACAATTACTGCAAGGAATAAAACCAACTTAACAGAAAAAGCAAACGACGCACTCAAAAAAATAGATAGATGGATGAAACATAATAAATTAGAATTGGCTCCAGAAAAAACTGAATCAGTCATACTCTGTGGAAAAAGAAACCGAAAAAATGTAAAGTTCAATTTAAATGGAACTGAAATTGTTAAAAAAAAAGGCAAATATGCCTAAAAAGGCAATTAGATATTTAGGAATAATGATTGGAGAGAATATGTCATTTGGAGAGCATGTTAAAAGAATAATACAAAAAGCATAAGAAAAAAACCACCAATATCAATATATTAATGACAAATAAGAAGGGACCATCAAGCAAAAAGAAAGCTGCTCTATGGTGTAATACAATCCACCTTGCTATATGGTACACCCATTTGGGGAGAAATGTTAAAAAGAGACAAATACAAAAACATCCTAATTAAAGTGCAAAGGAAAGCGATACTAAGAGTAGCAAATGCTTACCGCACTGTATCAAATGAAGCTCTACAGGTCATAGCAGGAACACCGCCTATTGACCTTGTAATAGAAGAAAGATTATTTTTAGAAAGAAAAGGCAACACAGAAGAACAGAACGAGAGAGAGCTAAAAGGTTACACTTGAAAAATGGCAAGAAAGGTGGGAAAAAGATACCGGAAAAGCTGTTTGGACTAATACCAAATATAATAATAATAATATAAATAACGCAGATTTTAACAAATCATGGGTGCTTTAAAGTATACACAAAACGCATAGAAAAAACAATAAGTGATAGATGTATGTACTGTATGGGCATAGGCGATGCAAACCATACACTGATTCATTGCCCAAAGTTTAGAGAAAAATGAAACAGTATGCTAGAAGCCTTATATATAGACCAAGGAAACATACTACCAGAACAAATCATAAATGAGATGCTAAAAAACAAACATAATTGGAAGGTAGGTAACCAATTTATTAAAGAAATAATGGATAATAAAAGTAAAGATGAACACTCAGAACAAACAATAATACTATAGTAAAATAGAAATTGTTTGATACCAAACGGCTTCATAGCATTGAAGTATTGCTAGAAGTCTTCAAAAGAAGTTTTAGTCAGTAATGAGAGTAAAGGAGCACGACAAAATAAAGTAACAAAGAGAAATTAGATGATATGCACGAACTCCTAATCGCCAGAGCGGAAGGGAGATGTAGTGACTACACAGAAAGACTACTGTGCCACCTGATGTAATGTTTAGAAAACGGTTCCGGGGGCACATGCATTTCAAAGGGACCACTTGTTTTCAGTGCTTGCACTGACTACGCCCTTAACAAACAAAAAAAAAGAAAGAAACTATGGCTCTAAACTACGGCATATCGGGTATTTTGGACAATATGTTCCAAGCCTAATAATTAATTAAATAATATAAGGAGCATCCAATTTACAAAAAATAAGCGCCTGTCAAATATGGTAAGCATCAGGAATAAAGTCAAGATGCAATTTAAAAGTAAAAATTTCGCGAATTCGAACACAATTTCTTTTATATTCCTATATCAATTATTAATGGTATCAACGTTAAAATTATAGTACCTTTTTTAAATGGCATAAGATGATAGAAATAAAATTTCGGACTTCCATTGTCTTTATTTATTTTAAAACACGACGTTTCGGTTAGTAAGTATCTCTAACCGTTATCAAGTGTAAACTAAACAATCTAGTCTCTAGGCTACTACTTATACTACTTGGTGTGCAGTCAGGTGTGACGGCCCGCCCCCTTTTTAATCGTAAGAGTCAAGAGCAAGAGTCAAACCAAAACTATGGCTACGATACATGGATGACACATTTATTATATGGCCGGAAAATGATGGCGAACTACAAAATTTTCTACACCATTTAAACGGTATTCGACCAACAATCAAGTGCACCATGGAAATTGAAAAAGATTCGGCCTTACCTTTTTTGGATGTTCTTGTCAAACGATTAGACAGAAACATTCAAACCACTGTATATAGGAAACCTACACACACGGGACAGTACCTAAATTTTAAGTCTAATCATTCTGTTGCAACAAAACAAGGAGTTATAAGAAGTTTGTATTTAAGAGCCGTAAATATTTGTAGTAATAATGAAGAATTAACCACAGAAATTAACAACATTAAAAAGGACTTACAACAGAATGGTTATTCCGAGAAATTAATAAACTCAACGATATTTAAAATTAAAAACAAACTAAATGTACCAAATTCTCAAAATAATAATCCGTTAGGTGTTATTAACATTCCATATGTTCAAGGGATTTCAGAAAACATAAGACGAATAGCTAAACACTATAATATAACAACAGTATTTTCTTCGGGAAATACGATAAGAAGTTTTGTAACTAAAACAAAACCAGACAATCCCTCAAATAATAAGGAATGTATTTACCAAATCCCGTGTGAGTGTGGTAAATCATATGTAGGTGAAACGAAACGCCCTCTTCAGGTTAGAGTAAATGAACATCTAAAAAGTACCCAATTAGGGGATATTGAAAAATCCGGTTTAGCAGATCATGCATGGTCAAATGATCACAGGATTCAGTGGTCAGAAGCTAAAGTTTTACATAAGGAGTCGCATTGGCGAAAACGAAAGTTTATTGAAGCTGCGTTTATAATGCAGAATAAAGAAGTTTTCAGTCAACCAAGCACGGACATACCAAACATATGGAAACCACTCCTTAAGGAAAACAGGCGTCTTACGATTAAAAAGGGGGCGGGCCGTCACACCTGACTGCACACCAAGTAGTATAAGTAGTAGCCTAGAGACTAGATTGTTTAGTTTACACTTGATAACGGTTAGAGATACTTACTAACCGAAACGTCGTGTTTTAAAATAAATAAAGACAATGGAAGTCCGAAATTTTATTTCTACACAATCATTGTCTACGAGTTTCAAACAAAGCATAAGATGATGCTACAAATCCTGTACAAAAATGTTGCTTTTCTAACACTCTCCAATAAATATAAATGTGTGCTATCCTGAATTAGTAAAAAATAAGCACAAAGAACGCGGACTTACAAAAGAATGAAAACGCGGACTGACATAGAAAATAATGAAAACGCGTTGATCAATAAAATTATTATGAAACTAGGAAGACCCACATTTTAAATAGATCGTTTTCAAACAGCTGATCGGTTGTCCTCCACGGTTCATTTTATTTGGACTTTGAATGGCTGAAATATCTTTGTCAACCAATCAGAGCCAGAGAAAAATAAATCCGCGCGGATAATAAGCTTAAGGGGCCTACAGACACGCGAGCATTTCTTGAGATTAGTACGCGCGAACTAATCTCTGCATACATGTACGTTTGGTGGAATTGCCTACACACACGAAGACAAAACTAAACGTTCTAAACATAAACACGATAATAATTCTGTTCCATCAAACAGTTCTACGGTCATAGAACCGTCCAAAAAATCCCAATGCGCGCGCAATGCAGTACAAGGAGTACGAGGACTGTTTTAAAACGGTTCGGGTTAGATGGAACGACCAAATAACTGTCCAAAAACCGAATGCTGTTCGATTTACTTCAGGCACGTGATCATATGCGAGAGAGTTAAATTCAAAATCACGTGACTAAAAGAAAGAGTAGGTTTGGCGTCTGGCTTAAAGATAAATCGAAGGCAACGGATGAATTCGACAGCACGAAATTAAATTTGCACACAGAAAGGATTACACAATTACATAGGATTATCATAATATATTTTTAATATTAGTTCTTTAAAATGCAGATAAAATTACATCAATTTATTTTATACAGGGTGTAACTAAATAAGTGTAAAACATTTAAGGGGATGATTCCTCATCGAAAAAAGATAGGATCTCGGATCTTTCATATAAAGAAACTTTATTGGAGCATCCCTTGTTAAGATACCGCCCCTTAAAGGTCACTACAGACTGCCTAATAAACTAAATATACCAAAAATTAACACGAACTTGCATTAGCACATATTTTTGGGCGAAACTTGTGAAAATATATTTTTTTTTTCTAATATCACAAGTTTTATGTGAAATTTATATATTTATTTATTTGTATTTTCTAATTTGATTTTTATAAAATATTTGTGAAATTACCTACGTATTATAGAAAGCCTTAATATTCACAAGGTTTTCGTGATACTTCTAAGAAGTTAGGAAAATCACATTTTAGTAATGACCTTAATGTCGATGCCTTAAAGCGAATCCTATCCAATCACCTGCTAAACTAGTTTTTCTTTTTCTAAGCAAGCTACCCTATGGTCAGTATAGCTTTTTTTCATGTGGTATACCTACACGATCCGCAGTCCCGTAGTAATAAAAATTAAGAGGCTCTTGCAAAAAAATCAACAGATGCTGCATTTTTTTTTTAAATTTAAAAAATATTTGTATATTTACGTGACTTCCCCGGCATTTTGTCATGTGTTAAAATTGGTTGTAAAACTCAATTTATTTTGAAATTTTTTTTAATTTTTTGGGTTATTCAGTGTTTTTTTGAATGTTCTCAGACAAATGTAAGTTTAATGTAATTTTATGGTATATTATTATCTCAGGTGATGTAAACTAGAAATGTGTGTGTTTTACATACAATTTTTCCGTGCCTTCTAATGCGCCTGTGTGCAATTCTTGTCTTTCAGAGGAGTCCGAAACCAGTTTAGGTTGCTTGATGGAACGGAAAACTGACTGTCCCATAACAGTACAACCTCGACCTGGAACGCAAACAGGATTTTTCGTACCGTTCTATAACCGTCCCACGCTTTGATGGAACGAACTTATTATCAATGCGTTTTGCCTAGACACCGAGAGATTTGCTCGCGGAAATCTTTGAGAGATATTTTAGGCGGATATTGTCTACACACGAAGAGATTAGTATGCGCAAACTTGTACGCGCGTACTAATCTCTAGAAATGTTCGCGTGTCTGTAGGCCCCTTTATAGGTTATATTTTGGGGTTTTTATATTAAACACTGCACAAAACTATGGCATTCTAAGTGTTATTTTAGTTTTTGGTGAAAAAGTTAATACAATACACGGAAATATCTTTAAAATATTAACACTACAGTTAACCTAAAGGAGGAGGCACTAAATACATTGTTTACCGGGACGCGTCAGATGAGTTGAATTTGAGATATGTTGAAGGCCAAACCTTCCTGATATTTTTACCAAAAAAAATTGGTGGGGTCATAGGATTCGTTTTCGAGCTATACTTATTTAAATGCGCGCCACTGAAATATGGAAAAATATGACCTTTTGTAATTTTTTTTTAATAACATATCGCCAAATAAAAACAAAAGAATGATATTAGTCTTATTTTATTTACAAAAGAGTCCTTTTAGGAATTTTATTAATTTTTAACATATAGTTTGCGTCACATACCTACAGAGTGGCTCAAAATAATTTTAAAAAAATACAGGAAAAATACTTGAGATTTATTACGTATAAAGAAAGGGAACTAAAAATGAATAGTCAAAATTAACTTCACTTGCTTTCATGTGAATCGTTTTAACTATTCTAGAGTGATGTTTGCATAATAGGGGATGTTATAAGCTGACAGGGTATTTCAAAAAAAAATTAATTCAACGCATAACATATTTACTAATGGTCTACGAAATAGTGTGTTTACTGGGATGCGTCAAATGAGGTGAATTTAAGATATGTTGGAACCTAAATCTTCCGGATGCTTGTTTAAAAAAAAATGGGGGGTCATCGGTTTCGTTTTCGAGTTATAATTATTTAAATGCGCCCAATCGATCATGAAAAAATGTAAGATTTTGTAGTTTTTTGTTATAACTTCTCGTGAAAGAAAAATAAAAAACCAATATGAATTTTATTTTGTTGAAAAAAAAAAGAGTCTTTTTAAGTATGTTCTCATTTTTGATATATATCTACATAGTGGCTCAAACTATGAATAATTGAAATACAATAATAGTAATAGACTTAATGGGTATTTCAAACATTTTAGAAATTCGCATAACATGTGTACTAATTGGCTATAGAATAGTGTGTGGAAAATGTTTACTGGGATGCGTCAGATGCACTGAATTTGAGATATGTTAGAGCCTAAACCGTCGTAATACTTGTTTCAAGAAAAAGTGGGTGGTGATCGGTTTTGTTCTCGAGTTATACTTATTTAATGCTAGAATATAGGAAATGTGGGGACAAAAAGACAAAAAGGGGCCTACTCACCCTTTTCCGGGGGTTCTGCTAAAAATGTTTAGAAAGCCTGTGAACAAACTTAATTGACGAAAGTTTAAATATCAACTTTTTTTCACTATAAAGAGATAGAAGTTGTAGCGAAAATCCATAAGAGTATAGCTCAAAAACGAAACCGATGATCCCCTCCCCCAATTTTTTATTAAATTAAATCCGAAAAATAATTAAATTCTAATTAAATTTTTATTTTATCAGTCCATGTTAAATTTGAAAGTTTGAAGGCAATTATCTCAAAAACTAATGGATAGATTTTTGAAATTTTTACATGGTTGTAAGGATATTCAAAAGGCCTTCAAAACAAGGTATCACTAGACCCACAATTTTTTTAATAAGCAAATTGAAACTTTGCAAATGGTTTCATTGTAAAAATTAAAGACCCATATTTAAAATATACGTGAAGAAATCATCGTATAAACTCTGGTTTACCAACTTGGAGCTCTTTTGAACATCGCCTTTCCGCGCGGAATAAGTGCAGTTCATTATACAGGCCATCAAACGGCCTATGACTTGTCGTCGTGACAAGTGACAACGAGTTAGTTGATCGATTTTCTGCATTGGGGTCTACTAATAAGGTAGTAAGGCGCTGACTGTGACGTAGCACGGCACCCCGACACAAAATAGGATTCTCGAACGTAACACCATCTAATGTAATCGTGTCAATGACTGAACTTACACATTATTATCCGATTATTTACCATCTCTTTTTAAATTAATGTATTAGTAAGGGCGCCTAATACTCTTAAACAATCATGATATCAATAAACAAACAGTGGTCTACTCGTTTTATTTACTAAACTCACACATTGTCATCCAGCTACTTACTCTCTCTTTTTAACTCAAATTAGTGGGACGGGCGCACTATATCTAAAACAGTCTTAGGATTAGTTTGCAAATAGAAGTATTTATAAGATGTCATTTTGACAATCCATGTCAATCGACTTTCTTCCATCAGTACACAGTGGGCTCGCGGACCTGATTTTTCGCCAAAAAGGGTTCAATTAAATACATACTGAAAATAAATCTTGTAGAGGGAGGTAAGTAGATTTTATCCCTGTACATTTTGATTTCAGGTATGGTAATTTTGCTTGAGATTTCTAAAATTCTATAATAATTTCTTATAAATGTTGGTCAAAAATTTTGCTTCAGTCATCAACCGTATTCTTGACATTTTTATTTTCTTAAAGAGTACATATCTTTCAAAAATTATATTTTAAAATCTGCTGCCACAAGTTGCCCATATGAAAGATATTATTAATTTACTAAAAACGGATTTTTTCGAGAAAAAGTTATATATAGCCAGTCTTAACAAAAGTGCTTGTTTATTATTTTTAAAACACTTTAGGCTAACTTAAACAAATAAAACTAAAAAAATAATATATTAATAAAAAATACAAATAATGTAAAGAATATTCAAAAAATAAAAAGTTAAAAATAAAAAAATTTGAAATGTTCACATATCAAATAAAAAGAAGGCAATCCATAAAAAATACAAACTAAAAAATCTCAAAAACCAAATATTACAGATGAAGTTAACTTTAACAGGTGGATTGTTTATGAAAAAAAAAGGTAAAAAAACTTTTAAGGTAAACGGTTGTATTTTGAATCATCAGCAGTTTACCAAACCTGACTTTTAATAAACTAATATAAAAACGTGGACGCTTTAAAAATATTTATTTTGTTGGACTTAAAAACAACTTTTTGTAGAAAAATTATTCTCAATTAATCATTCTTATCCGCTACAAAGTCAGGGTTCGTATTATTTTCTAGTTTTTGGTACAGCCAAAGAATAATATTGTTTATTTCTTTTTAATATTTTAAATTTTGAGTTTGGTTTTTAGATTTATTATTATGGAAACTTTTCATCTTTTCCAATGCAGCTTTGTTACGCATTACCCGTTGAGCTCAATTTAACCTTAAACAACCCGAAGTACCAAGTTTGACACAAATCGGTTTATAAATAGGATCGTCTATTGGATAAGGATTTTGGGTCCGCCGTGCTAGTTTTGTTTGTTTGAGTAAAAAATAATAAGCGACGTTAAACACCGTAGAGTTCCAAATTTAATCCATATCGGTTCATAAATGTAAACGTGCTCCATTTCTGATCCGCCATGATATTTTTTTTTAGGTTTGAGTCAGAAATCTTAATTATCAGCTTTATACACTCCAAAGCTCCAATTTTGATACATATTGGTTCATAAATAGAAAACTCTGCCCTTTTGGATCTGCCATGTAATTTTTTTTAAAGTTTGAGTTCATAATTATAATTCGATACCTCTTGGTAAATGAGTTTTTTTTTAATTTAAGTCAAAAATAATATTTAGCGACTACTACCACTCTAAAGTTCTAAATTTCATACTTATTGGTTCATAAATAGGAAACTTCGCCATTTTGGATCTGCATTTTGATTGATAATTACTTTTATCTCATTTTAAAACAAAATATTGTTACAAAACCTACTTTTCTAATTTTGGTCAAAAATTAGGTCCGGGAGCCCATTGTGCAACTCTATGAGTTAGACAGCAATAAAAAAATTAGCTGTGCTTTAAAAAGAGATGCAAATGAGTATGTTCCAAAATTACAATTTATGTCGGGGCGTAGTTTGTTAGTGACGTCACGAGTCAGCGCCTAATTGGGCACTTTTTTAAGATTTAGTGGTTATATACAGGGTGACCCGATCTTAAGGGACCAAACTTTACCAGCGTGTTGGGCGTTCAAAAATAATTAAAAAAAGTCTATACAACATAGGTCGAAAAATGTTTTGTAAAGAAAATACAGGGTGTCAAAGTTTTCTTAAAAAAAAAGAAAAAAATTATTATCTAGAAAACTACCTTGGACAACAACTTTAAATTTGGTACAGAATAAAGGTTAATAGAGCTGCATACTTTTCTTTATAAAGCAACAATGTAGGCCCGCCACGGGCGTGCGCACGGGTGGTGACTTTTAGAATTTTTGAAGAAAAAAATGATACGCCAATGGATTTTTTTAAATTTTAAATTATTTTTGAGTTCACTGTCCAATTTAAGTAAAAAAATGTCACCTTACTTTTTTTCGTACAATGCTTCATTGTGGAGAAAAAAATTGAAAATGTTTAAATTTGTTGCAAAAAAAAATAAAATAATTAAGCCAATAAATTTTTTAAATTAAAGAAACTACACAAATAAATGGATAATTATTTATTAATTTAAAAACGCTTCAAAATGGTTGCCCCTCACTTCAATGCATTTAGTACATCTTCGTCGAACTGCTCTGGTAGCAGCAGCAATTTGTGCTGGAGTTATGGCTCTGCAACAAGCTTGGATTGATGCTATGAGGTCATCCCTGTTTCTTGGTGGGTTTTTGTACACCATTTCTTTCAAAGTACCCCAAAGAAAAAAATTTAGGGGGGTGAGGTCGGGTGACCTAGCAGGCCAAGCCGTTGGGCCCCCTCTACCTATCCATCGGTTAGGATAATTATTGTTTAGCCAATCACGCACTTCTATGCCAAAATGGGCTGGGCACCCATCCAATTGGAATTGCATTCTTCTTCGGGTAAGAATGGGTAGCTCATCCAAGTAATTAAACAAATGATTTTGAAGCAAATCCAAAAAAACTTGTGCATTTACTCTGTGTGGCAAAAAAATGGGGTCCTATGAGAGAATTCCCAATTAACCCTACCCACACATTAACACTAAACCTATTTTGAAAATTATCTTCGACCATTGCGTGAGGATTTGCATGTGCCCAAAGGTGGGTATTATGAATGTTAAATATCCCACATCGTGTAAACATGGCTTCAGCCGTCCACAAAATGAATTGTGAAAAGTTTCTGTCAACTTCAATGGCATGCGAAAACCATTCACAAAATTGGATACGCCTTTCTGCATCTCCAGGAAGTAATTCTTGGGTACGCGATAAATGAAAAGCACGTCTACCGTCAAACTTCAACGTTCTTCGGATGATTTCTCTTGGAATGCGCAACTCGTTAGAAGCTCTTCTCACGCTTGTTGATGGGTCGTTGTCAAAATGAGCCAAAATTGCATTCTGTCGTCCTGGAGCATGATTGTTCTCTTGATCTCTTATTCCATGAAAAGTTCCTGTTTGTCTTAAATTCTGGTGTACTCTTTGAAATACTCTCTGATGTGGAAGGCGTCTATTGGGAAATGCTTCGGCGTATAACATTCTGGCTGCACGAGAATTTCCAGATTCAACTCAAAAATAATTTAAAATTTAAAAAAATCCATTGGCGTATCATTTTTTTCTTCAAAAATTCTAAAAGTCACGAGCCGTGCGCACGCCCGTGGCGGGCCTACATTGTTGCTTTATAAAGAAAAGTATGCAGCTCTATTAACCTTTATTCTGTACCAAATTTAAAGTTGTTGTCCAAGGTAGTTTTCTAGATAATAATTTTTTTCGTTTTTTTAAAGAAAATTTTGACACCCTGTATTTTCTTTACAAAGCATTTTTCGACCTATGTTGTATAGACTTTTTTAAATTATTTTTGAACGCCCAACGCGCTGGTAAAGTTTGGTCCCTTAAGATCGGGTCACCCTGTAGAAAATAGTTCGATATTGAGGTTTCGATCGTCTAAATTACACAAGCTGACCTCCGTGCGGTGTTTCTCTTTTTAAATTAAAAGTTAGAAGATGAACTCTGTTTAGGACACAGCTTTGTGAAACGAGTTGACTATATGAATTCAGCAGACTCATTTTGTAAGAAATTTTAGTTGGCTTTTAAAACTTCAGGTTAATTTATTTTTAGTTTAAAAAATGTTTGCGTTGAGACTAAGCTTAAGGCGAAACTGCCATGGCCAGTTGAAGAATTTTGTGACAAGAACTTTAACAACTGAAGCGCCTCAATATCACGAGGTGTCCATTCCAGTTCCCTGGGGTGAGATCAGAGGGAAATGGTGGGGACCCAGAGATACCAGACCCATTTTAACTTTGCATGGGTGGCAGGTAAGTAATAGTCATTTACCTAACAAGTGCGGAAAGCGATACTACTACCGCACGCGGCAACTGTTCGGTAGGTAATAGTATATTTCCTAACAAGTGCGTAAAGCATCCTAGAAGATGTTTTTAAAAACTTAGATTGGAAAAAAATATTCATCAAAGTAAGCGGACAATACTTGAACCACCTAAGATATGCTGACGATATCGCCTTAATAACAGATAAGAAAGAACAACTGCTAAAAATGCTGAAAGAACTGGATACAGCAGCTAAAAATATAGGCTTGAGTATGAACTACACTAACACACAATTAGAGGAATATACAGGGTGTCCCAAAAGTCCGAGTCCACCCAAATATTTTCTGAACTATTGAAGATAACTGAACCATATTTGGCAGTCATCAATAACATCAAGAGATCTATTTTATGGAAGGGCGGGTGTGTTGTCCCTACATAAGGAAGCGGCATGGGGGCGGTCAAATTTAATTTTTTAAACGGAAACCCCTATCTAGTGACACCTCGTTTTAAATGTCTTTGAAAAACTAATATTTTGACGTAACTATCGCTTGTCTACGTCAAATCTGTCAAAAGATATGGCCTGCCAAACCTAATTTTTTTAGTTTTTTTTTTTAAATTAACAAGTTTGTTGTTTTTAAACAAAAACTCTATTTAGGGATATCTTGTTTGAAAGGTATTTGAAAAACCAACATTTTGGCGTAACTGTCTCTTTTCTGTGTCAAAAATGTCAAGATCTATCGACAATCATACTTTTAATTTTACTATAAATTTCACAAGTTTTGTCGAACCATAGCTTGTTCAAAAGGTCTTTCAAAAACTGACATGTTGACGTAACTGTCACTTGTTTACGTCAAACATTTTTTCTAAATTAAATTGTTTAAAATGCCATGATCAAATAAAGATAACGTCGAAATACTTTTTTTTAACGGCAAACAAGATAATATAGGGAAACTAAACGACTTTTCAACAATACATGTACTGACAGACCTGTTTTTCATAACATAATAATTTCAACCTTATCTTCATTTGATCGTGGCATCTTAAAACACTTCAAAAAAATGGCAGTTATGTCAACATGTTAGTTTTTGAAAGACCATCCGAACAAAACATGGCTAGACAAAACTTGTGAAATTTGTCCAAAATAGTAAAATTTTAAGTATGACAGTCAATATGTTTTGACACATTTGACATAGACAAGAGGCAGATACGCCAAAATGCTGGTTTTTTAAAGACGTTTCAAACCAGATATCACTAAATAGGGTTTGTGTTTAAAAACAACAAAATTCTTAGTTTTGACAAAAACTAAAAAAAATTAGGTTAAGCAGTCCATAGCTTTTGACAGATTTGAGGTAGACAATCGACAGTTATGTCAAAATGTTAGTTTTTCAAAGACTTTTAAAACGAGGTGTCACTCGATAGGGGTTTCAATTAAAAAAAATTAAGTTGACCGCCCCCATGCCGCCCCCTAATGTAGGGGCAACGCACCCGCCCTTCCATAAAATAGATCTCTTGATGCTATTGATCACTGCCAAATATGGTTCAGTTATCTTCAATAGTTCAGAAAATATTTGGGTGGACTCGGACTTTTGGGACACCCTGTACATAGAATATTCATAATATCAGACAAAAAGACGGTCGATGGAACAAATGTATTCTAAAGTCTGAAGACCTTGGGAAAATAAAAGAACTAGGGGAAGACCCCAAATGTGATGGGCGGACGCTTTCAAGAAACATGCAGGAAGTAGATGGATGGACACGGCGACAGATAGAGAAGACTGGAAGATATTGGGGGAGGCCTATGTCCAAAGATGGATCGAAGAAGGCTAAATAGATAGAAAACTTCACAAACCCGAAAAAATAAGAACATTATTTGATGCAGCAGAGATATCACATGGTGTGAGTTTAAATTCATGACTACTAGCAGGACCGGACCTAATGGCACCATTGATTTCAGTACTTATGAGTTTTCGAATTTGATAAATCGCAGTGACTAGCGATATTAGAGACATGTTTTGCCAAGAACAAATATGTCTTTATGGTGCGAAGGAGACTCCAAAAAATAATTCGACATTTATGAGATGATGATAATGACATTTGGATCAACATGTTTGCCTTCGCAATTTGGATATTTTTTTCTTATTGTTGTATTATCATCGGACCATTATGTGTATACCAAATTTTATCCAAATCGGATAACGGGAAGTATGTCAAAAATATATTTTTCTATAGAAGGGGTGGGGGTAGGGGTGGTAGGATATTTCTTTCTTAATATTGTATTGTCATCGGATCACTATATGTATACCAAATTTCAACCAAATCGGATTACGGGATGTGTGTCAAAAACAAATTTTTCTATGGGAAGGGGTGGGGGTAAGGTTGGGAGGATATTTTTTTCTTATTGTTGTATTATCATCGGACCACTATGTGTATACCAAATTTTATTCAAATCGGATAACGGGAAGTGTGTCAAAAACATATTTTTCTATAGAAGGGGTGGGGGTAGGGGTGGGAGGATATTTTTTTCTTAATGTTGTATTGTCATGGGACCACTATGTGTGTACCAAATTTCATCCAAATCGGATAATGGGAAGTGTGTCAAAACGCTTCACAAGATTTGATAGATAGTTAGTTAGATAGTTAGACAGAACATCTGAAGCTAAATAAAAGCTTGTAATAAAAAAATAGACACTATGTTGTTGACTATCTAGATTCTTTCCACACACCAGAGGATGCTTTAAAATTGTCACAGAAGAGTACAACAAAAATCAGGGTTTGAACTGACGAACTGACTGAATGGTCAGGCAACTCAAGAAAACAGAAATCCATGAGGTATCTTAATAGAAACCTACAAAAGGACTTGAATCTATCAGACACAAAAACTCAACGCATCCTAGGTTTAGTCTGGGACGCAATCATTTATATTTAAGTTGAATGAAAGTCTTTTCGATCAGTATTTTTCGAATAGACCGACAAAATGTGAAGCCCTAAAAGTCTAATAATGTCAGTTTATGATCCATTATTATTAATTGCGAACTTTTGTGTTTACAGGAGGACTAATTATTCAACATGTATGGAGAAGTGATATATGGTGGGATTAATATATATTCAATTCAATTCAATTCAATTTATTTACTGTTTTAAAGGAAATACAATATTATTCCTATAACAGGGGTCTCCTAATCTAGCACTTTAATTTGGTTAAGCCTAACAAAAAAAAATGATTTTAATAAATGAGAAAAAGCAGAACACTAAAAAAAAAATCTGATAGCAAGTTAATGTATAACAAAGTTTAATCAGATATATCCTAACCAGTTAAATTTCTTAATTGACAATGTAGTGGTAAAATGAAATAAATACATTACAGGTGTGAATTAAACATTACAAGTCAGAAAAGAGCAAGATAAAGATTCAACATAAATAATAAACCACTTATATTTCAAATATTTGTTGACAAACACTGCTGGACGAAAATACTCAAGCCGCCGCTCGCGCTTCCATGCGAGTATTTTTTCAGTGCATGTGAACAGGCAATATTGTAGTTTGCAAGGCAATCGGGCGGCGATCCAATGTCGTTCAACAACCAGGTCTCTGAGAGACATAGAATATCCATATTGTTATTATGCATGAGCAAATCGTTCAATCGATTAAAGCCTTGGAGGTTCCAAAATACGATAGAAATAGGAATAAGTTTAGCATTTAGTTTTTTGAACCGCTGCTGGTAGATACATTGGCAGGTTTAGGAATCTTAGAATCCCTTTCTGGTGAATCGCCCACTGTCTCACGAGGTCTTTTGGAGCATAAGTCTTCAGTGACTATTCTAGGGACTTGTTTAATGTATCTTATTGTGAGATTTTCTTCACCTTGATCCTTTCGTCGCGCTAATTCATTACGCAGGTCGTTTAATGTTTTGGATTGCGCAGGCGTCAAATCAGAGCGCAACTTGACATTTTTATATTTTGGGAAGGAATTTAACAGATTTTTGTTACGCAAAATGTCCAGAGCTTCCTCTTTAGTGCTAAGTTCGACCTTTATAAGTCTAGGTTTTGGTTGGTTGGTTTTTCCGATACGGCTAACTTGTATAGCAGTGATTTTGTTGTCAGGTAAAGTAATCTGGCAAATTTCTTTAAATGATTCGGTGGCGTCAAGTGTTTCTTCAAGAGCGCAAATAATAATATTTTTTTCACGACGAGATCTGTCTTTTAGTTCGCGAATGACAGAATCGGTGTTTGTAGGTTCTGTAGCATTTACTGGTTGCAAAGTGGTAAATCTTGACTCAAGGTTTTGACTGCTGACCTTCAGTTGAGCGATTTCCATCTTAAAGCAATTAATTTGATCTTGGTGACTGTCAATAATTGTTGCTAGTTTGTCCACTCTTGCGTTAATGGCAACAATTGAGCTTTTAAGGCTAGTGATTTCAGACATAAGAGCGTCAAAGTGGGTCGTATTGAGTGGAATTGCAGCGACACTATTTTGGTGAGGTGTTGACTGGTGGGGAACGTCGCGGCGGCGGTCGACGCTACACAAGCCTTGCACTTCCATATAGAACCGCGCGATGTAGGATCGGTCACCCATTGCCCACACAGATCATGTGATAAGCCCGAGCATTGTTTACAAGTGCGCTGGTCACACGTGGTTATTTCGAGTGCACAAATATTGCAGGTGGGGGACATCGTTCACCGGTATGGCAGCGTATTGATGCAAATTTGTACAAAACTTGTAATTTAGAATCGATTTTTATCGGGATCAATAATGAATATTTTGTAAAAATGTTTACTCACAGTTTTAAAGAGCTTCAGAGAAACAGCAGGGCACTATTAATTACGTATATTGTTTGGAATTATTTAAAACATCAGCAAAGGATTATAGCAGGAGTAAAACAACGTGCTCTCGCTACGAGTGACCGAACTGGACTCGGATTAATATATAGGTCTTTTTTGTCAAATTTGAAGGCAACTTCACTACTCAAATCAATCTGCAACATAAAAATATTTTTCTTATTGCCCCATTACGATATTTCTTATTACCATACGATAGTCAAAACGAAAGGGTAATAAGAAATATTTCTATTTTGAAGGACTTGTTTATAACATGCAACATTTACCAATTCATAGAACGAACGACTTATTTATTAAAAGTGCAAATAAAGTGTTTCCTTCAGACAAAAAAAAATATTAACTGAAAAGGTTTGCTTGTCAAAAATATGTTTAACAAAAAAGTGCAAAAACTTTCTTTTTTTCAGATATCTCAGAGAAAATGCAAGGGTAGTAAAAAAATATTTCCTATTACCCCTTTTTCTTATTCCACCATATTCCCCGATGTGAAATGAATGGGTAACATACGGGTTTTATTTTTCAAAATCAAATAGTTTACTATTAAACCTTCCAACCATATCTTTTTAAAAAATGTTAGGTATTGTTAATAGATAATAAGTTGGGTCAAAAAAAAAGTTCTAAAAATATGTAAAATCCGCCAAGAACATAAATGATTTTTTGTTTTCCTAAAAAATAATAAATTTGGCCGCGCCTCCCACCCCCCAAATATTTTAAAATTTCAAATTTAAAGTAAGGGGCTGTAATAGTTATAAAATGTATCTTATGTGTCTAAGGATGATGATGATGATGATTCATATGTGTGTGGGCCTTGCAGCCCTTCCACTGCGACCACCAGTGGATCTATTGTGGCTCACTTTTGAGGGGTTTCTCACCACTGTATGCCTAATCCTCCAAAAAGGCCGGCTATCAGTTTGGGTGAGACACTGATCTGAGGTTTACCGAAAGTATTCTGACGTAAACGTGCAATAGCCGGACATTCGCACAGTACATGTCTGACCGTTTCGTCATCCTCCATACAGAGTCTACATTCGGTCTCTTCTGTTAGTCCCATTCTGTGCATGGGCACTCTCAGTCGACAGTGACCCGTATAAAGACCAGTCACTATACGTATCTCCTGTCTGGTAAGTCCAATAATGTTCCTGGCTCTGTTTCTACAAGGTCCTTTAATGAACTCTTTAGAGTGAGCCAGTTCTGGTATATTTATCCAGTATTGTTGGAAGCTATTCTCCATCCATTTTAATATGGTTGATTTAGCAGCATTGTATGATATCCCCAGGGCTGGCTCGGGGGCGAAAAACTCGGCAGATGCCGCTTCCCTCGCTGCTAGGTCTGCGGCCTCATTTCCCTCGTGCCCAGAATGTCCTGGTATCCATACTAATGATACATTGTTAGCGCTACCAAGCGCAATGTGTCTAAGGAACACGAACACTAAAAAAAATCACAAATATTATAATATTTGACCGCGCCCCTAAGCACTTTCCCCTAAATACGTATACAGTTTTTCGCTTGGAAAAGAGATGATATAATATAATCATTCTTAATGGATATAAAAAATGTATTCATCGCTTTTTCAACCCAGAACTAACCGCGTGGAGATAACTGTATACAGTGGCGTGTATAAGGGGGGGCCTGCCTGCCCCCCCCCCCCGAAGCTAACATTTTTTTAGATATTTTCCACAATTTTCATGAATACAATCATAAAATAGCATAAAGTACGGCGTCATGAGGTCTCGGGCCCCCCCGAAACTGTCTCGCCCCCCCCGAAGCTTTTTTCTATATACGCCACTGACTGTATATCGAGTCCCACCCCCACCTCCGCCCTTCTTCCCTGCCCTGCATACTCTTCTATGTATCTATTTAGCCTTCTTCGATCCATCTTTGGATATAGGCCTCTCCCAATATCTTCCACTCTTCCCTGTCTGTCGCCGTGTTCATCCATCTAGCTCCCGCATGTTTCTTCAAATTGTCCGCCCATCTCATTTGTGGCCTTCCCTACTTCTTTTATTTTCCCAAGGTCTCAAGTTTACAATACATTTGTTCCATCGATCGTCTTTCTGTCGATATTATGACTGGCAAATTTCCATTTTAATTTTGCTACTTCTCCTCTGACATCCCTTACTTTTGTTTCATTTCTCATCCAATTATTCCTTTTTCTATCTGTTAGCTTCACATGTAACATTTGTCTTTCCATTCATCTTTGGGTTTTTGTTACCTTATCCATGTTTGATTTTGTTTCTGTCCAGGTCTGGGATCCATAGGTAAGGACAGGAAGGATACATTGGTTATACACTTTCGTTTTGAGTTACTGAGGATATTTTTTATTTTTTAATATGTAGCTTAATTTACCGAATGCTGCCCAGGCCAATCTTACACGTCTCTTGATTTCAGCTGTTTGGTTTTCTTTTTTTAGTTTAAAAATTTGTCCCAGGTATTCCTCTACTTGTTCTATTTTCTCCTGGTTTATTCTGATCGTGATATTTTCATCTGTGTTTATTATGATTTTAGTTTTAGCGTAGTTCATACTCAAGCCTATATTTTTAGCTGCTGTATCCAGTTCTTCCAGCATTTTTATCAGTTCTTCTTTCTTATCTGTTATTAAGGCGATATCATCAGCATATCTTAGGTGGTTTATGTATTGTCCGTTTACTTTGATGCCCCAACGAAGCACCAGATGAACACTTTCATTTAAATGAACCCCATCAAATCGAGGACCATATTAAGCTTACATCACCAAAAGAAATATTAACAGAAATCAAAAATATTAATTCGAAAAAAGCCCCAGGGTATGATCTTATTAACGGGGTAGTCATAAAACAACTCCCCAGAAAAGCTATCGTAAAACTATGCAACCTAATTAATGCGTCTTTTAGGCTTAGGTACGTACCTAAACTGTGGAAAGTTGCAGAAGTTATCATGATTCCAAAACCGGGAAAACCACTCCATGACGTGTCATCTTACAGGCCAATATCTTTGCTGCCAATTATATCCCAGCTCTATGAAAAATTATTGCTTAAAAGAATAAAACCCATCATAGAAAGACAAGAAATTATTCCATCTCATCAATTTGGTTTTCGAGACAAGCATTCCACGATAGATCAAGTACACAGAATTACTAATATAATAGAAAAAGCACTAGAAGAGGGAAAAGTTTGTTCTGCAGTTTTTCTAGATGTAGCACAAGCATTTGACAAAGTGTGGCATGAAGGCCTTAATTTTAAACTAAAAAGGTTTCTGCCAAATCAGTATTCGGATATTTTGGAATCATACATATCTGATAGACATTTTAGAGTAAAACAGGAAGACTCATACTCAAATTTAAGAGAAATTCAAGCAGGCGTGCCCCAGGGTAGCGTACTAGGCCCTTATCTATACTTATTATTCACTTGTGATATCCCAAAGCCAGAAAATTGTCACTTAGCAACATTTGCCGATGATACTGGTTTATTGACGGTAGAAAATTCTATTGAAAAATGCATAGAGAAACTTCAGGATGCAGTCACCCAAATTCACAGTTGGACCACAAAGTGGCGAATAAAATTAAATGAAACCAAATCAATTCATGTTGATTTTAAATATCTAGGTATGACACTTGATACCAAATTGCGCTGGAAAGCACAAAGAAAAAGAAGAAGAACTTGAGATAAGGTATAGAAAAATGAACTGGCTAATTGGAAGGAAGTCCAATTTAACAATTCATAATAAGTTACTGCTTTATAGACAAATACTGAAACCAGTATGGAAATATGGTATTCAACTATGGGGTTGTGCTAAAGAGAGTAACATTCTAGTTGTACAGAGATTTCAAAATAAAGTATTAAGAAACATTGTGAATGCACCTTGGTACGTTCGAAATAGTGACCTTCATCGAGATCTAAAAATCGAAACTGTAGCAGAGACTATAAAAAAGTACGCAAAAAGCCATGAAGATAGACTCCATCGGCATGTGAATGTGGAAGCAATTCAGCTTCTAGACAATACTATGCTAGTTCGACGACTAAAAAGAGTGAAGCCGTTTGAGCTAGTAAACTAAGTGAATTACACATAAAACAAAATAATGCTATAAACACAACACAATTGTGAGTTACAGACTAAACAAAGCGGGGAGAACTGTTGAGTGAACCCTAAGTTTAAATCTGACTTTTCTAGTAAATTAAGTTAAAACAAAATTGCTAATTAGTCTTACTGACTAGATTGTAATAAAAAAAACACAGTGTGTTTGACAAATAAAAAAAAAAAAAACTTCGATGCCCATTTCTTCCCAATCTAAGTTTTTAAAAACATCTTCTAGGGCCTGGTTAAATAGTTGTATCACCCTGTCTGACACCTCCACCTCTTCTTATGTGGATTGGCTTGGTTCCTTCGTGGATTTTGATTGATATTGTTGCTTCGCTATATATATTGGCTATTAAATCTGTGTATCTGTGATCGATTCGGCTATTAATTAAAATTTTTAAAAAACTGCCCATTTTACCCCCCAGGCAGAGGCGCGGCTAGAAATACTTTTTAAAATTAAAAAAAATATACGTTAGCGTTTTTGACCCGTTACACAACTTTTTTTAACTATGACAAATCAATTTTCAAAAAAATAATTTTTTAGGCCTGTTTCGACCCAACTTAATACATAATTAGATGCAGGTACCTTGTTTAAAATTACCTATACAATAATAAACGGTATAAAAAGTTAAAGAATGGATCATCAACACTGCTCAAACTTAGGGTCACTGCATCCTGGAGGCCTGGCACGCCAGGCTTTTAGGATGCAGTGACCCTAGCGTGAACTGTGCAGAGAGCGCCAGCCAAACTGGAATGGCGCGGAAAGTAATAAGTTCGTTCCATCAAAGCGTGGGACGGTTATAGAACGGTACGAAAAATCCTGTTTGCGTTCCAGGTCGACGTTGAACTGTTATGGGACAGTTAGTTTTCCGTTCCATCAAGCAACCTAAACTGGTTTCGGACTCCTCTGAAAGACAAGAATTGCAGACAGGCGCATTCGAAGGCGCGGAAAAATTGTATGTAAAACACACACATTTCTAGTTTACATCACCTGAGATAATAATATACCATAAAATTACATTAAACTTCCATTTGTCTGAGAAAATTCAAAAAACAGTGAATAACCCAAAAAATTAAAATTTTTGTCAAAATAAATTGAGTTTCACAACCAATTTTAACACATGACAAAATGCCAGGGAAGCCACGTAAATATACAAATATTTTTTAAATTTCCAAAAAAAAATTTTGCAACATCTGCAGCATCTGTTGATTTTTTTGCAAGAGCCTCTTAATTTTTATTACTACGGGACTGCGGATCGTGTAGGTATACCACATAAAAAAAAGCTATACTGACCATAGGGTAGCTTGCTTAGAAAAAGAAAAACTAGTTTAGCAGGTGATTGGATAGGACTCGCTTTAAGGCATCGACATTAAGGTCATTACTAAAGTACAAGCTACAAAATGTGATTTTCCTAACTTCTTAGAAGTATCACGAAAACCTTGTGAATATTAAGGCTTTCTATAATATGTAGGTAATTTCACAAATATTTTATAAAAATCAAATTAGAAAATACAAATAAATAAATATATAAATTTCACATAAAATTTGTGATATTAGAAAAAATAAATATATTTTTACAAGTTTCGCCCAAAAATATGTGCTAATGCAAGTTCGTGTTAATTTTTTGTATATTTAGTTTATTAGGCAGTCTGTAGTGGTTTATAGTTTGTGAATACAGGGTGTAACTAAATAAGTGTAAAACATTTAAGGGGGTGATTCCGCATCAAAAAAAGATAGGAGCATCCCTTGTTAAGATACAGCCCCTTAAAGGGGGTACATAAAATGTTCTACTACCAAAAAATGAATTTGGTTTACCCCATGGTTGTAAGGGGTGGAAAACGCAACCCCTAAAATTTATTTCCAATGTAATTTTTTGTCTTATTATTTGTTTTCCATTTAAAAATGTATTTCCGATAGCCTGTTTCATTGCAAATAAAAAATGTCTCTTGGATTTTTGCCCAAAATAAACCAGTTCGCAGCAAAAAATTATTTTACGAACAACTACAGAGATACATCGTCATAAATGTTATGACCCCCTTTAAGGGGCGGTATCTTAACAAGGGATGCTCCAATAAAGTTTCTTTATATGAAAGATCCGAGATCCAATCTTTTTTCGATGAGGAATCATCCCCTTAAATGTTTTACACTTATTTAGTTACACCCTGTATAAATTAAATTGATCTAATTTTATCTGCATTTTAAAGAGCTAAAATTAAAAATATATTATGATAATCCTATGTAATTGTGTAATCCTCTCTGTGTGCAAATTTAATTTCGTGCTCTCGAATTCATCCGTTGCCCTCGATTTATCTTTAAGCCAGACGCCAAACCTAACCTTTCTTTTAGTCACGTGATTTTGAATTTAACTCTCTCTCATATGATCACGTGCCTGAAGTAAATCGAACAGCATTCGGTTTTGGACAGTTATTTGGTCGTTCCATCTAACCCAAACCGTTTTAAAACAGTCCTCGTACTCCTTGTACTGCATTGCGCGCGCATTGGGATTTTTTGGACGGTTCTATGACCGTAGAACTGTTTGATGGAACAGAACTACTAGAAGCAGGGTTCCATCAGGCCCTTCGACGGTCCTAGAACGGTCCGAAAAATCCTAAAGCGCGCGCATGCAGTACGAGGACTGTTTTAAAACGGTTTTGGTTTGATGGAACGACCAAATAACTGTCCAAAAAACGAATGCTGTTCGAATGAGAGATCGACTTACTTCAGGCATGTGATCATATGCGAAAGGGTTAAATTCAAAGTCACGTGACTAAAAGAAAGGGTGGGTTTCGTCGCCTCGCGTGAAGATACAGAAGGGGAGGTGAAGATACATTGAAGGCAACGTATGAATTCGAGAGCACGAAATTAAAGTTGCACACAGAAAGGATTACACAATTACATAGGATTCTCATAATAAATTTTTAATTTTAGTTTTTTAAAATGCAGATAAAATAATTACATTAATGTAATTTATATTCACAAACTATAAACCACTACAGACTGCCTAATAAACTAAATATACCAAAAATTAAAACGAACTTGCATTAGCAGATATTTTTGGGTGAAACTTGTGAAAAAATATTAATTTTTTTTTTAATATCACAAGTTTTATGTTAAATTTATATATTTATTTATTTGTATTTTGTAATTTGATTTTTACAAAATATTTGTGAAATTACCTACATATTATAGAAAGCCTTAATATTCACAAGGTTTTTGTGATTTTATTAATTTTTAGGAAATAGAGATCGTGATACTTCTAAGAAGTTAGGAAAATCACATTTTATAGCTTGTACTTTGTTAGGTATATAGTTATAATGACCTTAATGTCGATGCTTTAAAGCGAAGTTGTTTGATCTTCCGCCAAATCTGGTGTAAAGTTTCATATCCGGTGTTACCCCTCTTCTTTATAAAATGCATAGTTTTTCGAGAAATTTTAAGGTAAGTTTTCTTATTTTCTCATTTGAGGTTAGATTGGCATTTGATAAAATTTGTATTGGTAGTGTCTTTTTAACTTCTTATCGCTTACTTTACGGAACTCTGAATACAGGTTTCCAATGCCTGGTAGGTGCCTTATTTGCCAATGAACTAAGCACAAATTTAGTGTTAATTTTATGTCTATCCCTTTTGTTTGATATTAAGTAAAAGGGGGGGGGGGCTTAATTGATGGGTAAACGAGGGATTACCCAGCAGCGTAATGTACTTTGAATAAATTTATTCCTTAATTTTAAATCTTACCATAATCTAGTACCTATGATTAATGTGGTTATAAGTTGATTTTTTTTTATTGTTTTCAGCTTTTCGATGATATGTGTGACCACTGATAAGCTATATATATACTGCTTTGAAACATACCCTACACAACTTACAACCAAGGCGAGGAGGTACTTTTAAATCATGTCAGATTTTCGTCGAGCTGTTAAAAAGTAGACACTTAAGAATGATTCTCTTCACGAACAACTGTTTCATTATTTATTCACTCATCACTCACCAGAAATGTTAAAAGCAAATTTAAATATACTAGACAGTGTTTGGTTTTGCATTATATTTTATTTTACCAATCAATTAGACTATGTATTATTTCATCAATAGTTAGTCGTTAATTTGTAGCTTTTTTTATAATAATAAAAACCCAGTTAAAAATGTTTTATTTATTGCATTTTATATATCATTTTCAATCTGTTTATATCTTATAAAGACATTGTATGTCTTTATAAAATATTGACTGATTAAAAATTTCAAAAAAAACTTTAAAATTAAAGCAAATTTATTATAAAAGGCGATTCAAATTTCCCGCCTCGCCTGTTAGTTCGTCACTAAGCTCTGCAGTGGGCGCCACAGAGCTAACGACCTGTCAAACAGCCGGAGTTGCCTATCTAATAAAAACTCACTGAACCGCAAATCCTTTATCTATGTACAACGTCGACCTGGAACGCAAACAGGATTTTTCGTACCGTTCTATAACCGTCCCACGCTTTGATGGAACGAAACTAGAATCTCGCTAAAACATAGTTGTGCACGTTCTACGTTCTATTTGCGAGCTTATTTGTATGTAATATTAGTGCATATTATGAAAAGCCCATCACACACAAAAATGCATAGCGCATAGCATGGCGCATAGAAGTTCAACCTTATGGACTTTTCTTACGCAAATCCAATATGGCCGCGGCTATTCGATCGCTGATTGGCTTTGCACCACTATGTGCCATGCTATGCGCTTATGCATTTTTGTGTGTGATGGGCTAAAATAAAAGAAAGGCAATTTCGATTCTACTATACTCTACTACCTATTTCTTTGTTTTAGGACAATTGTGGCTCACACGATCGTCTGATTCCGCTATTAAATAAAGATGTGAGTTTTCTCGCAATAGATGTTCCCGGTCATGGCTACTCGTCACATTTACCTTTAGGAATACCCTATCATTATATGACGTACCAACTCACAGTTAGGTATATTCACAGGTAAGAAATGGGCCTATGATTGATAAATAGTTTTTCTATTTGGGTTGTTCTCTCCAAGTCAAATTTCAATATCTAATATGGCAGGTGACCTTTCTCCAACCTTTCTCATATAAGTATTGTCATAAAAGAGTTGAAGAATCTAATTAGTCTACCAGTGGCGCACCCAGGAATGTGTCTTGGGGGGGCCCCGACAGCTACAAAGCGCGCCCTCAAAAACGTGGCGGCCAAAAAAAAAAAAAAAAGGTCGTCATGTCTTTTCGCAACTACGCCACAGCTTGGGCTTGGGAGGGGCCCGAAGCCTCCTGATGTCAAATTTTAAGGTATTTTTCATGTTTTATCATCAAATATGTGGAAAATATATTAAAAATCTAAGGCTTGGGGCCCCCCCTGGGTGCGCCCTTGAGTCTACTATAAAAATGGAGCAATAATAGGCCAGCGGAATTACCATAATTTAAGGCAAAAAAAAAGAAAATTATTAACAGGACTTGGAGCATTGGAAATTGTATAGCGGCGAAAAACGAAGTTAAAAAAAATAAATGCGTGAGCAGGGGCGTTGCGGGTTAGGTTTGGGGGGGGGGGGGGGTAAAAAGTGGCAAGGAATCGTATTATTGCGATTTCCGGCAAAAGTTGACCTCGGACAAAAAAGTCATATACAGAAAAGTCATAGGCCATGAAAATGGCTAAAACTTTTGTGAATTATATTTTCTACATAACCTCAAAATGTTCGAGAAAAATTTTAAAAACCGCAATTTTTTTTTTGTTTTTATTTTTTATTTTTGCAAAAATAATGTCAGTTTAACAATACTTGGTAAGAGTAGAGCTCTTTGGGTGCTAAATGTCTACAATATTTTACAAACAAAAAAATTAAGTCGTTTTAAAGATATTTGTTTTTTCCGCTCAAAAACACTTTATTTTTAAATGAAATTTCTCCTTCAGAAAATTATCGTATCCAGTTCTGCTGGTACTCAGTATTTGGCACTGAGATATACTTTTTGGCGAAATAAAAAAAGATAATATGTGTCATTTAAAAAAATGTCCAAAAAAGGAAAAAATTTCAAAAAAAAATTGTCACAATATTTTTTTAAGTTACTGTAGTTATTTTAGAAGTTTTAAAACATTTTTTAAAACTGACTACATTACTCAATTTTACGCAAGAAAAATGGTTATTATTATGGCAAAAAAAAATTAATGTAAATATATACATTATGACAAAAATGTTATTTTTTCTAATAAAATTTTTTTATCGCTCTGTATGTTATTTTTAATTTCTTTCTGAGTTTTATCGCCCCCAAAAAGTGCCACCTAGAGCGAAGCACCCTGTCACCCCCTAGATAAGCCAATTTCTATATGTACAGGGTTTGCCCGTATATTTTTACACCAAATCTTAAACGTTTATTTGAATTGGTGGGTGTGCTTTCGGGCTGTTCGGCCGTCGTCGTTGGAAATTCGTTCTCGACGTTTCGCCATCTCGAGTGGATGGCATCTTCAGGAGATGTTGACTGTTTGTCGGCTTCTCGAAGACTGGTGGTTAGTCTGTCGCGGGCGCAGGTTATATACGCTATGGTGGGCGGGGCGTATATCAGAGCTGGTCGGTGATTGGTCACATTCCCTTGATTCAGTTTTGTTATTGTAAGCGAGCCGTTTAGTGTTTTTAAAAACCGGTACCCATGTTCTGTTAATTTTAAGAGTTTCTTCAGATCTGTTGAAGTTCTGCTGGTGTTTATGAATTTCGATTGCTTCTCTATAGAGTCTTGGATAGTATGAAGAGGAGGCGCAGGGAACTTGTGTGTCTTCGAATTTTATTCGGTGGTCTTCATTGTTTAGTGTGTGGTCTGCAACTGCGGATTTTTCCGTATGTCCGAGTCGACAGTTGGCTTTGTGTTCTTTGATTCTTGTGTTTACGGACCGTTTGGTTGTTCCGATGTAGACACTTCCACAGGTACAGGGAATGCGGTATACCCCCGAAGAACTTAGTGGGTTCCTTATATCCTTCGCAGATCTGAGGTGGTTCTCGATCTTCTTAGATGGCTTGAAGATCGTTTTTATGTTGTGTTTTCCCAGAATACGTCCGATCCTATCTGTCACTCTAGGGATGTAGGGCAGAAAGGCTCTTGAAGTAACTTCGCGGCTGCTCAGTCCACCGCTACTGTTACTTTTAGTGCTCGGCTTTGGTCGTATACATTTATCTATGTCGCTTTGAGTGTATCCATTTGCTACGAGGGCGTTTTTAAGATGGTTTAATTCTTTACACTCAAAGCGACATAGATAAATGTATACGACCAAAGCCGAGCACTAGAAGTAACAGTAGCGGTGGACTGAGCAGCCGCGAAGTTACTTCAAGAGCCTTTCTGCCCTACATCCCTAGAGTGACAGATAGGATCGGACGTATTCTGGGAAAACACAACATAAAAACGATCTTCAAGCCATCTAAGAAGATCGAGAACCACCTCAGATCTGCGAAGGATATAAGGAACCCACTAAGTTCTTCGGGGGTATACCGCATTCCCTGTACCTGTGGAAGTGTCTACATCGGAACAACCAAACGGTCCGTAAACACAAGAATCAAAGAACACAAAGCCAACTGTCGACTCGGACATACGGAAAAATCCGCAGTTGCAGACCACACACTAAACAATGAAGACCACCGAATAAAATTCGAAGACACACAAGTTCTCTGCGCCTCCTCTTCATACTATCCAAGACTCTATAGAGAAGCAATCGAAATTCATAAACACCAGCAGAACTTCAACAGATCTGAAGGAAACTCTTAAAATTAACAGAACATGGGTACCGGTTCTTAAAAACACTAAACGGCTCGCTTACAATAACAAAACTGAATCAAGGGAATGTGACCAATCACCGACCAGCTCTGATATACGCCCCGCCCACCATAGCGTATATAACCTGCGCCCGCGACAGACTAACCACCAGTCTTCGAGAAGCCGACAAACAGTCAACATCTCCTGAAGATGCCATCCACTCGAGATGGCGAAACGTCGAGAACGAATTTCCAACGACGACGGCCGAACAGCCCGAAAGCACACCCACCATTGGACGATGGCCGCGAAAGCCTTTCACAATTTTTATTTGAATTGTTATCAAAATATGATAAATACAAAAGTTTCATAATTTTTTACGAGGTTTAAGAATCTTAGGGTCAGAATGTATTTTTTTTTCTAAATGTCAAAATTTGACAGTTTTTTTTTAAATTGAACATATATATTATTTTAGATTTTATTAGACCTTTTCTTCCTGATTTCAAAAATATATATGTTGAGATTATTTAGTTTTGGAGATATATGCGTTTAAAAATTTAAGTGTCAGCCGTGAAAAAGACAATCGCATTGACACAAAAAGTGATCTGTTGCTTTTGTAAGGTATATAATTTACTAATATTTTCCATCTGTGGTGATTCTGCGCAGTAATGTGGGGCGCCGCAAGCCAGTAAAAGCAAAAAATAATACAATTTTTTTTTGAAAAATATATATCTAAAACTTCATTGATAATTTTCTACTTAGCCTCCTTTATTATTTAATTTTGAATAATTCTTATAAATTTAAATTTAAATCTTATAAATATCTGTTCTATTCTCTCTTGTAGAATTTGAACAGGCTCGAAAACACTTCAAATTCTACAAGAGAATTGTGTTTTTCATGGTTTTTGATGTTTTAAAGGGTATCAATTTAATTTTTAAAACTTTAAACGCAAATATCTCAAAAACTAACAAACGAATTAATCATAACATATATATTTTTGAAATCAGGAAGAAAAGATCTATAAAAATCTAAAATAATATATAGGGTGTTCAATTTAAAAAAAAAACCATCAACCTGTCAAATTTTGATATTTAGAAAAAAAATTACATTCTGACCTTAAGATTCCTAAAATTTGTAAAAAATTATAAAACTTTTGTATTTATAGTATTTTGATATCTATTCAAATACACGTTTTAAATATGGTGTAAAAATATACGGGAAAACCCTGACCATAAAGAAATTGGGTTATCTAGTGGGTGGCAGGGTGCTTCGCTTTAGGCGGCACTTTTTGAGGGCGATAAAACTCAGAAAGAAATTAAAAATAACATACAGAGCGATAAAAAATGTTTATTAGAAAAAATAAAATTTGTGTCATAATGTATATATTTACATTAATTTTCCAAAAACAAGGCAGATAGCCTATTTTTTTGCCATAATAATAGCCATTTATCTTGCGTGGAATTAAGTAATCTAGTCAGTTTTAAAAAATGTTTTAAAACTTATAAAATAACTACAATAACTTAAAAAAATATTGTGAATTTTTTTTTTTAGTTTTTTCTATTTTTTGGACAAGTTTTTAAATGACGCATATTATCTTTTTTTAATTCACCAAAAAGTACATCTCATTGCCACAAAAACTTGTTTGATCATGTATTATGTTGTCTGTTAATTTGATATCGCAATAAAGTTTTTTTTGATAAATAACCTAAGGTCGACCTAACCAAATTCAAGAAGAGGCTTGTTCCGCTTCACTAAATTCAATTAATGTTATTATTATAGTAAATTTATATTTTTAGATATTTCCAATGGCCTAAAGTCTCACTGATGGGTCATTCTGTGGGGGGGCAAACATGTTATACATACGCTACGTTATTCCCAGATGAAGTTGATTTCTGTATATGCTACGATGGAGCTAAACCAGTGGTAATTTAATTGTTTCAGAAATACGACAGCTGTCTTTTATATTTTGCATACAGGAACATAGAGGGCGACAGTGATGAATGTCATCATGGTGGATAGAATAGACCGGTGTTCCGATCTTATATATATACAGGGTGTCCCAGAACTAATGGTACATAGTTAAACTGTAGATTCCCTTCAAAATATTACGATTTAGCCACACTTACCTTAGTCCAAAAGTTCGTACTAACCGAGATACAAGGTGTTAAACTTTATTTTTTCAATTCGATTTTCTTTAATAACTTTTTTACTAATTAATATTTTTGCAAAAAATAACGAGCGTGTAAATTTTTTTAAACTGGCAAGACGATTCCGTTGAAAATTTTGATGTACAATGTACAGGGTGTTCCTTGGACTACTACCATTGCATTAAAATCACTGTATTTTTTTGTGCCTCGGTGTATACCAGTTTTTATGTAAAATAATTGTTTTTCCATCCTTTTTATGTAAAAAAGTTATACTGTTTTAAATTCGCTCAGAGCAACGGGTTTTGAGATTTTTGCATTTAAAGTTTTTATTGCATGTGAGTGAAATGCCTAATTTATTTATAATACTTTCTTCAATTCTTTCTACTAATTAATATTTTTGCAAAAACTAACCAGCAAGTAGGTGTTTCTGAAATTTGCAAGACGATTCCGTTGAAAAAGTTGATGTACAATGTACAGGGTGCTCTTTGGACCACTACCATTGCATTAAAATCATCAGTGTATTTTTTTGTGCCTCGGTGTATACTTAAGCAGGTTTTTAAACAGAATATGATTTTAATTATTAAGTAATTTTACAAACAGTTCTGTAGTTTTAAGAAAGTTTGACAGAATAGACGCAGACAGCAACTTTATTGGATTTTATTGTTTTTTATTTTCAAAGCCTACTATAATAAACATTTTTAAATTTGATTTACTATTTGTCAATTTTAAAATTTTAACTTTGTTGCTGAGAGCGCCATGCTTAAGAAATTTTATATTTTTTAAAATAAATAATAAAATATCAATTTTATTAATAATTATAATTTTCTTTCAAAACAATAAAAAAATAGTTGCATTAATAAAGTATACGTACTTACCATTTTTAAAAACACTAATACGAAGAAGTTTTTGTTACTCATTAAAAACATCGCCCTACACAGTTGCCATAACGGACAATAATTTACAATTGTTTTAACACACTTATGATAATTCAAGAACCATCCTGTATATTTTTTAACTTAATATTTCCTAAGAAAACATCCGATCTTAAAATGCTATAAAAAATTATTGATTTTAGCTAATATGTATGAAGTAGGTAAGAATTTAATCAAAAATCTTTTACGCATACAATAAAAACTTATAATTTAAATATCTTAAAAACCGTTACTCTAAGCGACATCTAAACACTATAACTTTTTCACTTAAAAAAAATAAAAAATTAATGTTTTTTATAGAATCTTGTATACACCGAGGAACAAAAAAGTTAGACCTATTTTAATGTAACGGTACCGTGCCAGAGAACACCCTGTATAATATTATTATTTTTTTTAACCAAAATTAGTATATAAGTATCACACATAAATTAGGCAGATCACTCACATGCAATAAAAAAATTTTATGCAAAAAACTCAAAAACCGTTGCTCTGAGCGACTTTAAAACAGTATAACTTTTTTACATGAAAAGGATGGGAAAACCATTATTTTACATAAAAACTGGTATACACTGAGACACAAAAAAAATATACTGATTTTTATGCAATGGTAGTGGTCCAAGGAACAGCCTGTACAGCGTGTCCCATTTTCGATGGGATTAAATGGGAAACTCGGTTATTATTAAAGATATTGATTTTCTGATTGCACCTTACCGTGCTCTTTTTTTGAGCCCTTAAAAATGGCGTAATCAGATTTTTGCTATACCCCGTAGTTTTGCAAATACAGGGAGTTTTTGAAAAAATTGTATTTTTAATAATCCCTTGTATCTCGCTTATTTTGTGAGATACTTTTATTCTGTAAAAACATTTTTATGGCAACTTTTTTAGAAGAAAATAATGACGTTGTCAATTTTTTAAAATATTGTTTATTTTTTGAGATATGGTATTTATCATAAAAAAATGAAATACGGATCTGGATTTTTTTTATTACTTTTTTGGTTGGTTTCATGCTAGTATTATCATAAAATAATAAAAATTTAAAAAATTTTTGTTTTAAGGTAAAAAAAAAATATTTAATATTTAAAAAAAAATTAGTCCGTACCTGGATATTTCCAACATAAATATAAACTAAAAATTGCTAGTTAAACAATTTTTAGTTTAACTGTTTTGATACTTAGCATATTAAAATGGTTTTACGTTAATTTACAGATTTATTTGAAACAAAGTCTACGAAAAATACAAAAAAAAAACAAATTATAAAAAATAACTAATCTTTCTGATTACCATCATGTGTAAGACATTGTTGGCATTTTTGAGTAATTTTTCTTAACGCATTTTGCATAAAAATATTTCTGCCATTTAAATATTGGAATTTTGTTGCTTGAATGAAGCAGTCAAACATATCACATTTTTCAAAATCTGGATATGGTCGATTTCTAGCCAGTTTAAAATAATTGTAAGCCATTTACAAAAATGTCAAGTAAAATGACAATGTTAATTCCATGCTTTTGTTTTGTAAATTTCACGACCTGCTGTTCGGTTATCAAATAATTAGTATGATATTATTTTTGTAACTTTTTAACGTTTTTTACTTTATTTATAAATCTTTTAATTATCATTTCAAAACAGATAAACTAAAAATCGTTCAACTAGTGTGTCTTGCAATTTTTAATTTATAATTACATTGGAAATTTCCAGGTTCGGACTATAATTTTTTTTTCAAATATTAAATAGCTTTTTTTAATCTTAAATCAAAAAAATATTAAAGTTTTATCATTTTAAGGTAATAATAGCATGGAACTAATTAAAGTAGTAATAAAAAAAATCCAGGTCCGTATTTAATTTTTTTATGATAAATACCATATCTCAAAAACTACACAATATTTTTAAAAATTGACAACGTCATTATTTTGCTCTAAAAAAGTTGCCATAAAAAGGTTTTTATCTAAAAAGAGTGAAGCCGTTTGAGCTAGTAAACTAAGTGAATTACACATAAAACAAAATAATGCTATAAACACAACACAATTGTGAGTTACAGACTAAACAAAGCGGGGAGAACTGTTGAGTGAACCCTAAGTTTAAATCTGACTTTTCTAGTAAATTAAGTTAAAACAAAATTGCTAATTAGTCTTACTGACTAGATTGTAATAAAAAAAAAACACAGTGTGTTTGACAAATAAAAAAAAAAAAAAAAAAAAAAAAAAAAAAAAGGTTTTTACAGAATAAAAATATCTTGCAAAATAAGCGAGATACAAGGAATTAATTAAAATGCAATTTTTTCAAAAACTCCCTGTATTAGCGAAACCACGGGGTATAGCAAAAATCTGATAACACCATTTTTAAGGGCTCCAAAAAAGAGCACGGTAAGGTGCAATCAGAAAATCGATATCTTTAATAATAAACGAGTTTCCCATTTAATCCCATCGAAAATGGGACACGCTGTACACTGTACATTAAATTTTTCAACGGAATCGTCTTGCCAATTTTATAAAAACTTACTCGCTGGTTAGTTTTTTCAAAAATATTAATTAGTAAAAAAGTTATTAAAGAAAATCGAATTGAAAAAATAAAGTTTCACACCGAATTCTATCCACCGTGGAAATCTTTACCTAACCTAAATTCAAAACGTCAGTGCGATACATCTAGTTTTATAGCTATAGTGAATTTTTTAAGTTAACAAATCAGTCGAAAAATGGACTTAAACCGAGAACATTTTTGGGCTATAATTTTTAGCAAATTTCGAAGGAAATTATCTAAACAAGAATGCCTTGCCGAGTTGATTTCTGTTTTTGGTAATGAAAAACCACATCAGTCGACAGTTTTTTGTTGGTATGGAGAATTCAAGCGTGGACGGATTAGCCTTAGTGACGATCCAAGGCCAAGTGCACCAAAAACGGCTCACCTAGAAAAACATCGATGCCGTGCGCATGCTCATCACGGAAGATCGAAATTTCAAATACCTCAATTTAAAAAAAATTGCATAAAGAATTAGGGGTAAGAAAATTAGTTTCCCGCTGGATACCGCATCTGTTAACCGCAGAATGGAAAGAAGCTAGGGTCAATTGGTGTCAGAAAGCTCTAGACCGCTTTAAGGCAGAAAACTCGAAAAACGTGTACAGTATTGTCAGTGGTGATGAATCGTGGATGGAAAAATCAAGATGAAGAAAAGCGAACACAGATGGTCACAACATTTGTCTTAAAAGCAGGCAATGTTGGAACTTCCTCTGGAAGATCAAAGGACTGTTACTGCCGTTTGGTACAACGCCATTTCTTTGCCGAAAGTCATCGCTGTGCTTCGGAAAACGACCTCCCGAACGAGGGATCATCCTCCACCAAAACTGCAAATTCGCACAAAGAACAAAAATACCATTGAAATTTTAACCCAACAAAACGTTGAATTGTGGGTGTGCTTTCGGGCTGTTCGGCCGTCGTCGTTGAAAATTCGTTCTCGACGTTTTGCCATCTTCGGCTTCTCGAAGACTGTCTTCGAGAAGCTGACAAACAGTCAACATTTCCTGAAGATGCCATCCACTCGAGATGGCGAAAGGTCGAGAACGGATTTTCAACGACGACGCACAGTGCGGACAAAAATAGGATTTTTGGACAATAATCAATATCTTTGTTGTTTTTCAAAAAAGTTAATTTTTTTATAGGGTATGTGATAAAGTGTCGTCTAAAGGTTAAAATAAGTAAAACTTTTTAAAATATATGTATGTCATTTTATTTAAAATATTTAAAAAATAAATTTCATTCATACAGTTTAACCTACAGATTTACTTTTGTGTTAGAAATTAAACTAAAATTATTTTTTTTATTCGGATTCATGGGCGTAGTTAGGAAGGCTTGGGGGGGTCCCTTCCAGAAAAATTAAATTAACAACCCCAAAATACACATTGCACCATCAGTTTCTTTGTTCTTAAAGATGATTCTAAGAAAGCCGTTTTAGGCCGTCCACGAATCGGTCCGGGTACGGCCTCTGTTTCCGAATCTGTATTTTTTTATTTTCTGAATCCGTTTTATAACAAAATTTCTTAGATATAATATCTTTATTTAACCATTCGAAATAACGGTTTTGAAAATAAATTTTATTTCGTCCCTATAGCTTCCATTTGAGACCGAGACTTTTGCAAAAATTTAGTGAATTTAGAATTTGGTTATTTTTGTCAGAACATTCTTCTAGACCCAACAAGGGTTGAATTTTTTGAAAATATTTAACACCTTCAAATTTTCGTGAGAGGCCACTCATTTAACAAGGCTGAATGTTTTATGCTTATGCGTTCTAAAAGTAAAAAAAAAAGTGATAGTATATTATCTTCTTAGGGACTTAAGTGGCACTTTTATCCCGAGAAGAAAAAATGTATGTAGCTACAGTTCGCCGAGTGCTCAAAAGATACTTTAGTAATTTTTGGGCCCCATTTTTATTAAAATTATTTTGCAAGAAAAACAGACTTCCCATTTTTACGTTTTATCTTTGAACGTCACTTTTTATCCACGGGATAAAAAGTGATACTTTATCCCTAAAATCTGTGATAAAAAGCGCACTATTGATCTCCAAGGTGCAAAAAAACGATTTTTTTTTAAATATTCGCCCACACAAACACCAGAATAATTTTTGCCATATATATTTTAAGACTGATGACAGTATTTTTATAATTTTATTGACTACCTCAAATTATTGTTTTCGTGCATTCCCATTGACAAAAAACGGCCAATACGATATGCGATTCTAAAATATTAAATTTTCCATTTTGCTCACAGTAGTATAAAGTACCATAAATATTTTGGGAATTTTTTTAAATTTTACTATCACCTATAACAACTCGCCACCACCGAATAATAAGCCTCATATCTTCTCCAGATTTAGTGCCATTTTTGTCACCTTGCTGCCGCCATTTTTGACGTTGATGAGAGCTGTCACATTTTTATATTTGTTCAGATGGCGGCAAGACTGGTTTTAAGGGTATACCTAAACAGGAGATGATGTGAGGCCTCTCAACCGGGGTGGTAACCAATGTGTTATAAATTATTAGGATTGAAATATATTATTTAAAAAAATACAGCACCCTTAGTAGCAGCCAGTAGCAAAAAATATTTATGCTACCTTTTTGCTAATTCATTGGACTAATATTTAGGATATATGCCAGACCTTGCAAATCTTTGCAATTTTTTATAAACTTAATAAAATTTAAAAAATATTTTTTTTGTAAACAAATAGCATAAATATATATCACTTTAATACTTAAAGAATTTTTTTTTATATTTAAACCAGTAATATTAATTTTCTGATAGGTATTTTATACGATTTTTTGTACCTGTTTTAAAATAACGACTTTAACTATTTATTTTGTTCACTTTCGCAAGTGTGACTAAAAAATAGGTTATGATTACAGATAAACTGGACATTTATCTATACTTTTGCAATATTAAAACTTTTAAAATGTAACCTCAGTTTTTCGAATATTGCCCACAGGAGTCCGCACAGTGCGACGGCCGAACAGCCCGAAAGCACACCCACCATTGGACGATGGCCGCGAAAGCCTTTCACAATTTGTAAAACGTTGACGATTTCTATTCTTTTCCGAAAATTAAGAATGGAGTTTGTGGTCAAAGATTTCAGTCGACGGAGAATAATCTAGTCGCTGGCAAATTTAGTAGCCGCGACTAAAAAAGCTAAGTGTAATAACAAACTCGCCGCTCGCGTTACTACTGTAACTAATTTAGTCGCTATATTCGCTAGATATTGTAGAGTCTAGCGAGCAAAGTCGTCAAGTGTAATAGCAGTTCTTGGTAAAATTAGTTGCGGGTAGTCCGCAGACATGTCGGAAAAAGCGACCAGCGGAACTGCGTTTTTAATCGCTGTATGTAATCGTAATACCGCGACTAAAGTAGACCAGTTGGCTACTTTAGTCGCGATTCGTCAGATATTCTAGTGTCTCGCGAGCAAAGTCGTCAAGTGTCAACGCCTTCAAGAATGTAATTTTGACAGTACCAACAAACGAGTGGAATTACATATTTGACAACTGGTTTGAGCGCATACAAAATTACATTAATTCTCGTGGAGAAAAGTTATCTACTGTTTTATGCTACCTATATATGCAAAACTTACAATAGAACCCTCGTATTAACTTTTATATATATATATATATATATATATATATATATATATATATATATATATATATATATATATATATATATATATATATATATATATATATATATATCGGTTTCATAACGTTCTACGTCTTCCGATACCCAATCTCCACTCGTTTCTGTTTGCTCACAATTCATCATCTAGGCCTCTTATTCTTATTTCACTGTCTATTCCTTCTCTCCAGCTTCTCCGTGGCCGTCCTCGTTTTCTTCGGCCAGTTGGTTTCCATTGTAGTATTTGTTTAGGTAGTTTTTCATCATTCATTCTTTGTACATGTCCGTACCACACCAGTTGCTCTTATATCATCCACTAAAGTACGTTCCCCCACTGTCATAATTTCTCTTATTCTTTGATTTGTAACTCTTTCTCTTGTTGATTTCCCTGCTGCTCTTCTCCAATAGTCAATCTCCGTAGCGGAAAGCATTTTTTCAGTTCTATCCTTGATTTGCCATACTTCTGAGCCGTATGTAATAATACTTTTTACAATGGTGTTATATATAAGCTTTTTGTTATGTTTTGATATACTTTGGTCCCAAATTATTCCATTTAATAAAGTTATTGCTTTTCTTCCTTGTACGTTTCGATCTTTTATAGCTTTGTCTAGTGTTCCGTCAGCTGTAATTTCTAGACCTAAGTATTTATACTCATCACAGGACTGAATTCGCTGCCCGGTATTTAAGATTAGATCCTGTTTCATTCCACCGATACACATATACTCTGTCTTATTGAGATTAACCTCTAGTCCCCACTTATTGTACTCTTCTATTAGTTTTCGTGTCATATATTCGAGGTCGTCATAATCCTGAGCCACTACTATCTGATCATCGGCGAAACGTAAAGTATACAAGGTGGTTTCGTCCAACGGAATTCCCATGTTTTGGCATTTTCTCTTCCATACTTTAAGGACTTGTTTCAAGTATATCTAGAAGAGCGTAGGCGAGATACAGCAACCTTGTTTAAGACCTTTATTTACTTGAAAGCCTTTGGTTAGTTTTGCTTATATTTTAACTTTTGCCTTACTATTGCGGTATAACTCTTTGATGGCCTAAATTAGTTGTACGCTTATGTTTGTCTTTTCCAACGCTTTCTAAAGTAGATTTAGTGGTATACTATCATATGCCTTCTGCAAATCGACGTAAAGCAGATGCAGCTCTTGTCCGTATGCCATTTTCTTTTCAATAACTTGGGTTATACAAAAGAGATGATCTGAAGTCGATCTACTCGCCCTGAAACCAGCTTGTTCTTCTGCCTCCATGTCTTTATATTCGCTCTCCACTTTATTTCTTATTATTTTACCGTATATTCTGCTGAGCGTACTAGTCACAGATATACCTCTATAATTGTCACATATATCTTTCCTTCCTTTTTTGTGTATTGTGGATATATATGACGTTTTCCACTCAGTTGGTACTACAGTTCCATTTAAATATTTTAGAAAAAGATTCCGTAATCTCCAAAACAGTTGTTCAGTGCCATATTTAATAAGTTCGGCTGGGATATTTCCGGGTCCGGCAGATTTACCGCTTTTTAAGGTTGTGCACACGTTTTTGACCTCAGAGATTGTAAGGGGTACTGGAGATCCCATCGTTCTAATTATATTGTCTCTTGCGTCTTCCTTGAATTCTACTCTATCTTCAGTTAAAAGTTTTTTAAAATGGTCATCCCATTCTTTGTCTGGAATTGGTGAAATGATATCTCTGCATGTTTCTTTTTTAATCGATCTTATAGTTTTCCAGCTTTCGGTACTTCTCCTACCTCCTAAGTAAGAATCTATTTTCTGGCACTTTTGCGTCCACGAATGATTTTTCTTATCACTGATCATTCTTCTCACCTTTGATTGCGCGATTTTGTATTTTTGTCTGCTTCTATCTGTCTTTTGGGATAAGTAGGTGTGATATAATTTCCTTTTTTTCCTCTATTTCTCTTTCAATCTCAGCATCCCACCAGTATGGTTTTCTTCTTTTAGAAGTTTCTTCCACTAATCCTAGTGCTTCTTTTGCAGCTTGGTGGATGCTTAATGTAATACATTCGTATTCCTCATCTGGGGTTTCACTTGAACTTGTATTAAGTTTTTCGTTCAGTCTCTTTTTGTATAAGTTTTTTACGCTGTCATGTTCTAGGCTTAGTAGATTATATTTACAGTGATCAATTTCTTCAATCACTGTATCATCAAGATGTTGTTGATGCAGGCTTCGGCCTTGATAAGGAAAGATAATTTTGGACTCCAGAAAATAGTGATCACTTCCGCATGTTATTCCACGCTTTGTTCTGACATCTTGAATTTTTAGTTTTGTCTTTTGTTTAGTGATAAGATAATCAATGACGGATTTCAGGTTTTGTGAGGGTTTGGTCCAGGTATATTTGTGTATTTCCTTATGTTGAAAATAACCGTTTTGGATTTTTAGGTCCAATTGCTCACATACTGTAATTAGCCGGTTTCCATTGTCATTAACAATATTTTCTCCATATTGGCCAACTGTCAGATCATTAACTCTGTTACCGGTCCTACTATTTAAATCTCCCAATATGACAATTTCTCTAGATGTGCTTTTTTATAATAGGGTCTTTTCATATCAAATCAACCAGAGGTTTGGGAGTCCATCTCATCGATTTTAATAATTCTTGGAACACCCATAAACAAACATTAAGATATCTCGAGAACTACTTACACCAGTATAGTGATATAAGGCCCATTTAAAAGGTCTGTTAGTGTAGGCGCTAACTCATGTCACGTATGCCCTAATATGTGCGGTCAGTTTTGTTGCGGGGCTTTATAAAGCACCCATAGCAGTATATAAAAAGTTTCGTCACGTGGTCCAAATCATGGTCGTTTTACATTTTTTGCTAAATCAACAAGTTTTTGAGATACACCAAGATTATGAATATTTCCGCTTACAAAAGGATCAAAATAATACCCATGCTCATTTTATTGTAGTGTTTCTTTTTTGTCACATAAAAGACCCTACATAGGAGAGGATGTCGGTTTTAAGGTTTTAAATTTCGGTGGATGCTACTCCTAAAGGCTGTCTTAAAAGGGGTGGATCCTAAAAATGTCCAAGCCAGCTACAATGTACAATTTTGCAAAAAATCGATTTTTTCGCTATACAAATTATTGTTTTGTTAAAAATTCTAAAAGACACAGTGTGCCTGAATGAAGTATAGGTTACATAAAAATGGTTCCAAAAATTAATTGCACATTTTGAATATGGACTATTTCCTGACATCAAAGCTATATTCATACAATTCCTAGCTGATCCTCTTCTCGAAATTTTGCGTAATTTAAAAAATTTGGCTTACATTTAGTCCTTGCTCAAACCCACACCACTTTAGGTATGTAGCTATAGTTGATGTTGTATTAAAGTGACACCGCGTCATCAAAACCTTGATGGGCGGGAAGGGAGTAGAGGGGTACATACAGTGGCACGCACTTCCTTTAATTTTTTTATTGATATTGATTCCCAAAATGAGGCACTGCACTAATTAGTCATTAGCTTACTATTTTACTTGCTTTTTATTGATGTCTTCTTCTAAACGATTTCATTAGAAAGGAACATATATACTATTATCTGGTTGTTACGAACATATTATTGATTTAGCAGGGCTTGGACGTTTTCTATTCGTTGTTGTTTTGACTTTTGACTGTATGTCAAACAAATTACCGTCTTTGCAACTAAATCAATATTTGCGCACATTTTACTATAATTTTGGATCCTCTTTTATGTTTCGGATCTTTATTTATCAGGTAAGTACCTATTTGATCTCTCCTTTAAAAGGTCGTAGTGTTTTATCCTTCGAACATTAAGCCCCGAGCGGCACAGTACATGTACAAAGTGAAACACTAATTTTTTAAGACTTCTTTACTTAGATTTTGCCGCAGAATTTGGTTTACCATAGCTATGACGCGGTGCCACTTAAATAGAACATCAACTATAGTTTTATCAATTTTTAACTAAGTTTTTTATTGCCTATGAAAAAAGTTATGACAAGTATCGTCTTATCTTCGCAGTGTGCCTAAATGAAGTATAGGTTACATAAAACTAATTGCACATTTTGAATATGGACTCTTTCCTGACTTCAGAAACACCACTATAGTACAATCTGATTACAATTTGTTTGAGAAAAATCGATGTAATAATAAAAAAGTTACGTACAGTTGATTTAAACCTCTTTTCGCCTTTAAAAAATGGCGGGTTGTTTATGCAGGATTTTCGCCGGTACCTTCAATTTTTTGGGGTCACGGTCCTATGATGAATCAACTAAAATATACAAGAATCGGCTTGCAATTCAAGCCCAAATTCCTACTGGGCTCTTAAACTATATTTAAGTTATACTACTACTACTATGTCGGTTTAGAACGTTTTTCTACGTTGTCTGACGCCTATTCTCCACCTCCTTCGATCCTGACAGTCATCTTCCGTCAGGTTTTTTTGACTCATTGATTTTTGGATTGACCTGTTGCCATTCCAGTTTAGGACGCCCTCTTTTTCTGCGCCCTATTGGTTGCCATTCTAGGACCTGCTTTGGTAATCTTTCGTCGCTCATCCGTTGTACATGGCCGTACCATATCAGTTGCCTTTTAGTGATGTCATCCGTTATGCTTCCCTCGATTCCCATTCTTTCTTTTATGATCTCATTTCTTATATGATCTGTTCTAGATATTCTCATTGATCTTCTTATTGCATCCATTTCGACACTTTCCATTTTTGCTTTGTATTTTTCTGTTACGCGACAAGTCTCTATTCCATACAACAGCGTGCTTTTCACCATTGTTTCATATATGTTAAATTTTACTTTCTTTTTTATCTCTCTGCTCCATAAAATACTGTTAAGACAACCAATAACCTTTTTTGCTTTTACTATTCTTTTTTCCAGTTCTTTACAGTCTGTTCCCGTCTTATCAAATGTGACAACCAAGTATACATACTCATTACATGGAGATATTGTTTGTCCATTTTCTAGTTCTAGTTCACTTGATTCGTTTCCAATACATAAGTACTGTGTCTTGTCCACGTTCACTGTTAACCCCCACTTTTGGTATTCTTCCGTTAACTTTCTCATCATATATTCCATGTCTTCTTTATCATTAGCTACAATTACTTGGTCGTCAGCAAACTGTAGTGTATATATGGTAAATCGGTCGTTAAGTTGTATTCCCATGCCGTGTACTTTGCGTTTCCAGTTTTTTAGAGCTACTGCGATATATATTTTAAAAAGAGTTGGAGAGACACAACATCCCTGTCTTAAGCCTTTCGTTACCAGGAATTCTTTTGAAAGTCGATTTCCAATTTTAATTTAGATTTTGACCCTTTGTATAGTTCTTTTATCGCTTTTATGTATGTATGATTGATATTAGTCTGCTCTAACACTGTCTATAATTTTTCTACTGGAACGGTATCATATGCTTTTTGTATGTCCACAAAGGTAACATGAGTCTCTATATTTCTGGTGCTCCTTTTCTCAATTACTTGTTTAAGACAAAAAACATTATCACTACAAGATCTGCCTGCACGAAACCCACTTTGCTCTTCTTCTTCATGAAAATCATTCTCTATTAGATCTCTATTTAAGTTATTACAACATTAATTGTAATCTTTTCCGCACTTACGGATTGCCCGAACTTCGCTGGCGCATTAGTCAGGCAAGCGCCGATGCGAAAAAGTAAAACTTTCCGCACCTGTGCAAACAATAAACTCGCAAGAGTAAGGAAAACTTTCTTCGAGCATGCGGAAAACTTTTGTTTTATAGGTTTTGTCAGGGCTATCAAAATGGACGGGCCACGATCCTCCACTTTGTTGACGTTACATCCGGGGCTGATTTTTTTTTGATGGTCACGTTACGACACAGCTGATTGTCTTTAAAATATTGAAGTTGGAATGACGGTTCATGGATATTTGATTTTTTTTTAAATAAAGCCGTTTTTGCGATTGTTTTTACTTTATTCTGGCAGAACAATTTTTTTTAAATGTATAGTAAGCCCTAATTTTTCATAGCCGCTTCATTAGCTCACACAAAAATTAAGTTTAAAGCAGAAGCGAATCTGACAATTACATATGACAAAGTCAAATACATGTCAAATATAACAGTTGGCATGTGGTACATGGCAGGTAATTTGAATTCAAAATAAGGAATGCTAAATCTTGAAGATTTTAACCTTTTAATCATGTTACTTCCTTACAAACCTTTGGTGGAATATCGGGATGGTGTCTGAGAATATTTCACTGAAATTTTGCGGAAATCTGTAGTGCCATTTTGAAAATATCATAAAAAAACGTCTGACCTCCCATAAGACCCAATGTAAAATTCAGCCCCGGGAGAACAGCTGATTTTTTCAGGGTCGTGGCCTCTATTTTTGTGTTGGCCTTGGTTTTGTATGCCTAAACATCCACACACATCGAGTAACTTGGTCCTGGATACTTTATTTATAAGATCGTTGCCATGCGGATAAAGTATTAAAACCACAGTACACCAATTAAAAAATAGTAATGACAAATCGGCTTTCCCGCCAAATATTTTTATCGCTACACCCCGTATTTTTAGTTCCGGACGATAGCTCCGCGATGGCGCTATCCCAGCAGAAAATGCACCGTTAAGCCCTGTATCCTGCGTGTCTTTAAATGTCTTTTGGAATTTGAATTTGTCAAGCACTTGATGTGCACATCGATAAAACTCATAAAACTTGCCAAATTTGTTTTTCGCGAAGTTTTTTTTTATGTTCGCGTTGAAGTGGAATTTTGTTCACATTTCTTTTGAGATAAAAATCCAAAAAAAATCGGTGTGTTTGCGTTTTATCACGGGAAAGTGAAATCTTGCAGAGCAGAGCGATGACTTCTCTCAAAAAAGGTTTAGAATAAGAGGTGCTTGTTGTGTTACGGTTCGGTTCGGTGTAAGTGTAATAGTTACTGATTTTTAATGTATTCATACTAATATAAATTATGATTAAAATAAATTGTTATTCTATTATGCAAAATTTGGACTTATTTTTTTTGACATAATTTTATTATCTTTCAAAAAACAAAGAATTTCAACAAAAAATTAAAAACTAACTGACCTGTATAATAATATACAAGGCGCAGAGCGCAAAAATTAGTTCAAACAGACAGCTATGGGATGGCGCTGTTCAAATGCCATTAATTGTATTAAGAGTTTAACATGGGGGTGTCCAATCTATTTCTGTGGTTAGTAATCTGTGATTAAAACTTTTGACATGAGCGGTTCGGGTCTTTAAGGTCACTATATAACGAAGTTCCTTTCACTATATAACGAAGTTCCTTCTAAAGGTACCGACATAGATTTTTACGTTTTAAAAAACCTCGTATACAATTGGTTACCCATTGGCTTTGGGGCAAAACTTAAAAATAATTTGTAACAAAATTGTATTATCAACAACATAAGTTGTCACTGACTGTTTGTTTACTATGTCATAACAGGAGATTAAATACTTATTTTTTAGCTAATTAAATAAAAATATATTTAGTATCCAAATTTTTTTTTGCGTAATCGTTGATTCGTCTTGTTCCACTTTTAAGGCAGTAGTCAGGTCTATTAAAAAGGTAGAATATTGCAGTCAAGGAAGAGTGAAGTTAGGTAAAATGTTCTATAAGGATTTGGAAAATTTCCGTTTATCCTCCCACCAATTTCTTACTAATGTGTTTTTATTTTCTGCGCGCAACTACTGATAATATAAAGTTAAAAAAAAGATGTAGAGCTTTTTGTGGGTAAATGTAGAAATAATATTTTATATTGTTATACTGATTATTAAATTATGTTTTTGTAATAATTTTGTTTTGTTTTAATAGGTATATTTATTGTTCGTTTTCTTAGCAATAAAACATAATCTGGAGCTCCGTACACACTTAAACATTTCGACGAACAACGAACAGAGCAAAAACCAAACGACGAACAGCAAATGGCGTCTTTTTATTTCGATGATGCTAACACAAATTTATGTTCTCAGTTTTATTCCTAAGAGATTCATTATCTTATCAATTTATGGGAATTCCACGAACCAAACTCGTTTCTAATCCCGTCCAAGCTAGTGTTTGCTTCGTCGTTGAGTTCGTTGTTCGTCGGTATGTTCAGGACTGTATGAAGCTAAGTTAAGAAACGACTTGATAATTTAAGATTATTTATAATTTTAAGAATTTAAACTTATCGACTAGTACACAGTAAAATTACTATTTTATTCCTTAATTTTGCAAACGCTTCAATTTAATAAAAAACTAAAATTTTTGGGCTATAAGGATTAAAACTTGCTGTGGAAACGGAGAAATTGAGTTTTCAGCAGTCTTGGAGTTGTCTAAATAGGAAAAATTAATAAATAAGCATAAAATTTTTGTAAAATGAACCTAAAAAGTAGACATTTTTAAATTATTGAGCATTGTATTAGGCTGGGAACCGGTCAATCCTTTTTTACATAAATTTAAAGGCTTTTAAAACAGGAATCGTAGGACCACCTTAGAGCCCTGGTCCTCAATGTGTGCCTAGTGGATAAACCATCGCTGGCAAAGCTTACAAAATTATAATTATATTGCTTACTTTCTGATATCCGAAAAAGGCAAAACCCTTTCTCGTACGAGTTTCGGCACCCAGCCACGCAACAAATAATGGGTTTTAGGTTTTTGCCTTTTTTTTTTTAATGAATAGCAAAGGTTTATTTTTGCTCCTTTGGCAGGCGTATGGCAGTGACAAAATCTCAGAATGTTGACCAGTGTTGACAAATAATTACATTATTTAATAAAAAAATCTACGCCAATGGGTAACCAATTGTATACGAGGTTTTTGAAAACGTAAAAATCTATGTCGGTACCTATAGAAGAAACTTCGTTATATAGTGACCTTACGGGTCTTGCGGTTAATATATATTATAATCTATAATCTTTGTTGCGGTTTTTGGCAACAATTTGAAAGTTGGGTTGTTAAGGACATAATATATATTAAGTTACCGGTTCTCAGGTTTTTAGAAGCGTGCGGAAAAGTGGCTTTTTCAAAACTAAAATGCATGCGGAAAAGTGACACTTTTCGCACGCTCGTAGAAAATATAGTTATTATACCCTAATGTCCCGTTAATCGGATGTTTTTTTTACAGTCCAACAAAAGAAGTAACAAACAACTGGCGGAATATATTAATAATTTCATAAAAAACAACGATTTAGAAGCCAGTAACAAAGAACCCCCAAGCTATACTTTGGAAGAACTTAAACAAAAAATCCACGAACCCACTAACGGATCTGTTAGTTTAGAATATGCACACTGTCTTCTGGAAAGAGCAATTGCACCTTCAAAAGTGCACCCGAATAAGTTTTACTTGATAAGGGACCCGAGGCTTAAGATAGGTTAGTAAAAATTTGCGCTTTCCTGATCTAAACACTTCTATGGACGGCGCGTTGGGGGTTGGACCTGCCCCCCCCCCACTTTTGTCATACCCCATAATATTATTTCAAAACACATATGTTTCAAACGCAAAGTTTGGTTCGGTTTATCATGGTGAAACTCACATTTTTTGGTTATGTTATTTTCTTGTCAAGTTCATAGGGCTGTCTAACAAAACATATGATCAAATCCAAGATGTCTTCCATAGGACAAACAAACCGATTTCCCATAAGCCGTAATGTTAACAAAAACGTAAATTTTACAAAAACGACAAGAGCTTTAGTCTCAAAAATTAATCAGTTTTAAGAACAGATCCTTTGTGCATATGAGAAAAATGCGTTTTTCTTAAAAATATTAAACTAAACCGAGAAAATCTGAAATAAAAGGGACCATGTTTTCTTCAAAAAAGTAGGTTATGTTTTTGTTTATTTTGTTTTTTTTAACTTTTTTTCTAGTTTTTTCACTTATTTTGAATTATTACATGGGCGCACCAAGGGGGCGGGGGGCTAGGGGCCGGGCCCCCCCAAACCACATATTTTTTTAGATATTTTCCATATATTTCATGAATAAACAGAAAAAATAGCATAAAGTACATCATAAGACCTCTGGGGGCCCCCCAAAGGTATCGGGCCCCCAAAGGTTTTTGAAGTTTTTTGACCAATGAATCAATGAACTATCAGCCCAAGGTAGGGGAAAGTAGTTCTATTCAAAGAGCTCACTTCAAGGCTCACTTAACAGAGACGAAATTAAAATAGACTAAACTTTTCTCATCAGGTTCAGGTTTTCTATTAGGATCTTTTGTTGTACTTGACTAAACCTTTTGCTAAGTAATAGGCCTTCTATAGCGTTAAACTGTGAAAAATATTTCACTACGATTTTTAGGTTTAGACAAAGTTTAATTGTTTTAACCCTCCAGTAGTGACATGAAAAAGATGCACATTGGCCTCACACACCGTACATCACCATATGATTTTCCATGAACTATAATACATAGGGCTTAAGTACGGTCAAACCTAAGGTTCATCAGCTCACAACAGTAAGTACTGTTCAAATTTTACAACAGTACAATATTCGCTGTTGTATTACTACTGTTACTATTACTTTTATTACTGTTTTTTTGTAACAATATTTGCTCAATTATGTATCTAAAAGGTTATGCAAATAAATATATACTCTACTCTACAATTGGGCGTAACAGCATATGACCCATTAGGAGTATTAGAATCCAAGTTTTTTTGAGAGAAATTGAAAAAAATATCTGAGAGAACTTATTTGTTTTTCTTGTGGTCATCAAAGTCAACAAAGATTACTTTTTTTCCATCTATTATTAATGATGCCATAAAAATTTTTTTTTGGTAATAAGCTCAGAACAGTACCGTAGAAATTTCACAACAGGACTTGTAGTAGGTCCATAGTCAGATACTATACAAATTTTACGGTGTACAAGTTTTAGGTGTCAAAAAGCATGGAAATAAAGGAAAATTTGCACCAAAATAGTTTAAGATAAAAAGAGGTTTGAGTTAGGGAGATGTCAAATTCACCAGTTTATTCTAAACTGTTTTGAGGTCTGTAAAATAAATATTTATTAAAGAAAAAGAAACTTTGATGATACAGGACTTTACTCGACACCATACAGGATGCTACACTACCAAAAGTTTATTTAAGAGTTCTGTAGGATGGTGTACAAATTTGGTTCAGCTCATTATTCACACTTTAACCTCATTTGTTTTCCTTTTCTTTCTTCTCTGGACTTGCTGTATTCTAGTTTTGAAAGTTGCTTGCCTAGAATAGTAAAAAAATCATAGTGAAATATTTCTTACTGTTTAACACAATTCTATGTTACACTTCTGCAAAAGGTTCATTCAAGCACAAAAAAAGATCCCAATAGAAAATGTTGCCAAAATGGCAGTTACACATTTATCCAAAACAAACCTGACAAAAAACTTTCGAATATTTCAATTTATCCTCTGTTAAGTCAGGTAATAAAGCACTTATCCACTTTCTTTTCCCTTCTTTGAGCTGATAACTAGTTCATTTAAATCAAGATGATTTTTTAAGGTCAAAATACTTGGCATTCCATCAAAACTAACATTATCAAGCTCTCCCCAGCTGCCACAATTCATAACAGCGCAGAAACTAATAATAATGATTCAAACTGAGTAAAAAACTGGAAAAAAAGTAAAAAAAAAACAAAAGTAAATAAAAACATAACCTGACTTTTGAACAAAACATGGTCCCTTTTATTTGAGATTTACTGGCTTCAATTGATTTTTTTTAAGAAAAACGCATTTTTCCCATGTGTACAAAGGTTCATTACTTAAAACAGCATCTTTGTTGTAAGTTAAATCGTTTCACTTTTTTTAAAAATTACGTTTTTGTTAACATATCGGCTTATGGGAAAACGCTTTGTTTGTCCTATGGCGACCATCTTGGATCGAAAAACAGCTGATAGTGACACTTCGTTAGACAAGCTAATTGACGTTTAACTAAAAATCAGTTGTCAGCGGTGAGTGACACCAATCATAATGCAACATCGAAACAAACACGTCCGTCCGCCACCCTCGGTATATGTAATGTCTCAAATCGTTTATTTTTATTATGTGCGTCTCTCTCTAAACAATGCTAGAATATAGAGGACTGATATTTCTCTCCTTTGATTTGGATTTAAATACATTTGACTTTGATAAGTTTGTCGCGTCTCTATTTCTTTAAAATCTGTCAAACATACAGGGTCTCTATAGTTGATGTTCTATTTAAGTGGCACCGCGTCATAGCTATGGTAAACCAAATTCTGCGGCAAAATCTAAGTAAAGAAGCCTTAAAAAATTAGTGTTTCACTTTGTACATGCAGTATGCCGCTCGGGGCTTAATGTTCGAAGGATAAAACACTACGACCTTTTAAAGGAGAGATCAAATAGGTACTTACCTGATAAATAAAGATCCGAAACATAAAAGATGATCCAAAATTATATTTAAATGTGCGCAAATATTGATTTAGTTGCAAAGACGGTAATTTGTTTTGTGAAAAGCTCCGTCATAATTTGTTTGACATACAGTCAAAATAACAACGAATAGAAAACGTCAAAGCCCTGCTAAATCAATAATATGTTGGTAACAACCAGATAATAGTATATATGTTCCTTTCTAATGAAATCGTTTAGAAGAAGACATCAATAAAAAGCAAGTAAAATAGTAAGCTAATGACTAATTAGTGCAGTGCCTCATTTTGGGAATCAATATCAATAAAAAAATTAAAGGAAGTGTGTGCCACTGTATGTACCCCTCTACTCCCTTTCCGATCATCAAGGTTTTGATGACGCGGTGTCACTTTAATACAACATCAACTATAGTTATAACCTGTCTTGTGTTATTTCATTCAGATTTTGGTTACTTTCCGTTTTGCTTCTTGGTTATAACTACGAAATAATTAAATATTTGCTTTAAGGTCAAAGCGAGCATTTTTGGGAAATTTTAGATTAATGTTTCTTATTTTTTACGTAGAATTGAAATCAGCAATTGCATATTTACGTTTAAAAAAATCGGCATTTCTAATCCTTCTACTCTTTTTTTTTTTACGGTTAAGCGCACTCGCAAGGAGATCCCTATCACGCTCGAGAAGCGGCCAGTGCGCGGAAATGTTGGTGTGTGTTGGTTTTGAAACGGTTCAGGTTGTAACCTGCAGGGAAAACTGTCGCAGGGAGTTTATTCCACAGCGATGCTGTTCTCCAGAGATATGAATTCTGATATAATGAGGTTCTTGGTGCCTCTACTTTGACAATAAATTGATGGTTACCGTCTGTTTGACGTGTTCGCCTAGTAGGTGCTACTCCCGGGGGATCATACGTGCCAACTCTTCAGAGCATTTTCCGTGATAATACCTGTAGAAGAGAGATAGATCGCCCACAGTTCTTCGATGTTCGAGACTGTCCAAGCTACGGGTAAGTGCGGTGTCATTGATCAGCTTGATAGCTCGTTTTTGCACGCTGTTCAAAAGCGTTAAGGTATGTTTGGGTGCCGCACTCCATATATGTGAGCAGTACTCCATAGTTGGTCGAATCTGGGCTTTGTAGAGTGTCATCAGTTGGCTTGGTGTATACAGATGTCTTGTACGAAATAGCACCCCAAGCTTTTGGGACGCCCTTTTAGCTATATCTGCCACGTGACTTTGCCAAGACATGTTGGTCTCTGCAGTGACTCCTAAGATGTTCAACTGACTCTGCAATGTGATAGCACTTCCAGATAGCATGATGTTTGGCTCACCAGTGCTGGTCTTTTTTGAAAACAGGGCTGCTTGGGTTTTCTGCGCGTTGAACTGTACAAGGTTTTTGTTGCCCCAGTCCTCTATTATCTCCAGGTCGTTATTGATCTGCGATATTTTACTCTACAGCTTGTCATGTTTTGATTTCATAACCTAACCGATTTCAACCTGACCTAATCCAATATAAAGCAGCCTGACTTATTATAATCAGATTTTTATTCTTTTTTGTTTTTGTTTTTAGGAGAACCATTCACATTTGCACAAGATGATGTAGTTCGGTTTACTCACGAGATCACCTGTCCGATTTTCATAGCTAAAACGAAGCAAGGTCCTTATTACGAGGCGAAAGAAAACTTTTACGAGTGCTTGGATGTGTTGAAAAGGACCAGCAAAGATTGTGATTTTCACTATATAGAAGGTAAAACCATAAAGTGAAACCTCTCCTTGCGGACACCTCTATTTAGCGGACACTTCCTTTAGGCGGACAAATTTGTTGGAACCAAGCTTTTCCCTATTTCTTTACATGTAAAATTCACTACTATAACCAGACACGGACAAATTTTTTTGGTTAAAAAATTCTGAAACCTCCCTTAACCGGACGCGAACCTCTGACAACGCACTTTGCAGCCGGGGAATTAACTATTTCCGTTTTAATGCGGAGACTTAATACTTCTGTCGTATTTACAACATATTTTATTCGGCGGAACTGCTGTGTTTTATTTTTATTGTTCAGTTGGGTAGTAATAGATCTCTTTGAAATAGCGCCTAGTAGTTGTTAAAGTTTCGGCGACGGAACATCTATCAATACGAAAGATCGCTGAAAAATTTAATATCGGAAAAACTCAAGCAGCGGGAATTTTTAATAAATATATATTAAAATTTCGCAGTTCTCTCTCATAAGTGGATACCTCCAATAAACGGACAAAATCGACGAAACCGTAAGGGTCTGCTTATAGGAGGTTTCTCTTTACATTGTGGACACTAAAGTTATTTTTTCACAATTTTTTAAGTGTCACCCATTTTCATACATCAGAAACAAATATTTCCGAGTTCTATTCTTTTAATTTATTTTAAATACGACGTTTCGGTTAGTAATCTCGTCATTAAATAGCTAGAAAAATCATAAACTAGTTTTTCCAGAATACAAAAGCCATCATTTTGTTTTAAAATATGGTAGGAAAGTTTAGAAACACACAGTATCTTTGATTTTTTCATTTAAGCAAACGAGCGACGAAAATAGTTTTTTAATCTAGTTTGGAAAAACCGCGAGTTACTGCCATTTTTCTTACGACGCACACTGGGAAATTTTGGAAAATAGCTGACCAAAGGTTTTTTTGAGTCTTCTAGAAGTCCCATATTTAAAAAAGTACTTTTTTTCCTCAATGTCTTTTGATTAGAAATTCATCTCTAGGTCAGCAAAATCTCTCAAATAAATGTCAATATTTTTCGCTAAAAATAAATATTGCGTTTTTTAAATATTAGATAAATTATAGATAAAACATTTATTTTCTAACTCTTTTATAAAACTTAGTTTCTTTCTAATAAACTAAAATAAATCAAGTTTAATTTTTTTCCTAAAAAACACAAGTTTAACTAAGTAAAAATGTCTTAAAAATACTCGAAATAGTCCAAATTGAAACAAAATGAAAACCTCAGATTTTTATGTCAGAAGCCATTTTTGTACAAAATTCAAGATGGCATGCTAATGTAGAACAGATATATTTCACCCCCAAAATTTTAGCTCACACATATACTATACTATAGTAGTGTGAGCTATGGTGATTTTTTTTTTCGATAAAAAAAAAGTTGCTCCGATTTCAAAAATTTTTATATATCTTTGCGTTTCAGATGATTTTGAAACTTTTTTGTTGCGCCGTCTGTCTGTCTGTCTGTCTGTCTGTCTGTAACGACCAACGCGCATAACTCAAAAACCGCTTGGCCGATTTTAATGAAATTTGGTACCTAGGCTGGGTCTTGGGTCGAGATGGTCCCATTTAAAAATGAACAAAATCCACCGAACACAAACCAAATAAAAGGGTGGGGGTAGATTTCAAAAATTAGAGTTTATGTGAAAATATGGCGTGTGTGATATCAAACGAAAGGTAATTGAGTCTGGAGTTAAACAAAATACATTTTAATTTTTTTTTTTAAAAGGGTGGGGGTATATTTTCAAAATTTGAGATTAAGTCAAAACATGGCTTGTGTGGTATCAAACAAAAGGTAATTTAGTCTGGAGTTGAATAAAATATATTTCAGTTTTTAGTTATATTAGCTCACACGTACACTATAACTATAGTACCTAGTGTGAGCTTAGGGGCCCATATATTGGCAGAGTATTTTTAAGTGCCTCACTGTAATATAACCTAAACACTAGAAAAAATACTCTGCCAATATATGGGCTCCTAAGCTCACACTAGGTACTATACTTATAGTGTACGTGTGAGCTAATTTAACTAAAAACTGAAATATATTTTATTCAACTCCAGACTAAATTACCTTTCGTTTGATACCACACAAGCCATGTTTTGACTTAAACTCAAATTTTTGAAATCTACCCTCACTCTTAAATAAAACAAAAATTAAAATGTATTTAGTTTAACTCCGAACTCAATTACCTTTCGTTTGATATCACACACGCCATATTTTTACGTAAACTCTAATTTTTTTAATCTACCCCCACCCTTTTTTTAACAAAAATCTATTTTGTTTAACTCCAGACTCAATTACCTTTCGTTTGATATCACACACGCCATATTTTCACATAAACTCTAATTTTTGAAGTCTACCCCCACCCTTGTATTTGGCTTGTGTTCTGTGGATTTTGTTCATTTTTAAATGGGACCATGTCGACCCAGCCTAGGTACCAAATTTTATTGAAATTGGGCAACCGGTTTTTTAGTTATGCGCGTTGGTCGTTACAGACAGACAGACAGACAGACAGACGGCGCGACAAAAAAGTTTCAAAATCATCTGAAACGCAAAGGTATATAAAAATTTTTGAAATCGGAGCAACTTTTTTTTTCTCGAAAAAATTAGGATCACTATAGCTCACACTACTATAGTATAGTATATGTGTGAGCTAATTGTATCTTTGTTGTACTGTATTGTAACTATTGTACGTACGGCAGTGTATTCCTTAATAAAATTAATCAAGAAATAACAAGTTATTGGCACTTCTCGCGGCATTTCACTTGGCGATGCGAAGCTTTCGCTATATTTGTACAAATACAGCAAACACGCGTTTCCGTTGACTTGTCGGTTTTTATTCAACTTCAAATTAGTCAAATAAGCCAAACATTTAAGTTTACCATCCACACTTGGTTTCCTCATTTAGCAAATCTACCATGCAGCGGCCGTTTTCAACATGTATTGCTTTCATAGTGAAAGTGATTTTTGTTGACAAAATGGATGGACTGCACAAACACAAGCGAATCCGTCTCGTTTACTCCTAGTTTGCGAGTAAGCAAACATATTTGGCATGTTTGAGTTTTTTGCTAATTCCGTTCTTGTGTGTTCGAAATCGCTAACGAATACGCTACGCCAAGTGAAGTGTCGCCATTAAATTTAAATATTAGCTGTGTTTATCAACTCGACACGTCATCAAACTGATCTCTATAATTCTTCCTTCCCACTGTCAAAGGTATGAAAACTCAAATTAGACGTAAAGTATCAACGTCCGAAAACATAAGATCACCTTTTCGTGTGTTAAAATTTCTGATCGCAATGGGCGATTGTAACATCCAAACCGGCAAAAGATATTTATAAACTCTTAAACTAGTTTCATGCCTATATGAAATCATACATGAAAAGTAGTAGTTTTTAGTTTTTAGCTTTCTAGCCCGCGCAGCAATGGCTAGAGATGGTGTTGTTTATTATAAAAGTAAAAAATGCGTTATTTGTGTGTATTTTGACCTGTTTTAGCAATATCGTCGTGGAGTATCTTTGTGTGTTTGTATGTCTGTCTGTCTGTAATTTTCATGTAATAGTGTTCGACACTGTAACCAGCTGATTAGATTTTGATCAAAATCTATTAATGCTAACGAGTTTTTTGTCAGTTTAAAAATTGATAATATGCTCACTTGTTAACGGAGCATCGCATGAATATGCGTTGTTTGAAATATATTAGAACACGTTTTTCTCAATATTTTATATTATAATCAAAAACGTGGAAATGTTTCTGAGATATTTACAAACAACTGTTTTCAAGGCTGGATCATCCGTCATATAGTAACATATTTCTATGCAGGGCCGTGCGGTGAAATTTGAAACAAGGGAAGTAATTTTTTTAAAACGAACCGAACCGAACCGAACTTTGTATTTTTCTATTCTTTTTAGTTTCCTGTTAACTTTAATTTCTTGCTTTAGCCTACCGTTATTTATGATACTCATTTATATTTTCATTAAGACTTTAGAAAGAAAACTTTTTGTTATTCAAAAAACACACTACACAAGCACACAACTGTATAGTTTTAACGGCCGTTGCAATATCCTTAACCGAAACCGAAGCTTCTTGCTGGCACGTTATTGTGAAACGTGTATGTAGGTAATTGAACAGACTGCTTACTTCAAGGCTAAATGGCGCGAACGGAATTTCTCGCATTGGGATTGCATGCATTGGGCCCCCACTATGTTTTACCTGACGACTGAAGCAATGAGCCGCGAAAAGGACCCTGTTCTCGGGCATCGAACATATAAGTTGTTATATGTTCGAAGTCTCGGGTCGAATTAAGCCCGATAGTCAATTAATTCTTATTCGTTTTCTACGCGTACGACAAAGACAACAGCTCACATGGTTGTCTTTTCTTATACGCCCTTTTATTATATACAAATAGGTATTGTCGCTTTTCTAGTACATAGGTATGTGCAAAATATATTGCTTCTGATACAGTCTTACCACTCCTACAGGACTGGCGCTAATTACGTCAAGTATAATAGTAATTTATTTTTATGGTGCCTGATTTCTTCAGGGAAACAATGCTTCCCTTGCTTACATGGACCTCTCGTCCCTGTTTTTATGTTACTCTCAGAGTCAGAGTCAGAAAAAGCTTTATTGTCAAAGAAAAAAAAATCTTATTGACAAAGCATCAATCTTATAACTAAAACATATTTTATCTAAAATTATAATTAAGTGAAACTAATAAAAATAAGTTCACATTTTTAAAATACTAGGTAATTTCTAGCAAAAAATAAGTAGGAAATGGGTAGGACCTGCAATTAAAAAAAAAAAACAAGCAAAGCAAAACAGATAGGTAAAATAAGAAAGTGCAGAAACATATTTAAAGAAAAACAAATTTTAACCGCTTGTGATATATATCTATTTAAACTTTCAAATTGTGTCCATGAAAATGTAAACGAATTAAAAAATAATAATAATAATAAAAATTTACAGATGTGCATACCTATAGCACAAGAAACACAAAAAGCTAGTGCAGCCCAAATTTAATCATAATTTTATTAGACAATTGGCTTACTTTGCCGGCTTAACTTACTATAACTTGCTTCCAGATAATTCAACATCATTACAAAACAAAATCATTAAAAATACTCTGCCAATATATGGGCCCCTAAGCTCACACTAGGTACTATAGTTATAGTGTACGTGTGAGCTAATATAACTAAAAACTGAAATATATTTTATTCAACTCCACACTAAATTACCTTTTGTTTGATACCACACAAGCCATGTTTTGACTTAAACTAAAATTTTTGAAATCCACCCCCACCCTTAAAAAAAACAAAAACTTAAATGTATTTTGTTAAACTCCGGACTCAATTACCTTTCGTTTGATATCACACACGCCATATTTTTACTTAAACTCTAATTTTTGAAATATACCCCACCCTTTTTTTTTTAAATAAATTAAAATGTATTTTGTTTAACTCCAGACTCAATTACCTTTCATTTGATATCACACACGCCATATTTTCACTTAAACATTTTTGAAATCTATCCCCACCCTTTTATTTGGTTTGTGTTCGGTGGATTTTGTTCATTTTTAAATGGGACCATCTCGACCCAAGACCCAGCCTAGGTACCAAATTTCATTGAAATCGGCCAAGCGGTTTTTGAGTTATGCGCGTTGGTCGTTAAAGACAGACATACAGACAGACAGACAGACAGACAGACAGACAGACAGACATACAGACAGACAGACAGACGGCGCAACAAAAAAGTTTCAAAATCATCTGAAACGCAAAGATATATAAAAATTTTTGAAATCGGAGTAACTTTTTTTTTCTCGAAAAAATTAGGATCACCATCTATAGTATAGTATATGTGTGAGCTAAAAAAAAAATGCTACTAAATTTAGCACCGTACACTTTAAGTGAATATAAAAAATCTTTGAAAAGCTAGAAACTGGTTTTAAAATATTTTTAAACATATTTTTTGTCTGTTTGTTTGTTCATCAGTGAGAGAAAAAAAAGGTTTGTCATATACCTAGTGTTTTTCAGTCACCTTAATCACCTATAATTCTTTACAATTGCAAATATTATCATTTTGTGGCAAAGCCTGTATTTGTATAATACTTTGGTGAATAAATATCTATCTATCTACATTCACACATATTAATTAAATCGTTGTTTGATGGAGAATCAAACAACGATCAAATATAAACAGTAAGACATCAAAAAAGATTAAGAGATTAAAACAAAATAAAAGCATTAAAAAAAAAACAAAAACCAAATTAACAATACAAAACATTTAAAAAGTTTAAAAATATATAAGACAATTCTTGGAAGATTCCTTTTATTTAGTTAGTTATATAAAACTCTTCCAAGGTATAAAAACACTTTTCTAAAAGGTACTCTTTTTAAGGAACTCATCACGCCCATTTGAATCATCCAGAGGAGCTCGCAGTATTAATAAACAAATTCATAGAAAGACATGCGCACGAGGAAGACAGAAGCACTGGAGGTCTAACAGACGAGATTATTGTAAAGTCAGCAAACACAGCCAATACATCGATCAGTTAGAGTAGGTAATTTACTACTTATTCTTATTTAAAATATAACTTTTAACTTAAGTTGTTCAATGTTATTAACCATTCTAGTGTACCTTAACTTACCCTTACGCATTTTCAGCTAGCCTAGCCACTGCAGCGAACTGAATTACCACTATTTACTAAGATCTTAAGACCTAGCACCTTAACCAAGGTCTAAAGACTTCGTTTCGTTTTTCTAACTTACGAATAGTTCGATTTTGTTGCCTGGCGTTTTGGTTTGGTTCTGTGACCTAAGAAAATCGCATTTTCCTCGCTATTTTTGTTGCGGAAAGTCCGTGTTTCTGCACCGATATGTCAAATTTTGAAAAATCTGTCTAGATTTGAAGTTTGGACGTGTTTTGGTTTATTTTCTTATAATTTATTTTTTTATGTTTTTCTGACGCTTGTAAAAAAATAGTTCTTCCTAACACTTGCAAAAACCTTCTTCCACAGTTAAAAGCTTGACAGAACTCGCTACGTATAGTTCAATTTTCACGAGTCGTTAAATACCGAGATGAATTCCATCAAAGGAGCATGCGCCAAAATTAACGTCAAAATGTCTAATTTAAATTATTGGCGCGAATACCGGGATTGGCGCGAGATCGAAGAGCTTAACGTATAATAAAAAATTCAAGGTATAAAATAATGGTCAATTCTAATTTTTAGGTATGATTTTATGTAGGTACCGGGTGGTTTTTTATAACCGGAGCACTCAGCAACTTTATCATTGAAAATAAAGGGCTATAATAAATTGTAGATTTTTTGGTTAATTATGACAACTTTAAAAGCCAACATAATTTTTTTCTATCCGTCACCATGTACAGGGCGTCCCAAATTCGATGTTTTTGGGGGGTTTCGGGTATTTCTAGAGGGGCTAAACCTGATCCCCCTTTGCGACACTCAAATTTCAAAACAAACTTAAAGGTGAAAATCGCATTTTGATATAGCAAGCCGTTTTTAAACTACGGGGTGTTTTTAAAAAGTCTACATTTTGGGAAGGGGTCTATAACTTGTTTATTTATTAATATTTTTTATTTTTGTGAAAACATTCACAGACACTTTTTTAAGAGGAATTCTTTTTTTGAGATATCACATAAAATTAATTTTTTTTATTTTTACTACATAGTTTGCTTAATGGGTTTAAAATATTTTAATATTATAAAATTATAAAAATAAAAAAATAATAAAGAGGTGATTAAAAAATAAAAATAAAGAAAACAATAAAAAAAAATTAAAAATTAAAATATTGAGTGTGATACATCATTTTAAAGGAAATTTTAAGCTGATTTTAAAAATCGAATAAAAATTGAGTTATTCTGTAAGAAAAATAACAACTTTATGCAATATTTTAAAAACCAAAAGAGATAAATAAAAACCGTTTACATCTGTCAATTCTTCAAGAAAAGATCTATAAAAAAGCTATTTACATAAAAGCAAAATGCAGACAAAAACCCTCCGTAGCTTAAAAACGGCTTGCTATATCTAAATGTGGTTTTCACCTTTAGGCTTCTCTTAAAATTTGAGCGTTGCAAAGGGGGCTCAGTTTTTTTCTATCTCCCCTAGAAATACCCGACACCACAAAAAAACAACGAATTTGGGACACCCTGTACAGGGTGTGACAATGAAGTCGATTTTTTGACAGGGAACACCCTGTATATTTTTGCATTTTAAGATTCGTCTTTTCTTTTTGATTTCAAAAATATACAATATATATGTGCTGCGATTAATATTTTTTGAGGTAAATGCAGTATTTTTTCTTCTATATGCATTTCACCTTTATTTTGTTTTGCCATAGGAGTATTGACAAATTTAAATGCGCTAAATCTTAAAAAATGTTTATCGTAGCATAGACATACAGTAGAACCCCGATGACAGTGTTTATTCAAATTAAATTGGGCACTAAATAATTTGTCACACAACTTGCACGTCACCGGCATTTTCACAGCACAAAAACGACGAATTTTCATCAAAAAGAACTGGGAATTATTAAAGTTTTGCTGTATAAAACCATACTGAAATATCTCTCAGTTGATTGGTTGGCAGAAGTGACAGATCAACGCTTGCGCACGTCTTGGAATTCATCTCGGTATTTAACGGCTCGTCAATTTTCTACTAAGGTAACATTTAATGGGGTAATCCCGTCAAATAAATAAATAACTAAACGATTTAAATAAATCGTATACGAATTTAACTTAAGGTTTTAGTGCTTTGTTATGAAATTATTTAAAAATTAGAACTTCTGATTTTGTTTACATTGCCCCACCTGGAATGGTTAATAATTGGTTTATGAACTTAAAAAAAGAGTAATAATTTTACAGTGCGGATGTAAATAAACTCCCCACCCTTTTTAACTTTTGGGCAAAGGTCGACTGATATTTACCATTCAAATAATAACAATTAGATTTCCGCTGCATTGCAATTTTTATCTGAAGTTGAAGTTTCTTTTTGTTGAAAAGTTAATCTAGGGATGGGTACATTTTACTTTTCAGTTAATGTGGAAACTTAATTGTGAATTATTCAAATTTAACACTTCTGAAATTCACTGACAGTTGCTAAAACTGCCTGAAAATTTAAAATGTTAATCTTTCACGGAAAAAAAATTATATTTAAAAATTTTATTTATTATTTAAGTCCACACAAGTGTAATATATATGTGTATAAAAATCAATATTTAAAATAAAATTAAAATTAAATAAAACGACTATTTTTTATTAAAAACAATGTTTTTTCCAAAAACATTCAACTAAGTTTTTTCTTTTCAAGCACACATCTTTTACAGATACCTAATTGAATTTTATATTAAAAAATTCTTAAAATCAAAAAAAATTTAATTCGTTTTTTCTGTAAAGATAGTGCTAGGAGTAACAAATAATTTTTTTTTAAGTTTAACGATTTTATTACAAAACTGCACTAAAAAATAATTTGGCAAATTTCTGTTTACTACAGTCTAGATTTAACAATAGGGTTAATGGTACATTATACCATCAGGGTAAAAGCTATACTGACCATGAAGATTCTGTTTAGAAAGAGGAAAACTAATTTAGCAGGTTTTTAGATAATCGAATAAATTTTATTAAATTGGTATTAAAAAAGATATTTAATTGCTTAGTTTGGGTGTGGTTATGATTCAGTTATTTGGGGATTTTCGAGGATGAATATTCCCATTTTTCGTTTATTATTGTCTCTAAACATCGCGTTAAATTAAGCTGCCATATATCCTACGAATAAAATTGGTTTTTTACACTGCTGTTATTACGGCATAGCCGATTCACCAGCCTAAAAAAAGTAATATGTGATTTAAAAAACCTTACAAAGTCCTTTTAAGAGCTACCAAATTAATCAAATTAAATGCTCAAACCTGCCACCCTAATGTGCTAAACAATGACCTAAACCAGTAGTAAACGGTTATAAAATCCCTGTCGTACATTGTTTAGCATCTCAGGTGTGATCGAATTAAAAGCCTCTTCAATTTTGAAAGCAGATTTAAAAAATAAATTTACAGAAATATATTTTATTGCAACCGAACCGAACCGACATCTTGACTTAAACTGTTGTTAAAACGTGGCTAAAACAATAAACAGCGATGCTTACCCCGCGATGCTTACCCCGCTCAGTAAGCAACCGCGAGGCAGATGTGCCGTGTTGCCGAGTGTCAATATATCGACGGCGTCACACCGGTAAGACAGTCGGCCGTCCGACAAGCAAACTTCGTCTTAAGCGGTGTGACGCTCGTCTGGCTGGCAAAAAATATTTTAAAGTTTGTCTAATGTGTTATGACACCCGCTTAGCAGGCGTATGAACAAGTGTCATAAATATGTGACACCCGTCCGTGTGCCACTATTTTGTGTTGTCACATAAGCTGTGACATCCGTCCTGAAAGGGTTAAACACACATTCCTCCCGACCCCGCTCGAAAACAACCACCCAAACCCCGCAGAAAAACGGGTGAAATTGAAACCTTGCCCCGCGCGGCGCTGCCGGCTTGTAATTATTTACGCGAAAAAATTTCACCCAATTAATCGCTTGATGTTAACCACAGATAATAAAAAGAACTAGACAATCAAGTCGTAAGGGAATATTTAACTTTTTTAAAATAAATCAATTAAAAATACTGTTTGTTGTCTAGTTTTGGGAGGGCACTGCCCCGTTGCCCTCCCTGTAGCAGCCGCCACTGGTTTTGACATAAGGCCAAGTAAAAAAATCACACATTCTGCTCAGGCGATCTATAGTCTAAATTATACGCATTTGTAATCACGTCACCAGGTGAGAAAAAAACGTACGGCGTAGATTTTTTTTTATATTTACTATCGTTGTTGGGCTCAATTTTGTTGCATCTACGGCTCGCTGTATCACATTGTCAAATTGAAGTGCGATTCCATTTCGGACTTGTTCCCTTTTCAGTTGAAAAAAAGCCAATATATTTAAAATTATCAGCTACGATTGTTCATTATACCTATTATATTTGTTTCTCGGCATTTTACAACTTTTTAAAAAAATTCCGACAAGTTGACAAACTCATGTTTTTGATTGATAGTGACGGATACTTCACATAATCTATTACCTACCTATTTAAAAAATGAATTAATCATAGACACTACTTTTTTTTAAAAGTTTATTGTCACCGCTGTTTATAATATACTAAACAAAGATAAACAAAAATGACGTCATTACAAATACGTATAAGTTGGACTATAGGTATAGTCCAAATTATACGCATTTGTAATGACGTCATTTTTGTTTATCTTTGTTTAATATATTATAAACAGCGGTGACGATAAACTTTTTAAGAAAAGTAGTGTCTATGATTTAAATAGGTAAGTAATTGGTTATGTGAAGTATCCGTCACTGTCAATCAAAAAACATTGATTGGCAAAAATATCTACACCATACGTTTTTTTCTCATCTGGTGACGACGTGCTTTTAACTCGTCGTGGAAAAGTTTCGTCTAAAAATTCCCTGGCGGGTAAAATGTCATGTGTCGGACACCGATCCTACTGAAACCAACCTTGCTGAAAATCAACATCAGGCAATTGTTGAATTGCAGGAACCACTTGATTTTGCAACAAGTTTAAATAAATGGCCTCATTCAAGTTACCATAAATAAAAAATGGCCGATAAGAACCCCCGACCACTTAACGAATACTTAATTTTTTAGGGTATTGTGTTCGCACATTTTCCGTCAAATGTTTATTTTCTTTTACCCAGTAGCAAGTACTTGATGGATTGTGCGCATTGCATTTACTAAATTTTTATCCTGATTTGCACGATCCATCATTTTGTCATAAAATTCCATCCTTAAATTATTGTTCTCAGAAAACAGTTTCTGAGATAAAGTGTTTCGAATGGTTCTGAGAGGAATATTATTAAGTATCTCGTTAGCAATGGCTGAACTTGAACAAGCAGCACAGACGGTAGTTTCTCGCTGTTGCCTTTCAACATTTCAAAATACGATTCGAATGTAAACAGGGTGTTTGACACTGGTAAAAAATAAATATATGTTTATTTTTAGATATCTCTTTAGGTCTTGGGAATGCTAAAAACAAACTTTTTTGTTTAATTTTTTTTCAAATTCATAGTTCTTTTAATTAAATAAATTCATTGAATTAAAACAATTAGCCACGTGATTCAAAACAGGCGGTCTACCAATCAGCTGCGAGTGACGTCACAAAACAGTAAACGCCTCGAACGAACCTAGTTTCTGTGTTATTTTCTTATGGATGGTAAGGTTTGCTTTGGTTTAAAATGCGAATTATCGTCCTAAATTAGATTTTATTTTGTGTTTTGCTTATAAAAAACATTTTCAATGGAAAACGGATTCTCCAAAGCCGATAGCTCCAACTTGCCAATGCTGAATTCCTTTATGGTGGCAGGCTTCTTTGCCAACAACAGTGATTTTTGTTCTGCGGAATTTAGAAACGTTAAAATGTTAATATAACTAAAAGTTTTTTACGATATTCTTCGCCTACTTTTACTCATTTAGATTTTGAGGTTAGGTTATATGTTTTGCTTTTTTGTTTAATATGCCACTTACAATAGATTCAATTAAATACCCAATCATTTTATTTTAAGCATTAAGAAACAATCAAAAATTGCACAGGTAGGCAAAAAGTATACAACGCCCAGCAATACTTGAAGTACTGCATAGGTTACACTGCATAGTCCTGCGTAGGTAGTGCCTAGTCCTGCCTATGCACTGCCTAGTCTTGCGTATCCACTGCTCAGTCCTACATTTAGCCTGTATGTGCACTGCCTAATCATGCATCATAGTTATACTCACATCAAAGTGATCTTGACAAATGTAAAGTGAAGATGTATTAGATAAGACCCTTGGGTCTCTCCGAGCAAGTTTCAGCCACTTTTTCCGTTCTTTTACTGCTGTAGGCACATGAATAAATAGTTTTTCAGGTGTTTTTATGCTAGTAGTCGAACACTGAGGCACTACACACCACTTATAGGACATTTTTGTACATAAAAAACCGTAAAAACACAGACCAAAACAAATAAACACGTGAATGCCGTATATCTGTCCGCGAGTTTACTGCGCTGTGACGTCATTGTAACGCCATGCTAGAAATGAGCGTTTTAGCGGCAAATTCAAATCGCAAATAAGAAAACTTGATTTTAAATGTAGTCATGATAAAATATACTATTTTAATAATTTTGCGTAGCAAATTAGGGATCTATGTATCATTCTAAACACTTTTCTAAAATTTGTCAAATACCCTATTGTTGGCTTTGAAAATATCTCATTTTGTTTTCGCAATTTACTTAAAATTTTGGGAGAATAACAAACCTCGTCTTCAGATTTGGCGCGTCGAAACACATTCTGGTATGACCAAATGTCCAAATTAACTTTTTTTCTTAGCCCAGTCATATTAAGTGAAAAAACCCTGAAACTTGGAAAGAAATAAGTGTAAGCTGGATTTTTGTATAATTATTCCTTACAATCTGGGACACATCCCCAAATATTCTCCGCCAAAATCACCCTTGAACGTCGCTAGATATAAGGCCCCAAAGGTCTTAAAAATCAGTACTTTGCGATTTTCTCGAAAACTAATAACTTTTTTATATTAGGGGAGGAGACCAAAATTACGCAAAATCATTCGGTCTATAATGTAAAATTAAGAAAAAAACCTAACCTTAACATTTTAAAAAATATGTTTTCAAAAACTGTTTTTTTATTATTTTTTTTTCCTACCTTGTAGTTAACTTGTTTTTTAAAAATTTAATACTTTATAACATTGAGCTTAATCCCCACTTGTACAAAACACCATGTACTTACATTTAGTTTTTGTTTCTTAAAAGTTAAACAACTTTAAGTAAGGCTTAGACCAATGGTCAATAATAATCCGGAACGCCAATAAGACATGAAAAAAATTATTAAAAATAAATTGGTAAAAAATTTTTTTTAAGTCACAAGCTTTTATAAAATGCACTAAAAATTAAAAAATAATTTTCTAACATTCTACTATTATCATAATAATAAAAGCGATGGCCAACTGATGGAAATTTTGACGATGTTAGCACGATAAGATATCCGTATCAATTAAATATCACTATTTGCAAGAATCAATCTAGCAGAAAAATGCAGAGATACCAAACTCACCCAACCCGACCCAAGATACCCCAGCATTTCTCTGACATAGGCACATCAAACATATTTTTGATGACCTGCTATGTTTAATATTCTTTAAGTGTTTAGATCACAAATTTAGATTAATTTATGCTTTGATTTGCGGCCATCGCTTTTATTATTATGATAATATTAGAATGTTAGAAAATTATTTTTTAATTTTTAGTGCATTTTATAAAAGCTTGTGACTTAAAAAAAAATTTTTACCAATTTATTTTCTACTTTTTAGTCTCACCTACTCTATTAAATGAAAATATTTGTTCAATAACAGAACAGAAGAGTTTATTCTAGATTATAATGAAATCGCTGATTGTGAGTTGTTTGGAAACTCATTTTTTTATTGGGGGAAGGAGAGGGTGGGGGTAGAGGTAGAAATATATTTTTTGTTTGGGCTGTATTGCCATCGGGACTTTATGCATATACCAAATTTTATAAAAATCATTTGAAGTGAAGTGTGTCAAAAACGCATTTTTTATGGAAGGGGATGGGGGTAGGCTGGGAGGACATTTTTTTATTATTGTTGTATTGTCATCGGACCTCTATATGTATACCAAATTTCATCCAAATCGGATAATGGGAAGTGTGTGAAAAACGCATTTTTCTATAGATGAGGGTAGGAGAGGTAGGATTTTTTTTGTTCAATGTTGTATTGTCATCAGACTACTATATGTATACCAAATTTCATCCCAATCCGATAATGGGAAGGGTGTCAAAAACGCATTTTCTTTGGAAGGGGGTGGGGGTAGGGGTGGGAGGGTATTTTTTTTAAATGTTGTATTGTTATCGGACCACTATGTGAATACCAAACTCATTTTTCTATGAAAGGGGGTGGGGGTAGGGGTGGGAGGATATTTTTTTCTTAATATTGTATAGTCATCGGATCACTATATGTATACCAAATTTCATCCAAATCTGATAACGGGAAGTGTGTCAAAAACAAATTTTTCTATGGAAGGGGGTGGGGGTAGGGGTGGGAGGATATTTTTTTCTTATTGTTGTATTATCATCGGACCACTATGTGTATACCAAATTTTATCCAAATCGGATAACGGGAAGTGTGTCAAAAACACATTTTTCTATAGAAGTGGCGGGGGTAGGGGTGGGAGGATATTTTTTTCTTAATATTGTATTGTCTTAGGACCACTATGTGTGTACCAAATTTCATCCAAATCGAATACTGGGAAGTGTGTCAAAAACGCTTCACAAGATTTGATAGTTAGTTAGATAGTTAGACAGAACATCTGAAGCTAAATAAAAGCTTGTAAAAATTAAGCACTGTATGAGAAAAAGAAACAGCTTTAAAATATGCCCATAAGTGCACACTTTTATTATATTTGAAATTCCAGCCAAACTGCTACTGATAGCAAAAATAGTGTTACACTAAATTTTGGGACAAAGGGTTTTAAACAAAATAAATGTAACCTAAGGGTGGTTTTTTAACATAAGTACATAAAGTTTTACCAAATAGTCGCTGTAACATGATTTTTCCCCAAATATATATGTATACTAAAAGCTTTAGTTTCTAAGATATCTACAAAAAATAATTTATTCATGTACATATAGCCTAGTTTTTGACCCTTGGCGAAAAATCTTGACATAAAAAGCTACTAATACGAGTATTTGGTAAAAAGTTATGTAAGTACCTCTGTTTATAATTTTTAACCTTTAATAAACCGCCCTTATGATAAAGATCATTGCCCTTGTGTTCAATTTATTTTGTCTAAACCCCTTTGTTACATTTAAGTTTAGTCAAAATTTATTTTTTCTAAAATTTTATAAAAATTAGGTAAGCTGGAATTTCAAATGAAATAAAAGTATGCGCATTTGCTCGCATTTTAACACTGTTTCTAACGAGAAGTTTTTTTAATTAAAGTTTTTTAATTAATTTGTATAAAACTTAAAATTTCAAAACCCCAATGGTCGTCCGGCTAGTATTATAACTACTTTCCTAACCTTTACTTAAAGCTGTTTTAAAAGTATTATCATTTTAAAACAAGTTACCTACAAAGTGGGAAAAAAATAAATAAAAAAAATCATTTATTTAAATATATTTTTTAAAATGTTAGATTAGGTTTTTTCTTAATGTTATAGTATAGACCGAATGATTTTACGTAATTTTTCACTTTTGACTTTTTTTTGAAACAGTGGCTGATCCAGGGGGGGGCACTAGGGGCACTTGCCCCCCCCACCCCCCGAGAATTTTTTGAATATACAAAAAATGAGCAAAAAATAATGTTTTTGCTAATAAAATTGAAAATTTTTGCCTGCGGCGCATGAAAATGTATCTTGTTATTATCATCGAAATTACAACCACTGACTAATTCAATAAAATGCTGCTTAAAAAAATATATACCATTTTTTACCAACAGAATGTCACCTAAAGTGGCCCCCCCGAGAAGCACCTCTGGATCCGCCCTTGTTTTGAAAAAGTTATTAGTTTTCGAGACAATCACAAAAAAACTGATTTTTAGAACATTTGGGGCCTTATGTCTAGCGAAGCTCAAGGAGCATTTTGGCGGAGAATATGTGGGAATGTGTCCCGGATGCTAAGGAATAATTATACAAAATCCAGCTTGCACCTATTTTTTTCCATGTGAATTCCTAATATGACTGGGCTGTCTGTGCGCTTTTTTCGTGAGCAATTTTTTCCGCAACCGATTTTTTCCATGTGTGTCGTTTTTTTCCTGTGCGCTATTTTCTTCTAGTAAAACAAATAAACAAAAAAAATTTTTACCTCTAATAACTTTTTATAGTAGCTATACTATAGCCTCGTTACCTTTCCTTTTTTGGGCTCTGGGGGGGGGGGGGGGGGGTTAATTACCCCCTTTACCAACCCTCCCCCCCGTACCTGCGATCAGGTTGTCTTTTGTTAGGTAGGGTTACCAGATGAAAATGTCTCTAACCAGGACCAGCCCTCAAGAAAATCCGGACGTCAAAATTTTTTCGATGCCACACACAAAAAATCAACTTTTTTCTTATTGAAACAATAACTAATAAATAACATAATATACCTACTAGATTATAGGTATTTTTCACTGCTTTGTATTTTATTCAACATCGTTGAATTTTTAGGCAGAAGTACAAAATCGTAAAATTCTGAGCAGCTCATATTTCTTAAATTGTATGAAGTCATGAGTATTCCTTTTACAGATAAAAGCAGCCTATTTCTTTCTTTGGTCCACTGGGTAGAAATACTTGCATTAAAATATTTGGCCCATTTTTCGTGGGTAGGCAGATTGTGGTCATCAGAAGTAAAATTGTCTGATATGTACTTTTTTAGATTACAAACTTCATCAAAAAAATTGGGTGTGCTTAAGACCACACAGCAGAAGTGTAAACTTCAACAAGGCGAAATTAATAATACTACTTTAAGCGGGGTCTTAACATAACGTTTTACCTTACGTCTTGCCTGTCAGTCAAAAGGGTCAAGTATGACGGTTGAAAGACTAGCGTAGACACTTGATAGTTTTAACGTACGTTTTTAGATCAGTTTTTGATACAAAACAATGGTTTTATTCGAAGTTCTCTAGGCGGTCTTCCGTCTTAAATCAGTTCAAGTAAAACGTCCGTTTTTCCGTCTACACACAAAGTTTTACTTGATGTGTTTTGACTGAACAGGCAAGATGTAAAGTAAAACGTTATGTGAAGACTCGTTTAACAAATTACTTAAATGACAATAACATCATGTCTAAAAACCAGTTTGGATTCAGAGAGGGGGTAAGTACCTCTGATGCCATGTTTGAAGTTGTCAACAGTGTCACAGATCATTTAAATAATAATGAAAAATGTATTGCCATTTTCTTAGACCTAGCAAAAGCCTTTGACACAGTTTCTCATACCCTGCTTTTACAAATCATGGAAGCATACGGAGTGAGAGGAATTGTGTTGGAGTTAGTTGCCAATTATCTAGCAGATCGACCACAACAAACCAAGGTTGGCAAAACTCTTAGTGACCCTAAAACAGTGACACATGGCGTTCCTCAAGGGACAGTTTTAGGGCCTCTTTTCTTTACAATCTACATAAATAGTCTTTGTAGTCTAGAAATTGATGGAAAAATATATTCATTTGCTGATGACACTGTTGGTATATTTGCTGGCAAGACATGGGAAGAAGCCAAAGAAAAGTTAAAATCTGGTTTCAAGAAAATTAAAAATCTCCTAGATACATTAAAACTTAGTTTAAATATTAAAAAAACTCAATATATAGCTTTCTCATTAACAGAAGCAAATAGACCAGATTTTACCACAATACAGTTAGAAAATATAAGTGAACCTCTTAAAGAAGTACAAAACTCAAAGTACCTGGGAATAATGATTGATAAACATCTCAAGTGGAATGAGCATGTTCTTTATCTTTGTAAAAAAATAAGATGTCTAATTTATAAATTTTATATTCTTAGAGATATTTTAAACAGAAAAATCTTAATAATGATTTACAAAGCCTTAGTAGAAAGTTTATTAAATTACGGGATACTGGTTTGGGGGGGTACATATAACTGCCATTTAGAACAACTTAAAATAATTCAAAATTATATTGTTAAAATTGTTTTAAAAAGACCACGTTTGTATTCAACAAATTTATTATACACAGAGGAAATTGCAAATCTTAAAAGCTTGTATGTTATCAATGTGTGCAATTTTATTCATTTAAACAATAAATTTAAAAACAAATACATTTCTCATACATATCAAACAAGAGGTAACACAAAAAATCTTTTAAATTCCACTTTTTATAGAAGCAATCAAGGCCATCATTTTGTAACTTATATTGGGCCAAAACTATATAACCTAGTACCTAATTCAATAAGAAAAACAAATAACAAAAAGCATTTTAAAAAACTATTCAAAATATTCTTTTTTTCAAATTGTCAAGTTTTTCTAGATACCTTTTAAGTATTAATTTAGGTTAATGGAGTTTTTTTTTAAATTTTTTAAAATTTAATTATTAAATTAATTAGTTTTCTTTTGTACAAATTTGTACATTTTTTCTCAAAACTTTTGCAATACCTAATATTCTTAGTTAGTTTTAATCGTGTTTATTAAAATTGTAAAAATAGTAAATACTTATTCTAAACTCCATGCCATAATTTTTGAGATAACTTTTTGACAGTTATCGGCTGTTTACCATAACAAATAGCATAGGCAAACGAAAAAAACTTGTCAAGGGTTGTCTTAAAAATAATGATATGGGGTGTACATTAGAGAAAAAAAACTGTGATATGCAAAAGTACTACTCTAGTACATACAGGTATTTCATACCTAGGTACTCAAATTTAATATTTTTAAGAAAGAAAAAAAAATGTATTAGAATAGTAATTATTGTAAAAAATTTTGTAAACATTTTGGTTAATAAATACTAAATACTAAGACCCCGCTTATAGGTGAATTCACACTGCTAAATTTATCGACGATTATTGTTTAATTACATTTTTTGAAACTAGTTTATTTTGCATTATTTGATGTTTATAAAGGCGGCTACTTTAAAATCCGGACGTTTATGAAAAATCCGCCCGGACGTAGTAAAAATCCGGACATGTCCGGATTAATCCGGACGTCTGGTAACCCTATTGTTAGGGCACCACGACCCGAGAGGGTGGTGGTTAGGATATTGGAAGATTGGTCACCTTAAAAAGAAACTGTTTCGTTTAATTCTGGTTTGTACCATCACAGAATAAACATAAATCAGCAAAAAATTCAAGATTAGTAATATGTTTACACGAGACGTTTAAAAAGTTTTAAATATCCCTCGTTAGTCTAACATAGAGGCCCTCGATACATTTGACAACTGTTGGTGTAAAACAATTCTCAAATGTATCGAGGGCCTCTAGTCCAACCCATATAGCTAGAAGGAGAAGGGGACCTCCCCTCCCAGCTATGTGGTCTACTAGAAGTCATGTTTCACATATAGACGGTCTTCCAGCGTAAATTTGACACCACTAATAGGGTCAGTGCATCACGAAGACATAGCGCCAAGCTTCCAGGATGCAGTGACCCTAACCATTAATCTCAGCAGCGACTTCTAGGGGTGGCAGCTTGTACCACGGATCACCTAGGTAATCCGTGCTTGTAATTACGTAAGCACTTCAGCGCGATTATGGGTTCAATCGCAATCGGACGGCCATTTTACTATGCACCGTACAATTAAATCGGATTAAAAGAGCAATTAAAAAAGTTAAAAAGGCAGATTTGTTTTAGCGTTTTTTTGTTTGCCGCGAAGTTAAAATTATCTTGGTGAATATTATAAATGGAGATTGACGTTTATCGACGACGATCAATATACAGGCTGATCTTTTTTAAAATGCAACAGAGGTTTTTTCGGGTATATCGTACGTTTTTGGAAAAATCCTCGTCACGTCGATGTTGTTTGCGAGGGGGACACTTTTTGGCTATATCCTGAAATTTTTATAGTATGTGCCCCCTTCGAGGGGTAAATTTTACCTGTATAAAGTGGGTCAAGTTGCGCCTTTTTTAAAAGATTTGGTGTCATTACAACTCGGTAAAAATTTGAAAAATCTATCGATTAGTTTTTAAGTTATTTTTTTTATATCATGTTGATGAATGGCAGAGACTGTCAGTTGTTGTTATTTTTGCTGTGTTTTCGTTGGAAAAGAAAGCAAATCTTGGAGTAGAGAAACTCTTATAGAAAGAAAAACGTTTTGAGACCCTGAACAGTGTTGGAGATTTTATTCCAAATTTAATTAAACGGGCAAAACCACAAAAAACAAAAACAGCGGTTGACAAGAACTTGGCATTTCTAAACCAGAGAACAATATGTCAATGGTTAAAAGGGACGTGACGGGGGCCATTTTGTATTTGCCGCTTTAACTTTGGTCAAATCCAGTCCGTTAATATACTGTAATCTGTGGTTTTACCAGATAACCCGTCGGCGCCGTATATTGAATTCTCCCATGGACAAAAATAGTATTGAGTTCAACAATTCCTATGATTTTTACCTAGTTAAATATCGTTGACCTCTACACTCCCCCCCCATTTTGGTATTTTCGCGACCTCTACACCCCCCCCCCATTTTGGTATTTTCGCGTGCGATGTTTTATTTGCATATTTATAAGTTAAAATTATGGTATCTTTTTTCAACCTTTTAGGTCTAAGCAATCACTTTCGTTATATAGCAGCAGTGTAGGTAATTGGTCCTTTAACCATGTTAAGCTAAAATCCGCCAAGCGGTACAGAAAAAAATATTTTTGTTCCGCATTCCCATATACTTTTTTACAAATTTATTTCTAGTCTACCATATTCCGAAAACCGCACATTGATGCGATGCTTCGTTAAAAAGTTAGCGTTTTTAAAAAATTTTAATTGTCAAAAAACTGTCACTAGCATTAATGGATTTTGACCAAAATCTAATCAGCTTGTAAAAGTGTCGAGCACTATTTTACCTGCAAATTTTATGGAAATCGGTTTAGCGGTTTAGGAGCTTTCGTGTTACGGGAGACATACACACACACAGACAGACATCACGACGATATTGCTAAGAAACGTGAAAATACATCCAAATAACACATTTTCGGCGTTATCTCCAAAAAAAATGTCATTGTCAAAAAACTGTCATTAGCATTAATGGATTTTGACCAAAATATAATCAGCTCGTAAAAGTCTCGAGCACTATTTTACCTGAAAATTTTATGGAAATCGGTTTTGTGGTTTAGGAGCTATCGTGTTACGGGACAGACATACACACACGCACACGGACAGACATCACGACGATATTGCTAAGAAACGTGAAAATACATCCAACCTTAGAGTAATAAAATTTTTATTACTCTAAGCATCCAAATAACACATTTTCGGCGTTATCTAAAAAAAAATGTTTAATCGAAAATAATACATTCTCTAGCCATTGCTGTGCGGGCGAGTAAGGTAACTAATAGAAGCAAGTTTTTCAAAACCCTTTTTAAATTAAAATAGGTACTTAGGTATATCTCCTAAAATACAATACCGTTTTTGAAAAATGTATCTTAACATATATTTTTTAATTGTTATGGTCAACCGCGAGTTGAAAATCTTCTAGCTGGTGCATTAATAGTGATACATATGTAAACTTGTACTCTCGGAGATCATATTTTAAACAATTTAAGCGGTCAATTGGTAATTATCGTTCAGAACTGGTAAACACCAAACGCGTGCGAGTGGTCATGATTATCTTTGGTTCAACTATATGACGTCGAAAACGGTATGAAGCGAAAAACAAATTTGAGAGGTCGATCGTTCGGCTATTAGTTATCTTCGTTTAAATGCGAGAATTAAATAGAGAACGTTTGACCATGAAACATCAAGAAAGCATGCATTTTCATTGTTCTATTAACCTGGTATAACCCTGCTCCGGACCTGGGTAAATTTCAGACAAATTTAAGCGGGCGACCGTCCGGTTATTAGTTCTCTTTATTTAAATGCGAGAATTAAACAGAAAATGTCTACCAAGAAACGTCAATTTCATTGTTCTATTAACCGGTTATAACCCTGCTCCGGCTCAAACCAATTAACAGACTAACCAAATTTAAAATAATTTTCATAAAGTAGGTTTCGAGTTCATTTTAGTGGTCCTGTCTGGTTATTAGTGACAGCTCGGCTGCCCTACGTAAAAACGAAGTAACTGACATTTCGCATAAAATTGAGTTATATTCACGTATAGACTTGTTGTCGTTCGGCGGACTTTTTATTATAAAAATCATTTTAATCGGACAAAATTTAACAAAGTTATGACATCGTCTGAACAGAGTAACTGCACAAACATCCCTGGGCTGGCGATTAAGAAACACAGTAATTTACACTTAAGATAAAGAAACGCTGTAACTGCTTTGCAGTTACTGCGTTTCTGTAAAAAAATTTCTGTTACGTTTTTCTATATCGTTTTCTTATTTTTTCGTTTCAGTGTAAAAACAAAGTAATTACATTTCACGATTTTGAAAGGGAGTAACTGTAATCTATTTTAGTTACTTCGTCTCTTTGCATTTTTTATTCATCATTCGCCCACCGCGAAACGATCAAGAAACACAGTAACTGCAGTACAGTTACTTCTTTTCTCTGTCGTTTTTACGCAGTTACTTTGTTTCTACATACATCTGCTTGTTATTTATCCCTCCTTTGAAACAACAAATTAATCAAAATTGGGAGATTCCTTGCCACGGTTTTAGTTCAATTTGATCATTTATAAAGCAAGGACTGTGTCCGCTTCCACAGTATATCGATCGCGAACGAAGGCCCTGATGCAAAATGCGTTGCCAAATGAGAAAAGATTGGTAAGAAAAGATGTATTTATCCTCTGACGCGAAGCGAAAAAGATACTGTCTGTCTGCAGTCTGCCCCGAACTAGTAAAATAGAACCGAACCGAACCAAACAAAATAACTTTCAGCTACCTCACCAAGGGTCCTACGCATATGACAGTCAACGGTATGCATGGAAATATTGAGCAGAAAATATGGAGGAAGAGAAATGTTTATGATTTTGAAGATCTTTTAAACCTGGTTCAAGAATCCAGAAAGAAGGTGGAAGTTATATACGCCTTAAAACGTTTCATTTATTTGCAAATAAGAAAAGAACAACAAAAAAACTGATACTCCCATTAAATCATTTACGCTTAAAAATATTGTGAAGATTTGGTGATGAACTACTTGTTTAAAAAAAAATATAGCTTCTTTGTCTTACGTCGATGGAGATTCAGCAGCTAAAACTATTCTCCCTGTCAAAGGAATCAATTTAATTTACAAAAATTGTGTGTGCTTAAGACCACACGGCAAAAGTGTAAACAACAAGGCGAAATTAATAATACTGACATTCATCTGCATCATCATATCGCTCGCTGAATGTTCCTCTCACAGTTAGTCGACTCGACCCGACTTCATCCTAATGAGCGTTACATAGCCGAGCCTGATGGCTCAGTTCAATTCAGTACCCGCAAAAACTGCTAAACGCGCCTAAAGAAGTTTACACTTCAAAAAGTAAAATACTAACTATATTGGTGTACGCCTGCCAATGATGACATGACAAATAATGAGCAGTATGTGGAAGACGCAGAAGACGATTAGTTTGTTTGTGATTCATTGTTTGAAACTTTTCTACGTAGCAGTATTATTTTGTTTTTAATACTGTAAGCCTTTCTATAAAACGACCTTGAAACAAAGCAAAGACCATTACTTTGTTTTTTGCAAGACACATGCAGGAAAACATAAGATGAAAAATGTTTAGAACAAAGTAGTGGCGTTTACTTTGCTACTTCATATTTCAACCATGTAGTGGTATTTGTGAATAACGAAGAAAAAACAGTTTTTGCTTTGCCTATCTCTTAATATTGATTGAAGTGGAGCAAAACCAGAATCCTACATTCTAATGTCATCCATGAAATAACACAAAAACAAATCCAATAAGTATTAAAATGTCAAGCGGCAAAAGAAAAATCACAAAATACCATTTTTCTCAGTTTTAACAAAAATACAATTAGTTTGTTTTTAAATCGGGCAGCCGAGCTGATGTCAAGGTCAACCAGGAAAAACTAAAACTTCAACCGCGGTTCGAAACGATTGACTGCTTAAATTTGTTTTATATCAAATCGATTTGAAATTGGCCATAGGAACGCGGCCTTATGATTTCAAGAAGAAAGTCCGTGAGTGAGTCGACCGCATGCGCTCTGCGCATATCTCGCCATGTTGAGTGTCACTCGAGTGTGTTGTGAAAATTTGGTATTTTTGGAACCCTATATTTTTTTGTAAACATTAGAAAAACATTTATCCAAAAAATGTGTTTTTGCCTGGCTATTTGGTGATCTAAACAAGTGATTTAGTGTAGTTTAAAACCAAGAAAGTAGGCTGTTTTGGACTGGTAAGTGCTTAAAAGGATGTATGAGTAATTTGTCAACCCATTTTCTAGTTTATTAATTTTCAATATTCACCTCTACAAAACTAATACGTTCCAGATAATCTTTGTTAATGATAAATTAATTGAGTAGAAGTTGCTTATAAATTTCAACTCTTCCACCAATTGTTTAAACAAAGGGGTTTAGTTCTTGTTCTAAAAATGTTATGTTAACCTTGAGGTTAATCAACTTGCCTGGGAGATATCTCTCCTTGGGCCCCTTATCTCCCCTGGAGAGGTTTTTGAAAGTTTAATAAACCCAAGATTAAACCTTCCTGTGGGAGATTATTAATAAGGATATAAAAAGAATTAATTATTAAATGAGTGAAAAAATAGGGACAGGGATTCCTCGGTGAATCATTGTGGTACCTCAGTTGTAATACATTGTAATAATTGTTATATGGCATGTATACATTATAAACCTAGGGACTAAAGCAGTGGTATATATAGAAAAAAGTTTCAGGGGGGGCTGAGACAGTTGCGGGGGGGGCAGACACCTCATGAGGCCGTATTTTATGTTTGTATTCATGAAATATGTGGAAAATATCTGAAAAAATCTTAGCTTTGGGGGGTGCTTGGCCCCCCCAGGCCCTCCCTTATACATATAGGTATGCCACTGGACCAAAGTGATACTTTTGAGGGGTGAACAGCTAACCCAAAATGTGTACACCGATTGTGAAAATCCACAATCTTTTGCTAAGATTGTGGAAAGATTGTGAGGGATTGTGGTAAGATTGTGAGGGATTGTGGAGGACTTTGCAACGGCGTTGCGTACTTGAACGAGGGGCCGTCCCATCAAAAATTCTTGCGACCAAAAAAAAAACAAAAAAAAAAATCATCATGTCTATAGTTTCCTTGGCCGCCCTCTTAATTTACCGTTACCGGCCCTGCTGCAGCTAACCCCAAAATGTGTACGCTGATTGTGAATATCCACAATCTTTTGCTAACATTGTGAGGGATTGTGTAAAGATTGTGAAGGATTGTGAACGGATTGTGAGAAATGTGTACATCGATTGTGAGAGCTGTTCACCCCTCGGATACTTTTAATCCTGAGGTGAAAAGTTTGTTGATATACTCAAAGGAGGGGGCTACAATTCCTGAGGGATTAAAAGGAATTTTTGTCACATTTTATGCACTTTAGAAAAGGAAAAATAATTTAAATTCAAATTAAATATTATTTAACATCTTATTGTAATTAGGTACCTCAGTAACTGCCAAAGATTATAGAATATAAAATATTTAACAATACTCTGACAGTATTTCATAGTTTGTTAGGGTTGATATTTAACTCTTAATATGGGTATGTTTTGACAAGTAAGTTTTTAATCCCTGGGGATTAAAAGGGTCATTTCAACTCCTAAAACTAAGGACTAAAGAGACTTCTTTAGTTTCTAAAGTGTATAAAAGAGGTTTATTCAAGTTTGTTAGGGACTTATATCCAGGCAGTGTTTTGACAGTTTTACACTGGAAGATGACAGCTGATCTTTCAATATAAGGCCTTTGTGTACTATAAGAACTTAATACTGCAGTGTTTAAATAAGGGTCCATCTCACAGACTTTAGAGATAGAGATAGAATACATAATTTGATCATGTAAATAAAAAAAAATTACATTTTACCCATAAGGTGTTGATCGTGCCAATACAGAGTTACTTAGCTTAAAGTGTTTTGTAATATAATCATAATATGACGTTATAAGGAACAATTAAGCCTAAGTAACGAAAAAAAAAAGTCTATAAATGACTTATTTTTAAATTTGACTTTGTTATTTCAATTTTAAAAGATTAACTGTCAGACTGCAATAAACATCTGTCAAAATAATGCCTCACTCTATTAGTGTTATTACCCCAAGCCTAATTTTTTTAAATTATTTTTGACATACCTATTTCATGATAAAAAAAATAAAATATGGCATCATGGGATCTCAAAATTAAAAAATATATTTTCCAGAATTACTTACTAATTTGTCCTCTCTGTGTTGTTGGTGTTTGGTGGGCTAGCTTTATATAAAGCTAGCAAGCTAATTCGGAACTAATAAATATTTTTATAATATTTATATATATGCGAAAGTTAAGTGCTTTTTATTTGTTCCCATTTGCTAAAAAGTAAATTCCACTTACCAACTTTTTAAGCTATTTTTTACAAAATTGTTTAGGCTTGCTAGGTTTATGTAAAGCAAGCAATCCCCTAAAAAGAAAATTCCATTTACCAAGTTTTAAAGCTTTTTTTTAAAGAATGTGTGGGCTTGCTAGATTTATAGTCTTAGTGCACCTTTTCAAACAATCTACATATTTCAAAATTAGTGCAGGTTGTCTATGATGGGCCTGTCAAATTATTGGTATAAACTTTTCTTTATACTATTTGACCATCTGCCAGGAAAATAGCAAAATTTTAAAAATGGTAAGTGAAAATTAGCTTAATATTTTTATTTTACTGGATAGTTTCTATACTCTAGAAGCCAATTTTTTTCTAGTTTCAGTTCGGTTTGGTTCTGGTAGACCCCAAAATTTATCTGAAGACATGAATTTTTTTTGTTTTTTCATATTTTTTTAATACAACATTAAAGTACAATTTCACCTTTATAGAAGAAGATATGGATTTTAATTTTCTGGGCTTTGTAGTTTTAAAGTTGGAAGGTGGTACCCTTAAATTTTGCCTTAAAGGTGGTGGATCCAAAAAAATTTCGCAACATTAAAAAATCAGTTATTTTGCAGCAAAAGGGTGAAAACATCAAAAATGCTTTTTTATAGTACCCTTAAGTCCACCTCTTTTGGGATATTATTCAGTATCCAAGCTTGGGCAGGTAGCTGTCAAAGCCAGCTAAAAATTCCATGTTTTGGCTATAAAAACAGTTTTTTTTTTCGAAAATATGAAAGATATGACAATACCTTGTAATGTAATTTTTCCTAGGTTTTTTGAGTAAAAAATTGGTAAAGTTAGCTACAAAGTTACAGTAGCATGGCTCTGAGCATGACTGAGTATAAAACAATTTTTTACTACTACTACTATAAAATCTATATGTTTGTGGCGGATTCATTTTACAAACACAACTTTTTCTGGGTATTACGCCACTAGTAAGGAAAAATTACTTTAAAAAATTATAAAAAAATTATAAAAAACCACTGCGTTTCTCCTAGAAAAATAAAAATCACTAATTTGTCAGTGGCTTTCTATAAAAATAAATAGTTGCCTAGTAAAACCTAAACCACTTATCTTTTAATTGAATTTGAATATGCTACGTTTCGATTGTCAATCTACAATCGTTTTCAAGCTTTTTATTTATATTTTGTCTCAAAATCTTAAATGTTTCTTGTTCAAATATATTTTTTATTATTATATCGTTGACAAATTGTCAATATTCTGAAGTTTATCAAAAAAAAAAAAAAAACAATTGACCAATCTAAACAAAACACAAGGTAACATGATACTATTTCAAGACATTATGTCAGTCAATGTTGTTTTCAAATTTAAAAATAAACAGAACAGGGTGACTCATTAAAACTAGAATCAATAAGGTCTCTTTTTTATAACCATTTAGAAATTTTTACAAAATTATGATATTATATCAAAATCTATTTAAAAAACAATAATCAGAATTTCATTACAGTATTAATTAATTTTGAAAAAACCTTTTTGCAAATCTTGTCTGAGAATAGGAAGCCAAGCTTTACTTATATCTATAGAAATACTTGAAAGACAGTTATCTTCATTTAAATAAATACATGCTGATTCTTTTAATTTTCTTTTAATGTCATTAGATTCTTTTTGTAAAATTATTGTTTCTCCCCATTTAATTCTATGATTACTCTCAAAAGAATGCTGACAAACTCTAATAATAGTAATTTAAAGATAAGTGGTTTAGGTTTTACTAGGCAACTATTTATTTTTATAGAAAGCCACTGACAAATTAGTGATTTTTATTTTTCTAGGAGAAACGCAGTGGTTTTTTATAATTTTTTAAAGTAATTTTTCCTTACTAGTGGCGTAATACCCAGAAAAAGTTGTGTTTGTAATACTACTACTATGTCGGTTTAGAACGTTTTTCTACGTTGTCCGACGCCTATTCTCCACCTCCTTCGATCCTGACAATCATCCTCTGTCAGATTTTTTTTGACTCATTGATCTTTGGATTGACTGTTGCCATTCTAGTTTAGGACGCCCTCTTTTTCTGTGCCCTATTGGTTGCCATTCCAGGACCTGCTTTGGTAATCTTTCGTCGTTCATCCGTTGTACATGGCCGTACCATATCAGTTGCCTTCTAGTGATGTCATCTGTTATACTTCCCTCGATTCCCATTCTTTCTTTTATGATCTCATTTCTTATGTGATCTATTCTAGATATTCTCATTGATCTTCTTATTGCATCCATTTCGACACTTTCCATTTTTGTTTTGTATTTTTCTGTTATGAGACAAGTCTCTATTCCATACAACAGCGTGCTTTTGACCATTGTTTCATATATGTTAAATTTTACATTCTTTTTTATCTCTCTGTTTCATAAAATACTGTTAAGACATCCAATAACTTTTTTTGCTTTTACTATTCTTTTTTCCAATTCTTTAGAGTCTGTACCTGTCTTATCCAATGTGACACCCAAGTATACATACTCATTGCATTGAGATATTGTTTGTCCATTTTCTAGTACTAACTCACTGGATTCGTTTCTAATACATAAGTACTGTGTCTAGTCCACATTCCCTGTTAATCCCCACTTTTGGTATTGTTCTGTTAACTTTCTCATCATATACTCCATATCTTCTTTATCATTAGCCACAATTACTTGGTCGTCAGCAAAGTGTAGTGTGTATATGGTAAATCGGTCGTTAAGTTGTATTCCCATGCCGTGCACTTTACATTTCCAGTTTTTTAGAGCTACTGCGATATATATTTTAAAAAGAGTTGGAGAGATACAACATCCCTGTCTTAAGCCTTTTGTTACCAGGAATTCTTTTGTATAGTTCTTTTATCGCTTTTATGTATGTATGATTGATATTAGTTTGCTCTAACACTGTCCATAATTTTTCTACTGGAACGGTATCATATGCTTTTTGTAAGGTAACATGAGTCTCTATATTTCTGGCGCTCCTTTTCTCAATTACTTGTTTAAGACAAAAAACATTATCACTACAAGATCTGCCTGCGCGAAACCCACTTTGCTCTTCTTCTTGTTCATGAAAATCCTTCTCTATTAGATCTCTAAGAATGAAAATATTACAAACCAGGGTATTAATAAGTTCTTGGATATCATAATTGATAATTCACTTAAGTTTGATGAACATATTAAAAAGTTAAATGGTAAGATTGCTTCAGGCTGTTTTGCTCTGAGAGTAGTAGCACAGAACTTGGATTTTGTTACAGCAAAAAATGTATACTATTCTTTGGTTCAATCACATCTTTCTTATGGCATATGCTTTTGGGGATGCTGTTCAAATCAACTTTTTAAATCGGTATTTACTTTACAAAAGAGAGCAATCAGATATCTTTGTAGAGTAAAAAGACGTAGTTCCTGTAGACCTTTATTTCAGGAATATAAAATACTAACATTATGTTGTATCTTTATTTTGGAGACAGTTTGTTTGGTGTTTAAAAAATATCGAGGCGAATTAGAAAGACCTAGTACTTACTCTAGTCGTCGTCCCTTTTTATTGCAACTTCCAATTCCGCATTCAACCTTCTTTAAAAACTCATTTATATACAATGAAAAAAAAATATTTAATCATTTATCGGTGGAAATTAGGCAAATTGTTTGCTATAAAAAATTCAGAAGGATGACAAAGGAATTCTTAGCCACAAAGAGCTACTATAGCTTGGAAGAATTTTTTTCTCACTAGATAAATAGAAATAAAATATTCCTTCTTGGATTCAAATTTTAATAAACTTTAAAGTAGGCTTACACATTTCCAATTTTGTGGATTCGACTATTATAAAACTGGAGTGAAATTTATTTGCTGGTTATAATTATTATTTTACTTTATTTATATTGTAACGAATATGTATACTTATATTTTCTTACTAATATTAGCATATACAGTGCAGATTAGGTAGACGTTAAGTTAGATAAGCATGGCTTTGTCAATGTAATCTTTTTCTACAGACAATAAAGCTACTTTTGACTTTGACTTTGACTTTAATGTGCATTATAAATGAAAATATGAAAAAACCAAAAAAAAGGCATATTTTGGCGTCTACCAGCACTCCTGTCGCCGGTAGAAAAAACTGAAGAATGCTGCAGTGAAATAAAAATAATAAAATTAACTTTCAATTTCAATTCAAGTTTTGCTATTTTTTTACATCGTCATTTTTTGATTGGTTACCCTTTGTTTAACCTACCCCTTTGGGATGGTCATCATAGTTTTGGTTGGTTTTGGGACATGCTGATAAACCCCTCTAACTGCTGTAAAATGGAAAATTGGTAACCCCACATTATACCATTTCCCTAATTTCGGCGAACTTGCCCATAGACCAAAGTGTGTCCTTGGGGGTATCATAAAATAGGTACTTAAAATTAACTTTGATAAATTTAATCAAATAAAAAGTTTAATTGTTTATTTCCTTTTGCAGTAGTAATAAATTGTGTAGTCAGTTGATATGAGCCAGCTAGTAAATAGTTGTAACTGCATTTTGCCTTACTTCTGCTGATAAAACAACATAGTTTAGCATTGCTAATTAAAATGTCAACCTTGATAGGAACATAGTTCAAATTGTTGTAATTATCTTTTTTGAACGAGTTTAAGAACTATTTAGGATATAATAGAGACTTATTGCAATAAAGCCAGGCAGTAATTGTGCCGTGGACTATTCTGACAGTTTCGCATTATATGAACAGCTTTCTTCTTTTAAAATTAGGCCTTTGTGTATTATAACAGCCGGAATTAATAGTTAATAGTTATAAATTCGACTTTGGTATGTTAATTTTAAAACATCAACTGTTAGTTTTCAATGGAAAACTGTCAGAATAGGGCCCGGTACAATTACTGCCTGGCTTTATTGCAAGAAGTCCCTATTGTGACCTACTTTTTATACAGGCGTCCCTAAACCTAATTTTCAAACACACAAAAAAGGGCAGTGTGTTTACTACTTGGTATGACTTGGTCTGAGTCATGTCGGACTAAATTCAGAGATCTCAATAATTTGACTGTTCCTGGCTTGTATGTGTATGAGTCTCTAATGTTTCTTTTCAGACATAAAGATAAATTTATAGAGTTTTTGAGTGACAATTCACACAACTCCAGACATACAAACTATCAGTTACCAAAAAATGCTTCATCGAGGAGAGTACCACAATGCAAAAGAAGGCTAAGTTAAATAAATGCTATATATATATTTATCGGTTTCACAACAATCTACGTCTTCCGATACCCAATCGCCACTCGTTTCTGTTTGCCAATAATTCATCATCTAGACCTCTTATTCTTATTTCACTGTCTATTCCTTCTCTCCAGCTTCTCCTTGGCCGTCCTCGTTTTCTTCGACCAGTTGGTTTCCATTGTAGTATTTGTTTAGGTAGTCTTTCATCATTCATTCTTTGTACATGTCCGTACCACACCAGTTGCTTTGTTCTTATATCATCCACTAAAGTACGTCCCCCCACTGTCATAATTTCTCTTATTTTTTGATTTGTGACTCTTTTTGATTTCCCTGCTGCCCTTCTCCAATAGTCCATCTCCGTAGCGGAAAGCATTTTTTCTGTTCTATCCTTGATTGGCCATACTTCTGAGCCGTATGTAATAATACTTTTTACAATTGTGTTATATATAAGCTTTTTGTTATGTTTTGATATACTTTGGTCCCAAATTATTCCATTTAATAAAGTTATTGCTTTTCTTCCTTGTACGTTTCGATCTTTTATACCTTTGTCTAGTGTTTCGTCAGCTGTAATTTTTAGACTTAAGTATTTATACTCATCACAGGACTGAATTCGCTGCCCGGTATTTAAGATTAGATCCTGTTTCATTCCACCGATACACATATACTCTGTCTTATTGAGATTAACCTCTAGTCCCTACTTGTACTTGTACTCTTCTATTAGTTTTCGTGTCATATATTCGAGGTCGTCATAATCCTGAGCCACTACTATCTGATCATCGGCGAAACATAAAGTATACAAGGTGGTTTCGTCCAACGGAATTCCCATGTTTTGGCATTTTCTCTTCCATACTTTAAGGACTTGTTCCAAGTATATCTTGAAGAGCGTAGGCGAGATACAGCAACCTTGTTTAAGACCTTTATTTACTTGAAAGTCTTTGGTTACTTTTGCTTTTACTATTGCGGTATAACTTTTTGATGGCCTAAATTAGTTGTACGCTTATGTTTGTGTTTTCCAACGCTTTCCAAAGTAGATTTAGTGGTATACTATCATATGTCTTCTGCAAATCGACGTAAAGCAGATGCAGCTCTTGTCCGTATGCCATTTTCTTTTCAATAACTTGGGTTATACAAAAGAGATGATCTGAAGTCGATCTACCCGCCCTGAAACCATTGTTCTTCTGCCTCCATGTCTTTATATTCGCTCTCCACTTTATTTCTTATTATTTTACCGTATATTCTGCTTAGCGTACTCGTCACAGATATACCTCTATAATTGTCACATATATCTTTCTTTCCTTTTTTGTGTATTTGGATATATATGACGTTTTCCACTCAGTTGGTACTACAGTTCCATTTAAATATTTTTGGAAAAGATTCCGTAATCTCCAAAACAGTTCTTCAGTGCCATATTTAATAAGATCGGCTGGGATATTTCCGCGTCCGGCAGATTTACCGCTTTTTAAAGTTGTGCACACGTTTTTGACCTCAGAAATTGTGAGGGGTACTGGAGATCCCATCGTTCTAATTATATTGTCTCTTGCGTCTTCCTTGAATTCTGCTCTATCTTCAGTTAAAAGTTTTTTAAAATGCTCATCCCATTCTTTGTCTGGAATTGGTGAAATGATATCTCTGCATGTTTCTTTTTTAATCGATCTTATAGTTTTCCAGCTTTCGGTACGGTAAATAAATGCTGCATGACTTTATTTGTGGACTAATAAAGTCTAGCATAATAGTTATTAAAGTCTATCGTATATTGCGGCGCAACAGCGCAAGCGTAGATGTCAATATATTGTTAGCATTATTACTGCTAGACCTTATTTCATTTCCAATAAGTCTCTAATATGCATTATACAGAATGCAATGACGCTCTGAAAAAATAAGAAATATAGACTGAAATAGGAGAAAGCTTTATTTCATACTGTACCGTAATATAATAGTACATTATATACCCAGGGACTAAAGTGATACTTTTTATCCCGAGGCGAAATGTTAACCAACTCGCTGAGGGATAAAAAGACACTTTAGTCAAGTGGTATATATACTATTTTTTGCAATTCTGGGCATAGTTTCATTCAAATTTTTAATTAAATTTTTCGAAAAGAAAGTCATCTCCACTGCACTATTGATTGGCCTATAAAATGTGACAACCAATAAAGTACCATTCATTCTCTGACGTTAAGTCAGTTGATATTTCTTAGATAGCCTTGGATAATACTTGGTTGTCAGGGTGTTGTCAAGGTACCATAAAATAACTGTTAAAATACAAACAACGCCGTGGAGATTTCTGCGATTTGCTAGTGCGTTCCCAAAAGTAAAAAAAATGGATATTGATATTGATACAGCTGCCGCAGAGGCAGTGAAGGCACTGCTGCCCGCTAAATCGGAGAAAATATATGAAAAACAATACAAACATTTCCTGGATTGGTGTCAAGCTAAGGATGTTGCTGATGTTACACAGGAGAAGGTACTTCTTGCATATTTCTTCCATCATGCGAAAAATTTGAAGGCTTCAACGGTTTGGTCACATTATTCAATGATTAAATCAAAGCTGATCGTTGAAAAAAGTTTGGACATTGGAAAATATTCAAAATTGAAGGCATTTTTGAAAAGAAATGGGGATGGCTACCGCCCAAAGAAGTCTCGAATACTGGACATGGATCATATCCAGCAGTTCCTCCAGGAAGCACCAAATCAAGAATATTTGATGATCAAGGTAAAGTGAACTGTTTTTACATTATTATGAACCATGTTAACGTCACTGATTCGAAATATCATTTGTTGCTATCAGGTTACGTAGTTTGTACAAAAAATTGTATTGCTACTTAGTAACTGAAAAATCTCTTTTTTCCAGGTGGCGTTGATAATGGAAGTAGCCGGTGCATGCAGGGGTGTTGAACTGTGCCAGCTACAGAATGAAGATGTTCAAGTCCAAGATTTTCATCTTGTTGTCACAGTTCGCAACACGAAAAATCAAACTGACCGATGCTTCATAGTGAAGAACTCCAAAGAAAGCAACGCTACAGACGTAGTGAAAATCTGTAAATCCTACATGGCTCTGAGACCAACAAATTTGACAATATCGAGATATTTCATTGGCTATAAAGACGGCAAATGTTTATCACAACCTGTTGGAAAGAATACTTTTGGGCTTTTCCCGCGAAAAATAGCTGCCTTCCTGAACCTGCCAGAGGCCGTTTCATACACAGGACACTGCTTCAGGCGTACCTCTGCTTCCCTTTTAGCAGATTCTGGAACGAATATTGACCAGCTCAAAAGACACGGTGGTTGGAAAAGTGCTACCGTTGCTGAAGGGTATGTTGAGCAATCAATCGAAAACAAAAAAAATGTGGCGGATAAAATATTCAGTCAAAACTTGAGGACAGATGTCAAGAGTCATAAAAGCCAAGGCCAATCACGTACCGTAACAGTATGCAATTTTCCAGAACCCACAATCAACGAAGACAGCAGCACTGATCACACCGAACCAGCAATTTTCGGATCTCCACTGCAAAACATCAACCTCAACCAACAGCGAAGCGTAATCGATTCAGATCCACGATCATTGATTCATTTAGTTGGCTGTAGCGGCGCTATTTTGAATATCAATATAACAAACAATAATAATGTCAAATAACGTAGGAATGTATAGATGAGGCTAGGTAGTTTATTTTGATAGTGTATAGGCCTATTTTTAGATGCTCCCCCCCCGGGAGTAAAATATGTTAGTCCCCGGGATAAAAAGTACTATTTTAGTCCCTAAAATGAGGGACTAAAATGCGTTTTTAGTCCCTGAATTGCAAAAATTACATTTTCAATTTGAGTCCGGCAGTCCGGTAAATGAACTTTACTGGACTGAAACTGTTCTTCATATTTTGAAAAGAATAATGAAAATAAAAGATTTGTAGCGTGCTGTTTTGGCCTTGGCTGACGATAATATCATAGAACATACCGGGTGGGCCAAAAAAAACCGGACAATTTTAACCATTATTTTGAATATTATACGATTGCCTTGCCAATCATGTCTGCATTAATTTCCTTATACCCACCACCACACCGATTTTACTAATCTGAACCTCGTTGTGTGGGGGAAAAGTAGTGCTTTTCTATAAATTAAAAAACAACTAAAACATTTGCGGAAACTAAGAATAAACACGCCATTTTGAAGAATCAAGTATTAGTCTGTCCGCCATCTTAAATTTCAAGATGGCGATAAACTTTGATCATGATCTTTAAAAAGCAACAAATTCTCACCAGGATGTTTTTATTTCATTAAAATCGGTTCAGTAGTAATGAATTTATAAGGAAATAAATGCAGACATGATTGGCAAGGCAATCGTATAATATGCAAAACAATGGTTGAAACAAAATAGTAGTTTACCTAACTAGTGCGGAAAGTGCCTCTTTTCCGCACGCGATTGCAGATGGCCAAACGACGCGATAGCGGAGTTTGGCCAGTAATCAAGTGCGGAAAAGACACTTTACGCACGAGTTAGGTACACTATTTTTTCTATAAGCGTGAGGAAAAAACTAAAAATTAATCAGAAAATTATTTATATTCAAAACGTTTTAATCAAATCAATTATTATTATTCACATTCTTCGTCCGAAGAATCCATTGAAAATCTGATTTTTTTGTTTGAAAAATTCAAAAGACGCTTGTATCTGCAAAATTGGCTTTGTTTTGACAGTTTGTTTGTACTTGTTGCTATGGTGATTTAAGATGCCAAATCTAAAACCACTAGTGTTGATTGTTGTTTGACAATGACGATATTTATACCGGGGAGGTTTAAAACTTATAATTTGAACCTATTTTACTGAAAACTTTATTTTATCGAAAATATTGAAAATATAGCAGAATTTTAGTCAATTTGAATATTTTTAGGATATTTCGTGTGCTAGGAAAGATACAAATGTATTTTGAACGGTCTAAATGTTATAGAACACCTCAAAATCGTAACAAATTTACTTTTCCGCACTAGTGCGGAAAAAATATTTTTCCGCACTAGTGCGGAAAAGTGGCACTTTCCACACTAAAATGCGTGCGGAAAAGTGGACTTTTCCGCACGCTTATAGAAAAATATATATATATATATAACTACTGAACCGATTTTGCTTATTCGGTCCTTGTTGTGCGTGGCAAAAATGCAGCTTTTTTACTAATTTAAAAAAAATTATATCGCAACACGAGAATAAACGAACATCTTTGAAGGGTACATTTTAATTTCGTCCATCCGCCATCTTGGATTTTAAGATGGTGGAAAAAAAATACATTCGGTAATTAATTCTCTGCCAAGTGCGGTTTGTCCCATTAAAATCAATTGCATAATTCAAAAGTTATAATAAAAAAAAATTGTGTGGTTTTTTTGGCCCACCCGGTATAGTAGGCGCAACGTTGTCAAAATAGATCTTTGGTAAAAGCGCGTATAGAGACACTGTACCTATTATAATAGACCCGAGGAGTGATCAGCTGCCCAAAGTATGTTTACAAATTTCGTCTACAGGACCATACAGGACTCCACAGGACATTATACAGGGCCCTAAAATACACTACAGGACCAAGATTTTATTAAGTCCTGTAGCATGGTGTACAAATTTGGCTCAGCTGATCACCCCCCGAATAGTTCGGTTCGGTTGTGCTAATGGGCTGGGAAGGTTTTTTTTTTACGGGTATGCGCACTCGCAAGGAGATCCCTATCACGCTCGAGAAGCGGCAAGTGCGCGGAAATGTTGGTGTGTGTTGGTTTTGAAACGGTTCAGGTTGCAACCTGCAGGAAAAACTGTCGCAGGGAGTTTATTCCACTGCGATGCTGTTCTCCAGAGATATGAATTCTGATATAATGAGGTTCTTGGTGCCTCTATTTTGACAATAAATTGATGGTTACCGTCTGTTTGACATGTTCGCCTAGTAGGTGCTACTCCCAGGGGGATCATACGTGCCAACTCTTCAGAGCATTTTCCGTGATAATAATAATATAAGTATCGGATCCATCATGGATCCATTTATTTCTAAATAAAATTTTAAGAATAATCTAGTTGCTGCTTGTTCTAAGCGCGTCATGATCACATTAAATGAGTCAACTTTTTACACATTTGGTTGCATTTCATGTTAAACGGTAAGTGCATCAAAACAAGGCGTCTTTGGGGAACTAACACGTTCAGTTTTACATGTTTTATAATTTATTCACTTTCAAGGTGTGACACATCAAAATAAAAAGATGGGCATAAGGTTGGGCATTTGACCGATCAAACTCTTTTTGGTCAATTGACTTAAAAATTACTTTTTTACATATGGGGCTTTCCATGTCAACCCGGCCACCTTTTGCACTTAAAAATTTTGATTTTAATAAAAATTTATTTTTTGGTTCTTCTATAAATACCGATTAAACCAAGATAAAAAAATTGAAAAAATGTTGCGATTCCTTAAATTTACAGGGTGTTTTATCTTCTTAATTGGCCAAAACATTTATATATATATATATATATATATATATATATATATATATATATATATATATATATATATATATATATATAATTTTTTACATAGAAATAAACTTTTCCTGAAAAAATACTAACGTTGCAAAAAAAATTTACTACTGTTTAGAAATAAGAACAAGAGAGGCTTTAAGAAAAATAATTTAAAATGAAAAATAATCGCTTCAGTGACCTTGGTACAGGACAATAAATGTGACCCCTTTGATTTTTTATATTTTTTTGAAAAAAGATGCTTCAATATTTTGTGTATTGCCTTTAAAAATCTTAGAGTGGGCCGAGAAGTATAAATGTCAAAAAGAAAAATTCTTGGCCGTACTTATATGTATATGGGCAAGCGAGCAGTTTTATTGAGGCGCCTGGGGTGTTAATCAATATTCATTTTATTTAAAAAAATTGTTTTGCTTTGGGAAAAAATCTTTTTTTTTCATTCTGAATAGCAAAAAAAAAAACATTTCCAAACTAGTAAGAACATTTTATTTTGAAATTTGTATCGGAGAAGTTGGATTTACTTTCATCTCAATTTTTTTTTACGGAATTGGATTTATAAGCCAAAAGAGCTTTTCAACCATGTATAAGAAGCCTATTATTGGATCATGAAAAATATGAATTTACTAAATACTTACACCCTCGGTGGGTGCTTCTGCGAACTACGTTATTCATATGATATAAGTATTAACCTTAGAAAGGTTTTAACCCTAATAAAAATCTCTAAACACCCATAGCCTTGGTTAGTATCTGTAATTGGCAATTAAGCTGTTGATACTTTGAATAAACAAATAAACCAGCATACTCAAAATGGTTAATTAAAACTTTTCAGTATAAAACTTCATGTCCCAGTATAGACCTATATGTTTCCGAGTTTGGACCAATATGGCGCCTCACTATGAACCACCCATGGTCTATGCTGGGACAAGTGGTTAATTCTGGGTCAAAGTCTAAATAACTGTAGCACGTTTAAGTTATTTCAGAATAGAATTAAATCCTGTATAGCTATTTCTTAAGCAATTAATTAAACCACCAATTATTTAAAAATAATAAATACTAAGCAAGTTAGAATAAAACGAAAACTGTCCCACTAGGTATAGACCACGCTCCCCTACATAAAAGGTTTTTCAATCGAGCATTAGCCCCCCCCTCTAGATTTTGACCCAGATCCTCGTTTGGTGTCGTATCCATAACTTTTTGATCATATTTTAGGTAATTTTACTTCTAGTCGTCTTAATCTTTATTATTATCACTAGCTATCAGTTTTATCTCCATAGGTAAATGATTATTAATTAGGTACGATAAGATGATACTTCGTAAAAATATATACTACAGTATGTCTAGCTAAGTTGGAACCGTATCTTATATGGAAAACTTTTTTAATAATAACTTTAGAAAAAAAAAATCATTCTTTATAAAAAGTTCTCCATGTTCTAAAACTTCAATCATCAGATATCAATTTTTTTAGTCATATACGAGGTTTGTTAAAAAATATGAATTTTATCCAAAAGTACCTTCATTTTTGACAATAATGAAAAGCGTTAGAAAGAAAAGTTGATCAGGACTAAAAACCCTGTTCAAATATGCAATTACACCCATTTACATTAAAAGAGTTATTTTTTATTTTTTTGAAATGTGTCTACAATAACAATGCAAATTTAACTGTAGTCACATGTAACCTGGTTAGATGAATTGTTGCGACCGTCGAAATGCGTTAGAATTTATAAAACAATTTCAGATAATCATGTAGAAAAATTAATAAAAATAAGTAAAAAATTATTTTTGCATATTTAAACATGGTTTTTAGACTTTTCCTTTTAAATTTCATAATAGAAAAGTTTTCCATATGGTTCCAACTTACCTAGATATACTGTAAATTGGTGTCTGAAGTGACACATCTTTTTAGCTTATTATTTATCTTGATTAATAAAATTTATTTGTATAGGTATGGCATGTGGATATAATGTATTTTATTAAAATAGAAACATGGACTGTCTGATGAGTGTTGTAGAAAATCTAATGCGACCGAAAATAATTGTATTAAAATTTGGAGTTAAATAAAATTTGAAAATAAAACTTAAGGGGCCTACAGACACGCGAACATTTCTAGAGATTAGTACGCGCGTACAAGTTTGCGCATACTAATCTCTTTGTGTGTAGACAATATCCGCCTAAAATATCTCTCGAAGATTTGTTCGCGCGCACGATGTACGCGAGCAAATCTCTCGGTATCTAGGCAAAACGCATTGATAATATCGTGTTTATGTTTAGAACGTTTAATTTTGTTTTCGTGTGTGTAGGCAATTCCACCAAACGTACATGTATGCAGAGATTAGTTCGCGCGTACTAATCTCAAGAAATGCTCGCGTGTCTGTAGGCCCCTTTAAACCACTGTCTCAAGATATCGAAAAGCTGTTTTAAGAAACCGATAAATTATTATCACTTTAAAGAATATACAGGGTGTTTCAAAATCCAATAACATAATTTTAGTGATGAATTCCTTAAGTAATTTCAAGACATTTTAATAAAAACATGTCTTTAAACGCCTTCTTTTCAAGATACAGGGTGTTGAAGTTTTTTTTTATATAGTTTTTTGTTTATAGCTCGTGCAGTTTTTGAGATATTTACTTCAAATTTGGCACGTGTATTAAGCTGTAGGCACTACACTATTAGACATGCCAAATAATCTGAAAAATCTACAGAGTGATACTTTTTTACGGGTTTTTTCGCCTTTTCCCCCGGATTCTTTTTCGTTGTACGCCACTTGTAGCTATAAGTGGGTAGTTTAAAACAAGAAATAAAATCCTTGATTCATTTGCAAACTTTTATGTTTCCTACAATTTTTTAGCATCTTTAACCTTTTTAGAGAATGTCGCTGTTGCATCAAAGGCTGTATGGTATGGCGAGTATATCAAAATAAACAAATTAATTAAAACTTATTTGGCATGTCTAATAATGTAGTACCTATAAGTAAATATACGTTTCAAATTTGAGCTAAATATCTCAAAAACTGTTAGAGCTACAAAAATAACCAAAATTTCAACACCCTGTATCTTGAAAGCTAAGCGTTTGTGGACCTATGTTTATGTGAACTTTTTGTCGTGAAATCACTCAAGGAAATTAAGATTGAAATTATGTTATTGAATTGTGTAAAACCCTGTATATTAAGTGGCACTTTGAGACACTTAAATTTCAAGAGAAGTTAAAAGGTTCAAATCGATTTGAACTACGAGGGGTTTTTATAAAATTTTGTATTTTGGGAATGGGTCTATAACTTTTTGATTTAATTTTGTTGAAAAATTCCTTTTTTAAAATTTTTTCATATAAAAAATGAATTTAGGTTTTAAGGATTACATAAAGTTGGTATTTTCTTTATTTATTAAACGATTTTATTTAACTTCACTGAGCCTGTCTCTCTGTCTATCAAATCCTGCGATTCATTTTTGACACACTTCCCATGAACGGTTTTAATAAATTTTGGCACAGTAGTGTAGGTCCGATGACAATAAAATATTGTGAAAAAAATTGGGGGTTAGGTGGTGTAAAAGGAGAAAATTCAGAACTCTGAAACAGATACGAAAATGCAGTTTTTAGATTTATGATTTGATCTGGCAAAAATACAATTTTATGAACAAAAATCGTTGATAGGTGGTGGGTGTGGGGTAAAAAGGCGGCAAATTCAGAACTTTTGTAATGAAAACAGATACATGCGGTTTTCAGATTTATGATGATGAAAATACAATTTTATGAAGAAAACCAGAAGTGGTGGGTAAGGAGTGTAAAGGGGGTACAATCAGAACTTTGAAATCCAAATACGATTTTCTGTTTATTAATACAAATAAATAAAAAATAAAATATTTTTCCCAAAAAAATGTACAGTGATGACCATCCGCGAGTTTTCTCTGGGTTAAAATACAAATTCTTTAAAAATATATTTTTTTTTAAAAGAAGTTCTATTTTAACCTAGAGAAAACTCGCGGGTGGTAATCACTGTACAGGGTGGGGCATTTTCGTTGGTTTTATAGGGTACAGGCTAAACGGTAAGAGATACAAAAAAACTGACATACGTGTCCCGTCCTCTTTTTTAGTGTCTTTTTTAATGGCATCATCAAATCTAGGCTAACTAGATTGGTTTAGCAGATACAGGGTGATTCTCAAAAATTGCCGATTTTTATTATCTTTTATTACTCGTTTATTTATGGAGATAGAAAAATTCTTCAAATACAAAAGTTTTATGATTTTATACGTATAATTCAGTGGCGTACCCAGAAAAATTAAAAATATTTTATTTTACAAGATATTATCAAAAGTAACATTTTTTTAACGGAACACCCTGTATGTAAGTACCTCAAAAAATTGAATTTTTTCTTGCGATTACAGCGATATATAACACTTAATACTTTTCATTGTCCTAAATAGATAAAATACAAAAAATATTTTTTTTGTAGTTGGCTATGGATGGGATGAACTTTTGTTTTGCTTTTTTAACTTGTCACAAAGTCAAACGTCAATTAAGTATTGTTTTTGCTTTGTTGTTATTACTTTTGTCTAAGATGAATCTTTATCAAAACTATGAAAAGTTAAACATGTTTGAGTGCTATATTGAATCTAATAAAAATAGAGATGCAGCACTTACACTATATTTTGACCGTTATACGGAACGACGTCAGCCAGATGAAAGGATGTTTCAAAGAATGTATCACAATTTAAGTGAGTATGGGTCATTTGGAAAACCAAGAAATAAAATTTACAATAAAGAAAATAGAGAAACGGATGAAATTAACACGTTGGCTTGTGTTGCTGCTGATCCGACGGTATCTAGTCGTAATATTGAGAATGATATTGGTATAAGTAAACGTAGAGTTTTAAGAATATTGAAAAAGCATCAGTATAAACCTTATAAAATTAGAAAAGTTCATAATTTACATCTTGGAGAAGAATAACGGCGTTTAGAATTTTGTAATTGGTATTTGCAACAGATTAATCAGAATCCCTATTTTTTTCTAATATGGACCGACGAAGCTTATATATCTAGCGAAGGAATGTTTAATCGACATAATAATCGATATTGGTCAAACATAAATCCTCATCAGACGGTGGCCAGGGTACAACAAGGACGGTTTAGCGCTGTATCGAAATAGAGTGTTTAACTACAGGCTTTTTAATGAAAACTTGAATACAGAAAAATTTTGGAAGAATATGTAATAATAGAGTTGGATAACATGCCATTAGGTGAAATAAATAACATTTATTTTCAACAAGACGGTGCTGCAGCACATAATAGCCATATGATAAGGAACTTGCTAATTGGATTGGTACATATGGGCCAAACCGATGGCCCCCGCGTTCTCCCGACCTGACCCCCCTCGACTTTTATTTTTGGGGATTTATCAAAAATGAAATTTATAAAACACGAAGTAACAATGTAGAGGAACTTAGGGAAAATTTTATTATTTGCATTGAGAGAGTACCAAATATTGGCATCTATAACGCCACTTGTTCGGTTACAAGTCGAGTAGAAAAATGCATTGAGCAGAATGGGAGACAGTTTGAGCACCTTTTGTAACTAATTTTTATAATAACTATTTAGTTCTTATTACAAATTTATGTTGTTGTTGTTATAGTTTAGTAATATCGTAATATCTTAATATTCTCGTTAAGTAGGTTCTGAATATACCTATTATAAAATAAAAAAATATTGAATCAATTCATAGCCTACTACAAAAACAATATATTTTTCCGTATTTTACCTATTTAGGACAAAGAAAAGTATTAAGTGTTATATATCATTGTAATCACAAGAAAAAATGCAATTATCTGAGATACTTACATACTGGGTGTTCCATTTAACAAAATGTTACTTTTGATAATATCTTGAAAACTAAAACATTTTTAATTTTTCTGGTTACGCCACTGTATTCTATGTAGAAAATCATAAAACTTTTGTATTTGAAGTTTTTTTCTATCTCCATAAATAACCGAGTAATAAGAGATAATAAAAATCGCCAATTTTTGAGAATCACCCTATATCTGCTAAATCAATATAGTTAGCGTAGATTTGATTGCGCCATTAAAAAAGACACGAAAAAAGAGGACGGGACACGTATGTCAGTTTTTTTGTATCTCTTACCGTTTAGCCTGTACCCTATAAAACCAACGAAAATGCCCCACCCTGTACATTTTTCTTGGGATTCACATCTGAGAATCACTGTTTATTATTGAGAAAGTGGCAATTTCTGTAAGTTTTCTGGGATAGTGAGTTTCCTCTCGATTTTGACCCCCTGCAGGTATATTAAACATAAAAAAACATTAAAAGTTATTTTACCTTCAACTTTGTATATAATACCGAAATAAACCTATTCTAACCTTACCTGACATTTTTCCATTAATTTATTAATTTCTTATTTTCAGATAAAATCCTGTGATCATGCCAGGTCCGCCGCCTCCACCTCCGATGGGACCGGTCGCCCCACCTCCGCCGCCAACATTCTCTTTGCCGAAGGGCGGTGGAGGAGGGGGGGCAGATAACAGAGGCGCTCTACTCAAATCTATCAGACAAGGAGCGAAACTGAAAAAGGCTGTTACCGTAGACAAGAGTGGGCCATACATCCCTGGTACAATAAATTTGTGATAATATAATTTTACTGAAACAGCAAAAAAATACAACTTAATGAAATAACATTATTCCACAACTATCTTTGAAAATAAAGGTTTTCACACACTAGACAACCTCTGAAATAGTATATCTTCTAAGAAATCCAGAAAGTGTCTCTTTTCTGCGCGCGTTTGCAGTTGGCCGAAAGAGTTAGGAACACTATTTTTTCTTCGAGAGTGCGAAATACATAAAAAAAACAAAAATGAGAAAAAAAAAGTTTATTAAAGTCATTGCATTGGTTTTGTATGCACACCACATTACGAAACTTTATGACTGGGTAGTATTTGCCAGTGCGTTGTCATGCAGATAAAGCATTAAAATATAAACACGACGTTTCGGTTAGTAAGTATCTCTAACCGTTATCAAGTGTAAACTAAACAATCTAGTCTCTAGGCTACTACTTATACTACTTGGTGTGCAGTCAGGTGTGACGGTCCGCCCCCTTTTTAATCCTAAGACGCCTGTTTTCCTTAAGGAGTGGTTTCCATATGTTTGGTATGTCCGTGCTTGGTTGACTGAAAACTTCTTTATTCTGCATTATAAACGCAGCTTCAATAAACTTTCGTTTTCGCCAATGCGACTCCTTATGTAAAACTTTAGCTTCTGACCACTGAATTCTGTGATCATTTGACCATGCATGATCTGCTAAACCGGATTTTTCAATATCCCCTAATTGGGTTGGGAAACGTCGTGTTTTAAAATAAATTAAGACAATGGAAGTCCGAAATTTTATTTCTGCACAATCATTGTCTACGAGTTTTAAACAAAGAGTAGATTTTTCGTTTCGAAAGATGTACTTTTCTGCACGATTTTACTTTTCCGCACCATTTTTACTTTTCCGCACCATTTTTACTTTTCCGCACGATTTTTTTCTGCACGTCCAAAATGCAAGAATCCTCCTATTCACAATCGTTTTCAAATGAAAACCCGTCCTCTTACACACAAGTTTCATTTTCTGCTGCTTTACCGATGCTACCAGAAACACCGAAGGAAGAATCCTGTAATATGTTATAGCCTGTACAGACCAATATACCTTCCTCCATTGACTACACTAGTAATTCTCAGCAGCAAACTGATCAAGGCATTTCTATAGTGAGCCAAACACCAACCAATCAAATTCAAATAAGAAACGACGTTCTTCAAGATGTTGCTGCATCTGCTATATTGCAGCATGCAACAAACACAAAGTGAACTTTCAATGTCAATATTTAATTAAATGTTCTTTACATAAAGTTTCTTATTAATATATCATGATAAAAAAATCCTAAACTTATAACTTATGTATCATTTTCTAGCATTATTATAAAATCTTTGTGAATTAAAACATGTTTTTTTGATAAAGATGGACAAACACTCGTAGGAAAAACATTGTACCTAACTCTTGCGCAAACTATCTTTTCCACCCTTGACAGCTTGCCCGAACTCCGCTCCGCGTTGTTCGTGCAACTGCCGTCGCTTGCTGAAAAGTACCACTTTCCGCCCTTGTTAGGTAAATAATTATTTCGCACGCAGTGCAGAAAAGTAGCAAGTTCAAAACTAAAATATGTGCGGAAAAGTGACACTTTCCGCACGCTCGTAGAAAAATACTCTGCCAATATATGGGCCCCTAAGCTCACACTAGGTACTATAGTTATAGTGTACGTGTGACCTAATATAACTAAAAACTGAAATATATTTTATTCAACTCCAGACTAAATTACCTTTCGTTTGATACAACCCAAGCCATGTTTTGACTTAAACTCAAATTTTTGAAATCTACCCTTTAAAAAAAACCAAAGCTAAAATTTATTTTGTTTAACTCCGGACTCAATTACCTTTCGTTTGATATCATACACGCCATATTTTCACGTAAACTCTAATTTTTAAAATCAACCCCCACCCTTTTATTTGGCTTGTGTTCGGTGGATTTTGTTCATTTTTAAATGGGACCATATCGACCCAAGACCCAGCCTAAGTACCAAATTTCATTAAAATCGGACAAGCGGTTTTTGAGTTATGCGCGTTGGTCGTTACAGACAGACATACAGACAAACAGACAGACAGACAGACGGCGCAACAAAAAAGTTTCAAAATCATCTGAAACGCAAAGATATATAAAAATTTTTGAAATCGGAGCAACTTTTTTTTTCTCGAAAAAATTAGGATCACCATAGCTCACACTACTATAGTATAGTATATGTGTAAGCTAAAATATATATTTATTTATATTTGTGTCCTGTCATCCAGACATGACAGCATGTTTGTTTATGTTTCTAATAAATTAATAGTATATTAATTAACAAGTTTTGAAAACGATTCTTTGCACAAGACTGGTGGACTGAGCCGAAGCAAGTGTGCAAAGAAGTTTTGAAATGAATTTTTTACACTACTTTTTATACAGCTACAATTAAGAAACACTTTTTCTTATTTATTATAAAGAATGATATATTTGCGGAAAACTTTAAACATACTGTTTTGACGTATCTAGTCAACAAAACAACAAAGCGATAACGGTTGCTGTGGAGCTTTGCTCACTTACAATAACAAGACGCTAGCCCTACCTAGAGTCCCTGTATGTTGACATATTTGGATATAATACCAGGGCTATCAAAATGGACGGGCCACGATCCTCCACTTTGTTGACGTCACATCCGGGGCTGATTTTTTTTTGATGGTCACGTTACGACACAGCTGATTGTCTTTAAAATTTTGAAGTTGGAATGATGGTCCATGGATATTTGATTTTTTGTTAAATAAAGCCGTTTTTGAGATTGTTTTTACTTTATTCTGGCAGAACAATTTTTTTTTAATGTATAGTAAGCCCTAATTTTTCATAGCCGCTTCATTAGCTCACACAAAAATTAAGTTTAAAGCAGAAGCGAATGTGACAATCACATATGACAAAGTCAAATACATGTCAAATATAACAGTTGGCATGTGGTACATGGCGGGTAATTTGAATTCAAAATAAGGAATGCTAAATCTTGAAGATTTTAGCCTTTTAATCATGTTGCTTCCTTACAAACCTTTGGTGGAATATCGGGATGGTGTCTGAGAATATTTCACTGAAATTTTGCGGAAATCTGTAGTGCCATTTTGAAAATATCATAAAAAAACGTCTGACCTCCCATAAGACCCAATGTAAAATTCAGCCCGTCGTGGCCTCTATTTTTGTGTTGGCCTTGATAATACATCCAAATATGTCAACATACAGGGCTCTAGCCCTACCAAGTCCACTTTCGATCCCTGACTTCGCATGCGCAGATCTACCAATATTATTTAGCTCATGTATTAGAATAGATGAATACAGGGTGATTTTCACTTGAATTATTCTAACCACATGAAAATAGAAAGTTTCAAAAACCTAATCTAACGAAACCTAATCAAATCTAACCGAACCGAACCAAAGTAAACGGAACCAATAATTTCAAAAACAAACTTTCCTGACTTCCTACCCGTACCCTACAGGATGTGAATCCGAACCAAACCGAACCGAACCAAACTTAACCTAACCAAACGAAACTAAAACACTGCTAATTAGGTTTAGTTGGGTATCGTTAGGTTTGGATAGGTTCGGATCGGTACGGTCCGGTTCGGATTCACATCCTCTAGGATCCCGGGTAGGAAGTCAGGAAAGTTTTTTTTTGAAAAAAATTATTGGTTTAGTTTGCTTTGGTTCGGTTGGGTTAGATTTGATTAGGTTTCGTTAGGTTAGGTTTTTGAAACTTTCCATTTTCATGTGGTTAGAATCATTCAAGTGAAAAATCACCCTGTTCATCTATTCTAATACATGAGGTAAATAATATTGGAGATCTGCGCATGCGAAGTCAGGGATCAAAAGTAGACTTGGTACGGCTAGCGTCTATACCACAGATTGGCTTGAGGTATCGAAAAAAAATTAATCAAAAGAACGTGTTATAACCTCGTTTTTAACTTTTCAGGAAATCAAAATAGTACAACAAATAGTAGTAGTAGCAGTTTAGGGGGCAATGGACCTAGTTCAGCAGGGAGTATTAACCAGGCGGCTTCAATTCCGAATGGGCCCCCAATGGGATTGGGTGGGCTGTTTGCTAATGGTATGCCGAAGCTCAGGCCTACAGGAAAACTCGGTAATAATAATTATTATTTCTGCACACACAACCATTCCTTCTTTCACAAATACAACTGTTTAGTTAATTTGTTAAGCTTAGCATGTATTTATTATATGCGCTCTAGGGTAAGTTACTGACTCCAACAAATAATACAAGCCTTGGTCGTCGAGAAATAAGCTGTTTTTTAGCGGTAATTTGAAAAAATGGGATATTTCTCGACAAAATTCCAAAACTTTTATGATAATAAATTTGTTAAAACCAAATACCTTAAAGCATAAATACAATGCATACCTATGCACAGGGCTCTCAGCACCTTCATATTTTATGAAAATGTATATACAGTGAAGTCCGCTTATAACGAACCCGTTTACAGCGAACTTCTGGTTAATACGAACCTTTTTTCTTCATACGAAAAGTCATCCATAAATACTCATGTATTGTCTTACTGGTTATAACGATCCCGCTTATAGCGAACTTCCGAATATAGCCAACCTAATTTTAATAATCTCGACTATGTATTTTTCTTTTAAAACGTACTTTATATAAGCAGACAATGGGCGTTTTCACACTAGACGATACGGCAACGACACGAATGGACAGAATATGATTACGAGTATTAATTCGATAATGATATGCTTGATTTAGTAGAAGAACAAGCTAAGAGAAAAATGTGTGACTTCGATTTTAACGATTATGTGACTATTGATAAAGACATTGTAGTAAGAGAAACGTTGACTGATGAGCAAATTATAATCCCTCCGTAACCTCAAACATGGCTTCAAGTGATAATTAGGAAGATAATGATGATCCTGTTCAAGATAATTCAGTCACTAAGGTTTATGTTCCAACGATTCGTGAAATGGAAAACAAAATTTCGGAAAATTTTTTGGAATCACGCCAAGTTTCTGATAAAATATGGGCATCATTTTGTAACCTTGAAAGCTATATAAACAGATAATATTTTTCAAGTAGAAATGTACAAACAAAAATTATGGATTTCATAATAATAAAAAAAAAGATTTAGGCTTCTTTTATGTATGTATTACATACCACCATATTATGTACTTTACATATTCCTATGTATAACAATAATAATAAACGTCTTTATTCGTATGTTTTCTGCCTTTTTTTAAAAATATAAAAATTTATAGTATTTTTTGTAATATTTTTAGTTTTCTTAATCTTAATTTATTTATTACTGTTTATAATGAACCTCGGATATAACGAACCGTATTTAGTTCATTTTTGAGGTTCGTTATATCCGGACTTCACTGTAGTAGTAAAAAATAAAATTTTATTTAGATTAAAAAAGTTTTAATCTAAATGGATGTACTTGCATATTTAAACGTCATTTTTAATTCTGATCAACTTTTTTTAGTAACATTTTTCGATATTGTCAAATTTAAATGTACTTTACTCTTTAAAAAAACTCATATTTTTTGACCAACCTCGTATACCACTAAAAAAATTTGATATTTGATGACTGTATTCTAGGTTTTAGACAATGCAGAACTTTTTATGAAGAATAACTTTTTTTCCTAAAATTAATAATAAAAAAGTTTTCCATATACTTAGGGGGACATACTGTATATAGTTTTGCTTAGTAAATGTATTTTCCTAAAAAAAAAGTTGGGTTTAGCTTAACCGGCCATTTGGTAGGGAACCAAAAAAAACCTAATTTTTATTCGTATTTCCTTCATATTTTAGCTCACACATATACTATAGTATAGTAGTGTGAGCTATGGTGATCCTAATTTTTTCGAGAAAAAAAAAGTTGCTCCGATTTCAAATTTTTTTATATATCTTTGCGTTTCAGATGATTTTGAAACTTTTTTGTTGCGCCGTCTGTCTGTCTGTCTGTCTGTCTGTATGTCTGTCTGTCTGTCTGTCTGTGTGTCTGTATGTCTGTCTGTAACGACCAACGCGCATAACTCAAAAACCGCTTGGCCGATTTTAATGAAATTTGGTCCTAGGCTGGGTCTTGGGTCGAGATGGTCCCATTTAAAAATGAACAAAATCCACCGAACACAAACCAAATAAAAGGGTGGGGGTTGATTTCAAAAATTAGAGTTTATGTGAAGATATGGCGTATGTGATATTAAACGAAAGGTAATTGAGTCTGCAGTTAAACAAAATAAATTTTAATTTATTTAAAAAAAAAAGGTGGGGGTATATTTTAAAAATTAGAGTTTAAGTGAAAATATGGCGTGTGTGATATCAAACGAAAGGTAATTGAGTCCGGAGTTTAACAAAATACATTATAGTTTTTGTTTTTTTTTAAGGGTGGGGGTAGATTTCAAAAATTTGAGTTTAAGTCAAAACATGGCTTGTGTGGTATCAAACAAAAGGTAATTTAGGAGTTGAATAAGATATATTTCAGTTTTTAGTTATATTAGCTCACACGTACACTATAACTATAGTACCTAGTGTGAGCTTAGGGGCCCATATATTGGCAGAGTATTTTTTCTTAATTTCATATTTTTCATGTTTTTATTAAAAAAATTCATATTTTTCATATTATTTTCCTGTTTATCTGTTGAGAGCCCTGCATGCATTCTCACACGCGATACTTAATTTTCCTTTTTCGGGTAGACATGTTTTCGGTAACTACGCATGCGTGATTTTTGGTGGGTTTGGAATATATTACGTTATGTCACTACATATTGGATAATTATTGTCAAAAATTTAAGGCTATGTCTATTTTTTTTGGCTAAAAACTAGTTGATCAGGTGAAAATTTATCAAATTTGTAGTTTTCAATGGGGAGTATTTCAAGGCCTTTCTTACTTATCATATTTCTAAACGATCTAGCCAGTCTAAACAACCCAGAATGTCTCATAGTAAACTTCATGGATGACAAACATCATCACTCCAGGAAAAGACCTTGCAGAGCTCTCCGAATCTGGATCAATTTGCTTTGAGAAAGTAAACAAATGGTTTTCCAGCAATAAACTTATACTCAATAAAGACAAAACCAATACTGTGTTTTTTAGATCTAAACAACAGGGAATTGCCACTCCTAAGAGCATAAACATATTACAATGGGATATAGACAAAATTCTTAGGCATACAAATAGACGAAGTCCTAAACTGGATATTGGGCAATTATGCTCACAGTGAGTAGATGTATGAACGTTCCATCGGTTAGAATTCTGTATTTTGCCAGTTTTAAGTCCTTAATAAGATATGCTAACTCTGACATCCAGCAAGTCTTTGTACAACAAAAAAGAATTATTCGAGTAATGAATAAAATGAAATACAATGATAGTTGCAGAGGAGTTTTCAAAGCACAAAATCTACTGACTGACTATGGCATTTACATCTATGAATAACTAATATTTGCCTTTAAAAACCAAGATCATTTTATTGGCTTAGGCGATTATCCTAAATACCAAACTGGAACCCAGCACCTTAGTTTTGCAAGACATAGATTGATACTCACTGAAAAAAGCCTTTATTGCATGTGTATAAAGTTTTACAATAAGTTAACTAACAGTGTAATACAGAAAAGTGCAAAAACCGCTTATAAAAATAGTTTGAAAATGCTTTTAGTTAATTTGAAGCCTTATGGTTTCCAGGATTATCTAAATATGTAAGAATTTGTTTATTTACCATGTATGAAGTTACTGTCTCGTTTTACACTTAGTTCCTGGATCCCATTGAATTGCTTGGGGACACTGGAGCTGGGAGGGATGCGAGAGAGTAGCTTCACTCTTCTTTTTGACGAAATTTCTTTATATGTTTTTTATAAAATGTATGTAAAGGGACATATTTTTGAAATAAAAGTTTTTCGATTCTATTCTATATACCAGTCTTAACTTTATTATCAAATTATAAAGAAAAATACAAGGACTTACCTATGGAGTGGCACTTCCTTACTTCTCCCGGAAATTGTTCGACAAACGGCACATGTTTTACGTGATTTTTTTTACACAATTTTACGTAAAACACCGCAAAATGTAATTAAACAACAAATATCGTAGCGCACTGAAAACAAGCTATGATTGCTTCACTTTTCGATTTTTTGAACGATTTATTTATGCTCTAAGATATTTGGTTGACACCTTTAGGTAAATACTTTTTTCTATAAGCGTGCGGAAAAGTCCACTTTTCCGCACGTATTTTAGTGTGGAAAATGCCACTTTTCCGCACTAGTGCGGAAAAGTAAATTTGTTACGATTTTGAGGTGTTCTATAACATTTAGACCGTTCAAAATACATTTGTATCTTTCCTAGCACACGAAATATCCTAAAAATATTCAAATTGACTAAAATTCTGCTATATTTTCAATATTTTCGATAAAATAAAGTTTTCAGTAAAATAGGTTCAAATTATAAGTTTTAAACCTCCCCGGTATAAATATCGTCATTGTCAATGTCAAACAACAATGAACACTAGTGGTTTTAGATTTGGCATCTTAAATCACCATAGCAACAAAGTACAAACAAACTGTCAAAACAAAGCTAATTTTGCAGATACAAGCGTCTTTTGAATTTTTCAAACAAAAAAATCTGATTTTCAATGGATTCTTCGGACGAAGATCTACCCCAGTCAGTTCTAGAAGCCGCTAGAATGTGAATAATAATAATTGATTTGATTAAAACGTTTTGAATATAAATAATTTTCTGATTCATTTTTAGTTTTTTCCTCACGCTTATAGAAAAAATAGTGTACCTAACTCGTGCGTAAAGTGCCTTTTCCGCACTTGATTGCTGGCCAAACTCCGCTATCGCGTCGTTTGGCCATCTGCAATTGCGTGCGGAAAAGAGGCACTTTTCGCACTAGTTAGGTAAACTACTATTGTAAGATTCTATTTTTTTTTGTGGCAGTCGAATGTCAACCAAAAATATAAGAACACAGACATTACACTCATACTGATACCTTACTAGCTAGTCTATTAGCACACGTCTAGTGAAGCCATGATATATCAGCTCTGAAAACTGTTTTTTATAAATATCTCAGAAACTAATGCTCCTGCAAATTATTAAGGAAAATGCAGTCTACCATATTCCGAAAACCGCAGATTGATCTGGTACCCCGTTAAAAAGTTATCATTTTGAAAAATGTTTAATTGTCAAAAAACTGTCATTAACATTAATGGATTTTGGCCAAAATCTAATCAGCTCGTTATTGTGTCGAACACTATTTTACCTGAACATTTTATAAAAATCGATTTAGCGGTTTAGGAGCTATTGTGTTAAGGACAGACACACATACAGACAGACATCACGACGATATTGCTAAGATAGGTCAAAATACACCCAAATAACACATTCGGCACATTTTCGGCGATATCTCATAAAAAAATTTGAAAATAATACCTTCTCTAGCCATTGCTGCGCGGGCTAGGAAGGTAAAAATGTGTTCAGCATAATAGAAACAGGTTGCCTACGTCACGGCTAAGCTATGACGTCATATAAATGGAAATGTGTTACAAAGTGAAATGGATAATAATTGTGGTCGATTCATTCTAATAAACTGGCGCGGCGATGAATGTATGAACTGTAGTTTATTGTTTCTCCTCTGCCATGTCATTGTTCTAAAAGGGTTTGTTTATATTTACATAAGTTATGTCAAATCCTCCATGGTTTATTGTTTCAAATTCACAAAACATTATCCAAGCTAAAGTAGCAGCATTGTTTTTAGGTAATATTCCAAATTTTAGGATATACACTGGTTTTAGCAGAAAAAAAAAGAATGGTTTTTTAAATATAGCTATAGTATTGAAGTTTTTACACATTGATTAAAAATTTCGTTTTTAACAAAAATAAAGTTACCGCGATACTTAGGGCAACAGTCTTTGTCTTAGGTTAGCACGTTTTATGATTGTACCGCAACGGACTCGTTAATTACGAGAAAAATGATGTATCGTTTAGGCACTTTTTATAAAGAAAAATATGGACTGTAAATTCACGAAGTTTTTTATGTTTTTTAAAGTTACCTTTTATCATCGGTCAATCGATCGCGTCTGTCGACCACGTGCGGCACTGCAGTTCACTTGCAGGCCTCCCAAGTGGGGGAAATTCGCCGTGCGAACAGCAGAGCCTGGTATTCCAAGCTCTTAACTGAGCAATTTAATTAAAATAAAATAAAAACAAAAAAGGCACTATAATTTACCTTAAAAACTAAATTACTCCAAAATACTAATAAAATTTTACCCAACTTTCTGGACACACTGTAGGACTTTTTTTCCAACACCATTCTACTAGTTTCCTACTCCCTCTCCCTCCGTCCTCCCCGCCCTCCTTATTAGTAATAGTTGTAGCTATAACTTCCACCAATATAGAGCGATTTCAAAAATTCTTTCTGTACACGCTTTAAGATTTTTTTCAACACCATTTTACTGGTTCCGTCCTCCCTCTCTCCTCCCCCACCTTCACTTAATAGAAGGTAACACTGTTCGCGTTCGTAGAAAATCTACACGTACAGGGTGTCCCAAATTGGGCACTTTTAGGGGGTTTAAGGTACTTCTAGGGGAGACAGAGAAAAACTGACCCCGCATTGCGAGGCTCAAATTTCAAGAGAAGACTTATAGTGAAAACCGCATTTCGAAATATCGTCTCCTCTTTGAGCTACGGGGGATTTTTGAAAAGTCTGCATGTTGGAAGGGGGTCGATAACTTCGTTATTAATGGAAATTTGGATTTAGAGTAAATTGCAATTTTATAGACTTTGTCACGAGGAATTCACCCGCTAAATTAAATTTTCACTGTCACTTTTAGTTTTTGAGATATGACATGACATGATTTAATTAATTTTCGAATTCGTCATTGAATTCTTTTCAAAATGATGTATCATATGTCATAGTTTGATTGAGCAGTTTAGGAGATATTCAGCTTTTTCACTTATTTCTAATGCGCTATGATTTCTTGCTGAGGAAGGTCAAGGCACTCCAGTATTTTTATTATTTTACACAGTCAAAAATATAGTAAGCCTGGTTTGGAAAAATTATAATTCAGCTGACGGCCCTCAAAGCCTAGTTATAAAAAGTAACAAAAATGATACGTATTTCAAAATAAAATTAAAACGATTTTGTGCAAAATAATTTCATATAAAAGCGTAATGTCAAATTGTTTAAACAATTGAAAACAATGACAAAACGCCAAGGCGCAAGGCCAGCTTGATTTGCATAGTATAAGACAACAAAACCATAGGAGCATTGAAGTAGGATTTGACCGCAAGGCTTTCACGTCAATGGCGCATGACGTCATTCAACGCACACTAGACAAAAATAAAAAACTTTAATTATCTCCGAAACCGCACAATCAAACTATGATATATGATACATCATTTTGAAAAGAATTCAATGAAAAATTCGAAAATTAATTAAAACATGGGCCATTCCATAAGAAAAAATGCAACTTTATGTCATATCTCAAAAACTCAAAGTGACAGTTAAAATTTAATTTAACGGGTGAATTCCTCGTTACAAAGTCTATAAAACTGCAATTTACTCCAAATCAAAATTTCGATTAATAACGAAGTTATAGACCCCCTTCCAAAATGCAGACTTTTCAAAAAGCTCCCGTAGCTCAAAGACGAGACAATATTTCAAAATGCGGTTTTCACTATAAGTCTTCTCTTGAAATTTGAGCCTCGTAATGCGTGGTCAGTTTTTCTCTGTCTCCCTTAGAAGTACCTTAAACCCCCTAAAAGTGCCCAATTTGGGACACCCTGTACTTCTGGAGTAACGCTAAATGAATGGTAATGTGAATAAGAATAAAACCTAAAAGTTAAATAAATAAAAAGGAAATAAAAACATTTTTAATTAAAAAAAAAACACCCAATTGCTAAATCTACTACTAGTCGTAGTTGGGTACAAAATTACCAAAGTAACCTAATTCATGAAAATACAAACCTGTATAAGTGCGCTTTGGTCATCAAAACTAAAAGTTGCGAGTGCGACTAGTAGGTACAAGTAGATTTAGCAGGTGGGTTTTTTTTTATTTATTTTTTTTTAATTACATTTAATTGTCTCTTGGAAATCGAGCCTCGAAAGTAGAGGTCAGTTTTTCACTTTCTCCCCTAGAAACAACCTAAAACTCTCCAAAACCGAATTTGAAACACCACCCTGTACAGGATTTTATTTCCTAACCTTAATAAAACATTTCCAGGTGCTTCCACAAATACTAATGTCAACGGTAGTGCACCCACTACTCCCAGACCTCAACTACAAACGAACAATGTTGCCAAAATGCCCAAATCACCGGCTCCCTCGAAGAATTTCACTAGTATACAGAACGAATTAAAAAAGCAGATGGCAACGCCCAGTGATAATAGAAGTAGAGGGCCGCCTCCACCTGCACCAATGAGACACGTAAGTTGCAACAAGACTTTTTTTTTAAATTATTTTAAAGTTTTATATATATATATATATATATATATATATATATATATATATATATATATATATATATTTATCGGTTTCACAACGTTCTACGTCTTCCGATACCCAATCTCCACTCGTTTCTGTTTGCCCATAATTCATCATCTAGGCCTCTTATTCTTATTTCACTGTCTATTCCTTCTCTCCAGCTTTTCCTTGGCCTTCCTCGTTTTCTTCGGCCAGTTGGTTTCCATTGTAATATTTGTTTAGGTAGTCTTCCATCCTCCATTCTTTGTACATGTCCGTACCACACCAGTTGTTTTGTTTTTACATCATCCACTAAGGTACGTTCACCCACTGTCATAATTTCTCTTATTCTTTGATTTGTAACTCTTTTTTTTTTATTTCCCTGCTGCTCATCTCCAATAGTCCATCTCCGTAGCGGAAAGCATTTTTTCTGTTCTATCTTTGATTGGCCATACTTCTGAGCCGTATGTAATAATACTTTTTACAATGGTGTTATATATAAGCTTTTTGTTATGTTTTGATATAATTTGGTCCCAAATTATTCCATTTAATAAAGTTATTGCTTTTCTTCCTTGTACGTTTCTATCTTTTATAGCTTTGTCTAGTGTTCCGTCAGCTGTAATTTTTAGACCTAAGTATTTATACTCACCACAGGACTGAATTCGCTGCCCAGTATTTAAGATTAGATCCTGTTTCGTTCCACCAATACACATATACTCTGTCTTATTGATATTAACCTCTAGTCCCCACTTATTGTACTCTTCGATTAGTTTTCGTGTCATATATTCGAGGTCGTCATAATCTATATATATAGCCACCACTATCTGATCATCGGCGAAACATAAAGTATACAAGGTGGTTTCATCCAACGGAATACCCATGTTTTGGCATTTTCTCTTCCAGACTTTAAGGACTTGGTCCAAATATATCTTGAAGAGCGTAGGCGAGATACAGCAACCTTGTTTAAGACCTTTATTTACTTGAAAGCCTTTGGTTAGTTTTGCTTTTATTTTAACTTTTGCCTTACTATTGCGGTATAACTCTTGGATGGCCTTAATTAGTTGTACGCTTATGTTTGTGTTTTCCAACGCTTTCCAAAGCAGATTTAGTGGTATACTATCATATGCATTCTGCAAATCTACGTAAAGCAGATGCAGCTCTTGTCCGTATGCCATTTTCTTTTCAATAACTTGGGTTATACAAAAGAGATGATCTGAAGTCGATCTACCCGCCTTGAAACCGGCTTGTTCTTCTGCCTCCATATCTTTATATTCGCTCTCCACTTTATTTCTTATTATTTTGCCATATATTCTGCTTAGCGTACTAGTTACAGATATACCTCTATAATTGTCACATATATCTTTCCTTCCTTTTTTGTGTATTGTGGATATATATGACGTTTTCCACTCAGTTGGTACTACAGTTCCATTTAAATATTTTTGGAAAAGATTCCGTAATCTCCAAAACAGTTCTTCAGTGCCATATTTAATAAGTTCAGCTGGGGTATTTCCGGGTCCGGCAGACTTACCGCTTTTTAAGGTTGTGCACACGTTTTTGACCTCAGAGATTGTGAGGGGTACTGGAGATCCCATCGTTCTAATGATATTGTCTCTTTCGTCTTCCTTGAATTCTGCTCTATCTTCAGTTAAAAGTTTTTTAAAATGCTCATCCCATTTTTTGTCTGGTATTGGTGAAATAATATCTCTGCATGTTTCTTTTTTGATCGATCTTATAGTTTTCCAGCTTTCGGTACTTCTCCTACCTCCCAAGTAAGAATCTATTTTCTGACACTTTTGCATCCACGATTGATTTTTCTTATCACTTATCATTCTTCTCACATTTGATTGCGCATTTTAAAGTTATTTTCCTAAAATAATAGAAACTTATTGGAATAATGCCAGGCGGTAATTGTCAGGCAGTATTGTCGGGTACGATTTTATTTTAAATCGAACCCTTAAACGAGGGTACCGTAGTGAATAAAATAAATATAAAACAGTTTTAAAAACGTTACAAACTTTAATGAATACAAAATAAAACTCAATTTACAAAATTGTTACAAGACTTTTCTTATGACCTACAAAATGAAGAAGACCGAAAATATTAAAATAGAAACTTTAACTTACCATAATAACAAACTGAAAAATATTATTTATATATAAAAATCTTATGTTTCTTTACTGACAATGAATTTCAGAGGTTTTAGTTTAATTTAACAAAACTTAGAATGTGACTACCGACTTGTCTCCTCTAAGTTTGGGTTTTTATAAACGGTAGGTTGGACCTAAATAATCCATTATCCCCTCTTTGAAGAGCTTGGAGGAACCAAGTCAGTGGCGTTGCTGATAATCCTAAAATTTACTTTACATTCTAGCTAATGAGCTAAACAAGATAAGCTAAACAAAAACAGAGATAAAATACATTTTATAGACAACTTTTTCTTATCTCACAGTTTTTCCATGTCGAATCACTTTGAAGGGAAAACCCTTTCGCTACTTGCTGTATCCCCACGCTTAACCATTACGACTCCCACTCTAGACTTTTTAATAGTTTTTCTCGCATTAACCATCTGCTGTGTGGTAGGCGGCAACCAAATATTTTCCATTTTGGAGGGAGGCGGAACCACTTTCTTATCTCAACAGAACCATAATTGTGTTTGTCGCTTTTTCAAGATGGTTTCGTACAGTGGCACAGTCACATTCCTGACAGTATTTTGATAGATTTACATTGTAGGCTGTCAGTTGAACTTTCAAAATTGATATTACAAAGTCGAATTTAAAAATAAGTCGTTTATTTATCTTTAATTAAAGACGGTAGTATTTATTTTGGTTCTTATCGTAAACCAACGCCTTATTTTGAAAGATCGACTGTCATCTTCCAGTGTAAAACTGTCAAAATACTGCTTGGCTGTTTTACTGCCTGGCTTTATTCAAATAAGTACCTAAATGGTTGTGAATATAACACTGTATGTCTCTTATTAAGTAATTGCGTTTAACGCTCTCAGCGTGTAAAAGCCCTCGCCTGGTGGCTCGTGTTCTTATTTCCACACCGCGGGCGTTACATTCTTCCGTTATGACTTTAAAACATAAATAGCTATTACTCTATTTAAGTTACAGGGTGTTTCACAAACAGTGAATCAGGAACGTTTCAGGGATTTGCATAAGTAAAAAAATTATTGGACACGTTAATCTTGTATGTATGGAAGACTTTTTCTCAGATTGAAACATTGGACCAGACCACCAAGAGGTATAAAGTCCTTGGTTCTAAAGTTCTAGGTCTAAAAGTATTAGATTTTGGTTGAACGTTTAACTTATTTATTCCCTTGGATGCAACAGTTTTTAATATTTATATAATTTGTTTATAAATATACTTGTAACATAAGCCGTATTTTTTTGTTTTTGTTGTCGCAATGACATGACACAAAACTTAAAAATATTTTGATTTAAAAATGGCAGCCCTATTTAAACGTCTAACGTCACTAGGAAGTGTCGAATAAAAACGGAGTTAGTTAGTGTAAGCTGTCCGCTATATTTTACATGTTAATTATTTGGACAAGTTAACGATGATGAAACCGATTTTCTATTGTTGCGCTTTTTATAATATTTAAACATCAATACGTTTTTAATACGGTAATGCATCTACAGAGACAGTTTTAAACTAATTATGTGCTATTTAAATTTGAAAATGTTTGGATATAACTTTTTTTATCTATCATGAATTATTTTTTTAGCACTTTAAACCACCCCTCAGGGGTGGTTCTACAATTTAAGACTATTTTTAACAGGAATCCTATTAATATTACAAAATGTTTATTTGGTTTCTCTTTTTTTCTTTATTTTCTAAATTTGAATTATTGTGAGATCAAACTCACTGAGAAATGGTTACTCTGCTATTGCAGATGTTTGACCTGTATTAATAAAAGTCACTTAAGCAACTTTTTGTTATTATTTATTTCTTGTTGCCGTAAACATAAAATTTTCGGAAACAATTATACACTTTTGCACTTTTACCGCAACTGCAACACATATAGTCGATTTCCCTTTTGAGTTCACTGCTTAAATAGAAAACTGGCGCACACACGGAAAAACCGCTAGTTAGCGGAACAATATTCGATTTTGCAACTATTTTTTAAATATATAGTTTTGACGAATTTCTCCTCCTGGATAACCAGTGGCTGTAAACCCACCTGGTTTTTATTTTTGGAGGAATATTTTTAAAGTAGTAGACTTTGAAAATAAAAACTTGGAAAATACAGTCCTAGCAATGACAAAATTTAAGTTTTGCTTACGATCTTTTTAGATAAAATTATCCAGTGGTAGTGTTATAAGTAATAATTTGTGGTCATGAATTTTAAAGAAAGAAATTTGTATTTTTCCAGCTACATGGGGCATTATGGAGATTTCAGAAACGGTATTAGACATACAATTTTGGTTAAATGGAGAAAAGTGGTAGTGCTATTTCGAACTTAATTAGATAGTGTCCTTGAAATTAAAAGTATCTACAATTCCTGCAGATTGTCAGGACGCGTTCCAGACGGGGATCCTGCGTATCCTTGTGATTGACGTTGAAGAGAGTAAAAACCAGATAGTTTTAACAAGTTCCCAATGAAAGCATCAAACCATCAGTATGGTTCAATGCCGGTAGGGGTGTTTTCTCTCGGAGTAGTTGTTTCTGTTGGTTTCACACAACTTATGCTCTGCACGGAGCTATCGCCCGAGGGGGATTTCACTGGCCGCAATATATGTACAAATTTTGATGAAATAATGCGGCATTATTTCGCATTTTTTCACATTTTTTCGCATTTTTTCGTATTGTTTCGCATTTTTTCACATTTTTTTCGCATTTTTTCACATTTTTTTGCATTATTTACATTTTGTCAAACAATGCGAACATATGTACAAAAAAATGGTCAGTGAAATCCCCCTCGCTATCGCCTGCATTCACCTAAGGATGGCCCAAAAGGCCGAAACGGTCGTGGATTGGCATGGATCACTGTTCCTGCAGATTGTCAGGACGTGTTCCAGACGGGGATCATTCGTATCCTTGTGATCGACGTTGGAGAGAGTGAAAACCAAATAGTGTTAACCTTCAGATATTTTTAATTTCATCATTTGATGGAACTATGAATAACGCCACTTTTTTCCATTTTATAAAATTGTATGTCTTACCGTTTCGGAAATCCCATAAGACACCATGTAGTTTCTTTTACATGGTATAGGGTAATTTATTTAAAATAAATGGATCCATCTGGGATCTGATACCTTCCTAGCTAGCCTCTATTAGCACAAGTAAAGCTATGATAATCAGCCTTGAAACACTTTTTGGTAAATATCTCGGAAACTAATGCCTCTACGAAGTTTTTGATTATAACACAAATTATTGAGCAAAATGGAGTCTACTATATTCTAAAAACCGCATATTGATCCGTTAAAAAGTTTGCATTTTTTAATTTGTTTAATTGTCAAAAAACTCGTTAGCATCAATGGATTTTCACCAAAAACTAATCAGGTCGTTAGAGAGTCGAACACTATTTTACCTGAAAATTTTATGAACATCGGTTTAGTGGTTTAGGAGCTATCGTGTTATGGACAGAAAAAAAATACACACACACACACACACACACACACACGTCGAAAACAATACCTTCTCTAGCCATTGCGGTGCGGGCTAGGAAGGTAAAAAAGGTTTGTTTGACGCCCTGAGTTTATGATTCACCCTGTATACTTGCTCAATGTTACTTCAGTAGAAACGTAACTATTAACATGCTTTTTTGCTTTAGATATCAGCTGAGGAACCAGCAAGCAACCTTAAAAGTAGTCATAATGGTTTCAGTGGAAGTCAAGCATCGATACCCATAAGTAGTAACAATTCAACCCTCCACGTTAATGCTAGGTAAGGTCTATTTTTTTTTTGTTTTCTGACAATCACTAGGGTTCCACATTTGTTTTATGTCAAAACGGGACTGAAGGTAAAAAAAGAAGCAATAATATGGTTCACGTTCTACGTCTTCTCCCTCTCTTATTCTCTATTCCTCCTCTCCAGCTTCGTGTTGGCCTTCCTCGTTTTCTTCTGCCATTTGGTTTCCACTGTAGTATTGTCGGGTATGATTTTATTTTAAATCGAACCCTTAAACGAGGGTACCGTAGTAGATCTCTTATGTGAATAAAATAAATATGAAACAGTTTTAAAAACGTTACAAACTTTAATGAATACAAAATAAAACTCTGTTGCAATTTACAAATTGTTACAAGACTTTTCTTATGAACTATAAAACAACCAATAACTTACCAACAACAGACTTCAAAATATTCTTTAAATATAAAAATCTTATGTTTCTTTACTGACAATTAATTTTAGAGGTTTTAGTTAAATTCAACAAAACTTAGAATGTAACTACCGACTTGTCTTCGCAAAGTTTGGGTTTTTATAAAGGGTTGGTTGGACCTAAATAATCCATTATCCCCTCTTTGAAGAGCTTGGAGGAACCAAGTCAGTGGCGTTGCTGATAATCCTAAAATTTACTTTACATTCTAGCTAATGAGCTAAACAAGATAAGCTAAACAAAAACAGAAATAAAATACATTTTATAGACATTTTCTTATTTCACAGTTTTTCCATGTCCAATCACTTTAAAGGGAAAACCCTCTCGCTACTTGCTGTATCCCCACGCTCAACCATTACGACTCCCACTCTAGACTTTTCAATTGTTTTCTCGCCATAACCATCTGCTGTGTGGTAGGCGGCAACCAAATGTTTTCTATTTTGGAGGGAGGCGGAACCACTTTCTCATCTTAACAGAACCATAATTGTGTTTGTCGCTTTTCCAAGATGGTTTCGTACAGTGGCACAGTCAGGGGTTATTTGCATTCTTGACAGTATTTGTTTAGATAGTCTTCCATCATCCTTTCTTTGTAGATGCCCGTACCACACCAGTTGTTTTGTTCTTATATCCTCCACTAAAGTACGTTTACGCATACAGGGTTACTTTGGGGGATTTGAGAGGAGAGCTAGTAAGGATTAAATTTAACCCTAATATGCATTATGCAAAAGTTAATATTGTGAGACGGGCAATAATCGTTCGGACTTGATAAGAAAAACAATTTGATGTTTATGATAATTGGGAATGGATAATTTGAGAAAATTTTTTTAAAAATTCATATCTCTTTAGCAAATGACCCCAACAATATCCCAAAAAATTTTGCAGTTCATGTGCCGAACACCCTGTATATATTAAGGTTTTATTTTTCTTTTATTTTTGAATTTTACTTTTATTTTTTTCTATTTTTCATGGACTAAAATTTTGTCTTGAACATAAAATTATTAGTCCTAAATTTATTTTAATCCTAAGTAAATGGGTCAACTATTAGTTATTATAAAATTTACCTAAAGCAAAATTGCATTAAAATGCGAGAATTAAACGCAAAAAATGTAATTTCTATTCTAAATTTAAGAATTATCATTTTATTTCTTATTTCTTTATTTTTATATACTTTGGCACTACAAGCGTCCTCTATCGTGTTTTTCACATATCCATAAAATTTAAAATATAGTGATATGGTTTCCTATAGAGGGTGAAGTGCTGTGCGCATGTGCGAAAAAACTGCAAGCGCAGGATGGAGAGACAGACAAAGTGTGCTGCGCGTCGCCATGTCTAGAAACCGACAACCTTAAAATTTAAATTTAAAAAATAGTGAAAATTCACTTTAAAATTCCGCAAATAATTAAAATTATCGTGCCATCATCCTGTTGGAACTTCAAGCCACATAGCTCTTATGGAAAGGTGTAAGCGTGTCCCATTTTCGATGGGATTAAATGGGAAACTCGGTTATTATTAAAGATATCGATTTTCTGATTGCACCTTACCGTGCTCTTTTTTGGAGCCCTTAAAAATGGTGTAATCGGATTTTTGCTATACCCCGTGGTTTCGCTAATACAGGGAGTTTTTGAAAAAATTGCATTTTAATTAATTCCTTGAATCTCGCTTATTTTGCAAGATATTTTTATTCTGTAAAAACCTTTCTATGGTAACTTTTTTAGAGCAAAATAATGACGTTGTCAATTTTTTAAAATATTGTTTAGTTTTTGAGATATGGTATTTATCATAAAAAAATTAAATACGGACCTGGATTTTTTTTATTACTACTTTGATTGGTTCCATGCTATTATTACCTTAAAATGATAAAACTTTAATATTTTTTTGATTTAAGGTTAAAAAAAACTATTTAATATTTGAAAAAAAAATTATAGTCCGAACCTGGAAATTTCCAACGTAATTATAAATTAAAAATTGCAAGACACACTAGTTGAACGATTTTTAGTTTATCTGTTTTGAAATGATAATTAAAAGATTTATAAATAAAGTAAAAAACGTTAAAAAGTTACAAAAATAATATCATACTAATTATTTGATGGTAGCAAGCAGGTCGTGAAATTTACAAAACAAAAGCGTGGAATTGACATTGTCATTTTACTTGTCATTTTTGTGAATGGCTTACAATTATTTTAAACTGGCTAGAAATCGACCATATCCAGATTTTGAAAAATGTGATATGTTTGACTGCTTCATTCAAGCAACAAAATCCCAATATTTAAATGGCAGAAATATTTTTATGCAAAATGCGTTAAGAAAAATTACTCAAAATGCCAACAATGTCTTACACATAATGGTAATCAGAAAAATTAGTTATTTTTTATAATTTGTTTTTTTTTTGTATTTTTCGTAGACTTTGTTTCAAATAAATCTGTAAATTAACGTAAAACCGTTTTAATATGCTAAGTCTCAAAACAGTTAAACTAAAAATTGTTTATCTAGCAATTTTTAATTTATATTTATGTTGAAAATATCCAGGTTCGGACTAATTTTTTTTTGAAAATTATATATTTTTCTTTTACCTCAAAACAAAAAATTTTAAAATTTTTAATATTTTATGATAATACTAGCATGAAACCAATCAAAATAGTAATAAAAAAAATCCAGGTCCGTATTTAATTTTTTTATGATAAATACCATATCTCAAAAACTAAACATTATTTTAAAAAGTTCAAAACGTCATTATTTTCTTCTAAAAAAGTTGCCATGAAAAGGTTTTTACAGAATAAAAATATCTCGCAAAATAAGCGAGATACAAGGGATTATTAAAAATACCATTTTTTCAAAAACTCCCTGTATTAGCGAAACTACGGGGTATAGCAAAAATCTGATTACACCATTTTTAAGGGCTCCAAAAAAGAGCACGGTAAGGTCTAATCAGAAAATCAATATCTTTAATAATAACCGAGTTTCCCATTTAATCCCATCGAAAATGGGAAACGCTGTACACCTTGCACTTTGGAACTTCAAAACAGCGGTAAGTCCCTCTCCATGAGGCTATATCACCATTTTATTTCTCTTTCAAATTTACCCTGCAATTTTTAAATTATTTACTTTCTCTACTTATATGAATTTTTTGCGCCAATGTTTATTATAGTCCACTGTATCTACCAAAACCCAATCTGAGCCATCGGAGTGCTACAGTGGGAAAGAAGAATTTAGAGATCAGTTGGTTCGGTAGTTCAGTGGTGGAATGTTTGCCTAGATAGCAAGAGGTCCCGGGTTCGATCCCCGGCCGAAGCGGAAAACTTTTTTCTTATTTTTCTTTCTTTAATTTCACTTGTTGTTTATAGATTTAGGTCCTTGCATTATTTGCAATTTGGTATTTGATGCTGTAATGTGTTTTATAATATTGTCAGCACTTGCAGTGTGCTGCAATGTTGCATTTTTTTTAACACTGCACAATAAATAGACTATGACGTTAATTAGTGTTATTTCTTTATTTACTTTTGGTTTTCAACATTTAATTATTTATAATATGATTTTATTTAAACTTTGATTTAACTGAGGTATTAAAATTTAATCACGTACAACATGCCGAAATTAAATTTACCTATAAATTTTAAATGTAGGTGAGTAATGATGTTTACGAAAACAACGATTTTTTGGACATACTTGTAGTGTTCTTTGTTCCTTTGCATACTTAATAATATATTTTAAAATAACAACCACGCACGTACGACAAATAAAAACCGCAGATCAAGGCTATCTTAAAAAAAATTGTCAAAACTTTTATTAAAAAGCCTGAAACAGATTTTAAACGAAATAATAATAGATCATCTTTATTTATAAATATATATTACATATGCGAGGTTTAGCAAACTGCTGCTTATTAGAGGTGTTGATTTTCGTTACTTTTGAATACTCGTTACTACTAATAATCATTTTATATATTTGTTACTATCGTTACTTTGATTACTGTTACTGTATTCAAGTCAATCAAACAATTAGTGCAAAATTTTCGGACTGTCGTTAATTCGAAGATCATTTACTTGTAGGTATATTTTTGTTGTTGATATTTTGGAAATATTCAATTGAAATTTTCAAAATGCGGGCTAAAATTAAAAAAAAATTGTGTGTGCTTAAGACCACACGGCAGAAGTGTAAGCTTCAACAAGGCGAAATTAATAATACTGGCCTTCATCTGCATCATCATATCGCTCGCTGAATGTTCCTCTCAATTAGTCGACTCGAGGCGACTTTACCTGAATGAGCGTTACATAGCCGAGCCTGACGGCTCAGTTCAATTCAGTACCCACAAAAACTGCTAAACGCGCTTAAAGAAGTTTACACTTCAAAAAATAAAGGTAGGAATTACGTAGGAACTGTTCTGTGTACAACTTTGTTTTAAAAATCTAATGCATTACATACAAAAAAATATATACTTAAAATCTAAAAGTAAATAAAAATAGAGAAAAAAATAACAATCTTAGACGAGAACTCAAAAAATATTTAGTTAGTTACTTAAGTTAGTATAGTTACTCCCTGATTTTGGATTAACGACTTTAGAGTGATTACTGAATACTAAAATAATCGAACGAATCAAAGTAACGAAAGTAATCATTTAATTTTTGGATCGGTATTCGTTACTCCGCTATTTGTCGACTAACAAGTACTGGAGTAACGAATAGTTACTTTTTCAGCACCTCTACTGCTTATACCTAACCTTCGAGAAATAAAAAACTAAAACTCATTTTGCACACTATTTATTTTGTCTTTATCCTTTTCAAACATTAACAATTACCTACCCAATTTAAAAATTTAATCGACACTCTATGTGTAAGAAATCTGGCAGTCCTATTTATCCTTATATTTTCCTGCTCTATACAACACCATGCTTCAAAGCAGAGATTATAGAATAACTAGAGGGATTTCACAACCAACCAAAATAACCATTACCATTAAAATACTCTGCCAATATATGGGCCCCTAAGCTCACACTAGGTACTATAGTTATATTGTACGTGTGAGCTAATATAACTAAAAACTGAAATATATTTTATTCAACTCCAGACTAAATTATCTTTTGTTTGATACCACACAAGCCATGTTTTGACTTAAACTCAAATTTTTGATATCTACCCCCACCCTTAAAAAAAACAAAAACTAAAATGTATTTTGTTAAACTCCGGACTCAATTACCTTTCGTTTGATATCACACACGCCATATTTTCACTTAAACTCTAATTTTTAAAATAAACCCCCACCCTTTTTTTAAAATAAATTAAAATGTATTTTGTTTAACTGCAGACTCAATTACCTTTCGTTTGATATCACACACGCCATATTTTCACATAAACTCTAATTTTTGAAATCTACCCCCACCCTTTTATTTGGTTTGTGTTCAGTGGATTTTGTTCATTTTTAAATGGGACCATCTCGACCCAAGACCCAGCCTAGGTACCAAATTTCATTAAAATCGGCCAAGCGGTTTTTGAGTTATGCGCGTTGGTCGTTACAGACAGACATACAGACAGACAGACAGACAGACAGACAGACAGACAGACAGACAGACAGACAGACAGACAGACAGACAGACAGACAGACAGACAGACAGACAGACAGACAGACAGACAGACAGACAGACAGACAGACAGACAGACAGACAGACAGACAGACAGACAGACAGACAGACAGACAGACAGACAGACAGACAGACAGACAGACAGACAGACAGACAGACAGACAGACAGACAGACAGACAGACAGACAGACAGACAGACAGACAGACAGACAGACAGACAGACAGACAGACAGACAGACAGACAGACAGACAGACATACATACATACATACATACATACATACATACATACATACATACATACATACATACATACATACATACATACATACATACATACATACATACATACATACATACATACATACATACATACATACATACATACATACATACATACATACATACAGACAGACAGACAGACAGACGGCGCAACAAAAAAGTTTCAAAATCATCTGAAACGCAAAGATATATAAAAATTTTTGAAATCGGAGCAACCCTTTTTGTCTCGAAAAAATTAGGATCACCATAGCTCACACTACTATAGTATAGTATATGTGTGAGCTAAAAGATTTTATACAATACGTTACTTACACTACACATGATAAATAACAAACAAATCAAATTACATAATTACTTATTGATTAACTGCTACGCACTTTTAGATCTATAATTTTTTTTTAAATTTTTATAGCTAACATTGTCAATATCAACATCTGAAGCATACTTGTTAAATAAGTTGCATAAATTGTAGATAGGAGAGCTTTTAAAAAATTAGAGTTTAAGTGAAAATATGGCGTGTGTGATATCAAACGAAAGGTAATTGAGTCCAGAGATTAACAAAATACATTTTAGTTTTTGTTTTTTTTAAGGGTGGGGGTAGATTTACCAAAAATTTGAGTTTAAGTCAAAACATGGCTTGTGTGGTATCAAACAAAAGGTAATTTAGTCTGGAGTTGAATTAAATATATTTCAGTTTTTAGTTATATTAGCTCACACGTACACTATAACTATAGTACCTAGTGTGAGCTTAGGGGCCCATATATTGGCAGAGTATTTTTTAATGTAAGGAAGTATCTGTAATTGGCTTTTTGCTCTAGATACCGTTGAAATAAATAAATAAATAAATAAACTCTGAATTGATGATTTAAGATCTTTTTAACAAACTTATTTTTTATGTATTTTTAAATTATCTAAGATAAGAAAATTCAGAATTCATTTGCGACTTGACGCTGGTCATCTTTGCCACTCATATCTCCCCAAGAGCTACGCCACTGCATCTGCAAGCAGATAACATATAATACCTTGCGCCTTGCGACAGGCCCTACAATTTGTATCAGGGTCCTATTTAGACACCACGCGACCTGGGTGTTCTTAAATTTTAATTACTCTTATTTATTTATTATTGTTTAGTACGCTCCATCGGGTTGTTAAATCAAAAAGCAACGCCAACTTAAGCACGCTAGATGCGGTGGATTCTACCAGCAATGGACAAATGAACAAACCTGTGATCAATCATGGCAAGCCAAATTTGGCGCCAAAACCTCCTTTAAATGGTAAGCTATCTCATTTAGTAGTTGTCCGATACCCTGGCTCTGCACTAATTAGTCATTAGCTTACTATTTTACTTGTTTTTTATTTATGTCTTCTTCTAAACAATTTCGTTAGAAAGGAACATATATACTCTTATCTGGTTGTTACGAACATATTGATTAAGCCGGGCTTTGACGTTTTCTATTCGTTTTTGTTTTTATTGTTTTAATGTCAAACAAATTACGACCGAGCTTTTTACTAAACAAATTACCGTTTTTGCAACTAAATCAATATTTGCGCACATTTTAATATAATTTTGGATTCTCTTTTATGTTTCGGATATTTATACAGGGTGTTCCAACTAAAAGTATTTTTCGTGCGAATTTGGAGAAACGCTCGGACACGTCGATTTTGTTTGCAAGGGGGACACCTTTTGGCTATCTTGAAATTTTTGTAGCACGAACCCCCTGCGAGGGGTATACTTTACCCCTATATTTTGAATAGGGAAAGTAGGTCTAGTGATACCTTGTTTTGAAGCTCTCTTGAATATCTTTACAACCGTGTAAAAATTTCGAAAATCCATTGATTAGTTTTTGAGATATTTGCTTTCAAATTTTCAAATTTAACATGGAATGATAAAATAAAAATTTAATTAGAATTTTATTATTTTTTGGATTTAATTTTTATTTTATCATTCCATGTTAAATTTGAAAATTTGAAAGCAAATATCTCAAAAATTGTTTATTTTCCAACAAATCTAAGGGGTTATTACAAGGAAATTACATTATTACAACGGATTACAAGTAAAAGTTAAAAAAAAACACTAGTAAACAAGAACAATAATTTAATTATATAAAAATAATAATTTTCTTTATGTTTTATTTTTTCAAGTTAAAATAATGTTTAATTTAAAGAGTATTGTTTTGTATGTTTCCTAAAAAGATGTATATTATTTTGTATATCTTTCAATGATGAAGGTAGAAACGCGTATAAAAAAGGATGAACTTATGGAAAGCAAGAAGTCAGTGAGGGACCAAAGACGCGCATATTCATGAGTGTTTGCCGCTGTGACACAAAATTCATTAATACTTTTTTATTACTAAACAGGAGCAACCACAGTAAGATTTCCACTTTTAAAAGACCAAGATATAGTCATTATTATTTATTTCGTTATTTTAGCTTTAATCAGGAAACATTTAATCGAGAAAAATTCAATTTTTTTATAATTTTTTCTTACCAATAATCTTGCTCTTTTATTAAAGTCGCGCTTAAATATTTTGTTTGTGCGTGTAGTATGAACCGAAGCTCCTTTAACATTTTTGCCATGTTAGAAAGCTCTACCTGTAGTGTACACTCAATTACGGATTCGCAGTATTGATTTATTAGTTATACAGTTCAAATGATATCTAAGAGATGGCGCTACAGCAATTAAAATCAAGGGGTTTTAAGGATTTTAATAACTTTTTTTTCTTAAATTAATAACCTTCCTAGTATTACTCTTCCAGTCCGGTAACAAAAATCCAGCATTTCAAAAATGAAACACGAGTAAACCCTACGAAGCAGGTTTCAATACAGTTTAAGCTCTACCTTTTATTTATTAGATGCTCAAACCGTCCTCCCTGTTGAGCCTACTCAGCCGGTAAGAGTAACGTCATTAGTTCGCGAAAAGAAAACCATTTTTTTAAATTGCTAACTTGACAACAGCGCTAAACTATTTATCTCTCTTAGTGCCATTTATTTAAATAGCGATCTTACTTCAATTCACATACTTTCAATGGTCAAACGATCGTTGACGAACCCTGTATATGTTTATTCCGTTGTTTAATAAAGATTGTTTCTCAGTCAAAATGAAAAAATTGCGTTGTTTTAAACATAATATGTCAATCTTATTTATTATAGGAAAACCCACTCCGCCGTCAAAACTAAAAGTGAATACTTCACAACTAGCAAGGGCGCAGAGTATGCGGTCGCCGACGCCTCAAAGTCCGAAAGATATGCCTCAGTTTGGTACGGTCAGGAGTTTAGCATCTGTCATGCATAATGGATCGGTAAGGTTATCAGTTTAAACAGTTACATACAAGTGATAACATCATACGAATAAGGTAGTTAGCAGGAGCACCGACCGAGTGTGTTCACAGGCTCGAGCGTTTTAGTCTATGGACAAATCAAGTTTCGTGTGCAAGTCGTGCCAACTTTCTGCCGATAAGCTAACTTTATTAAGGGCATCCCATATATCAGGTTTTGACTTGTTGTCATTCTGGTAAATGCGTTTTTTTAAAAATATGGCGGAAAGGCGTATCATTAAAAAAATTGTAACTTTTTTATTTCTTATTCGATTTTCATGGAACAAAGTTTAAAATACTTGCTTTGTAATGTATTTAAAAATGTATTGGTCAGAAAAAATTTATTTTTTTATATTTGTCAAAAAAATTAAAACATTAAAATAAAAGGTATTTTTTTTATAAAACTATTGGAGCTAGAAAAAAAAAGTATATATAAAAAAGTTAGCTATTTTGAATCCTTATTCAAATCTGGTTCAAATGTTCCAATGCGTTAATTAGTTTTGAAGTTATTTCCAAATAACTGGAAAAAAATAGGGGTCTTTGGGGTATATCTAAAAATTATGCTTTTAGTGAAAACCATAAGAACTTTTTGAAAGTAACTTAAATTTGTTTAACATACCTAGCAGATCAGGTTTTATTGTCATTGTGATAATCGCGCTTTTTTTAAATATGACGGATTCAATATGGCGGAAAAGCATATTTAAAAACAAATTGTATCTTTTTTATTTTTTATCCGATTTTAATACAACAAAGCTTAAATTACTTGATTTGAAATGCATTAAAAAAATACTTTTTAAAAAATGTATTTTTTTAATGTTCGAAAAAAAAATTGGGTGAAACAAGTGACAAAAATGATTTTACTTATTTTATTTTTAATTGACCCCCATATACGGATGTCGCTGAAGGGTTTGTCATAATTAAACCCCACTGACTTACACATTGTTAAAAATAAAATTTTATTTCCTACAATAAAGTATAAAACACATTTTTGCCAATTGAGCTTAGTTTCTGAAAAAATTGGAAAAAACCTGTAATAGAATTAATTTGTTTGGGGATTTGTAAAAATTGATTTAAGTTGTACAGGCCTGTGAAGTTTTAATCTGAAGATAAATCTTAAATTATTGTACACGTTTAAAAGGAAATTTTATTGTCTACAATCGACTATAGGTCTCAATTTTTGATAGAGAGCTTGGTGTTTAAGATAATCGGGTAAAACCTATGTGGTTTCTTTAATTTTTTTATATTTTCTTAATAAACGGACGCCGCTGGAGAATTTGTCATTAGTCTGACCCCAGTGACTAATACCTTGTTAAAAAGGAAATTTTATTTTCTACAATAAACGGCCAAATAATTTTTTTCCCAAAAAGCTTAATTTTTAAGAAAATTGGATAAAACTTTGATAAATTTAGTGATTTTTAAAAATTGATTTTATTTACGGAGGCCCCTAAATTGTTATAGATAAAACTACCATTGCCTTATTATACATCATTTAATTAATTAATTAAGAAAATCGAGTAAAACCTGTAATAAACATGTTCCTTTTTTAAATTTATTTACACTACCTCAATAAACGGACGCCGCTGGAGAGTTAGTCGTACCTCACTGACTTATACATTGTTGAAAAGGAAATTTTCTGGTCTACAATAAAGATTAGTACATATTTTTTCCTAAGCCTAGTTTTTAAGAAAATTTGAAAAAATCTAAAAATTTCAGGACTTGGGGAGTCTGGGGGGGTCTTGGGGGATTTTGCATCTAAAATTTAAAAAACTAATATAGTTTTATTTTTAAATTAGATTTTACACATTTTTGATCCATTTCTATGTCATTGTGTCTTTAGGGCGTCAACTTATACATTTTTAGAAATTCGAACACGACTATATAAGGAGGGGGGATAAAAAAAATTGGACCAAAAACTTGCCCGGCAACATCCAAATCGTTAGTCTGTGACCTATTAATGTCCATCAAACAACAATAACAATAATAATAGAAATCACCTATTTTATACTAGATACTAGCCGCGCGCTGCCTTATAGGCGTCCGCGTACTGTAATATACCTTCGGTAGTCGTTTTGGTGACAACGAATTGTTTTTTTATTGAAACAAATATAAAATATACATTCATATAAGACTTTTATACACCAAATTAAAGAAAAATGTTCATTCTGAAACTTTTATTTAAACTTTTTTTCTAAATTTTTCTTTGGTGTTAATAAAAACTTTACTAGCTATACAAAAAAATAGTAAAAATTCAGTTATTTTATTTTTTATAAAAAAGGAAGCAAAATTTCGAAAAATTTAATAGAAAGTTATTTTATTGCGGGTGTTTACTGATTCATTTGTCGTTTTTTGCAACCCTCTACGACTATTTTTAAGAAAGATACATCGTTTTAAAAAGTATCGTGCAAAAAAAAGTGGTGGGGGCCATATCTTTAACAAAACGCATTTACCAGAATGACAACAAGTCAAAATCTGATCTATGGAGTGCCCTTAACAAACCTGGCTTATCGGCAAAAAGTTGGTACGACTTGCACACGAAACCCCCTTTTAGGCCGATTTGTCCATAGACTATTTAAGGCTCCGAAGCGCTCAGCAGTTCTTAATCTTTTTTTAAATGCTTTTCAATGCAATACATTCATACTATTATCCTATTTTTGCTTTAATTATGAACAAAAAGTGCATATTTTATTTTCTAGGGGGGTGCTTACCACATTAACCCCCCTCACATCCGCGCTTGGATTCGAGTTATTAGGGTAAAATTGGGTGAACTTTTAGTGGTGGGCAATGAATGGAATTTTTCCACTATTTTCGGCGAAACTATACTTCTTATTGAAGAAACTTAAATAAAAAATTTATACCTAGTTAAAAAGATCTATAACTTTTTTACATAACCTAAAATTTTCGGAGAAAAATTGAAAAAGCGGTTTTTTTTTACGAATTTTGGTAAAAACATTTTATGTTGGGGCAAAAAAGGTATTGTTTCACCTAATTTCGTTAAAAAAAATTCTCCACCCCTAAAAATTTACCCCAATCTACCCAATAACTAAGATCGGACTTAATAATTAATTCTAGTTTTCCTGATGGCCTGCCATATATTTTCTTTTATTTCTAATAGTTTTTATGCTTTTATAGTTTTTTTTTCATTTTTATTTATTTTAAACGTGTCCCCACTGGTCTATATAATTACTTCGATCTAGACAGCAGTTTATTTTATTGACGAAACAGTCAGACATGTACTGTGCGAATGTCCGGCTATTGCACGTTTACGTCAGAATACTTTCGGTAAACCTCAGATCGACTCAGAAGATCTGAACAGTGTCTCACCCAAACTGATAGCCGACCTTTTTGGAGGATTAGGCATACAGTGGTGAGAAACCACTCAAAAGTGAGCCACAATAGACCCACTGGTGGTCGCAGTGGAAGGGCTGCAAGGCCCACTCACATATGAATCATCATCAACTTTGGCTTTTTAATGTTTAGAACCCACAAACCCCACGCCGGCCATTGCTCAACGGGCGACCGTCAGTACCACCGCCCTCTGTCCCACCTCCAAATGTGGTTCCAGTTACACCGAAAGTGGTAAAACCTCCAAACCATGCACCTCCACCGCCTCCAGGTAAGACACAGGTTTATTTCGAATGTACAGGTTAATTTTTTTTAAATGTAGGTGCTCCTTTCTATTACTATTATGTCCGTTTAGAACGGTTTTCTACGTTGTCCGACGCCTATTCTCACTCCAATCCTGACAATCATCTTCGGTCAGATTTTTCTTGATTGACTTGCCATTCTAGTTTAGAACGCCCTCTTTTTCTGCGCCCTATTGGTTGCTATTCTAGGACCTGCTTTGGTAATCTTTCGTCGTTCATCCGTTGTACATAGCCGTACCATATCAGTTGCCTTTTAGTGATGTCATCCGTTATGCTTCCCTCGATTCCCATTCTTTCTTTTATGATCTCATTTCTTATGTGATCTGTTCTAGATATTTTCATTGATCTTCTTATTGCATCCATTTCGACACTTTCCATTTTTGTTTTGTATTTTTCTCTTACGTGACAAGTCTCTATTCCATACAACAGCGTGCTTTTCACCATTGTTTCATATATGTTAAATTTTACATTCTTTTTTATCTCTCTGTTCCATAGAATACTGTTAAGACATCCAATAACCTTTTTTGCTTTTATTTTTCTTTTTTCCAGTTCTCCACTGTGACACCCAAGTATACATACTCATTGCATGGATATATTACTTGTCCGTTGTCCAACTTACTGGATTCGTTTCCAATACATAAGTACTGTGTCTTGTCCACGTTCACTGTTAATCCCCACTTTTGGTAATCTTCCATTAACTCTGTCATCATATACTCCATGTCTTCTTTATCATTAGCTACAATTACTTGGTCGTCAGCAAACTGTAGTGTGTATATGGTAAATCGGTGTTGTATTCCCATGCCGTGCACTTTACGTTTCCAGTTTTTCGGAGCTACTGCGATATATATTTTAAAAAGAGTTGGAAAGATACAACATCCCTGTCCTAAGCCTTTTGTTACCAGGAATTATTTTTTAAAGTAAAATAAATACCATGCTGCACCCATAAAACATTTTATTTGTAATATGAGTGTGATACAACTGATATGTATTACAGAAATATTGTTATGCTTACATTACCCAAAGTTTATAATCAATATGTATATGTATAATATCTAAACCTTTTTGCGTCACAATGTATAGTCAAGGACTTTTTAATTTGCTTCGCTAGAAAATAAAACAATTTCCTATTTAAAATTATGAAAACCAGCTTAAACCAAAAAAATTGTAGATCTGACCCCTGTCTCTATATGTATGTAAACTCTTTTTTATATCTACATAATAAATTTTGACAGAAAAAGAAGCACCCGGCTAAATTTAAAAAGTCCCTGAGTCTACAGATGGGTTTAGAAAGAAATTCGCCTTCCTAGAATTAACTAGTTGAAATAAATATAGCATGATATAGTAGAGTAGAGTAGAGTAAAGCTTTATTTGCATAAATTTTTAGCATAATTGAGCAAATAGCGTCAGATTTACAGTTTTTTCCTAAATCTAGATTATGTAGGATACTTAATTAAATTATACATCAAACTTAATTAAATTACACATCAAACCTATATATAAAAGCAAGAAATTAGATTAAAAAAATAAATACCTATGAATTCAGTGTAATTTAAAATATTTGGCAACAAAATTTAAAACAGAAGTTAGGTGTAATGGTTTTATTATAATACTTATATTTACTACTTACATTGTACTTAAATACATCTTGTCTACAAATCTTCTTTGATACGCTTAACTTCTTATACTTGACTATTGTACTACTTGTTCACTATTAACTAAGCCTGGGCGTTAGGTTCTCAGCGTACAACTAACTGCTAAACTCTTTTGGAGATGCTTTTATTACAAACCGTTTGCCATTGATAGGATATCGAGATGTGTTTTGTTTCCTGTATAAACATCATCGAAATCCCATTAACCGCGTTGTTTATAATAAATCTGTATACAATTTATTACTTTTAGTACAATTTGAACTATATACAGAAGTTCATTTTCTTAGAATGTTTAGGGTTAATGTGCACTTGCTTATAAACGTAACTTGTGTCATTCACTTAATAGGACATTATTTTCTATCCTGACAATGTTTAAAAAGTATTTTAAAAAAAATTAATCTTTTGGGATTAAAAAACATAACCAATTTGAAATATTTGGTGACAAAACTTAATACAGATATATTTAAAATGTTTAAAAAGTTTAAAAAATCAATCTGTTGGGACTAAAAAACAACAAAACAAGAATACAAGTTAAAATTTGGACAGAGTAATACAGTTGGAAAAAACCCACCCAAGACAAAGAAGAACAGGCCGAGATGACTTCTCACCTGATTTTCTTCAATAAAAAATGCATCATTACCAAGTTAGCTTAAATTTGTGTCCCTAAACATTTTTGAGTCCTACTGTGTCGTTATTCTTGAAATCTCCCCGAGCGAGTACTCCCCAAAATTCGAGTGAGGACCAATAGAGATGCGAAAATCAAGTGACATCACATGCGCAGTTTGACTTTTACCCGATTTTGAGGAAGTACCCTTCGGGGAGATTTCAAGAATACTGACACAGTACGCATTTTATTTAGAATTACCTCTACTTGTGATCCTTACTTTACTGTGAAGAGGATTTTTACTCTCACATATTAAAATACTCTGCCAATTTATGGGCACTTAAGCTCACACTGGGTACTATAGTTATAGTGTGAGCTAATATAACCAAAAACTGAAATATAATATTACCTTTCGTTTGATACCACACAAGCCATGTTTTGACTGAAACTCTAATTTTTAAAATTTACCCCCACCCTTCTTTTTGAAATAAACTAAAATGTATTTTGTTTAACTCCAGACTCAATTACCTTTCGTTTGATATCACACACGCCATATTTTTACATAAACTCTAATTTTTGAAATCTTCCCCCACCTTTTTATGTGGCTTTTGTTCGGTGGATTTTGTTCATTTTTAAATGGGACCATCTCGATCCAAAACCCAGCCTAGGTACCAAATTTCATTAAAATCGGGCAGGCGGTTTTTAAGTTATGCGCGTTGGTCGTTACAGACAGACATACAGACAGACAGACAGACAGACGGCGCAACAAAAAAGTTTCAAAATCGCAAAGATATATAAAAAATTTTGAAATGAAATTTTTTTCTCGAAAAAATTAGGATCACCATAGCTCACACTACTATAGGTAGTATAGTATATGTGTGAGCTAAAAAAGCGATGGTACTACTTTGTATTGTTATTTAATTTTTTTAAATTAACAGGTTGTCCCGGAAACCCCCTACCACAACCACCTAGTCATGCCCCACCTCCACCACCGCCACACAAAACAGCACCCCCAACGAGACCGCCTCCAGCAGTGAGTATGCACATATTTTTTGAGGTTAAGTTAAATGCATATTGTTGATGCTTCTGCTAAAGTTGGCGAATAAGATTACACAGGAATTATATTACATAGCCATATTATATATTTGTATATAAAATTTGTAAAAATTCCCCCACCCCATTGCGCCCCTACTCGCCTTAAAGGACTAGTACTAATTATTACTTATATATTTTTTTCATAAAATGTAAATAAACGTGTACCAGGTGATTGAAGATATTTTGCTCAATAACTATCTCCATAAATATTGATCTGAAAGTAAAGTTTAAATTAGTAAAGTTGAAGCATGATTGTTACTGAATCTTCAGAAGCTGATGTCAAAAATGACATATGTCATACACATCAAATTTTTGACTTATGGTTATTTTTTTAAAATATAACATTTTTATTTTATTTTCTAATAGATAGGGCTCTTTTTTATTTAAAAATTATATAGTCTGTTGACATTTGACCTAGCCAATAAGGATTTTGCCATCAGTCGTTAATTTTTGACAAGTGCTATTTTGGTGGTTCAGTGGTAGAATGTTTGCCTAGATAGCAAGAGATCCCGGGTTCGATCGCCCGCCGAAGCAGAAAACTTTTTTCTTATTTTTCTTTCTTTAATTTCACTTGTTGTTTATAGTTTTAGGTCCTTGCATTATTTGCAATTTGGTATTTGATAATTATATTGGCAAATCGCCCATTTGCGATCAGAAATTTTGACACACGAAAAGGTGATCTCATGCTTTCAGACGTTGATTCTTTACGTCTAATTTGAGTTATCATACCTTTGACGGTGGGAAAGAAGAATTGAGAGATCAGTTGGATGACTTGGTCGAGTTAATATCCTGAGAGTATCTCGTTCTTATATTGAGACACTGCAGCCTGCATAGATAGAAGTTTTCCGAAAAATTATGTGTAGCGTCGGTGGTTCAGTGGTAGAATGTTTGCCTAGATAGCAAGAGATCCCGGCCCAAGCAGCATTTGGACGTCATATTACGTTACCCATACGTTGCTTGCGATAAACGCGACGTCGGGTGCCGACGTCGTTTCGACCGCCTGACGACCCTCGTTTGCACCTAAATGGGGAATACAAATTCGGGTCGCTACGACGTCAGCATCTGACCTTATAGGTAATAGAGTTTACCAATTAACAACGTAATTGTACGTTGGATTTACGTCACTTAAATTTAGTCGCAAACAGGTAAGTTGCGTTTGGTTTCGTTTCCATTGCCTAGAATACCTATAGTTTTTGCTAAAAAGAATTCCTGTCGAGTAACTAAAATTATACCTGATAAGTAAATATTTTACACTTATAACAAGTCTCATAAAAATGTGTGCATTTTACAAATGACAATTATAGTCATGCATGAAAGGGGGTATTACAATATTAATAATTTATATTTTAAAGCAGGAATCCAACAAAAATTTTACAACGAAGGCATGTTTATTGATAAATGTGATTAAAATACTTTCAAAAAACGCAAGCGCTCCTGAAATATGCAAAAATTTACTAAAATATATATTTGTTAAATAGATCTAATTTCTATTATTTTTTTTATTTTTGTAAAAAAAATATTTTGCTGCCTCACTAAACTCAAATTTGTTAATAATTTTACAATTATTCTTTCATTTCTACTTAAAATTAGAAAAATAAAAAGTATTTTATAATGGCCGACAGACGCTAACCTTTTTAAAATGGCGGATTACTGTGTCTGACTTAATGTGAACTAATAATATACCAATTCGGACCGGGTCTCCACTTTTGGTTGTGAAAAATAACCAAAGAGTCGAAGTCCGACGTCCGGCAAACGTATTTCGTCCCATTAAATTCGGACGTTCGCCCCGCATAATTTTGCGTCGGCCTACCAAGGGATTGGAACTCAACGTCCGCTCTTTTTGTACAATAGGTAAAGCCCACGGTCCCAAAGCTAACTACCCACCGAAATCATTGTTTTTTTATTTTATTTTTTAGAAATGTTTGTTTTATTATCAAAAATCTAAGGGAAATAAAACCCATACCCCACGTGTGGGAAGAGGATGGGGTATTATGGTTTCTAAAATCCAAAAAATATATAAAACTGCGTCATGTCCTGAAACGTAGCCGTCCTGACCAAAATATCTCTTGACCAAACAAATGCACTTGTTGTTAGGTTATGGGCGTCTATAAATGACAGTAGGCTGTACATGTGACGCGTAGGCCATATGAACGGACGTGGAATAGGTCAAGTAAAAGTTACGGAAAATACACCAACCAAACTAAACGCTAGTTTAGGTCTGAGGTTAGGGTCTTCGCCGGACGTACCCGACGCCGACGTCTGTTGGTCGTTGGACTGGTCAGAGTTTTTGTACGTCGAACAAACGAACGTAAGACCGACGTTGGGAAATTAATGGTATATTGCGTTGCATTATTTGACGTCGCGAGATCGTTAAAAAAACGGACGTATATTTGATAACGTCGGTTTTGATATGAATGCGACGTCGCTTAACGCATAATCAATCTTGCAACTTAAAATTCCACTAAATCCGACGTCGGTTCAGGTCACATTAGGTTGTAAGTCATATAAATGTTTCTTGGGGGGTTCGATCCCCGGCCGAAGCAGAAAACTTTTTTCTTATTTTTCTTTCTTTAATTTCACTTGTTGTTTATAGATTTAGGTCCTTGCATTATTTGCAATTTAGTATTTGAGAAGTGCTATTTTGTTAATGAATATAATTAGGTTTTTAGAGTTCAAATATTTCAACAACGTCTGGATCAAATGTCAACATATTATATATTTTTGAAATCAGAAAAGGGAGCCCTATCGAAATAAAGTGCAGGGTGTTTGACGTATGTAATTTTTAACATCAGATTCTGATAATTCAGAAACTATTGAATAAAATATGGGAAATCATGCGGTATTGCACTGTAACTATTATTTGTCCTTTTTTCGTCTAGGTGCCGACAGAAAATAATAGTATAACTAACCCTCCTCCACCCCCACCCCGTCATTCGTCAATGCGGGAAGCACCATCTAGGATCATTATAGGTAAGTTGTACAATTTAACTTTAAAAGTAAATCAATCAATCAATCAAAAATACTTTATTGTCACAAAAGAAAATAAATTTTCACAAGACAAAGCAGGCGAAATCTAAGATAACAAACAAAAAAAGAATCAAAACAATAAAAAACCAAGGGTGAATTTCTTTCCTATTAATAACTAATTATGGATTTAGTATAATTAGAAAATTTTTGAAAGTTTACCTTTAATAAATGATTAATAATCCTTAGGTATCTATGTTTCTACTTGAACAAGTTACATACATATAAATATTTTTTAAAAGTTAAGACAAATACAATATATATAAAAGGTAAAAACATACATAATATACTGTGTGTCCCAAACGAAAACGAAACAGAGGCGTTTTTGGGTATTTAGAATATTTTTCGAAAAATTCCTCGGACACGTCGATTTAGTTTTTGAGGGGGACACTTTTTGGCTATCTTGAAATTTTTGTAGCACGAACCCCCTTTGAGGGGTATACTTTACCCCTATATTTTGAATAGGGAAAGTGGGTCTAGTGATACCTTATTTTGAAGCTCTCTTGAATATCTTTATAACCGTGTAAAAATTTCGAAAATCCATCGATTAGTTTTTGAGATATTTGCCTTCAAACTTTCAAATTTAACATGGACTGATAAAATAAAAATTTAATTAGAAATTTATTATTTTTCGGATTTAATTTTTATTTTATCATTCCATGTTAATTTTGAAAATTTGAAGGCAAATATCTTAAAAAGTAATTGATGGATTTTCGAAATTTTTACACGGTTGTAAAGATATTCAAGATAGCTTCAAAATAAGGTATCACTAGACCCACTTCCCTATTCAAAATATAGGGGTAAAGTATACCCCTCGAAGGGGTTCGTGCTACAAAAATTTCAAGATAGCCAAAAAGTGTCCCCCTCAAAAACTAAATCGACGTGTCCGAGGAATTTTTCGAGAAAATATTCTAAATACCCAAAAACGCCTCTGTTTCGTTTTCGTTGGGACACACTGTATATAAAAAGATTGTCAAAAATATACAAAATAGACCACATCATCATTAATTTAAATCTAAAATGTTTAAAAATTATAATATAAAAGTCATTAAAATTCTAATATAAAAGAAAAATCTGTCAGAAGGACACAAAAAAACACAAAAATATATATGGATAGGAAGCACCAGTTCATTCAAAGATAAAAATAAAAAAAAATAAATAAAAATCGATGTAGTTCAGGTACAGCGTGTCCCATTTTCGATGGGATTAAATGGGAAACTCGGTTATTATTAAAGATATTGATTTTCTGATTGCACCTTACCGTGCTCTTTTTTTGAGCCCTTAAAATTGGCGTAATCAGATTTTTGCTATACCCCGTAGTTTCGCTAATACAGGGAGTTTTTGAAAAAATTGTATTTTTAATAATCCCTTCTATCTCGCTTATTTTGCGAGATATTTTTATTCTGTAAAAACCTTTTCATGGCAACTTTTTTAGAAGAAAATAATGACGTTGTCAACTTTTTGAAATATTGTTTAGTTTTTGAGATATGGTATTTATCATAAAAAAATTAAATACGGACCTGGATTTTTTTATTACTATTTTGATTGGTTTTATGCTAGTATTATCATAAAACAATAAAAATTTAAAAAAAAATTATTTTAAGGTAAAAAAACATATTTAATATTTTAAAAAAAATTAGTCCGAACCTGGATATTTCCAACATAAATATAAATTAAAAATTGCTAGTTAATCAATTTTTAGTTTAACTGTTTTGATACTTAGCATATTAAAATGGTTTTACGTTAATTTACAGATTTATTTGAAACAAAGTCTACGAAAAATACAAAAAAAAACAAATTACAAAAAATAACTAATTTTTCTGATTGCCATTATGTTTAAGACATTGTTGGCATTTTTGAGTAATTTTTCTTAACGTATTTTCCATAAAAATATTTCTGCCATTTAAATATTGGGATTTTGTTGCTTGAATGAAGCAGTCAAACATATCACATTTTTCAAAATCTGGATATGGTCGATTTCTAGCCAGTTTAAAATAATTGTAAGCCATGAACAACAATGACAAGTGTCAAATTACAATGTCAATTCCACGGTTTTGTTTTGTAAATTTCACGACCTGCTGTTCGGTTATCAAATAATTAGTATGATATTATTTTTGTAACTTTTTAACGTTTTTTACTTTATTTATAAATCTTTTAATTATCATTTCAAAACAGATATACTAAAAATCGTTCAACTAGTGTGTCTTGCAATTTTTAATTTATAATTACGTTGGAAATTTCCAGGTTCGGACTATAATTTTTTTTTCAAATATTAAATAGTTTTTTTAACCTTAAATCAAAAAATATTAAAGTTTTATCATTTTAAGGTAATAATAGCATAGAACCAATCAAAACAGTAATAAAAAATCCAGGTCCGTATTTAATTTTTTTATTATAAACACCATATCTCAAAAACTAAACAATATTTAAAAAATTGACAACGTCATTATTTTGCTCTAAAAAAGTTGCCATAGAAAGGTTTTTACAGAATAAAAATATCTTGCAAAATAAGCGAGATACAAGGAATTAATTAAAATACAATTTTTTCAAAAACTCCCTGTATTAGCGAAACTCTGATTACACCATTTTTAAGGGCTCAAAAAAAGAGCACGGTAAGGTGCAATCAGAAAATCGATATCTTTAATAATAACCGAGTTACCCATTTAATCCCATCGAAAATGGGACACGCTGTACATGATGACTAGATTAGAGAATTGTCATAAAACTTACCTAAATTATAATAAAACTTCTTTAAAAGACCTTTTTTAGAATATTTCTAAAAGATTTAATTGCTTTTTGGGATTTTATACTACCCGGTAAATTATTGAAAATTTTTCTACCTTCGTATATAAGGGAATTTTTTATTAGATTTGACTTTGGAATTGGTAGTGGCAAATCACCAGCCCGGCGGGTGCGACTAAATGAAGTATATCACAGTAAAGAAAAAGTTTTTGCTAATATTTGCGACGACGCGACACTAGTCGCTACTCCGTATTGAGGTTTCTAGAGAAGAGATAATTTAATTTGAAAATACAAAATTTCTTTAAAAATGAATCACATTTTTACCAAGTTTGCAATGTTGTTTTTTAGCCATCCATACCGTATTTAAGGACAGGGTTGCCAATTTTTGGATTTTTAAAGACGGGACCCTAATTATTAGCAATATATGCCGCTCTTACCCCACGACTTTGTCCGCACTATCTACGGACTGAAAAAGTCAAGGGACAAGAGCGACATATTAAAAAAAACTGTGGAAAACTTTATTACTACTACTACTATGTCGGTTTAGAACGTTTTTCTACGTTGTCCGACGCCTATTCTCCACCTCCTTCGATCCTGACAATCATCCTCTGTCAGATTTCTTTGACTCATTGATCTTTGGATTGACTGTTGCCATTCTAGGTTAGGACGCCCTATTGGTTGCCATTCTAGGACCTGCTTTGGTAATCTTTCGTCGTTCATCCGTTGTACTTGGCCGTACCATATCAGTTGCCTTTTAGTGATGTCATCCGTTATGCTTCCCTCGATTCCCATTCATTCTTTTATGATCTCATTTCTTATGTGATCTATTCTAGATATTCTCATTGATCTTCTTATTGCATCCATTTCGACACTTTCCATTTTTGTTTTGTATTTTTCTGTTACGCGACAAGTCTCTATTCCATACAACAGCGTGCTTTTGACCGCTGTTGCATATATGTTAAATTTTACATTCTTTTTTATCTCTCTGCTCCATAAAATACTGTTAAGACATCCAATAACTTTTTTTGCTTTTACTATTATTTTTTCCAATTCTTTACAGTCTGTTCCTGTCTTATCAAATGTGACACCCAAGTATACATACTCATTACATGGAGATATTGTTTGTCCATTTTCTAGTACTAACTCACTGGATTCGTTTCCAATACATAAGTACTGTGTCTTGTCCACGTTCACTGTTAATCCCCACTTTTGGTATTCTTCTGTTAACTTTCTCATCATATACTCCATGTTTTCTTTATCATTAGCTACAATTACTTCGTCGTCAGCAAACTGTAGTGTGTATATGGTAAATCGGTCGTTAAGTTGTATTCCCATACCGTGCACTTTACGTTTCCAGTTTTTTAGAGCTACTGCGATACATATTTTAAAAAGAATTGGAGAGATACAACATCCCTGTCTTAAGCCTTGTGTTATCAGGAATTCTTGCAAAAGGAAAACTTTTTTTTTAAAATTAATGTCAATTTAAACTACTGTAGTTAATTAGTGTACTCACCATAAATTCCAAAATAATCTTTAAGGATTGTAGAAATATAAATGGATTCGATTTTGCACGTGAACTTGCTCTAAGAGATAAAAAACACATGTGACACTCTCAGCCCTGCAGCGTCAATGAAACCAAATAACTAAACTCTGTTTTTTGTTGGCCTTGTTATAGTTTATATTGATGGCAGAAGTGTTAAGGATACCAAATCATAGATGAGAGCGCTTATTTCAAACATAGTATTCTTTTAACAGTCATGTTACGTACTAGCCCCGGAACCGCACTTGCCCCACCTTACCTTATCTATTCTATCTATCTATTTAGCCTTCTTCGATCCATCTTTGGACATAGGCCTCCCCCAATATCTTCCACTCTTCTCTGTCTGTCGCCCTGTTCATCCATCTAGTCCCCACATGTTTCTTCAAATCGTCCGCCCATCTTTTTTGGGGTCTTCCCCTACTTTATTTATTTTCCCAAGGTCTCCAGTCTACAATGCATTTGTTCCAACGATCGTCTTTCTGTCTGATATTATGACCGGCAAATTTCCATTTTAATTTTGCTATTTCCTCTGACATCTCTTACTTTTTTTTTGTTTCTTATCCATTAATTCCTTTTTCTATTTGTTAGCTTTACATGTAACATTTGTCTTTCCATTGTTCTTTGGGCTTTTGTTACCTTATCCATGTTCGATTTTGTAAGCGTCCAGGTCTGGGATCCATATGTGAGCACAGGAAGAATACATTGGTTATACACTTTCGTTTTAAGGTACTGAGGATATTTTTTATTTTTTAATATGTAGTTTAATTTACCGAATGCTGCCCAGGCCAATCTTACTCTTGATTTCAGCCGTTTGGTTTTCTTTTTTTAGTTTAATAATTTTCCCCAAATATATATTCCTCTACCTGTTCTATTTTTTCTTGGTTTATTCCGATCGTGATATCTTCATCTGTGTTTGTTATGATTTTAGTTTTAGTGTAGTTCATACTCAAGCCTATATTTTTAGTTGCTGTATCCAGTTCTCCCAGCATTTTTATTTCTTCTTATTTGTTATTACGGCAATATCGTCAGCATATCTTAGGTGGTTCAAGTACTGTCCGCTTACTTTGATGCCTATTTCTTCCCAATCTAAGTTTTTAATAACATCTAGGGCCTGGTTAAATAGTTTAGGGGATATTTTGTCACCCTCTCTGACACTTCTTCTTATGCCGATTAGCTTGGTTCCTTCGTAGATTTTGATTAATGTTGCTTCGCTATATGTGTATCTGTGATCTATTCGGCTATTAATTAAAGATGCTTTTACTGCCCAGTGCTCAATGCTATCGAAAGCTTTTTCAAAGTCTATAAACGCAATATACAGTGGAATATTGTATTCGTTGGCTCGCTCTATTAGAATTTTCATGGTTGGTAGGTGGTCGACTGTACTGAAACCTTTTCTGAAGCCTGCTTGTTCTTTGATATCCGTCAAATTTTGTTGTTAGTCTATTTGTTAATATTTTCGTGAAAAGCTTATAAATTACTAACAAACGTGGAATTTCGTACCCGTGAATTTAAAAATCAAACAAGTTTCGTGGCTAATCGGGCAAAAAGGAGTTTTTTCTTTCCCTTATATTTTTCCGTGGGTAGCCTGAAAGCTTAACCTCACGGGGGTCCAAGATCTAATGGACACCTAATAAGTGTTGACAGTTAACCGTTTCGTCCTTATGGGACTCCTCAGAACACTGCTGGTCAATGTGACAAATCTTGTGAAGTTAATCAGACGGTTTTGTCTCTAATTAAATGTAATTAGTGAGCGAACTATAGCAAGAGGCGCCATCTACCGAGATACGAGAGAAACAAAAAACTAAAAGCAGGCGAAAACACTGCTATACAATATCGATCAATGAAAAGATCGAATGCAAATAAAAGAAAACAACTATAGAGAAACAACAAACAAATTCCGTTGATTGACGCTCACTGTCTTGAAGACGGGTAAAAATGCAATCTGTGTTGATCCGGCCTGAAAGACAAAGAGCTGTCGTAGGTCACGGACTATAGTTGTTTTCTTTTATTTGCATTCGATCTTTTCATTGATCGATATTGTATAGCAGTGTTTTCGCCTGCTTTTAGTTTTTTGTTTCTCTCGTATCTCGGTAGATGGCGCCTCTTGCTATAGTTCGCTCACTAATTACATTTAATTAGAGACAAAACCGTCTGATTAACTTCACAAGATTTGTCACATTGACCAGCAGTGTTCTGAGGAGTCCCATAAGGACGAAACGGTTAACTGTCAACACTTATTAAGTGTCCATTAGATCTTGGACCCCCGTGAGGTTAAGCTTTCAGGCTACCCACGGAAAAATATAAGGGAAACAAAAAACTCCTTTTTGCCCGATTAGCCACGAAACTTGTTTGATTTTTAAATTCACGGGTACGAACGAACGAACACGAGTTTATGTTCTTTATTTTTGTTTGGAGTTTCTTCATGGTCTCTCGTGATGGTCCCCTTTTTTTGTATAATTCTGTATAGAATAGTTGTGTGATATTTATGATATCCTCTTTAACGTTAGTTTCTATGCCGTTAATATCCTTTATTTTAATTATTTCATATCTACCTAGAGTCGGTCTTAAACATTTCAGATTCCTGTTATCCTCTATAACTCTTTCAACTTTTATTTTTTGGCTCTTTCTTTTATTTTCTTTTATCATTTTTCTTATAGTTTTATTTATTTCTGTGTATTCTATTGATGTTCTCTTTCCTCCTTTTTCCAGGTTCCGCCTTTTTTCCATGAGTTTCTTTATCTCTTCTAATATAAAATTTTCTCTCTTTTCACCCTTTCGTGCGACATTTTTTCCGACTTGGGCCATAGTTCTTATCAGCGTATCATTTATTTCATCTATATTTTCGTTTTCACATCTTAAGTTTTGGGTTGGCTGTTCCTTTAACATTTCTTTGTGTATAGCTAAAAGTTGTTCATTGTTATTGTTAATTTTTCTTTTCATTTCGAAATTGCTATCAATGCAGATTTTTGTTCTGACCATCCTGTGATCAATGCCTGTTGTAAAGCTATTTAGGACTGTTACATCTCTAACGATGCTTTATGCAAAATATAAAAGACAGCTCTGTTTGAAATTCGTAGACAATGATTGTGTAGAAATAAAATTTCGGACTTCCATTGTCTTTATTTATTTTAAAACACGACGTTTCGGTTAGTAAGTATCTCTAACCGTTATCAAGTGTAAACTAAACAATCTAGTCTCTAGGCTACTACTTATACTACTTGGTGTGCAGTCAGGTGTGATGGGTTCATCTCTTTCGCCAGTGGTAGCAAACATCTACATGGTGTGGTTCGAGGACCATGCGATCAACACAGCAAGAGTCAAACCAAATCTACGGCTACGATACATTGATGACACATTTGTTATATGGCCGGAAAATGATGAACTACAAAATTTTCTACACCATTTAAACGGTATTCGACCAACAATCAAGTGCACCATGGAAATTGAGAAAGATTCGGCCTTACCTTTTTTGGATGTTCTTGTCAAACGATTAGACAAAAACATTCAAACCACTGTATATAGGAAACCTACACACACGGGACAGTACCTAAATTTTTAAGTCTAATCATTCTGTTGCAACAAAACAAGGAGTTATAAGAAGTTTGTATTTAAGAGCCGTAAATATTTGTAGTAATAATGAAGAATTAACCACAGAAATTAACAACATTAAAAAGGACTTACAACAGAATGGTTATTCCGAGAAATTAATAAACTCAACGATATTTAAAATTAAAAACAAACTAAATGTACCAAATTCTCAAAATAATAATCCGTTAGGTGTTATTAACATTCCATATGTTCAAGGGATTTCAGAAAACATAAGACGAATAGCTAAACACTATAATATAAAAACAGTATTTTCTTCGGGAAATACGATAAGAAGTTTTGTAACTAAAACAAAACCAGACAATCCCTCAAATAATAAGGAATGTATTTACCAAATCCCGTGTGAGTGTGGTAAATCATATGTAGGTGAAACGAAACGCCCTCTTCAGGTTAGAGTAAATGAACATCTAAAAAGTACCCAATTAGGGGATATTGAAAAATCCGGTTTAGCAGATCATGCATGGTCAAATGATCACAAGATTCAGTGGTCAGAAGCTAAAGTTTTACATGAACCGAAAGTTTATTGAAGCTGCGTTTATAATGCAGAATAAAGAAGTTTTCAGTCAACCAAGCACGGACATACCAAACATATGGAAACCACTCCTTAAAACAGGCGTCTTACGATTAAAAAGGGGGCGGGCCGTCACACCTGACTGCACACCAAGTAGTATAAGTAGTAGCCTAGAGACTAGATTGTTTAGTTTACACTTGATAACGGTTAGAGATACTTACTAACCGAAACGTCGTGTTTTAAAATAAATAAAGACAATGGAAGTCCGAAATTTTGTTTCTATAAAAGACAGCCCTTGTAAAGCTACCTTAACCCAACTAACATTTATAGTAGCGGCTACATGTTCTAAAGGCTTTGCTACTTTCTTATAGTAGAAATGTGGTGATCCCAACCAAAATTTGTTACTTTTTAGTTCTAACTACTATTTAGTATCAGGAAATAGTAGATGTTTCGTAAAAACGACCCTCTAAACTACTTCATAGGATTGTTTCTTGATAGTCGATTCTGATAGTCTTCTCTACCACAATAGGACGTTGCTAAAGTTTTACTTTCTTTTTAGTCGTTATTTCGTAGTCGCCCTGACTTTTATATCCTACTTAATTACCACTAGAAAGTTAAGCTTCATTGGAGTCCCAAACAAGTGTATCCGACAACTACATTATAACTTTAATTTTTACCACAAAAGTTTGTGTCATCATAGTAACATCTGATGTAACAATTTAGACAAAATAACTTTTTGGATCAACTTTAAAGCCGCAACTACTTTCAAGTAACCTTTTCGACTATCAGGGAATATAGTTTGGGACGCCATGTTTTTATGTAAGAAAGAACATTTAATATTTTTGTTGTCGTTTTATCAGCTCATATTAAAGAGCCATACTATTTTATAAACAAATTAGTTGAAGCTTACCAAAAATGCTCTTCTTAAGCACCATTTGTTGAAGTTAACTGTCGATTATGAAAACATAACCTCAAAAATCACAACACAAAAATTCCATCAGCTACCAGAAAACGGCTCAATTTTACGGGCGCACCGGTTTTTTGCAATATATATAATGCATGTTATACAAAAAACTTTGCGTCGCACTCGAATTTTGATCCTCTGCTCGTAAATTCTTACACTTTTGGATAACATAGTTCATATTATAACCATAACCAAACAAAAAAACTAAGCGAGTCTGTTTACTGTTGTGTCCACCATATTGTGTAACAATTCTACCAAAAAGAAACGATTATATTATTTGCAACTACATCGCAACTTTTATGCCATTACGAAAAAAATACTCTGCCAATATATGGGCCCCTAAGCTCACACTAGGTACTATAGTTATAGTTTACGTGTGAGCTAATATAACTAAAAACTGAAATATATTTTATTCAACTCCAGACTAAATTACCATTTGTTTGATACCACACAAGCCATGTTTTGACTTAAACTCAAATTTTTAAAATCTACCCCCACCCTTAAAAAAAACAAAAACTATAATGTATTTTGTTAAACTCCGGACTCAATTACCTTTCGTTTGATATCACACACGCCATATTTTCACTTAAACTCTAATTTTTGAAAAATACCCCCACCCTTTTTTAAAAATAAATTAAAATGTATTTTGTTTAACTCCAGACTCAATTACCTTTCGTTTGATATCACACACGCCATATTTGCACATAAACTCTAATTTTTTAAATCTACCCCCACCCTTTTATTCGGTTTGTGTTAGGTGGATTTTGTTCATTTTTAAATGGGACCATCTCGACCCAAGACCCAGCCTAGGTACCAAATTTCATTAAAATCGGCCAAGCGGTTTTTGAGTTATGCGCGTTGGTCGTTACAGACATACAGACAGACAGACAGACAGACAGACAGACAGACATACAGACAGACAGACAGACAGACAGACGGCGCAACAAAAAAGTTTCAAAATCATCTGAAACGCAAAGATATATAAAAATTTTTGAAATCGGAGCAACTTTTTTTTTCTCGAAAAAATTAGGATCACCAAAGCTCACACTACTATAGTATAGTATATGTGTGAGCTAAAACAGCCTCTACGACGTAGTAGATACCTGGCTACGACGTAGTAGTGTAGTTGTTACTACAGTGACTTTAAACACTTGGCCAAGTAGTTATAACCAGAAATTGGTTCCCCACTTAGGGAATTATAACGTCGCTGTATGGTATACTGAGACGTAGCGGGAGTACGTTGCGGTTACTTTTAAGAAATTCTTTCTAGTTGGGGTTTCGTCGTTACAACTTTAATTGTTTGTTGGGAACACTCGGTCCTATTTCTGTCGGCAATTTTGTTTTCTGAAAGTGAAAGTTGTATAGATTTATTTTGTGTTTTAGATTTAGAAGAGCGATTCAGAGATCATTTTGTGCATCCGTCGAACTTTCCCTCACCTCCGCCCTACAAGAACGTTTTGAAGTTCTACACTAATAAACAAGGTCAGTACTTTAGATTGGCTTTGTAGTATATTCTGTAAAATAAACATTTTATTGGCATCGTGTTTCTAGTGTTTGGGTTTTGATTTCTTTGTTTAATTATTGTACTTTTTCGAACCCTTATTTATCGTCATAAAGGACAAAAGTAAAATTGTTCAAGATCTTAAAGAAATATGGTAAAACAGACGAAATAATTAATAATCGGACATAATCAAAAACGTACTTAATCAAAACAAAACATGAGCAAAATCGAAGTTTATCGTAAAGTCCTCCGTCCTAACAAGACGTTATAAAAATCGTCTACGGTCAAAAATACTCTGCCAATCTATGGGCACATAAGCTCACACTGGGTACTATAGTTATAGTATTTTATTGAACTCCAGACTCAATTACCTTTCGTTTGATACCACACAAGCCATGTTTTGACTTAAACTCTAATTTTTCAAATCTACCCCCACCCTTTTTTTAAAAACTAAAATGTATTTTTTTTAACTCCAGACTCAATTACCTTTCGTTTGATATCACACACGCCATATTTTCACTTAAACTCCAATTTTTGAAATATACCCCCACCCTTTTTTTAAAATAAATTAAAATGTATTTTGTTTAACTCCAGACTCAATTACCTTTCGTTTGATATCACACACGCCATATTTCCCCATAAACTAATTTTTGAAATCTACCCCCACCCTTTTATTTGGTTTGTGTTCGGTGGATTTTGTTCATTTTTAAATGGGACCATCTCGGCCCAAAACCCAGCCTAGGTACCAAATTTCATTAAAATCGGACAAGCGGTTTTTGAGTTATGCGCGTTGGTCGTTACAGACAGACAGACAGACGGCGCAACAAAAAAGTTTCAAAATCATCTGAAACGCAAAGATATATAAAAAATTTTGAAATCGGAGCAACTTTTTTTTTCTCGAAAAAATTAGGATCACCATAGCTCACACTACTATAGTATAGTATATGTGTGAGCTAAAATGATTGGTAATAATTGAACAAAATCAGAATCGAAGTTTTGTACGAGTATAACGTCTTTTCTTAAAACCGGATAAAATCATAAAAAGCGACCTGGTTTGTGTGTCGTTTACCAAAAGAAGAGCGGTTGTTCGGTTCGGTCCTATTACAAATTCTATTTGACCAGGGACGATTTTGCTCATGTCTTGTTTTGATGAATGGTGTTTTTGATAATGTCCGGTTGTTAATAATTCCCTTTGTGACATTGAACTGTTATACCATTTTCTGATCTTGCTACGGGTCGCCAGAAAAACAAATGAAAATGCTCGAAAAAAAAATATAGAACCGTAATTTGATCGAAAATAATACAGTCGAAAGTAAAATAGACGAAAATAATTTAAACGAAACGTAGTTTTGTCGATCCGTAAAAATTTATAAAAACGTAAAAGCATCGAAACGGAGTTGGGTCTATTTGCAGAATGATCGAACCTTAAAAAAATCGAATCAAAAAGGCCGAACAGTAAAAATATTTTTGTCGATCAGTAAAATTGTTGAAAAAATTATTTCCGTAAAATGGATCGACAAAAATACGTTTCGCTTGAATTGGTTTCGTTACTTTTATTTTTCGACTTTTTTACTATTCGGCCTTTTTATGTTTCGATTTTTTTACGGTTCAATCATTCTGTAAATCGACGTTTCGAGAGTTTGGCGGATCGACGAAATTACGCTTCGTCTAAATTATTTTCTACTATATTATTTTCGACAATGTTACAGATCGACATTATTATTTTCATCTATTTTACTTTCGATTGTTTTATTTTCGACCAATCTACGCACAGTGTGCCTAAATGAAGTATAGGTCTCATAAAAATGGTTCCATAAACTAATACAAGACGCTAGCGCTACCAAGTCCACTTTCAATCCCTGGCTTCGCAAGCGCAGATCTACCAATATTATTTACCTCATGTCTTAGAATAGATGCATACAGGGTGATTTTCACTTGAATGATTCTAACCACATGAAAATAGAAAGTTTCAAAAACCTAACCTAACAAAACCTAATCAAATCTAACCGAACCGAAGGAAACTGAACCAATAATTTTTTTCAAAAAAAAAACTTTCAACTTTCCTGACTTTCTGCCCGGGATCCTAGAGGATATGAATCCGAACCGAACCAAACCGAACCTAACTATACTGAACCAAACCTAACCTAACCAAACTAAACTACAACACGTACTGCTAATTAGGTTTAGTTGGGTAGGGTTAGGTTTGGATAGGTTCGGTTCGGTACGGTCCGGTTCGGATTCACATCCTCTAGCATCCCAGGTAGGAAGTCAGGAAAGTTTTTTTTTTGAAAAAAAATATTGGTTTAGTTTGCTTTGGTTCGGTTTGGTTAGATCTGATTAGGTTTCGTTAGGTTAGGTTTTTGAAACTTTCTATTTTCATGTGGTTAGAATCATTCAAGTGAAAATCACCCTGTACATCGATTCTAATACATGAGGTAAATAATATTGGTAGATCTACCCATGCGAAGCCAGGGATTGGAAGTGGACTTGGTAGCGCTAGCGTCTTGTTAAACTAATTGCCCATTTTGAATAATCTTTCCTGACTTCAGAGCCGTATTATATAAATCCTAGCTGATCCTCTTCTCGAAATTTTATAATTTTTTGTCCGTTTTCTAGTTAGTCTAGGCGCTGGCTCCTGTCACGTGTGACCTCATATGTGCGCTCAGTTTGACTGTAGGGGTTTATTAAGCACTCATAGGAGTATAAAAAAAGTTTGGTCACGTCGTAGAGTTAGAACTCATGGTCGCTTGGCCGCCATCGTTGGAAATGGCCGCCATATTGATAGATTTTTTGTTTAAGCGTATCTCCCTACTCAGTGGTCCGATTTTAATGTTTTAAAGCCTGTTTTTCTCACTCTTAAAGGCAAACAAATTTTGTCATTATACATTTTTTGATAAATCAAGTAGTTTTTGAGATTTGCCAAGATTATTAGCCTTTCCGCTCGCATACTCATTTTATTGTAGCTACAATATTATTGACATTTGATTTTTTTGTTACATAGAAGGCTTTAAACCTTTCATAGAAGAGGATATTGACTTATAAGTTCGATGTATGGTACTACTTCAAGAGGGTGGTTTCTAAAACTGTAGAAAAAGAGAATTTGCAGCGAAACGATGCATCCTAGCGAAAAACAAACAAAATAATTTTTTTTAGTACTTTTAGTTCCGCTTCTTTTGATGTATCACTTAGCATCCTAGTTTTGATAGTTAGTTGTACCAGCCAGCTAAAATATACAATTTTGTAAAAATTCCATGTTTTCGCTCGAAAATCGAGTTTTTTCTTAAAAATTGTATAAGATATGATAATGATCAGAAGAAGCACAATTATATATATATATATATATATATATATATATATATATATATATATATATTTATCGGTTTCACAACGTTCTACGTCTTCCGATACCCAATCTCCACTCGTTTCTGTTTGCCCATAATTCATCATCTAGGCCTCTTATTCTTATTTCACTATCTATTCCTTCTCTCCAGCTTCTCCTCGGCCTTCCTCGTTTTCTTCGGCCAGTTGGTTTCCATTGTAATATTTGTTTAGGTAGTCTTCCATCATCCATTCTTTGTACATGTCCGTACCACACCAGTTATTTTGTTCTTATATCATCCACTAGAGTACGTTCACCCACTGTCATAATTTCTCTTATTCTTTGATTGGTAACTCTTTCTCTTTTTGATTTCCCTGCTGCTCTTCTCCAATAGTCCATCTCCGTAGCGGAAAGCATTTTTTCTGTTATATCTTTGATTGGCCATACTTCTGAGCCGTATGTAATAATACTTTTAACAATGGTGTTATATATAAGCTTTTTGTTATGTTTTGATATACTCTGTTCCCAAATTATTCCATTTAATAAAGTTATTGCTTTTCTTCCTTGTACGTTTCTATATTTTATAGCTTTGTCTAGTGTTCCGTCAGCTGTAATTTTTAGACCCAAGTATTTATACTCATCACAGGACTGAATTCGCTGCCCAGTATTTAAAATTAGATCCTGTTTCGTTCCACCAATACACATATACTCTGTCTTGTTGATATTAACCTCTAGTCCCCACTTATTGTACTCTTCTATTAGTTTTCGTGTCATATATTCGAGGTCGTCATAATCCTGAGCCACCACTATCTGATCATCGGCGAAACATAAAGTATACAAGGTGGTTTCATCCAACGGAATTCCCATGTTTTGGCATTTTCTCTTCCAGACTTTAAGGACCTGTTCCAAGGCGAGATACAGCAACCTTGTTTAAGACCTTTATTTACTTGACAGCCTTTGGTTAGAGTTAAGAAGCAGAATTAAAGGCACTAAAAAAAATTATTCTTAACGTTTTTCGCTGGGATGCATCGTTTCGCTGCAAATTCACTTTTTCTATATTCTTGTGAACAGTTGTAGAAACCACCCTCTTTAAGGCAGTCTTTAAGGGTACCGTCCATCGAAAAACATAAAGTCATTATCCTCTTTTATGAAAGGTTTAAGGCCTTCTATGTAACAAAAAAAACAAATGTCAATAATATTGTAGCTACAATAAAATAAGCTTGGGTATTATTTTAGTTCTTTTGTGAGCGGAAATACTAATAATCTTGGTATATCTCACAAACTACTTGATATATCAAAAAATAGTGATGACGAAATTTATTGGCCTTTACAAAATGAGTAAAACAAGCTTTCAAAAATTTAAATCGGACTACTGGGTAGGGAGATACGCTTAAACGAAGAAATCTATCAATTTTGTGAGAGAGAAGGATTTATCTGAATATGGCTCTGAAGTCAGGAAAGAGTCCATATTCAAAATGTGCAATTAGTTTTTGGAACCATTTTTATGTAACCTATACTTCATTCATTTCTATATGGTCCTTTCTACGATTTTTTTGTCCTTTATGAACTTGGGGCTTTCTGGTCAATTTTCATTTTATTTCATATTCATTTAAAATTTTTTGTATTTATTTTATTCCTATTTAAAAAAAATGGGTTCTCAGATAGATGTAAATAGACCATAATGGTTTGCATAGTACTTAACTGAAGTGGATTAAATTCTAGATTTTTTTTTTAATCACTAGTGTTTCTGTTTTTTTCTTGAGCATGATCTTAATTTCTCCTACTAGCTGCATAGCGTGTTTAAAAAAATCTGGAAACTCTTTTTGGTTCTATAACACAACAAAAATAAAACACCTTGCGAACGTAAAAAGTCTCTGCTTTGCTGGCTTTTAAACGAAATTGAATATACCCATCAAAAAAAAATTGGTTTAATGATATCACCAAGGCCAACACAAAAATAGAGGCCACGACCCTGAAAAAATCAACTGTTCCCCCGGGGCTGAATTTTACATTGGGTCTTATGGGAGGTCAGACGTTTTTTTATGATATTTTCAAAATGGCACTACAGATTTCCGCAAAATTTCAGTGAAATATTCTCAGACACCATTCCGATATTCCACCAAAGGTTTGTAAGGAAGCAACATGATTAAAAGGTTAAAATCTTCAAGATTTAGCATTCCTTATTTTGAATTCAAATTACCCGCCATGTACTTTGTCATATGTGATTGTCACTTTCGCTTCTGCTTTAAACTTAATTTTTGTGTGAGCTAATGAAGCGGCTATGAAAAATTAGGGCTTACTATACATTTAAAAAAAATTGTTCTGCCAGAATAAAGTAAAAACAATCTCAAAAACGGCTTTATTTAAAATAAAATCAAATATCCATGAACCGTCATTCCAACTTCAATATTTTGAAAACAATCAGCTATGTCGTAACGTGACCATAAAAAAAAATCAGCCCCGGATGTGACGTCAACAAAGTGGAGGATCGTGGACCGTCCATTTTGATAGCCCTGATGTCACTTTTACAACTTTTTTGACGTATTTGTTATAAGCATAATGTTGAGCTAAAACAATAAGGTCATTAACAACTTTGAAATTATAAAGGAAAGGGAGGTCGCAATTTTTTTTTCGGTGGTCCAGTTTTGTTTTTTTTTAAATTAGTTTAGTTGCCTAGGAGATATTATCATTTTAATTTAAATGTCCCATATTTTTTTCAATTTAAACAAAAGGAGAAGATAAATGTAGTTCAAAATGTATTTTCAATGACAATGTTTAATACTTTTTCGTTAAACCAAGGCCAACAAAAGTATACAGGCCACGACCTTGAAAAAATCAGCTGTTCTCTGGGGGCTGACTTTTACATTGGATCTTATGGGAGGTCAGACGTTTTTTTAGGATATTTTCAAAATGGCACTACAAATTTCCGCGAAATTTCAGTGAAATATTCTCAGACACCATTTCGATATTCTACCAAATTTTTGTAAGGATGTGAGATGATTGAAAGGTTAAAATCTTCAAGATTTAGCATTTCTTATTTTGAATTCAAATTACCCGCCATATACCGCATGCCAACTGTTATATTTGACTTTGTCATCTGTGTTTGTCACATTCGCTTCTGTTTTAAATTTAATTTTTGTATGAGCTAATGAAGCGGCTCTGAAAAATTAAGGATTACTATAGATTTAAAAAAAATTGTTCTGCAAGAATATAGTAAAACAATCTCAAAACCGGCTTTATATAAAAAAAATTAAATATTCATGAACCGTCATTCCAACTTCAATATTTATCAAGGCCAACACAAAAATTGAGGCCACGACCCTGAAAAAATCAGCTGTTCCCCCGGGGCTGAATTTTACATTGGGTCTTATGGGAGATCAGACGTTTTTTTATGATATTTTCAAAATGGCACTACAGATTTCCGTAAAATTTCAGTGAAATATTCTCAGACACCATCCCGATATTCCACCAAAGGATTGTAAGGAAGCAACATGATTAAAAGGTTAAAATCTTCAAGATTTAGCATTCTTTATTTTGAATTCAAATTACCCGCCATGTACCACATGCCAACAATTATATTTGACATGTATTTGACTTTGTCATATGTGATTGTCACATTCGCTTCTGCTTTAAACTTAATTTTTGTGTGAGCTAATGAAGCGGCTATGAAAAATTAGGGCTTACTATACATTTAAAAAAAATTGTTCTGCCAGAATAAAGTAAAAACAATCTCAAAAACGGCTTTATTTAAAATAAAATCAAATATCCATGAACCGTCATTCCAACTTCAATATTTTGAAAACAATCAGCTATGTCGTAACGTGACCATAAAAAAAAATCAGCCCCGGATGTGACGTCAACAAAGTGGAGGATCGTGGCCCGTCCATTTTGATAGCCCTGATGTCACTTTTACAACTTTTTTGACGTATTTGTTATAAGCATAATGTTGAGCTAAAACAATAAGGTCATTAACAACTTTGAAATTATAAAGGAAAGGGAGGTCGCAATTTTTTTTTCGGTGGTCCAGTTTTGTTTTTTTTTAAATTAGTTTAGTTGCCTAGGAGATATTATCATTTTAATTTAAATGTCCCATATTTTTTTCAATTTAAACAAAAGGAGAAGATAAATGTAGTTAAAAATGTATTTTCAATGACAATGTTTAATACTTTTTCGTTAAACCAAGGCCAACAAAAGTATACAGGCCACGACCTTGAAAAAATCAGCTGTTCTCTGGGGGCTGACTTTTACATTGGATCTTATGGGAGGTCAGACGTTTTTTTAGGATATTTTCAAAATGGCACTACAAATTTCCGCGAAATTTCAGTGAAATATTCTCAGACACCATTTCGATATTCTACCAAATGTTTGTAAGGATGTGAGATGATTGAAAGGTTAAAATCTTCAAGATTTAGCATTTCTTATTTTGAATTCAAATTACCCGCCATATACCGCATGCCAACTGTTATATTTGACATGTATTTGACTTTGTCATCTGTGTTTGTCACATTCGCTTCTGTTTTAAATTTAATTTTTGTATGAGCTAATGAAGCGGCTCTGAAAAATTAAGGATTACTATACATTTAAAAAAAATTGTTCTGCAAGAATATAGTAAAACAATCTCAAAACCGGCTTTATATAAAAAAAAATTAAATATTTATGAACCGTCATTCCAACTTCAATATTTATATATTCAAGACTGTGTCGTGACGTGACCATCAAAAAAAAAATCAGCCCGGGATGTGACGTCAACAAAGTAGAGGATCGTGGCCCGTCCGTGTTGATAGCCCTAGTTAAACATTATTGATACTGTATCAGGGCTATCAAAACGGACGGGCCACGATCCTCCACTTTGTTGAGGTCACATCCGGGGCTGATTTTTTTTGATGGTCACGTTACGACACAGCTGATTGTCTTTAAAATATTGAAGTTGGAATGACAGTTCATGAATATTGGATTTTTTTAAAAATAAAGCCGGTTTTAAGACTGTTTTTACTACATTCTTTCAGAACAATTTTTTTAAAATGTATAGTAATCCTTAATCTTTCAGAGAGGCTACATTAGCTCACGCATAAATTAAGTTTAAAGCAGAAGCGAATGTGACAAACACAGATGACAAAGTCAAATACATGTCAAATATAACAGTTGGCATGCGGTACATGGCGGGTAATTTGAATTTAAAATAAGGAATGCTAAATCTTGAAGATTTTAACCTTTTAATAATGTTGCTTCCTTACAAAACTTTGGTGGAATATCGGGATGGTGTCTACGAATACTTCACTGAAATTTCACGGAAATCTGTAGTACCATTTTGAAAATATCATAAAAAAACGTCTGACCTCCCATAAGACCCAATGTAAAATTCAGCCCCCGGAGAACAGCTGATTTTTTCAGGGTCGTGGCCTCTATTTTTGGGTTGGCCTTGACTGTATCTGTTCAAAAGTTAGAGAGGGAAGACTTTTGATGTCCGCACGGTGTATTTTGTTTTGAAATTAATATCAGAAAAAAAATGACTTATTTAAACAGCAGGTAGGAATAACCACATACCGTTTACTAAATTTACTGTCTTTTTTTCTATGCTTTATATTAAAGTAGTTGAACAAAAAAGAGCGTTAAATACTTATTTTACACGGTGTTATTGAATAAGATGGTAATATTAAAGGAGGTAATTCTTGGGTCCATTGTTATAAAAAACTTCATATGGACGTATATATCCTAACGTGTTACCTTTTGAGATCAGGGTGTAAAAAATTTTAGGAAAATCTCTCTAGATACTTTTGGATGATTCTACCAAAAGTGGGCTATATGGATATCATTTTTGGTCATTGCCTTTAAATAACGTACAGCACAGTAAGTAATTTTGTTTTGTTAAATTTATGTAACTAATTAGGTGTAAGCTAAAAAACATTTATTTTCCCAAATTTTAGGAATTATTGCATAAAAATGCCAGAGGAATGAGTTTTTTAATGGTTTTCCAATTTAAATCAAAATCTATTTAGACTACTTAACTTAAGTTTTATATAAACAAAGTTCCTATACTTATAATTTTAAAACAATCAACAAAACAATTATACTATTGATATCAGTCGAATATTTACTTACCAGAGGAATGATAATTGAAGCGTTCCTTTTTGATTTCTCTGAAAAAAACTAATTTTCTGCCGAAAATAAAAAGATCTATAACTTAAACCAAACTAAAGTTGACATTATCTGTCAAAACTGGTCATCCTCACAAGTAAATTAGATATCCAGAGCCGTCTCTTTCTCTAGAAATTAACCGGTGGTATTCACAAATATTGTGTTATTAAAAATGGAGCACGTTTAAAATTGTAAAATTTTCCGGGAAGATGTAAATTCAGATTTTCAAAAATATGACTGCAAACTTAAGTTTTATCAATTTTTTGATAAATAGTTAAGACTTGGTTAAATATTATTTATTAGGATATTTTTTTCAATCTGAGTTTTTAATATTTGGTTTGGGACTACACCAGAGGAATGAGGTATTTGCTTTGTAATAAAAAATATTATAAACTTGCAATTTTTTTTATACATTAAACTCAATTGCTCCATAAAGAAAACATTTCGTTTTAAATCTTATAACAAAAACTATGCTTCATTTGCAGTCTGTGTTTGAAAAATATGCATTCCCACTCCACAGCCCCATTTTTGTAGAATCATCCTTTTGTGAAATTTGATACACACTTTCTATTCATCAAGAGGCATTTTGTGATGTACGAGGTATGACAATAAAATTATAAGACTGGTGTAAAAAATCTACTTTATTTAAATACTAATACAACTTAATGATGTTCCCCATCAATATAGTCTCCTTCTCTATCGACGCAGGGTTGAATGCGTTTTTTTCCATTGTTGGAAGCAATTTTGGAAAGCATCAGAAGAGGGGCTGTTAAGAAGTCTTGCCGTTTTCCCCTTGACTTGTTTTAAAATTTTAAAACGGGTTCCTTTTAACCATTTCTTCACTTTCGGAAAGAGGTAGAAGTCGCAAGGGGCCAAGTCTGGTGAATATGGTGGGTGGTTAACAATGGGGATCTTCTTATTAGCTAAAAACTGCTTAATGGCCGGTGCATTGTCCTGGTAGAGCCACGCGTTGTTCTTCCACAAATCTGGAAGTTTTCTCCTTGAACGTTCCCTTAGCTACATCAATACTTCCAAATATAAATGTTGGTTAACTGTTTGACCCTCACGCGCCCATTCAATAAGAATAACACCCCTAATATCGAAAAGAAAAACATTGAGCATCGCTGTTTTGGATGTGTTGGAGCGCCCTTCTCGTTCATCATCTTTAACTTCTTCACGACCCTCGAAAAAACTTTTATGTTTCATAAAAATCGTTGCACGAGACATACATTGCTCCCCGTAGAAATCCTTTAGCATTCAGTAGCCGTTTTTCAATTTTACTTTAAATTATTACTTAAATGAGCTATGCACGATCCGCTTCAAACCACTGGGTAAGCCAAACTAGCAGAGGAAAGACGACAAGATTGCGCGCGGTAGCAGAACGCACATCAAGGTGAATAACTCCAACCGGCCGAGGCGTAGAGATTTAAAACCTGTTAGTACGGGGGCCAGTCTTAAAATTTTATTGTCCCACCTCGTATGTTTACATAAAGTTTTTTTCTCAAAACGGGTCAAGAATTACCTCCCTCATTATAAGCATCATTAATAATAATAGCCTGTATAATAGAGATTTGGAAAGTAAATCACGATATCATGAAACCGATCTAATACAAAAAGCTTTTACCCCACCCGAGAAAAACGATAGTCAACTCTCTTTTAGTTAATGCTTGAAATCGTCATAAAAATGAAAGTTTTATTTTTGTTCAACTGCTTAAATTGAGACTTGATTTACACTAATTTTATTTTTTTTTACTTCAGAATCATCTTGTTAAAAATGGGATGCGCCTGCTCCTTCGCATGTCGTTAATTTTATCACCATTCTACGTATTAATAGTATAGTAATTGCAACCAAATTATATTAACAACGATGTTTTCATGTGTTTCTATGTAGTTCTGTGTGTGCTGCGATTCAACTGGTATGTATTTTGCTTTAGGTTGTATTTAAAATATTAGATAGGTACCTGCAAGGCTCTCAACAGATTAACCAGCAAAATAATATGAAAAATATGAAATCTTTTAATAAAAATATGAAATTACGAAAAAAAATATGAAGGAAATATGAAAAAAAATTTTTTTGTCTCTTTCCATGTGGTTGGTTAGTTTTTTTTGTTGAAAAATATATTTACTAACCAAAAATATATATTTTTGTTTTTAAATACAGGATGCCAAAAACCAAATTTTATGTAAAACTTTTGACAATGGCATTTTCTTCCGTCAAAAAAATTGCTATAAAAATGTTTTTACAAAATTACGGTATTTAAAAAAATCTTCCGTGTAATAAAAACTATAAGTTACGAAAAAAATCTAATAACACCATTTTTAAGGGCTCAAAAAAAGAACACTGTAAGGTAAAATCAGCAGATCGCCATCTTTAATAATAAGCGAGTATAAAAATAGGACATGCTCTACATTGAGGAAGGAAACAGGCTTAAGTATACTTTAAATGAAAAAGATCATTTTTAATTTATGTATGCTTCAATAGTAGTGACTACTGGAGCCAACATTAGCCCCCTCAGTTGATCTTCATTGCAGAAAATATAAAGGTTTTTTTTTTAAAATGTGAAGTTTTATGAAGCCAAAAAAAAATATGAATATTTTCATAAAATATGAAGGTGTTGAGAGCCCTGTACCTGTTGGGCTTTAGTTTTTTTGAAAAAGTGCAAAATAATGATAATAAATTCCTAACAAAATAAATCCAAGTCTTCCCCACTAGTGCTTAGCACTGTTTTCATGCATCATCGGACCCAAAAGTCCATCAGTAGGGGGTCTCGCTTGTACGACAAAAAGATAAAACTTTCTACCCCAAAAATCTATACAGCCCACTTTCATAGACTTTTTAATTTATAAATTAAGCATACTTTGCAATGTCACTTTTAAGAATAACACTGGTCGGCATGAAAATCGGCTCTGACACCAATCTTGCCGATTCTTATGTAAAATTACCTCCTGAATCCAAATATGAACTCCTTTTTTCCCCATCACCCCCCATTTTTGGGGTAGACCCCCTACCTATTTTTACTGCTTTTCGATAGTTTGGTGGGACGGAAGGGATTTTTTTTGGCCTTAACATCATTATTTCTAAGAGACTGGAGAGGTTAGTGTTCTCAAAAATTACTATTTATAGCAAGGTTGTAAGCCATTTGTTTGGGGGGGGGGTGTTTTGCATAAATGGTAAATGGACATTGTCGATTTTACCGTTTTATCTGCATTTTCTAATTATTTTTATAAAATTTTAGCTGCCAGCAGCTTAACGGTAAACGGTTTTAACATAATCTATTTTTAGATTCTTGGGGGGGCTTTCGCCCCCAAGCCCCCCTCCCCCTTGTATACGCTCATGCAGAAACTATAATAAAAAAATAAAATATTGTTGCCTTATTTGTGAATGGGACAGCTGAGCACGGGACAAACATTACATTGTACGGAACTGGCCTTTGCGAGAAAGATTTACTCCCGGTCAGAAAAATGTCGCCAACGGTCCTTAATAGTCCCGCAAGATAATATTTACTTGCCGCCTTTGCACATCAAAGTTGGATTGATCAAACAGTTTGTAAAAGCACTGGACAAAACAGGCGACGCATTCATATTTTTGAAAACTAAATTTCCTCGTCTTAGTGAGGCTAAAATCAAGGAAGGTGTTTTTGTGGGTCCCCAGATTAGACAACTTTTTTAAGATTCGACGTTTATTGAACACCTTAATCAAAAAGAAAAACGAGCTTGGTTTGCATTCCAAAACGTGTGTAAGAACTTTTTGGGTAACCATAAAAGTGATGATTATGTCGCTCAGATCGAGGTATTGCTCTTAGTGTACAAGGCCATGGGATGTGACATGTCCCTTAAAGTGCACTTTCTTCACTCGCATCTGGACTTCTTTCCTGAAAATTTGAGAGCAGTCTCGGATGAATACAGGGAACGGTTTCAACAAGACATCGCTAAGTTGGAAAAGAGGTTTTCAGGGAAGTGAAATGCAAGCATGTTGGCAGAGTACTGCTGGTTTTTAAAACGAGAGGGTTGTACCTCAGGGTATAAAAGGAAAGCAAGCACCAAGTGAAGGTACGAAAGTTCTTATTTATCAGTGGCGCACCCAGGAATATGTCTTGGGGGGTCCGACGCCGACGCCTCTATTTTTCGTGTTTTTTTATGAAATATGTGAAATATATGTCAAAAAATCTAAGGCTTGGGGTGCGCCAATGCATTTATTATTGTTTGAAATTAAAATTACTCTCTTTATACTTAAAAATTTAAATTTATGTCGATAATATTATAATTATTCTCGAAAAATGATAAAAATAGGTAAAAGGCCTGCTCCCTCAAAAATGGTGGGTGGTAGAAGAAAATGCAAGCTATATTTGGATTCAGGACGATGTCTTACATAAGAATCAGCGGAAATAATGCCAGGGCTCAAGATTTTTTTTTTGCAAACCTGTGTAATTTGTTAAAAATCTGAAAGTTATTTTTGCAAGTTGTGTTTTTTGTGCACATGACATCGATAGTTTTTCAATGATTTGTATTTAATAATAATTTTTTTCTAAAAACAGCAAACAAGCAGCCTGCGCCTCTACCTCCTGCACCCGGCGTTCCTCCTCAGCTGCCCACCCGAAATTGGAACCCTACTTCGACCTGCTAGCAAAGGGCTGGCAAGCAGAGCGGCGGTGCCGCCTTTGCTCTTAACTCGATAGATGTCGCTTTTAATTTGCTCAGTAACGCGATGAACAGGATGTGCGCTTTTAGCCAGAAAAATTGATGACGTTGTGGGGTAAGCCCGTCATTTCGATGACATTTTTGTAGATCACCGACGCGCAGCAAACCCATTAATATCTCATTTATTTATTTCAATAAGTACCAATCATGAGTTATTTTTATCACAAACATTATTAATTTCACAGCTATTAGGATGTTTTTGGTCAGTAACTTTAAACGTTTGTTATTGTTATTGTAGTTATCACTGTGGTTAATAACAATAAGTTTTTGTAGCGAAAACAGACTTTTTAAAAACGCCAAACTTTAGAATTACTGTAGGGCGATTCCATGATTACTGACGGGACAAATCGCACATATTTACAGGCATTTATACCATTTTTTCTATAGTAGAAGTAATCATTAATCAATAATTTTTGGTTTACAGGTAAACATCAATGAAGGCAATTTTTATGCAAAGAAAAATTTATCTTAGCTTATGATAGTTTAAAAGATATAATTTTTTAAAGTGTGATTACTGACGAGACAGAAATTCGGGCAGAGATTTTTTGCAAAAGTTTGATTTTATAGTTCTCTGAAATTAAACATGTAACAAAATGTTTCTAAATTATAGTCAATAACTGTACTCTAAACAAGTTTATTAAACATAATAGTAATTATATTTAATTACTTGTTTAGCTTATAAAAATTGATATAATGATTACTGATGGGAGATTACTGACGGGACAATTTTTGTCAACTTTTCAAAAAATGTATTTTAAATATTTAACAACAAATAACTAACTAAATACAAAAAACATATTAACTTTATCGAAAACAACTGAATAATATTGATTTCTGTGATTGACACGTCTTTCTAATTTCAATAGATTTGCCCTCAATGTATTTAAAATGATGTGACCTGCTTATTTCTGGAATGGCTTTTCCAGTTTCCCCCATTTTATTTAAGAAAGGTTTTACGTAGTTTATTTCATCTGCTTCTACCATAAGAATGATTGAAATCGATATCTTCAAAGACGGTTGGTGCCAAATAGTACGTATTGGATGCAAAAAATCATCATCAGATTTTGCAATTTTTAAATTGGGGTCTATTGATGTCAAAATGCTTGGAAATAACAGCCATTTTCTTTTCTGTCTGCTGCGGTAAAGATTTGTTAACTCTTTTCACAGGTTTACCTAAAGATTGGGCAGATTTAAACGGAATTTGATCCAGTGCGGCCATTTAGTTAGGTAGCTTTGCTTCGTCGTTTCATTTGCAAACATTTTTTTGCGGTAGTTTCTAACATTCTCTCTAACTTTTTCTCTGCGACGAGTGTTTAATTTTCCCATCCTAAAAGCGGACAAGGAAATTTTAGTAAACTATGTATAAAATAACGCGAAATGGCTTAGAATTATTACACAGGAATAATTAACAAGAAACTAAGCTATATGGTTATTTCTATAATTTTGATTACTGACGGGACAAAATTGAAAAAGATTTTTTTTAAAATTGTGAAGCTTATTGAGGAAAACAAAACTGGCAAATAACAGAGTAACAGAGTCACAGATGAGTTTACAGTTAACGTTTATGTAGAAGTATGTAGTCAGGAGTGCACGCGTTATTAGAAGATTCTGTATTTTTTGATTACTGACGGGACATAAAATCCTAAATACTAAAAAATAAAATAAATTTGTGCTAACTTACCTGACAGAAAAACCACGATACACGATATGTCACCAAAAGCGACGCCATCAATAATAAATCAATTTTGACAGCGCTAGTAATTTGTTTAAATCACAGTCAACTTGTTAAAACTAGGAAATTCTTATACAAATATACACGGAGGAAAAGTAAAAGTTTTACTAATTATTTTCTTTACAAAAATAGTACCGTCAAATGGCTTTTTTAGTTTATATGGTAAAAATGGTCCTTAATTAAAAATATAAGCATAGTTTTTATTCAAAATTTTTAAGTTAATTTTTATAAGAAAATTTTCAATGTGCATGGAATCGCCCTGTAATTTCTTATTCTAACCTCAAAATTGATGTTGTTGGTACCGCGTAAGAGAATACACGTGCTTTCGGGTCCCTTCGATTACGGTGAACAAGAATTGAGACGAATTTTCGTGCTATATGTTTCGAAACAGTGTGGTTCAATAAATACGTCATCAATTGGTGACGTTTCATATCTATATTTTTGAATTTATGGGCGTTATACGATGAAATATCGTTCACAGAGGTGTAAATTGTGAATTTATTGTCAATATTTTAGTAAAAACTAAATAAAAATAAGAAGCAATGTCTCAATTAAAAAAACAAAATTTTAACATTGATTTTGCAGCTAAACGTCAAAAAATGACATAAAATGTGTCATTTTAGCAATAGTTTCAAAACGAGCTTTTAGCTCGTTTCAAAACATGACATAGCCGACGCACGCGCAGTTGCTTACGTTAATTGGCTAACTTCAAGGCGTCCCATACGCCTGTGCAATGCCTCCTAAAATTTTTGGAAGCATTACAATTTGCGATGCTGACAAGCACCTGGGGGTCAATTCTTAAATTATTTTTTTTGTTTTTATATTTAATATAGAAAAATACAAACACATATTCCCCAATCAGTGCTTAGCTCTTGCCTCAAGAATCTTTACAATTTACAAATTTTACATATAAAACAAGCTTAATGTAAAGTAGAACTATGGTAACATGTACAAAAATAATCTTAATTTTACTCAAAACTTAAAACTAAACTGATTTTTTTAATGATATATAAAATAGGTACAAATTGCAACTAAAAACTACAATTACGAATTGGGTAGTTTTTTAATAAATTAAATAAATAATAAAAATTATTATTGATATGCTAAAATAGTACATTTCCTAACAAGTGCGGAAAGTGTCACTTTTCCGCAAGAGTTAGGAACACGATTTTTTCTTCGAGCGTGTGGAAAAATAAAAATAATAAATAGTAGTTTACCTAACTAGTGCGGAAAGTGCCTCTTTTCCGCACGCGATTGCAGATGGCCAAACGACGCGATAGCGGAGTTTGGCCAGTAATCAAGTGCGGAAAAGACACTTTACGCACGAGTTAGGTACACTATTTTTTCTATAAGCGTGAGGAAAAAACTAAAAATTAATCAGAAAATTATTTATATTCAAAACGTTTTAATCAAATCAATTATTATTATTCACATTCTAGCGGCTTCTAGAACTGACTGGGGTAGATCTTCGTCCGAAGAATCCATTGAAAATCTGATTTTTTTGTTTGAAAAATTCAAAAGACGCTTGTATCTGCAAAATTGGCTTTGTTTTGACAGTTTGTTTGTACTTTGTTGCTATGGTGATTTAAGATGCCAAATCTAAAACCACTAGTGTTCATTGTTGTTTGACATTGACAATGACGATATTTATACCGGGGAGGTTTAAAACTTATAATTTGAACCTATTTTACTGAAAACTTTATTTTATCGAAAATATTGAAAATATAGCAGAATTTTAGTCAATTTGAATATTTTTAGGATATTTCGTGTGCTAGGAAAGATACAAATGTATTTTGAACGGTCTAAATGTTATAGAACCCCTCAAAATCGTAACAAATTTACTTTTCCGCACTAGTGCGGAAAAAATATTTTTCCGCACTAGTGCGGAAAAGTGGCACTTTCCACACTAAAATGCGTGCAGAAAAGTAGACTTTTCCGCACGCTTATAGAAAAAATAATTTAAACTACACACACACCACATCCAGTAGCTCACGCGGATATAGCAATAAAAACTTGACATGGGTTGTCAAAGACACCTAAAAACACAAATATTAAGGTACCGTATCTAAAGTTTTAAGAAGCGTGCGAAAAAGTACTTTTCCGCACTCAGTGCGGAAAAGTGGCACTTTTAAAACTAAAATGCGTGTGGAAAATTGACACTTTCCGCACGCTCGTAGAAAAAGTGTATTTTAAGGTTCTGCAAAAATATATTATAACTTTATTTTAATTTAATTTCTTTTGGAAGAGTATAGGAATGAACGTTCTCTCGAGAGATGTGATCGTTCCCGGTCTCCCATGATCACACAAATACAATATAGGGAGCATTCGTGCACGAGCGGTGAACGTTCGCATGAAAAACCACACGTTCCCGTTAAAGAATTGGCCCCCGCAGTCGTAGAAGACGTAAGCGAAGCCACGAACAAAGTAATGACGTCACCAAATATTAATGACGTATTTATTGAACCAGACTGTTTCGAAACATAAAGCCTTTTTCCTCGAGGTTACTAGTCACTCATTTAAGTTACTCGAAATGACGTCACGGTTACTCGGAGTAACCGCTGTATGACGTCAGACAGTCAGCTGTGGATGACATTTCCAATTGTTTGTTTTTGTTTTTACCAGGAGCTTCCGAAATGCAGAAAATAATTCATTGTTTCCACCAATGCATGCCCACCCCGATTCAAAAAACGTATCACGGGACATGGATTTACACCAGTTTTAAATGCAGCGTTACCTGATGCGTTTTTTGAATCGGGGTGGAAACAGGGTGCTCCTTTGGTATTCTGTGGTAAGGCCGCAGTACCACAGAACACCAAATGCAGTACATTTTAAGACTAGTTGCAGTTGAATTGATATAGGACCAACTTCAAGGGATGTGCTTCATTTTCTACCGTTACCAAACATAATTCGTTGGTAATATATATATTAAAATCATTGAGTTGTATAACGCCCTGTAGGGTATAGAAGTCAATGATTAAAATCAAACATTTTGAAAAAAAAACAAAACAAAACGATCTTAACCTCAAAATATTTCAGCAACCACGTCTGCTAGGCTGGTTACACTGTGTGGTTACTCGTGACGTCATAGTTAGTTTTACTCAGCGAAGAAAAATAGAAAACGAGTAACCAAGTTACCTGGTAACTTGTAGTTACTGCGAGGAAAAAGGCTTATATAGCACGAAAATTCGTCTTCGGTCTTAAACTGTTCTATTGTGCTACGCCGACGAACGGGCGGATGGGGCGGGTTCCCCCGCCATATGGCAAATGTACTGTAAAAGTTTCTTTGAACCCATAATAATGATAATGTCAAACTATTTTTGTTAACTTTTCAAAAAAATTGTTTTAGTAAGTAACACAAATGATTAAAATATAAGGACCAAAATATAAATTTGGAATACGATTCAAGTTTTGGTTAGTTGCAAATGTCCATGTTAAATTACCAGAACAGGTCGTTTAAACATCCGCAGATACTACCAGAACAGGTCATTTAAACATCCGTAGATATCAACGTCTGTTGTGGTAATTAAACACGACGGCGTGACAGGTTGTTACTGCGTCGACTCAGAATAACGATAACCACGATCGAAGTGAGAAAGGTACTGCCCAAAAACACCCCATTATCTGCAAGAATTGTCATTAAGCAGAAACACTAAATCTGCAAATATGTAGAATTTTTTATAACCAAATATTTATATTTGCGTTTTTTAAAGATATATCTAAGGCTCTGGGAATATTTCCAATTTTTACATAATTTGTTGAGATATCAAGAAGACAAGATTTTTTATGATGAAAATGAGTACCGAGGGCAATTCCCTCATAAATCCCATTGTTCGAAATGAAAAAACACATGTTATGCATCAAAAAATGCCTCTTGTGGGTGCACCAAATTTCAAACTATAAATCAACTCTCGGACTTTTTTTAAATTTCTAGCCGTTCTTGACACAATATCCTGTAGTCTAAGCACTAGTTCATGTGACGTTTGCCTTGACTCTTGTTAAGCACCCATAATAGTATAAAAATATTTGGCCACGCCATGTGTTCCTAAAGAATGTCTTAAAGGGGTGGTTCCTAAAATTGTACGCAAAATTATAAAACGTGATCTTTTAGCAAATCCGTGCATCCTAGCGAAAAACATCACAAATACATTTTTGTAGTACTTTTAAGTCCGCTTCTTTTGATGTATCACTTAGCATCGTAGCTCTGGTAGGCAGCTGTCGAAGCCAGCCACAATTTACAGGTATTGTCGTAGCTTGTACAATTTTTAAGAATAAAATCATTTTTATAGCGAAAACATCGAAATTTTTTCGAAATAGTAAATTATAGTTAGCTTGGACAGCTACCTACCAGAGCTAGGATGCTAAGAGTAAAAACTGTTCTTGACATTTTTCGCCAGTATGCACCGTTTCGCTGCAAAACCACTTTTTTATAATGTTCCTAACATTTTTAGGAACCAAGCAAGTTTCATGGCTAATCGGGCAAAAAGGAGTTTTTTGTTTCTCTCATATTTTTCCGTGGGTAGCCCGAAAGCTTAACCTCACTGGAGTCCAAGATCTAATGGACACCTAATAAGTGTTGACAGTTAACTGTTTCGTCCTTATGGGACTCCTCAGAACACTGCTGGTCAATGTGACAAAACTTGCGAAGTTAATTAGACGGTTTTGTCTCTAATTAAATGTAAATAATAAAAGAACTATAGCAAGAAGCGCCATCTACCGAGATACGAGAGAAACAAAAAACACAAGCAGGCGAAACACTGCTATACAATATCGATCAATGAAAAGATCGAATGCAAATAAAAGAAAACAACTATAGTCCGTGACCTACGACAGCTCTTAGGTCACGGACTATAGGTGTTTTCTTTTATTTGCATTCGATCTTTTCATTGATCGATATTGTATAGCAGTGTTTCGCCTGCTTGTGTTTTTTGTTTCTCTCGTATCTCGGTAGATGGCGCTTCTTGCTATAGTTCTTTTATTATTTACATTTAATTAGAGACAAAACGGTTTAACCAAAACTGTAGAATTTCGTCAAGTCGAAAATTTTATGCGGCACGGTATTTTAAGCATAGCGTATGTAAATTGTTTCGTGCTAAATAGAAGCAGACTCTGTGTATGGGAATGATTATTAATATGAAAATAATGCATAGTGGTGTAAAAGAGAGACGTTCCAAGTGGGTTAAAACTTATTTGCTTAAGAGGAAACTATTTAGCCATGACCTTCTATTAAAAGAGTTACAAGAAAATGATCCAGACGATTTTAAAAATTATTTAAGAATGGATATCAGAGAATTATTGAAAGACAGCCAGGCTATAATTGTGCCAGGCACTATTTTGACACATTCACATTAAAAACTGACAGTTGATCCTTCAAAATTGACATATCAAAGTCAAATTTAAAACTTTTGTCGTTTATTTTCAATTAATAAAAGAAGGCACTATTTATTCCGGTTCATATAGTAAACAAAGGCCGTGTGTTAAAAGATCACAGCTGATATTACAATGTAAACGTGTCAAAATTGTACCTGGCACCATTATAGCCTGACTTTATTTCAATAATTCTCTATTAACACGTATGATTTTTTATTAAATTTGGTAAGAGAGGATCTTACGAAACAAGATATCCAAATGAGAGAAGCCGTTGGCCAGAACAGCGATTAAACCGACAGAGAAGTCTGCGCCGGTTAAAATATCTGTGAGCGCGGAACCCACAAGTTTCGCCCGCCGGTCTGAACTCACAGATAAATCTGTGCCGGCTATAACTGGCGCGTGGAATGTCCACTAATTGAAAGACAAATCCGCCAGTTTAAACCGCGCCGTTCCAAACCGGCGGATCAACCTCTGTGTGTATGGCCACCTATTGAGTTTAACACAAGGCCAACCCCCCCCCCCCCCCTAGAGCGTTACGTAATTTAAGAATAGGCCCTTACAATCTACACTTTTTTTTAGTAACTGAAAAACTAAAGCTGACAAAATGTTTGATTATAAAATAAATTATTAAGAAAAAAATGCATCATTATCCGAAAAAGGCATATTGATGAGAAATTAAATTTTTGTAAATTTTTTTAACCCTAAAAAAACTCCCTAACTAAAGTCATCAAACACTATTTTCCTAAAAGTTTTGTGAAAATGGGTCCAGTGGTTTAGGAGTTATCGTCGTACGGACAGAGGTCACGAAGAGGAAAATATTACTTATTATTTTTGCGGGCTAGGAAGTTAAGAAGGAATATTACTTACCTTATTTAACTAACTATAAGACTAATTTTTCAGTATAACTTTTTTCATTTTAAACACTTATTTTATTAGCATTATTTAGGCTTAGATCCTGGGTAAAAAAGATTATATTTCTTTTCATGGTAAAAGTAACCAAATTACAAATTCTAGTTTTCAATTCAAATCTGTTGTGCCAAAAACACTTTTTTATTGATTTTTACCTTAATTTTAAAGGGTATTGTTAAAATGTGCGATTTTCTTTAATGGTCGTTTGCTTCCATTATTTTAGTTAACTTAATCCCTTTTTTTGGAAAGTTTTATGTTGTTCAAGTTTCAGCAATTGTTATTGGTTTGTAAAGGGTGATTTTTTAATAAACCCACACCCCTCTTTTTAATATTTGTTGTAGAAAAACAAAACAAAAAGTGATTGGTTTATGAAATTACATCAATTATCTTTTACTATTATAATTTTTATTTGGTTAACCTGCATAAGAGGAGTCTATGTATTAAAAATCAAGATGATTGTAGCAACATATTGCACTCTTTAATTATCGTAAAAAATGTGTTACAATTCAACTATAAAGTGGGTAAAAAAAGCTTTTTTTCCGCTGTAATTTTTTTAGCCTTTGTTCGGTTTTTGTGATATAATATGACCCCCGCCAAATTTTTTTCTGCACCACTATACTCGATTTTAAATATTGACCAAAAATCTACGTCTTTGCCGTGCACAAAAAGGTATCAACTGAAAAAATTGGTTAAGAATTAATAAAGTTGTACCTTAACGAAAAATCGAACAAAAAGCAAAAAAAAACTACAGCCGATGAAAAAATTTACGGTTTTTTTTGGTCCACCTTGTATTTTGTCATATTATACAAAAAGCTAGAACCATTGGTTTTTTCAAGAAAATTAATATTCAAACACTTTTAAATATTTTTTGAGAATTTACACGCGATTTAACATAGCAAAGTACTATGGGTATCGGTGTAATTTCATAAGACTTTTTGTTAGAGGGAGCGTGCGTTTATAAAAATCATATACAGGGTGTAAACGGTATGACTCACAATATTTTAATTGGTGATAGGTGAGGCCAAAATAAGAAAAAAAGTTCATATAACATGAGCGTCAACACCCTTCTGTTTTCAAGATTTTTAAAGTTTGAGGAATGGGTGAAAAAAGTGTTTTAACAAAAAAGAAAATCTGTCACAGCCAAATGATTATCTGGCTAATAATGATTAAAAAATGTAGTATACATTTTTTGATAAAATGACTTTGATAAACTTTTTCTTGTTCTTGTAAACATTATATGAACTTAGAAACTTGAAAATATTTTATTTAATATGGCAGTTATTTTTTTTTAATCATTTTTATATTTAATTATTGCTCCTATTCTTTCTATTCTATTCTACACGTCTTCCGCAAATTTTTGCCGTGTTTTTAAAAGAAGTTACAACCAAAAAAGTTTTAAAAATCATCAACTTTGATGCTCTTGTATCTTGAAACCGAACCGACCTTGGTTTTTTTTTTATTTTGTCCTCCTCTACCACTCATTAAAATATTGTAAGTCATACCATTTACACCATGCATATCACCCTTACGTTATGGGTTTCGTAAAAACCATAATTTTAAGCAAGTACATCCGCTATGTAAACATTGTTTTTGCTACATTAATAACTATCAAAAAAGCTTCTCCTTTCTTTACACAAGTCTTTTTTATTTTGAAGTTTGTAGAGCTTGTGCACACCCGGGGCTGATTTTTTTTTTGATGGTCACGTTACGACACAACTGATTGTCTTTAAAATATTGAAGTTGGAATGACGGTTCATGAATATTTGATTTTTAAAAAAATAAAACCGGGTTTGAGATTGTTTTTACTATATTTTTTCAGAACAATTTTTTTAAAATCTATAGTAATCCTTAATTTTTCAGAGCCGCTTCATTAGCTCACACAAAAATTAAGTTTAAAACAGAAGCGAATGTGACAATCACAGATGACAAAGTCAAATACATGTCAAATATAACAGTTGGCATGTGGTACATGGCGGGTAATTTGAATTCAAAATAAGGAATGCTAAATCATGACTTTTTAATCATGTGGCTTCCTTACAAAACTTTGGTGGAATATCGGGATGGTGTCTGAGAATATTTCACTGAAATTTTGCGGAGATCTGTAGTGCCATTTTGAAAATATCATAAAAAACCTCCCATAAGACCCAATGTAAAATTCAGCCCCCGGAAAACAGCTGATTTTTTCAGGGTCGTGGCCTCTATTTTTGTGTTGGCCTTGTATCAAGCAAGGCCAACACAAAAATAGAGGCCACGACCCTGAAAAAATCAGCTGTTCTCCCGGGGCTGAATTTTACATTGGGTCTTATGGGAGGTCAGAGGTTTTTTTATGATATTTTCAAAATGGCACTACAGATTTCCGCAAAATTTCAGTGAAATATTCTCAGACACCATCCCGATATTCCACCAAAGGTTTGTAAGGAAGCAACATGATTAAAAGGTTAAAATCTTCAAGATTTAGCATTCCTTATTTTGAATTCAAATTACCCGCCATGTACCACATGCCAACTGTTATATTTGACATGTATTTGAATTTGTCATATGTGATTGTCACATTCGCTTCTGCTTTAAACTTAATTTTTGTGTGAGCTAATGAAGCGGCTATGAAAAATTAGGGCTTACTATACATTTAAAAAAAATTGTTCTGCCAGAATAAAGTAAAAACAATCTCAAAAACGGCTTTATTTAAAATAAAATCAAATATCCATGAACCGTCATTCCAACTTCAATATTTGAAAGACAATCAGCTGTGTCGTAACGTGACCATCAAAAAAAAAATTCAGCCCCGGATGTGACGTCAACAAAGTGGAGGATCGTGGCCCGTCCATTTTGATAGCCCTGTATCAAGTTGCAGCGAGTTATCAAGTGAAAGCGACGCAAGTGACCAGCAAAAAAAAAGCAGCGACAAGTCACTCAGGAAACTAGCTTTCTTGGATTGAATCACAAATTGTTGAGCTGCTTAAATCCCATGTTTACGTTGCGAATGTACTTAAAGGATTAGTTATGTCTTTAGTGATATATGTATTTACTTAGGCAATAATTATTTAATATTGTATTATGATGCATTTTTTAGGTATAACTTTGGCCATCCCAAATTTTAACGGAGCTTGATAAAACCAGAGAAGTGTTAAAAATCCGGAATCAGCTCCATAATAAAATTTTGGAGCATGCGTATTTTTTGATAAATATAGCAGAACTTTTGCTAAGTAAAGAATCGCAGAACACTAAAACCTTGGTTGGACACACGCAAATCATTATCTATGCTTTGGCCAATGGCAAGCTCTGAGCCGTCACGTGCTATGCAAAGACCTCCATTGCGCAAGCTTCTCCTACGATGCGACCAAGAAACCTTCAGTCGGTATGGAGCAGAAGAACAGATTTCAATTCAAACGCTTCACATTCACTAACTGTGAAGAGCGGGCGACTATGCCATTGGTCGAGATAAGTCAATTCGCACAACTCAGAGTTTGCTATTAGCGAAAGCGTATGATGGGTGCGTTCAGCGCTGAAGCCAAACCAAAATTAGCACTACTCGTTCCAGCTTCAGCTTTGCCAAAAGTAGTGAACATAATCCATTCGAAATCGACTAAAGCCAAACCACTTTTGGAGGAGCTCGAAACCGCCACCAGAATTGGCTATACGCGTTGTGATTGGTCTAATGGTTTTCTAACCTCAAAAACTAAGTTTTTTTGTTCTCTTTTGCTAATTTTATTTATCGGTTTTGTGTGCAATGGAATATATTGGCGAAAGTTTTGTAGAGATTCAAAACGTTGCCTACTTTTTATAAGCAAATTGTAGGCTATAAGTTTTTCTTGAATTTTGGGTTGTTATCAATTAGAAACTGTGTGCTCAATAAAATGTGTTGGTTTGGCCAGAGTTTAACAGTAAAATTTTAACAATATTTGTTGTTTATACATTACTACTGTTGCAATGTTTTAGGGAACTAATTTTTCAATTTCGACTTAAATTTGGAAACATTCAAAACGAATAAAAAGCCTTTTTTTCGAAATTGTATTATTAGTCTTCTACGTGAAACAATAATAACTAGTCAAATATATTTTAGCTTATTTCAATAATAGAAATAATGTAATAATTTTTAGAGTAATGTCAGTGCCTAAACTGTTTTATAGGATGTATATAATAGCGAACTTGTTTGTAAATAATGTACAAAATATTAATTGTAAATTAAAGAAAATGTTTCTAACAAAAAATTATTTTTTAATTTTATTACGATTGTTTCGGTTCAGACAGGGGGAATAGATTGGAAGGGCGAAAAAATATCGAAACACAAAATATCGAAACTACAAAATATCGTAACTACAAAATATCGAAACAACAAAATATCGAAAAAACAAAATAATGAAAATCTAATAGAAAATTTCCGAACCTTAACCTAACCTGACCCTGACCTAATCTAACTCAGCCTATTCTGACGTAACCACACGAAAATAGAGTTTCAAAAACCTAACCTAACGAAACCTAATCAAATCTAACCTAACCGAATCAAACTGAACCAACAATTAAAAAAAAACTTTCCTGACTTCTTTCACGGGATAATAGAGGGTGTGAACAGTGGCGGTTTCTCCATAAGTGCACTCCCAAATTTTACTTTAAAAAATATTAAAATTTGATCATTCTTTAATTTAATTAATAATTACCCCAGAAGGAATTCACTAAAGACTGGAATATTAACTAAAATTAATACTCGGTACATATGTGTTTGTATTCGTGTTCAACCAGCCTGCGATGAATGCATTCTAATTAGGAAATATAGAAAGAGAGGAAGAAATGTCCCAATAGAATTTTACAGTACATAGAATCTGAGCTCTCCTTCGGCCGTGTTCTTCTACATAAATTAGCCTCGATGCCGCCCGCACCCCGGTGATGACCACCGCGCCGCGGTTACCGTTGCAGATGTACAGCGTGTCCCATTTTCGATGGGATTAAATGGGAAACTCGGTTATTATTAAAGAGATTGATTTTCTGATTGCACCTTACCGTGCTCTTTTTTGGAGCCCTTCAAAATGGCGTAATCAGATTTTTGCTATACCCCGTAGTTTCGCTAATACAGGGAGTTATTGAAAAAATTGTATTTTTAATAATCCCTTGTATCTCGCTTATTTTGCGAGATATTTTTATTCTGTAAAAACCTGGCAACTTTCTTAGAGCAAAATAATGACGTTGTCAATTTTTTAAAATATTGTTTAGTTTTTGAGATATGGTATTTATCATAAAAAAATTAAATACGGACCTGGATTTTTTTTATTACTACTTTGATTGGTTCCATGCTATTATTACCTTAAAATGATAAAACTTTAATATTTTTTTGATTTAAAGTTAAAAAAAAACTATTTAATATTTGAAAAAAAAATTATAGTCCGAACCTGGAAATTTCCAACGTAATTATAAATTAAAAATTGCAAGACACACTAGTTGAACGATTTTTAGTTTATCTGTTTTGAAATGATAATTAAAAGATTTATAAAGTAAAAACCTTAAAAAGTTACAAAAATAATATCCTACTAATTATTTGATGGTAGCACAGCAGGTCGTGAAATTTACAAAACAAAAGCGTAGAATTGACATTGTCATTTTACTTGTCATTTTTGTGATTGGCTTACAATTATTTTAAACTGGCTAGAAATCGACCATATCCAGATTTTGAAAAATGTGATATGTTTGACTGCTTCATTCAAGCAACAAAATCCCAATATTTAAATGGCAGAAATATTTTTATGCAAAATGCGTTAAGAAAAATTACTCAAAAATGCCAACAATGTCTTACACATAATGGTAATCAGAAAAATTAGTTATTTTTTATAATTTGTTTTTTTTGTATTTTTCGTAGACTTTGTTTCATATAAATCTGTAAATTAACGTAAAATCATTTTAATATGCTAAGTATCAAAACAGTTAAACTAAAAATTGTTTTACTAGCAATTTTTAATTTATATTTATGTTGGAAATATCCAGGTTCGGATTATTATTTTTTTAAATATTAAATATTTTTTTTACCTTAAAACAAAAAATTTTAAAATTTTTATTATTTTATGATAATACTAGCATGAAACCAATCAAAATAGTAATAAAAAAAATCCAGGTCCGTATTTAATTTTTTTATGATAAATACCATATCTCAAAAACTAAACAATATTTTAAAAATTTGACAACGTTATTATTTTCTTCTAAAAAAGTTGCCATGAAAAGGTTTTTACAGAAAAAAAATATCTCGCAAAATAAGCGAGATACAAGGGATTATTAAAAATACAACTTTTTCAAAAACTCCCTGTATTAGCGAAACTACGGGGTATAGCAAAAATCTGATTACGCCATTTTTAAGGGCTCAAAAAAAGAGCACGGTAAGGTGCAATCAGAAAATCAATATCTTTAATAATAACCGAGTTTCCCATTTAATCCCATCGAAAATGGGACACGCTGTACAAGAGCTCTCGCGCACCTGTAATTAGTGCGCTTGGACAACTTGAAATTGTCGTCGGGCGCGGGGTGGGCGATTTGTTTTGATTTCGACGATTCCCCTTATTGAAAACAATTTGCAAACAGATTTTTCAGAAACTGTTTCAGTGCTAGTGCCGATCGATGTCTATTTTCAATTGTTTTCGTCGTAGTCAAAGTAACACATCTTCAGGGGACATTACTTAAAACTAAATTAGCACATCATGAAAACTGGTTAAAAACCTACACTAGCTAATAAAACGGTTAAGCGATGAATTAGTTTTCACGATGTTGTGCTAATTCAGTTTTAAATAATGTCCCCTGAAGATGTACGTTACTTTACGAAACATCGAGACGAATTGTTTAAAACAAATAAAAAAAATACATTAGAAAGCTTAAGTTGTGCTACGTATTTGTACGTAAAACTGCACGTTAACTTCCAATTCAGTGCGTTTTGTTAAAAATTTTGTGCCCATGAAATATCTACCGATAGCATTTTTTTCTTGAAAACAGTATAAAACGACCTAAACATCATTAAAAACAGAAACACGCATTTTTAAGCATCGAGGTAAAACGTAGTAGACCCACTTTGTCGGCAGAGCACCCCAGTTGATTGATAAATGCATACCAGTAAAGCAATAATTTGGTTTTTGTAATGATACACTCTAGTTTTTTTTCCATCTTTAGTGGGCACATATTTGCAAAAAATCCTTTGCACTGGATGCGGAAACCACCGTTTGATGAGCCAATCAACCAATCGTAATTCTTTAGGAACGTTAAAGCGCCCGCAGACTGCCGCAAGTTAACTTAGATATGTATGCTGCTTAGGTTACCTCGAAGTGCGCTTGCGTATCTGTCAAAGCTCACACTTACGTACAAATACGTATGGCAACTTAAGCTTCCTATATATGGTAAAACACTGCATTTTAAATCGTGTTCACTGACGGAGATGCACGCCAGCACGCAAACTATGGGAATAAATGTAAGTATTTTTATTGACAACACGCGGGCCAACACCGTCCGACGTGTTTGCAAGCTTTTCAGACCGTGGAGCAACCCGTGCTACGTACCAGTCATGCGCAATACCATTGTTTACATCTCTTGTCACTTTTGTCATAAAAGGGCTTATCATTTCAGACACAATGTAGCAAGAATTAACGATTTATATTATTCGACAGTAAGTTTTTAATTTTTAATAAAAAATATTGCAAAAACATCCAAAAATATATATTTTGTTAATAAATATAGTGTTTGCATATTGACGTCAACGATTATACACTAGACAGGAGTGCTCAGTTTGCCGAATCTGTCTGCAATCGATGTTCAAGGTCAAACTCGCGGTTACGTCACCACTTGTGCTGGGCAGAAAGCGCGCCCATCGTTTATATTAGATTTTATGTGCTTTTAGAGCTATTTTCTTTAAGCAAATTAGATTTTATGCAAAATTGAGGCATTGTACATTTAAAAATATTGTCTTTACAGGGATGATAAATGATTTTATATTTGAAATATCTGTTAAATAAATTAAATTTAAATACTTTAAGTGAAAAAAACAGCTACACATAATGTCGTAGTACCTATACAGGCTGTCCCATAACTTAGGGGCCATAGGCCAACAGTTGATAGAGGAGGTCATGTCTGATAAAAAAGTTCCTATAATGCATGGGTCAAAACTCTTTCTTTGTAGAGATACAGAGCATCAAATATGGCAATTTTTTTAACTTTTTTGATAATAACTTTTTCAAAAAACGCAGTAAAAGCATGAAATTGGGTAAAGTCGTGTATCAGAACAAGAGCAATAAATTGAAATAAAACATATTGAAAAACATTATTCGGTCAATTTTTTTTAGAAAAAACTATTTTTTTGGTATAAACTTTTATAAATGCCATATTAACCGCAATGTTTTTTTTTATATTTTTTGTTAATAAAAACAAGCCTTTAGCGACACATAATAATAAATAAAATATTGTTAATATTTTTTAAAAGAATAAGTAAGCAAAAATTAATTTAAAAAAATAAATTATTTTTTATGCATTTTTGGAGGAAATTTTGACAGCCTGTATCTTGTAATTTTATTAAAAAAAAGAGTATCACATTTTTGAATCACAATTAGCTGGGTATTCAGCTGTCTGTGATAATTTTCATTTTTTTGCAAAACCCTTTTTCCCCCACTCCTCTAACATTAAAAATCCTATATCTTAAAAACATGTGCGTTGACCCCATGTTATATAAACTTTTTTTTGCAAATCACCTCCTCTATCACCTGCTGCACTATGACTCACAAGTTATGGGACACCCTGTATAATTTGTCCAATTGTTTTAAAAGTATGTAAAGAAATTATTTTGCGATAATAATTAAAAACGGAAATGTAGGTAGACGAAAGATTTATTGATTTATTTAAAAAAGGAAAAGCACAAATATTGTTCTTAACAAATAGACAAAAAACAAATAGAAAAAAATGCACATAATGTATAGTTTAATTATTACAACCGCTTTTTAAAGCTTGTTAAGAGATTATTATTTAGATAATTAAAAAACGGGAATATAGAACATAAAAAAACGTATTTATTATTACATTTTTACAAAAAAAAAACAGAAAAGTACAGATACATACAGTAAATTAAAAATATTAATATAAATAATAATATTTAATTTAGAAAAATATTCCTTTTCAATTCACAATCTTTTGTAATTTTCTTGATAGATATTATTAAACAAGAAGCCCATTTGCTGAGAAAATCGTTGCCATTTTTTTTTCCCTGTAAACAAACGTTCTTCTCTGTCCTGAATCAAATTTTTACACACTTTTAACAAACCAAACGTGAAAATGTTTATTTATATGTCTTTTCTTAGTAGCACTGCACTGAAACAATCCAAAAAACACAAACTATTCAGCGAAATATCAACAAAACTCTCTTGAAAATACGAATAACATCATATACAACGAACGTAAACAAAGGATTAGCACAAGTGGCGACGTCACGCCGCTCTCCTCACCCCGCACAATTTGTTAACACAGGTTAAATGAAACTAAGCAGTCATTTATGTCTATAGTCCTTGTATTGACGTGACGTTACGACTACCGTGCTGGAGTGCGACTTGGCCACCGGACACGATTAGAAACGCAGCTTTACTCTGGATAAAGGCATTTTTAAGGCTCCAAACAAAAAACAAAATTTTAGCGAGACAAAAATACTATATTAATTTTATTTCTCCATCAAATATAATAGGTCAATAAATATAGCGGGAGATGTGTTTGCCTTTGCAATAATACAGAGAGGCTTTCTGCCAGACCTTTACAAAAAAATATATCGCATGTTTGCTTCGAAAGTGAAACAACACTAAGATTTTTGCGTTAGTACCATCACTCAGTTCCTAAGTTTTTATGTTGACTTTTAATACAGTACGCTTTTTGGTTTATTGGGGTTTTGGTTAGAGCAAGAATCAAACCAAGATTTAGTATGCTGTAACTTTCGACATCTTAATTACACTTTAAATATGACAAAATTAAATCGTAAGTCTATAAGTCAACCTTATAACTATAGCTGTACAATTTAATTTTGTCTCATTTAAGGTGTGGTCAGGACCTTAATCTAGACAAAAACTAGAATTTTGTTAGATTTCAGTACCAACAAAAACCCCATGTGAAGTGTACAGGGTCCTTTGAGTATGCCAATTTGAATAAATTTTTAAAAAACTTAGTCAGATCGATAGAATGAAAGTGAATCCTATTAATTCAGTTTCCTTGGTGAATTTAAGAAGTAGTTCATTAAAACTTCTTATATTTAAGTTTTTGTCTTTCCCACAACAAATCATGTCATATTGCATATTAGTTGTATCACTTTTGAAACTCGTGCACTAACCTCAATGGCCTTTAAAAACTGACCAAAAATACTAAATACTCTTTAACCGGTTCGACAATTTAATTTGACGCTGCAACTTGGCCGTTTTTTCGTTGGCCGCAATCTAAAGTTGGTACACCGTGGAAAAACTGACCTGAACTGACTAAAGTGAGCAGTCATCACATGACCAGCAAAGGCAAACTATCACTTAGTCTGATATATAGAAACTTACCCCCTTATGCACCGTATAAAAACTAGGATTACATTTTTTTCGTTTTTAGTCGACTAAACAGAGACACAACGGATTAATCCGTAGTTTTACTTACGATGCACTAAGGGTTACCACCTGAAAAATATAAACCTGGAAAAAAATTAAGCAAGTGCTACTTACCAAATCTACCTTTAATTTTGTTGAAAAAGAAGTTTATTTCGTGGTGATGGGATATGAATAGGTAAATTGATGTTTGTTGGTAAAAAATCGGATAAACGGGATAAGGTATATTTTGGAAAAAAGTTATTGCAGTTCTTCAAAAGTCAATATCCAGCGATTTAAGGCGAGATCCATATACAAGTATTTAAAAGTACACTAATATACAGGGTATCCCAGAACTAATGATACATAGTTAAACTGTAGATTCCCTGGGTCAAACTATGACGATTTAGCCACACTTACCTTAGTCCAAAAGTTCTTACTAACCGAGATACAGGGTGTTAAACTTTATTTTTTCAATTCGATTTTCTTTAATAACTTTTTTACTAATTAATATTTTTCCAAAAAAGAACTAGCGTGTAAGTTTTTTTGAAATTGGCAAAACGATTTCGTTGAAAATTTTGATGTATAGTGTACAGGATATTCCCTGGACCACTAGCATTGCATTAAAATCATTGACTTTGTTTTGTGCCTCGGTGTATACCAGTTTTTATGTAAAATAATGGTTTTCCCATCTTTTTTATTTAAAAAAGTTATACTGTTTTAAAGTCGCTCAGAGCAACGGTTTTTGAAATTTTTGCATTTAAAGTTTTTATTGCATGGGAGTGATATGCCTAATTTATGTATGATACTTTCTTCAATTCATTCTACTAATTAATATTTTTGCAAAAACTAACCAGCATGTAGGTTTTTCTGAAATTTGCAAGACGATTCCGTTGAAAAATTTGATGTACAATGTACAGGGTGTTCTTTGGACCACTACCATTGCATTAAAATCATCAGTGTATTTTTTTGTGCCTCGGTGTATACTTAAGCAGATTTTTAAACAGAATATTATTTTAATTATTAATAACAAAAAAAAATAAAAACTAATTATAAAAATTATACATATTTTATTGTAACAACAAATTTTTAGATAGAAAAGCAGAAAAAAATCTACATTAAATGTTCAAAATGGCCACCGTTAACCTGAATAAATTTTTTAATTCGCTTATTATACGAACGTCTGATTTTAAAATAAAGATTTGCATTTGTGAATGCCTCTTCAGCATTTTGAATTTTTTGAAATAGTTTTTCTCGCCATGCTTAAGAAATTTTATATTTTTTTAAATAAATAATAAAATATTAATTTTATTGATAATTAAAATTTTCTTTCAAAACAATAAAAAAATACTTGCATTAATTTTTAAAAAAACTAATACGAAGAGGTTTTTGTTCCGCATTAAAAACAAAGCCCTACACATTTGCAATAACGAACTTATGATAATTCAAGAACCGCCCTGTATATTTTTTAACTTAATATTTCTTAAGAAAACATCCAATCTTAGAATGCTATAAAAAGAGTATTGATTATAGCTAATATGTATGAAGTAGGTAAGAATTTAATCAAAAACCTTTTACGCGTACAATAAAAACTTCTAATCTAAATATCTTGAAAACCATTCCTCTAAGCGACATATAAACGCTATAACTTTTTTACTTAAATAAAGTTAAAAAATTAATGTTTTTAATAGAATCTTGTATAAACCGAGGAAGACCTATTTTAATGTAATGGTACCGACCCAGAGAACACCCTGTATAATATTTATTTTTTTACCAAAATTAAGTTGTCAATGCCCAAAAACCACCAAACCGAATTTTTTGTGCAAAATTATTAATTAGTAGAAAGAGTTGAAAAGTATCATATATAAATTAGGCATATCACTCACATGCAATAAAAACTTTAAATGCAAAAATCTCAAAAACCGTTGCTCTGAGCGACTTTAAAACAGTATAACTTTTTTACATAAAAAGGATGGAAAAACCATTATTTTACATAAAAACTGGTATACACCACGGCACAACAAAAATACACTGATTTTTATGCAATGGTAGTGGTCTAAGGAACACCCTATACATTGTAGATCAAATTTTTCAACGGAGTCGTCTTGCCAATTTTAAAAAAACTTACACGCTGGTTAGTTTTTGCAAAAATATTAATTATTAAAAAAGTTATTAAAGAAAATCGAATTGAAAAAATAAAGTTTAACACCCTGTATCTCGGTTAGTAAGAACTTTTGGACTAAGGTAAGTGTAGCTAAATCGTCATAGTTTGACCCAGGGAATCTACAGTTTAACTATGTACCATTAGTTCTGGGACACCCTGTATAATGGTCATATGAATAAGGTAGTTAGCCAAAGCACCGACTGAGGGTGTTCACAGACTTCAGTGTCTAATTTAACGACCCGAAGCGTTCAGCAGCTCTTCCTCTTTTTTTCTTTGCTTTTCAACGCAACCGATTCAACGTGGAAAAGATGCCGAGACGTCTAATCAAACGTTCGAGCCTGTAAACACCCTAGGTCGGTGCTTCTGCTAACTAAGTTTCGTGGCTAACAGGGTAAAAATGAGTTTTTGTTTCTCTCATATTTTTCCGTGGGTAGCTTGAAAGCTTAACCTCACGGGGGTCCAAGATCTAATGGACACCTAATAAGTGTTAACAGTTAACTGTTTCGTCCTTATGGGACTCCTCAACCATCTAATTAACTTCGCAAGAGTGTCACATTGACCAAGCAGTGTTCTGAGGAGTCCCATAAGGACGAAACAGTTAACTGTCAACACTTATTAGGTGTCCATTAGATCTTGGAACGCCGCGAGGTGAAGCTTTCAAGCTACCCACGGAAAAATATGAGAGAAACAAAAACTCCTTTATACCCGATAAGCCACGAAACTTATTTGATTTTTTATATTCACGGGTACGAAATTTCACGTTTCTTATTCATGTTTTGGTTATTGAGAATCACGTGTCATTAGAATGCGGAATAAATATGTTAAACGCATACAATCAAACATCTAGTAGGTATGAGAATCCTGGAAACACACAAGCACTCAAAATTTGGGACGATCTCAGGCCAAACTCCTCATTGATAAAAATAATACTTTTATATATGCGGCTTTCCATGTCAACCCGGCCATCACAAAGGACATCAAGAACAGCGGAATAAATATGCTAAACGCATACAATCAAACATCTAGTAGGTATGAGAATCCTGGAAACACACAAACACTCAAAATTTGGGAAGATCTAAGGCCAAACTCCTCATTGAGAAAAATAATACTTTTATATATGGGGCTTTCCATGTCAGGTAATCTTATAGGACATATTTTTAAGTTTATTTTTTTTTTTGATTTATTACTAAAGTTTCTGTGTGTTTCACGTCATCAGTAGAGAACAGCAAACCCAGGTAAGCCAATTTTAACCAAAACCAACTCCTACATATGAAATACTCGCGTCAGTGCAATGCGAGTAAACTCCAAGGTGTAGCGCCATCTAGCGAACTGGCTCGAGCACTCGAAAGTTTAAGCACACTGGCATCGTCTTGTCTGAGACGCAGAAGCGCCATCTATGACAAGTTTCGTCCATTGTTGTGGTATTAAAACCACGTAGCAACTAAAAGGCCGTATTGCCCGAAGCATATTTTTAAGTTTATTATTATTTTTTTTTGATTTATTACTAAAGCTTGACAAGGTCCTGTCTTATTTTTTAACATATCAAGATAATAAAAATATATATTTATCCAGAGAAAAAAGGACAATTTAACTATATAAAAAAATTATTAATTTTGGATTTTTTTGCGGAGTCCACTCTTTTGCCTTTGCACGGTTGAGATGTTTGATGCCTCAATGTCTTTGCCGCTAATCTCATAACTTATATGGGGCTTTCCATGTCAGCCCGACCACCTTTTGCACTTGAAAATTTTGATTTGAATAAAAATTTATTTATTGGTTCCTCTATAGATACCGATGCGGTTCCACAGGCTGTTTTATCTTCTTAATTGGCCAAAGCATATTTATGGTTTATGATTTTTCCTAAAAAAATACGAACTTTGCAAAGAAAAATTTTACTACTGTGTAGAAATAAGAACAAGAGGCTTTAAGAAAAAATATTGAAAGTGACAAATAATCGCATCAGTGACCTTAGTACAAGACAATAAATAAATTTAAAAAACTGCCATTTTGAAAATGTGACCCCTTCGATTCTTTATATTTTGCTGAAAAAAGCCTGGCCGAGAAGTATAAATGCCAAAACGAATAATTCTTGTGGCGCGGAGGCCTTGGCCGTACTTATATGTATATGGGCAAGCGAGCCGTCCTATTGAGGCATCCAAGGTGTGAATCAATATACATTTTATTTAAAAAAGTTGTTTTCGTTTAAGAAAAAAATCTTGTTTTAAAATTAATATTGATTCACACTCCGGGCGCCTCACTAAGACTGCTTGCTTGCCCATATACATAAAAGTACGGCCAAGACCTCCGCGCACTTATACAAGAATTTTTCTTTTAGGCATTTATACTTCTCCGCCCACTTTAAAATTTTTATAGGCAAGAGACAAAATATTGGAGCATCTTTTTTCAAAAAAATATAAAAAATCGAAGGGGTCACATTTTCAAAATGGCGATTTTTTTAATTTATTGCCTTGTACTAAGGTCACTGATGCGATTATTTATCATTTTGAATTATTTTTCTTAAAGCCTCTTGTTCTTATTTTTAAACAGTGTTAAAAAAAAATTTCAAAGTTAGTATTTTTTCAGGAAAAATCATAAACTATAGATATGTTTTGGCCAATTAAGAAGATAAAACACCCTGTAGATTTAAGGAATTGCAAAATTTTATTTTGTGTAATCGGTATCTATAGAGGAACCAAAAAATAAATTTTTATTAAAATCAAATTTTTTAAGTGCAAAAGGTGGTCGGGCTTACATGGAAAGCCCCATATAAGATATGAGATTAGCGGCAAAGACATTGAGGCATCAAACATCTCAACCGTGCAAAAAAATCCAAAATTAATAAATTTTTTAATTAGTTAAATTGTCCTTTTTTCTCTGGATAAATATATATTTTTATTATCTTGATATGTTAAAAAATAAGACAGGACCTTGTCAAGCTTTAGTAATAAATCAAAAAAAAAATAATAATAATAAATAAACTTAAAAATATGCTTCGGGCAGTACGGCCTTTTACTTGCTACGTGATTACGTGGTTTTAATACCACATCAATGGACGAAACTTGTCATAGATGGCGCTTCTGCGTCTCAGACAAGACGATGCCAGTGTGCTTAAACTTTCGAGTGCTCGAGCCAGTTCGCTACACCTTGGAGTTTACTCGCATTGCACTGACGCGAGTATTTCATATGTAGGAGTTGGTTTTGGTTAAAATTGGCTTACCGGTGTTTGCTGTTCTCTACTGATGACGTGAAACACACAGAAACGTACGTCTAGAGATGCAACCTTGTGTAAGTAGGAAAACAACCAAAATCAACTCTTCCTTCTCTTCCTGACACTCGCAAGTTAGGCACACATACCTTTGTGTGAAGTATAAAATTCGTTTTGATTTTTAAAAATATGTTCTATAAGATTACTACCTATCTCAAAACAAACATCTCAGCAGTATGAGAGTCCTGTAAACAAACAGGCGCATTCAGAAGTTTAGAAGATTTCAGGTCAAACTCCGTATTGAGAAAGATAATGTTTTTAGAGCACAATCCTTTCCTACACTTAAAAAAAAATCTATGAGATTGGTGACAGGACACTAACGCATCAGAGACCTAATTCTTTTGGCAATTGGTGAAAACTCGGAATGTCAATAGTGAATGAAGGAAGAAAATAAGAAAGTTCCAGCTTAGCGGGTTTTTAGGGGTAAAACAGTGGATCCTAGGACCAGTAAGTATTAACTTCTTCATTTAATTAGGTATAGACAACAATGAGAAAATTTGGTGAATTAATTAAGATTGTTTAAGATGGTTTTTTAGCATTTAACGTGCCAAATATCATCATAGAATCAAGTTTGATTTTTGCTGGGTTGGCGCCTAAATTATTCCTGTTCTTCAATCATAACTGTCACTTATCATTTATGAAAATAATCTAAATTTCGATGGAACGATGACTTTAACATAAGCACTGCAATAACTTTTTTGAATGTCAGGATATTGGGGATAACGGAAAAATAAATAAAATGTTTCTGGTCTTCACCATTTTGCTATGTTCTTGTGATTTTCTGTTTTGAAAGAGAAGCCATCAAAATCTTAGAATTTCGTTCTTCAAAAGTACACCGAAGGCAAAAGAGAGAAGTGTTCTTTTTCTGGTTTTCTTTTTTCACGGCCGTTTTAACTATTCAGATTTCTTAATAAACTTCAATTTCATCCAAATTTTCTTCGTAGACCTTTTTAAACACACAAAAAAACAAATATTAGACTGGATATAAACCGCTAAATTTATTAAGATCCTAAAACTAGAATAATCGCTACAAAATATTTATATGATGAACCAGAAAATAATATAAAACATAAATCGAGGTATGATACAGAAAATTAAAGCTGTAACAACCTGTTTGTCAAAAGTATATACCAGAAAATGACCATATAAAACATTTTGTGGCAAACTAAAATGTTCATTCCAAAAACCACAAACACAAAAAAGACTTACTGAGGAGATTTTGGAAATTTTCAGCACTTTAAAAATTCACAAATAACAACTTTAAAAAAAATCGATACGCTGCATGTAATTGTCGCAAACCTTTGTTCTTTAAAATTATGACCAAACACCGCTTAAGAATTTAAAATTTTGAATTTCTATAAGGTCAACACACCTATATTATAAAATTGTTTAATTGTAAATTAGATTATTACATAATCAGTTAATATTTAAGGTTTAATAATATCTATTTAATGTAGTTGGTTGTTCTTGTTGTGTAACGCTCTTTTCTATTTCAGCGCTTATTCTTTTTCTGTTATAATTTATTTTTATTTTCTTATCTCCGCTACATACCATTAAAGAGTTTTTTGTATTCTGCACTGTTCGATGAATTTATCCCGTGCTGATTGCAGCAATCGGAGAGGGAGATGTGATCACGTGTACACCGATAATGGGACAAATTTCGTTGGAGCAAGAGCTGAACTTAATCGGTTGGCCAAATCTGCAGCATCACAAAATGCTATAAAATTCTCTCACCATTTCGGAGGCCTTTGGGAATTCAATATTAAAACGGTAAAAGGTCATTTGGTGCGAGTGGTTGGAGAAAAAACTTACACACTTTCTTCACTCAAATAGAAGCGATAATAAATTAGCGACTCTTATGTCCGTTAAGTCAACATTCCAAAGACCTTAACGCGCTTACGCTCTTCCAAAATCTCCTCATTAAGTCAACCATAGTTTTTGAAATGAGTAAACAATCACACAATTTGTCCAAAATGATAAAAGTCAAGCTAGGAAGTAAATTTTCAAAATTGCCTCATAATGGGTATTGGTTACCAAATGACTAAATTAAACACATTATTACAAACAAAACCTATGATTATTTTACTATGGTAAATGTCTTTAGTTCAAGTTTAATTTATAAACATTTTTCAAAACTTACTATCCCAGCTAACAATACGTGACAGAAAATGATTTAGGTAATTAAAAAAAAACATTCGATCTGAATTATTCCATTTTATAAATTAAAAATGTAAGAAGCACTGTGTACATTCAGAATAATGACGGAAACACATAGTAAAATTTTTGAGGTTTTTATGACGGTCCCCTTTTAAAAAGAGGTGGAAGTCTAAATTTTCTATCAAATTATAATAATCTACACAGGGCATCAAAGTCAAGTAGATTAAAAAAAAAATAAACTGCATATGTCTAGAATAAGGGTACATCAACAATGAAAAAGAGCCATTGTGTCCATTTAACACCGACCGACCGCCATTCCAACACGTTAATAACGACCTGAAATTCACAATTAAGGAAAAAAATGCAAATTAATAATCAGGACCTTATAAGGGAACAAAAAAATTAATAACAAAGGTTAGTTTTAGCTTACTAGGTATAAACTATACAGCGGACAGAGTTTAGTGGCATAAGGGCAAGGAATAAATAAATAAAAATATTTTTTTCAGCGAGCGTGCGGAAATTGTCACTTTTCCGCATGCATTTTTTTAGATTTGAAAGTGGCACGTTAATGTACTTTTCCTAGGAGCGTGCGGAAAATGCGATTTTCCGCACGCATTTGCGTGCGGAAACCACCATTTTTTCGCACGGCGTGCTGTAAAAATTTTTGCCGCACGCGGTTTTTTACATTTTCTTTAAACCGGCAATTTATCAGAGACAATTTCGGACACAATCAAAGCGGTTTTTTTTCTCCACCGCAGAAGAACATTTTAAAAATTTGATTTTCCATGTTTAAAGATATATTTTTCATTTTAGTGACCTTAAAAGTCAAAAAATGTCGTTGACTGAGAAAAGATATTGTCAGGTTTTGACTTTTTAAAGACAGTTAACTTGCTGTTCTCATTGTGATAGACGGTTGCTATGACAACAAAGTATAAACGACGCCGTTTTTCAAAAGAACAGAAATTCTTATCGCAGCTAGCTTGGAGCTTGTACCGCATAAATCCAGGGAGAGGTATGAAAAAGATTTTAATTATTTTGAGAAATGGTGCTCTCGCAAACACGTTCAAAACATGGTAAAAAGTATTTCTCGCATACTTTTTGGAGCTGTCGAAAACCTGCACATTATCCACACTGTGGTCAAAGTTTTCAATGATAAAACTCAAGATAAAATTGCTGAAAAATGATGAAATTGGTCAATTTAAAAAGCTTGTTGCTTTCCTAAAATCAAAAAGAGTTGGATCAGTTCCGAAAAAATCATTTTTTTTTTCTAAAGCGCTTGATAATGTATACTTAATGATTTTTGGCGTCGCAGGGGCATGTCGCCGTGAAGAATTGACCTATTTATCTATCAATAACATAGCAGAAAGAGAAAACATGTTGATAATCAACATTCCGCAGATGAAAACGTATGTACCCAGAAAGTTTGTTGTTTTGAACGAGCAAACGAATTATCTACTATTTTATAAAAAATACAAGAAACTACGGCCTTTATCTATAGTTCACGACAGATTCTTTTTAAACTATAAGAACGGAAAATGTAGCACTCAATGCGTCGGCATCACCACCTTCGGCAATCCTTTCAACATTGCCGGCTTTCTTGGTTTGAAAAATCCTGAACGCTACACTGGGCATAGCTTTCGTCGAACATTGGCAACAATATTGGCTAACGTAGGCACCAGTTTGACGAATCTAACACGTCACGGAGGTTGGAAAAGTTTCACGGTAGCGGAAAGCTACATAGAAGATTCCATCCAAAATAAGAGAGAACTGGCAGGAAAAATTCTACAACCGTCGACATCAAGAGAACAGCGACAGCAACAGATCGAACAAGACAGTCTTGCTACTAGTACAACCGTTCAACAACAAGAAAATCAACTTGCCAGTACCAGCGCTACTACCGTTGCCAGTCATCAACCAGCCCTACTACCGTTGCCAGTCATCAACCAGCCCTTGTTTCAAACTCAATGGTGAATCAGGAAGATTTGAAGTCGACGATGACGATGAGTAACATGAGCAGTGGTACTTTCAATGTTACTGTGATAAATAATTACCATAAATAAATATACTCTGCCAATATATGGGCCCCTAAGCTCACACTAGGTACTATAGTTATAGTGTACGTGTGAGCTAATATAACTAAAAACTGAAATTCATTTTATTCAACTCCACACTAAATTACTTTTTGTTAGATACCACACAAACCATGTTTTGACTTAAACTCAAATTTTTGAAATCCACCCCCACCCTTAAAAAAAACAAAAACTAAAATATATTTTGTTAAACTCCGTACTTAATTACCTTTCGTTTGATATCACACACGCCATATTTTCACTTAAACTCTAATTTTTGAAATATACCCCCACCCTTTTTTTAAAATAAATTAAAATGTATTTTGTTTAACTCCAAACTCAATTACCTTTTGTTTGATATCACACACGCCATATTTTCACATAAACTCTAATTTTTGAAATCTATCCCCACCCTTTTATTTGGTTTGTGTTCGGTGGATTTTGTTCAGTTTTAAATGGGACCATCTCGACCCAAGACCCAGCCTAGGTACCAAATTTCATTGAAATCGGCCAAGCGGTTTTTGAGTTATGCGCGTTGGTCGTTACAGACAGACATACAGACAGACAGACAGACGGATAGACAGACAGACGGCGCAACAAAAAAGTTTCAAAATCATCTGAAATGCAAAGATATATAAAAAATTTTGAAATCTGAACAACTTTTTTTTTCTCGAAAAAATTAGGATTACCATAGCTCACACTACTATAGTATAGTATATGTGTGAGCTAAAATAGGTAGTCTTATTTTTTGTTTATTGAAGTTTCGTTCTAAACAAAATATAAAGTTTCAATTGTTTGGACTTTTTTTCCATTTTGAACATGATAAGTTTTAATTTAAAAAATCGAGAAAAAATTTTAATTTTTTACATTTTCCGCACGCTCGTAGGAAAAATGTTGTACCTAACGCGTGCGGAAAGCATTTTCCGCACTTACGGGTTGCTCGAACTCAGCTGGCGCGTCGTTCGTGCAAACGCCGGTGCGTGCGGAAAAGTATCCCTTTCCGCACTCCTCGCAAACCCTAAGAATCGATACTTTAATATTAATTTTTAGCTCACACATATACTATACTATAGTAGTGTGAGCTATGGTGATCCTAATTTTTTCGAGAAAAAAAAAGTTGCTCCGATTTCAAAAATTTTTATATATCTTTGCGTTTCAGATGATTTTGAAACTTTTTGTTGCGCCGTCTGTCTGTCTGTATGTCTGTAACGACCAACGCGCATAACTCAAAAACCGCTTGGCCGATTTTAATGAAATTTGGTACCTAGGCTGGGTCTTGGGTCGAGATGGTCCCATTTAAAAATGAACAAAATCCACCGAACAGAAACCAAATAAAAGGGTGGGGGTAGATTTCAAAAATTAGAATTTATGTGAAAATATGGCGTGTGTGATATCAAACGAAAGGTAATTGAGTCTGCAGTTAAACAAAATACATTTTAATTTATTTAAAAAAAAAGGGTGGGGGTATATTTTAAAAATTAGAGTTTAAGTGAAAATATGGCGTGTGTGATATCAAACGAAAGGTAATTGAGTTCGGAGTTTAACAAAATACATTTTAGTTTTTTGTTTTATTTAAGGGTGGGGGTAGATTTCAAAAATTTGAGTTTAAGTCAAAACATGGCTTGTGTGGTATCAAACAAAAGGTAATTTAGTCTGGAGTTAAATAAAATATATTTCAGTTTTTAGTTATATTAGCTCACACGTACACTATAACTATAGTACCTAGTGTGAGCTTAGGGGCCCATATATTGGCAGAGTTTTTTCAATGTTCTTAACAATCTAACTTTTAAATAGTCGTCAAGAGCCGCCCAAATCAAGGCAAGGGTCAATCTGGTAATCATACAAAACCTATAAATTTAATACACGTTTCTTTAAATTGTTTTTTTTTTATGTTTTCCGCACGCTCGAAGAAAAAATAGCGGTCTGTCTCTTGCGGAAAGTTTCTTTTCCGCACTTGATTGCTGGCCGAACTCCGCTATGCGTCGGTCGTCCAACTGCAATTGCGTACGGAAAAGTGACACTTTCCGCACTAAGGAAATATCAGCGGGGATTTACATACACCAGGGATCCCTCTTGCTAGGCTGACGCTCTACCAACTGAGATACTTATTAAGCCTAGCAAGAGGGTGGTTCAAATCCATGCTGAGTTAATTCTACAAAAAAGCCATTTACATTAAAAATAAATTTTGAGAAAAAAAGTTATGGGCCCCAATCCAAAATGCAGACTTTTCAAAAATGGGTTGATACATCAAAATGCGGTTTAAAAATCTTGACTTGAAATTAAAGGATCGCAAAGGGGGGTTGGTTTTTTTTATCTCCCCTGGAAGTACCCTTCACAGTGTGCCTGAATGAAGTATAGGTTACATAAAAATGGTTCCAAAAACTAATTGCACATTTTGAATATGGATTCTTTCCTGAGTTCAGAAACATATTCATATAAATCCTAGCTGATCTCGAAATTTTATAAATTTTTTGCCATTTTTCTAGTTAGCCTAGGCGCTGGCTCCTGTCACGTGACCTAATATGTACGCTCAGTTTGACTGCGGGGCATGTTAAGCACCCATAGAAATGGAAAAATAGTTTGGTCCCGTGGTCGAACTCATGGTCGTTTGGCCGCCAAATTGATAGATTTGTTTTGTTTAAACGTATCTCCCTACTCAGTCGTCCAATTTTAATTTTTTAAAGCTTTTTAGACTCCTTTTTTAAAGACAAATAAACTTTGTTATTACACATTTTTTGATAAATCAAGTAGTTCTTGAGATATACCAAGTTATTAGTATTTCCGCTCGCAAAAGAATTAAAATAATACCCATGCTCATTTTATTGTAGCTTCAATATTATTGACATTTGTTTTTTTTTGTTACATAGAAGGCTTAAACTTTTCACAGAAGAGCATTGGCGTAGCTAGCCTTGCTTTTCAGGGGGGGGCGTGGCCCCGGTCTATCTTGAACAAAAAGCAAACATAGGTTTTAAAGAGTCATGCAAAGTGTGCAATGAATAAAACAAAATACGCGCATTAAATGTTCTAATATTTTAATATAACAAATTTAATAATACATTTACCAACGTATTTATATGTATACACAGGAAGTATGTTATTCAGCAATTCTACAAAGAAAGTTTTCTACGTCGCTGACTGAAAGCGTCTACCACACTGTCTAAGTCGACCTCAACATCTTTTTCTATGAATAACAATGACAGACCTGAGTGTCTCTCTTGAGTCATAGTTGTTCTAAGCCAATTAAAAACTCTCCTCATGGCAGAGAAAGACCTTTCGCAAGTTGCACTTGAAATTTGAAGAATACTCGCAACTTTAAAAAGTTGGTAGAGGTTTGGATAGGTGTTTTCTGCTATATGTTGTTTGATACAATCATGACCAACAGTTTGATTTAACCAAAAAATACAATTCTTTAAAACGGTCATTTCTGCTCTTAGAGCAGAAGTATTAATATTAAAAATTTCCCGGTATTGCTCGACGAATTTATTCCATTTAACGACGTGGGAAAACTTAATATGAAAATGGTTATGAAATTGTCACCAAAATCGGAAAATTTCCATAAGACACTAAACGCTAACCTCAAAAAAACTAAAAAGATTATTATATTTATTTAAAAAAAACAGTTTAAAAAGGTCTTTTATAACCTTACGACATCTACAACCCGATTTCGGAAACAGAGGGGCAAAGGTCGCTGTCTTTATTAAATGCGAAATTTAACTTACACTTCTATAATATTTTACAAGATGTCGACAATATCTATGAAATATTCAATATGCATAATTATGTTTAAATTTAAAAAATATTTTCGGGAAATTGCATGTGCAGAAAAGTTACCGATAATTTAAAGAGAAAAAGCCTCCGCAAGACAAGGGCTTTTTCCTGAAATGTAAACATTATCTGAATGATTTTAAATTTTAATGCACCTATTTTATTTGAATATTTCCCGAATAATAATAGAAAAGTATGTATTTTCAGCGTCATGTTCTTTTACTAGTAGTCGGTAGGGGAGGCCTAAAATATCTTAAGGGGGGCCTGAGGGACTTCAGGGGGGGGGCAGGCCCCCCTAGCTACGGCAATGCAGAAGAGGATATTGAGGATGTTTTTAAAGTTCGATGGATGGTACCCCTAAAGACTGCCTTAAAGAGAGGTGGTTTCTATAACCGTTCACAAGATTATAGAAAAAGTGAATTTGCAGCGAAACGATGCATCCTAGCGAAAAACGTTAAGAATAATTTTTTATAGTACTTTTAATTCCGCTTCTTCTGTTCATTGTTATATCTTTTACAATTTTTAAGAAAAAAATCGAGTTTGGAGCGAAAACATGAAATTTTTACAAATTGTATATTTTAGCTGGCTTGTCAAGCTAACTATCAAAGCTAAGATCCTAAGTGATACATCAAAAGAAGCGGAATTAAAAGTACTACAAAAAATTAATTTTATGGTTTTTCGCTAAAATGCATCGTTTCGCTTCAAATTCATAATCTTGTGAACAGTTTTAGAAACCACCCTATTTAAGGCAGTCTGCAGGGGTACCATCCATCGAACTTTAAAAACATAAAGTTAATATTAACAAACGTGAAATTTCGTACCCGTGAATTAAAAAATCAAACAAGTTTCATGGCTAATCGGGCAAAAAGGAGTTTTTTGTTTCCCTTATATTTTTCCGTGGGTAGCTTGAAAGCTTAACCTCACGGGGGTCCAAGATCTAATGGACACCCAATAAGTGTTGACGAACCGTTTCGTCCTTATGGGACTCCTCAGAACACTGTTGGTCAAGTGACAAATCTTGCGAAGTTAATCAGACGGTTTTGTCTCTAATTAAATGTAATTAGTGAGCGAACTATAGCAAGAGGCGCCATCTACCGAGATACGAGAGAAACAAAAAACCAAAAGCAGGGAAAAACACTGCTATACAATATCGATCAATGATTAGATCGAATGCAAATAAAAGAAAACAAGTATAGTCCGTGACCTACGACAGCTCTTTGTCTTTTCAGGCCGGATCAACGCATTTTGCATTTTTACCCGTCATCAAGACAGTGAGCGTCAATCAACGGAATTTTTAAGCCAAATAATACTAACAAACGTGAAATTTCGTACCCGTGAATTTAAAAATCAAACAAGTTTCATGGCTAATCGGGCAAAAAGGAGTTTTTTGTTTCCTTTATATTTTTCCGTGGGTAGCTTGAAAGCTTAACCTCAGATGGCGCCTCTTGCTATAGTTCGCTCACTAATTACATTTAATTAGAGACAAAACCGTCTGATTAACTTCGCAAGATTTGTCACTTGACCAACAGTGTTCTGAGGAGTCCCATAAGGACGAAACGGTTCATCATTCATGTCCATTAGATCTTGGACCCCCGTGAGGTTAAGCTTTCAAGCTACCCACGGAAAAATATAAGGGAAACAAAAAACTCTTTTTTGCCCGATTAGCCATGAAACTTGTTTGATTTATAAAGTTAATATCCTCTTCTCTGAAAGGTTTAAAGCCTTCTATGTAACAAAAAAAAAAAACAAATGTTTTATACAAAAGGAAAATAATAGGTTCAACGACTATAAATTGTGGTACACCATAAGTTATTGCTTTTTCTGAACTAAAAGTTTTTGATTTTTTTTTGCGGCATTTTATTAAGATTCCTCCGACCCCTGTCTGGTGCAATATTTTTAACAAAATATTATGATTGACCGTGTCAAAAGCCTTTAATAAGTCTAAAAACACAGCTAGTGGGGTTTCTATTTTCTAGTGAGTATACAATATCCGATGTTAGTGTAAATATGGTATGTCAGGTTGATTTGCTCTTTTGAAAACCAAATTGCCTACTGTATAAAATTTTATTGTTTTCAAGATGACCTGAGACTTCGCGAATTCGGCACTGCTCGCTCGGTCTGGTTGGAGTAAAATGTTCAGATTTAAAGATCACCCTTAAAGATCAAAAAGATTCGGACTTAAATTCGATTATAATCTTTCATAAACTAAAAACCCTGAAACAGTGTAGAATATAAGTGAAAAAAAAATTACTTACCTCTTGAGTAGCTGCGAGATCTCGACCTGTAATCGCGTCGGCGACTACCACGATAATATGGAGATGGAGATCTTCGGTATCTAGAGCTTCTGTAGTCACTAAAATTATCAAACATACCAGCTTTGTAAAATTTGTCAACTATCGCTACCCTAATAAATATTAATAAAATACGAGGTCTGGCTATTAAATATCGAGACTGTGCGCCTAGATGGCGCCCTAGACAGGTGGGGTAAAAAACGAATACTGCGTTGGGTATCTAGATATCTTGTCTATGCACGTCCCAAAGCACGTTTCCGTCACTATTATAGTATTTGTGCAGTAGCGGTTTGAAACGAACGTGTTTTTTTTTTCTCGTGCAGAAAACCATGAGCAACGTATCAATCTCAAATTTCTCGTTAAATTGAAAAAAAACTCCGACTGAATGCTATAAATTACTGCAAGAGTTCTATGGGGATAATTCTCTATCTCGTGCGAGTGTTTTTGAGTGGTGTAAGCGCTTTAGTAAGGGCGGAGAGACCACTGGTGATGACCAGCGCCCAGGTCGCCCTGTGACTGTTTCGACTCCGGAAACAGTGACCAAAATCAACCAAATTGCGCGTGCAGATCGTTGAAAGAGCATCCGGATGATTGCCGAGGCTGTAAACGCCGATAAAGAGACGGTTAGAAAAATTTTACAGAAGGAATTACACATGATAAAAGTCTGCGAAGGTGGTGCCAAAAAATCTGACTCCTGACCAAAAGCTCTTGCGTCAACGACTCTGCTCAGCTTTCCTTGAAAGGTTAGAAGAAGATCCCGGACGCGTATTTACGTTTCCGCGCTCATTTCCCGTCGGCGCGGTTTTGAAATATACACGAAAATGTTACAATATATTTGGGTTCAAATACGTGTTGATTTTAAGAGTTTTGATCTCGAAATGAGCACGGATCTGTAAGAGAACATCGCTAATTAAACTATTACAAAAGCGTATTCAACTGTCAGGTTAAAACGCTAACATAACGAAAGCTAATCAATCAAATCTAACCGAACCGAACCAAAGCAAACTGAACCAATAATTTTTTTCAAAAAAAAACTTTCCTGACTACCTACCCGGGATCCTAGAGGATGTGAATCCGAACCGAATTGAACCAAACCGAACCGAACCAAAGCAAACTGAACCAACAATTAAAAAAAAACTTTCCTGACTTCTTTCCCGGGATCCTAGAGGGTGTGAATGAATAGTGTTGTAGTTTAGTTTGGTTAGGTTAGGTTTGGTTCGGTTTAGTTAGGATCGGTTCGGTTCGGATTCACATCCTCTAGGATCCTGGGTAGGAACTCAGGAAAGTTTTTTTTGAAAAAAATTATTGGTTCAGTTTGCTTTGGTTCGGTTCGGATAGATTTGATTGATTAGCTTTCGTTAGGTTAGGTTTTTGAAACTTTCTATTTTCATGTGGTTAGAAATCAAGTGAAAATCATTTAAATCATTAAAATTTATTAAAAACAGAACAACATCTGTCGTCGTAGTTGCCGGTGTAAGACAATGAACACTGAACTTTGCAGGTATAAATGGAAGAGTGTTCTTCAAACTTCAAAGAATTTCAAAATCTTGAGTAAGATTAGTACAAATACTTTTAAACTGCTCCATAATTTTCATATTAACAAACATATAACCTCAAAATCAAACTAATAAACAACGTGAATCCAATTTAAGTTTCAAATGTGCACTAATAAGTAAACCCCTGCGCTGCGTAATTCAATACAAATCCGTGCCTTGTTCGAGCCTCGGCGCCTTAAAATCAACACGCATTTGTAACCAAATATGTTGCAACATTTCCGTGTCTATTTCAAAACAGCGCTGCCGTGAAATCAGCACGGAAACGTAAATACGCATCCCGGACTGATGAAAAACGTTATTAGTTGCGACGAAACGTGGATTTTTCAATACGATGTTGAAACAAAGCGACAATCGATGCATTGGAAGACGCCTGAATCGCACAGAATCAAAAAAGCAAGGATGTCCAAGTCAAAATTCAAGGCAATGCTGCTCGTTTTTTCGACATTAACGGTATCGTGATGACTGAATGGGTTCCAGAGGGTCAGACTGTCAACCAGACTTACTATTTGTCAGTTTGGGCAACATTGCGAGAACGAGTTCGTAAAAAACGGCCCGAGTTGTGGAAGAACAACTCGTGGATTTTGCACCAGGACAACGCACCTGCCCATAACGCACTATCTGTGAAGCAGTATTTGGCCAGTAAGTGCACTCCAGTGCTCGAGCACCCGCCGTACTCATCGGATTTGGCGCACCGTGCGACTTTTTTTTGTTTTCAAAGATAGAATCTGCTTTGAAAGGGACCCGATTTGAGTCGATGGAAGCGGTAAAGCAAAAAACAACAGAGCTCATAAATGCCCTCACCAAAGAAGACTTCCAGCACTGCTTCGATCAATGGAAAAAACGTATGGAACGGTGTGTGGCAAGGGCAGGGGAGTATATTGAAGGGGAGCATTCGAATGTAGAATAATTTATATAAAACCCTTTTTCGTAACCAGTCTCGTTATTTAATAGCCAGACCATTGACTGATTTGACGTCACAGCTATGGTGCACCGAATTTGCGGCAAACATTTTCTATGCACTTTGAAACAAGCCCATGCAAACATGCATGTGCCGCTTCGAAGTTATTGTTTTCAAACTATTATTTGCATCACGTAATTGTCGATGAAGACTTTTTGAGGCTATAAATTTGTCAAATTCAACTCAAATTGATTAGCTGGCACAAAAAATACCTGTTTTAATTTTAGTTCTATTATTGTTGGAAGAGATTATAATTTGGGAACGAGATCGTAGTTGTTCTCAACTATAATGGAACGCGGACATAGAAATCGGGGTAGCCAGTGTCGAAGCATATAATTTTGTTTTTAGTGTTGCTAAGGTTTGTGTTCTTTAACATTGAACGTTACTGACTCATTTGGAAACCCAATCAGGTTTGAATAAGCCTTGTGACGTCAAATCACTTCAATTGGAATTATAGAATAGTTGTTAAAAAATAGATTAAACTTGCAAAGATCTCTTATGAAGAGTTAAAAGGCTTCAAAGAAAGCTGAATTGGCTGACATTTTTTCTCTTGGTTTGAACTTTTTATAAGTAGGCTTATTTCGGAGGACAACGCGAGTCTTCTGATCAATAATTCAACAAAAGTTTTTCTAACATGAAAAGAAGTTTAATTTAAAGAATAATATTCCAAACAAAACAAAAGAATTAATTTTGGTTTACACTTTTATATTAATTAATGCTTATTAACTATTAAAAAAATACTTACTCTCTATAACCTCTGTCGTACCTATCGCTTTTGCTAAAAAAGAAAAAGAAAAATAAGTTAGCAAAACAAAGCTGGCAATATCAAAAGCGGCTGAATAGCATTTTTAATTAACGGGATTTTTGTTACAAATTTTATGTCATTTGATATAACAATGCGCAAGTTAAATGAAAATTTATGGAAAAAACAATAGAAAGCGTCAATTTTGTTAGCCAGGAGAACACTTTTTGACTATCTCTGTAGCATGCCCCTTCAAGTGTTTTAAAAGTATCTTGAATGTCTTTAGAGCCGTGTAAAATTTTTGAAAATCAATCGATTTGTTTTGGAGATATTAGAGAATTATTGAAATAAAGTCAGGCTATAATAGTGCCAGGCACAATTTTGACACCTTCACATTGTAAAAAGCAGCTGTTAACACACGGCCTTTGTTTACTATATGAACCGGAATAAATAGTGCCTTCTTTTATTAAATGAAAATAAACGACGAAAGTTTTAAATTCGACTTTGGTATGTCAATTTTGAAGGATCAACTGTCAGTTTTCAATGTGAATGTGTCAAAATAGTGCCTGGCACAATTATAGCCTGGCTGTATTTCAATAATTCTCTATTTATCTTCTTTAAAAAAAAACACTCTACATAATAACAAGATGAGAGAGCTCTGCCGTCCCTAAGAACGCATGTAGAAATTTTAAGTTTTGAGTAAAAAAAATAAACACGCATCACTTTTATTTTAAAATTATAAGAAACTATAAAAAAATATAAAACTTTAAACCTGTTTTTCTCAAAACGTACAATTTCTACATGCGGCTTTCATTTTGTGGACGGCAGTGCTGTTCTCGTAATGTAAATTACACTTCTTCAACGCTAGACAGCTCCCTTAAACTAACAAGGCTGATCCTACTTCAAATTGCAACATGTCGAAGGCTGACAATTATTTTTGCCGGATTGCCGGATCTGTCAGCCTCCGACACTGTTGCAAATCAAAGTGGGATCAGGCTTGTTCATTTAAGGGGGCTGTGGAAAAGCCAGGTTTTTTTTAAAACGTACAATTTCTACATGCGGCTTTCATTTTGTGGACGGCAGTGCTGTTCTCGTAATGTAATTTACACTTATTTAACGCTAGACAGCTCCCTCAAACTAACAAGGCTGATCCTACTTCAAATTGCAACATGTCGAAGGCTGACAATTATTTTTGCCGGATTGCCGGATCTGTCAGCCTCCGACACTGTTGCAAATTAAAGTGGGATCGATCAGGCTTGTTCATTTAAGGGGGCTGTGGAAAAGCCAGATACATGTCTCTGGGAAAAGCCTATCAATTTGCTGCTGCTTTGGCTTTCGCATCCGCTTTTCTCATAAAAATCGAGCTAGGTTTTTAGTTGTAGAGGAAGTGAATGTTTTAAAAGCTCTTATTAAATCAGACACACGGATAAATTGACTTTCCTATAAAATTTAAGAAAAGCAAAAAACACTAGCAAGGAAAAAGTTGTCAGTTGTCACATCTAGCCTTTAAATTGTGCCTAGAGCTTTCACAGCACAATTCCTAATCATGATGTTTTTATTTACCAAAGAAGAGAATCGTTATTTCTACAACGGCAAGAAATGACGATTTTCAATTTTGGAGACCTTTGATAAGAAAATAACATCTAATTTCTATTATTTTTAAATTGAAAAAGCCGAAATTAGGAATAACCGATAATGCGAATTTTATATAGGCGATAAATTTTAATGTAGACATTTCCCAATGTGTCAACAGTGCATTCCATCTTTGTTTGAAACTCGTAGACAATGATTGTGTAGAAATAAAATTTCGGACTTCCATTGTCTTTATTTATTTTAAAACACGACGTTTCGGTTAGTAAGTATCTCTAACCGTTATCAAGTGTAAACTAAACAATCTAGTCTCTAGGCTACTACTTATACTACTTGGTGTGCAGTCAGGTGTGACGGTCCGCCCCCTTTTTAATCCTAAGACGCCTGTTTTCCTTAAGGAGTGGTTTCCATATGTTTGGTATATAACTATGGCTACGATACATGGATGACACATTTATTATATGGCCGGAAAAGGATGACGAATTACAAAATTTTCTACACCATTTAAACGGTATTCGACCAACAATCAAGTGCACCATGGAAATTGAAAAAGATTCGGCCTTACCTTTTTTGGATGTTCTTGTCAAACGATTAGACAGAAACATTCAAACCACTGTATATAGGAAACCTACACACACGGGACAGTACCTAAATTTTAAGTCTAATCATTCTGTTACAACAAAACAAGGAGTAATAAGAAGTTTGTATTTAAGAGCCGTACATATTTGTAGTAATAATGAAGAATTAACCACAGAAATTAACAACATTAAAAAGGACTTACAACAGAATGGGTATTCCGAGAAATTAATAAACTCAACGATATTTAAAATTAAAAACAAACTAAATGTACCAAATTCTCAAAATAATAATCCGTTAGGTGTTATTAACGTTCCATATGTTCAAGGGATTTCAGAAAACATAAGACGAATAGCTAAACACTATAATATAAAAACAGTATTTTCTTCGGGAAATACGATAAGCAGTTTTGTAACTAAAACAAAACCAGACAATCCCTCAAATAATAAGGAATGTATTTACCAAATCCCGTGTGAGTGTGGTAAATCATATGTAGGTGAAAGGAAACGCCCTCTTCAGGTTAGAGTAAATGAACATCTAAAAAGTACCCAATTAGGGGATATTGAAAAATCCGGTTTAGCAGAGAGATGCATGGTCAAATGATCACAGGATTCAGTGGTCAGAAGCTAAAGTTTTACATAAGGAGTCGCATTGGCGAAAACGAAAGTTTATTGAAGCTGCGTATATAATGCAGAATAAAGAAGTTTTCAGTCAACCAAGCACGGACATACCAAACATATGGAAACCACTCCTTAAGGAAAACAGGCGTCTTAGGATTAAAAAGGGGGCGGGCCGTCACACCTGACTGCACACCAAGTAGTATAAGTAGTAGCCTAGAGACTAGATTGTTTAGTTTACACTTGATAACGGTTAGAGATACTTACTAACCGAAACGTCGTGTTTTAAAATAAATAAAGACAATGGAAGTCCGAAATTTTATTTCTAGTGCATTCCATATTCCACTGCCTGGCGTAGATGTTTTTTTTTTATAAATTACGTTTTGCTTAGAGTGACAGGGTGTCCCATATAATAGTAGTTACATGGGAATTTCGGAAATTGTAAGAGATACAATTAAGCCTAAATGAGAAGAAAGTTTCACCATTCCAAGCCCAATTAAATGCTGTATTATAATTAAAAATATCTACAGGAGTTTTTGAAATATCGAGCAAAACCTAAAGGTTATGTTTATGAAAAAATTTAAATATCTCCGCCATCTTGTCAACAAATTTTGTTAAATTCGGTAGTTTTATGTTAGAAATTACAGCCAACCAAATGACATTAACGAATTTTTTCTATGCTTTCTAGTTTTTTTATAAACATAGATAACCTTGTTATTTCTTATGGTCGCCATATGGATTTATACCTCATTAAATCGAGAATAACAAGCCTGCCAAGCTAAGATACAGGGTTTTCAAAATTTGAAAAAAATCACCTCTCTAGAATTTTCTGTAAAATTTGATACACACTTTCTATTCATCAAGACGCAATTTCTGATGTACAAAATGTTTTTTTCCAGTGGCGTTCCTGCGAGAATTGCTTTCGGTATTTTAAATAAATCTGAGGGCACGGCAGTGCTTCGCCAAGTTCGCGCGCCGTAACCATTTTTTCTTGAAACATTTCAGCCGATATTTGACCTACCTAAAACTCTACTTCGGAATGAGCTACGAATCTCAAACTTTGCAAAGTCGTAGACCTCCAAGGAGTTAACAACTCCTCCAAGTTTATGGAATTCCATAAAGTAGTAAAGTAGTTACGAAATTTCAAACAACGTCGAAATTGCCACTCACTTATGTATAGATCATCAATATTCTACTGTACTTCCAGACATGCTACAAAGCTGAAATTTGGCAGACTGATAGAAATTATGACCAAACCCTAGGGAAAAATCAAAAAACCCCAAAAGTTTAATTTACTCCCCTCCCCTATACATTTAAAGTTATGTAAAAGTAGCATCGCCCACTTCTAGAAATGCTAGAGAGTTGAGCTTTGGCAGACTGATAGGAACTATGGTAAAACTATAGGAAAAAATCAAAAAAAACCAAAATTTTAATTTACTCCCCTCCCCTATACATTTAAAGTTATGTAAAAGTAGCATTGCCCACTTCCAGTAATGCTAGAGAGTTGAGCTTTGGCAGACTGATAGGAACTATGATAAAACTATAGGAAAAAATTAAAACACCCCAAAATTCTAATTTACTTCCCTCCCCTATATATGTAAAGTTAAGTAAAATTAACATTGCCTACTTCCAGACATGCTAGAGAGCTGAGCTTGGGAAGACCAATAGTAACTATAAAAAGGTTATAGAAAAAAATTAAAAACACCAACATTTTAATTTACTCTCCTCCCCTATAAATGTAAAGTTATGTAAAAGTAACATTACCCACTTCCAGAAACGCTAGAGAGCTGAGCATTAGAAGACTGATAGGAACTATGATAAAACTATAGGACAAAATTTCTTTCTCTCCTCTATACATGTAAAATTATGTAAAAGTAACATTGTGCACAGGAACTACGATAAAACCATGGAAAAAAATTAAAAAACCTCAAAAATTTAAGTAAGGCATTGCAAAAGTTTTGAATAATACTCCGCATATTTTACTACTTTAAAAATTAAGTATTATCCAATTCCTTTAAAAAAGAAGTGAAATCATAACAAAAACATTTGATGTAAAAAAAAGCCAAGTACGCGAAAATGGCATGCCGCAAAAAGAATTGAGATAAAAGTAAAGCCAAGTTCTCCAATACAAATTTCAAAATGAAAGGTTCTTACTAGTTTGGAAATATTTTTCTAAACTTGGCTATTACGGCTGTAAATGACTCTTAGGCACAGTGCTAAATTGAACATAAAGAAGTTTGGCTGTAATAGCAAAGTTTAAAAAACATTTCCAAACTAGTAAGAACCTTTCATTTTGAAATTTGTATTGGAGAACTTGGCTTTACTTTTATCTCAATTCTTTTTACAGAATGCCATTTTCGCGTACTTGGCTTTTTTTTACATGAAATGTTTTTGTTATCATTGTTTTTTCTCGTAAGGGGTCTAGCGAGGTACTAATGAATTTAAATTGTTTTTAATACCAAAACTAAATCAAATAGAAAAAAATAGGAAAAAAATAATTTTTATTAATAAAAAACAGTAGCATTTTTCTTTAAAAATAACCAGGGCAATTCTTGCATGAACGCCACTGATTAAAATAAAATAAAAAAGTTGTGTGTGCTTAAGACCACACGGCAGAAGTGTAAACTTCAACAAGGCGAAATTAATAATACGAAATAAAAGATTTTTTACGTTGTATATTGACAAAGTAATATACAAATTAATAACATTTACATAATTATAATTAGGTATAAATTACTGTGGTAAATTTTGCTCTGAGTGGCCTTCATCTGTATCATCATATTGCGCTGCTGACTGTTCCTCTCACAGTTAGTCGACTCGAGCCGACTTCACCCGAATGAGCGCTACATAGCCGAGCGTGACGGCTCGTTCAATTCAGTACCCACAAAAAGTGCTAAACGCGCCTAAAGAAGCTTACACTTCAAAAAACATGTTAGATGCCTCTTGATGAAAAAAAGTTTTTACCAAATTACACAAAAATATCTAATGTAGTCACAGATGTTAATAAAAACGTGATATTTGAACACCTTGTATCTTAAAAGTTAGTCGTTTAGGACAAGTTTATATAAAGGTTTTTTTTTGTCAAAATAGACCCAAGAATTACCGTAATAATCGTTTAAGAATTAAGGCTGTTTAAAAATGTTATTGTGTCTTGTTGGATTTGAAAAACTAATCAGATCGTCCTCTAGTACCAAATTTTCATCAAAATCAAACCTAACCTTACACTGGTGGCTCAAAAAAACAACCTACATAATGCTCAATACACACACATCCATTAACGCGGTATATCGTGTCATTTCTAAAAACTAGTAAAAATTCATGTGCGTGAGTGGCCGTGTGTGAGTATTGTAGCAAACTATGACTAAACGCGCCGGAATTTCATACGTACTTTCCTCTGTGTATGGCGTTACAATAAATGTCACAGTTATTAAATAATCAATATTTATTCTCTAATTTCTGTACTATCTTTAATATTGTTTTATATTGTCTTAAACTATATTTTACTAAACTGAATTTTTATTTATTTACTACTTTTTATCTTGAATATCAACTATATTGACAATTTCAAATGTATATAAAGTTAGTAGAACAACTTTGGAAATTGAAAAATCATATGCTCATAATTTGCCGTTAATTATCGGTAATTAGTTGTGAAAACAAAAAATTTGCCGTGCCCGTTTTTTTTTTAAATATGGTGTTTTGCTAACTTCATATAAAGTTAGCAGAACACCAATAAAAATAATGCATTTATCTAAAAAAAAAATTGTGCACAATTTGCCGTTAATTATCTGTAAATTATTTGTAAAAACAAAAAATTTGCCGCGCCCCCTTTTTTTTAAAGGTGTTTTGCTAACTTCATATTTTTTTGAAAAAAACGGACACGGCTAATTTTTTGTTTTTACAACTAATTTACGGATAATTAACGGCAAATTGTGAACTAAATTTTTTTTAGATAAATCCTTTGTTTCTATAGGTGTTCTGCAAACTTTATATAAAGTTAGCAAAACACAATATATTTTTTTTAAAAACGGGCACGGCAAATTTTTTGTTTTCACAACCTATTTACGAATAATTAACGACAAATTGTGCAGTAATTTTTTTTTAGAAAAATATATTATTTAAATAGGTGTTCTGCTAACTTTATATAAAGTTAGCAAAACACCAATTTAAAAAAAAAAAGGGAGACGGCAAATTTTTTGTTTTTAAAACTAATTTACGGATAATTAACAGCAAATTCTGCACTAAAATTTTTTAGATAAATCCATTATTTCTATAGGTGTTCTGCTAACTTTGTATAAAGTTAGCAAAACACCATATTTTTTTTTTAAAAATGGGCATGGCAAATTTTTTGTTTTCACAACTAATTTACGGATAATTAACGGCAAATTGTGAACTAATTTTTTTTTAGATAAATCCATTGTTTCTATAGGTGTTCTAGCAAAACACCATATTTAAAAAAAAAACGAGCACGACAAATTGCAAACTTTATATAAAATTAGCAAAACACAATATATTTTTTTTAAAAACGGGCACGTCAAATTTTTTGTTGTCACAACCTTTTTACGGATAATTAACGACAAATTGTGCAGTAAATTTTTTTTAGAAAAATACATTATTTAAATAGGTGTTCTGCTAACTTTATATAAAATTAGCAAAACACCAATTTTTTTAAAAAAAGGGAGACGGCAAATTTTTTGTTTTTACAACTAATTTACGGATAATTAACAGCAAATTCTGCACTAAAATTTTTTAGATAAATCCATTATTTCTATAGGTGTTCTGCTAACTTTATATAAAGTTAGCAAAACACCATATTTTTTTTTGTTTAAATGGGCACGGCAAATTTTTTGTTTTCACAACTAATTTACGGATAATTAACGGCAAATTGTGAACTAATTTTTTTTTAGATAAATCCATTGTTTCTATAGGTGTTCTAGCAAAACACCATATTTAAAAAAAAAAACGAGCACGACAAATTGCAAACTTTATATAAAATTAGCAAAACACAATATATTTTTTTTAAAAGCGGGCACGTCAAATTTTTTGTTGTCACAACCTATTTACGGATAATTAACGACAAATTGTGCAGTAAATTTTTTTTAGAAAAATACATTATTTAAATAGGTGTTCTGCTAACTTTATATAAAGTTAGCAAAACACCAATTTTTTAAAAAAAAGGGAGACGGCAAATTTTTTGTTTTTACAACTAATTTACGGATAATTAACGACAAATTCTGAACTAAATTTTTTTAGATAAATTCATTGTTTCTATAGGTGTTCTGCTTACTTTATATAAAGTTAGCAAAACACCATATTTTTTTTTTAAACGGGCACAACAAATTTTTTGTTTTCACAACTAATTTACGGATAATTAACGACAAATTGTGAACTAATTTTTTTTTAGATAAATCCATTGTTTCTATAGGTGTTTTGCAAACTTTATATAAAGTTAGCAAAACACCATATTTTTTTGAAAAAAACGGGCACGGCAAATTTTTTGTTTTTACAACCTATTTACGAATAATTAACGATAAATTGTGCAGTAAATTTTTTTTAGAAAAATATATTATTTAAATAGGTGTTCTGCTAACTTTATATAAAGTTAGCAAAACACCAATTTAAAAAAAAAGGGAGACGGCAAATTTTTTGTTTTTACAACTAATTTACGGATAATTAACGGCAAATTGTGAACTAAATTTTTTTTAGATAAATCCTTTGTTTCTATAGGTGTTCTGCAAACTTTATATAAAGTTAGCAAAACACAATATATTTTTTTAAAAACGGGCACGGCAAATTTTTTGTTTTTACAACCTATTTATGAATAATTAACGACAAATTGTGCAGTAAATTTTTTTTAGAAAAATATATTATTTAAATAGGTGTTCTGCTAACTTTATATAAAGTTAGCAAAACACCAATTTAAAAAAAAGGGGAGACGGCAAATTTTTTGTTTTTACAACTAATTTACGGATAATTAACGGCAAATTGTGAACTAAATTTTTTTTAGATAAATCCTTTGTTTCTATAGGTGTTTTGCAAACTTTATATAAAGTTAGCAAAACACCATATTTTTTTGAAAAAAACGGGCACGGCAAATTTTTTGTTTTTACAACCTATTTACGAATAATTAACGACAAATTGTGCAGTAAATTTTTTTTAGAAAAATATATTATTTAAATAGGTGTTCTGCTAACTTTATATAAAGTTAGCAAAACACCATATTTAAAAAAAAACGAGCACGACAAATTTTTTGTTTTCACAACTAATTTACGGATAATTAACGGCAAATTGTGAACTAAATTTTTTTTAGATAAATCCTTTGTTTCTATAGGTGTTCTGCAAACTTTATATAAAGTTAGCAAAACACAATATATTTTTTTTAAAAACGGGGACGGCAAATTTTTTGTTTTTACAACCTATTTATGAATAATTAACGACAAATTGTGCAGTAAATTTTTTTTAGAAAAATATATTATTTAAATAGGTGTTCTGCTAACTTTATATAAAGTTAGCAAAACACCAATTTAAAAAAAAGGGGAGACGGCAAATTTTTTGTTTTTACAACTAATTTACGGATAATTAACAGCAAATTCTGCATTAAAATTTTTTAGATAAATCCATTATTTCTATAGGTGTTCTGCTAACTTTATATAAAGTTAGCAAAACACCATATTTTTTTTTTAAAACGGGCACAGCAAATTTTTTGTTTTTACAACTAATTTACGGATAATTAACGGCAAATTGTGAACTAAATTTTTTTTAGATAAATCCTTTGTTTCTATAGGTGTTCTGCAAACTTTATATAAAGTTAGCAAAACACAATATATTTTTTTTAAAAACGGGCACGGCAAATTTTTTGTTTTCACAACCTATTTACGGCTAATTAACGACAAATTGTGCAGTAAGTTTTTTTAGAAAAATATATTATTTAAATAGGTGTTCTGCTAACTTTATATAAAGTTAGCAAAACACCAATTTAAAAAAAAAGGGAGACGGCAAATTTTTTGTTTTTAAAACTAATTTACGGATAATTAACAGCAAATTCTGCACTAAAATTTTTTAGATAAATCCATTATTTCTATAGGTGTTCTGCTAACTTTGTATAAAGTTAGCAAAACACCATATTTTTTTTTTAAAAACGGGCACGGCAAATTTTTTGTTTTTACAACTAATTTACGGATAATTAACGGCAAATTGTGAACTAAATTTTTTTTAGATAAATCCATTGTTTCTATAGGTGTTTTGCAAACTTTATATAAAGTTAGCAAAACACCATATTTTTTTGAAAAAAACGGACACGGCAAATTTTTTGTTTTCACAACTAATTTACGGATAATTAACGGCAAATTGTGAACTAAATTTTTTTTACATAAATTCATTGTTTCTATAGGTGTTTTGCTAACTCTATATAAAGTTAGCAAATTACCATATTTAAAAAAAAACGGGCACGGCAAATTTTTTGTTTTTACAACTAATTTACGGATAATTAACGGCAAATTATGAGCATATGATTTTTTTTTATTTCCAAAGTTGTTCTGCTAACTTTATATACATCCATTTCAAAACGACAGCTATCAAAACAAACATATACATAGGTCACTATAAATCACATGCTAAATCATTTAGATACTCCAATATTTTACAAGTGTATAAAATTACGCCAATACCAGAATAAACCACGTGAATGGATGTATGTGTATGGTGCTCTAATGTATTTCTGGATTTAGTATGACCTAAAACGTCTTAATCTTGAAGAAAGCAGCGATTAGATTATTGTAAGATAAATTAAATATACTTACTAGGTAGGTCTTCCCATATAAATGCCAGGAGTAGGGGTGTGCGCCCTTTCGGTAATCGAAAAATCGACGCGAATACTCTTGCCGTCGATTTTCATACCGCTGCACTGCTCTTTAGCGACTTTAGCATCTTCAGTGGCTTCAAAGTAGACGAAAGCGAAACCCCTTGACCTACCAGTCTGCAGAAAGATAATAAGGTTAGAGCAGGGCTATCAAAACGGACGGGCCACGATCCTCCACTTTGTTGACGTCACATCCGGGGCTGATTTTTTTTTGATGGTGACGTTACGACACAGCTGATTGTCTTTAAAATATTGAAGTTAGAATGACGGTTCATGAATATTTAATTTTTTTTTAAATCACGCCGTTTTTGAGATTGTTTTTACTTTATTCTTGCAGAAAATTTTTTTTTAAATGTATAGTAATCCTTAATTTTTCATAGCCGCTTCATTAGCTCACACAATAATTCAGTTTAAAGCAGAAGCAAATGTGACAATCACAGATGACAAAGTCAAATACATGTCAAATATAACAGTTGGCATGTGGTACATGGCAGGTAATTTGAATTCAAAATAAGAAATGCTAAATCTTGAAGATTTTAACCTTTTAATCATGTTGCTTCCTTACAAACCTTTGGTGGAATATCGGGATGGTGTCTGAGAATATTTCACTGAAATTTTGCGAAAATCTGTAGTGCCATTTTGAAAATATCATAAAAAAACGTCTGACCTCCCATAAGACCCAATGTAAAATTCAGCCCCGGGAGAACAGCTGATTTTTTCAGGGTCGTGGCCTCTATTTTTGTGTTGGCCTTGGTTAGAGTTCTGTAGGGTTTTTGTCAGATCATTTATTAATTTTTTAGTTGGGCTGGTATAAATCATCGAATATAGTCGTGGCACACGCTACCCTAATCATAACCATTTTGGGATTTTCAGGAGTATGTGCAAAAATTGTAAATTAATTTTTATTTATTTTGGAAACAGTTAAATTAGTTTACAAAAATTACTATAATATACTACGGGCAGCCCCACAGCGTTATCAGAGGTTAACCAGACAAAGGTGTCTATACTCTTTGCAATAAGGCTAGTCCTTTTGTTTAATCACCCCGTAATTCTGGTAACAAAACGCACGTGTATTCTTAATTCAGTTTTAAACCATAGGTTCCTAAGGTAACTGATAATGGACACTGCAAAACTAATTATCAGTTACCTTAAGGTTAACATAATCGGTCACCACCCTTCATAATAAGGGTGATGGATCGGTGTTTAAACTGTCAATTGTTTTGAAATTTCTGACTTTGAAACATTATCGCTTATTTTATATTTAAATTCTGATTCTGATTTGGAATAGTTTTTTGAGAAAAGTTTCTGTCCCAAAATGATTTTATGTAGTAAAAAATTTATGAACAATTGGGGTGCCCTGCCGCCAAAGTTTCTACATTGGAAGATTTTCAGTGCGACTGACCATAGAACTACAAACCATGAACAAACGATAAATTACTGATTATTTAATTTTTTCAAAAATGTTATTTTCTACAATGTATTTTGAGTTGGATTTGAGCTAAGCTTTGCAATTTGTTTTGGTAAAAATTATTATTTAAAAATAGGATTAGGCCCTGTTTATATTATATTTTTGTAAATTGAAGTTTTTAAATTACCTAAGCAAAATGACTTAATAAAAGTTAAATTAATATTATTTGTAGTTTCCACAAATGAACTTAAGCTCGACTCATATTAGTACATACTCATTTCTTTGCTACAATATATAAGCATTAATATTTTTTGAAATTAAAACAGTATTATATTACACTTTTTAATAAAAAAGTTGTTCATATAAAAATCTCACATTTTTTATGGTGGACACATAGATCTTTTAAAAAATATAAAGAAGTTCCTAACTGATTTAACCGCAGAGGCTTTGGGAATTTCAACAAAAACAGTATTAAGACAGACTCTTTGTGAGTGAATTAAAAAATATATTTTAGACACAATATTTAAACTAGAAATAGCTATATTGAGGGTATTACTAATTACTAAGTTTAAAATGTTGCAGTAGAACTGCTCATAGGATTAAGTTCAAATCAAAAGATGAAAATTATTATACTAAGCTTTATTTGTATGGTTTTGTAAACTTATTTTCTTAAAATAAAATAAAACCAATCGAAAAAATAGGTTATTCTCATCGTCCAAAAAACTCCATCTCGTGAATATCTTCAGTTATGACGAGAGGAATGACACCAATTTAGCTCATTTTCTCAGTCTTTTCTTGTTTTATAAATCTTTTTTAACAGTAGTTTTACAAACTTTTTGAATTAGTTTTTTAAATGCATTGTTTTGAAAGGCATCAAAGAGTCTTCATACTTTTTGTCATTACTGTGTTTCTTTAAATTCTGCTCTATAGTTATCACGGATGGGACTGAATATCGAAAAAAGCGTGGAATTTTCGAATGAACAATTTATCTTTGTCGCCAATTTTCTTGACTATTTTTCTGAGAATATCTGAATACTTCTAAATATCTACTTTACAAAATATTTTGACTACTTGACAACAAATTTTTGTTTTGAAAGTTTACTTTTATTGTCAATTTAAGCTTTGATAGACAACTGCCAACTGCAATCTGGGGCCAACAATGATTTTCGAAGCTATTTTCTGTCTTATTTAAAGCAGAAAAATAAAAAAGAGTAGCAAAGGGACTTGGGGTATTGCAAGGACTATATTTTCAGTTTAGCACGAAAATATCTAATATATGAAGGGCGAAAGATTTTTAATCATCTTCCTCTGGTAATGAAGACTGCAATCTCTGTCAAGCAATTTAGAAAAAGATTAAAGAAACTTTTACAAGGAAAACCTTATTATTGTTTAACTGAATTTTTTAGTGAGAAGTTCACGGTGTCGCTCAACCAGATTTAAGTTTGGGTAGAAACACCCCAAAAAACTTAAAACGTGGGTTTGTAGGGAAGCTTCCCTAGGACACAAAAACATAATTTTCAAAATCGCAGCTGATTTTTTTTTCGAGTTTCTTTGAATTTTCCAAAAATTTATAAATATAATTTTATGATTTTAAATTACATAATTTATTTCCATCATAAACAAATAAAAGTGGATTCAAACTATTTAAAAAAAATGTAGTGATAATTCTTAGGCACGACAACCCCTCTTCCCTCTTTCCTCTCATTCCTGTCATTCTGTAAACCAAATTTTGAGCCCCATAAGGCGAATTGTTGATAAAGTAATTTTGTGTTCTTTTTTATTTTGTTTCCTAATCTTTAAAATGACCACAAACTATACAGATAAAAAATCAGAATAATAAATCAGTCAAAACTAAATCAAAGTTTTAGATCAAACGCTACAACAATTCGGGTGACAATAATTAGTGTGTTTCATCGTACAGGGTGTCCCAAAGTGGGCACTTTTGGGGGGTTTAAGGTACTTCTAGGGAAGACAGAGAAAAAGAGAAAAACTGACCACGCATTACGAGGCTCAAATTTCAAGAGAAGACTTATAGTGAAAACCGCATTTTGAAATATCGTCTCGTCTTTGAGCTACGGGGGCTTTTTGAACAGTCTGCATTTTGGAGGGGGGTCTATAACTTCGGTATTATTGGAAATATTGATTTAGAGTAAATTGCAATTTTATAGACTTTGTCACGAGGAATTCAACCGCTAAATTAAATTTTAACTGTCACTTTTAGTTTTTGAGATATGACATAAAGTTGCATTTTTTCTTATGGAATGGCCTATATTTTAATTAATTTTCGAATTCGTGATTGAATTCTTTTCAAAATGATGTATCATATGTCATAGTTTGATTGAGCGGTTTCGGAGATAATTAAAGTTTTTTATTTTTGTCTAGTGTGCGTTGAATGACGTCATGCGCCATTGACGTGAAAGCCTTGCGGTCAAATCCTACTTCAATGCTCCTATAGTTTTGTTGTCTTATACTATGCAAATCAAGTTGGCCTTGCGTCTTGGCGTTTTGTCATTGTTTTCAATTGTTTAAAAAGTTTGACATTACGCTTTGATATGAAATTATTTTGCACAAAAGCGTTTTAATTTTATTTTGAAATATGTATCATTTTTTAAAACTTTTTATAACTAGGCTTTGAGGGCCGTCAGCTGAATTATAATTTTTCCAAACCAGCCTTACTATATTTGTGCCTGTGTAAAATAATAAAAATACTGGAGTGCTTTTACCTGCCTCAGCAGGAAATCATAGCGCACTAGAAATAAGTGAAAAAGCTGAATATCTCCTAAATCGCTCAATCAAACTATGACATATAATATATCATTTTGAAGAGAATTCAATGACAAATTCGAAAATTAATTAAAATATAGGCCATTCCATAAGAAAAAATGCAACTTTATGTCATTCCTCAAAAACTAAAAGTGACAGTTAAAATATAATTTAGCGGGTGAATTCCTCGTGACAAAGTCTATAAAACTGCAATTTACTCTAAATCAAAATTTCCACTAATAACGAAGTTATAGACCCCCTTCAAAAATGCAGACTTTTCAAAAAGCCCCCGTAGCTCAAAGACGAGACGATATTTCAAAATGCGGTTTTCACTTTAAGTCTTCTTTTGAAATTTGAGCCTCGCAATGCGTGGTCAGTTTTTCTCTGTCTCCCCTAGAAGTACCTTAAACCCCCTAAAAGTGCCCAATTTGGGACACCCTGTACATGATAAAAACAGACAATAATTAGTGTGCACCATCTTACAAACTTTAAAAACAAATAGTTTTTATTCAAAAACATCTTCTTAACTTACTTAACTCTTAATTTTACAAAAAAATCACAATATATAGAAAATATTTGTATTAAGTTGTATCTATAGTGGTTAGCAATTTCACCACCAGTTAAAAGGACTGAAACGCCGAAAAAATAAATAACTTAAACATTTTCCAGTAATACCTCTATAAAACAAGATTATATATTGAAAAAATAGAACTTAATGTTTTCCTTTAACCATTTTTTAATGAACCGAACCGAACCAAATTCATAGCTTCACCGCACAGTTTTTCTTAACCAATCCAAACTTATTTTGTTAAATTGTCAAAGAATGTCCCATACTATAATTCCAATTGAAGTGATTTGACGTCACAAGGCTTTTTAAATCTGATTGGCCTTCCAAAGTGGCCAGTGACGTTCATTGTTAAAGAACACAAACCTTAGCGACAAAAGCAAACAACGAAAAAAATTGTATGCTCCGACACTGGCTACCCCGGTTTATAAGTATCGCATTCCCATTATAGTTGAGAACACTTACAATCTTATACCTAAGTTATAATCACTCTGTCCTATATAGTACAAGAAAACGTAAATGATGTATTTTGACTGCTCCAACAACAAAAGAACCAAGATTGAAACAAGATTTTTTTCTGTCAGCTGATCAAATTACAATTGAATCTGACAAATTTATAGCCTCAAAAAATGTTCATTAACAATCCACCTGATCGAAATTATAGTTTGAAAACAATACCTACGAAGCGGCACATACATGTTTGCATGGGCTTGCGTGAAATATTTGCCGTAAATTCGGTGCACCATAGCTGTGACTTCAAATCAGGTCAATTGAAATTAGACTAGAATAGGATAAAAAACCTTACCTTGGCATCAATGACCACTTGCACTCGCTCGACGGGCCCGTACTTGCTCATGATGTGGTAGACTTCGTCTTCAGTAGTGTGCACGCTGAGGCCAAACACACCAAGACATCGGTTGGGCCTGGGGTTGTCGCGATTGCCTCCGTGGCGCCTGCCAGAGGACAAAGAACTGTAAGAACGGCCATAATAGGCAGGCGAGCGCGACCTGCTGCGCGAATAGCTCGGAGACCTGCGGCGAGATCTACTGCGAGACCTGCAACGCCCAAAAATCACACACTGAGTCCTATTTCAGTTTGTCACTGCACAGTGATCTCTATGGAATTCTTCAATGATTGGTGATTTGCGATTTACAAGAAGCAAGCATTATACTTTAAATCATGATCTAGCCGTGACTGGTCAACTGGTTAATAATTTTTTATTATAATGCTAGCGGCTCCTGGAGTCGATGCCTGTTGATGGATGGATTTACAGTCAACTCCGGATATAGTGAACTCGAAGATTGCACGGAAACTGGTTCGCTATATCCGAGGTTTACTATAAGAAGAGATATAGACTATTGTATACATAAGCAAAAATTTTTTTGGGTATTTTGAACAGGGATTGCTATAAGCGAGTGTTGATTATAAACGGGTTCGCTATATGCGAACTTCACTGTATATTATACACTCGCGGATGTCTGACCCCAAAAAAATGACTGCAGCATGTGTTTGACGTTTTGGCTACATTTCTGTTGGCAGCACTGTTTTATTTTGGGTTTGCGCTATTTGCTTTACTGAAATAAAAGCATGGCGTCATTTTTGGAGGAGTTTGACGTACGTTTGCTATGGTTTGCCGGTTTGGACACTTGAGCTTTCGAAGTTTCATCACCGCAGTCCTACCTTAGACACTTGTTTCTCCGCACCCAGCCCACCACCGAGTGTTCTGTGTAAATCAGCTGATCGTTCTCGCATTTTCTGCTTAATTTTTCGGTTGTATGTGTCCCAAATTGTACAGGGTGTCTCATTATATTTTTCCCACCCTTTTAGACCATTAATATTTGATATAGGAATATAAAAGAAGTTGTGTTGGAATTCGCGAAATTTTTACTTTTAAATTACATCTTGACTTTATTCCTGATGCTTACCATATTTGACAGGCGCTCAAATTTATAGTTTTTGTAAATTGGATGCTCCTAATATTATTTAAGTAATAGATGAGGCTTAAATAACATTTGTGTTAATTTCAGTCTACTTATTTTGAACTATGTTAGTCCCCATGTATAAACAGTGACAATGACAAATATTTTTTTTAGATAACGCTCAAAATGACAACCGGTAACGACAACAAAGTTTATATGTCGTGTCACATCATGTCATTGTCACTGTTGATACATGGGAACTAACATAATTTGAAATAAGGATACTAAAATTACGACAAGAGCGGTACTGTTATATTTGTATCATTTAAAACAATAATTGCTAATATCTCAGAAACTATGGCTCTAAACTACGGCATATGGGGTATTTTTGGAAAATATGTTCCAAGCCTAATTTAGTAATTAAATCATATAAGGAGCATCCAATTTACAAAAACTATAAATTTGAGCGCCTGTCAAATATGGTAAGGATCAGGAATAAAGTCAAGATGCAATTTAAAAGTAACAATTTCGCAAGTTGCGACGATTTAAAATAAAGGAATAATTTATGATTTAAAACCAATTGTTTTTTAATTTAAATTATGATCTGTATCAAAGTATAAAAAAATACATTTAATTTCTTTATTCAAAAATTTTAAATAAAAAAAAACACTCAACTGCTAAATCTACTTGTACCTACTAGTCGCAGGTGGATACAAAATTGATATTTATACCTATAATCAGATAACATATATGTTACATGTTCTCTGCTATAATGTATGACATGCTTTAACTTTTAGCTTTGATGCCCAAAGCGCACTTACGAAATTATACAGTTTTGTATTTACATTAATCAGGTTATTGGGTAATTTTGTACCTAACTGCGACTAGTAGTAAAGCGTGTGCAGAAAGAACTTTTGAAATCGCTATATATTTGGATGATTCTACCAAATGTGGGCTATATGGATATCATTTTTGGTCATTGCCTTTAAACAACAGTACAGCACAGTAAATAATTTTGTTTTTTTAAATTTATGTAACTAATTAAGCTAAGAAACATTTATTTTCCGAATTTTAGGAATTATTGCATAAAAATTCCAGAGGGATGAGTACCAGAGGAATGAGTTTTTTAATGGTTTTCCAATTTAAATTAAAATCTATTTAGACTACTTAACTTAAGTTTTATATAAACAAAGTTCCTATACTTATAATTTTAAAACAATCAACAAAAAAATTATACTATTGGTATTAGTCGAATATTTACTTACCAGAGGAATGAAAATTGAAGCGTTCCTTTTTGATTTCTCCGAAAAAAACTAATTTTCTGCCGAAAATAAAAAGATCTATAACTTAAACCAAACTAAAGTTGACATTATCTGTCACAACTTGTCACCCTCACAAGTAAATTAGATATCCAGGGCCGTCTCTTTCTCTAGAAATTAACCGGTGGTATTCACAAATATTGTGTTATTAAAAATGGAGCACGTTTAAAATTGTAAAATTTTCTGGAGAAGATGTAAATTCAGATTTTCAAAAATATGACTGCAAACTTAAGTTTTATCAATTTTTTGATAAATAGTAAGACTTGGTTAAATATTATTTATTAGGATATTTTTTTCAATCTGAGTTTTTAATATTTGGTTTGGAACTACACCAGAGGAATGAGGTATTTGCCTGGTAATAAAAAAAATTATAAACTTGCAATTTTTTTTATACATTAAACTCAAATGCTCCATAAAGAAAACATTTCGTTTTAAATCTTATAACTAAAACTATGCTTCATTTGCAGTATGTTTGAAAAATATGCATTCTCACTCCACAGCACCATTTTTGTAGAATCATCCATTTAAGAAAGTTATAGCTACAACTAATAAGGAGGGCGGGGAGGAAAGAGGGAACGGGAGGGGGGACTAGTAAAATGATGTTGGAAAAAAAGTCTTAAAGCGTGTGCAGAAAGAACTTTTGAAATCGCTCTATATTTGTGAAAGTTATAGCTACAACTATTACTGATGAGGAGGGCGTGGAGGAGAAAGGGAGGGGGAACTAGTAAAATGGTGTTGAAAAAAATGTTGGTAATTTGTATGCCTTAAAGCCTACATCATGTGATAAAATGGCGTCTGACGACCGCCATGTTGATTCCTGTTTAAAACAATATAGCCTATAACACCTTGGGAGTCAGTAGCAATTCAACTACCACTTTTTCGTCAAAATCGGCTCAGCCGTTTACCCTTTAGCGCGACACAAACATACATATCCCAAGCCAAAAACTTTACCCTTTCTTAGTTAGGTAAAAAAAAAATTGTGAATTGATTTTATTATGAGTCAAGATAAAATGTAACACTGGTTAAAACACCATTTGATTAACGAATACATACATATCTATGGAACTCGTTAGTAGACTAAGATTTGTTATTTAGAATAAGCCAGCAAAGAAATAATCACTAAAAAACCACTTCTGATAGTTAGATAATAAAAAAACTTACCCATCTCGAGAACGTGACCTGTCTCTGCGACTGTAGTCCCTGTCTCTTGAATCTCTGCGTCTGCTGCTCCTCTCATCTCTGTAAACTTTTCGGTCTCTGCTAGCACTCCTATGTGAAAGCACATTTAACATAAGTTAAAAGAATAGTGACAAAAAAAATTTTTTTTGCTGGAAATAAACCGTTTTGAAACAAATCCTTTCTATAAACAGTCTTTAAGAAAAAATGTGACTATTTGCATTTCATTAAACTGACAACACTGCACACACTTATAATTTTCTGGCTATCCGCAGGTGTTCATAAAAAAATATGATTGTCCAAACTGAAATGATTTGTTGCTTGCATATTCCTGATACATTTGTATAACCCAAGTTATTGAAAAGAAAATGGCCTACAGACAAGAGCTGCATCTGCTTTACGTGGATTTGCAGAAGGCATATGATAGTATACCACTAAATCTACTTTGGAAAGCGTTGGAAAACACAAACATAAGCGTACAACTGATTAAGGCCATCAAAGAGCGAATTCAGTCCTGTGATGAGTATAAATACTTAGGTCTAAAAATTACAGCTGACGGAACACTAGACAAAGCTATAAAAGATCGAAACGTACAAGGAAGAAATGCAATAACTTTATTAAATGGAATAATTTGGGACCAAAGTATATCAAAACATAACAAAAAGCTTATATATAACACCATTGTAAAAAGTATTATTACATACGGCTCAGAAGTATGGCCAATCAAGGATAGAACAGAAAAAATGCTTTCCGCTACGGAGATGGACTATTGGAGAAGAGCAGCAGGGAAATCAAAAAGAGAAAGAGTTACAAATCAAAGAATAAGAGAAATTATGACAGTGGGTGAACTTCTTTAGTGGATTATATAAGAACAAAACAACTGGTGTGGTACGGACATGTACAAAGAATGAATGATGAAAGACTATCTAAACAAATACTACAATGGAAACCAACTGGCCGAAGAAAACGAGGACGGCCAAGGAGAAGCTGGAGAGAAGGAATAGACAGTGAAATAAGAATAAGAGGCCTAGATGATGAATTATGGGCAAACAGAAACGAGTGGAGATTGGGTATCGGAAGACGTAGAACGTTGTGAAACCGATAAATATATAAATGTCAAGGGTGACAAAAATGTTTTTTTTTTGCTGGAAATAAAACGTTTTGAGACAATTTCTTTCTATAAACTTTCTTTAAGAAAAAATGTGACTATTTGCATTTCATTAAACTGGCAGCACTGCACATACTCATAATTATTCCTGGCTATCCACAGGTGTTCATAAAAAATAAGATTGTTCAAAATGAAATGATTTGTTGCTTGCATATTTGTGATACAATATTGGGTGACACACCAACATTTTCGAAAAAAATCGTACATTACGAATTTCTATTGTTCAATCTGGCATGTGGTACAGATGCACTCTGCCCCCCTCCATGTGGGTGGGTTGAAATGACGTTTTTTTATAAAATTAAAACTAGATTTTAGCATTTTCGTACATAATTTAACCATCTACCGCCCATAGGGAGGGGGTCAGAAACCCCAAAATTAACTGTAAAAATGTGATTTTTTTAATTTCTGGTAAAAACACCTTTGAGAAATGGATCCTCATAAAATTTAATAGGCGCATTTAAAAGTACAGGATCAGAGCTTTAATTTGGTGTGTGGCTTATCTATGTCGTCCTTTCTTAAAAGTAAAGTAATTTTTTTAATTAAATCCATTTTTTAAACTTGTAGAGGTCAATCTTGCAGAGACTGAAACAGCCTACAAAAAGTATATAACTTAGCTTCCTATTTTGAATTCGTAGCTGTCCAGGACAGCTTCAATTTATGACTTTAGAAAAAATATGTCTGTGTTATATAAAACACAGATTTCTGATACGTTAAAATTGATTATGACAATAATTGTCATTTAATTATTATTCTTTGCCGTGAAATATGGCTAAGCGCGGTACTTATAATAGCATTTTTTTTACTTGAGGAAAATTTTTTTGTTTGCAGTAATTTTTTGGCCGAGGCCGCCCAGGCCTACACGAATAGGTATGAAATGAACATCAATTCTCTTTATATAATTTTTTTTTAGGGTAGATAGAAATTCGATGTATTTATTTGTTTTGTTTGTACTGAAATGCTTAAAGACGCAATTCAGTGTAAGTTGTATTCGATTTCTATACGTTTAAGACTTGGTTGGATCAGAATTATTGCAAGTATAGCAATTTTTCCTTAAAAAAACACGTAAATTTTGATTCAGAAAAAATACGAAAACGTCGCAAAAATTTTTGTTTATTTTTGATAATTCGACTACCTGTGGGGTGTTATTTTTGGAATGACATAGATAAGCCATACACCAAATTAAAACTATGATCCTGCACCTTTCAATAAGCCTACAAAATTTTATCAGCATCCATTTCTCAACAGTGTTTTTCCAGAAATTATATTTTTTTAAATCACGTTTTTAGATCTATTTTGAGGGTTGCTGACCCATTATGGTGGGTAGGTGGTTAAATTATGTATGAAAATGTTAAAAAATAGTGGATTAAAAAAAAAAGAAGTTGAAACTAACTCAAGTTTTCTTTTTTTTTTAAAAAACGCCAGTCCCTTGGATGGGATGCAGAGTGGTTCTGCACCTCATGACAGATGTACACTATAGAAATTCGTATTCTACCATTTTCTCTGAAAATTTTGGTGTATCACCCGATATTGTATCACATATAAGCAAGCAACAAATCATTTCAGAGCTGACTAAAACGAAAATCGGACAATAATGGGCTAAAAGTCTAATTGGCAATATTTAGAATTTTTTGGCATTATTCGGTATTGTTGAGAATTATTTGGCATTTTTGGACATAATGCGCAATATATGTACAAAAAATGGTTTGTGAGATCCCCCCCCCCTAGGGTATGTACGAAAATAAACATAGATGTTACGTGCGAGAATAATTGCACCAAATAAGGACATTCTGAAAAGCTTAAAATTTTAACAACTTTGACAGTTGTTATGGTATTTTTGTTACCCTATGCTCTAAGGTTACTTTAATTAAGGATAACCACAGAACCATGCCTGTCGAAACAGAGTTTTTGACGCGTTTTAAAATTCACTTCAGTGTTGCTATTGTCTGTGGTTGTCAAATACAATCGCTGTTTACTTTATTGATTTTATTTCTATAGATTGTATTTTTTAATAAAATAAAAGAATAAAGGACATTATTGAGTTGGTCCTTGATCACCGAAAGCTTTAAGGACCCAAACATGAACTAATTCTAATAGTAGTAGATATATGTCTGTTCTAGGCCAAAATGTGGTGGTAATTCCGAGAAATAAAGCCTTTGTCTTTTGTGTGCAGGTGCGGGTGGGTCAGTCTTTTTGACAATAGCCGAATAGTGTGGGTACTCATTTAGAGCATAGGCCAATAGTGTGAGTGCTTTTTTGACCTTGATATGGCGATGTACAGTTATGTGAGCCTTTGTCTTTTGTGTGCATGTGCGAGTGGGTCTATGTCTTTTTGACAATAGCCGAATAGTGTGGGGGGTCTTTTTGGCCTTGATATGATATCGCATAGTTGCGAAGGCCATTATCTTTTGTGTACAGAGGCGAACACTGTGAGTGCTTTTTTTATCTTGATATGACAATGTCCAGTTATGTGAGCCTTTTTGTGCAGATGAGTCGGTCTTTGTGTTTTGTATGTGGAGGCGAACAGCGTGGGTGGTCTTTTTGGCTTTGATATGAAATTGTAAAGTTATGTGGGTCTTTGTCTTTTGTATGCGGGTACAAACAAAAAAAACACTCACGCTGTTCGCCTCCACATACAACAGACAAAGACCCACGCACACCTACACACAAAAGGCTCACATAACTGTACATTGTCATATCAAGGTCAATAAAGCACTCACACTATTGGCCTATGCTCTAAAAGAGTACCCACACTACTCGGGTATTGTCAAAAAGACAATGATCCACCCGCACCTGCACACAAAAGACAAAGGCTTTATTTCTCGGAATTACCACCACATTTTGGACTAGAACAGATATATATCTACTACTCCTAATATCACCCTAAACATTTGTTTAAAAACGGAAAAGACATAAGTTTCAATTATTGATTACATGTACAAAATAACGATGACAATAAAGAAACTGCCTTCGTTATTTAATAAAGATAAAGAAATGGCAAGTTGTTACCACGCAGCTTCAGTAATAACTACAACAATAACGAAATGTCAAATGAGCGTTTCAAAATATCCCTAGTATAAAGAAGCACAGATGTCTTTTAACAACATAGATAGCCAGCCAGACTTTTGGCTAAAAAATCACCCACAAAAATCTCAAAAAACCTAATGTTTCATGGACAATTCACATAATTCATTTTTTTTTAAAGATATCCTTGAAAAAAGTCCTTTACCTTGAATAACTCTTGCGCTTCCTTGGAGATTCTTCGCGATCGCGGGAGCGTTTCGAAGAGCGTTCACGATCCTCCACCTTTGGTGAGCGGCTAGTCTAAAAAATGTATAAAATGATTTAGTTTTTATTGTTTCAATCATTGGTGAACAATTTTTTTATATGAGACTTTATATACAGGGTGTTTCAACGAAAACGGCCTTTTTCGGGTATTTTGTTTGCGAGGGTACACTTTTTGAAATTATTATAACACGCACCCCCTTCATGGGGTAAGCTTTACCTGGCTTAAATGGGTCGAGTGAGACCTTGTTTTGAAGGTCTGGAGATTGTCTTAACAAATCTGTAAAAATTTCAAAAATCTATTAATTCATTATCCGTTTTTTTAAATTTTATACTGGGACTTTCCATCCAATTAGGATCAATCGCCCAGTTTCGCAAAGTTAAAGCGTTTTAAACAATTACAAACATCTAAGTAGCTATCTAAGAATCGAACCCCAACCGCCGGTGTGTGAAGCAAATGTTGCTACCACTACACTACAGATGACATTTTAATCAGTTCATGTTAAATTTAAAAACTTGAAAGCAAATATGAATATCTCAAGAACTACTTGATAGATTTTTCAAATTTTTACAGATATGTAAAGACATTCCCCAGACTTTCAAAACAAGATGTCACACGACACACAAACAGAATTGATGTGTCCGAGGGTTTCTCCAAATTTCATCAAAATACCCGAAAAGGCCTCTGTTAAGTTTTCATTGAAACACTGTATGTATTTCTATCATGGCACTTATATAATTTCATTTGCCAACGTTTTTTGTATACAGGAAGTAATTTAAATGATTCACCAAACTTTAAGGGGTAGTAAGAACGATCAAAAGTAGACAAAAAGTTCAAATACATATGGGTCAAACGTTTTTTGTTTCCAAGTTTGACGAGTGGGGAAAAACTGTGAAATTTAAAAATGACAAATTTGACACAATTTCGGACTTCCATTTCCATATTTATTTTAAAAACGACGTTTTGGTTAGTAAGTATCTATATCTATAGTTTTATGTGGTCTTTACATTCCGCCTAGTTCAAATTTTATGAATTATTTTTTGATAATGTTAAGCAAAGTTTACTAAAAAATGCAATAGTTATTTTACTAGGAGACTTTAATATAAATAGGGTGTGTAATATAGAAAGTCTGTCAAATTTAACGAACAATGAGTCAAAATATTTATACCAGTATTTACTAAGACCTTAAAACTTAGCATTTTAGAACGGGTTTAAGTATCAAGTCTATAGACTTGATACCGACCGGTTTAACTGTATTTTTTTAATAACTACAGGTCAAATAGCTGCAAAGATTTGGTTCACCCTAATGTGCAATATGATAGTAAGCATTTCTCAGTGAGTTTCATCTCATATAAATTTAAATTAACTTTAGAAATAAAGAAAAACCATATAAAAAATTGTTACAAAATGTCATTTTTTGGAAATTTAGTCCGTGCAGTCGTAGGATTCCCGTTAAAAATACTCTCAAATTGTAGTACCACCCCTGAGGGTTGGTTTAAAGTTCGAAAAACAGTAGAAATAATCCATAACTAATAAAAAAAAACTTATACACAAAAATTTTCAAAGCTAAATAATACATAAGTAACTTAAAATTATATCCGTAAATGCATTACCGTATTAAATACGTATCAATATTTAAATACTGTAAAAAGCACAGGATATATTAGAATCCGTTGTCAATTACACATCCACCAAAACAATCGAACATCGGTTTAATGATTGCTAACTTGTCTAAAAAATTAACATGTAAAATATAGCGGACAGCTGACACTGACTTACACCGTTTTTATTCGACATTTCCTAGTGACGTTCGGAGGTTTAAATATTGCTACCATTTTTAAACCAAAATATTATATTATTTTTATTTATTTCTAACCATTGTGAGGAAATAATGTCTTGGTTACAACGAAAAAAGATGACTCATATCGCAAGGTATGAACAATTTATGTAAATATTAAAAACTATTGCGTTGTCCCTTATTAAGGAAAGTAAGAGACCATCCAGCTCTTGAAATTTCGGGTCAAGTATATACAAAATTTGATAAAAAAAAGTAAAAGTTTTAGTAGCGAATTTAATTGTAACAAAGCAGATTTTGTTAAACTATACAACTTACTAAAAAATACGAACTGAAGAACTGAATGGTCATCACGATGCGAATGAGGTTGTTAGGCACTTTTATCAAATCTTTTTAAATAATATCTCCGAATGTGCCCCTTTTGCAAAACATATTAAAAAAATATACCCAAAAATTAAAAGGGAAATAAAACTAGCACATAGAGAATATATTCTAAATATAGAAAACAATATAAATTCTGATGTAAATAACTTTTGGAAATTTGTAAATAGTAGAAAAAACTCAGATAACTCATCCGACAGCATGACTTTTGAGGAAAAACAAATCAATGGTAACTCTGATATTATTGCAAATTATTTTGAAAGTGTATAATCTAATCAGCCAGCTCAATATAACATAATTCAAAATGATTGTCAAATGATTCAACTAAGGCAATGGGCTACCGTGCGCTTTTCAGCAACCACTATCCAGCCGTTTTACATAGAGTAACAGCACTTTTTTTTTGGAACAAAACCTTATTTTGGCAGTCACAAATTAAAAAAAATATATTTATTGAAAGCGTATTAAATTTTAGTATAAAGAACACGAATTATTTTGGGTCTGAAACCACTTACACCACAAGGGCGGATCCAGAGGTGCTACTCGGGGGGGGGGGGCACTTCAGGTGACATTGTCTGTTGGTACAAAACGGTATATATTTTTTAAGCAGCATTTTATTGAACTAGTCAACGGTTGTAATTTCGATGATAATAACAATAGACACTTTCATGCGCCGCAGGCAACAATTTTGAATTTTTATTAGCAAAAACATTACTTTTTAATAATTTTTTGTATATTCAAAAAATTCTCGGAGGGGGCAAGTGCCCCCCCTGGATCCGCCACTGTTACAACAGTATTTACTAAAGGGTCTACAGTGCTAAGTGCTACAATCCTAGGTTTAAAAGTCTATATTTTGGGTGAAGGTTTAACTTATTTTTCCCGTGAGTGCAATAGTTTTTAATATTTATACAAATTGTTCATAAATACCTTGCGATATGGGTCATCTTTTTTCATTGTAAGGAAGACATTATTTCCACAAAAAGGTTATAAATAAATAAAAATAATAAAATATTTTGGTTTAAAAATGGTAGCCATATTTAAACCTCCAAACGTCACTAGGAAATCTCGAATAAAAACGGTGTAAGTCAGTGTCAGCTGCCCGCTATATTTTACATGTTAATTTTTTAGACAAGTTAGCGACGATTAAACCGATGTTCGATTGTTTTGGTGAATGTGTAATTGAAAAGGGATTCTAATATATCTTGTGCTTTTACAGTACTTAAATATTGATACGTATTTAATACGGTAATGCATCTACAGATATAGTTTTAAGTTATTTATTTATTATTTAGCTTTGAATATTTTTGTATATAAGTTTAACCACCCTCAGGGGTGGTATCACAATTTGAGACTCTTTTTAACGGGAATCCTACGACTACACGGACTAAATATTCAAAAATGACAATTCGTTACAAAATTTTTATGTGGTTTTTGTTTATTTCTAAAGTTAATTTGAATTTATATGAGATGAAACTCACTGAGAAATGCCTACTATCATATTGGACATTAAGGTGAACCAAATCTTTGCAGTTATTTGACCTGTAAGTATTAAAAAAATACACTTAAACCGGTCGGTATCAAGTCTATAAACTTGATACTTAAACCCGGTCTACAATGCTGTAAATACTGGTGTTAAAGTCGCCAATTAATTAGTAAAAAGCAACAACAAAAAAATGTTTAAAAATGTGAATGTCCCGACGGTAACGTTTCACTAAAGGTTTGTCCAGTTTTTAAATTCAAATATTGGCTTCAAAGTGATGAAGCTAATAACTGATAGTTATTTTTTATAAAAATTAGAAGTTTTTATATTTGTAATAGGTTTTGTTATAACTTATTCATAGAAAATTAAATAAAAAATAAAATAACTTGATAATTATCGTTTTGTTTGAGAAATAAAAATTTATGGATTTGAGCCAAATGATGTTCTCCTTTCTCTAACGTGGATTATCTTACGTATAACTTGATTAAAGTAATAAAATCATTTTCCAAACCGTTGAAATCTGACCAAAAAAAAATTTCATAAATTTGGCTTGGCTGGAAAACGCTAAAACGAACAAAAATTGTCCCATCTATAACACAATTTGTCCCGTTCGGTAACGCTATTTTTCGATGTTACAGAAATTGTCCCTGTGTTACAGATCGGAAAATTCAATTTTTTTTTGGAATTTATTTAGAAAATAGTTATATTTATAATCTGCTTTGATATTATTGACCATTATTCTATGTTTGTAATTTTGTTTTGTATTTGTAAATCGTGTGTTTATTATATTTACATTATCAACTAATTAGTGACTAAATATTAAAGAAGTTTTTTAAATACCATAGTGCAATAATGCCGTTAAATCCCCGTAAAACTGTTAAAAATATCTTTTGAAACAACCACTTTTAACTACTACAAATGTTTTAATGAAAGTTCTTTAAAAAAGAGGTTGTCAGGTAAGTTTCCTATGCTTGGTTGCATGGCAGCAGCGTAACTAAAGGGTGAAAGCCCGCTTCGAGGGCAACAAAAAAAGGGTAAACATATGAAATGACAAAACATATTAGTGATTCAAAAATTAAATCATAACAAAAACATTTCATGTAAAAGCCAATTAAGTACACGAAAATGGCATTCGGTAAAAAGAGAAACTGAGATAAAAGTAAAGCCAAGAACCTTTCATTTTGAAATTTTTATTGGAGAACTTGGCTTTACTTTTATCTCAATTCTTTTTACGGAATGCCATTTTCGCGTACTTGGCTTTTTTTTTAATGAAATGTTTTTGTTATGATTTCACTTCTTTTTTAAAGGAATTGGATATTATTTAATTTTTAAAGTATTAAAATATGTGGAATATTGTTCAAAACTTTTGCAATGCCTTACTTAAAATTTTGATGTTTTTTAATTTTTTCCCATGGTCTTATCATAGTTCCTATCAGCCTTCCAAAGCTCAGCTCTCTAGCGTTTCTGAAAGTGGACAATGTTACTTTTACATAAATTTACATGTATACAGGAGAGAAGCAAACTAAAATTTTCGTGTTTTAAAATTTTTTCCCTTAGTTTTATCATAGTTCCTATCAGTCTTCCAATGCTCAGCTCTCTAGCATTTCTAAGTAAATAAAAACTTTTAATTTTTTTCTATAACTTTATCATAGTTACTATCGGCCTTCCAAAGCCCAGCTCTCTAGCATGTCTGGAAGTGGGCAATGTTACTTTTTCATAACTTTACATTTATAGGGGAGGCAAGTAAATTAGAATTTTGAGGTGTTTTAATTTTTCCTATAGTTTTATCATAGTTCATATCAATCTACCAAAGCTCACTTCTCTAGCATTTCTGGAAGTGGGCAATGTTACTTTTACATAACTTTTGTATTTTGGGGTTTTTTGATTTTTTACAGGGGTTTGGTCATAATTCAGTTTGCCAAATTTCAGATTTGTAGCATGTCTGGAAGTACAGGGTGGGCCATAAGTCTGCATTTATGGAGGTGGCCTATAACTTTTTGATTTATGAAAATTTCATTTTGGTGTAAGATGCTTTTTTACGGGTTGTTTTTTATAGAGAATCCAACTGTCAAACTAAATTTTATCTGTCACTGTTAGTTTTTGAGATATTACAAAAAGTTAAAATTTTCTTTTTTTGAAAAAGTCTGCATTTATGGAGTTGGCCTATAACTTTTTTTATTCATGAAAATTTCATTTTGGTGTGGAGATATTACAAAAAGTTTAAATTTTGTTACAAATGACTCATTTTTTTTTTCGAAATCTACGTAAAATTTTCTGTTTAACGACGATATGTCATAAATATCTTGAAAACTGCGTAACGAACTGTCATTTATGACATATCGTTAAACAGAAAATTTGACGTAGATTTCAAAACAAATACAAAAAATGAGTCATTCCATAAGAAAATTTAAACTTTTTGTAATATCTCAAAAACTAAAAGTGAAAAATTAGTTGACAGTTGGATTCTCCATAGAAAAACCTGTGAAAAAGCACCTTACCCCAAAATGAAATTTTCATAAATAAAAAAGTTGTAGGCCAACTCCCTAAATGCAGACTTTTCAAAATCCCCCTGTAGCTAAAAAACTACAAGGCTTATCAAGAAGCGGTTTTGATATTTGAAGACGTCTCGAAAATCGAGCCCAGGACATGTCCACTCGTTTTTGTGTGTCTCGGCTAGAAATACCTAAAACCAGCAAAAAACATCGAATTATCGTCGAACTATACATGAGTGAGTGAGTCAGTGAGTGGCAATTTTGAAATTTCGTAACTACTTTATGGAAGTCCATGAAACTTGGAGGGGTTGTTAACTCTATGAAGATCTACGACTGTACAAAGTTTGAGATAGCTCATTCCAAAGTAGAGTTTTAGATAGATCAAATATGGGCTGCATGTTTCAAGAAAAGATGGTACGGCAGCGCGACCTTGGCGAGGCACTGCCGTGCCCTCAGATAATATTTCTGAAAATGCAAAATATGGTAGATTACGTGAAAATAAAAACAAAAATAGCATAACCCTTTTTCAGAAGTTGATATTTATTGTAGAAAGAAATGTCTTTATTTTTTTTGTTTCTTGTTTACCAAGCTAGCTAGGAATTTGTGTCGTTAAAAAGTTTTTTTGACGTTATTTAACGCTTTATCTCTTGCTCTATACTTTGCGACACCTGGTATGAGGTGTGACAATAAAATTATAAGACTGGTGTAAAAAATCTACTTTGTTTAAATACTAATACAACTTAATGATGTTCCCTGTCAATGTAGTCCCCTTCTCTATCGACGCAGCGTTGCCTCCATTTTTTTCCAATGTTGGAAGCAATTATGGAAATCATCAGAAGAGAGGCTGTGAAGAAATCCTGCTGTTTTTCCCTTGACATGTTCTAATATTTTAAAACGGGTTCCTTTTAAAGATTTCTTCACGTTCGGAAACAGGTAGAAGTCGCAAGAAGCCAAGTCTGGTGAATATAGTGGGTGGGTAACGATGGGGATCTTCTTAGTAGCTAAAAACTGTTTAATGGATAGGGCATTGTGGGCCGGTGCATTGTCCTGGTAGAGCAGCCACGCGTTGTTCTTCCACAAATCTGGAAGTTTTTTCCTTGGGCGTTAGCTTAGCTACATCAATACTTCCAAATATAAATGTTGGTTAACTGTTTGACCCTCACGCGTCTGTTCAATAAGAATAACACCCCTAATATCGAAAAGAAAAACAATGAGAATCGCTGTTTTGGATGTGTTGGAGCGCCCTTCTCGTTCATCATCTCTAACTTCTTCACGACCCTCGAAAAAGCTTTTATGCCACATAAAAATCATTGCACGAGACATACACTGCTCCCTGTGGACATCAGTTTTTTTGAGTTTTACTTTAAATTAATAGGTTGCTCAGTTTTTCGGTTGTCGTAATTCCGCCAAATGAGCTATGCATGATCCGCTTCAAACCACTGGGTAAGCCAAACTAGCAGAGGAAAGACGACAATATTGCGCGCGGTAGTAGAACTCACAACAAGGTAAATAACTCCAACCGCTCGAGGCGTAGAGATTTAAAACCTGTTAGTATGGGGGCCAGTCTTAAAATTTAATTTTCACAGCTCGTAGATTGATACTAGATGTGAAATGTATGATGATCCCAGTATAAATTTTTTTTTAAATGATTTTCGCCCCCTGCAATGCATTTTTCCTAGTACGCTGCTGATATATTTTACTCATCACTGCTTGATCTATAAATTTAATATGCAATACTGCAAAGGGGTGTTCATAGAGGGTTGGAAACTGCTGCTTGATCAATAATTCCATTGTTTATTTAATCAATAACTTAAATGAGTAATAAAATAAATATGAGACAGAGCTGGACGAATTAGTTGAAAAAAGCAGTGGAGTATAACCACTAACTAAAAAAGTAGTAAAACTACTAACTACTAGTACTAAGTAATTAAATATTTAACTACTTTTCTGAAATTTGGTAGACTGATATTATTATGACCAAATCCTTGGAAGAAATTAAAAACCACAAAATTTGAATTTAGTCCCCTCTATACATTTAAAGTTATGTAAAAGTAACATTGCCTACTTCCAGAAAGGGTAGATAGCTGAGTTTTTGCAGAAAAAAATTTCATTTACTCCCTCCTCTATACATATAGTTATGTAAAAGTAACATAGCCCACTTCCAGAAACACTAAAGAGCTGAGATTTGGCTGACTGCTAAGAACAACTATGAGTATGATAAACCTCTAGGAAAAATTAAAAAGTCCCAAAATTTACTCTGCTATATAGGGGACATTTTAAGTTATGTAAAACTATTATTGCCCACTTCCAGAGGAGCTAGAAAACTGGGATTTGGCAAACTGACAAATATTATAGACAAGTTCTTAACAAAAAACTCTAAATTTGCGAGCATGGGAGCTTAATATGCTGATTGCTTTAATGCTTATGCTTGTTATTTTTAATCAATATATTTTCCTTTAGAGGCCTTTAACTTACAAACTACTTAATTTTAACATACAATACAGATTGACAAGTATTTTAGAGAACATCCATATAAGTGAAGTTAGTTATTGTAAAAAATTTAATTATCTTTTAAACCATGTGTCACTTAAACATGTCAAATTCATGGTTAGCACTTCATCAGCGTTCCTAAATTACCTATATGGATGATTCTACCAAAAGTGGGCTATATGGATATCATTTTTGGTCATTTTAAATTTATGTAACTAATTAGGTGTAAGCTAAGAAACATTTATTTTCCCGAATTTTAGGAATTATTGCATAAAAATTCCAGAGGGATGAGTACCAGAGGAATGAGTTTTTTAATGGTTTTCCAATTTAAATCAAAATCTATTTAGACTACTTAAATTAAGTTTTATATAAACAAAGTTTCTATACTTATAATTTTAAAACAATCAACAAAAAAATTATACTGTTGATATCAGTCGAATTCTTGCTTACCATAGGAATGATAATTGAGGCGTTCCTTTTTGATTTCTCTGAAAAAAACTAATTTTCTGCCGAAAATAAAAAGATCTATAACTTAAACCAAACTAAAGTTGACATTATCTGTCACAACTTGTCACCCTCACAAGTAAATTAGATATCCAGGGCCGTCTCTTTCTCTAGAAATTAACCAGAGGTATTCAGAAATATTGTGTTATTAAAAATGGAGCACATTTAAAATTGTAAAATTTTCCGGAAAAGATGTAAATTCGGATTTTGAAAAATATACTGCAAACTTAAGTTTTATCAATTTTTTGATAAATAGTTAACTTGGTTAAATATTATTTATTAGGATATTTTTTTCAATTTGAGTTTTTAATATTTGGTTTGGGACTACACCAGAGGAATGAGGTATTTGCTTTGTAATAAAAAAAATTATAAACTTGCAATTTTTTTTATACATTAAACTCAAATGCTTCATAAAGAAAACATTTCGTTTTAAATCTTATAACTAAAACTATGCTTCATTTGCAGTCTGTGTTTGAAAAATATGCATTCCCACTCCACAGCACCATTTTTGTAGAATCATCCATATTTTTAATATTTGGTTGTTTTTATTTAAATTTTTTTCTTGTTCTTTAAACTAATTCTTACTTATTTTTATTGTTTTCCTATTAAGAAATTTTATAAGTAGATTTAATTGAATTTTAAAATTAAAAAGAAGTGAAACTGTATATTTTATCTGCTTTTGCTTATGGTTAATAAGTTTTATATCTTATTATAGTGTCTGTCTGTGTGAGTATGTTTCATTATTATTATTTGTTTTATTATTATTTTATTGTGCTTTATACCATTGCATTTTTTTAGGTAAAATAGTATCCATTCATGCTCTTGGCTTGCCTTACATTGGCATCTGGCTAATTTTATCCTTGACATGTTTTAGTTTTTTTTTAAACTATTTTAATTTATATTATACATTACAATCAATAAAAAAAAATCCCCTGGGGTTGCTCAGAAAGGCTTGGGTTTGTGTGTGGTAAGTTCCAAGCATGGATTTTTTTCAATTTTTTTAATCATTTTTTAATTTAAATGTAACTTAAATTTCTCTTTAGATAAGCAAGGCTTTGTCAATATATATCTACCTGTATTCTGACAAATAAAGCTAGATTTTGAATTTGGGGTAATTTTTGAAGATCATAATACACATTTTTTATAAGTTTTGTTAAGTTTTCTGAAAAACTAAGCATTTTAGGGAAAATACCATAAATACATTTTTGGTAGAAAATTACATTTTCTTTATAAAAAAATGTATTCCAAGGTGGTGTTAAATCTAAGACAAACATGACAGGAGTGTCTAAACAATGAGGTTATTTTCAAAAATCTTCAATAATTAACATTTTTTAATGGTTTTATTGAATTTTTTTAAAAGTAAGCACTGGACAAAAACGCAAAATGTTAGTCTTGTTGGTGCAAGCAATGAATTTCCTATTTTTCATTTTCTTTTCCTTTTCTGTGCGTTTAAAATAATTTAAATTTTCGCGCTCTTAAATATGCATATGGGTTTTCACGGCACCGCACACGTGCGAGGACAAGCAGCGCCGCGATGAGTGCGCAAACAACCACCGTCACAACAAGACACTAGAAAAATCACGTTCCCAAAAAAGTGAATTTTGAGGTGAAAAACTGGACGTTTAAACGTTGACTGTAGCCGCAAGAGAGTCCGAGGTAGGTGCCTTTTCATATAAAATTCCATATGTATCGTAACTTTCCATTTACAATTGTCAATACCGACAATTATTTTTAAATGTGCTTGTAAAGCCAAACCGGCGACCTGTCGAAGGAAATTCCATTATTTTTCAGTACTTGCACACACAAGTCTATAGGCTATAAAATGTTCTTTAATGTATTGTTTGTTAAGATTATTGTTACAATTTAAATACACTATTCCAAATACTAAAAATGCTAAAATTGCTAATTTATAAAAATTATATTCTCAGTACTTCCTATTAAATTAAACATTCTGTGATCTGTTAAATAGTGCCATAATTACATTATTAGCTTAAAAACTTGAAGCTAGTTTTTTTCTTAAATTATTATCATCATGGTGTTGTTCAAAATAACCAAAAATTTTAATTCATTCACTATTTCAATTTCAATTTCAATTTTCAATTTCAATTTATTACATATTTCGTTCATGTTACAAATTTTTACAATTTAAATTGGATCACCCTCCCTGAGCCATTAATTGGCTCGTCGGGAGGTGGGTCCTTGTCAGTCTTAAATTATCACATTAGCTTAATATTATTTTATATGTAATCTAAATATTATTACATTATATTAGCTTAATTTTATTTCATAGGTTATATAAAAATGATCTACTAATATATTTAATCTTTTTTTTTTAAATCTAGTTAAAGAACTTGCCCATGAATAGGCATAGACAGTCACACACACATACATATTGAATTTCTGTCTGCAATGGAAATCCAACTAAAAAAGGGATAAGAAACTACATGGTAACAGAATACGAGACCTGCCATCCCCACCACCTCCATAGCCAGGCATCCCTTGGGTCCGACTGAACCCATTCACCATAATTATGTTTTTATAATATTTATATTTTTGAAAAATGTGAAGCTACAACTGTCACTATATTTTTAATAGTATATATTGTAGTAATGAAGGGTAATAATTGCAAGAAATTAAACAAATAAAATATATACAAATATTAATATGTTCTGTTTTAATTATAAATTTCCCTAGTTAGGTTAGGAGTGGTAGTTTTTGTATGATTTTATCAGTGTTTTCAAGAATCCATCTGGTCACGGATAGGGCATAAGTTTTTTTATTGGCGATATGTTTGATTGAATATGGTATTAAGTTATAAAGTCTTGGGCCTACATAAGAAATATGCCTTTGACAGGCTGAGAAATTAACCCTTTCTAGAATCAAATGCTCCTGAGTAACAGATCTCGTTTCTACAGTGCGCTGGACATGTTGATTTTTGTATTTTTGATTATTTTTCATGTGTTTAAGAATATTTTTTACATAGAGTTCTCTTATTTTTAAAACTTTGCTCTCTTTAAATAATTCATTAGTTGGGTATCTTTTTGGCTTTTTGTTTATAATTTTGAGAATGTATTTTTGAGCTATTATCAGATTGTTTAAAACTGTACCACTGGCAATACATTTTGTTTTTTATTATTAAGTTCTAATCTGTTCCAGTCAAACCAGTTTTTGATAAGTTTTTAAGTCTGACTCATTTATTTTCACCAGTTAAGTTTTATCAGTTGATGACCAATGAATACTTGTATTAATTATCAGCACAATGGTAAAAACACCTTTTATTTATTATGTGAGGTCATCTATAAAAAATACTCTGCCAATCTATGGGCACCTAAGCTCACACTGGGTACTATAGTTATAGTGTATCTACGTGAAAGCTAATATAACTAAAAACTGAAGTATGTTTTATTGAACTCCAGACTCAATTACCTTTCATTTGATACCACACCAGCCATGTTTTGACTTAAACTCTAATTTTTCAAATCTACCCCCACCCTTTTTTTTTAAACTAAAATGTATTTTGTTTAACTCCAGACTCAATTACCTTTCGTTTGATATCACACACACCATATTTCCACTTAAACACTAATTTTTGAAACTTACCCCCCCCCTTTTTTTTTTAAATAAACTAAAATGTATTTTGTTTAACTCCAGATTCAATTACCTTTCGTTTGATATCACACACGCCATATTTTTTCAAACACTCTTATTTTTGAAATCTACCCCCACCCTTTTATTTGGCTTGTGTTCGGTGGATTTTGTTCATTTTTAAATGGGACCATCTCGACCCAAAACCCAGCCTGGGTACCAAATGTCATTAAAATCGGGCAAGCGGTTTTTGAGTTATGCGCGTTTGTCATTACAGACAGACATACAGACACACATACAGACAGATGGCGCAACAAAAAAGTTTCAAAATCATCTGAAACACAAAGATATATAAAATTTTTTGAAATAGGAGCAACTTTTTTTTTCTCGAAAAAATTAGGATCACCATAGCTCACACTACTATAGTATAGTATATGTGTGAGCTAAAACAAATAGGATTGGGCCCAAAACAGATCCTTGCAGAACTCCAGAAGTTATCAGAGCAAGTGAAGACCTAATGATTCCATTTTATCTTCAATTTGGGATTTGTTGTCTATTTTCAAGATGAGATTTAAACCACATTAAATATGGTCACATTATTTAACATAAGGATGCACTTCAATGTTTTATTTTGAATTTGTTGTAATCTAAACAGAGTTTATTTAAACCTAAACAAACTGGATGGACAGTAATTTGCTACAAAGATAAAGTAATTCTTCTTTTTACATGTAACCTGCCTGTCAAATTTTATCAAAATCATATTAACAAAAAAACTTAGTGTTAACCAACAAAAATGTTTCTAATTATAATAATGGCATAAGATTGTCAGCTGCCTAGCCTTCTACCTAATCAACAATGGTGAATATTGTCAACTCTTTAGCGTTTTGGCTAAAATCTATAAAAAAAATAACTAAATTAAAAAAAAACCCTTTTTTTTACATATTTACATACATTCTCTAATATCCAATACATTAATCATGGAAAATTCAGGAGTTTCTCACTCAAACCAATGTCTCAAAATGTTGTTCCTAATTCCTAAACTTTTTAAAATGTGATTTTCTCAAAACTAACTTTTTGACTTAAGTGAATTTTGCCAGTATACCAACAATATAAAGTTCCACCAGTCTTCCCAAAAGAATACAAAAAATGTACTGGTGGCAGATCAGTTACTAAATGTCGAGGGGTGAACAGCTCTCACAATCGGTGTACACATTTCTCACAATCTGTTCACAATCCTTCACAATCTTTACACAATCCCTCCCAATCACCCACAATCCCTCACAATCTTTACACAATCCCTCCCAATCTTTCACAATCTTACCACAGTCCCAGTGGCGTAGCATGGGGGGGCCCGGGGGGTTCGCCGCCCTCCCGCCCCAAGGTTACTGGCATGGCGCCCCATTGGTGCCCGAAGCACCCTAATCATTATTAAGTAGCAGAGCTGGTAACAGTAAATTTTTTTTTTTTTTTGTTTTTTGGTTGCAAGAATTTTGGGATGGGCTGTAGGCCCCTTCCGGCACGCTACGTGCTACGCCGCTGCACAGTCCCCCACAATCCCTCACAATCTTAGCAAAAGATTGTGGATTTTCACAATCGGTGTATACATTTTGGGTTAGCTGTTCACCCCTCGCTAAATGTATATACACCTAAAAGCGGTTACAAATAAAATTGGTTTTAATACTTAAAACAGTTTTAAGTGTTTACATGATAAAACAATTTTAATAGTGTTTATACAAAAACATTGTCAAACTGTCCTTATATAAAAGCGCTTTAATAGGCCTGTATAAACAAAGTAAGTGCTGCACTTTGTCCCAAACGAATTCACTGTGTACCACCCCTGGGGATAGATTAGATTTGAGCCCAATTGTTCAGTAAAATTAAATTTAGTTGGAATTTTTTTATTGAGAAACATGGGTACGCTGAGGTTATCAAAAACCTAAAGCGGATCCAATTTTAAAAACCGGCTAGCTTGACCAAGACATTGTTCAGAAAAATAATGAAATAATAAAAAACACTTACCTCTCTATCACTCATAATCACTAAAAAACAGTGCACAACAGGGACCCAGAAAAGCACACCTTTAAAGAAAATGAGCTGGGAAAAGTTAGGGAGTTTGAAGAAAATGCTATCCAGCGACAAATCCCCACGCGTTGCTAAAATTAAAGATGGCGGAAAGCCGCTTGTTTGACAAGTGATGGCTGTCAAATCAGGGTAGCCAACATGGATCCATTTCGCAAGAACGGAATCTCTTCTCCGAGGTGTTCAGCCGCAATCACGTACGTCTTAAATAAATCTGTACGGCTAAAGCTACATTTCTAATCGTGTTTGGGAGCCGATCGTCGGCCAGCACGGGAGTCGTCACGGACTAGGCCATTTCTAAAGGCCGCTTGACATGGTGCATGACGCCCTGCAAATATTTGCAAGCAAAAAATTTCGGTCAAATTGTTGCCTGCAAAAAATCTTCTTTTCGTTTGACATTGTGCATGGCCATGCAGGGCTATCAAAATGGACGGGCCACGATCCTCCACTTTGTTGACGTCACATCCGGGGCTGATTTTTTTTTGATGGTCACGTTACGACACAGCTGATTGTCTTTAAAATTTTGAAGTTGGAATGACGGTTCATGGTTATTTGATTTTTTGTTAAATAAAGCCGTTTTTGAGATTGTTTTTACTTTATTCTGGCAGAACAATTTTTTTTAAATGTATAGTAAGCCCTAATTTTTCATAGCCGCTTCATTAGCTCACACAAAAATTAAGTTTAAAGCAGAAGCGAATGTGACAATCACATATGATAAAGTCAAATACATGTCAAATATAACAGTTGGCATGTGGTACATGGCGGGTAATTTGAATTTAAAATAAGGAATGCTAAATCTTGAAGATTTTAACCTTTTAATCATGTTGCTTCCTTACAAACCTTTGGTGGAATATCGGGATGATGTCTGGGAATATTTCACTGAAATTTTGCGGAAATCTGTAGTGCCATTTTGAAAATATCATAAAAAAACGTCTTACCTCCCATAAGACCCAATGTAAAATTCAGCCCCGGGAGAACAGCTGATTTTTTCAGGGTCGTGGCCTCTATTTTTGTGTTGGCCTTGGGCCATGCATTGATGCCCCAGAATCTAGGTAAAAATTTCCCAGTTTGCAGTTAAGTACAGTTTGCATGCAAAAAAATGGCACCGGACCGATAAAAATGGATTGCCGGCAACAGTCAGCTGGATTTGTACTGCGCGTGCACCTGGGCAAAATTTCATGCATTTGCCTGCAAATTTTATTGTCATGCACCATGTCAAGCGGCCTTAAACGTGTTGCGTGCCAGCGTGCGTGCTGTGGTTAGCGCATGCGTAATTGATGTGTTCATAGCTCATTTTTATTTCTACAACTGGCTGAATGGGCTCTGCATGTCGCTTTATATATCATAATTGAAACATCGAGAATGTATGAAAATTCCAGATAATAACCACATTTTTCGGCAATGCGTATTTCTTTTGATCGCCCAAGTGCACCTTTAATATTCGTTCATCTTTCTTTTACTCGTACTAATATACGAGACAGATATAGCCAAAAAGATCTCGATCGAGATTATTCCCGACACCGATCATTTAGATGATGGAACTGCGCATGTCTGGTACGCCACAGGGACGCCAGCACGGGCCGCAGATTTTGCAGCTTGCAAGCACGAAGGACCGTGCGGACACGGTGGTCGTCATTAGAAATGGTTACATTAATCCCCATATGCCTAGCAAGCGTGTCGGATTTTAACTCTGCCAGCGAACAAGATTAGAAATGCACCTTAAAGCGTATTATAGCCACTTGCACCAAACATACCCGAAAATAGCACTTTCAAAAGTGTTACTTTTATTTTTAGTGTGGATTCAAGTTGGATTCACTTGTACCAACAATTTTGAACGCCACTAACGAATGTGGCGTTGCCAAATTTATTTTACTAGAAATTGCTTTGGCCGAATGACCAAATGGGGCGAATTTTTGACAGTCCATGGGTTGGCTTGCGTCGCCTATTGTTTATTTTTGTGTTAAAAGTTTATTATTTTGTGCTTTTTTTAATTTCTTTTACTAGTATGTCGCAATAACTAAATCACTATAATGGATAATTACTATTTTATTATTACTTTATTTATACAATAAAAAGTTAAAAACTAAACATATTTTATATTTATTCTATATATTATATGCTCTAGGTTATAAAGTGTTTCTTTGTACAGGGCGATGTTTTATAATTTCAGAATCCCTCTCACTCGGTTGTTATTGGGAGTTGAAAGTTCAAGCAAAAACTGCTCGATTTGGTTCATTATGGCACTTTAAGCTCTGCAACAGTTTTTATTGCTACCGCACTATATAAAAATTTTAAAATTTTAACACCCTCTATATTTTTAATTTGACTTTCTGTTATGGTTTTAAATATAAATGTATATAGGATTTTTATGAAGAAAATGCATTATACCTCAGAAAAAAATATATATATTTTTATGAAAAGACGAATTCAAGAATGTAAAATATATGTATAGGGTGTTCAAGAAGGTTTTCAATTAAAATAAACTGAACTTAATGACGTACCCTGTATATGATGAGATGACAACACAAAAACTGTTGCAGTAGGTACTTGAAATGGCCATAACTTACCAGATCGACCAGTTTTGTTTGAACTTTCAACTCCCAATAATAACGGAGTTAGGTACAGGGTGCAATTATAACAATATAAACCACAGTTAAAAAATTGTTGTCCAAATAGTTCCTTTATGAAAAATATTCGCCCAAATTGACACAAATCACATGAAAGATAAAAAAACAACAAAAAAAGTTTAAAAAACAAACTAAATAAGCCCACATTTGGGTTTAGTGACTGTTTTAGGCTCGGATATTCTACACTAACTATAGTTTTAAGTGACACTTTTTAATGGTGCAAGACTTTTAGTGGCCACTAACACCAAAGTGTGACCCTAAACGCTTGGTGCAAGTGGCTATTAAAACCATTGATGGAAAATGACTGCTACAAGCGTTCTGAGCCTAATTTTGAAAGAAGACAGCTGTTCTTATAATGCGAAACTGTCAATATAGTGCCCGGCACAATTAATGCCTGGCACTATTGCAATTGGTCCCTAATTGCACCCAAACGTATAGTTCATTCCATAATTTTTGAGATAACTTTTTGATAGTAATCAGCTGTTACCATAACAAATAGCATAGGCCAGCGAAAAGAAATCGTAAAAAGTTATCCCAAAAATAATGGTATGGACTTTATGGCTTTGATTCAAAAAGCAAATGCTTTCATAGCCACTTGCACCAAACATAACAGAATTTTCAAAAGTGTTATTTTTATTTTTAGTGTGGACTCACTTGTAGCAACAATTTTGAACGCCACTAATGAAAGCGGCGTTGCCAAGTTTATTTAACTAGAAATTGCTTTGGCCGAATGACCAAATGGGGTGGAATTGACGTTTTTGACAGTCCATGGCTTGGCTTGCGTCGCCTATTGTTTATTTACTTTTTTATTTTTGAAAGTTTATTATTTTGTGCTCTTTTTTAATTTGTTTTACTAATATGTCGCAAAGACATAAAGACTTGGCTGATCAAGAATTAATTTTGTTTTTTAGTTTTTGTTTTTGTTGTTTTATGGATTTTTTATAACACTATAGTGGATAATTACTATTTTATTATTACTTTATTTATAAAATAAAAACTAAAAAAATAAACCTTTCGTATTTATTCTATATATTATATGCTCTAGGTTATGAAGTATTTCTTTGTACAGGGTGATTTTTTAATATTTCGGAATTCCTGTCACTCTGTTATTATTGGGAGTTGAAAGTTCAAACAAAAACTGCTCGATTTGGTTAAGTATGGCACTTCAAGCTCTGCAACAGTTTTTATTATACAACAATAATAACGCAGTTAGGTACAGGGATTGTGCAATTTTAATAAATCACCCTCTACATACAATCCAAGCATTTCAAAACGTTAAAGGGTCCAGCGTCTGGTAATAATTGTATCTCTGGTACCAATACATATTATGTGACATCATTGTTTTAAAACTGTTTTGAAACCGAACCCACCCTTCTTTTTCTAAGGTTTTGACTGATCAAGTTAGGGACCTATTCTTGATCGTAAAGCTTGTGGTAATGTGTTTAGGCAGTCCCAATATTTTCTTTTTTTTCAATTAATTTTTAATTTTTTCCAGTCCAAAACAAAATCCCTTTTCTGCAATGATCTGAAACACTCCTTTCTTTAATTTTAAAGGAATTTGAGATTTCTTTGTGGGCACAATGCGGTATTTTGACAAAAGATGGAACAGGACTGCTTTGATTTCCAAAAGAGCGAATCTTGAACCTGAAATAAAAATTTAAGTTAAATAAATATAAGGTTGATGTAGGGATGATGTTTCAAAGAGTGATGTAGACTTGAATTACAGGCACGAATAAGGGCGCTGGTTGAGCTTAGGGCGCCCGCGTAGCACCAATTTTTTGCTGCCCTGTTTTCTGTTTTAAAAATATTTTTTTAACTTATTAATGGAAGTAGGTAAAACCACCGTAAAACATCCTTTTTAAAATACGTATAATAACTAACCAATAGCATAAGGTATATAGTTTCTGCATTAGAACATCTGGTTCATTGTTTGAAGGTTTCTGCTAATAGTAATACATGGACGTATACAAGTGGGAGCTTAAGTCCCCCCCCCAAAATCTGTAAATTGATTATATTAAAAATGTATTACAAACACAACTTTTTCTGGGTATTACGCCACTAGTAAGGAAAAATTATTCTAAAAAATTAAAAAACCACTGCGTTTCTCCTAGAAAAATAAAAATCACTAATTTGTCAGTGGCTTTCTATAAAAATAAATAATTGCCTAGTAAAACCTAAACCACTTATCTTTTAATTGAATTTGAATACGCTACGTTTCGATTGTCAATCTACAATCGTTTTCAAGCTTTTTATTTATATTTATGTTTGTTGTTCAAATATATTTTTTATTATTATATCGTTGACAAATTGTCAATATTCTGAAGTTTATCAAAAACAATTGACCAATCTAAACAAAACACAAGGTAACATGATACTATTTCAAGACATTATGTCAGTCAATGTTGTTTTCAAATTTGAAAATAAACAGAACAGGGTGACTCATTAAAACTAGAATCAATAAGGTCTCTTTTTTATAACCATTTAGAAATTTTTACAAAATTATGATCATTGAGGGATTATATTACTATTATATCAAAATCTATTTAAAAAACAGTAATCAGAATTTCATTACAGTATTAATTAATTTTGAAAAAACCTTTTTGCAAATCTTGTCTGAGAATAGGAAGCCAAGCTTTACTTATATCTATAGAAATACTTGAAAGACAGTTATCTTCATTTAAATAAATACATGCTGATTCTTTTAATTTTCTTTTAATGTCATTAGATTCTTTTTGTAAAATTATTGTTTCTCCCCATTTAATTCTATGATTACTCTCAAAAGAATGCTGACAAACTCTGGATTTCTCGTAATCACCCCTTCTCAAATTATATTTATGATCATTAACTCTTACTTCAAGTGGCCTAGAAGTTTCACCTATATAAATTTTACCACATTCACAAGGTATTTTATAAATTACATTTTTTGAATTCTGCTCTTCATTTATTGGTTTTGTTTTTTAGGAGAAACGCAGTGGTTTTTTAATTTTTTAAAATAATTTTTCCTTACTAGTGGCGTAATACCCAGAAAAAGTTGTGTTTGTAAAATGAATCCGCCACAAACATATAGATTTTATTTATTAAAAATGTATTTTTCCTACTTTTAACTTTTTAAATAAAGCAGCAAAAAAGTTTCCAATCTCAAAGCGACTTTTTGAGTTTCCCAAAAGGTAGACAACTTTTTTAAAGCTATTTTTATGACCGGTAATCAATCTGTGAAAAAAAATGCGTCATTATTCTTTTTCATTTAATTTGCCAAAGTTACAGTACTTAAACCAAAACAAGCCATCTTTATCATAAAGCTCTTTATCATACAGTACAATCAGAGAAGAGCGAACACTGGCTCTTCGCTGGTACAATGGCATAGAAACGTGGTAGTCAATGCGCAAGCGCGGCGCGTGGTCACATGATCTACAATCCTTCCGGCCAGACGCTTGTTTATTTTGTTTGTAAATCGTTTATCTAGGTTTCAAACAATCATCAGCGAATTTTAGAACGTGTTATGTTAAGTTTCTGTTTGTTAATCAGCTTACCAATACAGTTTCTAGGCCCAACTCCAAAAGGCAAAAATGTATACGGCCTAATTTTGTGCTTATTTTCGTCGGAAAATCTCTCTGGTATAAATTTCTCTGGTTCTGGATAATATTCGGGATCCTTTTGTATTCCGTAAAAAGGTATCCAGATCGTGTCACCTAAAAAAATCGTGCCACATTTCAGTGTTTGAAGTCACTTGTGCCCTAATCAGAAAATAATAGTACCTATATACTGGTGGGCCAAAAAAAATTTTTTTTTTCATTATAACTATACAATTGATTTAAACGGGACCAACTGCACCTATTTTTGACAAATATATTTTTTTGTCCGCCATGCCATCTCAAAATCAAGATGGCGGATGAAATTAAACTAACTGTACCCCTCAAAGATGCTCGTTTATTCTTGATTTGTGAACACGTTTTGATTATTTTTTTAAATTAGCAAAAAAGCTGCGTTCTTGCTACGCACAACAAGGTACGAATCAGCAAAATCGGTTGAGTGGTTCTAAAAATTTTTTTTTTTAAGACTGCATTTATTTCCTTTTAAATTCATTACTACTGAACCGATTTTAATGAAACCAAAAAGATTAAAGATCATGATCAAAGTTTATCATCATCTTAAAATTTTAGATGGCGGAATACTTGGTTCTTCAAAATGGCGTGTTTCTTACCATGTTTCCACCAATGCATGCCCACCCCGATTCAAAAAACGCATCACGTGATGGCCCGTGGATTTGCACCCGTTTTAAATGCATCGTCACCTGATGCGTTTTTTGAATCGGGGTGGGCATGCATTGGTGAAAACAGGGTATCTTATTTTCCGAAAATGTTTTAGTTTTATTTGAATTTATAGAAAAGTTTTCCCCACACAGCGAGGTACACACTAGTAAAATCGGTGTGGCGATTCTGAAGAAATCTCTCGATAATAATTAACAGTTTGCGGAGCGTAACGGATTATATCCCTTTTCAGCTAAAAAGGTTAGGTACCCAACGCCAAAAACAACATTTCGATATCTTTTGTGATATAACAGTTACATAATATTTTTCAGTTTCAACTCGCATAGAGCCACTTTGTGTCCCTAATTTGTCTTCCCTATAAAAATAAAATAATTTTTATGATCTAGTTTAGCTAAACAAAAATAAAAAATAGATCAACCAAGGATAATTTGCAGGTATTATTTATCAAGCAAATATTAACATTAACTGGGCAGAAATCAAGTCATTATTTATTAACTATTTTTCAGCGACTGGTCAAATTCTGGATAATGTTTGCAGCCAAGTCCAAATATATTATATAAAATGCAACTGTTCATTAATAAAATTAGTGCCTATATTAGTTGGTACTAATGTGTTAATTAGAAATTAAAACAAAAAGGTATGACTGTCCGGCCCACGATAGCTCTTAAACCGCGAAACCGATTTTCATGAGATTTTCAGCTACAATAGCGTACAATACTGTAAAGAGCGGACTAGGTTTTTGCGACAGTTTTTCGACAGTTTTAAAAGTAAAAAAATGCCAACTTATTAACAGCATGGCATCAATATGCAGTTTTGAGAGTATATCAGCACACGTTTTTCTAAATAATTTATGTTAGTACTACAAACTTTGTAGGAGCTTTCGTTTCTGAGATATTTATCTAGTGTTCACTTGGGCTAGGAAGGTATCAGGTTCGTCATGAATCCTTTAATTTATGACAGTGTTTGACTTACCGACATTTAGATGAACTGGAGATTCATCTGGTCGGGTGGGCTGGATAGTGTATGGTTTGACGCATACACGGTCGGCCGCGATTCCGGGCGCCCACAACCTTAGGACCTCTGGAATTATAGTAGAATATATAAGATTTATTTATTCCTAAATAAATTTACGACAGCAAAAAGTTTGATAATTTAATATCACAACTGTTATTCAAAAAAAAAGTAAGGAGATCTAGGGTAAATGCGGGAGAGTTGCCGCACTTTTTTCTTCAAAATGAATCAATGCACAGGTACTGCGTTAAACTTTATTAAAATATAAAAATAAAAAATATATGTAAGAAAACATGAACATAGCAAAAAAAAAATTAATTAAAGTCGGCATCTCTCCCACACTGCTGGGGGAGATGCCGCGTGAAAATAGAAGATACGCCGCTGTAACCGTTTCTCTAAAAAACCTCTTATTTTAATTTTTTTTCTTAATTCGAGTCTGGAACAGATGTTACAAACTTCACCATACATGGTGCAAGTGACATGTAGCAATGTTTACACGAGTCGTGTAAACATTGCATGTAGCCATTTTAAGCATTTAATACATTGTAGCCAATCCACTTTTTTAGTTGTTATTGCGTAAACTTCGAAGCATTCCACGCAGCGTTCCTGGTTTTCATTTTTCTTTTTGGCTAGAGATTCATCATCGCTGTCACTCCATTGATTTTTTTCTCGGTCTTCTTGAAAATGCGGCAAGTGTCCTTTTTGTTGGGGGGAGATGCCACACCTGATTATCAAGGTCACAGATTCAAAACGCAACAAAATACGGCATGGCACCTGTAAACATAACCCCAAAATACTGAATAAAACAGACGAATGTGAAAAAAAAACTACCACATTGCAAAGAACCACACTTATTAGGATAGTACTTAAAATTTTTTACCTTACCTTCGTAAATTCAAGGATTGCAAGCGATATTTTAGAAAACAAACACGTCCGATGTTATAACCGTTCACTAAATGATGACCTCTGAATGTGGGCATACTTGTTTGCCTATGTTATAGCGTAATCATTGAAATACGTGAAACGTGGCGTCTCTCCCTCCGCGGCAACTCTCCCGCATTTATCCTACCTGTAACCGGAACAAAGTGGTAGATAAAAAAGAAAAATTTATATCCTCGTCAACCTGGACATGCACCTTTTGCACTTATTATACTTTTTGATATTCATTAAATACCTGTATCGATTATACCTGCATAAAAAACTAGAGAAAAATGTAAAAAGACATATCGTGATAATAGAAAAAAATTGCATTTTAACAAACTACATACTGAAAAATCAAAACATTTGCGTCACAGACGAAAATTTTGAAAAAACTGAATATTTTCGGGAAAAATAGCGCTGTAGTCCAAAAATTCTTGAGAATAATGATATTTACCAAATGCAAAAGTTTTCGTAAATAAATATCTAGTCACTTAATTAAAATCCTAAGTCAAAGGGTCATAAAAAGTTTTGTGTAAAAGAATACGGAAAAGAGCTTTTTATACGACTACCACAGAATATGAGGTTTTGCGCATGGCAAACTCGATCTAAAAACGGTATTTCGCACACGCTGTGTGCAAATCCTTTGCACACCATTGACTGATTGATGATCAGCGGCGTAGTGAGGGCAGGGCGACCGGGGCACCTGTCCCGGGCGCCAAAGTCAGGGGGTGCCGAAAGGCGCCTCTTACGTTGTTTTTAAGTAAAATTTTATATGGGGGGGGGGGCGCCAAACTTTAACCTTGCCCCGGGCGCATCAAACCCTGACTACGCCGCTGTTGATGATGTTTGATTCCGTCATAATGTAATAAGTCAACATGTGGAATATCGCAAGTGGGCTGAGCTTCACAGCAACCGTCATTGCTTTGTTGACTATAGGTCAAAATTGTGTGTTCAAGTTTTCCGAAAAATTATCATAATAAATATGATTAGTGTTTAATCATAGTTATGGTCGCATAAGCAGTCCGCCTTCGCCCAAGGTCAGTAGAGGATAGGTTGCCTGGTAACTATGGTTGAAGAAACTTGAAGCTTTCCTACCATATAAAATGCTTTTTATTGAAATGGGCACTCCGGGTGACGTCATTTGCTGTTTCAACAACTGGCTCAGAAAGTTACCAGGTAACCTATTCTCAACAGACCTTGGCCTTCGTCTTAGTTCATCAATTTCGTGTGCAAACAGTCGTTTTCAAAACTTGTTGTCTACTAACCTGTCAAAAACATATCCAAATACTTCATTTTGAGCAAGGCCTCGTACGTTATTTTACCATTGCAATAGGTTAACGTTTCGTTAATTTCATCTCTTAATTTGTCTTGGATATCTTGACATACAGCCAGCTGGTATGCTGAGAAACACATTACCGTCGATACCGCGTCGAATCCAGCAAAGAAAAATATCAGAGCTTGGGCGGTTATATCTTGATTGGTTATGTCCATTTTCGGTCTGCCTTTGGTTCCTGCAAAATAAAAATCACTTGACTTGCATAGGCGAATAAAAAACAACTAAAAATATTTGAAAGAAACGTTCCTTGTAAGATCTTTGGACCAGTACAAACAAAAAACGGTTATTGATGGGGAACACCGTTACAACAGGCATTGATCACTGGATGGTCAGAACAAAAATCTACATTGATGGCAATTTTGAAATGAAAAGAAAAATTAATAATAACAATGAAAAACTTGACATGAATAAACTTACATAAAAGAAAGGTTAAAGAAACAACTAACTCAAAACTTAAGATGCGAAAATGAAATTTAAGATTGAAATTGATATGCTGACAAGAGCAATAACCAGTTGTTGCAGAAAAAGATAAAAAGAAAGAAAGTCGTATATTAGAAGAGATATAGAAACTAATAGACAAAAGGCGGAACCTGGTGGAAGAAGGAACAAGAACATCGGTAGAATACACAGAAATAAATAAAACTATAATAAAAATGATAAAAGAAAATAAAGGAAGAACTAAGAAATAAAAGGTAAATCAAAAAGAATGAAAAAGGTGAAACTTATTTTTCATTCGACAAGTAAAATGACAGCGAACGAAGTCCATGGCAGTCTACTCGTATAAGAAAGAAAGTATTTGGTATCCATGCATTTTTCGTATCTTTATTTCTGAATGTTTGCAACAAATGCCAGTCAATGTATCAATGGGTAACAGGGAGTATTGCAATATTACGAATTACGTACCTAAGATATGCTGACGATATCACCTTAATAACAGATAAGCAAAAAAAACTGATCAAAATGCTGGAAGAACTGGATACAGCAGCTAAAAATATAGGCTTGAGTATGAACTACACTAAAACTAAAATCATAACAAACACAGATGAAGATATCATTATCAGAATAAACCAATAAAAAATAGAACAAGTAGAGGAATATATAAATCTGGGACAAATTATTAAACTAAAACAAGAAAACCAAACAGCTGAAATCAAGAGACGATTAAGATTGGCAGCAATCGTTAAACAAAGCTGCATATTAAAAAATAAAAAACATCCTCAGTACCTCAACACGAGAGTGTGTAACCAATGTATCCTTCTCAAAATCAAACATGAATAAGGTAACAATAGCTCAAAGATCAATGGAAAGACAAACGTTATAAATTAATCTAACAGATAGTAAGAGATGTCAGAGGAAAGGTAATAAAATTAAAATAGAATTTTGCGGCCATAATATCAGATAAAAGACGATCGATGAAACAAATGTAGGGGCGGCTAGTCCATAAGGGCTGCAGAGCTGCAGAACCCCCAAAATTTTCACATTATTTGACTATTTTTCAGCCGCTGCTATTTTTCTGATATAATTATTTTATTTCTAAAATTATTGGAATAGCAGTATATTTTGGTCCGGTGTTGGTATAGTAGGCCTTCAAATCGCGTACGTGTGTTGAGTATGACGCCGCGCGCCGTCGCCGAAGGCCGCATTTTACAGTCGGTCAAATGAAGTTATTGGCATTGTTGCGCTACTAAATTGCAACACAACGTAGCTGGGCTAGGAACCCCTTCCTTCGCCCCGCACCGCACTTGCTCCTGGGTTTAGATAGCGACATCTAGGCAAAAAAAGAGCTGCAAAACTTGCAGTTCCAGTACAATTCCGGGCGGGCGGGCTCAGCGTTGCGTGTTTGCAGGCGCATTTATTTATTTAGAAGACGCCAAACGCATGAGCGGGAGGTTATGGTCGTGTTTGTTGTTTGTTTTTGTATAATTGTGTCACAATGAATGTGGTGGATAATTTAATTAATGTAAAAAAATTCTCTCTCTTTACTTATGAAGAAAAACTAAAACTGAAAGAAGAAGGACGGCCATTGCCCGATATTTTAATAGAAAAGTGTGGTCGGGGAAAATCGTATAAAAGGATTGTTACAAGAGAAATATTTTACTTTTTATAATAGACACGTGATCTGGAGACTGTAAAAAAATAGCATTTTTTATACCCTATCGGCAGAACTCACAAACTTTATTGTCACGAGCCGCCACTGAACAAATGTATTGTAAATTGGAGACCTTGGAAAAATAAAATAAAGTAGGGGAAGATCCCAAATAAGAAGGGCGGACGATTTTAAGAAACATGCGGGAACTAGACGGATGAACGCGGCGACAAACAGAGAATAGTGGAAGATATTGGGGGAGGCCTATGTCCAAAGATGGATCGAAGAAGGCGAAATAGATAAATGTATTATCAACTTTTCTAAATGTCAAAGCCAATTTCCCACAGTTTCCCGGCTTTTTAAGAGGTTATACGAAATGTAAACAAATAGAAAACATAACGTCGACACAGCTGTGCATTTGCTCTAAAAAAACAAGCACGCGCGCTTGGCAATTTGCGTCTGCGAATTGAAAGTTTCCATTGTTTCCAGAGCAAGCTATGATTGCTTATAGGTATATAGATGAAACTTACCAATTTCCGATTCTTCTACAGTAGCAAACCCAGTATCGACATCGACTTTCTCATCCGGCGCCTGTTTGGTCACGCCTTTCCTGGCTTCCAATAAAATATTTATCATATCTGGACGAACAATACCTTGCGACTCACGGGTCTCGATGGTTTCGTTTATTATGTTGTTAAAGAAATCACTCACATCTTGGTCAAAAAGTTTGACTTTTAACAGCTGAAATACATACCAGGTTATTAGACTAAAGCCGATCACACACAAAAATGCATAGCGCATAGCATGGCGCATAGAAGCTCAACCTTATGGACTTTTCTTATGCAAAACCAATATGGCCGCAGCTATTCGATCGTTGATTGGTTGAAAGCCCCATGCCACGCGTTATGCACCATGCTACGGAGGTGTGTGTGTAAGGCCTAACCAGGGCTATCAAAATGGACGGGCCACGATCCTCCACTTTGTTGACGTCACATCCGGGGCAGATTTTTTTTTGATGGTCACGTTACGACACAGCTGATTGTCTTTAAAATATTGAAGTTGGAATGAGGGTTCATGGATATTTGATTTTTTTTAAATAAAGCCGTTTTTGAGATTGTTTTTACTATATTCTGGCAGAACAATTTTTTTTAAATGTATAGTAAGCCCTAATTTTTCATAGCCGCTTCATTAGCTCACACAAAAATTAAGTTTAAAGGAGAAGCGAATGTGACAATCACATATGACAAAGTCAAATACATGCCAAATATAACAGTTGGCATGTGGTACATGGCGGGTAATTTGAATTAAAAATAAGAAATGCTAAATCTTGAAGATTTTAACCTTTTAATCATGTTGCTTCCTTACAAACCTTTGGTGGAATATCGGGATGGTGTCTGAGAATATTTCAGTGAAATTTTGCGGAAATCTGTAGTGCCATTTTGAAAATATCATAAAAAAACGTATGACCTCCCATAAGACCCAATGTAAAATTCAGCCCCGGGAGAACAGCTGATTTTTTCAGGGTCGTGGCCTCTATTTTTGTGTTGGCCTTGGCCTAACCCGTGGAAATCAAAAAAGTATATAAGTAACATGTGTGCTCAGGGCTATCAAAATGGACGGGCCACGATCCTCCACTTTGTTGACGTCACATCCGGGGCTGATTTTTTGTGATGGTCACTTTACGACACAGCTGATTGTCTTTAAAATTTTGAAGTTGGAATGACGGTTCATGGATATTTGATTTTTTGTTAAATAAAGCCGTTTTTGAGATTGTTTTTACTTTATTCTGGCAGAACAATTTTTTTACATGTATAGTAAGCCCTAATTTTTCATAGCCGCTTCATTAGCTCACACAAAAATTAAGTTTAAAGCAGAAGCGAATGTGACAATCACATATGACAAAGTCAAATACATGTCAAATATAATAGTTGGCATGTGGTACATGGCGGGTAATTTGAATTTGAAAATAAGGAATGCTAAATCTTGAAGATTTTAACCTTTTAATCATGTTGCTTCCTTACAAACCTTTGGTGGAATATCGGGATGGTGTCTGAGAATATTTCACTGAAATTTTGCGGAAATCTGTAGTGCCATTTTGAAAATATCATAAAAAAACGTCTGACCTCCCATAAGACCCAATGTAAAATTCAGGCCCGGGAGAACAGCTGATTTTTTCAGGGTCGTGGCCTCTATTTTTGTGTTGGCCTTGGTGTGCTGTGAGATGTTTAACAGGACCAGGGAAGTAATGATGGTTAAGAAGTTTGACACTCACCATATAAAAATTTTAGTTTTTTTTTTATTTTGGCGGTTATGTTGTGACATATTTGCATTAGTCTAAATGAGAAAATGCCAATGACAAACCGCCATTATAAAAAAAACCGACTATACTCACCTTTCAAGCAAAATAATAAGCGTTTCCTGGGTTTTTTTAAATATATTTTTACCAAAAAATGTAGGTAAGGTAAACGAAGAACATTGTTCGTGATTTTTAAAAGTGAAATTAAATAAATTATTAATAGATTTTATTTAACTTCACAGAGCCTGGCTGTGTGTCTATAAAATCTTGCGAATCATTTTTGACACATTTTCCGTGAACCAACTTTTCCAAAATTGTCCAAATTATAAAAAAAAAATCAAAATTGTAAATATTTGAAAAATTAAAGAAATATAAAAATGTTTAAAAAATTTTAAAAGTGTTAAAATTTTACGAAATTTTATTAAAAAATGTCGCAATTTTGTAAGTCTGTTTTATGTTAATTAATAAAATAAAGTATCTAACAGATGTTCAGATTTGATTATTTTGGGTATTATAATAAAATTTGAATTGGTTGTAGATAAAGTACACTTACTCTTGTTTTGTAAACTATTATTAATTACCTTAGCTAGTTTTGGTGCCCAAAAAAGCGAAAAGAACTTCATCGACTTCTTAAAACTGCTAAAATTCGTAGCTTCTTTTCCCATAGTGTAAAATATATTTTGTTGATCCCTTAGAGAATCTACTTTGATGCCGAAAGCAGTAGTGGCGATGACGTCATTAGTAAATCTAAAATTTATACTATAATAATAAAGGGGAACCGGGGCATAACGGGACCCCGTTAAAAAATATTCCCAAACTAGTAAGAACCTTTCATATTGAAATTTGTATTGGAGTACTTGGCTTTACTTTTATCTCAATTCTTTTTACAAAATACCATTTTCGCGTATTTCGCTTTTTTTAAATTAAATGTTTTTGTTATGATCCTTTTTTCTCAGGGAACTTACCTAGAAAATGCGTCTTTAAATTCTATTTCTATAAAGTCTTCATTTTTTTCGTCGAAGTATTTGGTGAAATTTTCACTGGCTTCCGTCATAAGGTGAAACATGTATTTCATTTTGCTGCTTGTAAAGGAGCCAGATAAAGTGGCTCTCATGTTTTTCCAGGCATTTCCTAAAACAATTTGTCTTTAAAGGCACATATTGAATCTGGAGAATATCAAATTATTTGCTATTTTTACCAATAGATGCCGCTTATAATAAACACCTGATTAGGGTCACTGCATCCTGAGAGCCTGGCGCCAGGCTTCCAGGATGCAGTGACCCTAACGCCTTAGGTACCCTTCTGTAAACGGGTTGCAGTGACTCTACTTTTCGAACCATGCCGGCCGTATTCGGAACACACTGGCGGAACGGGACTTTCTATTTAACTGACCAAGAATTTACTGACCAACGAAATTTTGTGTTTTTCGGCGTAAGGCCACCTTGTTTGTAGAAAAAACAAAGACTAACTTACTGATCTTAGCTGTTACGAATTCTAAACAGCAACAGTGACCTATCAGTCAGCTAAAACTCATTTTTATCCCAAAAACCACCTTCCACCAGCTTCTACCACCAAAAAACTACTACTGCGTTGTCCTAGCTTCTACCAGCAAAAAACCAACTACTACCACATTCCCCTAGCTTCTACCACTAAAAAACCAACTACTACCACCTTCGCTTAGGTTCTGCCACTAAAAAACCAACTACAACCACTTTCCTCTAGCTTGTACCACCAAAAAACGAACTACTACGACCAGCATCCCCTAGCCTCTGTCACCAAAAACCCAACTACTACCACCTTCCCCTAGCTTCTACCACTCAAAAATCAACTAATACCACCTCCCCCTAGATTCTGTTACTAAAAAATTATACCACTGCCACTTCTACTAGCAGAAAACCTAGCGGAATGTGGTAGTAGTTGATTTTCTGCTGGTACAATCTAGGGTGAGGGGATAGTAGTTGATTTTTGAGTGGTAGAAGCTAGGGAATGATGGTAGTAGTTGGTTTTTTGGTGATTGAAGCTAGGGGAAGGTAGTAGTGGTTGGTTTTTTGCAAGCTAGCTAGCTAGGGGAATGTGGTAGTAGTCGATTTTCCGGTGGTAGAATCTAAGGGGAGGTGGTAGTAGTTGAGTTTTTAGTGGTAGAGGCTAGGGGAAGGTGGTAGTAGTTGTTTACTTGATGGTAGGATCTAGAGGGGAGGTGGTAGTAATCGTTTTTTAATGGTAGACGTTAGTGAAAGGCGGTAGTAGCTTTAATTTATTAGTTATGATTTGTTTCGACCTCAAAAAATTCGCTCTGACATCGAAAACTATAACAAAATCATTGGTTAGTAAAATTCTGGTCATGAAATGGGTAGACCCGACCGAGGCTGAACTCAAGGACTGTACACAGAGAACAGGACGGTCCACTTCCATAAGCCCCATATATTCCAAATTTCGCTACGTCACAAAATCCTCAAGGTGTCGAGCCATCCTTCTATGAACCTATTCATCCTTCTCAAAAGACCCTTGATCTGTTTGATAGGGTGGTCTTTCCTTTTCTATTCACATTAAATGAAAAAGGACAACCGAACTTATTGATTTTTTTCGCGAATCCAAAGTGAGGTTAATTTTTCCGTGCATTTCGCATTTTTATTTATTTTAAAGGAAAAAATTTGTGGAATCTTGGTTTTGTATTGTTATTTTTGATATTTTAAACAATTTTCGGAATCGCAAAATCCCAGGAGCATCCTGTGCGGTTTCTGGATGTAAATCCAACTATTCGAACTTAGAAGTTCTACGTTTATGAGTTTTTTTAAATTTCCACCTTCCAATGACTGTTCCCAAGACTATTTTGCAAGAGTGGCTAAGGCGTTGTGGAAAAGACAATATGGATCCCACGAAAGCATTTCTACAGAACAGTTTTCGAAATTCCTTTTCAAGATAAATTGCTAGGTGAATATCATTTTTAACATTTTTGTAAATCTATTTAGGGCCACATTCTTTAATTATGTAAGGTTAAAATTCAGGATCTTTTGCCGCCCTTCTCCTGTCGTAACGCATTTTCAAGAAAAATATAAAAAAATCATTCAGTGTATAGTCCTTGCCATAGGCAGTTACACTTTTGTGACTTTGACATAAACATGCCTATTTCCGAGCCTATTTCCAAGCATATTTCCTAACCACAAATATATTAAAAATTAAATATGTTGTGTAGGTATACCTTATGTTGTGTTAAGCCTAAATCATTTAGTTGTAATCTGCAGAGTTTTTTAAGTGCTGGGTGGAAAAAAAAATATGCCACTTTAGTCAAACTCAGTATGTAGGTATGTGGGCACAATAGATCCATATGTGGTCACAGTGCATGGAGGTCCAGAAGGGCTTGCCACCACTTTCGAATACATACATACCTTATGTTGACAAAAAAAATGTTCTCATAAAAACAACTCAACAACATACCATTTTTCAGATTTTTTGATAAAGAAATAGGTTAAAAATGTCACAAAAGTGTAACCACCTATGGCCAAGACTATGACACAAAGGTAACCCTCCCCCCCCAGAGATTACTTAATGTAACACTAAGCCACATGTGAATTTATTTAGGCCTGTGTGTTCATCTATGAACAAGGCGTGATCAGCTGAACCAAATTTGTTCACCATCCTACAGGACTTTAATTAATTCTTGATCCTGTAGTGTCCTATGAAGTCCTGTAGACCTACGGTGGGCAGCTGATCACCCCTTGTCTATGAAGAAACCTCTACAACCACAAAAATTAGACATTAAACATACTTTTTAATTTTTTTTTCTGTAAATGTGCAATTTAATTGTTTTTCTGTTTGTACTAATTTGACTCCAATAATAGTGAAGTTATCAATAGTGCCAACTTAATTTGGGACACCTACTGTAATTTTGACAAAAATGTCATAACAAAATAATACTTGGACAATTTCTAAAACCTCATGTTTTTTTCTGAATTCCATATGTACTAGAGTACAAAATTTACACTGTAGAAACTACCTATTTTTAAAAAAGTTCCTTATATATGTTTTTTTATTACAGGCTTATGTACTTCCAAAACAATACTAAGGAATACATCTGTGCCAAGTCAAAACCTATCAGTGAAACCAATAGAAGTTGATCCTGAAGAGCCAACTGCAGGTACAAGCATCGAAATCAAGGAACATTTGCTGGTTGATGTTGGTACAAAAGAAAACTACTTAGTTAAAGTCTGATTTTTTTTTGTTTTGTGCAAATTGATAGAGTTATTGTTGAATTTTTTGTATCGGAGTCTGCTATTGTATGAAAATGAGTATTCAGTTGGTTTGCGACTGTTAGTGTGTGTCTTTAATAGTTTCAGAATCTATTCTAAGTTTAATTTAGTTGTTTTCTTTGCCTCCCCAATAATTTATTTATAATGTTCTAAGTTTTTGTTTTGTCAATTTTATCAATTTTAGTTTTTGCACAATGGAGATTTTGCTTTAGCACAGTTTTTTTAAAGATATATTTATATTTTTTATATATATTATTAAAATGTAATATATTATTATATTTTTTTCAATTCTTTAGAAGCTAATGTCACTTAATAAAAACAAAATGATGCTGAGAAGTAAAAAGGTCTTGCAGTTGGGTAAAAAATACTAGGACATTTCTTAGAAAGGTAAAATACCTACATGTCCTAGATTTTTTGCCCCCATGGTTCATTCTTCTTACATTTCATTTATCAAATTCAGGATTTGTTATCCTGATGTTTATGGTAACAAATTCCTTATTGCTTCTAATCAATAACCCCACTTAATATTGTATACAGGTTTGTTATTTTTTTGCTATTATGAGTGATATAACAAAAAAATTCTAAAAATGTATACAGATGCCTAAAGACTTTACCTACTTAGATAATTTCTAGTATTATAAATCAATAAATATAATAAATTTGGTCGAAATTAAAATAGGAAAATAACTTTTATTTAATCATTTTATTTTTTATCTTTAAATATGTAAACATGTATCCTGAGATGATATCTTTGGGGGCACTAACATATACCTCATAAAATCAAACCTATATGTAACATTTAGATGAAGCAATAGGTTAAAATACTGATAACTACAAATTGCTTCAACAGGACAAAAAGTGAGATTTTAATTACTGAAATAATAAGGGACAAAAAGCTAGTACTGCTGCTAGTTAGGTGAAGTTGAGCAATATACACACCTCAGTAGGTACACATGTTATTACCTTTTAAACATAGCAATGTTATAGAACACTCTACATCAGTTGAAAGAAAAAACTGTATAATGTATTGACAAAACATTTAATTTATCATGTCATGTGGAATGAGGTTTCATACTGTACAAATGACATGATAACTGAACATTTTTACCAACAATATCTCGTTTTTACCAAAGACAGTCAGTTTATGGTCCTTGGTTTTTTCTATTCAACTGATGTGCCATGTTCTACCACAAGCCGCTACTGACAGAAAGTGAATATTTCTTAAGTGCAAAAAATACCTCTGGGCCTGTTGCTGATAGCAAAAACTTTGTACAGGGACTTAATAAACCATATTTTTGTTGACCCTGTTAGTCCTTAAAGGTTGTGCCAGGTCCTGATTCTTATCAGTCCTGAGTGGTCATTAAAAGTGTCGAGATATTGTATAGGTCCTTACATATTGATGAGCCCCTCACTTTAGGTGGTACTACTAGGTGATAAGTGGAATGAAATGTATGCATTGTTCTACAGGAATTAGCAATAAATTTTTGATCCTGTAGTGGATTGCAGTGTGCATGTATACTGCTTAAGCTAGAATGCCGCTATCTACCTATAAAATTTTCCTAGTTTTGATTAAAAAAACCTGAAAAATAATATACAAATGCTACTTTCTGATAATGGTAAGTTATTTGCTTCTTAAAAACCATAAAATCTTAAGAAGATTTGCTAATAGAAATTGATAAGTAGAATATTGTAGTGATTAAGACAGCAAAAAGCCGGGCAATATAGTGTCCTGCACAGTCCTGTAAATGAATTTTGTACACCTACTATGGGCAGCTGATCACCCCTCATAGGCTTAGGTATTCTAATGGGTAAAATACTATTCACAAAATATTCTAGATGATATTCCAAATATTAACATGTTTTTTTAAGCAAATGCTGATATTTGACAATGAAAAAATTTATTTGATTTTATTGATGATTGGTTCTGTAAACTATTTTCTGAAGAAGATACACCTAGGATATTTTTACATAAAATTGTATATTATTATTATCTTTCTACATTACAGCGAGACATGGTTAAAAAAAAAACGTTTTAAAATTAGTTTTTGTTTATATTTTACGAAAAAGTGAGGTTATGTCGTTGAGTATTTTGTGACGTATTAAAAACCGTCTGACAGATTTCGCGAAGTGGACCATCCTGTTCTCTGTGTACAGTCCTTGGGCTGAACTAAGGACACTCATCGTAAAGTAAAGCTTGCTTGATGATGGCTTAGGCTGAACGGATCACAAATCACGTGGCATTCATTCTAAGGCACACGCAGCGCCTAATAACCCATTGAACTACACTTTCAATGGTTATAACGATTTTGAAAACCTTTTTACAATACCCGAATGGACTCTTTTATAAGAAAACAAAACGATAATGTTTTTTTTATTATATGAAAGTATTTCTCAAAATTGTCAACCGTATCCAATGGATTTTTAAAAATAATTTGTATATAATAAAAAAATAAAAAAAAACTAAAAAAAATAATTGCAGTTCGGTTCGACGAACCCAGTGAAAAGAGAAGGCGTTGCCAACTCCTCTTTTTTTTTGGGTCGTATTTTTTTGTTTTTTTTTTTGAAAATAAGAGTAACTATCAAAAAATTGTCCCGATACGGTTGTTAAAAACCTTTTGAAAAACAATCCTGCAAAATTTCAACGATGGTCGTAATCCCGTTTTCTTGTTTATTCGGGGAAAAGATTGGGCCAAAAATGTTGCCAGTTGGTAGCTTATGCTATAACGTATTTGCTTTTATATTAGAAAATGAGATTTTTTCACTTTCGATTTGCACCCTTAAAGGACAATAATATACTATGCCACCGCCTTTTGCAAGCTAATGGGCTTTTTTGTTATCTATTCACTTTATTCAAAGAGTCGGGCCTTACCTTTTAAAGCAAACAAATTTCCACCCCAAAGGGGATCTACTGACGGATCCACAAAGCTAAAATGATCGGTAAAATACTCGAAATCTTTAACTGTAAGTTGCTTTATCAATTCGGGATCTCTTATCAATAGCGTGGGTTGAAGGAATTGATAGAATCCTGAATATCTAAAATTAATGCATGTTAATTATGTTTTATAAAGGTCCGGAAAAATTCTGGGAAGTTTCAAAATCATCCTGGAAGAGTCTGCGCACGATCGAAAAAAGCTTTAAAATGTCTAAAAAATGTTCTGCAAAAATCGATATTCTGCAATTAATCGAGGAAACTGAAATAAAATTAAAATGTTATGGATTTGCGGCTCTTTCGCAGCAAACACAAACCGCGCAACTCAGGTATGCGCCCACCAAAACCGTGCAGGCTCAAAATCGCGCAGTTTATTATGGCAAAACCTATATAACTAAGGGTTGGGTCATCAACAAACCCATATGGTTGGACTAAGTGGTCTCATTCTAATATATTTTTTTAAAACATACTCTCCTGAAGAAGGTCTTTACTGACAAGGTTAGAATAGGTTGGCAATTAATTGATAAATGTTAGGTTTTACACTCTCTAGGAGCCCGGAAAAAAATTCCGGAGAGTATGTTTATAAATAATATGTATAGAAAAAAAAACGGTTCCAAATGTTGCGGCAATTTGTTATAGGGGTTGCGTGTTTTGAGCTAAGAGAGAGTCTGAATATCTCCTAGAAAACTTCAAAAACGCCTGTGAAAATCTTGAAAACTAATATAAATAAATGTTTTTGGTTATAACACAAATTATTGATAAACATGAGTTCTACTTCATTCCAAAAACATGCTCCGTTATATATCTAGCATTTTTTCGATTTTTTAACTATCAAACTATTTTAACCAAAATTTAATAAGTTCGCTACACTATCGGTTCCGGAGGTATAGTGAGCCGGACAGACAAACACGACCGCACACCGGAATGGGACAAATGGGCGCCGCCAACTCGGCGCCGCCAACTCGGCGCCGCCAACTGGGCGCCGGTCCAACTCGGCGCTGCCAACCGTAGCTGCAGTCATTTAACAAAATTTTTTACTCAAACTTGAAACATTCAAAATGGCCGATCCAAAATGGCGGACTTTCTTATTTATGAACCGATGATTATGATTTTGACTTAAACTTTTAAAAAATTCAAAATGGTGAATCCAAAATGGCGGATTTTCTTATTTACTAACCGATTTGTCTCAAACTTGAAATATTACATTGCTTAAGGTCATTTAATTAAATTTTTTATTGAAACTTAAAAAAATCAAAATGGCGGATACAAAATGGCGGACTTTCTTATTTATGAACCGATGTGTATCAAATATAGAAATTGGCGGTGTTTCAAGTCGCTGGTTATGATTTTGACTTAAACATATTAAAAATTCAAAATGGCGGATATTCTTATTTACTAACCGATTTGTCTCCAACTTGAAATATTACATTGCTTAAGGTCATTTAATTAAATTTTTTATTCAAACTTAAGAAAATCAAAATGGCGGATACAAAATGGCGGACTTTCTTATTTATGAACCGATGTGTATCAAATATAGAAATTGGCGGTATTTCAAGTCGCTGGTTATGAATTTAAATTAAACATATTAAAAATTCAAAATGGCGGATATTCTTATTTACTCACCGATTTGTCTCAAACTTGAAATATTACATTGCTTAAGGTCATTTATTTCAATTTTTAATTCAAACTTAAAAAAATCAAAATGGCGGACTTTCTTATTTAGTAACCGATTTGTCTGAAAATCCGCCATTTTGTATTCGCCATTTTGAGTTTTTAATATGTTTAAGTCAAAATCATAATCAGCGACTTGAAACCCCGCCAATTTCTATATTTGATACACATCGGTTCATAAATAAGAAAGTCTGTCATTTTGGATAGGCCATTTTGAATTTTTCATAAGTTCTATATTTGATACACATCGGTTCATAAATAAAAATGTCCGCCATTTTGGATCGGCCATTTTGTTTTTTAAGTTTGAGTCAAAAATTTTGTTAAATGACCTTAAGCAATGTAATATTTCAAGTTTGAGACAAATCGGTTAGTAAATAAAACAATCCACCATTTTATGTTCGGTTTGAATTTTTTAAGTTTGAGGATAAAACTGTATTATGTAATCTCATGCACTGCAAACTTTCAAGTTTAAAACAAATCGGTTTAAAAATAAAGAAATCCGCCAATTTGGATCCGCCATTGTTGTAATAGAAAACGTAAATTGTAGTGTTACCAGGTTACCAAATACTACACCTACCAAATTTCAACACTCGACTTAATAGATTTAACTAACAAAACAAAATTTCAAAAAAATTGCGTAAAGGATTTTTTAAAGATGTTTTTGTGTAAATAATATATCTATTTTGTTTTCATCTGCACATTTTATCAAAAAACATTTTTTTCGGCGCCGACTTGGGTCGGTGCCCAGTTGGTGGCGCCCAGTTGTCCTAGATCGTCCATGTTCGTGATATCACGCACCGTGGCAAGTCAGCGTTACCTTTTTCCTGGATACATCTTATATACCCATTCCACAAATTCGTAAAAATCCTTTTGACGTAAAAACATTGACCAATTGTCTCCAAAGAGTAACCATGGCTTACTTTGTACAACTCCTAAAAATTATTTTTTTTAATTAAGTTACTTAGTCAAAATCAAAATTCAGTTTTAAACTGCAAGTGAATTAAAAGAATATTTTTGCTGGATTTATACGGGGTGTAAACGGTGTGATTTATAACACAGCCCCACAAAAAAAAATAAAGTTCATACTCGAAGGTCGGACCAAGGCCAACACAAAAATAGAGGCCACGACCCTGAAAAAATCAGCTGTTCTCCCGGGGCTGAATTTTACATTGGGTCTTATGGGAGGTCAGACGTTTTTTTATGATATTTTCAAAATGGCACTACAGATTTTCGTAAAATTTCAGTGAAATATTCTCAGACACCATCCCGATATTCCACCAAAGGTTTGTAAGGAAGCAACATGATTAAAAGGTTAAAATCTTCAAGATTTAGCATTTCTTATTTTGAATTCAAATTACCCGCCATGTACCACATGCCAACTGTTATATTTGACATGTATTTGACTTTGTCATCTGTGATTGTCACATTTGCTTCTGCTTTAAACTGAATTATTGTGTGAGCTAATGAAGCGGCTATGAAAAATTAAGGATTACTATACATTTAAAAAAAAATTGTTCTGCAAGAATAAAGTAAAAACAATCTCAAAAACGGCGTTATTTAAGAAAAAATTAAATATTCATGAACCGTCATTCTAACTTCAATATTTTAAAGACAATCAGCTGTGTCGCAACGTGACCATAAAAAAAAAATCAGCCCCGGATGTGACGTCAACAAAGTGGAGGATCGTGGCCCGTCCGTTTTGATAGCCCTGGTCGGACATATGTATTCCCATGTATTTTTCGCCGCTGAATCCAATCCCGAGCTCAGAAATGGCCCTACACATCTGGAATATGGCCTGAGAGGTGGATTCCGGGATGAGGATAAACTTTGTGATTTTTGTTCACGTTAATTTAACGTTGATGTGATTTTTGTGCTATGTGGGGAGAGGTATCCTTCCAATTTGATTAAAATAAATAGATGCTTTTTAATTCTGACATTATTCTTTTTATAAATATTACTTTGTTTTGGTGTAAATCACTTTTCTGGGCTCACTCGCTGGCACTATTTTACCATTTGTGTAAGAAAACGACACCAAAACTTGCAGTGTTGAGGAAAAAAGCGGAGGGAATCCCCATCCCCAAAATGGCCGACTCACGGTCCCCATGGTGACCTTATCAAATTCGGCTTCCCATATCGCTAATGCGCACTGATGACCGACATAAGTACTCACCTTTCCTTTTAAAGTAACTCATTGGCCGGACGATATAGTACCAAAATAGTACGCCCAATATGGGCCCAGCTATTAAATACCACAACATACTTGTAAACTATTCGCTTTTTTAAGACCTCTATTTTGCACGTAAATAATTAATAAACAGAGCTGCAAGTAGTCTTTTAAAATTATTGTTTTACAAGATTTCTTTTTGTTATTAATAAATATTTATTTAAAAACAATACTTTGTCGCCACTAACTGTATGGATAATAACAAAAAATTAAAATAAATTTTATTTGTTGCTATTGCGTTGTTTTCGACGACGCCTGTATCATCTCAAATTCCATTAAAAAAAAGAATTATTTTTTATCCAGTGGTGTACACAATTTTTTATTAATTCTAGTCAGACCCTCGCGTTAAGGACTAATAAAAACTAATATTTTTTATATATATATATTTATCGGTTTCACAACGTTCTACGTCTTCCGATACCCAATCTCCACTCGTTTCTGTTTGCCCATAATTCATCATCTAGGCCTCTTATTCTTATTTTACTGTCTATTCCTTCTCTCCAGCTTCTCCTCGGCCTTCCTCGTTTTCTTCGGCCAGTTGGTTTCCATTGTAATAGTTGTTTAGGTAGTCTTCCATCATCCATTCTTTGTACATGTCCGTACCACACCAGTTGTTTTGTTCTTATATCATCCAGTAAAGTACGTTCACCCACTGTCATAATTTCTCTTATTCTTTGATTTGTAACTTTTTCTCTTTTTGATTTCCCTGCTGCTCTTCTCCAATAGTCCATCTCCGTAGCGGAAAGCATTTTTTCTGTTCTATCTTTAATTGGCCATACTTCTGAGCCTTTTTACAATGGTGTTATATATAAGCTCTTTGTTATGTTTTGATATACTTTGGTCCCAAATTATTCCATTTAATAAAGTGATTGCTTTTCTTCCTTGTACGTTTCTATCTTTTATAGCTTTGTCTAGTGTTCCGTCAGCTGTAATTTTTAGACCCAAGTATTTATACTCATCACAGGACTGAATTCGCTGCCCAGTATTTAAGATTAGATCCTGTTTCGTTCCACCAATACACATATACTCTGTCTTATTGATATTAACCTCTAGTCCCCACTTATTGTACTCTTCTATTAGTTTTCGTGTCATATATTCAAGATCGTCATAATCCTGAGCCACCACTATCTGATCATCGGCGAAACATAAGGTATACAAGGTGCATTTTCTCTTCCAGACTTTAAGGACTTGTTCCAAATATATTTTTTAAACGTATTAAAAAAACTCAAAAATTAAAGTTATTGGAACACTAATACTCGTATCTTTGTGATCGATATTAAATAAATCAAAAAACATTTAACGTAAAAATCCACAAATTTTTCCATTAAAAAACATCACCTTTGATGCCAGTAGCGCTATTCTTGATATTGCCAAGAATGTAAATTACCCTTGACTGTGCCACTGATCAAACCAGCTTAGAAAAACGAAAAGCGCAAAACATGGTTTTGCAGAAATAAGAAAGTGGTTCCGCCTCCCTCCAAAATGGTAAACATTTGGTTGCCGCCTACCACACAGCAGATGGTTGATGCGTGAAAAGCTACTGAAAAGTGAAGAGTGGGAGTTGTTATGGTTAAGCGTGGCGATACATCAAATAGAGAGAGGGTTTTCCCTTCAAAGTGATTCACTATGAAAAACTGTGACATAAAAAAATGTTGTCTATAAAATGTCATTTTATCTCTGTTTTTGTTAGGTTTCCTTGTTTTGCTCATTTAGCTAAAATGTAAACTAAACTTTAGGATTATGAGCTGAGTTGGTTCCTCCAAGCTCTTCAAAGAGGGGATAATGGATTACTTAGGTCCAACCTACCCTTAATAAAAATCCAAACTTTGAGGAGAAAAGTCGGTAGTCACATTCCAAGTTTTGTTGAACTTATACTAAAACCTCTAAAGTAATTATCAGTAAAGAAACATAAGATTTTTATATTTGAAGAATATTTTGCAGTTTGTTATTTTGGTAAGTTAAAGTTTTATTTTAATATTTTGGATCTTGTTTGTTTTATAGATCATAAGAAACGTCTTGTTATAATTTGTAAATTGCAACAGAGTTTTATTTCGTATTCATTAAAGTTTGTAAAGTTTTTAAAACTGTTTTACATTTATTTTATACACAAACAGATTTACTACGGTACCCTCGTTTAAGGGCTCGATTTAAAACAAAATCGTACCCGACAATATTTGGGGAAATTTTATTTCTTTCCCTCGAATACACGCTCTGATTGGTCCACGCATGCAAGATAATAGAAATACGCACATCTGATTGGTCCATGTATGTTTTGCCACTCCCTTTTCCTTTATTGACAACATTTTTGATGAAATCTGTTTCTTTTTATTTCTCTCACGATCAATAGAACAACCTTAATCGAAAATCATACCACCTTTGTTAATAGGGAAAGGAATTAACTATGTCGACCAATCAGGTGTGCGTATTTGGATTGTCTTGCATGCGTAGACCAATCAAAGCGTGTATTCCAAGGAGAGGAATAAAATTTCCCCGAAAATCAAGAATAGCGTTGCAGGCTGTGATGATAAGCGAGTATATAATAGGACTAAAAAAAAAAGAAAAGTTACTGTGTGAGTGTTACTTAGATTAAGGTCACTAGATCACGAAGTATGAACTTCGTGATCTAGTGACCTTAACTTAGATTACCTAATGAATTATGAAAGAACTTAGATAACAAATAAATGAAATCTAAACGTAAAAGAATCAATTTTTTTAGATTTTTATATAAAATGATCAATCTCCTCGGCGGACGCCAGTGAGCAGTGGGATGGCATGTAAACAACAAATTTAAAATCTATTAATTTGTTAACAGTGATGTACAATGTGTTTTGCGCAAAATTAGTCTGGGAGAATTTAAAACTAGATATATGGGAGTTATTTTTTAAATGGTTAAGACAGGAAATTTTATGTCCCTCAAAAAATTATTTGTTCCAATTTTAGGAGCAATGTTTCTAGTGGAAAATTATATGCACGATCCATTCTATTAGACCCAGCGAAAAATTTGGTTGGCGTCGCTCTTTTAATTACAAAAAAACCTTCAAACTCACACAATGTAAGCGCCTGAAATGGTGTCAGTCGGGTTTATTTTAAATTTCAAACCTGTATATCTTGTAAACTACCGTAACAAGAAAGAAACATAAGTTCATTTAATTAAACCCTTAAGTTACTAGAATTTAAAATCACAAAATTTTTACTTGAAATTCTAAAACTAACTTCAGTACTCAACTGCTACTAGTAGAGTAAGATGGGCCAAAAGGACGCATTTAAGGTTTAAATAATTATAAAAAATGGAAATGTAAAGGAAACAAATATTTTAATTTTTGGATTGTTAATACACTTATTTGGGTACAAAAATATGAATATTAGGTTCTGATAAAAACAACAACGCAAAAGAAAATTCAAAAAATACAAAAAAATGCAGAATTATGTGGGGCAAAAGTCACAAATATGTGGGGCATTAATCCTCTTACACACAAAGGTCACATACGAATGTTCCTAGGTTTTCGTAGGCTGTGCAAGTTTCGTGCCACCACCTTTGACAAATTCCGCATTGAATCCAGTCTTCTGTGTGTGGATCGATATATTTTTCCGAGCACCCAGGACATGAAAAACATACAGAAAAAAAAGTTTTGGCTTTTTGATAACCTTATTTTTCTCATTGCTGTTAAACACTCTTTTTAGATTTGTAGGCTTTTTCTTTTCGAAGTTTTTTTCTTTTTCTTGAGCGAGTTTATCTTTAAAGGGCGTGCTTGACAGAATTTCCGATTTTTGGCTTTGATTTCGTCTTTTCTGATCATCGGATCTTCTAGGCAGCGGAATTATTGCTTCTGGAGAAACTAAAGTATTCTTTGTACTAATGCCCCATACTGCCCCACATTCAAATTTGCCGCTGCTTCTACTGTCAAATGATCCATATGATTTTCATGCATTTATTATAACCTCACATATTTTTTGTTTTACGGGTATGCGCACTCGCAAGGAGATCCCTATCACGCTCGAGAAGCGGCAAATGCGCGGAAATCTTGGTGTGTGTTGGTTTTGAAACGGTTCAGGTTGTAACCTGCAGGGAAAACTGTCGCAGGGAGTTTATTCCACAGCGATGCTGTTCTCCAGAGATATGAATTCTGATATAATGAGGTTCTTGGTGCCTCTATTTTAACAATAAATTGATGGTTACCGTCTGTTTGACGTGTTCGCCTAGTAGGTGCTACTCCCGGGGGGGATCATACGTGCCAACTCTTCAGAGCATTTTCCGTGATAATACCTGTAGAAGAGAGATAGATCGCCCTCAGTTCTTCGATGTTCGGGACTATCCAAGCTACGGGTAAGTGCGGGGTCATTGATCAGCTTGATAGCTCGTTTTTGCACGGTGTTCAAAAGCATTAAGGTATGTTTGGGTGCAGCACTCCATATATGTGAGCAGTACTCCATAGTTGGTCGAATCTGGGCTTTGTAGAGTGTCAGCAGTTGGCTTGGTGTATACAGATGTCTTGTACGAAATAGCACCCCAAGCTTTTGGGACGCCCTTTTAGCTATATCTGCCACGTGACTGTGCCAAGACATGTTGGTCTCTGCAGTGACTCCTAAGATGTTCAACTGGCTCTGCAATGCGACAGCACTTCCAGATAGCATGATGTTTGGCTCACCGGTGCTGGTCTTTTTTGAAAACAGGGCTGCTTGGGTTTTCTGCGCGTTGAACTGTACAAGGTTTTTGTTGCCCCAGTCCTCTATTATCTCCAAGTCGTTATTTATCTGTGATATTTCAGTTAGTCTAAGGTAATGGAATTCACGTGCGGAGAGACATGTGGGTGGTATGACTGAGGAGACTACATTGCCATCATCTGCAAAGCAATAAAGTGGATTTACTGTTTTATCTATGAGGTCATTTATGTAAATCAGAAAAAGTGTTGGCGAAAGGATTGCTCCCTGTGGCACACCAGCATTTATTTGGTAAGAATTGGAGTTCCGGCCATCCAGTGCAACATAAATGTCAAAACAAGTTTAAAAAATTTATACACTATTTTACCATTTTTTACAATAAAACCAGGCCAGATATTTTTACAAAACTATATTAATACAAAGAATCGAAGTCCCTTAATTAGGTGAATATATAAATTTGTAGTTTACAAAAGTATTAAGAAAATTATGTTATCAAACAAAAAACTATGAAATTCAAAAGAAATACAATTTTAGGAGATGGAAACTGTCTTTTTAGATCTGTAAGTAAATTTTTATTTAATTCCGAAGATAAACACTATGAAATAAGAAACAAAGCAGTCCTATATATTGATCAAAATTGGAATAATTTTCAAAATTTTTTAACAAATCAAATTTGTAAAAATGTTTATTTACAAAAAATGGGTACAAATGGAACATATGGTACGGCAATCGAATGCACTGCTCTTTCAGAGACATACGAACTAAATTTTTTCATTTACAAAATTCAAAATAAATGTAACGATGAAATCTTTAATTTTGATAAACCAACAGACATTCTTCATAATAAATTTTCTAAAACAATCCATCTTTTGTTTTCTGGGAATCCGGATCAGGGTCATTTTGATCTTTTAAATGAGGTCTCAAACGATACGACCGCAGAAAACCAATGCCAAACTTGTTTAAAATATTTTAAGAATTCAAATGGTTTAAAAATTCATATTAAAAAAACTCATCAAAAATTGCAAGATTCAATAAGTCAAATGTATGATTCATCAAACTCTACATTAGAAGGAAATAATTTAACATTTGATTCGAAACAAGAATATAACAGTAATGTATTCAAATGTTCAGAATGTAAGCAAAGCTTTATATATCTTTCAAACCCTAAACCAGGACAAACTTTTGGTACTGAATGTGACCTTTGCAAAATTATTATTTGTAAAAACTGTTCAAAAATATCTAATACTGAATATAAAACAATCACATTAAAAAATCGAAAAATGATTTTCCTCTGTTCTAAGTGTACGAATTCCTTACAATCCATTCCAAAATTACAAGAAGAAATTTGTATTCTCAAGAGGGAGATAAAAACTTTAAAAGACAGTAACAAACAAAGCCAACCGAGTCTCAATATAACTCAAAAAGAACTAACTATTGCTAATATGAAAAACAACAAATTAGATAAAGACACCTTGTTATATAACTCTAAAGACCCTCTTACTTTATTATCAAAAGAAAAGACAATATCTACATTCCAAAGGTTGAAAAAGAAAAAAAATAATCAAAAAACTATTCCGAAAAAAATAGATAAAGAATTATCTTTAAATCAAAATTCTGCCCAACAACATATACTACAAAATTATAACTCTACACCACATCAACAACCCAATAAATCAAATATTTATAAAACTGATAACTCACCAAAAATAAAAATTATCGGAGATCATTTTGGAAGAGGATGTGCAACCAAACTTCAAGAAATTATGGAAATTGGAAAATTCAGTATCGAATCATACTTAACACCGAATTTGCCTGTCTCAAAACTAATATCCAGAACAGCAGATACCTATAAAGAACATAAATCTACAGACCATCTAATTTTGTTCCTCAATAGGGACACAGAAGAAATAATTAACAATCCAAGGTATTTAAAAAATTTGTTAAACATAGGTAAAATAACTAATCTTATTATTTGTGTAAAGAAAAAATCATTTTATTTTAACATAATTCCTTTTATTAACCAATTTATGTTTCAAAACAGAAACATATCTATTCAAATTATTAATATGTTTGATTTTAATTCAAGATATAATTTTTATAAACATTTGGCTGATCGTATTAAAAGTAATTTAAAATACAATAATATTGTTTTAAAAACTTTAACGTTTACCAATTTTGAAACTAATTTGTTTTCAAAAAAAACTGCCCATTTAGAAGAAATAAACAGACCCACTATTTACAAGTCTTTTTTAGTCTAAACTCTGATCAATTAATTAGTATTTTTTATTTAAATATTCAATCAATAAGAAATAAAACAAACCAATTAACAGTTTTATTAAATAATCTTAAATATCCTGGGATATTACTCCTTACTGAACACTGGCTAAATAGTGATGAACCCTTGTACTTACCTGAATATGTTATAGTATCAAAATTTTGTAGAACAAACTCCAGAGGAGGAGGAACTATTGCATTGATTAATAGATATATTTTTGAAACTCTGGAATTTGTAACATTTGACAAATATAACAACATGTTAATTGAAAAAGAATTTGAATTTACAATTATTTTTTCAAAAAAAATTAATTTATACATTATCTGCTTATACCGTACTCCAGAAAACAATACTAACATAATTAATAATTTTATCAAAAATTTGGAAAGTTTATTATATAAATTTCCTTCAAAAAGTAAAATTCTTTTAACTGGAGATTTAAATATAGATTATTTAGATAAAAATAATAATTTTACATTAATACTTCAATATTTATTATCTTCATTTAATATTAAAATGCATATTAGCTCTCCAACTAGAACAACCTCTAATTCATCAACAACAATAGACTATATTTGTACAAATTTTCTTGATGATCTTAGTTATGAGATCTCGGACCCAGGTTTCTCTGACCATAGCTATATTTTTGCAATATGCCCTATCAAAATTGACCTTGTCAAAAAAGAAAATAACATTAAAAAAAGAATATTTAGCAAAAGAAATTTTAATAACTTTAAACTCCACTGTCAAAATTTTCAATGGAACTTCATTAATAATTCGAATGACCCACTTAATGATTTTCATGATAATCTTTGTAAAATTGTGGATAAAAGCTTTCCTCTTCAACATGTTAAAAATAAACCAAAAAGAAAAAACTGGATTACGTCTGGTATTCGTTTATCTTCAAAAAATTTACGTTTTCTTCATACCTTAACAAAATTTTATCCTAATACTGACTTCGTAATAAACTATTTTAAAATATATAAGAAAACATACCGTAAAGTAATACATCATGCAAAAAGGAAGTTTTATGAAAATCGTATCAATAACTCAACAAATTTCCAAAAAGAATGTTGGTCTGTTGTCAATGAATTTACTAATCGAAATAAACTTTCAACTGACATAAATACTGATTTATTACCAAATGATTTGAATGATTTTTATTGCTCTGTTGCAGAAAATATTACTAAAAAAATTAGCTGTAATGTTGATCCCATTTCATACCTTAACGATATCAACATAACTAATGCGTTTATATTATATGAAACAAATCCTGATGAAATTAAATATACTTTAAATTTAATAAAAAATAAATCTTCTACTGGCATAGATGGTATTTCCTTAAATATACTAAAAGAATTACCTTTTATTGCAATTAAAACATTATCTGAAGCTATAAATCATTCATTTTTATTGGGATATTTTCCTTCTTGCCTTAAACTTGCTAAAATAATTCCAATATATAAAGGAGGTGATAAAAATACACCATCTAATTTTAGGCCAATATCTCTTTTATCAACTCTTTCAAAATTAATAGAAAAACTTATCAAATCGCGTTTAGAATTATATTTTTGTGAAAATAATATGATTAATATTAAACAATTTGGTTTTCAGAGAAATAAAAATACAAATGATGCAATATTCTTTTTTATGAAACAATCATTAAACAGTATTAATGATAACGAACATGCGGCTGCAATTTTTTGTGATATTTCTAAAGCTTTTGATTGTGTTAATCATGAAATTCTTCTTAAAAAATTATTTATTTATGGAATAAGAAACAACGCTTTAAGTTGGTTTAAATCATACTTATCTAATCGCCTTCAATTTGTGTCAATAAACAATTTAAATTCAAATAAAAATAATATTCAATGTGGTGTTCCTCAAGGTTCAGTACTAGGACCAATACTTTTTTTAATTTACATTAATGATTTACTAAATATTAAAATTTCTGGTTATTTTACAATATTTGCAGATGATACTACTATCCTTTGGAAAAATAAAAATATAGATGTTCTCTGGAATAATATAAAAAATGATATTATTTGTATAAAAACTTGGTTTGAATCAAACCAACTATCCCTTAATTTTTCAAAAACATATGTAATTGGTTTTAAAGAAATATCTCAACAAATTATAAATATAAATAATAATAAAATTAATACTACAGATAATATAAAATTTTTAGGACTTAACATAGACGAAAATTTAAAATTTCAAAACCATATTCATAATTTAAATAAAAAATTAAGTTCGGGTTGTTATTGTGTAAAAATTATTACAAATGAATTAGGTAAATCAATAGGCAGAAATGTATACTTTTCTTTAATTGAATCAAACTTACGATATGGCATTCCTTTCTGGGGTACATGTTCAATGTATTTATTTAGATCAGTGTTTATTCTTCAAAAAAGAGCAATTAGGTATTTATGCAATGTAAATTCTAGATATCACTGCAAAGACTTGTTTATCAAAAATAATATTTTGACTCTTCCTTGTTTATATATTCTTGAAACAATTTGTCTGATAAATAAACATCTAAATTACTTTGAAATAAACCAAAATACTTATTCAACGAGACAAGTTAATAATCTTACATTACCTATACCACATTCATTTTTATTTAAAAAATCCATAATTTATAACGGTATAAAATTGTATAATAATTTGCCAAACAATATAAAACTTAATAATAACTATAACATATTTAGAAATAAGTGCAAGGATTTTCTTATCACTAAAGCTTTTTATTCAATTAACGAATTTCTTGATCAGAGTTACAATTAAGGAATAATTTTAAACTTAAAATTCTCAATTATTATAAAAGTAAATTTTTTTTTTTTTTTTTTTTTTTATTTGTCAAACACACTGTGTTTTTTTTTATTACAATCTAGTCAGTAAGACTAATTAGCAATTTTGTTTTAACTTAATTTACTAGAAAAGTCAGATTTAAACTTAGGGTTCACTCAACAGTTCTCCCCGCTTTGTTTAGTCTGTAACTCACAATTGTGTTGTGTTTATAGCATTATTTTGTTTTATGTGTAATTCACTTAGTTTACTAGCTCAAACGGCTTCACTCTTTTTAGTCGTCGAACTAGCATAGTATTGTCTAGAAGCTGAATTGCTTCCACATTCACATGCCGATGGAGTCTATCTTCATGGCTTTTTGCGTACTTTTTTATAGTCTCTGCTACAGTTTCGATTTTTAGATCTCGATGAAGGTCACTATTTCGAACGTACCAAGGTGCATTCACAATGTTTCTTAATACTTTATTTTGAAATCTCTGTACAACTAGAATGTTACTCTCTTTAGCACAACCCCATAGTTGAATACCATATGTCCATACTGGTTTCAGTATTTGTCTATAAAGCAGTAACTTATTATGAATTGTTAAATTGGACTTCCTTCCAATTAGCCAGTTCATTTTTCTATACCTTATCTCAAGTTCTTCTTTTTTTTTCTTAACATGTGCTTTCCAGCGCAATTTGGTATCAAGTGTCATACCTAGATATTTTGCCTGATTCGAATATGGTACTGGAATGTTGTTAATTGTTATTTGTATGTGATTTATATTTTTGTTTGTAAAATCAACATGAATTGATTTGGTTTCATTTAATTTTATTCGCCACTTTGTGGTCCAACTGTGAATTTGGGTGACTGCATCCTGAAGTTTCTCTATGCATTTTTCAATAGATTTTTCTACCGTCAATAAACCAGTATCATCGGCAAATGTTGCTAAGTGACAATTTTCTGGCTTTGGGATATCACAAGTGAATAATAAGTATAGATAAGGGCCTAGTACGCTACCCTGGGGCACGCCTGCTTGAATTTCTCTTAAATTTGAGTATGAGTCTTCCTGTTTTACTCTAAAATGTCTATCAGATATGTATGATTCCAAAATATCCGAATACTGTTTTGGCAGAAACCTTTTTAGTTTACCTTGTCCTTGTACCTTTGTCAAATGCTTGTGCTACATCTAGAAAAACTGCAGAACAAACTTTTCCCTCTTCTAGTGCTTTTTCTATTATATTAGTAATTCTGTGTACTTGATCTATCGTGGAATGCTTGTCTCGAAAACCAAATTGATGAGATGGAATAATTTCTTGTCTTTCTATGATGGGTTTTATTCTTTTAAGCAATAATTTTTCATAGAGCTTGGATATAATTGGCAGCAAAGATATTGGCCTGTAAGATGACACGTCATGGAGTGGTTTTCCCGGTTTTGGAATCATGATAACTTCTGCAACTTTCCACAGTTTAGGTACGTACCTAAGCCTAAAAGACGCATTAATTAGGTTGCATAGTTTTACGATAGCTTTTCTGGGGAGTTGTTTTATGACTACCCCGTTAATAAGATCATACCCTGGGGCTTTTTTCGAATTAATATTTTTGATTTCTGTTAATATTTCTTTTGGTGATGTAAGCTTAATATGGTCCTCGATTTGATGGGGTTCATTTAAATGAAAGTGTTCATCTGGTGCTTCGTGGGGCTGAAATGTTTTTTCTAAATGACTTGCAAAAATATCTGCTTTTTCTTCGTTACTCCTTGCCCACTGGTTGTTAGATTTTCGTATGGGTGGAATTTGGATAATTGGTCTTTTAAAATCTTTGGTTGCTTTCCAAAGGGAATAGTCGGTATTTTTATCATCTGTAAGCTCATTAAGAAAATGGTTAATAGATTCATTTTTTATTACTAGAATTTCTCGCCTAATGCGCTGCGTCATGTTGTTGAGATTTGTTTTGTCCCGAGGATCACGGCTTTGTTGCCACTTTCTTCTTAGTTTCCTTTTTTCCAAATAAAAGTAAATTAAAAAAAATATATATATATATATATACAAACAACATAATTAAACCATTTATTGGATGGATTTATATATTTTATATTTTTTAAATGATTTTTTCTATTATTATTATTAGTTATGTATTTGCTTTGTCTACAAAGTTTTATACTTTATATAAGACAATAAAGCTTGATTTGATTTGATTTGATTTGAGGTAACTTTCAAACCAAGTGCAAAGTCTCGGCGACAATCCCGTTGCTTTGAGCTTGTTGAGCAGATTTTCATGCCAGACTTTATCGAATGCTTTAGATATATCTAAGGCAATTGTTCTTGTTTCACCTCGCAACTCAATCGCTTTTTGCCATAAGTGAGTGACGTATGTAAGTAAATCGCCAGTTGACGTATATTTTCGAAATCCGTATTGCTTGTCGTTGATAATTTTGTACTTTTCCAAGTACTTGGTTAGGTGATTGTTCACAACTCTTTCCATTACTTTTGATATCACCGGAAGTAGAGCAATTGGTCTATAGTTTAACGGATCTGTCTTTTTTCCTTTCTTTTATTGTACATATTGTAGAAATTTTGTTTTAAAAATATAACCACAAGTTGTTGTACGATATACTATTAAGTAGTAAGTAAAAATAACATGCAAGTATAAAAAAATAATAAATGCCTCATATTTAAAACACCACTTTACCTCTAGGATCGAACGCTATGATATGACTGCGTTGCCATATTGTCTATCTAGTTCTGAGAAAACGACTTTTGATAATTTTGCCCCACGCGGACTATTGCCCCACTCTACTTTACTTACAAGTAAATTTAGCAGTTGGGTGTTTTTTTATTTAGTTTTTAGCTCACACATATACTATACTATAGTAGTGTGAGCTTTGGTGATCCTAATTTTTTCGAGAAAAAAAAAGTTGCTCCGATTTCAAAATTTTTTATATATTTTTGCGTTTCAGATGATTTTGAAACTTTTTTGTTGCGCCGTCTGTCTGTCTGTCTGTATGTCTGTCTGTCTGTCTGTATGTCTGTAACGACCAACGCGCATAACTCAAAAACCGCTTGGCCGATTTCAATGAAATTTGGTACCTATGCTGGGTCTTGGGTCGAGATGGTCCCATTTCAAAATGAACAAAATCCACCGAACACAAACCAAATAAAAGGGTGGTGATAGATTTCAAAAATTAGAGTTTATATGAAAATATGGCGTGTGTAATATCAAACGAAAGGTAATTGAGTCTGGAGTTAAACAAAATACATTTTAATTTATTTAAAAAAAAGGGTGAGGGTATATTTCAAAAATTAGAGTTTAAGTGAAAATATGGCGTGTGTGACATCAAACGAAAGGTAATTGAGTCCGGAGTTTAACAAAATACATTTTAGTTTCTGTTTTTTTAAGGGTGGGGGTGGATTTCAAAAATTTGAGTTTAAGTCTAAACATGGCTTGTGTGGTATCAAACAAAAGGTAATTTAGTGTGGAGTTAAATAAAATATATTTCAGTTTTTAGTTATATTAGCTTACACGTAAACTATAACTATAGTACCTAGTGTGAGCTTGGGGGCCCATATATTGGCAGAGTATTTTTATTCATCGTTTGACTAGACTAAAATACATTAATTTATAAGATTATACATTGACTTTTATTGGGAAGGTTATATCAATATAAATTTTAAATCTGTTTTTAAAATACAAGCACTTTAGCCGTAACCAACAAAGTTGAAAAAGGAACACTGAAAATAGTGCATAAAGACCCGTGGTCACGCCAAGCGCAGAATTGAAAAATATAAAGGAGTAATAACCTCCCATAGAAAAAAAATATATGCACTTTTACTTAATAGTTAAAGTGGATAACAGTGGCGTCTATAGAAAAAAGTTTCGGGGGGAGCCCGAGACCTCATGAGGCCGTATTTTATGCTATTTTATGTTTGTATTCATGAAATATGTGGAAAATATCTAAAAAAATCTTAGTTTCGGGGTTGGGCCCCCCGTATATACGCCACTGGTGGATAATTTCTATTTTTAGCTTTTACGCCGACCTTTATCACATCCCTAGATTTTGGCGCAAATCCGCGATTGGTTAACGCAAGGCAGGGATGGCTCCTGTCATACCACAAACGCATTAAATTCCTACCTTTTTTAACTGCATAATTAAAGAAGTTTTAAATAAAGGTGGTGTGCTGCAACCGCGGATCTGGCAGAAAATCTAGGGTGGGGGGGGGGGGGGGGGGGTAATAGTAGACGAAAAAATTGAGGCGTGTTTTACAAAAACCGCATTTGACGAAAATGAGTTAGTGGCGTCATCTAGTCGAAAAAATGGATGGCTTTAAGACCATGAAATAAGATTCTGCAAAAAACCATAAGTGCCAAGATATGAGCAGCTTAAATTTGTATTATTCCGCAAAAAGCACATATGTCCCTTCTATTTCATAATAATAACATAACAGCAGTGGATGCGGAGGTTAAATTATGTATCTATTATTTATCATTATTAATAATTTTTCTATCTAATTTTGTTTTTTAGTGAAATAAATAAAGTTTTTTATGTATTAACTTTTTCTTTCTTGCAAAAACAACTTATGTCCAGCAGTTTTTCTCTTTTTCTAAAGTAATTAAGCAACAAACATTTTTTCTTATGTAATGAACAGAATTCTAAAGTCAATAGTTACTGTGAGTAATAAAAAAATATTTAAGAAAATCATTTGTTTTAAAATAAACCGAGTTTTTTATTTTTTGAATTTTTTTTGTTTTGGACATATGTTGTTTTTGTAATAACGCGCCTCAATTATTTGTAATATAAATTTTTTTCTAGGGGGGGGTAATTCGCCTATTTTCCTTTTAATCAATAACAAAAAGTGCATATTTTTTGTTCTAGGGGGGGTAATTCCACGTTACCCCCCTCAAATCCGCCCTTGGTGTGCTGCTACTTTAGCGTAGTTTTATCTCGCATTTTCGAAAAAAAAAGAACGCAGTCAGATGTTTAATTAGAATCAAAGTTAGTTAATAATAATTACATAGTTTTTGTTTCTTTATGAAGCACTTTTTTTTTGGAACAAAACCAATATTTTAGCTAAAAAAATGTTCTTGCATCAGCAAAATTTTTTGTCAACTGAACTGACTTTAAACTATTATATGTCACCAAAGGCTATTAAGATATATGAGGAGCTTGCGTTCAAAAGCCATCCATTTCGAAAATATGTCCAGGAATCGAGAAAAACTTCCCGTCGGTTCGCCTTTATACGTGCAAAAGGCCGACTTTATATGCGAATTTAAAATACAAATAGCCCGTTTTGAACGCAAATGAATGTGCCGGTTGATAGATCTTGTAAAACTTAACCGAAAATCGCAAAAAAAGCACATTGGCAAAAAAAACGGATATAACCGCTTTTGAACGCAAGCTCCTCATATGTGATTTGCGTTTTTCATAAGGAATTTTTGTCGGAATGGTAAATTTTTGTCCCTTCTGTAACGAGGTGGTTTTTGCCATATTAGTTTTTGGTTATAACATAAATTATTCGGCAAAATGTAATCTACAATATTCCAAAAACCAAAAAAAATGCGGTGCTCCGGGAAAAAGTTTTTTAATTGTCAAAAAACTGTCATTAACATTAATAGATTTTAATCGTTAGAGTGTTGCTATTTTACCTGAACATTTTATGAAAATCGGTTTAGCGGTTTAGGAGCTATCGTGTTACGGACAGAAATAATATATATATATATATATATATATATATATATATATATATATATATACACACACAGATATCATGAGGATATTGCTAAGATAGGTCAAAATACACTCAAATAACACATTTTCGGCGTTATCTGAAAAAAAAATTTTCGTCGGAAATAATACCTTCCCTAGCCATTGCTACGCGGGCTAGGAAGGTAAAAATTAGTTTAAAATAACACTGTCCTGGAAAAGCACACACTTTATGGCACAAAACAAAATTACAAAAATGGTCAAAATTACTCGTACCCTATTTTTGGCCCTAGCCAAACGTGAAATTTCACGTTTGTTAGTATTATTTGGCTTAAAAATTCCGTTGATTGACGCTCACTGTCTTGATGACGGGTAAAAATGCAAAATGCGTTGATCCGGCCTGAAAAGACAAAGAGCCGTCGTAGGTCACGGACTATAGTTGTTTTCTTTTATTTGCATTCGATCTTTTCATTGATCGATATTGTATAGCAGTGTTTTTCCCTGCTTTTGGTTTTTTGTTTCTCTCGTATCTCGGTAGATGGCGCCTCTTGCTATAGTTCGCTCACTAATTACATTTAATTAGAGACAAAACCGTCTGATTAACTTCGCAAGATTTGTCACTTGACCAGCAGTGTTCTGAGGAGTCCCATAAGGACGAAACGGTTAACTGTCAACACTTATTAGGTGTCCATTAGATCTTGGACCCCTGTGAGGTTAAGCTTTCAAGCTACCCACGGAAAAATATAAGGGAAACAAAAAACTCCTTTTTGCCCGATTAGCCATGAAACTTGTTTGATGTTTAAATTCACGGGTACGAAATTTCACGTTTGTTAATGTCATTGATATTATTTATTAAATATTTTATTAAAGTTTACATAATTAATGATGGGTTTCTTTTCTATTTCACGGAAACCTTACAAACTTGTCAAAAAAAAAGGCCATTGCGACAAGAAAGGAACATGTGCTAATCGGATATTTATATTTAATTTTTTATGAATGACTTCACTATAGAATTTTGAATCATTTTACCTTTGTCCATTAAATATTGCGTTAATTAAACTATTTCAATAATAAAATCTTTATACAATTAATTCATAATAAGGCTAGGGCCAAAATAGGGTATTTCTTATTTTTTATTATTATTGCTCCAAATTTCATAGAGGACCCTAAAATGACATTCTAAAAACTTTTTTCAAATAACTTTTTTCGATATTTTGCGATTTAACCTCACTTTTTGGGATTTCATGCCTAATTTTTTGAATTTGCCGCCATGACAGTGATCATGTGACAAATGTTAAAATGTATTTTTAGGATATTCAACAAGCAGGATTGATCGTATATAAAATTTTTTCTCATATCTACCAAATAAAAATTTTTCCCATATGTTGCAAACATTATGGGGGGACACTGTATATATATATATATATATATATATATATATATATATATATATATATATATATATATATATATATATATATATATATATATATATATATATATAGGTTTTGTAAAATGTTGATTTTATTACTTTAATCCAGTAAGATAATCCACGTTTCAAAAAGGAAAACATCATTTGCCTCAAATCTATACATTTTTATTTTTCAAACACGAAACGATATCACAGATCACCTATAGGTGATCCGTGATGATATATTATCAATAATTTGCATTTCTTGTGACAAGTTATTTTATTTTTACTTAACTGCAGCACGGCAAAAGGTACCCTTCAGCTTCATCGATTTCAAAAATTCTTTCTGCATACGCTTTCAGATTTTTTCCAACACCATTTTACTAGCTCCCCCCCCTCCCCCGCATCTACCTCTCTCCTCCCTGCCAACCTTATTAGTAATAGTTATAGCTATAACTTTCACAATTATAAAGTGATTTCAAAAGTTCTTTCTGCACACACTTAAAGTCTTTTTTCCAACATAATTTTATTTGTTTCCGCCTCCCTCTCTTCTCCCCCCCTCCATATAAGTAATAGTTGTAGCTATACCTTTCACAAATATAGAGCGATTTCAAAAATTCTTTTGGCACACGCTTTAAGATTTTTTCGACACCATTTTACTAGTTCCCTCCTCCCTCCCTCCTCCCTCTCTCCTCCCCCACCTTTACTCAATGGAAGGTAACACTGTTTGCGTCCGTAGAAAATCTACACGTACCTTTATTTAGTAAATGCATAGTGCTTTTTATAATGCTGAATAAGAATTAAACCTAAAAGTTGGAAATAATTAAAAAAAACACTCAACTGCTAAATTTACTTGTAACGGCTAGTCGCAGTTGGGTACAAAATTACCCAATAACCTGATTCATGAAAATACAAAACACTATAATTTCGTATCGTATAAGTGCGGTTTGGGCATCAAAACTAAAAGTTGAAGCATGTCGTATAGGTATACCCAAGGGGGGCCCGGGGCCCGGGCCCCCCCAAGCCTTAGATTTTTTTACATATTTTCGACATATTTCAGAAAAAACACAAAAAATAGCTTAAAATTCGACATCATGAGGCTTCGGGTCCCCCCCAAGAGGCCTCGCCCCCCCACCCCAAGACATATTCCTAGGTGCGCCACTGGTAGACCTATCAATTTTGTACTCAACTGCGACTAGTACTTACAAGTAAATTTAGCAGTTTTTTTTTTATTTAAACATTTTTTTATTTTTTTTATTTTCTATGGATTAAATATAACAAAACCTATGTGTTTACAAATCTAGAAACTACAAATTTTTATAAAAGATAACTTTAATTTATTAGCTTTATTAACTTGACAAACCTCTAGTATTTGAAAAAAAAAAATTGTTGCTCTCTACTATTAATTGGCGACATTTGTTCTTCATAATAAAATTTAAAAAGCTTTCAATAATATTTTTTTTTAGTCTGTTACAGCCAAAACTAGCTTTTGATTCAAACAGAAAGTGTCATGAACAGAACACGGCCCGAATTCTAAAATTTTAAGTTATAAAATGTTTAGTTTTTACATGGATGTACAAAACAAAAGTATAATTCAAATTCTTAAGGACATACAACAATTAAAGCAAAGTAAAAGGAATAAAAACTGAATCAATGAAGTAAGTGTAACACTATATATTATGTGATTTTTAGTAAGATCAACAACTTTTATTTATGATGTTTGTTTTACAACTTGAATATAGGTAAAGGAGAACCACTATCGGTTAATACATATTTTACAATAGAAGGTTGCACGATTTACAAGGAGAATATCCCAAAAAACTTGAGGCAACAACCGCCAAATAGATAATTTAAGTTGTGCTACGTATTTTTACGTAAGCATGAGCTTTGACAGTTACGCAAGCGCACTTCGTCACACCGTCGTCAAGGTCACGTTAGGAGCTTACGTATTTACGTTAGCTTACGGCAGCAGTGTTGCCAACCCTACGGATTTATCTGTAGATCTACGGATTTTGGATTTCGATCTCCGATCAAGGCCAACACAAAAATAGAGGCCACGACCCTGAAAAAATCAGCTGTTCTCCCGGGGCTGAATTTTACATTGGGTCTTATGGGAGGTCAGACGTTTTTTTATGATATTTTCAAAATGGCACTACAGATTTCCGCAAAATTTCAGTGAAATATTCTCAGACACCATCCCGATATTCCACCAAAGGTTTGTAAGGAAGCAACATGATTAAAAGGTTAAAATCTTCAAGATTTAGCATTCCTTATTTTGAATTCAAATTACCCGCCATGTACCACATGCCAACTGTTATATTTGACATGTATTTGACTTTGTCATCTGTGATTGTCACATTTGCTTCTGCTTTAAATTTAATTTTTGTGTGAGCTAATGAAGCGGGTATGAAAAATTAAGGATTACTATACATTAAAAAAAATTGTTCTGCCAGAATAAAGTAAAAACAATCTCAAAAATGACTTTATTTAAAAAAAAATCAAATATTCATGAACCGTCATTCCAACTTCAATTTTTTAAAGACAATCAGCTGTGTCGTAACGTGACCATCAAAAAAAAATCAGCCCCGGATGTGACGTCAAGAAAGTGGAGGATCGTGGCCCGTCCGTTTTGATAGCCCTGCTCCGATATCCGATTTTGGATCCAAATCTACAGATTTTTGGCAATTTTACTAAAAAACGATAAACATCGAAACACAACGGCGGCCGCGCCACCTTATCAGTCTTCACTAGGGACCTATTGCATTGCAATAGTGCCAGGCACAAATTGGGCCGGGCACTATATTGATAGTTTCTCATTATAAGAACAGCTGTGTCCTTTCAAAATTAGGCCTTGGTGTATTATACGAGTCGGATTTAATCGTGACGCCACTATTAATGGAAAATAAACGACGGGATTTATAAATTCGACTTTGGTATGTCAATTTTCAAAGATCAACTGTCAGTTTGTAATGCGAAACTGTCAATATAGTGCGCGGCACAATTTGTGCCTGGCACTATTGCAATAGGTCCCTATTATCTTTACTTTTTTTCCTACATTTTAATCATTTTGTAAAAAGGTTTTGCTTGAATCAGTGACCTTATTTTTCTAGACATCTAGCGGACGGTCATTGCAACACTATTTAGAACTAATTGTATTACTTCGCGCGTTGTTTGATGGGGAGTCAAACAACGCTTCGCGCCACGAAAGTTAAACTATGTTTTACGTTATGTATGTTGCACTAGAAAATATTAGTGTTTGTACGGACCTTAACTAAATAAAAAAGGGTAAAAAAGTTCGTACTTTTTATTTCTTCTAATTATAACGGTTTATCCGTTTAAAAAATTGGCGGCACTGCAAAAAAGTTTATTTGAATCTGTTGGAACGGAGCAGTAGGTACCGTACCGTTCTCGTGCAATTCCGAACCAAAAAAGTTGTGCACTCCTGTCACTGTCAAAAAAGGAAAAAAAATCAAACCAATATAAACTTTTTAATTGTAAAAAAGCACCTTTTTTTGTTTTAGTCTTCTTTGAACCTACGGATTTCTACAGATTTTTCGCGTTCACGCTACGGATTTTCGCTTTCCAATAGTTAGCAACACTGTACGGCAGTCTGCGTGCACCTTAACGTTACCAAAGAATAGAAGTGGTTGATTAACCGATCGAAAAATGAGGCCTAGACGATAATTTCCGCTTCCAGTACAAACGATTCTTTGCAAATATATTCCTACTGTAGTTGAAAAGACAAAAAACCAAATTGTAACATCAAAAAAACACAGTGCCGAATTCCATATTCTCTGCTAATAGTAGACTTGTTATGGTAACGTAAAAACATTCAACTTAAACTAAAATTTGGAACAAAACGTAGAGCGCTTAACGTGCAGTTTTACGTAAAAATACGTAGCATAACTTAAACTATCTAATTAGGCTTATTACGGCTTTTTTTTAAATTTATTAGGGGCTTATTGCAATAAACACAGGCACTAATAGTGGCATGCATTATTAGGGACCTATTGAAAAAAAGCCAGGCAATAATTGTCCGGGCACTATATTGACAGTTTCGCATTATAAGAACAGCTGTCTGCTTTCCAAATTAGGCCATTGCTGCCGTGCAAAGCAAAAACCTTGTAACTCGAATTACTCGAAATTGAGATTTTTATATCATTGAAATCGCCGTAAAAAACGGCGCCAGCCAGTCTTTCCCCACATAGCACAATCACGTGTTTAACACGTAAAAAAGACGTGAGAAAAAAAAACGTTGATTTTAAAAGCTGCTAGAATAAATTTATTTATTTATTTCATATATGAAAACAAGCTTAATAGGTCATTCATTAACGTTATAAAAAATACCGTTGCTAAAAACTGCGTTGTAATAACGCCATTATCAAATTAAAACAGCAATTTTTTTACGTTAGTTTCAAGTGAATTTTATCAACGTTAAAATCACATTAGATGTATGCCTTTTCTACACGAATTTTAAAACGCGACTTGCATGGCTTTTCTACCGAATATTTTTGAGATTTTACTAGCAGCAGCGCCACCTATTGTCGGCATTTTTCACTTTGACGAAATCTATCAGGCAGTGCTTTGGCCTCTAAACTCCAAAAACCTGTTAAGGAACTGATCCTTGATCCTTCACGATCACGACGCATCTGTTAATAACCTGATAAAGACACATTAATATTCTGTGAAAGTGTTTACTGTTAAAAAATCTTATTTAGCTTTTAAAAAAAACATAATGTATATAGATAGATATATAGATATTTTGTCTTGCCTTGAGCGCCATCTTTAAAATTGTCTTGAAGTGTTGTAGTCTTAAACTAGTGAACTTTAATAACTTCCTATCGCGTCTCTTTTAAGTTCATTTTATTAAAAAAATGTGACCAAAAAAGACGCAGAAAGTTAGTAGGTTTTAGAAGTCTTAATCTAGTGGCGTTTTAGAACATGTTGTGGAGGACTTTTTAAGTGTGAATTTAGTCCATGAAAATAACGAGGGTAAAAAACACGTTATATACACAGCACCAGAAACTTCAGGAAAAAGTACATTTTTATAACTTGATGTCTCCTTGTTTTTAAGTTATCTTTAAGCATGTAGATTTAACAAAATTAATATTACATGGTATGAGGTTGTTTTCAAGTAAAAAAAAACTTTGTTATTTTTGTTCACGTTAATTTAATGTTGATGTGATTTTTGTGCTATGTGGGTCTAGAAGAAGTCTATCTTTATGGTTAGTATGTAGTTAAATAAACTATAGTTAGTATGTAGTTAAATAAACTTCAAACTCTATTTCCCAAAACACTAGTTTTTGACTTACTAGGTTTACTATAAAGGAGAGTTTACACATGCATGGATTTGCTGGCGCCAATAAAAACTGGCGCGCCAGTAAGTTAAATTTGCAAGTGTAAACACCGACTTGCACACAAGTTATTTTTTTGCATGCATGTATCAAAAAAGTCTGCAGCTGACTGAATTTGCTGGCGCCAGTGGTGACGCATGCGCGCAGAAAAGGAAAATTTTCATGTGTAAACAAGTGCTTGCACGTCGGCTCGCCAGTTTGAAGTTCATTATTTTACATTATTTTTTATTTTCATTGTGTTTGAGCTTAAAAATTTTGTTTATTTTTGTTTTTATAGCTTAATATGGCTAAAAAAAGTGGTCAGCAGAACTGACCATACAGTTTCTTGAAGGCTATGAATGTTTTCCTTGTTTATGGGATGTACACAGTAGTTCGTATAAAATCAAATATAGTCGAGATAATGCTTCCCAAAAAATTAGTAAAATAATGACTATTGAAGGCTTTGAAGTTGCAGAAGTAAAAGCAAAAATATGATCCATAAGAAACACATATGCTTTGGAATTGACAAAAATTAAAAAAAGCCAACGTTCCGGAGCCGGTGCAAATGAAGTATACACCCCAAAAGTACCATGGTTTAAAGTAGCAGACCGAGTTTTAAAGAATGTTGTTTAAATAAGAGAAACTCTAGAAGAATATCAAAATGTTGCTTTGTCATTCGAAGATGGTTTTTATAGCTCGCAGGATCTTCTGCTGCAAGTTCTCCTAAAAGTTTTTCGGAAGCACCCAAAGTAGATCGACTAGCAATCCATGCTTTAACCCATGCAGATACGGCCTTTTCGTTGTTCCTTTTCCTGAATCTCTTTTCTTTTTTTTTTTCAATAAAAGTTTAGCGACTATTTTGCAGGCTTCCGAGAGTTCAGCCGACATATCGCGTATCGTGTACACTTTAAAAATGAAACTGGCATGCCAGTCTTATTAATTTTCGCACAATAGTGTAAACCTTTACTGGCGTGCCAATAGAACTGGCGCGAACACTGGCGCCACTAAATTCATGCATGTGTAAACCCACTATAAGAGCCTGGAACAACATGATACATAATATTTATGCCCATGTCGTGCAGCGCTCCATCCCGTTGTCAGAGGTTCCCGTCCGGTTAAGGGAGGTTTCAGAATTTTTTAAGCAAAAGAAATAGTCCGCGTCCGATTATTAGAGTGTCCGGTTATAGGAGTGTGTTATAGGGAAAAGTTTGGTTCTCACAAATTTGTCCGCTTAAAGGGAGTGTCCGCTTTCATTATTTCTATATTTGGCAGAAGAACATTAAAATTGTATCTGTTTTTTGATTTGATTCACACTGTAAAGAAGCGCTCAATCTAACGCTGTTCTCTTTTACTTTAAGTGCAATAAAATTTTTTAAATAGTTTACCATCTTATGAAGGAAAGTAAGTAATGAAGTAGATGATTAAAGGGATAGTCTTTTAATTTGGATTTAGTCTAAATACGGAAGAAAGAAAATTATGGCCAGTGTCATAATAACCGTAATATCTTTAATATTATTTGAATTTTTGCTGAAAAGGGTATATAAAGATAGTCTTTTTGAATTGGATCGTCAGTACAGTCCCTGAACACAAACATCAACCAACCAAGCGAAAGATGAACTTCTTTGGTGTAAGTAAAAAGTGACAAAATAAAAGTAAACATTTTAAGGGCCGCTTCTTTAAACGTTTTTCGAAACAAAACCAAAATTTTAGCCGTAAAAAAATTGTTATTAAACTAAACCTGTTGTTGAAAATTAAACTATTAAGTCTGTTAATAGTTTAATTTTAAGTGTCACCAAAAGCTAGTAAGATATACCGGGTGGGCAAAAAAAAACCGGACAATTTTTTTTTCATTATAACTTTTGAACTATACCATCGATTTTTTTTTTTATTTGTCAAACACACTGTGTTTTTTTTATTACAATCTAGTCAGTAAGACTAATTAGCAATTTTGTTTTAACTTAATTTACTAGAAAAGTCAGATTTAAACTTAGGGTTTACTCAACAGTTCTCCCCGCTTTGTTTAGTCTGTAACTCACAATTGTGTTGTGTTTATAGCATTATTTTGTTTTATGTGTAATTCACTTAGTTTACTAGCTCAAACGGCTTCATTCTTTTTAGTCTTCGAACTAGCATAGTATTGTCTAGAAGCTGAATTGCTTCCACATTCACATGCCGATGGAGTCTATCTTCATGGCTTTTTGCGTACTTTTTTATAGTCTCTGCTACAGTTTCGATTTTTAGATCTCGATGAAGGTCACTATTTCGAACGTACCAAGGTGCATTCACAATGTTTCTTAATACTTTATTTTGAAATCTCTGTACAACTAAAATGTTACTCTCTTTAGCACAACCCCATAGTTGAATACCATATGTCCATACTGGTTTCAGTATTTGTCTATAAAGCAGTAACTTATTATGAATTGTTAAATTGGACTTCCTTCCAATTAGCCAGTTCATTTTTCTATACCTTATCTCAAGTTCTTCTTTTTTTTTCTTAACATGTGCTTTCCAGCGCAATTTGGCATCAAGTGTCATACCTAGATATTTTGCCTGATTCGAATATGGTACTGGAATGTTGTTAATTGTTATTTGTATGTGATTTATATTTTTGTTTGTAAAATCAACATGAATTGATTTGGTTTCATTTAATTTTATTCGCCACTTTGTGGTCCAACTATGAACTTGGGTGACTGCATCCTGAAGTTTTTCTATGCATTTTTCAATAGATTTTTCTACCGTCAATAAACCAGTATCATCGGCAAATGTTGCTAAGTGACAATTTTCTGGCTTTGGGATATCACAAGTGAATAATAAGTATAGATAAGGGCCTAGTACGCTACCCTGGGGCACGCGTGCTTGAATTTCTCTTAAATTTGAGTATGAGTCTTCCTGTTTTACTCTAAAATGTCTATCAGATATGTATGATTCCAAAATATCCGAATATTGTTTTGGCAGAAACCGTTTTAGTTTAAAATTAAGGCCTTCATGCCACACTTTGTCAAATGCTTGTGCTACATCTAGAAAAACTGCAGAACAAACTTTTCCCTCTTCTAGTGCTTTTTCTATCATATTAGTAATTCTGTGTACTTGATCTATCGTGGAATGCTTGTCTCGAGAACCAAATTGATGAGATGGAATAATTTCTTGTCTTTCTATGATGGGTTTTATTCTTTTAAGCAATAATTTTTCATAGAGCTTGGATATAATTGGCAGCAAAGATATTGGCCTGTAAGATGACACGTCATGGAGTGGTTTTCCCGGTTTTGGAATCATGATAACTTCTGCAACTTTCCACAGTTTGGGTACATACCTAAGCCTAAAAGACGCATTAATTAGGTTGCATAGTTTTACGATAGCTTTTCTGGGGAGTTGTTTTATGACTACCCCGTTAATAAGATCGTCGATTTTAATAGAACAAACTGCACTTGGCAGAGAATTGACCAGAGTTTTGACTATATATTTTTTTATCTGCCATCTTCAAATCCAAGATGGTGCACGAAATGAAATTGCACCCTTCAAAGATGCTCGTTTATTCTTGTGTTGCAAACATGTTTTAAGAATTTTTTAAAAATCAGGAAAAAAGCTGCATTCTTACCACGCACAACAAGGTATGAATCATCAAAATCGGTTTGGTGGTTCTAAAAAAAATATTTTTGTTTCAACCATTGTTTTGAAGAATACGATTATTGCCTTGCCAATCATGTCTGCATTTATTTCTTCATAAATTTATTACTACCAAACCGATTTTGATGAAATAAAAAATATCCTGTTGAGAAGTGATTGCTATATATTTATTTATTTTTCTAGGCTATTGTGATTTGCTCTCTAGTCAGTACCTCTTTGGCCGCATTGAGTGTGGCAAAGAGAGGTATTTTCGGAGGCGATTTGGGCGGCGGCGGCGGCGCGTGGACTCTCAGTAACGGAAACGGATACGACACGTCGGGTAATGGATGGCAAGACTCTGGCGCAGGCGCCTGGAACGGAGGAGGATCTGGAGGTTTTGGGGTAAGTGATTAAGTTATTGACCCAATAGTATATAAAATGGCGCCCGGAGGAGTATCTGTATATTAAAACCGGTTAACAGTAAAAATTACCTGCTGCTATGTCGGTTTAGAACGTTTTTATATGTTCTCCGACGCCTATTCTCAACCTCCTTCGATCCTGACAATCATCTTCTGTTAGATTTTTTTGACTCATTGATCTTTGGATTGACTGTTACCATTCTAGTTTAGGACGCCCTCTTTTTCTGCGCCCTATTGGTTGCCATTCTAGGACTTGCTTTGGTAATCTTTCTTCGTTCATCCGTTGTACATGGCCGTACCATATCAGTTGCCTTTTAGTGATGTCATCCGTTATGCTTCCCTCGATTCCCATTCTTTCTTTTACGATGTTATTTCTTATGTGATCTATTCTAGATATTCTCATTGATCTTCTTATTGCATCCATTTCGACACTTTCCATTTTTGTTTTGTATTTTTCTGTTACGCGGCAAGTCTCTATTCCATACAACAGCGTGCTTTTCACCATATATGAATATATGTTAAATTTTACATTCTTTTTTTATCTCTCTGCTCCATAAAATACTGTTAAGACATCCAATAACCTTTTTTGCTTTTACTATTCTTTTTCCAGTTCTTTACAATCTGTTCCTGTCTTATCAAATGTGACACCCAAGTATACATACTCATTGCATGGAGATATTGTTTGTCCATTGTCTAGTTCTAACTCACTGGAATCGTTTCCAATACATAAGTACTGTGTCTTGTCCACGTTCACTGTTAATCCCTACTTTTGGTATTCTTCCATTAACTTTCTCATAATATACTCCATGTCTTCTTTATCATTAGCTACAATTACTTGGTCGTCAGCAAACTGTAGTGTGTATATGGTAAATCGGTCGTTAAGTTGTATTCCCATGCCGTGCACTTTACGTTTCCACTTTTTTAGAGCTACTGCGATATATATTTTAAAAAGAGTTGGAGAGATACAACATCCCTGTCTTAAGCCTTTTGTTACCAGGATATCTTTTAAAAGTCTATTTCCAATTTTAACTTTAGATTTTGACCCTTTGTATAGTTCTTTTATCGCTTTTATGTATGTATGATTGATATTAGTTTGCTCTAACACTGTCCATAATTTTTCTACTGGAACGGTATCATATGCTTTTTGAAGGTCCACAAAGGTAACATGAGTTTCTATATTTCTGGCGCTCCTTTTCTCAATTACTTGTTTAAGACAAAAAACATTATCACTACAAGATCTGCCTGCACGAGACCCACTTTGCTCTTCTTCTTCTTGTTCATGAAAATCATTCTCTATTAGATCTCTAAGAATCCTACCGTACAATCTACTTAGAGTATTGGTCACTGAAATTCCTCTGTAATTGTTGCAATCCAGCTTGTTTCCTTTTTTATGTATTGAGGATATGAATGCGATTTTCCAATCATTAGGTAAAAATTACCAAAATACTTAAAACTAACCATTTTTTGTTCTGGTCGAATAACATATCTATCAAGCCGCCCCTATAAAACTTCCCCCTCTACTTGCATCGTGTCGTGAGGTCATTCGAAACTCAATGAATTTTGGAATCACAAGTCTTTTTTTTCGACCTTTTTTTAAAAGTGTTAGTTAGTGTTGTTATTGTGTTTTCGTGTGGCTGATATTAGAAAAACAATTATTGAAAATGGAAATAGAAGGCATGTACCATATTTTAAAAGTTAATTTTAGTCCTTCATTGTTTATATTGTATGTTTACGAAATATTTTAAATTGTGAATTTATATTTTCCTAATTTTTTCCTTATCAAAGCGTTTTGGTTGCCTGCCGGGCGGCGTATTTACGTTTCCGTGCTCATTTCACGTCGGCGCGGTTTTGAAATAGACACGGAAATGTTACAACATATTTGGGTTCAAATACGTGTTGATTTTAAGAATTTTGATCTCGAAATGAGCACGGATCTGTAAGAGAACATCGCTCATTAAACTATTATAAAAGCATATTCAACTGTCAGGTAAAAACTCTAACATAGCGAAAGCTAATCAATTAAATCTAACCGAACCGAACCAAAGCAAACTGAACCAATAATTTTTTTCAAAAAAAAAACTTTCCTGACATCTTACCCGGGATCCTAGAGGATGTGAATCCGAACCGAACCGAACCGAATTGAACCAAACCGAACCAAACCAGAGCAAACTGAACCAACAATTAAAAAAAAAAATTCCTGACTTCTTTCCCGGGATCCTAGAGGGTGTGAATAGTGTTGTAGTTTAGTTTGGTTAGGTTAGGTTTAGTTCGGTTTAGTTAGGATCGGTTCGGTTCGGATTCACATCCTCTAGGATCCCAGATAGGAACTCAGGAAATTTTTTTTTGAAAAAAATTATTGGTTCAGTTTGCTTTGGTTCGGTTCGGTTAGATTTGAATGATTAGCTTTCGTTAGGTTAGGTTTTTGAAACTTTCTATTTTCATGTGGTTAGAAATCAAGTGAAAATCTTTTAAATTATTAAAATTTATTAATAACAAAACAACATCTGTCGTCGTAGTTGCCGGTGTAAGACAGTACTGAACTTTGCAGGTATAGTTAATGGAATAGTGTTCTTCATACTTCAAAGAATTTCAAAATCTTGAGTAATATTAGTAAAAATACTTTTAAACCGCTCCATAATTTTTATATTAACAAACATATAACCTCAAAATCAAACTAATAAACAACGTGAATCCAATTTAAGTTTCAAATGTGCACTTATAAGTAAACCCCAGCGCTGCGTAATTCAATACAAATCCGTGCCTTGTTCGAGCCTCGGCGCCTTAAAATCAACACGCATTTGTAACCAAATATGTTGAAACATTTCCGTGTCTATTTCAAAACAGCGCTGCCGTGAAATCAGCACGGAAACGTAAATACGCTGCCGGGCGTTGCCGAGCTACATTTCTTTAATAAACATGAAGCTCAGGCTTATGTCAATCCCCTGGAATACCCCTCGGCATTAGTTGCACTAAAATTTTGGTTACGTTAGTTTGCTTTGGTTCGGTGCGGTTAGATTTGATTAGGTTTCGTTAGGTTAGGTTTTTGAAACTTTCTATTTTCATGTGGTTAGAATCATTCAAGTGAAAATCACCCTGTTCATCTATTCTAATACATGAGGTAAATAATATTGGTAGATCTACGCATGCGAAGTCAGGGATCGAAAGTGGACTTGGTAGGGCTAGCGTCTTGTTGTGCTCCCCGATTCAAAAAACGTATCAGGTGACGCTGCATTCAATATGATGCGTTTTTTGAATCGGGGTGGGCATGCATTGGTGAAAACAGGGTGTAAGTCGATTTCCAAAAGAATTTGCTTTTTGTTGTTGCCTTAGGCTATAAGGAAATTTGTTATTTTGCAGAAACTGTCGTACGGTGCCCCACAAGTGTCTCCCGCCGAAATCGCCTCGGCAATTCAAGCCGCCAAGGAAGCTTCGGACGCGGTGAAAGCTGCTGAACAACGTGTATGGGAAGCTAAAGAAGACGTGCTCCACCAACAACATCTCGCCACTCAAAAACAGGCTGACGCAGCTCTAGCTTTACAGGTAAATGATGCCAGATGCAGATACATGAAAGGGGAATAGATTAGCTTTCCTCTCTGCGCTAACTTTGATATTTCTTAGGCGACCATTTTGACATTTAAAGACGTCACTAATGGCAGACACTTTGAAAAGACGAATCATTGAAATGTTTTTTCGCTGAATTTTTCTGCGGTTTTAGTGGATAATTATAATATACAGTTAAGTCCGGATATAACGAATTTTTTGTGTTTCTTTTTTAATAGTATCCAAGATTAAGAAAACTAAAAATATTACAAAAAATACTATAAATTTTTATATTTTTAGAAAAAGGCAGAATATATACGAATAAAGACGTTTATTATTATTGTTATACATATAAATATGTAAAGTACATAATATGGTGGTATGTAATACATACATAAAAGAAGCCTAATTTTTTTTTTTATTATTATGAAATCTATTATTTTTGTTTGTACATTTCTACTTGAAAAATATTCCCTGTTTATATAGCTTTCAAGGTTACAAAATGATGCCCATATTTTATCAGGAACTTGGCGTGATTCCAAAAAGTTTCCGAAATTTTGTTTTCTATTTCACGAATGGTTGGAACATAAACCTTAGTGACTTCAACAGAATTATCTTGAACAGGATCATCATTATCTTCGTCATTATCACTTGAAACCATGTTTGAGGTTACGGAGAGATTATAATTTGCTCATCAGTCAACGTTTCTCTTACTACAATGTCTTTATCAATAGTCACATAATCGTTAAAATCGAAGTCACACATTTTTCTCTTAGCTTGTTCTTCTACTAAATCAAGCATATCATTATCGAATTCATACTCGTGATCATATTCTGGGTCTTGTGCATGTCTTTGCAACCATTCGTGTCGTTGCCGTATCGTCTAGTGTGAAAACGCCCATTGTCTGCTTATATAAAGTTCGTTTTAAAAGAAAAATACATATTTTTGATTATTAAAATTAGGTTCGCTATATCCGGAAGTTCGCTATAAGCGGGATCGTTATAACCAGTAAGACAATACATGAGTATTTATGGACGACTTTTCGTATAAAGAAAAAAGGTTCGTATTAACCAGAAGTTCGCTATAAACGGGTTCGTCATAAGCGGACTTCACTGTATATATAATAAGATTATTTTTCTAAAAATGGTATTATCCACTAAAACTGCCTACGTTCAGTCCTTTAAAATAAATCAGTGAAAGAAATTATAAATGAATGAACGATATACCAACAGTAACGTCTTTAGATGTAAAAGGGTAATCTATTCCCGTCCCATGCCTCTGGTTTATCCAGTGGCGGATCCAGGGGGGGGGGCACTAGGGGCACTTGCGCCCCCCCGAGAATTTTTTCATGTTTTTGCTAATAAAAATTCAAAATTTTTGCTTGCGGCGCATGAAAGTGTCTATTGTTATTATCATCGAAATTACAACCACTGACTAGTTCAATAAAATGCTGCTTAAAAAAATATATACCGTTTTTTACCAACAGAGACTGTCACCTAAAGTGAACCCCCCCCCCCCGAGAAGCACCTCTGGATCCGCCCTTGGGTTTATCCCCAATTCATACAGATCTAAACCGGGAACAAGACAAGAAAGTTTTTGTGTGAATCCCACTAAAACAACTACTCCGAAGGATTATACTTATGGTCAGTGGCGGCTGGTGACGTTATAACTTGGGGGGGGGGGGGGAGGGGGCAGCAATTTAAATTGCATGAAAAATTAGATAAAAAAAACTTACCGAAACAATTATATTTGAGTATTTTCCAAACAGGTAGCTACTTGGTGAAGTGTTGCGTTTATTTGTTTGTAGATAAAGTCCATTCACTTTCTTTTTTATAATCCCATAGAGCAACCTAAAAAATCCCACAGAATTTTAAACAGTCTATTAACCTATCAAGTATATGTCTATTTTTTGTCACATTTTCATTATGTTCGGTAATGTTTTCCCAATAGGCACTATTTAATTGGCACCCAATATCAGTCTTGCCTAGCATAGAAAATTCTATGTGGTTATTTAAATGAGTAGCACTTACTCATTGGCGTAGCTAGGGGGCAGGGGGGCCTGACCCCCCCTGAAGTCCCTCAGGGCCCCCCTAAGATATTTTAGGCCTCCCCTACCGACTACTAGTAAAAGAACATGACGCTGAAAATACATACTTTTCTATTATTATTCGGGAAATATTCAAATAAAATAGGTGCATTAAAATTTAAAATCATTCAGATAATGTTTACATTTCAGGAAAAAGCCCTTGTCTTGCGGAATTAGGCTTTTTCTCTTTAAATTATCGGTAACTTTTCTGCACTTATGCAATTTCCCGAAAATATTTTTTAAATTTAAACATAATTATGCATATTGAATATTTCATACATATTGGCGACATCTTGTAAAATATTATAGAAGTGTAAGTTAAATTTCGCATTTAACAAAGACAGCGACCTTTGCCCCTCTGTTTCCGAAATCGGGTTTTAGATGTCGTAAGGTTATAAAAGACCTTTTTAAACTGTTTTTCTAAAATAAATAAGATAATCTTTTTAGTTTTTTTGAGGTTAGCGTTTAGTGTCTTATGAAAATTTTCCGATTTTGGTGACAATTTCATAACCATTTTCATATTAAGTTTTCCCACGTCGTTAAATGGAATAAATTCGTCGAGCAATACCGGGAAATTTTTAATATTAATACTTCTACTCTAAGAGCAGAAATGACCGTTTTAAAGAATTGTATTTTTCGGTTAAATCAAACTGTTGGTCATGATTCTATCAAACAACATATAGCAGAAAACACCTATCCAAACCTCTACCAACTTTTTAAAGTTGCGAGTATTCTTCCAATTTCAAGTGCAACTTGCGAGAGGTCTTTCTCTGCCATGAGGAGAGTTTTTAATTGGCTTAGAACAACTATGACTCAAGAGAGACACTCAGGTTTGTCATTGTTATTCATAGAAAAAGATGTTGAGGTCGACTTAGACAGTGTGGTAGACGCTTTCAGTCAGCGACGTAGAAAACTTTCTTTGTAGAATTGCTCAATCACATACTTCCTGTGTATACATATAAATAAGTTGGTAAATGTATTATTAAATTTGTTATATTAAAATATTAGAACATTTAATGCGCGTATTTTTTTTTATTCATTGCACACTTTGCACGACTCTTTAAAACCTATGTTTGCTTTTTGTTCAAGATAGACCGGGGCCACGGCCCCCCCTGAAAAGCAAGGCTAGCTACGCCAATGCACTTACTTTGCGTCTTTTGAACTTTTCACTAAAGTGCTTGATATAACACATTCCCTTTGTCACCCATGCAGGATCACTTTGTGGATTGTTCATAACAAGACAAATAAAGCAAAAAAAAGCTTTTGTTGAACACTTGTTAAAACTATGTGGTTTTCACTTTCTCCAACGTCGATTACAAGGGTAGAAATCATCCTAACAAGCTCTGAAAACTTTTGGTCAATTTTATCTCGTTTTATTTTGTGAGATCATCAACAATTTTTTTTTCAGAGAACTGAAGCGGCCGCTGCAGTTCAACAGCAAGAAGCGAAAGCAGCTGCACAAGCTTTGGTCAGGGCTCAGGAAAGATTGGCGCGCGCCAAATCCGAAGTGTCAGATGCTCAAAGGATTGCCGCTGCTAAAACTGCTCACGCTGCGGCCATCATCCAAAAGAGTGCTACTGCTGCTGCTCACGAGATTCAAAAAACAGGTAAGTTTATAAAATATCTTCAAAATGTTGTAACTTTTGGTTTTAAAGTTTTTTTTGATGTTAAAAGTTTAATGTGGAAATTTAGAAAATTCTAGTAAGAATAACCAATCGTAACAAAAACATTTCATGAAAGAAAAGGTCCAGTAATGGTATTCCGTAAAACAAATTGATATCAAAGTATATCCAATAGTTTTTGTGATATTTTTCTTTAAATTGCTTAGTTTTTCGGAAAATTAAACAAAACCAATAAAAAACAATTAGTCCTTTGATCTTTAAAAATAACCATTTTGTCCCCTATCTCACGTACCGAAATGGTGTAACCGTATCTCTAGAGATAGCACAGCCGTAGAGTTATTACTGTTTGACGTATCTACAATTTTAATACAGCTGATTTTTTAATTTTCTGTCTCTTTTGAAATTAGTTAAATGCTAGTTACGTCGGTACATGAGATAGGGGACGAGTTGGACGCCAATGGAGTGTTAATTATTAACTTGACCCAGGCAAATGGTAGATATGTAGTTTAAAAATCATTTAATAAAGTTATTTATAGTTTTTTACAAGCTTTTATTTAGCTTCAGATGTTCTGTCTACTAACTATCAAATCTTGTGAAGCGTTTTTGACACACTTCCCATTATCCGATTTGGATGAAATTTGGTACACACATAGTGGTTCCATGACAATACAACATTAAGAAAAAAATATCCTCCCACCTCTACCCCCACCCCTTCTATAGAAAAAAGTGTTTTTGACACACTTCCCGTTATCCGATTTGGATAAAATTTGGTATACACATAGTGGTCCGATGATAATACAACATTAAGAAAAAAATATCCTCCCACCCCTACCCCCACCCCTTTTATAGAAAAAAGTGTTTTTGACACACTTCCCGTTTCTGATTTGGATAAAATTTGGTATACACATAGTGGTCCGATGATAATACAACAATAAGAAAAAAATATCCTCCCACCCCTACCCCCACCCCCTTCCATAGAAAAATTTGTTTTTGACACACTTCCCATTATCCGATTTGGATGAAATTTGGTATTCACATAGTGGTCCGATGACAATACAACATTTAAAAAAAATATCCTCCCACCTCTACCCCCACCCCCTTCCATAGAAAATGCGTTTTTGACACCCTTCCCATTGTCCAATTTGGATGAAATTTGGTATACATATAGTGGTCTGATGACAATACAACATTGAAGAAAATATCCTACCACTCCTACCCCCACCCCCATCTATAGAAAATGCGTTTTTGACACACTTCCCATTATCCGATTTGGATGAAATTTTGTATACATATAGTGGTCCGATGACAATACAACAATAATGAAAAATTGTCCTCCCACCCTACCCCCTTCCATAAAAAAATGCGTTTTTGACACACTTCACATCAAATGACTCTTATAAAATTTGGTATATGCATAAAGGTCCGATGGCAATACAGCCCAAACAAAAAATATATTTCTACCTTTACCCCCACCCACAATAGAAAAATGAGTTTCCAAACAACTCACGATCAGCGATTTCATTATAATCTAGAATAAACTCTTCTGTTCTGTTTTTGAACAAATATTTCATTTAATAGAGTAGATAGCTGAGACTAAAAAGTAGAAAATAAATTGGTAAAAAATTTTTTTTAAGTCACAAGCTTTTATAAAATGCACTAAAAATTAAAAAATAATTTTCTAACATTCTAATATTATCATAATAATAAAAGCGATGGCCGCAAATCAAAGCATAAGTTAATCTAAATTTGTGATCTAAACACTTAAAGAATATTCAACATAGCAGGTCATCAATGATATGTTTGATGTGCCGCAATACTATGCCATTGCCATACCTATGTCAAAGAAATGCTGGGGTATCTTGGGTCGGGTTGGGTGGGTTTGATACGGATATCTTATCGTGCTAACATCGTCAAAATTTCGTCATCGGCCATCGCTTTTATTATTATGATAATATTAGAATGTTAGAAAATTATTTTTTAATTTTTAGTGATTTTATAAAAGCTTTACCAATTTATTTAAATGTCTTGGAGAAAATTAGATAAAACCCAATAATTTTGCATATATATAGGAAATAAGGGTCTTTCTAACACTTTAGGGTTTGTGTCTCAGCAAGGGTACAACTGAGGCACTGAGGCCACTCAGTGATATCTCATTTTGTAGGATATTTATTAGTCTTTCTTTTATTTCATTAAAATTACCCCCAAAAAGGAGGAGTTTTTAAATTAAAGGCGACTAAAAAGTGGGGCAAAAGCCAAAATGGTTGATAGCATAACTCGAAAACTATTAGTCTAAACAAAACGTTATTTTGTAGAAAATTTTATTGTTTTCAATTTTTATCTTTTTATTTCGTTTTAGATAACGTTGCTCGAAAAATCCAATCAATCCAGAGCTCAGGTAATTCTGCTCTCAGACAAGCAGCTGCAGCCAAACAAGGATCTTTAACCGCAGCTTCGGCAGCTGTAGCTGCGGCAGCTAACAGCGAAAATACCGCAGCTGAATCTCATGGGTCCGCTGGTCCTTGGTATGGCCAGAAGTTCATCCAATGGGGTTAGAATCATTGATTCTATCATGATGATTCTTTGTGTCATATTATTGTGTTTAATTCTTGAAATTACGTCTTAAAGGAAGCAAATATTTTATTTGTTTTTTATCTTCTTCATTTTAGTTTCGATAGTATTTCTCTCATGTCTTCTATTTATTTCTATTTCCTTTGAGACGTTTTTTTTTTGATTTTAACGCAACTGTTTATACATCATATTTTGGACTGTGCATTAATTATTTTTTAAGTTAACTATTAAGTGTTATTATTTGAACTTTGACTATGTTTGTTTTTGTTACGTTTGCAATATACATCTGTTTTATAAAAGCATAATATATTGTCATTTTTTAATCACCAACGCCAATGCGAAATTTCCCTACCAAAAATTGCTAAAAAGTAACAATGTTACACTGTCGAAATTCGAATTCCAAAATAATTTCTAATTTAAATTTTTTAAAAAGTGCAGGCAGGGTAGACAAATTTAAACAAAACGTCTTTAAGATGCTTAAAGAGATTACTATTTTCCATAAATATTTTACGCGCTTTTTACGCGCTTTTTACTTTTTCCAATTTAAATGTAAAAAAAAACAATTTTTTAAATCGTAAACAGTTGATTGAGAAAAAGAATTGAGATAAAAGTAAAGCCAAGTTCTCCAATATAAATTTCTAAATGAAAGGTTCAAAAACCTAACCTAACGAAACCTAATCAGATCTAACCGAACCGAACCAAAGCAAACCAAACCAATATTTTTTTTCAAAAAAAAAACTTTCCTGACTTCCTACCCGGGATCCTAGAGGATGTGAATCCGAACCGGACCGTACCGAACCGAACCTATCCAAACCTACTTTCGCACACATATACTATACTATAGTAGTGTGAGCTATGGTGATCCTAATTTTTTCGAGAAAAAAAAAGTTGCTCCGATTTCAAAATTTTTTATATATCTTTGCGTTTCGGATGATTTTGAAACTTTTTTGTTGCGCCGTCTGTCTGTCTGTCTGTCTGTGTGTCTGTATGTCTGTCTGTAACGACCAACGCGCATAACTCAAAAACGGCTTGCCCGATTTTAATGAAATTTGGTACCCTCGCTGGGATTTGGGTCGAGATGGTCCCATTTAAAAATGAACAAAATCCACCAAACACAAGCCAAATAAAAGGGTGGGGGTAGATTTCAAAAATTAGAGTTTATGTAAAAATATAGCGTGTGTGATATCAAACGAAAGGTAATTGAGTCTGGAGTTAAACAAAATACATTTTAATTTAAAAAAAAAGGGTGGGGGTAAATTTCAAAAGTTAGTATTTAAGTGGAAATATGACGTGTGTGATATCAAACGAAAGGTAATTGAGTCTGGAGTTAAACAAAATACATTTTAGTTTTTAAAAAAAGGGTGGGGGTAAATTTGAAAAATTAGAGTTTAAGTCAAAACATGGCTTGTGTAGTATCAAACGAAAGGTAATTGAGTCTGGAGTTCAATAAAATATACTTCAGTTTTTAGATATATTAGCTTTCTCGTAGATACACTATAACTATAGTATCCAGTGTGAGCTTAGGTGCCCATAGATTGGCAGAGTATTTTATATATCTTTGCGTTTCAGATGATACTACACAATAGTAGTGTAAGCAATGGTGATCCTAATTTTTTCGAAAAAAAAAAAGTTGCTCCGATTTCAAAAATTTTTATATATCTTTGCGTTTCAGATGATACTACACAATAGTAGTGTAAGCTATGGTGATCCTAATTTTTTCGATAAAAAAAAAGTTGCTCCGATTTCAAAATTTTTTATATATCTTTGCGTTTCAGATCATACTACACAATAGTAGTTTAAGCTATGGTGATCCTAATTTTTTCGATAAAAAAAAGTTGCTCCGATTTCAAAAATTTTTATATATCTTTGCGTTTCAGATCATACTACACAATAGTAGTTTAAGCTATGGTGATCCTAATTTTTTCGATAAAAAAAAGTTGCTCCGATTTCAAAAATTTTTATATATCTTTGCGTTTCAGATGATACTACACAATAGTAGTGTAAGCTATGGTGATCCTAATTTTTTTGATAAAAAAAAAGTTGCTCCGATTTCCAAAATTTTTTATATCTTTGCGTTTCAGATGATACTACACAATAGTAGTGTAAGCTATGGTGATCCTAATTTTTTTGATAAAAAAAAAGTTGCTCCGATTTCCAAAATTTTTTATATCTTTGCGTTTCAGATGATACTACACAATAGTAGTGTAAGCTATGGTGATCCTAATTTTTTCGATAAAAAAAAAGTTGCTCCGATTTCAAAAATTTTTATTTATCTTTGCGTTTCAGATGATACTACACAATAGTAGTGTAAGCTATGGTGATCCTAATTTTTTCGATAAAAAAAAAGTTGCTCCGATTTCAAAAATTTTTATATATCTTTGCGTTTCAGATCATACTACACAATAGTAGTTTAAGCTATGGTGATCCTAATTTTTTCGATAAAAAAAAGTTGCTCCGATTTCAAAAATTTTTATATATCTTTGCGTTTCAGATGATACTACACAATAGTAGTGTAAGCTATGGTGATCCTAATTTTTTTGATAAAAAAAAAGTTGCTCCGATTTCCAAAATTTTTTATATCTTTGCGTTTCAGATGATACTACACAATAGTAGTGTAAGCTATGGTGATCCTAATTTTTTCGATAAAAAAAAAGTTGCTCCGATTTCAAAAATTTTTATTTATCTTTGCGTTTCAGATGATACTACACAATAGTAGTGTAAGCTATGGTGATCCTAATTTTTTCGATAAAAAAAAAGTTGCTCCGATTTCAAAAATTTTTATATATCTTTGCGTTTCAGATGATACTACACAATAGTAGTGTAAGCAATGGTGATCCTAATTTTTTCGATAAAAAAAAAGTTGCTCCGATTTCAAAATTTTTTATATATCTTTGCGTTTCAGATGATACTACACAATAGTAGTGTAAGCTATGGCGATCCTAATTTTTTCGATAAAAAAAAGTTGCTCCGATTTCAAAAATTTTTATATATCATTGCGTTTCAGATGATACTACACAATAGTAGTGTAAGCTATGGTGATCCTAATTTTTTCGATAAAAAAAAAGTTGCTCCGATTTCAAAATTTTTTATATATCTTTGCGTTTCAGATGATACTACACAATAGTAGTGTAAGCTATGGTGATCCTAATTTTTTCGATAAAAAAAAAGTTGCTCCGATTTCCAAAGTTTTTATATATCTTTGCGTTTCAGATGATACTACACAATAGTAGTTTAAGCTAAGATGATCCTAATTTTTTCGATAAAAAAAAAGTTGCTCCGATTTCAAAATTTTTTATATATCTTTGCGTTTCAGATGATACTACACAATAGTAGTGTAAGCTATGGTGATCCTAATTTTTTCGATAAAAAAAAGTTGCCCGATTTCAAAATTTTTTATATATCTTTGCGTTTCAGATGATACTACACAATAGTAGTATAAGCTATGGTGATCCTAATTTTTTCGATAAAAAAAAAGTTGCTCCGATTTCAAAAATTTTTATTTATCTTTGCGTTTCAGATGATACTACACAATAGTAGTGTAAGCTATGGTGATCCTAATTTTTTCGATAAAAAAAAAGTTGCTCCGATTTCAAATATTTTTATATATCTTTGCGTTTCAGATGATACTACACAATAGTAGTGTAAGCTATGGTGATCCTAATTTTTTCGACAAAAAAAAAGTTGCTCCGATTTCAAATTTTTTTATATATCTTTGCGTTTCAGATGATACTACACAATAGTAGTGTAAGCTATGGTAATCCTAATTTTTTCGATAAAAAAAAAGTTGCTCCGATTTCAAAATTTTTTATATATCTTTGCGTTTCAGATGATACTACACAATAGTAGTGTAAGCTATGGTGATCCTAATTTTTTCGATAAAAAAAAGTTGCTCCGATTTCAAAAATTTTTATATATCATTGCGTTTCAGATGATACTACACAATAGTAGTGTAAGCTATGGTGATCCTAATTTTTTCGATAAAAAAAAAGTTGCTCCGATTTTAAAATTTTTTTATATTTCTTTGCGTTTCAGATGATACTACACAATAGTAGTGTAAGCTATGGTGATCCTAATTATTTCGATAAAAAAAAAGTTGCTCCGATTTCAAAATTTTTTATATATCTTTGCGTTTCAGATGATACTACACAATAGTAGTGTAAGCTATGGTGATCCTAATTTTTTCGATAAAAAAAAAGTTGCTCCGATTTCAAAATTTTTTATATATCTTTGCGTTTCAGATGATACTACACAATAGTAGTGTAAGCTCTGGTGATCCTAATTTTTTCGATAAAAAAAAAGTTGCTCCGATTTCAAAATTTTTTATATATCTTTGCGTTTCAGATGATACTACACAATAGTAGTGTAAGCTATGGTGATCCTAATTTTTTCGATAAAAAAAAGTTGCTCCGATTTTAAAAATTTTTTATATTTCTTTGCGTTTCAGATGATACTACACAATAGTAGTGTAAGCTATGGTGATCCTAATTTTTTCGATAAAAAAAAAGTTGCTCCGATTTCAAAATTTTTTATATATCTTTGCGTTTCAGATGATACTACACAATAGTAGTGTAAGCTATGGTGATCCTAATTTTTTCGATAAAAAAAGTTGCTCCGATTTCAAAAATTTTTATATATCTTTGCGTTTCAGATGATACTACACAATAGTAGTGTAAGCTATGGTGATCCTAATTTTTTCGATAAAAAAAAAGTTGCTCCGATTTCAAATTTTTTTATATATCTTTGCGTTTCAGATGATACTACACAATAGTAGTGTAAGCTATGGTGATTTTTTCGATAAAAAAAAGTTGCTCCGATTTCAAAAATTTTTATATATCTTTGCGTTTCAGATGATACCACACAATAGTAGTGTAAGCTATGGTAATCCTAATTTTTTCGATAAAAAAAAGTTGCTCCGATTTCCAAAATTTTTATATATCCTTGCGTTTCAGATGATACTACACAATAGTAGTTTAAGCTAAGGTGATCCTAATTTTTTCGAAAAAAAAAAGTTGCTCCGATTTCAAAAATTTTTATATATCTTTGCGTTTCAGATGATACTACACAATAGTAGTGTAAGCTATGGTGATCCTAATTTTTTCGATAAAAAAAAAGTTGCTCCGATTTCAAAATTTTTTATTTATCTTTGCGTTTCAGATGATACTACACAATAGTAGTGTAAGCTATGGTGATCCTAATTTTTTCGATAAAAAAAAAGTTGCTTCGATTTCAAAATTTTTTATATATCTTTGCGTTTCAGATGATACTACACAATAGTAGTGTAAGCTAAGGTGATCCTATTTTTTTCGATAAAAAAAGAAGTTGCTCCGATTTCAAAAATGTTTATATATCTTTGCGTTTCAGATGATACGACACAATAGTAGTGTAAGCTATGCTGATCCTAATTTTTTCGATAAAAAACAAGTTGCTCCGATTTCAAATTTTTTTATATATCTTTGCGTTTCAGGTGATACTACACAATAGTAGTGTAAGCTATGGTGATCCTAATTTTTCGATAAAAAAAAAGTTGCTCCGATTTCAAAAATTTTTATATATCTTTGCGTTTCAGATGATATTACACAATAGTAGTGTAAGCTATGGTGATCCTAATTTTTTCGATAAAAAAAAGTTGCTCCGATTTCAAATTTTTTTATATATCTTTGCGTTTCAGATGATACTACACAATAGTAGTGTAAGCTATGGTGATCCTAATTTTTTCGATAAAAAAAAGTTGCTCCGATTTCAAAAATGTTTATATATCTTTGCGTTTCAGATGATACTACACAATAGTAGTGTAAGCTATGGTGATTTTTTCGATAAAAAAAAGTTGTTCCGATTTCAAAATTTTTTATATATCTTTGCGTTTCAGATGATACTACACAATAGTAGTGTAAGCTAAGGTGATCCTAATTTTTTCGATAAAAAAAAAGTTGCTCCGATTTCAAAATTTTTTATATATCTTTGCGTTTCAGATGATACTACACAATAGTAGTATCTAACCGAACCGAACCAAAGTAAACTGAGCCAATAATTCTTCCTGACTTCCTACCCGGGATCCTAGAGGATGTGAATCCGAACCGAAACGAACCGAATTGAACCAAACCGAACCGAAGCAAAGCAAACTGAACCAACAATTAAAAAAAAAACTTTCCTGACTTCTTTCCCGGGATCCTAGAGGGTGTAAATAGTGTTGTAGTTTAGTTTGGTTAGGTTAGGTTTGGTTCGGTTTAATTAGGATCGGTTCGGTTCGGATTCACATCCTCTAGGATCCCGGGTAGGAACTCAGGAAAGTTTTTTTTTTAAATTATTGGTTCAGTTTGCTTTGGTTCGGTTCGGTTAGATTTGATTGATTAGCTTTCGTTAGGTTAATGCAAAGTTCAGTGTTCATTGTCTTACACCGGCAACTACGACGACAGATGTTGTTCTGTTATTAATAAATTTTAATGATTTAAATGATTTTCACTTGATTTCTAACCACATGAAAATAGAAAGTTTCAAAAACCTAAACTAACGAAAGCTAATTTCTGAGTTCTTACCCGGGATCCTAGAGGATGTGAATCCGAACCGAACCGATCCTAACTAAACCGAACCAAACCTAACCTAACCAAACTAAACTACAACACTATTCACACCCTCTAGGATCCCGGGAAAGAAGTCAGGAAAGTTTTTTTTTATTGTTGGTTCAGTTTGCTTTGGTTCGGTTCGGTTTGGTTCAATTCGGTTCGTTTCGATTCGGATTCACATCCTCTAGGATCCCGGGTAAGAAAACAGGAATTTTTTTTTTTTAATTATTGGTTCAGTTTGCTTTGGTTCGGTTCGGTTAGATTTGATTGATTAGCTTTCGTTATGTTAGCGTTTTAACCTGACAGTTGAATACGCTTTTGTAATAGTTTAATGAGCGATGTTCTCTTACAGATCCGTGCTCATTTCGAGATCAAAACTCTTAAAATCAACACGAATTTTAACCCAAATATATTGTAACATTTTCGTGTCTATTTCAAAATCGCGCCGACGTGAAATTAGCACGGAAACGTAAATACGCGACCGGGACAAATGTATGGATTTTTATTTACAATTCTAAAAACCATCTTACCCCACTATCCCCTAAGATTTAATAGTCTTTAGACAATTTGTTCTGCATAATAAAATTTGACAATTCTATTTAATTCCGGATTGAATAGGCAATTACTCAAAAATTTGTTATTTTTTCGCAGAACTTCTTCAAGAATTGATTTTTAAATAAATTAGTTTCTAGACCAAAAGAGTTAAAAAAATTGGCACCGGTAGGCACTTACAGCCATTCATAAAACACCTAGTTATTCTGGGTGTTAGTTAAAGTATATTGTTTTTTCTTGAAAATGAAATTTTCAATTACGAGTATTCATTAATATGAAAAAACTACGTTACACTAGTTTCGTTCCATCAAAGCGTGGGACGGTTATAAAACGGTGCGAAAAATCCTGTTTGCGTCATAACATATTGACTCGTTTAAGCGGACCGAACCGTGGTCTTCTGTGGTTTGCGTTCCAGGTCGACGTTGTACTGTTCTCGGACAGTCAGTTTTCCGTTCCATCAAGCAACCTAAACTGGTTTCGGACTCTTCTGAAATAGAAGGATTGCAGACAGGCGCAGCAGAACGCGCGGAAAAATTGTATGTAAAACACACACATTTCTAGTTTACATCACCTGAGAGAAAAATATACCATAAAATTACATTAAATTTACATTTGTTAGTAAATTACCCAAAAAATTATAAATATACAAATATTTTTTAAATTTGTTGATTTTTTTGCAAGAGCCTCTTAATTTTTATTACTACGGGACTGCGGAATGCTGTAGGTATACCACATGGAAAAAAGCTATACTGACCATAGAGTAGCCTGCTTAGAAAAAGAAAAACTAGTTTAGAGGGTGATAGAGGTGTTGATTTTCGTTACTTTTGAGTACTCGTTACTAATCGTAACTCGACTTCTAAGTAATCATTTTATATATTCGTTACTATCGTTACTTCGATTACTTTAACAGTATTCAATTCAATTATTCAATTAGTGCAAAATTCTCGGACTGTCATTAATTCGTAGGTATATTTTTGTTTGATATTATGTAAATATTCAATTGAAATTTTCAAAATGTGGGCTAAAATTAAAAAAATAAAGGTTGGAATTACGTAAGAATTGTCTTGAGTACAACTATTTTAAAAAAATCTAATGCCTTACATAAATCTAAAAATAAATAAAAATAGAGACAAATACTAAAATAATCGAAGGAATCAAAGTAATCAAAGTAACGAAAGTAATCATTTAATTTTCGGATCGGTACTCGTTACTCCGTTATTTCTAGCAGGTGATTGGATAGGAATAGAAACATAAGGGTTTACCCTGATCGCAGCAAATCCCGGTGACCTGTGAACTAAAAGTTAAAAGAAGAGGGGTAACACCGGATGTGAAACTTTACACCAGATTTGGCGGAAGAACAAACAACTTCGCTTTAAAGCATCGACATTAAGGTCATTGTAACTATACCTAACAAAGTACAAGCTACAAAATGTGATTTTACTAACTTCTTAGAAGTATCACGATCTCTATTTCCTAAAAATTAATAAAATCACAAAAACCTTGTGAATATTAAGGCTTTCTATAATATGTAGGTAATTTTACAAATATTTTGTAAAAATCAAATTACAAAATACAAATAAATAAATATATAAATTTAACATAAAATTTGTGATATTAAAAAAAATTAATATTTTTTCACAAGTTTCGCCCAAAAATATGTGCTAATGCAAGTTTGTTTTAATTTTTGGTATATTTAGTTTATTAGGCAGTATGTAGGTGTTTATTATTTGTGAATATAAATTAAATTAATGTAATTATTTTATCTGCAATTTAGAAAACTAAAATTAAAAATGTATTATGAGAATCCTATGTAATTGTGTAATCCTTTCTGTGTGCTACTTTAATTTCGTGCTCTCGAATTCATACGTTGCCTTCGATGTATCTTCACCTCCCCTTCTGTGTCTTCACGCGAGGCGACGAGACCCACCCTTTCTTTTAGTCACGTGACTTTAAATTTAACCCTCTCGCATACGATCACATGCCTGAAGTACGTCGATCTCTCATTCGAACAGCATTCGTTTTTTGGACAGTTATTTGGTCGTTCCATCAAACCAAAACCGTTTTAAAACAGTCCTCGTACTGCATGCGCGCGCTTTGGGATTTTTCGGACCGTTCTAGGACCGTCAAAGGGCCTGATGGAACCCTGCTAATATGTGTAATATGTCAAGGAAAAAACGGCAAGACTTCTTAAACAAAAATATACCTACAAGTAAATGATCTTCGAATTAATGAATAATTGAATGATTGAAATGAATACTGTTAAAGTAATCGAAATAACGATAGTAACGAATATATAAAATGATTACTTAGAAGTCGAGTTACGATTAGTAACGAGTACTCAAAAGTAACGAAAATCAACAGCTCTATCACCCTCTAAACTAGTTTTTCTTTTTCTAAGCAGGCTACCCTATTCAGTATAGCTTTTTTCCATGTGGTATACCTACAGCATTCCGCAGTCCCGTAGTAATAAAAATTAAGAGGCTCTTGCAAAAAAATCAACAATCAAGATGTTGCACAATTTTTTTTTTGGAAATTTAAAAAATATTTGTATATTTACAATTTATTTTGACAAAAATTTTAATTTTTTGGGTTATTTACTGTGTTTTGAATTTTCTTAGACAAATGTAAATTTAATGCAATTTTATGGTATATTTTAATCTCAGGTGATGTAAACTAGAAATGTGTGTGTTTTACATACAATTTTTCCGCGCCTTCGAATGCGCCTGTCTGCAATTCTTGTCTTTCAGAGGATACCGAAACCAGTTTAGGTTGCTTGATGGAACGGAAAACTGACTGTCCCATAACAGTTCAACGTCGACCTGGAACGCAAACAGGATTTTTCGTACCGTTCTATAACCGTCCCACGCTTTGATGGAACGAACTTATTGTAATATTTTATTCCTTTTAACGATTTCTTCACTTTCGAAAACAGGTAGAAGTCGCAAGGGGCCAAGTCTGGTGAATATGGTGGGTGGTTAACGACGGGGATCTTCTTATTAGCTAAAAACTGCTTATTGGACAGGGCATTGTGGAAAGGTGCATTGTCCTGATAGAGCAGCCACGCGTTGTTCTTCCACAAATCTGGACGTTTTTTTCCTAGACGTTCCCGTAGCTACATCAATACTTCCAAATGTAAATGTTGGTTAACTGTTTGACCCTCACGCGCCCATTCAATAAGAATAACACCCCTAATATCGAAAAGAAAAACAATGAGCATTGCTGTTTTGGATGTGTTGGAGCGCCCTTCTCGTTCATCATCTTTAACTTCTTCACGACCCTCGAAAAAGCTTTTATGCCACATAAAAATCTTTGTACGAGACATACACTGCTCCCCGTAGACATCATTTAGCATTCGAAAGCATTCAGTAGCTGTTTTTTTCAGTTTTACTTTAAATTAAAACGTTGCCTAATTTTTTCGTTTGTCGTAATTCCGGCAAATGAGCTATGCACGATCTGCTTCAAACCACTGGGTAAGCCAAACTAGCAAGAGGAAAGACGACAAGATTGCGCGCGGTAGTAGAACGCACATCAAGGTGAATAACTCCAACCGCCCGAGGCGTGGAGATTTAAAACCTGTTAGTACGGGGGCCAGTCGTAAAATTTAATTGTCACACCTCGTATTTTTTATTTTTTCACAAACTTTGACAGGATCAATTTTTGTAAAATTTTTGGTTGAATCAAAATTTAAAAACCGCATTTTTTTTAGTTAATGTGATTTTCATATTATGGTTGCTTTCACCGAACCGAACCGACCGGTTTAAGTGTATTTTTTTAATACTTTTCTTTATTTAGTCGGTTTTCGTTATTCTACGTTGTCCAAAGCCTATTCTACATCTTCTTTCGATCCTGACAATCATCTTCTGTCAGATTTTTTTGACTCATTGATGTTTGGATTGACTGTTGCCATTCTAGTTTAGGACGCCCTCTCAGCTGCAAACCACTTTTTATCAAGCATGAAATTTTAACAGTCCCGAGCATTTTCTTATTGGAAACGGCATGTCTAATGCACAAGAAATTTCAAGGATTTGAAACTGAGTCACATTATGATTTACGAGAGATCAACCTACCTTTGCCTATACCTAGACTTGCACTCACAAAAAATTCTGTAATTTATGAGAGTGTCAAAATTTTTAACAAGTTACCAGCTCAAATTAAAAATATCACAAATTACCCAAATTTTCGTATGGAACTAAAACAATTTTTATTGAACAAGGCATTCTATAGCCTGCAAGAATTTTACGGCTAGATAGGTTTTTTTATTTTACTTTATAAGTTTTATATATAATATATATTGTCTTTTTTTGTTTGTTTTAAAATTCGTAAAGGTGACTTGGCTTTTCATATTGTGTGTATCATTGTGCCCTGTAAAGGATCATGTTTGTTCCTTATTGTCGTTTTATTTACCTATATTTGTTTTTTATTTTATATATATATATTTTTTTATTTTTCACCTATGCTTAAATTGTTTTATTTTGTGCTAGTTGTACTTGTACATTTATTTCTTAAATTTTTGTAAACGAAATGTTTGTTTTCTTGTATATTTTTTTAACAATTTTTAAACTTTGACATTAAATTTAAAAATATTAACCTGACCCCGACTGTGATACCTTAATTTTATCCCAAAATTTAATTTTATTACTTGTTTTTATTTTTACTCTGTTTTGCCTTTATTTATTTGTTTAGATATCTATTTATGTTAACATGTGATTGATAATTAATAGTTACAAGTACCTAGTTAGTAGAATCTCCTAGATTTTTTATTTTATATATGTATTAATTTTTAAACTTATGTCATTATGACTCAAATTCATTATTTTAACAGATTTTTATCACTACATTGAGTCAAAATATTATAGTTGTATATTATCAGGTATATAGACATGTAAGTGATATTTTGTTTTTGCTTTGTCAATGATTTTTTTAAATTTGGACAATAAAGCTTATTTTGATTGATTGATTGATTGATTGATTTTCTGAGCCCTATTGGTTGCCATTCTGGCACCTGCTTTGGTAATCTTTCGTCGTTCATCCGTTGTACATGGCCGTACCATATCAATTGCCTTTTAGTGATGCCATCTGATATGCTTCCCTCGATTCCCATTCTTTTATGATCTCATTTCTTATGTGATCTGTTTTAGATATTCTCACTGCATTCTTATTGCATCCATTTCGACACTTTCCATTTTTGTTTTGTATTTTTCTTTTATGTCTCTATTCCATACAACAGCGTGCTTTTCACCATGGTCTCATATATACGTTAAATTTTACATTCTTTTTTATCTCTCTGCTCCATAAAATACTGTTAAGACATCCAATAACCTTTTTTGCTTCTACTATTGTTTTTTCCAGTTCTTTACAGTCTGTTCCTGTCTTTTCAAATGTGACACCCAAGTATACCTACATACTCATTGCATTGAGATATTACAATACAATATACATTGTCTAGTTCTGATGAACCGAACCGAACCGAACCAAACTCACTGGATTCGTTTTCAATACATAAGAACTGTTTCTTGTCCACGTTCACTCTTAATGCCCACTTTGGGTATTCTTCCATTAACTTTCTCATCATATATTCCATGTCTTCTATATCATTAGCTACAATTACTTGGTCGTCAGCAAACTGTAGTGTGTATATGGTAAATCGGTCGTTAAGTTGTATTCCCATGCCGTATACTTTACGTTTCCAGTTTTTTAGAGCTACTGCGATATATATTTTAAAAAGAGTTATAGAGATACAACATCCCTGTCTTAAGCCTTTTGTTACCAGGAATTCTTTTGAAAGTCGATTTCCAATTTAAATTTTAGATTTTGACCCTTTGTATAGTTCTTTTATCGCTTTTATGTATGAATGATTGATATTAGTCTGCTCTAACACTATCCATAGTTTTTCTACTGGAATGGTATCATACATTTTTTCATGCTTTTTGTAGGTCCACAAAGGTAACATGAGTCTCTATATTTCTGGCGCTCCTTTCCTCAATTACTTGTTTAAGACAAAAACATTATCACTACAAATTTTTTTTAATGCTTACAGGTCAAATAACAAAGATTTGGTTCACCCTAGTCGAGTCTAGTCCATGCAGTCATAGGATTCTCGTTAAAAATAGTTGCAAATTGTAGTACCACCCCTGAGGGGTGATTTAAAGTTCGAAAAAGTATAGAAATAATCCATGATCGATAACAAAACCTATATACAAAATTTTTCGAAGATAAATAATACATAAATAGCTTAATACTATGTATGTCTATGTGTAGATTCATTAAGATATTAAATACGTATCAATATTTAAATATTGTAAAAAGCGCAATTAGAATCTCTTTTTAGTAACGTTATCTACTAAACGAATTAAAATTCGGTTTTTTAGCGGACAGCTGACACCAATTTATATAAATATTATATTTTTTAATTTATTTTTAAGTTTTTTGAGGATATAATGTCTTTGTTACTACGAAAAAAAATGACTCATATCGCAAGGTATTTATGAACAATTTAAATAAATAATAAAAACTATTGCATTTCCGGGAAAAATAAGTTAAACCCAAAATCTAGACTTGTAGACCTAGAATTGTAGCACTTAGCACTGTAGACCCTCTAGGAAATACTGGTGAAAAAGTTTTTTTACGACCCCTACAGTCTGTCATATCTATCGTATGGATGGTTAAAATTTGTTAGGTGATCCGTGGTTAAAAAGTCAACGAAAAATCCGTTAAAACAATGAAATTGCTTATAAGTGATCAATGATCCTTCAAAATTTCTGCTTGGTTAGATCATGTAACATGTTCAGCATTCATTTCAATTCTACTATAAAATGTTTTTATAGTGCATGAGCAAATCACTTCTCTTGAAATAAAAAATTACGAACCCACAACCCTACTAAGTGGCGGATCCAGAGGGGGCCAAAGCAGAGATATGGGAGGGGGTCCATGGAGATCTGTCAGTCGGCCGTTTTGTGGTTATCTTCTCCTGATTTTTTCTACGATACCAGCTTACTTGATAGACTACTAACTCACAATAAAAAAGAAAAAATAATTCTCAAACAAGTTTCGTGGCTAATCGGGCAAAAAGGAGTTTTTTTGTTTCCCTTATATTTTTCCGTGGGTAGCCTGAAAGCTAAACCTCACGGGGGTCCAAGATCTAATGGACACCTAATAAGTGTTGACAGTTAACCGATTCGTCCTTATGGGACTCCTCAGAACACTGCTGGTCGATGTGACAAATCTTGCGAAGTTAATCAGACGGTTTTGTCTCTAATTAAATGTAATTAGTGAGCGAACTATAGCAAGAGGCGCCATCTACCGAGATACGAGAGAAACAAAAAAACCAAAAGCAGGCGAAAGAAAACACTGCTATTGGTTTTTTTGTTTCTCTCGTATCTCGGTAGATGGCGCCTCTTGCTATAGTTCGCTCACTAATTACATTTAATTAGAGACAAAACCGTCTGATTAACTTCGCAAGATTTGTCACATCGACCAGCAGTTCTGAGGAGTCCCATAAGGACGAAACGGTTAACTGTCAACACTTATTAGGTGTCCATTAGATCTTGGACCCCCGTGAGGTTTAGCTTTCAGGCTACCCACGGAAAAATATAAGGGAAACAAAAAAACTCCTTTTTGCCCGATTAGCCACGAAACTTGTTTGATTTTTAAATTCACGGGTACGAAATTCCACGTTTGTTAAAAAAATAATTCTCTTTTTACCCAATACAAGGGATGAATACTTGAATGTTTAGTTATTAAAAATATTAGAATAATACTATCACGATCAGAATAAACCAAGGGAAAATAGAACAAGTAGAGGAATATACCTATCTGGGACAAAAAATTAAACTAAAAAAAGAAAACCAAACGGCTGAAATCAAGAAACGAGTAAGATTGACCTAGGCAGGATTCGGTAAATTCAGCTACATAGTAAAAAATAAAAAATATCAGCTCAATAGCCAAGTTTGGAAAAATATTTCCAAACTAGTAAGAACCTTTCATTTTGAAATTTGTATTGGAGAACTTGGCTTTACTTTTATCTCAATTATTTTTACGGAATGCCATTTTCGCGTACTTGGCTTTTTTTTACATGAATTGTTTTTGTTATGATTTCACTTCTTTTTTAAAGAAATTGGATAATACTTAATTTTTAAAGTAGTAAAATATGCAGAATATTGTTCAAAACTTTTACAATGCCTTACTTAAATTTTTAAGGTTTTTAAATTTTTTTCCATGGTTTTATCGTAGTTCCTATCAGCCTTCCAAAGCTCAGCTCTCTAGCGTTTCTGAAAGGGCACAATGTTACTTTTACATAACGTTACATGTATAGGGGAGGGAAATAAATTAAAATGGTCGTGTTTTTAAATTTTTTCCTATAGTTTTATCATAGTTCCTATCAGTCGTCCAATGCTCAGCTCTCTAGCGTTTCTGGAAGTGGGTAATGTTACTTTTACATAACTTTACATCTATAGGGGAGGAGAGTAAATGAAAATATTGGACTTTTTAAATTTTTTTCCATGGTTTTATCATAATTTCTATCAGCTCTCTAGCGTTTCTGGAAGTGGGCAATGTTAGTTTAATATAAATTTACATTTATAGAAGATAGAAGTAAATTAAAATGTTGGTGTTTTTAAATTTTTTCATATATTTTATATATTAGAATTTTGGGGTTTTTTGATTTTTTCCTATAGTTTTATCAGTTCCTCAGTCTCAGTCTGCCAAAGCTCAACTCTCTAGCATTTCTGGAAGTGGGCGATGCTACTTTTACATAACTTTAAATGTATAGGGGAGGGGAGTTAATTAAAATTTTGGGGTTTTTTGATTTTTTCAGGGGTTTGGTCATAATTTCTATCAGTCTGCCAAATTTCAGCTTTGTAGCATGTCTGGAAGTATAGTAGAATATTGATGATCTATACATGAGTGAGTGAGTGAGTGGCAACTTCGACGTTTTTTGAAATTTCGTAACTACTTCACTACTTTATGGAATTCCATGAAACTTGGAGGAGTTGTTAACTCCATGGAGATCTACGACTGTGCAAAGTTTGAGATACGTAGGTCATTCCAAAATAGAATTTTAGGTAGGTCAAATATCGGCTGAAATGTTTCAAGAAAAGATGGTTCCGGCGCGCGAACTTGGCGAGGCACTGCCGTGCCCTCAGATTCAACAAAAAGCATATAATTCGTATATTTTAAATATTTACTTACTCCGCTCCGCAGTTGGTATGTTTTGGTAATGACGACTAATAAAGGTATTTAACCATTTATTCTTTGAATTATTCAATTTTTTAAAAGTTTTCGCTTGCTGCATCTTTTTTTTTACCAAAAATTAAATTTTTTAGCAATATTATTTTTTTCGAAAATTTTTAGATTGCAATTTTTATTTGCTTTTTTTTCGGTGCGATTTTTTCCGAAAATTATAAAAAGTTCAATTATTTTTTTATGTGTGAGAAATTGTTTGTATATTTAATTTTTTTTTTACAAAATTTGACCAAAAAAGTATGAATTTTACATTTTATTTAGAAAATTATCAAAATTACATTTTTTGCCAAATTTAAAAAAAGTGTGAATTTAAAAAAAAAGTAGGTGGTGACCCTTCTACACTAGTAATTCCCCGCTCGTCCTTTTTTTATTTTTCCTCTTGAACTATTGTGGATATATTTTAAAATTTTATTAATTTTGTTTTATAAAATACGTAGAATGGCCGCAGCCATTGTGATTTAATAAACTTTTTGTGACTTTTCTCCAAAAACCGCAAAAAGTTAGTTGTAAGTAATACATTGCTTTAAACTTACTGTTAGATTGAACAATATAAGGAAAGAGAAAGATACATCTTATTACTATTAATAAAAGTAACATACTTATCGTTTTTGGTTTGATGACCGAAAATCGAAAATTCGAAACTTTTTATTATTATTATGGAAAACATATTTAACCATACAAATTGTAAAAGGCTTTCGCGGCCATCGTCCAATGGTGGGTGTGCTTTCGGGCTGTTCGGCCGTTGTCGTTGGAAATTCGTTCTCGACGTTTCGCCATCCCGAGTGGATGGCAACTTCAGGAGATGTTGACTGTTTGTCGGCTTCTCGAAGACTGGTGGTTAGTCTGTCGCGGGCGCAGGTTATATACGCTATGGTGGGCGGGGCGTATATCAGAGCTGGTCGGTGATTGGTCACTTTCCCGAGATTCAGTTTTGTTCTTGTAAGCGAGCCGTTTAGTGTTTTTAAGAACCGGTACCCATGTTCTGTTAATTTTAAGAGTTTCTTCAGATCTGTTGAAGTTCTGCTGGTGTTTATAAATTTCGATTGATTCTCTATAGAGTCTTGGATAGTATGAAGAGGAGGCGCAGAGAACTTGTGTGTCTTCGAATTTTATTCGGTGGTGTTCATTGTTTAGTGTGTGGTCTATTTGGATGGAACCCCGCCTATCTATCAAATAAAATAATTTTTAATTTCAGTAAAAAAAACTAACAAATTTTACAAATGATAGTCAGATTTTTTTACAAAATGTAATTTTTTTTTTAATTTTGACACAAAAATTACTTTTATTTTCGCATTTCATTCGCCTACTGCAAAAATTTTACATAAATTATAAGGGATATATTGCGAGGACACAGTCAAAAAAACCAAAAGAAAAAGAAAGTTTGTGCGTAAATCCTCAAAAAAGGGATATTAGTAGCTGGTATACTACCCGGGAGTTTGAACCTTGTTGGGCACTCCTCAGTACGGGTCATTTAGGGTGAAGAACGAGGGGTCATCGGCACCCTAAAATTTTGTACAGCGTCCAACAGGACTTGGGTCCTGTCGTGTACTGTTGGGTCCTGTTGAGTACTGTCGAGTACTGTTGGGTCCTGTCGAGTACTGTTGGGTACTGTCGTGTACTGTCGAGTACTGTTGGGTCCTGTCGAGTACTGTTGAGTACTGTTGGGTCCTGTTGAGTACTGTCGTGTACTGTTGGGGGGGGCCCGACGGCTACAAAGCGCGCCCTCAAAAAACTTGCGACCAAAAAAAAAAAAAAAGGTCGTCATGTCTTTTCGCACCTACGCCACTGCTTGGGGTTGGGGGGGGCCCGAAACCTCCTTCTCCTCAAATTTTAAGGTAATCTATTAAAAATCTAAGGCTTGGGGGGGGCTCTGGGGCGCCCATGGTAGTGTCGAGTACTGTCGAGTACTGTTGGGTCCTGTCGGGTCCTGTTGAGTACTGTCGTGTACTGTTGGGTCCTGTCGTGTACTGTCGAGTACTGTTGGGTACTGTCGAGTACTGTTGGGTACTGTCGTGTACTGTCGAGTACTGTTGGGTCCTGTTGAGTACTGTTGGGTACTGTCGTGTACTCTCGAGTACTGTTGGGTCCTGTCGTGTACTGTTGGGTCCTGTTGAGTACTGTTGGGTACTGTCGTGTACTGTCGAGTACTGTTGGGTCCTGTTGAGTACTGTTGGGTACTGTCGTGTACTGTCGAGTACTGTTGGGTCCTGTCGTGTACTGTCGAGTACTGTTGGGTACTGTCGAGTACTGTTGGGTACTGTCGTGTACTGTTGAGTACTGTTGGGTCCTGTTGAGTACTGTTGGGTACTGTCGTGTACTCTCGAGTACTGTTGGGTCCTGTCGTGTACTGTTGGGTCCTGTTGAGTACTGTTGGGCACTGTCGTGTACTGTCGAGTACTGTTGGGTCCTGTTGAGTACTGTTGGGTACTGTCGTGTACTGTCGAGTACTGTTGGGTCCTGTCGTGGTACTGTCGGGTCCTGTTGTGAAATTTGTACAGTACTGTTGAAAGCTGATGACCCCTCGGTGAAGAAGGGTTGTTTCAGGGTGACTATACCTGGGTAAATAAAGCAAACAAAACGGGTTCGGGGGTGGGAGTAAGATGGCTTAACACACCTCAAGATGCATAAAAAATTTTAATCTAAATAAACTACTAGAAAATGGAAAAATAATACTAAAAAAGAAGATACCTTTCGGAAAAAATTGGGCCACAGAAAAAAATTTGTAGATAATAATCAAAAAGGGAGAATAATTTTAATAAAATAAGACGACGTAGAAAACAATAACTGAAAAATTAACAATTCGAAAATTTTTATAATTTTTCGAAAAAAATAACACTGCTAAAAAAATTAATTTTTTTTTGCAAAAAATGCCTGCACAGTAGAAAATTTTTGGTAAAAACGAAAAAAGAGATGAAGCAAGCGAAAACTTAATAATTTAAAGAATAAATGGTTCAAAAGTAAGGGGCTAAACCTCCCCCAGTCCCTCCCTAATTGCGCGTCTAGATGACCAAAAACAAAAGGTCCCTTGACTCGCCAAAAAGCCGAACAAAGAAAAGCCGGCAGGACATTTTCATTTTGACCAAACACACACGTTTGGCTATGTGTTACAAGTTATTAAGAAATACAATTATTTCAAAATTATATAGGCCACCCGATAGTTGAAAAAGTTGGTACTTGTTGTTGTTATCCTGAGGCCTGATTTAAATTATTAGACTTCGTTTAATTGAGTTTTTGTAATTTTTCATATATCCTAAAAACTAAAACTCTGGGAAAATTTTTTAAAACGGCTATTTGATATGTTCTGTGGTTTAAAAACGTGGACCGATTTAAAAATACTCTGCCAATCTATGGGCCCCTAAGCTCACACTAGGTACTATAGTTATACAGTGACGCATCCAGGAATATGTCTTGGGGGGGCCCGAGGCCTCTTGGGGAGGGGGGGGGCGAAGCCTCATGATGTCGAATTTTAAGCTATGTCGAAATGTGAAATATGGCGAAAATATGTACCAAAATCTAAGGCCTGGGTGGGGCCGGGCCCCGCCGAGCCCCCCCCCTGGGTGCGGCCATGAGTTATAGTGTACGTGGTGGCTAATACAACTAAAAACTGAAATATATTTTATTCAACTCCAGACTCAATTACCTTTCGTTTGATACCACACAAGCCATGTTTTGACTTAAACTCTAATTTTTAAAATCTACCCTCACCCTTTTTTTTAAACTAAAATGTATTTTGTTTAACTCTAGACTCAATTACCTTTCGTTTGATACACGCCATATTTTCACTTAAACCCTAATTTTTGAAATCTACCCCCACCCTTTTTTTTAAATAAACTAAAATTCTTTTTTTTTAACTCCAGAGTTAATTATCTTTCGTTTGATATCACACACGCCATATTTTTACATAAACTCTAATTTTTGAAATCTACCCCCACCCTTTAATTTGGCTAACGTTCGGTGGATTTTGTTCATTTTTAAATGGGACCATCACGACCCAAGACCCAGCCTTGGTACCAAATTTCATTTAAATCGGACAAGCGGTTTTTGAGTTATGCGGGTTGGTCGTTACAGACAGACTACAGGCAGACAGACAGACATACAGACAGACGGCGAAACAAAAAAACGCAAAGATATATAAAAATTTTTGAAATCGGAGCAACTTTTTTTTTCTCGAAAAAATTAGGATCACCATAATAGCTCACACTACTTATATAGTAGTAGTGTGAGCTAAAAGTTTCAAAATCATCTGAAACGCAAAGATATATAAAAAATTTTGAAATCGGAGCAACTTTTTTTTTCTCGAAAAAATTAGGATCACCATAGCTTACACTACTATTATAGTAGTAGTGTGAGCTAATTCTCTTAATTAATTTACTCTAATCAGTCTAGTAGCTTCGGAGCTTTGCGACAGGATATACCGGGAGGGGCAAAAAAAAATTTTTCGCCATTTCAAAATCCAAGATGGACGAAATAAAATTGTACCCTTCAAAGATGCTCGTTTACTTAAGTTGCGAACAATTTTTTTGAATTACTAAAAAAGCCGGATTCTTGCCACGCCCAACAAGGTACGAATCAGCAAAATCGGTTTAGTGGTTCTAAAAAAAATACTTCTGTTTTATTAACCCTTGTTTTGCATATTATACGATTGCCTTGTCAATCATGTCTGCATTTATTTCTTTATAAATTCATTACTACTGAACCGATTTTAATGAACTAAAAAATATCCTGGTTAGAATTGATTGGTTGATCATGACCAAGGGTTATCGTCATTTTAAAATTTAAGATGGCGGACAGAATCATAATACATTCTTCAAAAGGGCGTGTTTATTCTTATTTTGCAAAAAAAAATTAATTTTTGTTTAATTTATAGAAAATAACTTCTTTTCGCCCACACAACGAGGTATATATTATTAAAACTTAAAAAGTCTATTCTTGTTTCAACCACTATTTTACAGATTATACGATTGCATTGCCAATCCTGTCTGCATTAATTTCCTTCAAAATTCGTCATTACTAAACCGATTTTAGTGAATTTAAAAAAATCATGTTGGGAATGGTCTTTAAAGATTAAAATCAAAATTTGCCGCTATCTTAGGATTTAAAATGTCGGGAAGAATCATGATTCTTCAAAATGGCGTGCTTATTCTTATTTTCCGAAAACGTTTTAGTTTTTTTTTAATTTATAGAAAAGCACTACTTTCCTCGCGTTTAACAAGGTTTAAAGTAATAAAATCGGTAAAGTGGTTCTTACAAAATCGAATTTTGTTTTAACTATTGTTTTACAAATTATTTTTAATTAAAATCAAAATTTGCCGCTATCTTAGAATTTAAAATGTCGGAAAGAATCATGATTCTTCAAAATGGCGTGCTTATTCTTATTTTCCGAAAATGTTTTAGTTTTTTTTTAATTTATAGAAAAGCCCTACTTTCCTCGCGTTTAACAAGGTTCAAAGTAATAAAATCGGTAAAGTGGTTCTTACAAAATCGGATTTTGTTTTAACCATTGTTCTACAAATTATACGATTGTATTGCCAATCCTGCCTGCATTCATTTCTTTATAAATTCATTATTACTGAACCAATTTTAGTCAAATAAAAAACATCGTGTTGCAAAGATCAGTGTAATATTTTTTATTTCACTAAAATCGATTCAGTAATAATACAGGATTGGCAATGCAATCGTTTAATTTGTAATACAATGGTTAAAAATCAAAATCAGATTTTCTGAGAACCGCTACTCCGATTTTATTAATTTGTACTTCTTTATGCGGGAGAAAAGTAGAGTTTTTCTATAAATTAAAAAAAAAACTAAAACATTTTCGGAAAGTAAGAATAAACGTGCCTGTTTGAAGGGTCAAGTATATCCTTTAAAGAACAATTAACCTTGATTCTTTTTATTTCACTAAGATCAGTTCAGTAATAATGAGTTTATAAGAAAATTAATGCAGACAGGATTGGCAATGCAATCATATAATCTAAAAAACAATGGGTGAAACAAAAATAGATTTTTTTGAGAACCATCACACCGATTTGACTAATTTGTAACTCGTTGTGCGAGGGAAAAGTAGTGCTTTTCTACAAATTAAAAAAAACCAAAACATTTTCAGAAAATAAGAATAAACACGTCATTTTTAAGAATCAAGTATGATTCTTTCCGCCATCTTCAATTCTAAGATGGCGATAAATTTTGGTCATGATCTTTAAAAAGCAATCAATTATAACCAGAATGTTTTTTATTTCATCAAAATCGATTCAGTAGATCGGTTCAGTAGTAATGAATCTATAAGCCCCAAGCAGCCCTGTTTTCAAAAAAGACCAGCACCGGTGAGCCAAACATCATCCTATCTGGAAGTGCTGTCGCATTGCAGAGCCAGTTGAACATCTTAGGAGTCACTGCAGAGACCAACATGTCTTGGCACAGTCACGTGGCAGATATAGCTAAAAGGGCGTCCCAAAAACTTGGCGTGCTATTTTGTACAAGACATCTGTATACACCAAGCCAACTGCTGACACTCTACAAAGCCCAGATTCGACCAACTATGGACTACTGCTCACATATATGGAGTGCGGCACCCAAACATACCTTAATGCTTTTGAACACCGTGCAAAAACGAGCTATCAAGCTGATCAATGACCCCGCACTTACCCGTATCTATCTGTCTTCTACAGGTATTATCACGGAAAATGCTCTGAAGAGTTGGCACGTATGATCCCCCCGGGAGTAGCACCTATTAGGCGAACACGTCAAACAGACGGTAACCATCAATTTATTGTCAAAATAGAGGCAACAAGAACCTCATTATATCAGAATTCATATCTTTGGAGAACAGCATCGCTGTGGAATAAACTCCCTGCGACAGTTTTCCCTGCAGGTTACAACCTAAACCGTTTCAAAACCAACACACACCAACATTTCCGCGCACTTGCCGCTTCTCGAGCGTGATAGGGATCTCCTTGCGAGTGCGCATACCCGTAAAAAAAAAGGAAATAAATGCAGACATGAATGGCAAGGCAATCGTATAATATTCAAAACAATGGTTGAATCAAAAATATTTTTCTTTAGAACCACAAAACCGATTTTGCTGATTCATAAAACATGTTGGCAACACAAGAATAAACGAGCATCTTTAAAGGGTAAAATTTAATTTCGTCCGCCATCTTGGATTTTAAGATGGAGGACAAACAAATATATTTAGTCAAAATTCTGATTAATTTTCTTCCAAGTGCCGTTTGTCCTAGTAAAATCGATGGTATAGTTCAAAAGTTATAATGAAAAAAAAATTGTTCGGTTCTTTTTGGCCCACCCGTTATTACAATTAAAATATTTTGTCAAGATACTAAGAAATAGGCAAAAATATGTGACGACATTTTGTCACATGACCTGGTACGTTTTCCTATTATTTTACTCCAATTTCTTATTTTAATTAGAGCGTGGAGCGTCCCAGCAGTAGCTTTGCGTTTACATCAATCAAGTAAACGCATTTCGATCAAACCGCGAAATTATAACTCTTTTTTTTTAATGATTCTTTCGCAAAATCTATAAAATAAATTGAATGTCAAGTTTTTGGTCAGTAGAAATTTTACTCTCTTTTACATGCTTTCAAAATGGGTTTGATTGTAAGTACCTACCTTTTTTAAATTTTAAAGAGTTTTAGTTTTCTTTGCCAGTGTCTAAAGTGAACCGTAATAGTGCATTTTTGTATAGACTTTTAGTTCAATATAATGTGATCATAGGCAATAATATATTATTAAGATGTGCATAAATGTGTATTCCCCTTGTGTGCTCTCTATCATAGCATAATATACAAAAACGTTGCCATGGCCAAAGGCCATGCCAAATACAATAATCATCAACTAATAACGCCCCCCCTCCATGCCGTCGCAGAAGTATTTGTATAATAAAACGAAACAAAATTATTTGTTGTGTTTTTTGCAATTTCTTTCTAATGAAAGACCAAGTTTAATGATAATAAGCTATTTATTTTAAAACATATATACATGGGGTGCTAACAAGTCATAGATAAAACGGAGTCAGGTCATTTGCTCATCAGAATAACCATATAAGTATGTTGTAATTCAATTATTGATAATTTTAAAGTCATATAATGCTTTCCAGATTTTTATAAATACGCAAAAAAATAAATAAATTTGTAAATAAATTTAGAAAAAAAACTTTTTTAAAACAAGCTTTTATAAAATGGACTAAAAAGCATAAAATAATTTTTTAAGTGTTCTGATATCATAATAATAAAAGCGATGGGCGTATTAAAGGAATCTTATCCGTTTTTGTTTTAGCCTTGTTAACTCAAAGTTTAGTGAAAATCCAAATTCATTATATTATAGCAGAGAAATGTAAGGGTAGACAATTTAACCCAACCCAACCCAACCCTATCAGAACACTCAAAAAATTATTTTGTGCTTTTTAGACTATTTTATAAAAGCTTGTTTTTAAAAAGTTTCTTTTTTTAATTTATTTTTTAATTTTTAGATTTGTCTAATTCTATGCATTTCAGCTAGCGCATCGTATGTGAATTTTTAAATCAATCAGATACCTACGTGGAAGTCAGTTGAAAGTTATCAGAAAAACTCGTTATTAAATCGTCTATTTTGAATCCGCCATATAAAATTTTTGTAATCTGATAAAAAAATCGTAATCCTCATCCTCAAAAACCAAATGATACCAATTTTGGTGGAAATCCGACAAACTAAAATTTTAACCCCTCTCCGCCCTCCACGTTAGGGGGGAGGTAGGCAGTCAGTGATACCACATTATTGGATTGTCATCCGAACTATAACGGTATGCGAAATGTGAAGTCAATCGGATACGTGGAATTCAGTTGAAAGCAATCAGAAAAACTTGACATTATAACGTCCATTTTGAATCCGCCATATTGAATTTTTGTAAACTGATCAAAAATTCGTAATTCTCATCCTCAAAAACCCCCAGATACCAATTTTGGTGGAAATCCAACAAACTAAATTTTTACATATTTCCATATGTAGGCGTTTTATATAAACTAAATTCATTTTTTTTAACTCCAGACTTAATTACCTTTCGTTTGATATCACACACGCCATATTTTCACATAAACTCTAATTTTTGGAATCTACCCCCACCCTTTTATTTGGCTTGCGTTCGGTGGATTTTGTTCATTTTAAATGGGACCATCACGGCCCAAGACCTAACTTAGGTACCAAATTTCATTAAAATCGGACAAGCGGTTTTTGAGTTATGCGGGTTGGTCGTTACAGACAGACATACAGACAGACAAACAGACAGACAGACAGACAGACAGACAGATAGACAGCAAAACAAAAAAGTTTCAAAATCATCTGAAACGCAAAGATATATAAAAAATTTTGAAATCGGAGCAACTTTTTTTTTCTCGAAAAAATTACGATCACCATAGCTCACACTACTTATAGTAGTAGTGTGAGCTAAAATATAGCTTGACAAGATCAAGAATATTTCCGGAAATATTTCCTGAAACATTGGAAATATATGGAAATATTGGAAATACATATATAAAATATTAAAAATATAAGAAAAAGGGGAAAATTTATTTATAAAAATCATAACAAAACACAGGAAGCCACAAAGGGTTATACATGAACACAAATAAAGAGTTATTCTTCAAACAAATAAACAGAAATAAGGTCAAATTTGCCATTTCAATATATACTTTTTATGATTCAATTATCCATATTCAATATTTACTTTTTATGAAGTGAACCACACGAAAATAGAACAACAGGAGAAGTAAACACCACAAAACAAATTTTCGCGAAATGGGTTGTGACTGACTTCACGACACGTTGCAAGCGGAAGGGAAGATTTATGGCGGCAAGCGCGGATCTGGATTCGAATCTAGGGGGGGTAACAGTCGACGAAAAAATTATTTGTAATATAATTCTTTTCTAGCGGGGGGTAATTCGCCCATTTTCCCTTTAATCAATAACAAAACGTCAAAACGTGCATATTTCTGGTTCTAGGGGGGGGGGGGTAATTACCACGTTACATCCCCCCCCCCCCCCACCGAACCGAACCGAACCGAACCGACCCCCCCCCTCAAATCCACGCTTCTATGGCGGTCGCTGGATTTGACAGATTAAACTTAAACTAAATAAATGGATTCATGACGGATCTGAAACCTTCCTAGCTAGCTTGTTAGATTAGCACACTTTAAGTGAACTCCACGATATGTCAGCCTTGAAAACAGTTTTTGTTAATATCTTAGAAACGAAAGCTCCTACAAAATTTTCGGTGAAATTTGTTCTACTATATTCCGAATACTGCATGCGAAACGTTAACAACATTAACATTTTTAAAATTTTCTAATTATCAAAGTATTAATAGATTTTGCCCAAAACTTATCAGCTCGTTACAGTGTCGAACACTATTTTACCCGGTTTAGAGGTTTAGGAGCTATCGTGTTACTGACAGACACACACACACACACAGACAAGCAGATATCACGACGATATAGGTCAAAATACACCCAAAAAACATATTTTCGGCGTTATATTAAAAAAAAGCCATTGCTGCAGGGGCTAGAAAGGTAAAAATGGTTGGAAGGTAGTTTTGAGTATGTTGGTGATTTTAATAGGGACCTATTGCAATAGTGCCAGGCACAAATTGTGCCGGGCACTATATTAACAGTTTTGCATTACAAACTGACAGTTGATCTTTCAAAATTGACATACCAAAGTCGAATTTATAAATCTCGTCGTTTATTTTCCATTAATAGTGGCGTCACTATTAAATCCGGCTCGTATAATACACAAAGGCCTAATTTTGAAAGGACACAGCTGTTCTTATAATGAGAAACTGTCAATACAGTGCCCGGTACAATTTTTGCCTGGCACTATTGCAATAGGTCCCTAATATTTAACCTGTTTTATTATACAAATATTCGTGTGTCGTCAAAATGCGACCAATCCATAACGGCATAAGCCGCATTTGGAAACAATTCAGCGATTTTAATATTTTCAATAAAAAAACAAGAATATTGCCGCTTTAAACTGTGTAAGACGTCGAAATTATTTAATTTTACGACGACTTATTCATTATGACTTACTATTTGGTTAATAAATTTTTGTTATTCTTTGTTTATCTGCAAACACGCTTGTTTAGTCAAGGCCAACACAAAAATAGAGGCCACGACCCTGAAAAAATCAGCTGTTCTCCCGGGGTTGAATTTTACATTGGGTCTTATGGGAGGTCAGACGTTTTTTTATGATATTTTCAAAATGGCACTACGGATTTCCGCAAAATTTCAGTGGAATATTCCACCAAAGGTTTGTAAGGAAGCAACATGATTAAAAGGTTAAAATCTTCAAGATTTAGCATTCCGTATTTTGAATTCAAATTACCCGCCATGTACCAAATGCCAACTGTTATATTTGACATGTATTTGACTTTGTCATATGTGATTGTCACATTCGCTTCTGCTTTAAACTTAATTTTTGTGTGAGCTAATGAAGCGGCTATGAAAAATTAGGGCTTACTATACATTTAAAAAAATTGTTCTGCCAGAATAAAGTAAAAACAATCTCAAAAACGGCTTTATTAAAAAAAAATCAAATATCCATGAACCGTCATTCCAACATCAATATTTTAAAGACAATCAGCTGTGTCGTAACGTGACCATCAAAAAAAAATCAGCCCCGGATGTGACGTCAACAAAGTGGAGGATCGTGGCCCGTCCATTTTGATAGCCCTGGTTTAGTTTTTGTTTAAATAGCTTCCAACGCTACTAAAAACATAAACTGAGTGGGTACCACGGATATTTGTAACCTCCCCTCCTTGAGTATTTTTTGCACTAAAAACAGTTTGTTGTTTTTTACACATCAAGAAGGGGGAAAATATTTTTTCAACATATCCTGTTTCCAGGTTCCTAAAGGATCTTGAGCACCAAGCCCTCTTTCCTCCTGTATATGCGCATGGTATAAGATGGAAGATGTTATGCCCTACAACTTTCCTTTTAAGTTTAAGGGGTCAAAAAATATACAAAATTTACAATACAATACAGTACAATAGAAAGACTGTAGTAGTATTTGGTAATGAAAATCTATTAATTTTTTTAGCCTTTAAGCTTAATAGCTGCGACACTAATTCAGTTGGTTATTTCTCAAAACTTGACCAGCTCGATCAAACCCAAACGAACGTTGTCGGATCAGATTTACACCCATGGAGAGACCAAACCCATGGTACTGCTTTGGGATCAGGCATCCAATCCGCAACAGCGCCAAGCCGGCAATGACCTTCACGCCGCCTCCTCGACGGATCTGAGAAGTTTTGCCAAGCCTTTGGCGCTTGTTAGTGTCCAGCAACCCATACAGGTAGCTTAATAATAATTTATCATAACAAAAACATTTCATGTAAAAAAAGCCAAGTGCGCGAAAGCTGTATTCCGTAAAAAGAATTGGGATAAAAGCAAAGCTAAGTTCTACTATACAAATTTCAAAATTAAAGGTTCTTACTAGTTTGGAAATGTAGCGAGCCTAAAGAAGTTTACACTTCAAAAACTACAAACATGTAAAACATCAATATTTTTATTTTTTGCATACTTAGTACTTAAAATTTCAACTCTACTCAGTATTTATTGGATTTACCGATAATATAATGATTACTTAGTACCGAATACAAAATATCTGATACTCGAATAGGGAGTATCAGTATCTACTCGATACTTGGAAAAGTAATCGTTGCACACACAACTACTAAGCGCACGAATTAAAAGTGCCCGTGATCTGCTCTAACATGCAACGCGAACCGTTGCCGCAGGGATCATCACGGAAGGTTCAGATTCTATGTACTGTAAAATTCTATTGGGACATGTCGTCCTCTTTTTCTATATTTCGTAATTAGCATGCGACATAACATCTAGGGCGCATAGAATTTGGTTCCAGTAAATAAAAGCGTTGTTTGATGGAGAGTTTGAACACGAATACAAACACATACATACTAGGTATTAGTTCCTAGATTATATTCCAGTCTTTAGTGAATTTCTTTTCGGGTAATTATGATTTAAATTAAGGAATGATCAAAGTTTAATATTTTTTTAAGTTAAATTTGGGAGTGCACGTGCACATGTGCACTTATGGAGAAACCGCCACTGAGAGGAGGTCATTTTCAAGAAAAAAGTTTATTTAACATGGGGCAAAAACACATCTGTTTTTAAGATATAGCATTTTTAAAGTTAGTGGAGTGAGTAAAAAGGGTTTTACAAAAAAAGGAAAATCTGTCACAGCCAGCTGAATACTAAGCTAATTGTGATTCAAAAATGTAATATTCCTTTTTTTTGATAAAATTACAAGTTGAGGAGATACAGGCTGTCAAAGTAACCTTCAAAAATGCATAAAAAATAATTATTTTTAAAAAATATAAATTTTTGCTTACTTATTCTATTAAAAAATATAAATAATATTTTATTAATATGCCTCGCTAGAGGCTTGTTTTTATTAACAAAAAATATAAAAAAAACATTGCATTTAATATGGCATTCATAAAAGTTTATACCCAAAAAAAGTTTTTAAAAACAAATTTACCGCATAATTTTTTTTACAATTATTTTAATTTTAAATTTTATTGCGTTTTTAAAAAAAATTATCAAAATTTTTTTTTGTTTTGAGCCATGCATGAATTTTTTTATCAGGCAGGACCTCCTCTACCACCTGTTGACCTATTACCCCTAAGTTATGGGACATCCTGTATAACTATTGTCAGTGAATATAATAAACTTGGATACCGAAACAATACGTAACTACATATCCAGAAAAATTCTACTATACTGTCCCGTGTGTGTAGGTTTTCCATATTATAAAGTAGTTTGAATGTTTCTGTCTTTTCGTTTCGATAGTCACAGAGAAAACATTTAGAACTCGTAACTTTTATGGCTTTTAAAATAGACGAACCTCCAAAAAATCATTTTCTTATTTTGCAGGTTTTTGAACAAGACACCCCTAAATCTATAGCTGCCCAACAAGTTCTTTACGAATTTCAACAAACACCAACCAATGCCTTCTCCAATGTCCATGTCAAACAATTGTTCGAACCATCCGATATTACTACTGAAAGTTCATTGGACCCTACAGCTCATTCCACCCAATTTGGTAAGAAATGTTTAATTATTCAATAACAGTAACACACAAGCAGAGAAGGCGAAATATAGAAATGTGAAAAAAAATATGTCGAAGCGTAATTTGGTCGAAGATAAAAGAATCGAAAATAGAATGACGAAAATAATTTAAATGAAACATAGTTTTGTTGATCTGTAAAATTGTCATAAATAATATAGTCGAAAATAATTTAGATAAAGCGAAATTTCCTCGATCCGTAAAAATGTCGAAACGTAAAAGAATTAAGTCGAATCGTAGATTAATCGAACCGTGAAAAAGTCAAATAGCAAAAAGGCCAAACTCTAAAAAAATCAAAAAGTAAAAGAAATGAAAGCAATTCAAGCGAAAAATTATATAGTCGAACATTTGATGCGCAAGAAGCAATAAAGAAGAGACGCAAAATCACTGAAACATAATTATGTCGAAACATAAAAAGGTCAAACCGTAAAAAAGTCGAATCGAAAATTTGTCTAGTTTATAACGTAGCTGCAAAAAACTTCCCATGTTGCCAAGTGTACTGTTACATCATACTATCCTAACCTAAGAGCCTATCCAACCCTAACCTGTCAGCGGCAGTTCAACGATTTCAGCTGACAAATTTTGCTAAATATGGCAAAATCGCAAGTTTATTTTCGACTTTTGGTTCGATCTTTTTGCGTTTTGACAAAACTACGTTGGCCAGTTGAAGTTGGTCAATTTAGGGTATTTTTCGGAGGTTTTTAAAAAATAACTCGAGAACCATTAGAGATACGGTAAAACGGATTGCAGATTTGGAATCAAGACGATCCAATTAGTCTAAATTGATGTATCACATGATCAGAGTGAAAAATTTTTTTTCCATTCTCTTCAAAATACATTTTGTAGTTTCTGGATCCAACAGACTTCCAGGTTGGAAATTTTAGTTGAACTTCAAACACTTGGTTTTCCAGAAACTTACAATTCGTTATTTTCGACAATATTACGAATCGACAAAAATACGTTTTACTTGACTTGCTTTAATCTCTTTTATTTTTCGTTTTTTTTTTCGACTTATTTACTGCTCGGCCTTTTTGCGATTCGACTTTTTTACTGTTCGACGATTCTGCGTTTCGACTAAACTCCGTTTCGATGCTTTTACGTTTCGACTATATTATTATCGACTTCTTTACGGATCGACGCAATTACGCTTGGTCTAAATAATTTTGACTATATTATTTTTGACAACTTTACGGAACGACAAAACTACGTTTAGTTTAGTCTATTTTACTTTTGATTGTTTTATTTTCGACGAAATTACGGCTCAATTTTTTTTTCGATCATTTTACGTTTTGACAAAAGTTTTTTCGATGTTTTTGTGGGTCGAAGCCAAATACGCTAGATCATAATATGGGGCATACATGCTTTCTCACACGCAATGTCTGAAGCCAGGATCCCTATTTAATTCTTAATATTCCTTTTTCGGGTAGACAAGATTTCGGTTACTGCGCATGCGTCAGTGTTGGTTGTTTTGGAACATACTCCATTACGTCACTACATCATTGTCATCAAATATTTAGGGTTATGTCTATTATTTTTTTCTAAAAATTAGTTGATTGGGTACAAATTTATCAAATTGTTGATTAAAATTGTAGTTTTTCTAAAAATAATTGTGCAGATTTATTGTAGACACCATGAAGAGTGTTAAATGGCATTTATAAACCACTCTTAACTTTATTAACAAATCACCTCTCACGCCGGCGCCGCTTCGACCATGGAGTTACCAGGCAACCTATCCTCTACAGACCTTGGCCTTCACCCACACGGCAGCATGTGTATAGGCATGCGAAGAGACACGCCTGCGCACTTGAAAATTCGCTTCCGCCAATTTAAATTTGCCATTGTTTTCAAAACCAACATGTATTTATGCTATGACGTAGTTGGTCGAACCAAAGAACAAGTAATCAGCTTGGATAATGAAAGACAAACATTTTTTGAACTGGACTCTTTATTTCAGGTGGTAGTTTTACGCAACCCAGTGAGCAAGCAAGAAATGGTTTTAGTTCAAACAACAATAATTTTAATCAACACAATAATGGTTTCAATCAGCAGCACGGATTGAATAACAATCACAAAAATTATCCTATGGCTTCTGGGTATATTTCATCACCAGCCGTTTCGGAATCTGTAAGTTTCAAAACACTTACTGAGAATAAAAAATATCATATGAATCATAATAAAAACATTTCATGTAAAAAAAGCCAAGTGTACGCGAAAAATTGTATTAATTGTAACAGAAATATTAAGTAGGGCGTTTTTTTTTGGCATATTGATATTTTTATTACAAAACACAATGATTATTATTGTTAACAGCATTATTATTTATAGATTGCAACTCCAGTTCAGCACAACCTCTTCACCAACCATGGACAAAACACTGCTTCTTTTAACTACTTCAACCCTTCTCATCCTCAAACTAGTCAAACTCAGCACATTTCCAACAATCCTCGTCCCAGTAACAACGTGGGAAAGTACTTATATTTTAACGGAAAGATAGTATATCAACCGAATCAAGTAGGACAGTTTTCACATAACCATCAAAAACAGGTACATTTTTGGATTTTATATTACTATTTTTCAAATTTTCAAAGCAAATTGAAATTGCATTTGCAAAAGTGCAAATTAATGACAGACTGTTTTCCTACATCTGTTACAAATGGATGTAGATATAGAACAAAGAACCAAGTGCCAAATTTCAAAATTCGCGGTCTATTAGAGGAACGCACCCTAATATACGTCTAATATAGGAACGTACCTTTTTAGAAGGTCAATTTAAGGTCACTCATCGTCAAGCTTGCTTGACGATAAGTGACCTTAGGTCAATTGGGTCAAACTACGCCTAGCGCCATCTAGTTACATTAGAACTAAGTTTTGTATCTGTGGTAGTTCATTTGTTGTTTTCGAACAAAGGCTGTTTTTATTACAAGCTTTTATTTAACTTCACCTGTATGTATGTATGTATGTAATCAAATCTTGCAACTCATTTTTGAAGAACTTCCAAACATCCGATTGACCTAAAATTTCGTATAGCGTCTTAGTTCCGGTGACAATACAATAATATGGTTTCATCCGGCACCTACCTCCCCCCTAACGTGGGAGGTAGCGAGGGGGTAAAACTTTAGTTTGTCCGATTTCAACCAAAATTGGTATTTGGGGGTTTCTGAGGATGAGCATTACGAATTTTTGATCAGACTACAAAAATTCAATATGGTGGATTCAAAATGGACGATTTAATGTCAAGTTTTTCTGATTACTTTCAACTGACTTCCACGTATCCGATTCACTTAAAATTTTGCATAACGTTATAGTTCCGATGACAATCCAATAATGTGGTATCACTGACTGCCTACCTCACCCCTAACCTGGAGGGCGGAGAGGGGGTAAATTTTTAGTTTGTTGGATTTCCACCAAATTTGGTATCTAGGGGTTTTTGAGGATGAGGATTACGAATTTTTGATCAGATTACAAAAATTCAATATGGCGGATTCAAAATGGACGATTTAATGTCAAGTTTTTCTGATTACTTTCAACTGACATCCACGTATCCGATTCACTTTAAATTTTGCATACCGTTATAGTTCCGATGACAATCCAATAATGTGGTATCACTGACTGCCTACCTCACCCCTAACCTGGAGGGCGGAGAGGGGGTAAATTTTTAGTTTGTTGGATTTCCACCAAATTTGGTATCTAGGGGTTTCTGAGGATGAGCATTACGAATTTTTGATCAGATTACAAAAATTCAATATGGTGGATTCAAAATGGACGATTTAATGTCAAGTTTTTCTGATTACTTTCAACTGACTTCCACGTATCCGATTCACTTCAAATTTTGCATACCGTTATAGTTCCGATGACAATCCAATAATGTGGTATCACTGACTGCCTACCTCACCCCTAACCTGGAGGGCGAAGAGGGGGTAAATTTTTAGTTTGTTGGATTTCCACCAAATTTGGTATCTAGGGGTTTTTGAGGATGAGGATTACGAATTTTTGATCAGATTACAAAAATTCAATATGGAATTGTAAGGGTAGACAATTTTACCCAACCCAACCCAATCCTACTTAAGCTATCCTTACATTTTTCTGATATGGATGGACATTATTACGCCTGCTTCATATTAGGCAGATCATCCGCGACCGGCAGTGTGTCGATTTAGTTTGTCACATTGAAAAAGAAGAGTCGGCCCATCATCGATTGTAGACGATTCACCAAATGCGCATGGAAAGGCATTTACCTAATATTAAATACGCCCATCGCTTTTATTATTATGATATCAGAACACTCAAAAAATTATTTTATGCTTTTTAGTCCATTTTATAAAAGTTTGTTAACAAAAAGTTTTTTTTTCTAAATTTATTATAAATGGTTCTTGGTTCTTTGTTCTATATCTCCATCCAAATACAACTTACTTACATTTATTTTTATAGCAATCGCCTAACTTGGCCCTGGTTCAAAATCAACAAAAGCTGAACTCACCGATGGCAAACTTTTTAAATCGCTACCCTCAGTTTAATGGAGGACACCATGCCAGTGCTAGTGGAGCAAGAGCCAATTTAACCCCTCCATTAAATGCACCACCTGCATCTTATAATAAGTAAGTTTTATTTTAAGTATTGGCGAAATATTCAATTCTATAAGCCGGGCTCCATTCTCGTGTATTCGGCAAATACGCAAATATTTGCGTGCTTGGGCATACTTGGCAAATACATTGAGTTTCGAGGTTAATTTCACAAGTGTAACGCTCCCACTACTCCTGTATTTGACAAGTACGCTAATACTTGTGTACTTGGCAATTACACCACGTGAACACCAGTGGCGAAGTTAGCTCTCCAATTTTGGAGGGGCTTGAGCCCCATAACTCAACTGCGCCATTGGGCGCATTTGGTTTAAAAAAAAATTTTTTTGGCCGCATTCACCATTTTGTCAACATAGTAATAAAACTATAGGTAAAACGAACCGAACCGAACCGAACCTCGCGAAAATACAGTGGGAAAAACATTCAAACATTATACCTATTTATAATGGCTACAGATTATAATCACTTGTTAGAACGTATAACGTTTCAAAGATTGTTCAGCAACTCCAGTTTTTGATCCTTTAAGAAGGCAAACTTGTCCAGGAATATTTGGGCAATAAGTCCTAATATATGTTTTAACCTTTTCAAACATAAAAAACTTCTCTCAAGCGACACACTCAGAGATGGAATTGTAAGAATCAGACAAGACAATAAGGTATAAAATTGGGTGCAATTTAAAATTTAGGCTTAAAGTACAATATTCATAATTTGCACTTACAACAGACTACCGAATTATAATTCAATCGAATCACCCAATGAACACCGATGTAGCGGTCGCGTACACAGTGAAGTGGATAGTACCATTGAGTAAACAACCCATTATTTACTCAATGACAGCACGAATCGTGTCCTTCCACGTCCAAATGACTGAGTAAACAGAGCAGAAGAGCAGAGGCCAGAGACAAACCCAAAGACGCGAAAGCTACGATGCAATTGCAATAATTCACAAGACGCTAGCGCTTCCAAGTCCACTTTCAATCCCTGACTTCGCATGCACAGATCTACCAATATTATTTACCTCATGTATTAGAATAGATGAAGACAGGGTGATTTTCACTTGAATGATTCTAACCACATGAAAATAGAAAGTTTCAAAAACCTAACCTAACAAAACCTAATCAAATCTAACCGAACCGAACCAAAGGAAACTGAACCAATAATTTTTTTCAAAAAAAAAACTTTCCTGACATCCTGCCCGGGATCCTAGAGGATGTGAATCCGAACCGAACCAAACCGAACCTAACTAAACTGAACCAAACCTAACCTAACCAAACTAAACTACAACACGTACTTCTAATTAGGTTTAGTTGGGTAGGGTTGGGTTTGGATAGGTTCGGTTCGGTACGGTCCGGTTCGGATTCACATCCTCTAGGATCCCGGGTAGGAAGTCAGGAAAGTTTTTTTTTTGAAAAAAAATATTGGTTTAGTTTGCTTTGGTTCAAAAACCTAACCTAACAAAACCTAATCAAATCTAACCGAACCGAACCAAAGGAAACTGAACCAATAACTTTAAATAAAAAAAAACCTTTCCTGACTTCCTGCCCGGGATCCTAGAGGATGTGAATCCGAACCGAACCAAACCGAACCTAACTAAACTGAACCAAACCTAACCTAACCAAACTAAACTACAACACGTACTGCTAATTAGGTTTAGTTGGGTAGGGTTAGGTTTGGATAGGTTCGGTTCGGTACGGTCCGGTTCGGATTCACATCCTCTAGGATCCCGGGTAGGAAGTCAGGAAAGTTTTTTTTTTTGAAAAAAATATTGGTTTAGTTTGCTTTGGTTCGGTTCGGTTAGATCTGATTAGGTTTCGTTAGGTTAGGTTTTTTAAACTTTCTATTTTCATGTGGTTAGAATCATTCAAGTGAAAATCACCCTGTACATCTATTCTAATACATGAGGTAAATAATATTGGTAGATCTACGCATGCGAAGGGATTGGAAGTGGACTTGGTAGCGTTAGCGTCTTGTCAATAATTCGACTATCGAATATCGATCGTTCGTTCCGATCATTGTTCTTTCTTCGTTCCCGTCTTCGCCTAGATTAGCAATGTTGCCACTTTTCATCAAATTTACGATAGGTTTGAAACTTGCAGTTTTATAATGATCGAAAACTATTATAATCATTCGAATTTTGTTAGCATTAAAAAATATTGGGACGTTCAATCACAATTTTTTTTGGGGGGCTAATTAATAAATTGAGGGGGCTTAGCCCCCCCAAGCCCTCCCTTAACTTCGCCACTGGTGAACACGCAACCGAAGCTAAAAACAGAATAAAACTAATAACAACGGCCGAAATATTTGCCGAACAAGCAAGCAAGTAGTAGGAGTGCACCAACTTGTCAAATACGAAAATAATTGTAATTCCTTTAATCCCCTTTTAATAATTGTACAAATATTGGCTGAGTATACCACTCCCACTACTTGGTAAATATGGTCAATTGACAAATAGTTTGCCTGCCAAATAATAAGTGAACTAAGTCTTATATGAATACATATACAGACAGGCTCCTTCTACTAGATACATATAAAATTAATCTCCCAATTTTCTTCCGCCCGACCCCCACCTTGTCTCGAACCCGATTCCCACCTACGACTTTCTCGTGCGTGCCCGCGCACGCGTCACATGAATGTCATATCATTTTATATTGAGATCATGTGACGCGTTAGCGGGCACTCACGAGAAAGTCGTAGGTGGGAACCGGGTGTATAAGCCGCGCGACGCCGCCATCCCAGATGCATTCATTATAGATTTGTGCTTTGTCGCAGAAACAGATAGGTGAGTTTTTAATTTATCATCTGAAAGAGTACATAACTGTAGGCTCTCGTAATTTGCGTGTTTTTAAATTAATTTTTGCAAATAGGCGTACATCCAACACGCATCGTGAATGCAAGCAGACTGAGAAGCAATGCGCTCGACAACAAAGCACTAGCAGCTAGCTGTTTGGGGCGGAAGAAAATTGGGAGATTAACTTTTTATGTACCTAGTAGAATGATCTCTAGATGCTAAAGCTAATTTAAAAAAAAGGTAGTAGAGTAGGGTGATAAACCATAATTTATTACAATAATTATTTATCTTAGGTTTAAACCTCCATCACCTCAACAATACCAAACCATCACCAAACCTATCCCAGCCCCACCTTCCAAGAAGAAAAGAGTTGAACCGGAGCAAGAAGAAGACGAACAGGTGGAAGAAGAGGAAAGTGATGACGAAGGAAGATCTGAAAGTCAAAAACAAGAAGAAGATGAGGACCCAGAAGGTAAGAAAAACTAAGGTTTTTATTTTGCTACTAACGATTTCTTTACGAATACTAATTTATTTAGCCAACTAGATTTCTTCAAATTTGAAGGCAACTTCACTAAGTACTCAAATCATTATGCAACAAAAAATAATATATTTCTTACTGCCCCATTACGATGTTTTTTAGCTCACACTACTACTATACTATAGTAGTGTGAGCTATGGTGATCCTAATTTTTTCGAGAAAAAAAAAGTTGCTCCGATTTCAAAAATGTTTATATATCTTTGCGTTTCAGATGATTTTGAAACTTTTTTGTCTTGCTGTCTGTCTGTCTGTCTGTCTGTCTGTCTGTCTGTCTGTCTGTCTGTCTGTCTGTCTGTCTGTCTGTCTGTCTGTCTGTCTGTCTGTCTGTCTGTCTGTCTGTATGTCTGTATGTCTGTATGTCTGTCTGTCTGTCTGTCTGTCTGTCTGTATGTCTGTCTGTAACGACCAACCCGCATGACTCAAAAACCGCTTGTCCGATTTAAATGAAATTTGGTACCTGGGCTGTATCTTGGGCCGTGGTGGTCCCATTAAAAAATGAACGAAATCCACCGAACGCAAGTCACATAAAAGAGTGGGGGTAGATTTCAAAAATGAGAGTTTATGTGAAAATATGGCGTGTGTGATATCAAACGAAAGGTAACTAAGTCTGGAGTTTAACAAAATGAATTTTAAGTTATAAAAAAAAGGGTGGGGGTAGATGTCAAAAATTAGAGTTTAAGTTATAATATGGCGTGTATGATATCAAATAAAAGGTAAATGAGTCTTGAGTTAAACAAAATACATTTTAGTTTTTAAAAAAAGGGTGGGGGTAGATTTTAAAAATTAGAGTTTAAGGCAAAACATGGCTTGTGTGGTATCAAACGAAAAGTAATTGAGTCTGGAGTTGAATAAAATATATTTCAGTTTTTAGTTATATTAGCTCACACGTACACTATAACTACAGTACTTAGTGTGAGCTTAGGTGCCCATAGATTGGCAGAGTATTATTACCACACGATAGTCAAAACTAAAGGGTAATAAGAAAAATTTTCATTATGAAGTACTTGTTTCTGACAAGCAAAATTTACAACAATACATTTGACAACAAACTTAAGTATTAAAACTGAAAATAAACTGTCTCTTTCAGACAAAAAAAAATTATCTGAAATGGTTTAAAAACGAACACAAATGTGCTAAAACCTTATTAAAATTGTAGCAGAAGAATTTCAAAAGTTTTCAGCAGATATCTCAAATAATGACAAAAGACAAAGCAAAAAAATATTTCCTATTATCCCTGTTTCTTGTTTTCCCATCTTCCCCTATCTCAAATAAATGGGTTACGCTCAACACTGCAGTGGCCTCTGCAACCACCAGCGCAGCGCCAGCCTATCGGAAATGGTGCGGAATGTAATATAAGCTCGCTAAAATACAATTGCGCCCGTTCTACGTACGTAAAAAGTCTTATGATAACCGTCCGTGAGTTTGCGGCGTTCCACGGAAGCCGTTAACTGCATGTGACGTTCAAATGTCAACAGTGTCAAATAGCGTTAATCGTCATAGATACGATATTACGTACTGTATAAATTTGGGGAATATTTAGCAACTTCTGGCGGGCACATAACTTTTGGTCGAGCGTTGATCTTAGGTCGTGGGACCAGAAAATGTTGATGTTCTGAGGTTTGAGGTAGAGCCGCGGGACTGTAAGCGCGCTGGTCGTTTTATAATATCTGGGTGCAAAAATCCTTAAAAGGACGATGTAAAAATATTAATTTTTCCGAGCCACACAAAGACAATATAGAGGATTGGCACTCACCTTTTTAGTTGTTTCCGTCGTCCAGAGGAGCTCCTCTCGCTGGCCCAGTCGTTGCCGTCGATCCACACTAGAATCACTTGTATGTGTAATGGTTTAGTTTGATTTTCTAAGAATGTTATTGGATTTTTTGGTTAATAGAATTTATCACCATACGACAGACGAATCTTTTTTGGTTACGCCTTTTTGCGCAGATTCACTTTTCGTAGATGGCGCTGGCGTTTTGCTTGTGCCAATCAAATTGAAGTTGTGTGGGTTTTCCGAACACGGGAATTTGGCGCAAAATTTGAATTTAAAAAAGTTGCACGAACACTCCTTGACAGTTTTCCGGTGATTTACGGTAAAGCTATGCTAGATAATGTCACTTTCTTGATAACATTACCTATTTTATTATCTGCAGAAAATGACGACGATGACACTGAATCTAACGACGAAGAAAGTGAGGATGATGATAAAACTAGCAATTATGAACAAGAGTATGAACACGATCACGAGACGGATCAAGAAGATGATGACGAAGACTATGACAAGCAATATCAAGGTAAAAATAACCTTATTTTAAAAAAAACCTGATTTAGTTAATCAATCAAAAAAGACACAAATTTGATTGTTTTGGATTTTCTTAAAGCAAGTTTGATTTATAATTTTTCTTTATTAGAACAAATTTAAGGAAATAGTCCATAAAATATAAAAAATTCCAGCCAAGTCATTTGCAGCCGTTATAGCCAAGTTTACAAAAACATTTCCAAACTTTTTACGGAATACCACTTTGGCGTACTAATTTTATTCAAACTTTTGGATAATATTTATTGCGTTCAGTTAAAAAAAGTCTAATTTTTTTTATCTTTTTCTAGAATCAAAACTTAGAGCAAAAATTAAGCAATTTGAAAAAGCTGAAAACGAAGATGATAACGATGATGATGATGATGACAGTAGCCGGGGAGCTAGTAAACAACACGTGAATTACAACAAGAAAGATAAACACCGCCATAAAAAGCAAAAAGAAAAATCTCCAAAAGAAAAATCGCCAAAAAAGTAAGTATTTTAATGACAGATAATGTAATTAACCAAACAGTTGAATAGGAATTTTGCATTTTTTCCGAACCGAACCAAAAATTTTGAGATTTTTTTTTTAAATTTTCTTCGGCAGCGGCATTTTTTGCAAAAAATATTTAATTTTTCGCGTTTTTTTAAAAACTAGGTCCTAATTTTTCGAAAATTTTCGCAGCCGGCACATTTTTTAACAATTTTCTAGCAGTTTTTTTAGATCCCATTTTTTTTTAGTTTTTTCTTAAGGCGCAATATTTTCAATATTTTTTGAAGTTTTTGTAGCGCGATTTTGTCCGAAAAGTGTAAAATTTTTCAAAAATTTTTGCCTGCGTTTTTTACTGTGGCGCCATTTTTTTTCTAAAAACCTTTTTTCCCGAAAGGTACCTACTTATCATTATTCAATTTTCTTGGTATCTACATAGTTAGATTTTTTCCAGATTGCAATTTTTTAATTATCTTGTGTGTTGACCCATTTTTTCAGGCCTTTCGGTCCCAAGAGGCTTCTTTTTTGGTCATCAAATTTTTTAGAACGGTTTTTTAAAATAACCTGTTTTGTCCGGCTTTTTTAGCTGCGTTCGGTATTTGCATCTCAGACGTGACGGATTTTTGGTCACGTGATTACACATATTATGTACATATTGCAACTCACGCCCAGCTATAATTTTGACAAAATTTTTCTGTGATGTCGGAAATTTATATAATTTGTTGTCTTCAACATCAAATAATTCGATTTTAATCTTTTTACATAAAAAAATGATTTTTGTAAACAAAACAAATACAGAACCATTGGCGTAGCTAGCCTTGCTTTTCAGGGGGAAGCCGTGGCCCCGGTCTATCTTGAACAAAAAGCAAACATAGGTTTTAAAGAGTCGTGCAAAGTGTGCAATGAATAAAAAAAAATACGCGCATTAAATGTTCTTCTAATATTTTAATATAACAAATTTAATAATACATTTACTAACTTATTTATATGTATACACAGGAAGTATGTAATTCAGCAATTCTACAAAGAAAGTTTTCTACGTCGCTGAGTGAAAGCGTCTACCACACTGTCTAAGTCGACCTCAACATCTTTTTCTATGAATAACAATGACAAACCTGAGTGTCTCTCTTGAGTCATAGTTGTTCTAAGCCAATTAAAAACATATTATAATCTATAATCTTTGTTAAAAGACCTCTCGCAAGTTGCACATGAAATTGGAAGAATACTCGCAACTATCAAAAGTTTGTAGAGGTTTGGATTGGTGTTTTCTGCTATATGCTGTTTGATAGAATCATGACCAACAGTTTGATTTAACCGAAAAATACAATTCTTTAAAACGGTCATTTCTGCTCTTAGAGCAGAAGTATTAATATTAAAAATTTCCCGGTATTGCTCGACGAATTTATTCCATTTAACGACGTGGGAAAACTTAATATGAAAATGGTTATGAAATTTTCACCAAAATCGGAAAATTTCCATAAGACACTAAACGCTAACCTCAAAAAAACTAAAAAGAATATTATATTTATTTTAGAAAAACAGTTTAAAAAGGTCTTTTATAACCTTACGACATCTACAACCCGATTTCGGAAACAGAGGGGCAAAGGTCGCTGTCTTTATTAAATGCAAAGTTTAACTTACACTTCTATAATATTTTACAAGATGTCGCCAATATGTATGAAATATTCAATATGCATAATTATGTTTAAATTTAAAAAATATTTTCGGGAAATTGCATAAGTGCAGAAAAGTTACCGATAATTTAAAGAGAAAAAGCCTAATTCCGCAAGACAAGGGCTTTTTCCTGAAATGTAAACATTATCTGAATGATTTTAAATTTTAATGCACCTATTTTATTTGAATATTTCCCGAATAATAATAGAAAAGTATGTATTTTCAGCGTCATGTTCTTTTACTAGTAGTCGGTAGGGGAGGCCTAAAATATCTTAGGGGGGCCTGAGGGACTTCAGGGGGGCCAGGCCCCCCTGCCCCCCCCCTAGCTACGCCAATGTACAGACATACGTCACAATCTCAGAGTAATCTGTTTCGTCGATCAAAATGTACGGAGCAACCAGATTTACGTCCGACTAGTCTGAGCAGAATTACCGAACGATTTAGATCTACCTCCCCTAGATCTAGATGGAATTAGCGAACGATTTCGATCAAAAAGATTGATCCGACGTTTATACCGAGCGCAGCTTTTGTCTGTGACGTCTTCCTTTTACGCGAAACCCATATGGAACCGAACCGAACCGAACCGAACCGAACCAAGCCGAACCGAACCGAACCGAACCGAACCGAACCGAACCGAACCGAACCGAACCGAACCGAACCTTAAGTAAGAATTCCGCCAAACCTTTGGAGCTTCTATTAGTTTCAGCGTAGCTGTCCTCTTTTCTATGTATTCCGATGTTTTTTACAGGTTCGAAACAAGCGAAAACTATGGCTATAAAGAAAAATACAGCACAAGTTCTAAATACAGAAGTCCGAAAAAGGGTGACAAAGAAACTAAACATGGAAAACCGAAAAAACACCACAAAAAAGTCAAATCTAACAAAAAAGAAAAACCCAGGCTAGAAGTTCAAGAAGAAGAATCAAAAATCATTCCTATAGTCCATAAGCAAAAAATTTACAAAGAAAGGTGGTACACGATTGACAATGATAAAAAGAGAAACGGGCGTGACGAATAAATGATGCATGTTGTTCGCTCGTAATTGTAAAAATAATTTGTGTGACTGATTTTAGATTTAAGTTCGAATCACTTTTTTTCGTTATAGAAATTTTTGAAATTTTTTATTAGTGTGGCAACTAAAATTCCATCGACTATCACAAGTAATAGGAGTTTTACTATTATGTTAATTGCATTTACGAGGTTAGTTTCTATTTTACGAGTCGTTAAATACAGAGATGAATTCCAAGACGTGCGCAAGCCTTGATCTGTCACTTCTGCCAACCAATCAACTGAGAGATATTTCAGTATGGTTTTATACAGCAAAACTTTAATAATTCCCAGTTCTTTTTGATGAAAATTCGTCGTTTTTGTGGTGTGAAAATGCCGGTGACGTGCAAGTTGTGTGACAAATTATTTAGTGCCCAATTTAATTTGAATAAACACTGTCAAAGTAAACATGGCATACAAAAACAAATGTATTCCTATGCAGAAAGTGTTTTTATGTTTAGATGCCTAGAATGTAAATGCTCCTTCCCAAAAAACTTGGATCTGTGTGATCATTTGAAATACAAACACAATCAAGAAATACTTGAAGAAACATTGGAGTTGAGAGTCAATACTCCCATGGCAAAACAAAATAAACGTGAAATGCATAAGATCATATAGAAGAAATACTGAATATACCTCAAAAAATATTAATCGCAGCACGTAGATATTGTATATTTTTGAAATCAGAAAGAAAAGACGAATCTTAAAATGCAAAAATATACAGGGTATCCCAAATTCGTTGTTTTTTTGTGGTGTCGGGTATTTCTAGGGGAGAAAAAACTGACCCCCCTTTGCGACGCTCAAATTTCAAGAGAAGCCTAAAGGTGAAAACCACATTTAGATATAGCAAGCCGTTTTTAAGCTACGGAGTGTTTTTGTCTGCATTTTGGGAGGGGGTCTATAACTTTTTTGTTTATGAAAATTTTGTTTTTGTGTTAATAGCTTTCTTATAGATCTTTTCTTGAAGAATTGACAGATGTAAACGGTTTTTATTTATCTCTTTTGGTTTCTAAGATATTGCAAAGAGTTGTTATTTTTCATACAGAATAACTCGTTTTTTATTCGATTTTTAAATCAGCTTAAAATTTCCTTTAAAATGTAAAAATAAAAAAATACAAAAATATAAAGAAATAAAGGGATCCTCTCATAAAGAAAAATTAATTTTATGTGATATCTCAAAAACTAAACGTGACAAATGAAATTTAATTTAACAGTTGAATTCCTCTTAAAAAAGTGTCTTAAGAATGTTTTCACAGAAATAAAAAATATTAATAATTTTTTTTATTTCGTAGTTTAAAAACGGCTTGCTATATCAAAATGCGATTTTCACCTTTAAGCTTCTTTTGAAATTTGAGTGTCGCAAAGGGGGATCAGTTTTTTTTAGCCCCTCTAGAAATACCCGAAACCCCCCAAAAACATCGAATTTGGTACACCATGCACATGGTGACGGATAGAAAAAAATTATGTTGCCTTTTAAAGTTGTCATAATTAACCAAAAAAATCTAAATTTATTTTCAATGATAAAGTTGCTGAGTGCTCCGGTTATAAAAAACCACCCGGTACCTACATAAAATCATACCTAAAAATTAGAATTGACCATTGAATTTTTTAGTATACGTTAAGCTCTTCGATCTCGCGCCAATCACGGTATTCGCGCCAATAATTTAAATTAGACATGTTGACGTTAATTTTGGCGCATGCTCCTTTGATGGAATTTATCTCGGTATTTAACGACTCGTTCTATTTTTGCGAATGAAAGGTTAAAAATCAAGAATTTAAAGCATTACTAAATATTTTCGGCGTTCCTTCGCATTAAGTTGTACATTACCTATCAAATGAACGCAAAAATGATCTGCGCTAAAAGCAGGCGCACCAAAAAATATCTCTTAGGGGGCCGAACCCCATGATGCCATATTTCATGTAATTTAATTTTTTTAATCATGAAATATGTGGAAAATATTTAAAAAATCCTTAGGTTTGGGTGGGGGGGATGCGGGACTCGAAGCACCCCCCCTGGGTGCGCCCATGCTATAAGATATTCTTTGTCCTTTCACATTTTTGTTATGTTCAGTTTAGTCGCCACATTGCACTGGATCTAAAGACTTTCTCTGTATTTTTAAGTTTTAATTATTAAGTTGCTGTTTTACTAAGAAGCCATATGTAGGTATTGTGTACCTATTGGTATGCTTAGGTTAGTTGTGTTTTGTTTTATACTTAGACTGTTTTTGTACTTTTTTATACTTTTGTGATTGTTATTTTTGATATTAAAACATTTAAAAAATATTTAGAGATACCTTATAAAATTTTCCTTTAGGTCGCCTATGGGGCTTTCCATGTCAACCCGGCCACCTTTTGCACTTAACAATTTTGATTATATTAAAAATTTATTTTTTGGTTTCTCTATAGATATCGATTACATCAAGATAAAAAATTTGAAAAAATGGTGCGATTCCTTAAATCTACAGGGTGTTTTATGTTCTTAATTGGCCAAAACATATTTATCGTTTACTATTTTTCGCAAAAAAATACAAACTTTGCAAAAAAATTTTTTACTACTGTTTAGAAACAAAAAAAAAGAAGCTTTAAGAAAAAATATTAAAAATCTGATTTTCTTGTACAGCATTTTAAAGGAAATTTTATTTGCTACAATAATGTATAACACATTTTGTTCTATAAACCTTGGTTTAAAAAAAAATCGAATAAATCATGGAAAAAACATGGATAATTTTTACTTTTTTAAATTACTTCAATTAACGGACGCCGCTGAAGAGTTTATAAATAGTTAACCCCTATCGAATTGTACCTTTTTTAAAAGGAAATTTCATTGTCTACAATAAAGTATATTACACATTTTTCTCTTAGAAGCGTATTTTTTGAGAAAATTTGAGAAAACCTAAATATGTTAGATTTTGGGGGGTCTGGGGGGGTTTTTGAAGAGGTGGTTAGTTTAAGGAGGTGTTTGACCCCTAAGCTCTCTTGCCTTTTTGTACGTCACTAAATTTACACAAAAAAATAAAAATAAATAAAAAACGTGCCGTTTAAAGCACTAAATTTAAAAAAATTATTATTTTCTAACTTACACACTTTAAGTTAAAAGTTACTCCCACTTCATTACAATATTTAAAAGTACATACAAAGAATGGATTTTGTAGCTGATAAAATTCTCTACAAGATATGTTTTTAGAACTTTGACCCTAGAACAAAGTATTTCGGAGCTTATGCCGTCTAAATTAGAAAAAATCTGAGCATTTGCCCAAGCACGTGATTTTAGTCATTTTTGGAAATTACCTAGCTCCGTTACTACTGCTTGCAGAACAACCATAGTACCACCCAATTGTAGATAATTATATCCTCTAAAAAATTTCATATAACTCTTTTTGCGATTTAGTGTACTGGAACGAAATTAAAGGCAAAAAACTAAAAAATGTGCCAATTTTTGATGGTTTTTTCAAGATGCCGGAGGGAGCACAGGGGTGGGGGTGACGAAAACTCAGATTTTTAACTACCCTCCTGAGCTTAACAACATATCCAAAATTCAGAACTACCGGACCTTTTGTAGGGTAACCCTCCTATTTTGGCCTCTATTCATTGAACTAATATGTAAAACATTTAAAGTGTAAATTTTGAGTAATCAAAAATTTTAAATCTTATGAAAATATTTAACTTTTCAAGAAGGTTACATTCATTGGCGTAGCTAGCCTTGCTTTTCAGGGGGGGGGCGTGGCCCCGGTCTATCTTGAACAAAAAGCAAACATAGGTTTTAAAGAGTCGTGCAAAGTGTGCAATGAATAAAAAAAAATACGCGCATTAAATGTTCTAATATTTTAATATAACAAATTTAATAATACATTTACCAACTTATTTATATGTATACACAGGAAGTATGTGATTCAGCAATTCTACAAAGAAAGTTTTCTACGTCGCTGACTGAAAGCGTCTACCACACTGTCTAAGTCGACCTCAACATCTTTTTCTATGAATAACAATGACAAACCTGAATGTCTCTCTTGAGTCATAGTTGTTCTAAGTCAATTAAAAACTCTCCTCATGGCAGAGAAAGACCTCTCGCAAGTTGCACTTGAAATTGGAAGAATACTTGCAACTTTAAAAAGTTGGTAGAGGTTTGGATAGGTGTTTTTTGCTAGATGTTGTTTGATATAATCATGACCAACAGTTTGATTTAACCGAAAAATACAATTCTTTAAAACGGTCATTTCTGCTCTTAGAGTAGAAGTATTAATATTAAAAATTTCCCGGTATTGCTCGACGAATTTATTCCATTTAACGACGTGGGAAAACTTAATATGAAATAGGTTATGAAATTGTCACCAAAATTGGAAAATTTTCATAAGACACTAAACGCTAACCTCAAAAAAACTAAAAAGAATTATATTTATTTTAGAAAAACAGTTTAAAAAGGTCTTTTATAACCTTACGACATCTACAACCCGATTTCGGAAACAGAGGGGCAAAGGTCGCTGTCTTTATTAAATGCGAAATTCAACTTACACTTCTATAATATTTTACAAGATGTCGCCAATATGTATGAAATATTCAATATGCATAATTATGTTTAAATTTAAAAAATATTTTCGGGAAATTGCATAAGTGCAGAAAAGTTACCGAGAATTTAAAGAGAGAAAGCCTAATTCCGCAAGACAAGGGCTTTTTCCTGAAATGTAAACATTATCTGAATGATTTTAAATTTTAATGCACCTATTTTATTTAAATATTTCCCGAATAATAATAGAAAAGTATGTATTTTCAGCGTTATGTTCTTTTACTAGTAGTCGGTAGGGGAGGCCTAAAATATCTTAGGGGGGCCTGAAGGACTTTAGGGGGGGGGGCAGGCCCCCCCTAGCTACGCCAATGGTTACATTAGATTACAAAAAATACCCATTTATTTGGTATAGGGCGATATCTTCATTTATTTTTTGCACATTTTCTTGGTAATATATTTAATCGAAATTTCCAACATAAATGTAACGGTTGATAACAAAATTCCAACAAAAAATATGTAATAAGCCATTTTCACATTGCCGTTGGAAAGACTAACGGGTCTTTTTTCCTGTTCAAGGGAATATCTCAACAAATATCGAAATCTGTCCAATTTTAAAATTTTGTCTAGGATTCCAGCTTCAATGAGTTGGACTGTAGTATCATGTAGGCTCTAAAATAAAATCAATTATTTTCATGTCCCATTTTTCCCTTATCCTTTATTTAAGGCATACGGAGTTTCATGGTTTGAACTTTATCCCTTATTAAATGATAATGTTTGACCTTACTAAACTTGTGTTCGAATAACCCAGGCCGCGTATTTACGTTTCCGTGCTGATTTCACGGCAGCGCTGTTTTGAAATAGACACGGAAATGTTGCAACATATTTGGTTACAAATGCGTGTTGATTTTAAGGCGCCGAGGCTCGAACAAGGCACGGATTTGTATTGAATTACGCAGCGCAGGGGTTTACTTATTAGGGCACATTTGAAACTTAAATTGGATTCACGTTGTTTATTAGTTTGATTTTGAGGTTATATGTTTGTTAATATGAAAATTATAGAGCAGTTTAAAAGTATTTATACTAATATTACTCAAGATTTTGAAATCCTTTGAAGTTTGAAGAACACTCTTCCATTAACTAAACCTGCAAAGTTCAGTGTTACACCGGCAACTCCGACGACAGATGTTGTTCTGTTATTAATAAATTTTAATGATTTAAATGATTTTCACTTGATTTCTAACCACATAGAATGTTTCAAAAACCTAACCTAACGAAAGATAATCAATCAAATCTAACCGAACCGAACCAAAGCAAACTGGACCAATAATTTAAAAAAAACAAACCTGAGTTCTTACCCGGGATCCTAGAGGATAAGAATCCGAACCGAACCGATCCTAATTAAACCGAACCAAACCTAACCTAACAAAACTAAACTACAATACTATTCACACCCTCAAGGGTCCCGGGAAAGAAGTCAGGAAAGTTTTTTTTAAATTGTTGGTTCAGTTTGCTTTGGTTCGGTTCGGTTTGGTTCAATTCGGTTCGGTTCGGTTCGGATTCACATCCTCTAGGATCCCGGGTAGGAAGTCAGGAAAGTTTTTTTTTAATTGTTGGTTCAGTTTGCTTTGGTTCGGTTCGGTTTGGTTCAATTCGGTTCGGTTCGGTTCGGATTCACATCCTCTAGGATCCCGGGTAGGAAGTCAGGAAAGTTTTTTTTTGAAAAAAATTCAGTTTGCTTTAGTTCGGTTCGGTTAGATTTGATTAATTAGCTTTCGTTATGTTAGCGTTTTTACCTGACAGTTGAATACGCTTTTGTAATAGTTTAATGAGCGATGTTCTCTTACAGATCCGTGCTCATTTCGAGATAAAAACTCTTAAAATCAACACGTATTTGAACCCAAATATATTGTAACATTTTCGGGTCTATTTCAAAACCGCGCCGATGTGAAATGGGCACGGAAACGTAAATACGCACCCAGGCCTTTATTTAGAGACAGTGGTGCCGCGCATATAATGTTATGACAAAATCTAATGTAAATTTGAAATATTTTTGATACCAGACAATTATTTCAAGAGCAACCAATGCGGGGTAATCCGCAGATTTAATTTTATACCAATTATTGAAAATTATTTTTAATAGCAACTGGTAGATATGTGTTGTTTGGCAACAGTCTTCACCGACTAACTAAAGGTCATCAATGTTTTGTGAAGTGTGTAAAAAAAAGAAGTAGGCCCAGGTAGCAAGGGGTCATCAAATGACGTATTTTTTTCGTCGAAAAGTGGTCATTTGGATGACCAGCAGGTCATCTACCAAAAAATGTTGTTTTTAAGGCGACAAATTCGATTCAGCCAATTTTTTAAGCAAAAGACAACAAGGCAAAATATTTAAATATCAGTCAATAGGTGGCACTACATATAAGAGTCCTAGGGACACCTATTCGGTTTCTAAATTGTGGGCCTTACTAAAATTTTAGGGATGACAAAAAAACAACACATTTTGAGTTTGACACTGACGTTAATTTTTGCCTAAAAGTGGGCTGCTAGTTTTCCAATAGTAACAGAAAAAAATAAAAGAATAGAGTGAATAACAATGCCTATTTTTTTGTCAAAAACCAGGGAAATATATATTATAATCTATAATCTTTGCCAGGGAATAATATATATTATAATCTATAATCTTGGAACCAGGGGATGACATTTCATCTTATAAATAAATATAGAAAAAAAGTGTTTATTTACTGTGATAGAAAACACCGACAATCCCAAAGAAGACTCAGCCACAATAGGATGGAACACATAATGTTACTATGAGCCTGCCTCCAAATACATCCACAGCCAAATATATTTAAAGACCTTCCGATATCATTGATCCAGAATATGAAAACGAAAATCTCCTGATCCACAGATGCTGCACAGGATAAGAGGTAAAGTTTTCGGCAATCATTGTAAATTACATATAATAAATGAGTTGTTTTTATTGTAGTACTTTATTTTTGTTTCCACAACCTCGTAGAAAAAATATTTTACCTACATACTTAACGAATGTGTGTGCGTCTTCCGCACTGGTTAGGTATAGGGTCACTGCATCCTGGAAGCCTGGCGTCAAGACACTACGTCTTCGTGATGCAGTGACCCTAGTTAGGTAGATTACTATTTTCTGCGACCACATATGAGAATGTTGGATTTTACACGATTTGCATCCTCAGAAAACATTAAATTTCATCCGTGTGCAGAAATTTTTTCGCACATGTGTGACAAGTACTTTCCCACGCGTGCGGAAAAGCAGTTTCATTTGATTTACGCAAAATTAAACACCAATTTTTACAAAAATTAGTATAGTTCCACAGTGTTCGTAGGAAAAATAGCGTCCATAACTCGACAGAAAGTATCTTTCTCACGCTCGTGTGAAATTTGTCACTTAATAAATGAAATGGGCTCTATTTTCAACTCAACGAAGTTAAGCATAAGCTTCTGTTAACTGAGCAATATACTAATTATCAAAAACTATCTTATAAATTGGTTCGTAATCCCGTGATTTTATTTGTTACGCTATTACGCCTTTAAAAAAACGTTTTGTAAATAGAAAAAATTGTATGTCTTTAAATATCTACTTATAATCATTTAACAAGTCATTTTATTTTTTCAAAATATCTGAAAATAATGTGAAAATCCGGTTCACGTGATCTTAGTTAAATTTTCTCAATCGAATTGACTTGCCCCCGGTATATGGGGGTGGCGCTTCAGTCAGGAGGTTGATGGCTCTTGTCTGATTTGGTGTCCTGCAGCAAATATAAAATTGAGCACGCTTTTGTAAATCCTAATAGATCTTTTCTATAAAGAACTAGTTGAAACATTATTTCTGTTCAAGATTTTTTTTTTTAATCTTCAAACGTATCTTGTTAGATTTTTGATTTTCTTTTGTACATTTCCAAAAAATACAAAAATCGAAACAATTTCGCTACAGTTTTCTATAACACAACTAGGCTACTGAAATGCCAAACATTGTTTTGAAATATTTGTTGTGTTTTAGCCATAACTTTTTTTTATTTTTCGAATATATTGATTTCGTGAAAAACTGCTAAGATACGTTTGTTAAAAATGCTTTAAAAAACTACCCCTCAAAATTTCGACGCGTTCAGCTTTTTCGTTTTCTATTTCTATTAGAACAAAGATTTGGCCGAAAAACGCGATATCAGTCTTGTCAAATGGTAAGTTTTTGGACGAAGTTTGCCCCCTTAAGGTGTCAGTTAATTGACGTCTTTTCGTAGTGTAGTTTTTGACGTCTGAAAAACTTAATATATTGGTCACTACCTACACTGCACACTTTGTCCAAGGGACATATACTCATACTTACATAGATGGTGCCCCAGTATGTACTTGACCAGATTTATACGGAATGTGGTAGTACGTATGTAATAGTTATTTAAACAAGGTTTGAAAACGACTCTTTGCACACGATCGAGACCGAAGGCGAGGTCTACAAGTCGAGGGAGTGTGCAAAGAGGTTTTCAAACGAGTTTTTTACAATATTTTTTATACGACTGCTAATAAAGAAAGAAAAATCAAATTTTAATTTAACTTTCTTTTTATTTCTGACATTTTTACAATAAAACTTTAAAAATTCAACAATTTTTTGACGTATCTAATCAACAAAACATACGAGCAGTGACGGTTGCTACGGAACTAAGCCAACTTATATTGATGGGTGACAACAACAAAAATCACAATGACGGGAGACCCGTATGCAGAAATGACATAGGCGTGCGCAAAAATGACATAAGCGTGTGCAAAACGTTTTGCACACAGCGTGCGCAAAATGCCATTTTCAGATCGTGTTCTCCGTGCGCAAAACCCCCTTTTACAAGACAGTCGTATAAAAAATAAATTAAATATTAAATCAAGACTTCGAGGCTTCTTTCGCTTCAAGGTGGAGATGTATAAGTCTAGGTATAGGTCTATTTTGATCTGTACCTCACCTGTAACACCGCTGTACCTGTTCCAGTACTTCCAGGTCTAAGTCACAGAAGAGTTACCTTCTGTGTCTAAGTTTCCTTCAGTGTTCTCAACTGCAGGGAATATTTCATATATTCAGACGAGTTTAAAAAAAGTAATAAATAGGTTTGTGTCTGTGTGTGTGTCTGATGTTCTGATTTGGTCCCAAATACTTCATATTGCTGACGTCTTTAAAACGTCTAAGAATGACGTCATTTTGGGTGTGTCTTTTGAACGTCATTTAAAGGTCATTTACACGTCAGGGTAGAGACGTCAATGGTCATTAAAAATGACCTGTTTTTGACGTTTAAAAAACGTGACCTTGCTACCTGGGGGTACACAGTGCACAGACCTAATCCTTAAATATCCCTAGCGGTTTTTCACTGGTATTGGTTTTTCAGTTTTCCCTAGTTGTTTTCGGAACTTTTTAATTAATTTGGCCTACAAAACGGAAAACGGCTTTTCACAAATAAATAAAGAAAAACAAAAATAAGGCAAATTAAAATTGTGTCTGCAAAAGGTTAAAATTGGACTTCTAAATATCACGTGACATGTCGTGATAAGTGTCCATTTTATTCAGTCTTTTTTCTCAAAAGACATTTTGCAGGTCTGACAGGCAAGTCTGTCCGAAACACGATAGCTCCTAAACCACTGAACCGATTTTCATGAAATTTTTAGGTAAAATACCGTAAAGAGCTTATCAGATTTCGTTCAAAATCCATTAATGCCAATAGCTGGCCATACACACAGAGGTTGATCCGTCGGTTTGGAACGGCACAGATAAGTCTGACCGTTTTTTCCGCAATATATCATATCGGTCTGTGGCAGACATAACCGCGCGTTAGTGGGCGAAAACTCAAGATTTATCTGCAGGTTAAACCAAAAATTGTGGAATTTCGTCAAGTCGAAAGTTTTATGCGGCACGGTATTTTAAGCATAGTGTATGTAAAATGTTTCGTGCTAAAAAGAAGCAGGCTCTGTGTATGGGAATGATTATTAATATGGAAATAATGCATAGTGGTGTAAAAAAGAGACGTTCCAAGTGGGTTAAAAGTTATTTGCTTAAGAGGAAACTATTTAGTCATGACCTTCTATTAAAAGAGTTACGAGAAAATGATCCAGACGATTTTAAAAATTATTTAAGAATGGATATTAACAAGTATGACCTTTTATTAAATTTGGTAAGAGAGGATCTTACGAAACAAGATACCCAAATGAGAAAAGCCATTGGACCAGAACAGCGATTAAATGCTGCCCTTCGTTTCCTTGCCACGGGAAGATCATATGAATCATATTTAAAATGGGAGTTAAAGTCTTTTACTAAAAGTGGACAAAATTATAAAAAGGGGCTGGCCCTAGCATGAGAAACTCTCTCCTTTCTTTTCATGTATACTGGTTCAGTCTCTCCTCCTCTCACAGAAATGGGTCTAATGGAAGTTTTGCGGCATATCGGGAAGAAATAATATTGTTTTTGGACCAAAAAATTTATAAAAAATAGTTTTATGCAGTGTTTAATATGATATTTACCCCCCCCCCCCCTCGAGCTAGGCCCGACCCCTTTTTAGGATTTTGTCCTTTTTGATTTTGTCCGGTTTTCATAAAAGACGTTATACAGAATTCCGTTTTTAAAATAGGACTGTTCTGCCATTTTTCATTATGATCTTAGACGATTTTTTTGAATCATCATCAAATATACGGGTACAGTTTTGAATTTATTGTTGTGTTTATATTGTTTCAATAAATTAATAAATATATTTTTATTAAAATATTTAAGCGATACCGATTAAAAAAAAATTAAATTATTTTTATCAAAGGGCGAATCCTTTTGGCCGAATTCTATCACCTTCGATGGGTTTATAAATACGCACCTTTTTATGTTATTAAAATTACCTACCTTATACGCAGGATGATTTTTGGTGACAGCGAAGTGCAATTTAAAGTTATAAATTTCAATTTTGCTAAACTGTTTCCATGGAACTGGACGCATAGAAAAGAAAGCGTTATCGACTAATGTAGAAAAAGATCTAAAAGTAATTTTAAAAAAAATTTAATAAAAAAAACACCCAACTGCTAAATTTACTTCTAAGTACTAGTCGCAGTGGAGTACATAAAATACAAGGAAGCACTGTAGACACCGCAATCGTATATCTGTCGTGTGAAATCGCTTGGACTAAGGAGTTGGATTGTACAAAATTGACAGGAAATAAACCTTGTTATAATTAGGCATTGCTAGAAATAGAAAGGTTGCGAAAGCAATACTTATACATCCAGCATTTTGTTTATTTTTTAAGTTTACACTTGAAAACGGTTCGAGATACTTACTAACCGAAACGTTTAAAATAAAATAAATCATAGACAATGAAAGTCCGAAATGTTGTTTCTACTCAACCATTGTCTACGAGTTTTATAGAAAGAGTTGTCTTTTTTTGATTAAGACTAAAAAATAAAAAATAAAATAAAAATACTTCTTTTAAGTTAAACGATATTAAAAAATTTCACTAAAAATAAAAAAAATAATTTATGCCGTATTCCATTGGGAAAATGAGTGCAGCACTGGTGGTGCACTGACACTGAAACGGTGCTGTCAAAAATTTGCACCGAGTGCAGTTTCAATGGAACACGCGGAAAATCAAAAATCGCACTCGTGTGGTATAAGGTCACTATATCACGAAGTTCCTAACATCGTGATATAGTGACCTTAGTGTGGTATGCCATTATGGAACTTCTTTTTTATTCTTGCTTTAAGCAACGTTAATATAACATTTTCTTGCAAATAATTTTTTATAGTATATCCATTATAAATAGGGCAAATTGATTATGCAAAAATCTCATTTTTGAAAAAAATGTCACACAACCTGTAGTTTTATCAGGCCAACGACGATATCCATTTTTACTTGTTTCAAAGTTACACGCCGATAAATATTATCCTAAGATAAATAAAATTCGTCAAATAAATAAATAATGATTTTAGTTAAAAGAAGTTAATAATAAGAATATTTTAAAAATGCCCACCTCCTTGTTGAATGCAGGCTTGTGCTCGTATACCAACAGATAGAGTAGTTATCTATATTTCGCGCTTGTTTTTCAAAAAACCCTAACCAGAAGTGTACAGTATGCTCCCAAAATTTGAACATAAGTATTCGAACACCTTGTATACATATATAATATTTCACAAGTTTCTTTCAACTAAACCTAACTTTCCTGCCTTGCGGAATTTGGTCAAAAACATGTTGTTCAAAATCCATTTGTTCGAAAGTAATATTAATACTTCAATAACATTTTCTTGAAAAGGAAAATTATTTAAAAACATTTCCTTCAAACAAAAAATTGTTTGAAAACATTTTATTAAAATTTTTTTGTTCAAAAACATTTTCTTTGAAAGTCATTTTTTTCATAAGGAAAATTGTTCAAAAAAGTTTTTGAAGAAAATATTTTTGAACAAATTTCCATTCAACAAGAACATAGCCTAACCTAACCTAACAGCTAAACGTAAGGGTGTTTTAACATACCATAAAAATGGCAAGACATGTGATTCAGCGCTAATGGGGTTTCGTCCCCCTTGTTCTTTTTTTGGACAAAATTGAGGCTACTTGAATTTATTTATGAGAAATTCTGCAGTGCTCATCTCGAGCCGAAAGTGTTTCTTGAACTAAAAAATACATCTATTTTTACTTATAATCATAGCTGCCAGAAAACCCCAACTGTCGGAAAATTAGCCCCAGGGCCCCAGTCAACCAAATCCATACAAATCTACTTACCTGTTTGTTGTTAAATCGGTAAACCACATTTTCAATAAAGATTTTTATTTTTGGGGTTCCGTTCTCATTGTTTGCATTGCACAAAACTGTTCCTCTAATAAAAAATCGCTCACTACTTTATCTGCACTCATTTTTACGTCCCACGACAATAATAAGCGTTTAAAATTAATGGCGGGAAAAAGTTTTCGGTGCGGCACGAGCCCTCAGAGCCGGTGTCAAAAAAGCCGCACTCAGTGCAAAACTGAATTTATAAGTTCCTCAATGGAATACGAAAACTGAAAAAGTGCATGTCAATGGAATGCAAACACCGAGCCAGTTGTGCACTAGTGCTGCACTCATTTCCCCAATGGAATACGGCATTAGTAAAGATAAGGTTTATAAAACTGCTGCTTGAGATTTGGCGGACCAAATCACCTCTAAGATTCTAAGCAAAATCTAAAATAAAATAACGAAAAAGGCAACAGAATTTGGATAAGTAAGCTGTTTTAGTTTATTACAAAGCGTGTTAAAATGAAAATAAATTATTTTGAAAACTAATCCATTTCTCAAAGTGGAGTATTGTAAATACAAAAATAAAAAATCGTCTTCTCCACTAGTGCGACTAGCCACAGACACGTGTTTCGAACTTATTATGATCTCCTCAGTATGAAGTAAGGAAATAAATGCAGGCATGATTGGCAAGGCAATCGTATAATACTCAAAACAATGGTTGAAAAAAAAATTTTTTTTTAGAACCACCTAACCGATTTTGCTGATTCGTACCTTGTTTTACGTGGCAGGAATGCATCTTTTTTATTGGTTTAAAAAACAATTAAACCATGTTCGCAACACAAGAATAAACGAGCATATTTGAAGGGTATATTTTAATTTCGTCCACCATCTTGGATTTTGAGATGGCGGACAAAAAAATATATTTAGTCAAAACTCTAATTAATTCTCTGCCAATTGCAGTTTGTTCCATTAAAATCGATTGTATAGTTCAAAAGTTATAACAAAAAAAAATTGTCCGGTTTTTTTTTGCTCACCCGGTAATATTAGCTTACTTACTTTGCATTTAAGGCCAAATCTCCTTCCTCAATCAGAGTAGAGATGTTTTTTAATCGTTGATTTCTCTGGTAAATTATTTTTTGATAAGGGTCGTACGGGTGAGTATGAAACAAGATAGCTACTCCTGGCAAAAGTTTTATTGGAATTTTGGAGTTCACCAACGACTTGGTATCTTCTATTGGTGGTCCATAGGAATCCGATGACGTCATGCTACTCACAAAGTGACCTATTAAGAGAAGAATTTCTTATAGTATGCAGTGGCGTTTCTACAGGGAAGGCAACGGGGCAGTGCCCTCCCAAAACTATACAACAAACAATATTTTTAATTGATTTATTTAAAAAAAGTTAAATCTTCCCTTACTACATGTCTCTTTTTATTAGCTGAGATTAATAATAACTTTTTTAACGTAAATAATTACTAGCCGGCAGCGCCGACGCGGGCACGATTTAAATATTTCCCGTTTTTCTGATGTCTATGGAAGGATGTGACCGAGCGGGGGCGGGAGGAATCTTTGTTTTAGTTTACGTCAGCCATCTTCATCGTGCAAAAGCGACCGGTGCCCTTCATACTTGTTGCCGGTTCTATCATTACTCCAGTTTTTTTTTGAATATGTATAGTTTATTCCAAACTCTTGTGATTAGCAAAAAATGGTTGTAATATTTTTTTTGAACTGATAAGGATGGCCAAAGTCAAGATTCCTGGGGCATAAATTATCTTCATTCTGGCTTTATACAGACCAAAATAAATATAAAATTACAAATTAATAGAACTAATAAATATACGTACGTATCTTATCTACATTATTGTAGCTGAAAAGATTAATAAAGTTGTCTATTGTCTATTGTCTATAAAATTACAAATTAATAGAAAAAATAGACGTAAAGATGAAATGATTGAAAGATTGACTAATACCATCATTGCAAATAATTTGTTTGAATGCTTCTTCACAACCAAATACTGCTCACTCTAGCACTGAACAAACCCAAAACTTACCTGAGTTCCCAGAAATCTTAAAAAACATAGGAAATTTTGATGGAATTCTCTCAAGAGTAGTTTTGAAGTTAGATACTTTAAGAAGTACACAAAAATTACACCAAATTCCAGATAGCTATAACAAGACGCTAGCGCTACCAAGTCCACTTTCAATCCCTGGCTTCGCAAGCGCAGATCTACCAATATTATTTACCTCATGTCTTAGAATAGATGCATACAGGGTGATTTTCACTTGAATGATTCTAACCACATGAAAATAGAAAGTTTCAAAAACCTAACCTAACAAAACCTAATCAAATCTAACCGAACCGAAGGAAACTGAACCAATAATTTTTTTCAAAAAAAAACTTTCCTGACTTCCTGCCCGGGATCCTAGAGGATGTGAATCCGAACCGAACCAAACCGAACCTAACTAAACTGAACCAAACCTAACCTAACCAAACTAAACTACAACACGTACTGCTAATTAGGTTTAGTTGGGTAGGGTTAGGTTTGGATAGGTTCGGTTCGGTACGGTTCGGTTCGGATTCACATCCTCTAGCATATCAGGTAGGAAGTCAGGAAAGTTTTTTTTTTGAAAAAAAAATATTGGTTTAGTTTGCTTTGGTTCGGTTCGGTGAGATCTGATTAGGTTTCGTTAGGTTAGGTTTTTGAAACTTTCTATTTTCATGTGGTTAGAATCATTCAAGTGAAAATCACCCTGTACATCGATTCTAATACATGAGGTAAATAATATTGGTAGATCTACGCATGCGAAGCCAGGGATTGGAAGTGGACTTGGTAGCGCTAGCGTCTTGTATAGCTATATGCTAGAGACATCTCAAACTAGGTTAGTAGAAGGTGCAACATTTTGGTTCTTAACGGAGAAAAGTGACATAGAAACCTGGGAAGGAACCAAAAGAGAGCTTGTCCGTAAAATTTAAGAACATGGAAAATAGAGCCCAAGGGAAAAATGCAAACTTAAATTCATATTTTCATGAAAAGTTCAAATTAAGCATAGATTTAGGCCTAGACATGGAGGAAATTAAAGAGCAAGTCCTGATTGGTCTTCAATATATATCAAAAGGCATTTTACGACAAGTCAATTGTTCCAAGATTTATATGATTATGCAGACATGGAGAAAAGACGTCAACAGTGTCTTTTAAACATGCACAGGCCAAATTATGACGGATGAAATGTAAACAAAGATAGCTTTAATTACAGTACAAAAAAAGTGAGACACAAGGACAGCCAGCTAGCACAGTCACTAGCGATGCAACGAAGAGTCAAAGTTAAGAAGTTAGTAGCAAAGTAGATGTACACAAAAAGTAGTGCAAAAGACTTTAACTTAAACTATTTTTAAGAAGCAACTGTAAATTACAATATGATCCAGTCATACATAGATCTAGGTAGCCACTGTAACATGCTACTGTTATCAGATGCAAAGAAAATTAAGCTTGAATTTTACAATAAGGTAAATGACATGTGTATTAAAGAGTTCGGTGCAGGAAATATTTTTCTGTATTGCAAGCACACGCCAAAAGGGACATTTACATAATAGAGAATGATGTTTTGAAAATGTCGTTTTTAATTGATTAGTCATTCACAAAACATGAGACGAGGCACAAGGAACTTTTTAGGACGAGAACGAAGGAAAATTAGATGACTGCTTGAAAGATTTAAAAATACCTGAATACTGAAACCAAAACCTAAGGTAATGGCCTATTCCATGCAATTACATAGGTTTCATAGCGATCTACTCAGATAATAATAAAAATCTAGATTTGTTTATAGAATGTCAAACTTCTTATGAAAGCTGCATTATACAATTAGATGAACAAAGTCAAGCTAAGATATCAATCATGAACATAACAGGAAAATATGTAAAGCTCAATGAAAATTTGACAAAAGCATATGTAAAAAAAATAGGAAACGAGTACTGTGAATTAAAGATGGCGAAACAATACCATAAACAATGAAGATAAAAATGAAGAAATAACCATGAATAAGATAAATGTGAACCCGGATGTGACCTAGAAAGATAAAAATGATCTTTACGATTTATTAAATAAATACTATGACTTTTGCATTTAATATATCTGAATTAGGATATGATATGAAAGACAAAAAGTCCGCAAAATGTATGATGAACTTAAAAGTGGCGGTATCATAGTGGATTCGAACTCAGATTATGCAAGTCCTGTGTTGGTGGTTCGTAGGAAAACAAGAGACGAAAGACTATGTATTGACTACCGCGGCTTAAATAAGGTAACAAAAAAAATGCATTGCCCCCTTTCACTCAATGATGACCAATTGTTACCTGTAGCTAAAGACTCACAACTTAAAGCCGCTTTTGTTACACTAGATAATATGTTTAAATTTACTCGTATGCCATTTGGTGTTGTAAATAGCCCAGCAGTCTTTCAAAGACTGATAAATAGTGTACTCGGTCCGTTACATTTGACCATTGCGATGGCCTACATGGAAGATTTACTATTGCCAGCAATATGGGTCGAACAAGGACTACCAAACTTAAAAGAAATCCTCGTAGTTATGAGATGCGCAAATCTAAAGTTAATTTTAAAGAAATGCTACTTTCTTTTTGACAAAATCGATTACTTTCGCTGTGAAATTTCAAGACAATGACTAAAACCGGGCAGCAAAGAATTAAATTGTGTTCTAAAGTTTCCAAAGCCTAAAAATGTGACAAATGTTTTTAACAGTTTTTAGGACTTACTTCGTATTTTCGCAGATTTATATTTAATTATGCAGTAAAAGCGAAACCTTTAACTTACCTTCTTTCCAAAAATGTCGATTTTTAATGGAAAACAGTATAGCAACAATCTTTTGACCAATTAAAAAGAAAAGAACTGACTGAAACAGGACTTTTAGCATTGAACGGTCGCCCAGTTTTTTAATGTCAACTTATAGTTGCTTAAACTATTCTGGAAAGCCTGGAATTCACTTTAAAACTACCACAGAAAATCGTTTATGCAAACATAATACTTATTTGAAACTATGCGGTGTTGCCAAACAACCCACTATTTCTTTGTATTTTGCAAATGTGTCTGGGCGAGTGTACAAACCAGACGCATATACCGAAGTGCATACTATGCATTAGGCGGAATTGGGTTTGGAGGCGTATTGTTATAAAGACAAGATGCAAATAAAATACACCTAGTAGCTTATGCGACGTGCCATGGGCGTAGTCAGGGTCTCGCTCAGGGTGGGACAAAAAAGCAAAAAAATGTACAATCAAATAACCTAAACTTAATTTAATATTAACTTGCGAGGATTGCGAATAAACCTTGATAAAACGTCTTACTAAATGAGCTAAAGCCAAGATGGGACAGGCGACAAGCCAGGGTGGGGCAAGTGCCCCACCCTGCCTCACCCTGACTACGCCCATGCGACGTGCGCAGTCCATTCTTATTATACGTAATCAGCGCCTCTCGAACTTCGTGTCCCGCAACAATGTATACACGTGGTATGTACAGCGTGTCCCATTTTCGATGGGATTAAATGGGAAACTCGGTTATTATTAAAGATATTGATTTTCTGATTGCACCTTACCGTGCTCTTCTTTTGAGCCCTTAAAAATGGCGTAATCAGATTTTTGCTATACCCCGTAGTTTCGCTAATACAGGGAGTTTTTGAAAAAATTGTATTTTTAATAAACCCTTGTATCTCGCTTATTTTGCGAGATACTTTTATTCTGTAAAAACATTTTTATGGCAACTTTTTTAGAAGAAAATAATGACGTTGTCAATTTTTTAAAATATTGTTTAGTTTTTGAGATATGGTATTTATCATAAAAAAATTAAATACGGACCTGGATTTTTTTTATTACTTTTTTGATTGGTTTCATGCTAGTATTATCATAAAATAATAAAAATTTAAAAAATTTTTGTTTTAAGGTAAAAAAAAATATTTAATATTTAAAAAAACAATAGTCCGAACCTGGATATTTCCAACATAAATATAAACTAAACATTGCTAGTTGAACAATTTTTAGTTTAACTGTTTTGATACTTAGCATATTAAAATGGTTTTACGTTAATTTACAGATTTATTTGAAACAAAGTCTACGAAAAATACAAAAAAAAACAAATTATAAAAAATAACTAATCTTTCTGATTACCATTATGTGTAAGACATTGTTGGCATTTTTGAGTAATTTTTCTTAACGCATTTTGCATAAAAATATTTCTGCCATTTAAATATTGGGATTTTGTTGCTTGAATGAAGCAGTCAACATTTTTCAAAATCTGGATATATATCTGATATATGGTCGATTTCTAGCCAGTTTAAAATAATTGTAAGCCATTTAGAAAAATGACAATGTCAATTCCACGCTTTTGTTTTGTAAATTTCACGACCTGCTGTTTGGTTATTAAATAATTAGTATGATATTATTTTTGTAACTTTTTAACGTTTTTTACTTTATTTATAAATCTTTTAATTATCATTTCAAAACAGATAAACTAAAAATCGTTCAACTAGTGTGTCTTGCAATTTTTAATTTATAATTACGTTGGAAATTTCCAGGTTCGGACTATAATTTTTTTTTTCAAATATTAAATAGCTTTTTTTAACCTTAAATCAAAAAAATATTAAAGTTTTATCATTTTAAGGTAATAATAGCATGGAACTAATCAAAGTAGTAATAAAAAAAATCCAGGTCCGTATTTAATTTTTTTATGGTAAATACCATATCTCAAAAACTAAACAATATTTTTAAAAATTGACAACATCATTATTTTGCTCTAAAAAAGTTGCCATAGAAAGGTTTTTACAGAATAAAAATATCTTACAAAATAAGCGAGATACAAGGAATTAATTAAAATGCAATTTTTTCAAAAACTCCCTGTATTAGCGAAACCACGGGGTATAGCAAAAATCTGATTACACCATTTTTAAGGGCTCCAAAAAAGAGCACGGTAAGGTGCAATCAGAAAATCGATATCTTTAATAATAACCGAGTTTCCCATTTAATCCCATCGAAAATGGGACACGCTGTACATCTCATATAATTATTTTTGAGAATACTTTTTACAACAAGACCGGGGTGGTATTTTCCTTATTTAGGTTGCATACGCTATATCATAATTTTTGAGATAACTTTTTGACACTTATCAGCTGTTTACCATAACAAATAGCATAGGCCAACGAAAAAAAGTTGTAAAAAGTTGTCTCAAAAATAATGATATGGACTGTAGCAAGGCTATCAAAACGGACGATCTACAACTTTGTTGACGTCACAGCGGAGGCTGAATTTCTTTTTGATGGTCACGTCACGCCACAGCTAATTGTGTTCAAAATGTTAAAGTTTGAGTGACGGTTGATGAATATTTGATTTTTAAAAAAGTAAAGCCGGTTTTGAGATTGTTTTTACTATATTCTTGTAAAACATTTTTTTTAAATGTATAGTAATCCTTAATTTTTCAGAGCTGTTTCATTAGCCCACACAAAAATTAAATTTGTAAATTGTAATTTTGTTTTTAAAAGATACCTTCCTAGCTAGCCTATTAGCACACTTCAAGTAAAGCCATTATAATATCAGCCTTAAAAAAAGTTTTTGTAAATATCTTAGAAACTCTTACGACGTTTTTAATTATAACACAAATTATTGAACATAATGTAGTCTACTATATTCCCAAAAACTGGATATTATTAATTAAAAAGTTAAAAAAAAAATTGTTGTCAAAAAACTGTCATTAGCATTAATGGATTTTGACCAAAATATAATCAGCATGTAACAGTGTCACACACTATTTTACCTGAAAATTTTATAAAAATCGGTTCAACGGTTTAGGAGCTATCGCGGTATGGACAGAAATAATATATACACACACACACACACACATTTTTTCGTCGAAACTCCCTTCTCTAGCCATTGCTAGAGTCCCTGTATGTTGACATATTTGGATATATCTCCAAATATGTCACCATACAGGGACACTAGCCATTGCTAAAGCGGGCTAGGAAGGTAAAAATCATTCAAAAATCGAACAAGTCTTACATAACAAACAAATAAAGAAACGCCATGACAAACAATGTCATATTCATGTCAAATATAACAGTTAAAGTGCGGTGCATGGCGGGCAATTTGAATTCAAAATAAGGAATGCTAAATCTTGAAGATTTTAACGTTTTAACCATCTTTCATCCTGACAAAAGTTTGGTGAAATATCGGTATAGTCTCTGGGAATATTTCACTACGGCCAATATGAAAATATTACAAATAAACTTCTATCCGGCCATAATTCCCAATGTAAAATTCAGCCCCTCAACGACACAGCTGACTGTTTCAGGGTCATGGCCTGTATTTTTTTGTTAGCCTTGACTGTCGTAAACAGAAATTGGCCAAATTATTTTTGGATACCTACCTTGTATGGAAAAAGTAAAGAACGTTGAATTTATAGTGTAAGTAAATAAAACAACCAATAGGGCCAACGGGCTGGGCAGTTTTGGCCTAACTGGAAATCCCATTGAAATATGCAGGACAGCCAATGCACTCTGTAACCCAGACCTAAATGTTCCTTTGGTAATTTTTACAAAAAGAACTATTAGGCAGCCTGTGAATAAGATCGCAGCCACATAATATCTGGCAAAGCTCGAAGAAAGAAATGTTTCGACAAATAGCTCCTGCTTCTTTCTAGGGACCAACATATAGAGACTATTCTTGGCCAGAACTGGACTTAGACTGAAGAAAGGTGTACATACTGTGTCCACTGCGCCTAAAACAAGAATAACAAAATTGCTAAAAATCCTGGTTATATTTAGCAATTTAAAAAAAAATTCTGGAACGTGTGGGAATTGTGATTTTTCACACTAAATTAAGTGCAGAAAATTCTACTGCCGCACTAGTGTCGAAAGAATAGTCCGCATAGAAATGTCAAATTTTAAAAAGAACCTGTATAAATTTGAAGTTTATATTGACAATACATATTGGGGAAGTTTTTTTTATCAATTTTCTTCCATCGATGGATTTGCGATGCCAACATTTGGTTCGCCTGCTGCGGTTTTAGTTTCTCTCGTACTTCGGTAGATGGCGCTTCTTGTGGGGTATATGATTTTGTTTTCTCACTAGAAATGTAAGGTGAGAGACAAAACCGTATACTTAATTTAGCAAGGGTGTCACATTGACCAAGCAGTGTTCTGAGGAGTCCCATAAGGACGAAACAGTTTACTGTCAATACTTATCAAGTGTCCATTAGATCTTGGACCCCCGTGAGGTTAAGCTTTCGAGCTACCCATGGAAAAATACGAGAGAAACAAAAAACCCCTATTTTTTCCCGATTAACCAGTGACTTGAAAAATTCGACATATCGTCGTTAATTTGACAAAGTGACTTATATGAGAAAAATGCGATTTTCGGTTTTCAGAGAATTACATACATTCCTAGCAAAATATCTCATTTATACGCTCTCCAAGTAGCGTATATGAATTCCCAGTAGTTTCCGAGTTATAGACATTTTTCGTTTAGCCGTATGTCTTCAAATAATAAATATGTATCTTTCTAACAGCCGTGTAACACATACGCCACAAAATTGGGAAATTTAATATATACGTAAAATTAACGACAATATATATAAGATCCGAACACCGGTCTATTCTATCCACCGTCCTAAAAAGTTTTAGAGCTGAGAACACTGACCTAAACCAAAAAGCCTTAACCCCCAACAAAAAAATTTGTTGCGCCCCTGTCTCACCTAAAAAAATATCGGCATATCCACTACCAAGGTCTTGCTCGGCGGAACCCATATAATAGTTAGTAGAAAGTTCTTCTAGATAAATATCATCCCTGGGCATTAAAATAATTTCTCTGTCGATACGAGAACTTATAGCTTTTAGAAGTTCTGGAAACAAACCCGTAAAAGAGCCATTACTAACTTCGACAATAAATGGCGGAGTCTCGGCCCAAATTGTATTTAACGGGCAACCCTTCATATCCTTAGCCCTTGCAACTCTAAAATTACATAAAGTTTTGAAAAATAGCTCAAATTTCTCACTTAGAAAAAGAAGGGTCAATTTCATTGATTTCTCACAGTTAAGCTTTTTAAAATTATATTAAAGAAACTTTAGTCACTAGTGCTCCACCCTTGCTTACGCACCGGACGCATGCGCACCGGACCTATAAAGCTAAAACAGCTCCATCCGCAGGGGTCTCATATGCGTTATGAGGCGGTTAAAGCCAAACCCAGATCCCATTTTTTCAACTGAGCATTCGCCACGTCTCTACAGTCTTTCCTTCTCATATTAACTGTTATCCTCGCTCTTTCCCTCTCACGTAACTCCGTATTCGCAGCCCACGAGAAAGACCGGCCCGGGCGCGGAAATATCACGTGTCCGTAGGAGTCCCACAAAAAAACGCCTCACGGCCCGCTGTCATTATAAAACATGTGTGTGTTCAGTTTTGGTATGTTTGTTTACGTCGATTTTTTTTTAATTCGGGCACGAATTTTATGTGAATTTTATCAAAGTTATTAAAATAACGCAGCCCACGAAAAAGACTGTAGTGGGCTGCGTTAAAATAATTAATGGCTAATAAGTAAATTATAAAGAAAATACCTATAAGATAAACAATGCCGCGAACGTGTAATTAGTGTTGTTCCTTGTCGGTCCAACTATAAAACTGAAACCTAATATGTTGCAAACGGGAAAGAAGTGGTAAAAGATAAGATCTTGGATAAGATTGATCAAGTAATAGACATCCTTAGTGACATTTTCGATAGGGAGAGTGAAAAATGTGTTTAGTTGTCATTTCTTATTGAACAATTAGGTCTCTTGAGGTAACCTGAGAATCGAAGATATGGTGGATACACTTTAATGTTGGCTTCATCTTTGTTTATCCAGTTATCCAGTGCATACACATCAATTTACAATTCTAAGGTAATATGTCTTCCGCACCCTCGCAATGTTAAAAAACTGATTTGTAAAATATTGTTAACAGATAGTAATCTCTCTGGTAGTGTGAAATATTTAAAAAGTAAGATACAGCTTTTAAAAGAACATGAGTTGGTAGTTAACTTACACTTTATTGAAATAGATATTGAACTTTGTGCTGGGTAATTTTTCAAAAAATTATTGACGACCACTACATTCAGTTCATTGAATGGGAAAAACATCTCACTTATTCACAAAATCACTTGTTTCTTTTTAATAAATTATTGTGAAATGTTTTATATTGAAAATTTTTCTTCAGATAACTCTAGCGAGTGTTTTTGTGGTGAAAAACTATTGTCAAAGCTTGAAAAAATTAGTTTAAGGGCATGTAAAGTTTTTTAAAATATTTTTATTAAAAAGCACAATGATTTAGTGTCTGCTAATAAATCTTTGAATAAGAACTCAAAGATGATGACAGTCAAAGCAAAGTTAAAAAACTAAAAGCTTAGGTTTGATATGTCCAATTTTGAAAGACTTGTATAGATTTGAAGTTACTAACGATATTATGTACCTAATATATGTACCTGAAGATATTAGGGTGCAAATTTTGTATAATTTTTTATTTTATAGATTCAGTTTTTTTATCCATAATAAACACATATATCAGCAGAATATTTTTTTCAATTTTTGCCTATAAAAGAACAAACATTTTTTGTTAATTTATTTAAATTGTGTAAAAACATATAATATATTAAGCAATACAATAAGAATCCTGGGACTCCTAAGATCACGTGACCGCCGACTTGCTTATAACGCGCCATGGCCGGTCTTTATCGTTGGCTGCGCTCCGTAAAATTAATTAAAAATAAAAACTGTCTAGATTTTTACTTGAATATATTGTTTCAATTTTTTTAATTGAAAAGCCATATGGAAAAATGGAAAAAATCCCGGTGGGCCGGAGCCGTATGGGCCGCTGGCTTCTAGAAAGTCGATTTTTAGAAATCTTACCTTGACTATTACCTACCTTTTCAATATTTCGTTTTTGTCTGGAATGGTATTGTCGCATTTAAAAATAATTTTTGATTTGATTATGTCACCACAAGAATGTTTTTTGATAGCTGTGGTATAAAACTCAGTAAAGTTAGCTGATTCCACAATAATGATATCTATAGTAAATCCTAAAGACCACAGGGTTTTTGTGATTAATGGCAATCTTGGATAATTTTTTATCATTACTATAATTTCATCGTATACTGAAAAATGCTGATTATCCCTGATAGTTTTTAAAATTAGTACTAACTCAGTGAAAGTTTTAGCTCGTACAATATAAGCATTAGGTTTATCTTTAATGGTTTTTAAAATTTCGGAAAGATTTTTAATGTCAGTTTTAAAATAGACTTGAAGATTTGGGGTATTTACTAAAGTTATGTCACCAACATCTAGAAAGCTGTAAAAATTAAAATAGGTTTTAACAAACGATTCTATACAAATATTATGTTTATGACCCGGTAGAAAAGATAATTTTGAGATACAAAAATGCACCAAAGATATTAACAAAATTAATACCACTTTCATTGTTTTAAAGTTATCAATATTGAATACTATTCGTATTATAAAGTGAATACATTTATGTTTTTCTTTTATATTTGATTGTCTTTATTTACATTGCTATTAGTTTGTAATAAACTCCCCTTGTTTAAACAAAAAAAAAACATGAAAAAATAACAATAATTTCAACATTAACACCGATACGAATCTATCTTTATATTGATCCTCCAGAATACCAAGCATATATTATTATAGATTAATACTAATATAAGCATTCGTGATTTTTACGACTGCAAATAAAAAATCAAATAAAACATGGTAAACATTAATTTGAATTGAATGAATCTTTATAATGTGTTAAAACCAAGGTTAAAACATTATTTTTTAAAAATAATTTTAAAAGAACAAAAGCTCTCTACAACTTGCACAAATCTTTGCACCAGTGTCGTATAAAGGGGGGGGGCTGAGGGGCCCAGGCCCGGCCCTCCCCCCGAAACTAAGATTTTTAGATTTTTTTAGATATTCTCTCTGGGCCCCCCCAAAACTGTCTCGGGCCCACCCCGATTTTTTTTTCTATATACGCCACTGCTTTGCGCCATGTGCTAGAGAAAATGCCTTGCTACAGAGGTTCACTATATTTCTTCTTTTTACAACAGAACAAGTGACAAAAATAGTTTTGTATAACGTCGTAGGTACCATGGTACGTTCTCTATGTTTTAACCTTACATAGTTTAATAGGGACTTATTGCAATAAAGCCAGGCAGTAATTGTGCCGGACACTATTCTGACAGTTTCGCATTGAAAACTGACAGTTGATCTTTCAAAATTGACATAGCAAAGTTGAATTTATAAATCCAGTCGTTTATTTTTCATTAATCACTATTAATTCCGGCTTTTACAATACATATACAGTGTGTCCACGTAAGTTGACGGCATATGGGAAACTTTTTTATTATTAGCTTTACGAAAAAAAGTTATTCTTCATAAAAAGTTCTGCATGGTCCAAAACCTAAAATGCAACCATCAGATGTTAAATTTTTTCAGTCATATTACGAGGTTTGTCAAAAAATGTGATTTTTGCTCCAGAGTAAAGAACCTTTCTTTTTGATAATATTGAAAATTGTTATAAAGAAAAGATTTTTAGAATTAAAAATAGCTTTCATATATTCAACATTGTTTATTTACATTAAAAAAATATTTTTTTCTACATTTTCTCTGCGATTACGTTGGAAATTTAAGTTTGCACATTAATGCATAATTAATCTAGGATGCACTGGCATTTTTTAAAACTGATAATTAAAGTAGGCTTAGCGAACTGTCTAAATATCGAAAATTCAAAGAAACGTCAACAATCGTATTTCAAAAAGTGCCACGGTATAAACACTTTTTTAGGCAGTCTAACAGTGTTTTTCAAAATTTTTAGAGATCCGTGTTGTACAGTTTTATGTTTGACAGACGTATTTGTTGATTAAGCAACTTAAAGGTTATCAGTGTTCGATAAATATTAAGAGATAATTGTTTTTAAAAGTTTATTTATAATTGTTTAATCAAATTTATAATTAATAAATGCAATGCATTAATGTGCAAACTTAATCGCAGAGAAAATGAAGAAAAAAATATTTTTTTAATGTAAATAAACAATGTTGAATATTTGAAAGCTATTTTTAATTCTAAACATCTTTTCTTTATAACAATTTTCGATATTGTCAAAAAGAAAGGTACTTTACTCTGGAGCAAAAATCACATTTTTTGACAAACCTCGTAATATGACTGAAAAAATTTAACATCTGATGGTTGCATTTTAGGTTTTGGACCATGCAGAACTTTTTATGAAGAATAACTTTTTTTCGTAAAGCTAATAATAAAAAAGTTTCCCATATGCCGCCAACTTACGTGGACACACTGTATATATATATATATATATATATATATATATATATATAGATGTCGAATTTTCCACGTCACTGGTGGTCCAGCTGATTTTTGTAAACAAAAGTTAGATCTGTTATGAACAACGGAACAACTAATATTTTTTGAATTTTTTGAAAACTAAGGCTATTTTTCTACTGTTTCCTAACATCCTTATAAAATGTAATTTTCTAGATGTATTGTCGTTATTTTTTTTTAGCCCGCTTTATTTTTTATTACACAAAACTTAAACTATATGTCAAACTGAATGTGATCGTTTAATATCAAAGGTGAACCGAGGACTATTGGGTAGTAAACAAAGAGGTATGTCAGCGGATAATTTTTGAAGCTGAAACGAACACATTAATTTCTTCGAATTTTAGTTTTTGTGTAAAGAAAAATGAAGCGGGCTAAAAAAAATAACGACTGGTATGTCTGAAAAATATTATTTTATAAGAATATACTAAAAAATAGTACGAAAATTGCCTTAATTTAAAAAAAAACAAAAAATATTAGTTGTTCATATCATATCTAACTTTCGTTTCTAAAAATCAGCTGGACCACCAGTGACGTGAAAATTCGACATATATTTATAAGATCCGAACACCGGTATATTCTATCCACCGTGACTGGGTGTATCTTCGTACTTTTTTAAATTATTGTTTTGAAAAACGACAGAGATACACTTAGTGCGCACTGCGGCAACTCGTAGAAATTGCTGATAGATAGACAACACACATTGTGCTAGGGTTGGCGGTGTGACGTACGGCAGATTATCTTTAACAGTGGTGTTTCTTGCCGGGTTTTCTTTCGTTCAAAGCAAGGAAGTGAGAAACAATAAAAATATTTGAAATTGAATATAAAAAACCTTTAATCCAATAAAATTTACGTGAAATAAGGAAAACAGCAAAAAGTGAAGCGTTCTGTAAAAATTGCATTTCTTTTTCTATTTAAAAAATAAAATTGTTATAAGCGACAACCAGATATAACGGTTAACACCCTGTACCTCATTTATATACCTTGTAACACCAATAACAGAGCACACGCATAGTTAGATTTCATGCAGTACATCTGTTCCTGCAGTGCAGGAACAAATTGTTCCTTTCATAAAATGCGGAACAGTTGCAATTTATTTCCCTTGAAAAGTCCGGAACAGTTTGGAGCAGGAGCAGATGTTTCGGAACGGGTCATAATAAAAATCGGAACAGGTCAGACCTGTTCCGGCAAATTTACTGCTCGGGCCATCCCTATTAGAAACCATAGGTCGGACGACGATGGGGCAATGATAACTGAGGACATCAAGATCTACAACATCCTGAAATTTAAAAAAAAAATAACCGAAAGCCACCGCCCATAAGCACCGGGCGGGATCCTTTTCCAAATGGAGAGTTTTGGCTTTTGGCCAGCCATTCTCTTAAATTTCCCTGAGTGCATTAGGAGCCAGCGAATCTTTGTGAAATCAATATTATCTCGAATGAGAGTCGCCTTGGAAACTGCAGCGGCGCGGCTACAGCTGCAACTTTCCTCAGTTTTGTTTTGAGTTTCCTTCTAAAACCACACCTCCGGAGTTTACTTACTGTTATGTAAAAATTTTTTTAGCATATTTGAAAAAAATGATTCCTAAAATCATACTACTAAACTATTGGCTATTTTTTGGTATTTTTCATGAAACTAAGTGTGACAGGGAATGGGAACGCGAGCGCGATAAGGATCGGGACTGGTCCGCGACTAATCCGACTTCATTTAAAGTCGGAGGTGTACTTAGCAGCAACGAAAGTATAAGTTTCTTCCGGGAAACGGTTTCTGTAAGTGCAAATTTTATTACTACAGTGAAGTCCGGATATAACGAACCTCAAAAATGAACTAAATACGGTTCGTTATATCCGAGGTTCGTTATAAACAGTAATAAATTAATTTTGTTTAATTTTTTGTGTTTCTTTTTTTAATAGTATCCAAGATTAAGAAAACTAAAATTATTACAAAAACTACTAAATTTTTATATTTTTAGAACAAGGCAGAATACATACGAATAAAAACGTTTATTATTATTGTTATACATATAAATATGTAAAGTACATAATATGGTGGTATGTAATACACACATAAAATAAGCCTAAATCTTTTTTTCATTATTATGAAATCCATAATTTTTGTGTGTACATTTCTACTTAAAAAATCTTCCCTGTTTATATAGCGTTAAAGGTTACAAAATGATGCCCATATTTTATCAGGAACTTGGCGTGATTTCAAAAAATTACGAGTTTCCGAAATTTTGTTCTCTATTTCACGAATGGTTGGAACATAAACCTTAGTGACAACAGAATTGTCTTGAACAGGATCATCATTATCTTCGTCATTATCACTTGAAACCATGTTTGAGGTTACGGAGAGATTATAATTTGCTCATCAGTCAACGTTTCTTTTGCTACATAGTCACATAATCGTTAAAATCGAAGTCACACATTTTTCTCTTAGCTTGTTCTTCTACTAAATCAAGTATATTATTATCGAATTCATACTCGTGATCATATTCTGGGTCTTGTGCATGTCTTTGCAACCATTCGTGTCGTTGCCGTATCGTCTAGTGTGAAAACGCCCATTGTCTGCTTATATAAAGTTCGTTTTAAAAGAAAAATACATATTCTAGATTATTAAAATTAGGTTCGCTATATCCGGAAGTTCGCTATAAGCGGGATCGTTATAACCAGCAAGACAATACATGAGTATTAATGGATGACTTTTCGTATAAAGAAAAAAGGTTCGTATTAACCAGAAGTTCGCTATAGACGGGTTTGTTATAAGCGGACTTCACTGTATAATAAAAAAAATTGTGTGTGCTTAAGACCACATGGCAGAAGTGTACTTCAACAAGGCGAAATTAATAATGCTGGCCTTCATCTGCATCATCATATTGCTAGCTGAATGTTCCTCTCACAGTTAGGTTAGGTTTGATTATGAGTGGTGCGACTGTCGCCCCTCCACTGCGACTCAAGTGGTCTATTGTGGCTCATCCCAACTTAAATATCACCAATACCTATCTCCTTTATGAAGCAGATCAGTTTGTTTGGTGATATTTCCTCAAGATCTTGAGGCTCTATCTGTCCAGGTCCGAATATTTTCGCCCTAGTTCTTTGTCTTGCTACGCAGTGGCAGATTAGATGGAGTGGCGTTTCCTCCTCAACACCGCAGAACCTACACGCTGGTGAGTTGCTTATTCCCAGTCTGTTCATGTGTTTGTTGAGTCGGCATTGGCCTGTGTATAGCCCTGTGATTATTCTTAGGCTATTCCTGTTTAATTCCAGGAGTTGGTTCGTTCTGTGTTTGTCTGGCTTGCTTAGAAAGGTTTTGGAGTGTTGTTGTCTCGGGGTTGCCCGCCAGTTTTGAGTCCCTTTTCTAACAACCCACTCTCCTATTTCTTTTGTGACTGTGGCCTTAGGTAAGCCGAAGTAAGGCTCCGGTCCAACCAGCGCGGATTCTGCTCCCGCCCTGGCTAGTGCGTCTGCTTTTTCATTTCCCTCAACTCCCGTGTGGCTTGGCACCCAGACAAGATTGATCTTGTTGGTTCTGCTGGCCTGTCTTAGGGTTTCAAGGCAATTCCAGACTAGTCTGGATTGAATTTTGTGTGAGCTTAATGCTTTTAGAGCTGATAAGCTATCTGAGATGATTTTGATGCTTTTGTTTGAGAGGTCCCTGCGGGTAATCTCTCTACAGCATACTTCTATTGCATGTAGTTCTGCTTGGAATATGGTTGCTAAGTTTCCGAGTCCCACAAATATTTCAGTCCGTGGTCCCGTCACACCCGCACCCACCCCATTTTTTGTTTTCGATCCGTCTGTATACCATACGTGGTCGGCGTTTAGCAGTTGAGCAGGTCTCTCCCGCCATTCCTCCCTCGTTGGTATAAGAACCTTAAAAGGTATATCGAAGCTGTATTTGGGTAGCATGTAGTCTGTTGGCATGCTAAGTATTCGGTTATTCCTGAATACCTCAGCCAGGCCCGCAAAGTTACCCTTAGCTTGTCCAGGTTGCTCTTGGTTTAGGCTCTTAAACCTTGCCACTGCTGCCCTGGCCTCCTTCTCTACCCATATGTGTAGGGGGGGGAAGGTTTAGCATCACCTCCATTGCCTCTACAGGTGTCGATTTCATTGCTGATGTTATGACTCTACACGCCATGCCTTGCACGCGTGCCAGTTTATCCCTGGTTGTTTTTTGCTTAGTTTTTGCCCACCAAGCAATAGAGCCATATGTGATCATCGGTCTCACTACCGTTAGGTATAGCCAGTAGGTTTGTTTTGGTTTCATACCCCATGACTTCCCACAAATTCTGGTACATGTCCACAAGGCCATTTTCGCCCTGCCGATTACCTTGTCCAGGTGGGTGTTCCAATTTAGTCTCTGGTCCAGAATCAGTCCCAGGTTCCTCTCACAGTTAGTCGACTCGAGCCGACTTCACCCGAATGAGCGTTACATAGCCGAGCCTGATGGCTCAGTTCAATTCACTACCCAAAAAACCTGCTAAACGCGCAGGAAGTTTACACTTCAAAAAAAAATTTGATAAAAAAACACCCAACTACTAAATTGTAACTACTAGTCGCAGTTGAGTACAAAATTGATAGGTATATACCTGTAATGTACGACATGCTTCAACTTTTAGTTTTGATGCCCAAAGCGCACTTACGAAATTATACAGTTTTGGTTCTTCTAGTAAAATGTTGTTGAAAAAAAAATCTGAAAGCGTATGCAGAAAGTATTTTTGAAATCGCTCTATATTTGATAAAATTATGCGAATATGGTTTTTGAATAGGGTGGGGGGAGTGACAGGAGCCAGCCCTCCTACTCAAATTGGAGGTAAATACCAGTCGATCTGGGCACTTTGCTAAAAATCTTCCACAACTATCCCACAGGATACCATAGACCACTTATAAACAAAACAATTGGCTGTCAGCATCTGGTGATAACCGCGGATTTGAGGGGGAGGGGGTAACGGGGTAATAACCCCCCTAGAAAAAAAAATTATGTTACAAATAATTTTTTCGTTGACTATGACCCCCCCCCTAGGTTTTGGCTAAACAATAATGTGCATTTTTTTAGAATTTATTTCTGGATCCATCCATAGTGCCAAAAGGTGTTACCTATCATAGTGAAGCCATTGTAATTGATCCGAATCCCATACGAACTGCTTTGGATGTTTGCAGAAAGTTGATTTCCCAAGAGGTAAAAACCTACACGTAGTACACTCTCGCACTTTTTTAGTGCCTTCTTCTTTTTGCTACATTGGTAGAATACAAAGAAACAGTGCGTTAAATAATTTTTAAAGCCTGCTGGGCTTGGGCTTTTAAGACAGTTTAGTTAATTTTAAGATGGCATTATAAAAGTAGGCGACCGTACATTCAGTACATCTCATGTTTTTCAAACAAATTTCAAGATTTTATTGCAAAATCTTATGCTTTTCAGCTTACAGAGACAAAAATAAATTATAGTTGAAAACTAATTATACAGGTAACTATGAACTACAAATAACAAAGTAATCATAAGAGAATTTGGCTTACGTCCCGGCATTTGGCATCGTTGGATCGTGTTTCATAATCGTAAATTGCAACTTCGCGCCTGGTTGAGAGTATGACGTACAAATGAGCGGTTCGCTTATTCGGGTATTCCCCAAAAAACAATAATCGATTATTATGTTGTGCCACACCTTTATGACATGAATTTGGCTATATGTAGCTAAATATATACCTATATTTTGTATTATCTGCCTACAATAATAGGGACTTATTGCAATAAAGCCAGGCAGTAATTGTGCCGGGCACTATTCTGACAGTTTCGTATTATAAGAACAGCTGACTTCTTTCAAAATTAGGCCTTTGTGTATTGTAAGAGCCTTACTTAATAGTGCCGCCACTATGAATGGAAAATAAACGACAGGATTTATAAATTCGACTTTGGTATGTCAATTTTGAAAGATCAAATGTCAGTTTTCAATGAGAAACTGTCAGAATAGTGCCCGGCAGAATTACTGCCTGGCTTTATTGCAATAAGTCCCTAATTAATGAGCAGCATGAGTCAATAGCGACAATTCCGCCATCTCATGCTTTTTTTTTGAAATTTTTTGCTTTCTCGAAATATTTCTCAAGCAATATTTCTGTGGGACCTGGCAACACTGCATACATTATGCACCAAGGGTAAAAAGTATGTAGCACGAACGAATTAAAGGCTACAATTAGCTACTTCCAGATAAAAGACATACGTTGGATCAAATGGGAAAAATACCGCGGTGCCGCAAATATTTTTTATTACTGGGGAAGGGGACTTTTCTTTTCTTACAAAAACAAAATGCGTGTTTACCATGGTAAAAGATGAGGCACTAAATACATTGTTTACCGGGATGCGTCAGATGAGCTGAATTTGAGATATGTCGAAGGCCAAACCTTCCTGATATTTCCTCCAAAAAAAATTGCGGTGGGTCATAGGTTCCATATTCGAGCTATACTTTTTGCTGTAACTTATCGTCAAATAAAAATAAAAAATCGATATTAGCTTTGTTTTATTGCAAAAAGAGTCGTATTAAGAATTTGATCAATTTTTGACATATAGTTTGCGCCACATACTTACAGAGTGGCTCAAAATAATTAATAAAAAAATACAGGAAAAATACCTGAGATTTATTAAATAAAAAGAAAGGAAACTGAAAATGCATGGCCAAAATTTTTCGAGCTATAATTATTTAAATGCGCGCCACTGAACTGAAATATAGAAAAATGTGAGTTTTTGTAGTTTTTTTCTATAACTTCTCGACAAATATAAATAAAAAACCAATATTAATTTTATTTAGTTAACAAAACGAGTCTTTTTAAATATGTTCTCAATTTTTTTATAGTTTTCGTCACATATCTACAGAGTGGCTCAAAATATGAGTAATAGAAATACAAAATAACAACTGGGATTTGTTAAATATACCTAAAGGGATGAAATTAAAAATGCCAAGTCAAAAAAATTAATTTGCTTCAATGTGAGTCGTTGTCTCTATTATAAAGTAATATTTACATATATAGTGGTTTATGTAGTACACTTACAGGATATATCAAACATTTTTTAAAATAAACAAATGATAGGTGTCTAGCGAAATAGTGTGTTTACCAGGATGCGTCAGATGAGTGAGATATTTGTTAGAGCTCGAACCTGTACTGAAACCTGTTTAAAAAACATTGTGGGGAGGGGTCTTTGGTTTCGTTTTCGAACTATACTCTTATATAAAATCTAGAGATAAAAAGTCGATATTTAAAGTTTTGTCAATTAAGTTTTTTCGCAGGCTTTCTTTTTGATGAAAAAAATTTTTGGTGGAACCCCCGGAATGGCGTCTACTTACAATATTTTTTTTTTCAGTTTGTGTATGTGAGTAGACCATTTTTCGTCCCCTACAAAAGTCAAATTGCCTATATTCCAGCATTTAAATAAGTATAGCTCGAAAACGAAACCGATGACCCCCCACTTTTTCTTGAAACAAGTATTACGACAGTTTAGGCTCCAACATATCTCAAATTCGCCGCATCCGACGCATTTTAGTAAACACACTTTTCCAAAGATAATTATAATACTACAGATGTCATGCGAATTCAAAAAATCTTTGAAATACCTGAAAGTTTGTTATTATTCCTGTATTTCTATTATTCATAATTTGAACCACTCTGTAGATATGTGACGAAAACTAAATGTCAAAAATTGAGAATATAGTTAAAAAGACATTTTTAATGCTATGCGACGAGAAGTTATAGCAAAAAAACTACAAAAAGTCACATTTTTCCATATTCCAGTGGCGCGCATTTAAATAATTATACCTCGAAAACAAATCCTATGACCCCCCAATTTTTTTTGGAAAAAATATCAGGAAGATTTGGCTTTCAACATATCTCAAATTCAGCTCATCTGACGCATCCCGGTAAACAATGTATTTAGTGCCTCCTCCTTTGTAAAATTGCCTTCAAATTGGATAGCTGACGCTCGTTATAACAAATCACTGCACCATACGTTTGATGTTGTGGTTCCTATTTTGGTGGAAACACTGATTTCAGTGTTACCACACCTATACACTCGCTTGAGATTGAGTGAGAAATTATTGAACTTTCGTCTGTGGCTTTAGTAAAACCCGTCAAAAATTCCAGTTACAACGAAAATTTAAAATTTAGAAAATACGAGAACGATCAGTTAATTCACACAGAACACGGTGGAGCTTAGCGGTGGTTTGAATGCGGAAAAACGAGATCTAAAGACGCGTATTCTGGGTCAAAATCTAGGGGGGGGAATTATTCGACGAAATTTTTCTGCTTCCATTATTTTATTAGGAAAAAGTGCATATTTTGTTTTCTAGGGGGGAAGTAATTACCCCGTTACTCCCCCCTCAAGTCCGCGCTTGATTTGGCACGACCAGCGGGTGCCACAATTTTGTCAACAGGCCAAAAACCTAGTGTTATTAGCAACACAGTAAAATCAGGACAAATCGGGATATTTAAATAATAAATGATGCGATTTTTGACGGGACTCATTAATCAAAAGCGGGACAATCCCGCCAAAATCGGGTCACCTGGCAACTCTGAAAGGCTAATCTATTTCCTGCCCATATCTCTGCCCAGGCCATATATTCCAATACTCCCTGTTACCTATTTACACAATGGTTGGCGTTTGATATAAACATTCAGAAATAAAGATACGAAAAATGCACAGATACCAAATTTACATAGATAGAGTTTTTGTCAACTGTACGCCGATGATTTGACTTAACGAATACAAGAATAAAATAATAATCATGCGTAAAAGTTTAACCAATCAGGACATTTTATCTTAAAGACCGCAAAAAGGATAGACTTATACCCATTGACGTTGCTATTTCAAATATGTTTGCATTCTGCATCGTAAGGTACCGTAGGTATTGCAATAATACGTACTATATGGAAATGTTATGCATATGACTTTGAAAGCAACCAATTAGGTCTTTTTTGCTTAAAGACCCCAAGGCCCTCATGTTTGCATCATGAATGGGCAGTTACCGTGGGTATTGGAATATTATGTATATGGCCCAGATACCATATTGAAGTTTTGACTTCTCTTTAATTATCCACGGATCACCAAATCGCGGCCTAAGCATTACAAGGTTCTATTTTTTCATTAAAAGCCTATGTTGATGGATTGTTCTAATTGTAGGGCAGCAAAATGGTGACGTGATCTATCTAATTTTAGGTTTACGCCATAGTCGTGTCTCACCCTATAACGGGAGAATTATCTCCAGCTGCTGTTTCGTATACCAGCGGGTTTTATCATATTCCTGTTATTGGCATTTCTTCCAGAGATTCTGCTTTTTCAGATAAGGTAGGTAGGTAAACTAAACTGATTTTTGTGGGACAGTAATGACTGGTGAAAATATTGTTTTCGACAAAAAAAATTTAAGATAACGCCAAAAATATCGGCTGCCCAAAATTAAAGTAATTGAGATTTTTGGAAAAATCATTATTATTAATTATTATTATTATACCTGTTTGTCTGCCTGGCTCATTTTTGTCACACTTCTCGTGAACCGATTTAATGAAATTTCGCACGGTAATGTAAGTCCAATGACAATACAATATTGGCTAAGGGGTGTGAAGTTAAACAATTTTATTAAAAAATTACTGTACAAAATTAAAAATATTTTGGCAGATTTATGTTTACGACAATCTAGATTTAACAATAGCATTAATAGCACAGTATATATAAAATCGTGGCGCGATTATCAAAGATATCCATCAAATTAGTTAGTTTAGTTAGGAACTTTCGCATTCAAAAAAAATTTTTTGTAGGGACATTTTTTTTTCAAAATAACCCCTAAAAGATATAGGACTTGTTTTTCAAAGTTTTTATTAAAAAGAAAGTTTAAATAAAAACAGCCCAATAAATTTATGCGCAAATGCTACTATACCTATACTTACGTTGGCGTTGCATTCTGACTTAATTTTTTTACAAGCTTTTATTTAACTTCACTTGTATGTATGTATGTATGTATGTATGTATGTAATCAAATCTTGCAACTCATTTTTGAAGAACTTCCAAACATCCGATTGACTTCAAATTTCGCATAGCGTCTTAGTTCCGATGACAATACAATAATATGGTTTCATCGGGTACCTACCTCCCCCCTAACGTGGGAGGTGGAGAGGGGGTAAAACTTTAGTTTGTCCGATTTTAACCAAAATTGGTATCTGGGGGTCTTTGAGGATGAGAATTACGAATTTTTGATTGGATTACCAAAATTCAATATGGCGGATTCAAAATGGACGATTTAATGTCAAGTTTTTCTGATTACTTTTAACTGACTTCCACTTATCCGATTGACTTCAAATTTCACATACCGTTATAGTTCCGATGACAATCCAATAATGTGGTATCACTGACTGCCTACCTCACCACTAACCTGGAGGGCGGAGAGGGGGTAAAATTTTAGTTTGTTGGATCTCCACCAAAATCGGTCTCTGGGGGTTTTTGAGGGAGGATGAGGATTACGAATATTTGATCAGATTACAAAAATTCAATATGGCGGACTCAAAATTGACGATTTAATATCAAGTTTTTCTGATTACTTTCAACTGACTTCCACGTATCCGATTGACTTCAAATTTCGCATACCGTTATAGTTCCGATGACAATCCAATAATGTCGTATCACTGACTGCCTACCTCCCCCCTAACGTGGAGGGTGGAGAGGGGGTAAAATTTTAGTTTGTCAGATTTCCACCAAAATTGGTATCTGGGGGTTTTTGAGGATGAGGATCACGAATTTTTGATCAGATTAGAAAAATTTAATATGGCGGATTCAAAATGGACGATTTAACGACGAGTTTTTCTGATTACTTTCAACTGACTTCCACGTAGGTATCTAATTGATTTCAAAATTCACATGCTCTCCCACTAAAAAGGGGGGAGGGGCGTAGAAGAGGTAAGGCCATAGTTTGTTCGATCTCGACCAAAATTAATTAATCCTTGCGTATAATGATCATAATAATAACGAACAGTTTTAGGAACGATCACACAGTGTTTTTCTATTCTAAAATTCGGTGAGATGGGCGTCGCTAGCACTGTTAATGCAACCTGTCTATAGGAGAAGGAAAAGACGTAGACTTAGACAAATCCAAAAATTAAAAAATAAATTTAGAAAAAAATACTTTTTGAAAACAAGCTTTTATAAAATGGACTAAAAACCATAAAATAATTTTTTGAGTGTTGATATCATAATAATAAAAGCGATGGGCGTATTTAATATTAGGTAAATGCCTTTCCATGGGCATTTGGCGAATGGTACACAACCGATGATGAGCCAACTCTTCTTTTTCAATGTGACAAAATAAATCGACACACTGCCGGTCGCGGATGATCTGCCTAATATGAAGCAGGCATAATAATGTCCATCCATATCAGAAAAATGTAAGGGTAGCTTGAGCAGGGTTGGGTTGGGTTGGGTTAAATTGTCTACCCTTACATTTTCCTGCTATAATATAATGAATTTGGATTTTCACTAAACTTTGAGTTAACAAGGCTAAAAAAAACGGGTAAATTTCCTTTAATACGCCCATCGCTTTTATTATTATGATATCAGAACACTCAAAAAATTATTTTATGCTTTTTAGTCCATTTTATAAAAGCTTGTTTTCAAAAAGTATTTTTTTCTAAATTTATTTTAGTAAGTTTATGATAAAAATACCTATACACTTGCTTGTAAAAACGGTATTTTATTGATATAAAATGGTAAAAGTGTAGCAAATCCTTTCATTTCATAAGAATTATTGTTTTGCTTGATTGAATATATAAAACGGATTCCATTACTGGGAATGTAGATTATTCTAGATGAACAAAAGGAGGAGGCACTAAATACATTGTTTACCGGGACCAAGGCCAAACCTTCCTGATATTTTTACAAAAAAAAAATTGGGGGGGTCATAGGATTCGTTTTCGAGCTATACTTATTTAAATGTGCGCCACTGAAATATGGAAAAATATGACCTTTTGTCGTTTTTTTCTAATAACTTATCGCCAAATAAAAATAAAAAAATTATATTAGTCTTATTTTATTGACAAAAGGGTCTTTTTAGGAATTTTATCAATTATTAACATATAGTTTGCGTCACATACCTACAGAGTGACTCAAAATAATTTTTAAAAAATACAGGAAAATTACCTGAGATTTATTACGTATAAAGAAAGGGAACTAAAAATGCATAGTCAACATTAACTTCACTTGCTTTCATGTGAGTCGTTTTAACTATTCTAGAGTGATGTTTGCATAATAGGTTATTTTATAAGCTAACAGAGTATTTCAAAAAAAAAATAATTCAACGCATGACGTATTTACTAATTGTCTACGAAATAGTGTGTTTACGGGGATGCGTCAAATGAGGTGAATTTAAGATATGTTTGAGCCTAAACCGTCCGGATGCTTGTTTAAAAAAAATTGGGTGGTCATCGGTTTCGTTTTCGAGCTATAATTATTTAAATGCGCGCCAATGGATTGTGGTAGAATGTAAGATTTTGTAGTTTTGTGTTCGGTTAACTTCTCGTGAAAGAAAAATAAAAAAGTCTTTTTAAGTATGTTCTCATTTTTTGACATATAGTTTTCATCATATATCTACATAGTGGCTCAAACTCTGAATAATTGATATACAATAATAATAATAGACTTAATGGGTATATCAAACATTTTTGAAATTCGCATAACATGTGTACTGATTGCCAATGGAATAGTGTGTGGAAAAGGTTTACTGGGATGCGTCAGATGCACTGAATTTGAGATATGTTAGAGCCTAAACCGTGGTAAGACTTGTTTCAAGAAAAAGTGGGTGTTGATCGGTTTTGTTTTCGAGTTATACTTATTGAATGCTAGAATATAGGAAATGTGGGGACAAAAAGACAAAAAGGGGTCTACTCACCCCTTTCCGGGGGTTCTGCCAAAAATTTTCAGAAAGAAAGCATGTGAACAAACTTAGTTGATAAAAGTTTAAATATCAACTTTTTATCCCTATCAAGAGATAGAAGTTGTAGCGAAAATCCATAAGAGTATAGCTCAAAAACGAAACCGATGACCCCCTCCTCCACCCAATATTTTTGAGCAAGTTTCAGGATGGCTTGGGCTCTAACATATCTCAAATTCACCTGATCTGACGCATCCCGTTAAGCACACTATTCCGCTACACAGTTAGTACACCTATTATTTGTTTAATTTAAAAAATGTTTGATTTACCCTTAAGGTTTACTACATAAACCATTATGTATGTAAATGCTACTTTAAAATAAGTACAACGACTCACATTGAAGCAAATAAATTTATTTTGACTATGCATTTTTAATTTCATCTCTTTAAGTATATTTAACAAATCACAGTTATTATTCCTGTATTTCTGTTATTCATATTTTGAGCCACTCTGTAGATATGTGACGAAAACTAAAAAAAAAATTGAAAACATACTTAAAATGAGTTTTTTTTTCAACTAAATAAAATGAATATTGGTTTTTTATTTCTATTTGACGAGAAGTTATAGCAAAAACACAAAAAAAAGTCACATTTTTCTTTCTTCCAGTGGCGGATTTAAATAATTACAGCTCGAAAACGAAACCGATGACCCCCAATTTCTTTAAGACGAGTATTTAGACGGCTTGGGCCCTAACATATCAAAAATTCACCTCATTTAACGCATCCCGGTAAACACACTATTCCGTAGACAATTAGTAAACGTGTCATGCGTTGAATTCATTTTTTTTTTAAATACCCTGTAAGCTTATCACATAACCTATTATGCAAACATCACTCCAGAATAGTTAAAGCGACTCACATGAAAGCAAGTTAATTTTGACCATGCATTTTTAGTTTCCTTTCTTTATATTTAATAAATCTCAGGTATTTTTCCTGTATTTTTTTAAAATTATTTTGAGCCACTCTGTAGGTATGTGACGGAAACTATATGTCAAAAACTGATAAAATTCTTAAAAGAACTCTTTTAACGATAAAGTAAAGCTAATATCAGTTTTTTATTTTTATTTGGCGATAAGTTATTACAAAAAAACTACAAATGGTCATATTTTCCCATATTTCAGTGGAGCAAATTTAAATAAGTATAGCTTGAAAACGAATCCTATGACCCCCCTAATTTTTTTGGGTAAAAATATCAGGAAGGTTTGTCCTTCAACATATGTCAAATTCAGCTTATCTGACGCGTCCCGGTAAACAATGTATTTAGTGCCTCCTCCTTTATCAAATTCATATAGCATGATTTAGCAACAACGATTAGTTCTTTGATCGTGCTACAGGTTTTACTACGCAGGCAGCAATGTGTTATCAAATGACGCCTTTTTACGGATAGTGCCGTGTGGAATAAATTACACATAATAATATATTAAACTAATTCCCAATATAAAACTATGGATCTCCGAAACAGTCAATCACAAGCTAGAGGCGGCCAGTAGATCCCCCTCAGCCGTGACGTGGGTGGCTTCAACTCTTGCCGCGCGAACTCTAGTTCTAAGATATATACATCAGTGGTATGAGAAATAGAACTTCGAGCGTTTTGGGAAGTTGGTTTCAGTAAATTATCAAAGTGGCGCATTATATAAACTGTATCTTTTTATATACGCCCGTTTATAAAATTAGGGTAGTAATAGGTGGTAGAGTTTGAATTCTAGTTAAAGCGACCAGCAAAGTAAAGCGTGCATTTGTATCTGAAGTCCGCCCTCCAGCATGCGATGGGTTAATTAATAACTTTTTTCATATCGGTACTGCTTATTGTTTGATATAACTGCTTATAGTAGTACCTACCTACCTTTAATGTAGATTTACTTTTACAGAACATTCATGTATCCTTTCTCCGAACCGTGCCACCGTACTCTCATCAAGCCGATGTCTGGGTCGAAATACTTAAACATTTCAACTACAAGAAGGTCATCTTCATTCACAGCTCAGACACGGATGGTCGCGCTCTACTGGGAAGATTTCAAACCACGTCGCAAAGTTTGGAAGATGATGTGGAGATTAAAGTTCAGGTGACCGGAAATATCCGTAAAGGAAAAACGGGTTAGGCGCTAACGGTTGCACTCATTTGTTCTTGCGCTCTAATGGATGCGCGCAATTGGTTGTGCGCATTTGTCCACGAGAAAAATGACCTGCGCGCTATTGACCCAACGTCATATTTATCATGTACCATCGTACGGTGATCTGTACAGTATATCTGTATTAAAAATTAGAAGGAGAAATATTTATAATTTTTTAAATGTTTGAAATTTTTAAATAAATTTTAAATATTGTTTTAAAAGAACATATTTGTGCTGAAATTTTTTAGAATTTTCAAAAAATTAACATTTTATTTCTATAAATAAATGTGCTCTTTTCCGTATGCGCATTTTATCGCATGCGCATATTGTTTGGACTATAAAATAAAATGCCTAGGTAAAGTTCTTTCATTTCAAAAAGCCATAAAAAAAACCATAATCAAATTTGAACTGTGAAACCCATTAAGGAATCCTAAACAAATAAAAGAGAATATGGGCCGGACTGGGAACTGTTTATAGTATTTAATCAAGTAAAATAAAACGTTTAATAAAAGTTGCTGCATAATATGTATAATAATCATTAATAGATAGGCACTATACATATTATTTAAATGTAACATTAGGTACAGGATGAATTGTTATAATATGTTAAATACATTTTGTCTAGCTAAGTTGGAACCATATGGAAATCTTTTTTATTTTTAATTTTAGGAAAAAAAGTAATTCTTTATAAAAAGTGTTCTAAAATTTAAAATACAATCATCAGATGTCAAATTTTTTCAGTCGCATACGAGATTTGTCAAAAAATATAAATTTTGGCCATGAGTAAATTTTTGACAATAACAAATATTGTTATAAAGAAAAGTTAACCAAAAGCCTTGTTTAAATATGCAATTACAACCATTTACATTAAAAAGAAAATATTTCAGTTTTTTTCATAATATGTTTTTCAACAATAACTGTAAAAACTGTAGTTAGATGTAACTTAGTCAAATGGACTATTAATGGGTTAATGTTTGGTTCCTGTAAAACCGCAGACTCTAGTGGTACCACCACTTCTTCTCCTCCTTGCTCCTCAAATGGTCTACAAAAATTTGTTTGTGGTGTTTCAAATGGCCTCCAAAACGCCATTATTAATATCACTTATTAGGTCCTCACTTATAAAAACAAACTAAAATGTACAGGTTTATAATTGTTGTTATTCACAATGATAATGAAAATGTCACAATAATAATAATATGAATTCAAATCCGTAATATAAACACCAACCGCTAACAATTTGTAAATGAGTTTGACCCTGTATTAAAGAATGCAGGTGGTCCCTTCGAAAGCCTTTGTTATATTTCTAGAAGGGATTAGGTGCTTATAGAATGGCATAAATTATGTTCAAAACTTTAAATTTAAAGAATGAATTATACCTAGCCGTGCTCAAAACACAGAAGTTCTTCCTAAAATTTAAAAATAAATTTTCAATTTTTGCACAGACTTCTTGAAATCCCAAAATGATTATTATGATTCGGGTGGCACGTGCCATATTTTTTTTGTGGCTTTTTCAAATGACAGAACTATACTTAACACATTTTTATAGAGTCAAGAAATTGTAACCTTCTTAGCGCGTGCAGCAGTGGCGAGAGAAGGTATTGTTTTCGCCGAAAAATTATTTGGGTCAACATTTTTTTCGGTTTTCGGAATATAGTAGAACAGGTTTTTCTCAATAATTTATGTTAGTACAAAAACTTCGGAGGAGCTTCCGTTTCTGAGAGATTTACAAAAAATGTTTTCAAGGCTGATATAGCATGGTGTTCACCTGTAGTGTGCTATTAGGCTAGGAAGGACCCATTTATTATTATTATTTGCAGATAGGCGGTTAAATCGATAGACTGCATTGCTTGTTGTCTATAGGGGCCTACAGACACGCGAGCATTTCTTGAGATTAGTACGCGAACTAATCTCTGCATACATGTACGTGTGGTGGAATTGCCTACACACACGAAGACAAAATTAAACGTTCTAAACATATAAACACGATATTATCAATGCGTTTTGCCTAGACACCGAGAGATTTGCTCGCGTACATTGTGCGTGAGAACTAATCTTCGAGAGATATTTTAGGCGGATATTGTCTACACACGAAGAGATTAGTATGCGCAAACTTGTACGCGCGTACTAATCTCTGGAAATGTTCGCGTGTCTGTAGGCCCCTTATGAGTGTCTGTCTAAACCGATCTTAAATTCATATTCCATTCACACTAATCGCGTTATCAGTTGCTTCAGGCATATGAATAAGGTAGTTAGCAGAAGCACCGACGGAGGGGCTTCACAGACGCCCCGAAGAGATCGGCAGCTCTTCCTCTTTTTTTGAATGGGATGCATTGAAGAACATGCTACGCTCAAGCTTGTGACCCTGGGTCGGTGCTTCTGCTAGCTACCTTATTCAATATTCATATGCCTGAAGCAACTGTTAACGCCACATTTGCACCCCTCTGTTTGTCAAAAAGTTAGCCTGAGAAAGTTTGTGACACTTTTCTATTTTAAGCTTCTTAGAATGTCCTCTGAGGCTAGGATTTCTATTTCTGTGAAAGGTATTGAGTTCAAAGGAATCCCATATAGCATTTTGTAGGTTTGTATAAGATTTCCCACGCCTTCTTCTTTCTTGAAGTGTTGTCAAGTTTAAATTATCTAACCTCTCTTCCTATGGTGAATTTCTAACTCCGGGTGGTATTTTTATGGCTCTTCGTTAAATTTTTTCGACCATATCAAAACTACTGCATGCTCCAAAAGTGGCCTAATGTATGTTTTGTATGCTTTCCGAAAACATTTTAATGACATGTCCTTGAAACTTCTCCGCATAAGATAGATACCAGAGTTTGCCTTTTTAGTTATTCTAGTTATCTGTGCTTTCCACTTCATATCGTGAATTATTCTAACCCATTTGTTCTCTGACTTCCTCCAATTTCGTATCAGCAACGTAATAATCAAACAAGGCGTTTTTGTATTGTATTTATTATTGGGAACCATTTACTTGTCCAGTATTCAGAAGCCCCAGGTCCTGCATAAGACTGCCATGCTGGAAACTTGGATCACCAGACTTCTTGGCATCAGTACCTAATGTACCCGTTGGACACTAAGCATCTTCATCTCTAGAAGATAGAAAATGAACAACAGTGGTTCCAAGACTGACCCCTGAGATACGCCTCTAAGCACGTCATATTGTTGAGAAAGACCATCAATTCGTACCAGTGATGTTCTGGAATATACATAGATTTTAATCCATCGTAAACTCGAACTCCAAAGTGTGAAAATTTGTTGGTTAGTCTTTCTAGAGGGGCGGTTCAAAAGCCTTTTCGAAATCTAGCTAGATTTACTCCACTGTTTTAGATTTTGCAGCAATTTTGATTTAGTTGACCTTCCTCCTAACCAATCCATTTGTCTGTGTTACCATCACAAGACTTAAAAAAACATCTAAAAGTATGTACTTGTCTTCTTAATCTCCTCAAACAACGTTATAAGTAAAAGGTTTCTTGAGTGCATTTGGATTTAATACTTCTGTTTAACCTCAAATTATTTAAATCATTTAAAAAAATTAATGAAAAATCTTGCGTTTGAGGATGCGCTAATCGGCTTATTTTTGTTAAATTTTATTTATAAACATTTTTCATTAAGTAAATTTTTTAAACGAGTAGGTGATTACAATATCTTTGTGTTATCGCAATATTTTAAGAGTATATTTTTTGCCAAAGACCAAAGTTGTATCTATGTTACAAAGGCCACAGGAACATGCGCTAACGAAAAAGACAATGTTTCATGTCTTTCTAATATTCTTTCCAGATTTTAGACTAGATACCTAAATGTCTTGTTTCTGGAAACTTTGCGACCGAATTTATTTTCATGCAGAGAAAAAGATTTGTATAACTTCTCTGAACAAATATGGAAATGTATTTATAATAAAAATTAGCCGATTAACTTACGTGCCTACATAAATTTTATTTTAATAACAGACTGTCCTTTTAGGTCGAGTCCGTTATTGAATTTGAACCTGGACTAGAAAGCTTCTTAGATCAGTTAGTGGATATGAAAAATGCACAAGCTAGAGTCTACATGCTTTATGCTAAGTAAGTTGGTGTGTAAAATTCGTACGTGCGCAAGTCAGAGAAATTTCCCATATTTAAAGAATCCAAGCACGTCACGGCGCATGGTTTTAAAACCAATTTTCTTTTAGCATTTTTTAAAGCATAATAATAAACACAAATCACTCAGTTGAAGAGATATATACAAACATAATAAAAAGCTTGAAGGAAGCAAGTAACGAAGCTGTTGGATACCAAGATAATAGAAATAACAGGAAGATGTGCTGGACGGACAAAATACAGGAAATGGTCAAAGAGAAAAAACGCACATATTTGAAATGGCTTAGTACTAAAGAGCAAAGAGACTGGAAATCTACAGGCCAACCAGAAGACAGCTAAGAAATTTGATACGCACAGAAAAAAATGAAATGTTCGAGCGCAAGTGCCACGTCATAAATACACACGTAGGAGGTAGGCAGAGCTCTGAAGTATGAAAATTCATGTCTACAGTAAAAACCCCAATAAAAGAAAAAGTAAACATCCAGATCATCAAACCAGAACAATGGACAGAACACTACAAGGGACTGCTGCAAGAGACGAGACCCGAATATCTGACAGCCTCTCCGAGGAGAGACATAGAAGTACATGGAGAGGAAGTAATCATCGAAAAAGAAATGATAAAGAATAATATTAAAAAGCTTAAATTCGGAAAAGCTAGCGGACCTGGGGGAATATATGCTGAATGCCCAAACATGGATCAGAGAAACTACTCGAAAATCTCACATATATTATCAATCAATGCGTAAACGGACATCCAGTACCTAATAATTGGAAAATTGCATTCATATCCTCAATACATAAAAAAGGAAACAAGCTGGATTGCAACAATTACAGAGGAATGTGACTAACCAGTACTCTAAGTAGATTGTACGCTAGGATTCTTAGAGATCTCATAGAGAATGATTTTCATGAACAAGAAGAAGAAGATCAAAGTGGGTTTCGTGCAGGCAGATCTTGTAGTGATAATGTTTTTTGTCTTAAACAAGTAATTGAGAAAAGGAGCGCCAGAAATATAGAGACTCATGTTACCTTTGTGGACCTACCAAAAGCATATGATACCGTTCCAGTAGAAAACTTATGGACAGTGTTAGAGCAAACTAATATCAAGCATGCATACACAAAAGCGATAAAAGAACTATACAAAGGGTCAAAATCTAAAATTAAAATTGGAAATCGACTTTCAAAAGAATTCCTGGTAACAAAAGGCTTAAGACAGGGATGTTGTATCTCTCCAACTCTTTTTAAAATATATATCGCAGTAGCTCTAAAAAACTGGAAACGTAAAGTGTACGGCATGGGAATACAACTTAACGACCGATTTACCATATACCCACTACAGTTTGCTGACGACCAAGTAATTGTGGCTAATGATAAAGAAGACATGGAGTATATGATGAAAAAGTTAATAGAAGAAGACCAAAAGTGGGGATTAACAGTGAACGTGGACAAGACACAGTACCTATGTATTGGAAACGAATCCAGTGAATTAGTACTAGAAAATGGACAAACAATATCTCCATGCAATGAGTATGTATACTTGGGTGTCACATTTGATAAGACAGGAACAGACTTGGAAAAAGAATAGTAAAAGCAAAAAAGGTTATTGGATGTCTTAACAGTATATTATGGAGCAGAGATAAAAAATAATGTAAAATTTAACATATATGAAATAATGATGAAAAGCACGCGGTTGTATGGAATAGAGACTTGTAGCGTAACAGAAAAATACAAAACAAAAATGGAAGTGTCGAAATGGATGCAAGAAGAAGATCAATGAGAATATCTAGAATAGATCACATAAGAAATGACATCATAAAAGAAAGAAACTGATATGGTACGGCCATGTACAACGGATGAACGGCGAAAGATTATCAAAGCAGGTCCTAGAATGGCAACCAATAGGGCACAGAAAAAGAGGGCGTCCTAAACTAGAATGGCAACAGTCAATCCAAAGATCAATGAGTCAAAAAAATCTGACAGAAGATGATTGTCAGGATCGAAGGAGGTGGAGAATAGGCGTCGGACAACGTAGAAAAACGCGTCGGACAACGTAGAAAAACGTTTTTAAACCGACATAGTAGTAGTATTTTTTAAAGCATCTTAAAACAACGGTCTTTTCGGAGAAATTTAAGAAATTTTGAGAGGAATAACCTATCTTGAAATATAAGTAACTTACAAGGAATATTTTTGAAGTAAACATTACTTATATCTATGAATATCTTCAGATAAATAACATGTAATTTTAACCTTCTACACCTGCCTAAGAAATAAAGATATAAGTATTTATTTAATTAACGAATCTAGAAATAGCTATTTAATGTTTATAAAACAAAATACTTTCTTTTAGCAAGAGGGATGCACAAGTGATATTTCGAGACGCAAAAGCTTTGAACATGACAGATACAGGATATGCTTGGATCGTAACTGAGCAAGCGTTATCAGCAGACAATGTTCCTGAAGGAATACTGGGACTGGAGCTAGTAAATGCCACTAACGAAAGAGCGCACATTAGAGATAGTATGTAAGTCAAAAAAAAATTCAGAACTTTAATAACATTGTTTTTTATAATAAGGCAATGATATTAATAAATTGGTTTAAAATAGTTACCTCTTATGTGAAGTTTTGTTTAAACTTATCTTCTCAAATGCAACAAATCTAGGTAATTTTTTGTTATAAAAAAATGTATAAGGAGAACTAAGGAATAGTCCTGCTTACTACACAAATAATATTATTGTCTAACGACGACGCATTTTGGTTATAAAACCATTATCAAGTGGTCTGGTAGACGGACTGTCTGACTGTCTACCAGACCACTTGATAATACTAACCCAAACACATCGTGGTAAGGCAATAAAATTATGTGTGAAATAATTATTTCAGATATGTTCTGGCCTCAGCACTAAGAGACATGAATCACACCAAAGAAATAACAGCAGCACCAAAAGATTGTGACAACTCTGGAGCTATTTGGGATACAGGAAAGGAACTGTTTCAATTTATCAGGAAACAAATATTAATGAATGGTGAAACTGGCAAAGTGGCTTTCGATGATCAAGGCGACAGAATTAATGCTGAGTATAATATCGTCAACATTAACAACAGAAAGAAAAATAGAAAATCTGTTGTTGGAAAGCATAATTACAATAAAGTTAGTTTAAAAGTCTTGGCAGGTAATCCACCGCAGATTCTAAGGATTCTTCGAACCGGAGACTTAGTACCAGGGTTTTCTGCTCAGGGTTACGAGTAAAGATCATGTACTCTGATAAGTAAAGTGGATAAGATAACTCTTAGCTGCCTTACAATTTGGTTAAGCTAGAATGGCCTCCACGGTCGCTTACAACCAAATCGTCCAATCATTCGTCTACCACTGGTTGGAAGGCGATACCAGTAATACGGATCTATTTCGAACTCGTGGAAGACAAAAGATTTGCCGCGAATTAGTCGTTAGCGAACGTGGAGGTAATCCTAGCTTTAGTTAGTCAAAGGCTAGAGAAATATCCTAGATTAAAAATCCTGGTTAAATTAAATAATGAGCAACCCAAGAGATCAAATAATTTCCCCGAGAAAAGTCGATTGTGGCAACCATAAAAAATGAGATCGATCATGGATAAAGATTCATCAGGAGACAAAATACTGCAACCAAGGGTATCCTGACTGAAAACCCCAAGAATAAAGCAAATTTAATTTGTGAAGAAGAGATGAATTTTAATGAAAATATAAATCTATCTATCTAGGACACTATATCGAGTATTTTTTAGGAAACCAACAAAATGCATCTAGCGGTGGACGAAAAATCAATTATCTGGCCAGGGGGGCAGCTTGTCAAACCTGAAGGGTTCATGATCCCTACTCACTTGAAAGTTTTAACGATTGAAGAAAAACCATTTGTTTATGTAAGAAAAGTTGAGGGTCCTGGCTCTTGCATGGAAGATGAAATTCCTTGTCCTCATTATAACGACACTCACAATGGTAAGTAAGTTAACAATTCGACAGAAATAATAATTATCATATTTAACAAACTTAAGTTAGAAAAATAGTAGGTGCATATTAGGGAAAGCGAGATGACAAAACCATTTTTTAAAGAATGGACGTGTTTGCAGACTTTCCGAAGTTATTACATTCAAATATATCAAGAATATTACTGGACGACTATCTAGAAACAAGTAAGGTTTCTTGAGAGCTTGGTATTTTTGGCGGTGAATAACTACATGGGTATATTAATTCTCCATCACTTTTTTGATAAATCGAAAGTTATGCCAAAAGGAAGTCTTTAGTAGCAGAAATATCCATATTTTTTATAACTATTATAATTTAAATAAATAAAGTATTTTGTGTAATATGAAGCAACTGGGCATTTGCACTTTTAAGAAATATTTATTATGAACTGTTTATTTATTTCTCCGAATCCTAGCGATGAATAATATTTATTCTTAACATACCGATTTACAGTTATAGTTTTTGCAAAGTCACCTGCAATGCTCCTAATACGGGGTCCTATCGATTTCATGAAATTTTGCTTCAATCTGCCCTTCAAAAGTTATTCAAATTCATATAAAATCATCCTGGTATAATTTCAACCCTACCGACAGGGAAAAGGCGCGGCTCTTTGCGGTCCGAGCACAAAGTGTTTGTTTTCTGACCGACCCAGCACAGGTGGATAGACGGCACCTGATTGACAGATTTTTTTGAGATGCGCTTTTAATTGCTTTTGGGTGTTCTTTTCGGGACCCCTTTAGTCGGCAGTATGCAGAGTTAGAAAATAAATCAGTGTCGTTTCTGTAGGTGTAGGAATAGAAAGTTTTATATCTATTTTTATTTCTTTAGTTTACGCCATAATTAACTGAAATAATTTTCATGAGTATATCTACCGCCGCCCACGTCACTTTCTTTAAAGGATATGCCGATGGTCGGCTTTAACCTTTGTTCTTTAGGACGAAAATTATGGAATTTTTCCATGGGAAGAAATATAATAAAACACCCTGTACATACAATTTGAACAAAAAATATGTAAAGAATTTTTTTTTGCATTTTTGACATTTTTTTACTTGTTGCATATTTTATCTCATTTGACCATCCTTGTAGTTCTTATTTCTCTCTCATTCAACTAAATACTGGCGCTTATAGACACAAGACACTAGCGCTACCAAGTCCACTTTCAATCCCTGACTTCGCATGCGCAGATCTACCAATATTATTTACCTCATGTATTAGAATAGATGAATACAGGGTGATTTTCACTTGAATGATTCTAACCATATGAAAATAGAAAGTTTCAAAAACCTAACAAATCTAACCGAACCGAACCAAAGCAAACTGAACCAATAATTTAAAAAAAAATAACTTTCCTGACTTCCTGCCCGGGATCCTAGAGGATGTGAATCTGAACCAAACCAAACAGAACCTAACTAAACTGAACCAAACCTAACCTAACCAAACTAAACTACAACACATACTGCTAATTAGGTTTAGTTGGGTAGGGTTAGGTTTGGATAGGTTCAGTTCGGTACGGTCCAGTTCGGATTCACATCCTCTAGGATCCCGGCTAGGAAGTCAGGAAAGTTTTTTTTTTGAAAAAAAATATTGGTTTAGTTTGCTTTGGTTCGGTTCGGTTAGATCTGAGTAGGTTCCGTTAGGTTAGGTCTTTGAAACTTTCTATTTTCGTGTGGTTAGAATTATTCAAGTGAAAATCACCCTGTACATCTATTCAAATACATGAGGTAAATAATATTGGTAGATCTACGCATGCGAAGTCAGGGATTGGAAGTGGACTTGGTAGGGCTAGCGCCTTGTTTTATAGACTATAAGCACTTACTCGTTTTGTAACTTCCGACTTCTTCTGTTATAACGTTCCAAACTCCTATACTTCTTTGTACCCCAATTTTGTGGACGGCCAGGGATCATTTTGCTCCCAGGTTCAAGTTCACGGCGCACAAATCAAAACAGTGACTTATAAAGTTCACCAAAAACACTATTTCTCACAAATATTTATCGAAATTTTCAAAAATGTTAAAAACAATCAAAAATGTTTAAAAAGATCAAAATTTTTAAAAAAATTGACATAGCCTGTCTAATCAAACAAGGCCAACAAAAAAATAATCACAGGCTAAATACTAACGCTGCCCGTGTTACTTTTTTTTCGTTGTCCACACTATGAATCGAAATTTTGTCTCTAGATGACGCCCATCGAACAACAATGAACAAAATTGATGGGGGAATATTTGAGAGAGACAATTTTTAAAGTCGGTAAAGGACAAAAACTATTATAGGCAACCAAGCCAGGGGAATCTCTTTATCCCTCCGTTAATTTTTTGGCTGTTCCAAAATTTCCGTAGATTGTGACGCTGGCCTTAAATAATTCCCAAAAATTAATTGTCCAAAAATCAATTTTTTGTAAAGGTTTGTTAGAATTTCACAAATTAAAAAACCCAATAAAAAATAAAAAGAAATTAAACACATTTAAAAAAAGTTTTAAAAAATATTAATTTTCAATGCAGTTTCTTTGATTATAGGAGTATTCATTTAGGTGTAGGTAGAATAAATTATTGTAAATTTATAGTTGAATTAGGCTATAAATATTTATATAGCTAACAATTAAATTATAGCTTAATTTACTTTACTACTGTTAAAATTGTAGCATATCCTTGCTAAATAAAGTTTTGAAGTTAAGTTAGATCTGTTTTAATTTTAGTGACGTCCAAGTTTTGTTGCAAGGGCTACTGCATGGATTTATTAAAGGAGTTGTCAAAGAAGATAAATTTCACTTACAGTCTTGCTTTATCACCTGATGGTCAATTTGGCAACTATGTCATAAAGTAAGTTATTAAATACTTTAAGGGAATTATTTTCTAAGTATTTCTTTTCAAAAATATAATCTTCCGCTGGTTGTTTCATTACAGAAATGGATCTGGAGTAGGCAAAAAAGAATGGACAGGTCTGATTGGTGAACTTGTTTTTGAGCGAGCTGATATGATTGTTGCTCCATTAACGATTAATCCAGAAAGAGCCGAATTTATTGAATTTAGTAAACCTTTTAAGTACCAGGGAATCACAATCTTAGAGAAAAAAGTAAGTTGTTATCTTTTCTTTGAAGATATTTCTCGTTATCTCTCTTTTTCTTTAAAACGTAAAAAAAATATTTATTTTATTTAGAAATACCCTTAATTATTAGGTTTAAACAGGGTTCTTGCCCTATTAATAAAACATTATCCCGAAAAAGATAAAACAATATAAACTAGTACGCATGCTTCTACTTCTAACTACTAATAACCACAAAACTGTAACTCTGCTTGATGTAGGTACTCAAAATAAAATAACCACTTAAATCGTGATTTAAAGGCAAAAGTATTTCAAGTGATTTGCATCAGTTGTTGGACTCACGCCTTTTTTACAAGCTTTTATTTAACTTCAGATGTTCTGTCTAACTAACTAACTATCAAATCTTGTGAAGCGTTTTTGACACACTTCCCATTATCCGATTTGGATAAAATTTGGTACACACATAGCGGTCCCATGACAATACAACATTAAGAAAAAAATATCCTCCCACCCCTACCCCCACCCCTTTTATAGAAAAATGTGTTTTTGACACACTTCCCGTTATTCGATTTGGATAAAATTTGGTATACAGATAGTGGTCCGATGATAATACAACAATAAGAAAAAAATATCCTCCCAACCCTACCCCCACCCCCTTCCATAGAAAAATTTGTTTTTGACACACATCCCGTTATCCGATTTGGATGAAATTTGGTATACATATAGTGATCCGATGACAATACAATATTAAGAAAAAAATATCCTCCCACCCCTACCCCCACCCCCTTTCATAGAAAAATGTGTTTTTGACAGACTTCCCATTATCCAATTTGGATGAAATTTGGTATACATATAGTAGTCCGATGACAATACAACAATAATAAAAAAATTTCCACCCACCCCTAACCCCCACCCCCTTTCATAAAAAATGCGTTTTTGATACACTTCACTTCAAATGACTTTTATAAAATTTGGTATATGCATAAAGGTCCGATGGCAATACAGCCAAAACAAGAAATATATTTCTACCTCTACCCCCACCCTCTCCTTCCCCCAATAGAAAAATGAGTTTCCAAACAACTCACGATCAGCGATTTTATTATAATCTAGAATAAACTCTTCTGTTCTGTTATTGAACAAATATTTTCATTTAATAGAGTAGATAGCTGAGACTAAAAAGTAGAAAATAAATTGGTAAAAAAAATTTCGCTTTTATTATTATGATAATATAATATGTTAGAAAATTATTTTTTAATTTTTAGTGCATTTTATAAAAGCTTGTGACTTAAAAATTTTTTTTACCAATTTATTAGCACGTAAATTTAAAAAAAATAATAGAAAATTATTTGACAGTAGCAACTTATTCTATTTAAAAAAACACAGTTTTCTTCCGCTCCTCACGAAACCCCTAACCACTTTAAATATAGGTACAACATAAGCTTATTAAGAACGTTTAAATTATTCATTGTTATATCTTAGCCTTCCAGATCGTCAACACTTGTATCGTTCTTGCAACCCTTCAGCAACACCCTGTGGATTTTAGTCATGGTCTCAGTTCATGTAGTAGCCTTGGTGCTTTATCTTCTGGACAGGTTTTCCCCATTTGGCAGATTTAAGTTAGCTAACACTGACAACACTGAAGAGGATGCCCTGAATTTATCCAGCGCTATTTGGTTTGCTTGGGGAGTGTTGCTAAACAGTGGAATTGGAGAAGGTATGGATGATGTATCAGATCAAAATTTAAAAAATTATAATGAAGCCTCAGGTCAAACAAAACTTTATAGACTTTTATGTTCTAAGATTTTTGTATCTAAGTTGGAACAATTATTATTTCTTGTTAAAAGGTACTCCTCGGAGTTTTTCGGCAAGAGTACTAGGCATGGTGTGGGCCGGATTCGCAATGATTATTGTAGCTTCGTACACTGCCAACTTGGCTGCTTTTCTTGTGTTGGAGCGTCCTAAAACTAAACTTACAGGAATTAATGATGCCAGGGTAAGAAACACATTGTGAAATGTTAAAATACTCTGCCAATATATGGGCCCCTAAGCTCACACTAGGTACTATAGTTATAGTGTACGTGTGAGCTAATATAACTAAAAACTGAAATATATTTTGTTCAACTCCAGACTAAATTACCTTTTGTTTGATACCACACAAGCCATGTTTTGACTTAATCTCAAATTTTTGAAATCTACCCCCACCCTTAAAAAATAAACTAAAATGTATTTTGTTAAACTCCGGACTCAATTACCTTTCGTTTGATATCACACCGGCCATATTCACCTAAACTCTAATTTTTGAAATACACCCCCACCCTTTTATTTGGTTTGTGTTCGGTGGATTTTGTTCATTTTTAAATGGGACCATCTCGACCCAAGACCCAGCCTAGTTACCAAATTTCATTAAAATCGGCCAAGTGGTTTTTGAGTTATGCGCGTTGGTCGTTACAGACAGACAGACAGACAGACAGACAGACAGACAGACAGACAGACAGACAGACAGACAGACAGACAGACAGACAGACAGACAGACAGACAGACAGACAGACAGACAGACAGACAGACAGACAGACAGACAGACAGACAGACAGACAGACAGACAGACAGACAGACAGACAGACAGACAGACAGACAGACAGACAGACAGACAGACAGACAGACAGACAGACAGACAGACAGACAGACAGACAGACAGACAGACAGACAGACAGACAGACAGACAGACAGACAGACAGACAGACAGACAGACAGACAGACAGACAGACAGACAGACAGACAGACAGACAGACAGACAGACAGACAGACAGACAGACAGACAGACAGACAGACAGACAGACAGACAGACAGACAGACAGACAGACAGACAGACAGACAGACAGACAGACAGACAGACAGACAGACAGACAGACAGACAGACAGACAGACAGACAGACAGACAGACAGACAGACAGACAGACAGACAGACAGACAGACAGACAGACAGACAGACAGACAGACAGACAGACAGACAGACAGACAGACAGACAGACAGACAGACAGACAGACAGACAGACAGACAGACAGACAGACAGACAGACAGACAGACAGACAGACAGACAGACAGACAGACAGACAGACAGACAGACAGACAGACAGACAGACAGACAGACAGACAGACAGACAGACAGACAGACAGACAGACAGACAGACAGACAGACAGACAGACAGACAGACAGACAGACAGACAGACAGACAGACAGACAGACAGACAGACAGACAGACAGACAGACAGACAGACAGACAGACAGACAGACAGACAGACAGACAGACAGACAGACAGACAGACAGACAGACAGACAGACAGACAGACAGACAGACAGACAGACAGACAGACAGACAGACAGACAGACAGACAGACAGACAGACAGACAGACAGACAGACAGACAGACAGACAGACAGACAGACAGACAGACAGACAGACAGACAGACAGACAGACAGACAGACAGACAGACAGACAGACAGACAGACAGACAGACAGACAGACAGACAGACAGACAGACAGACAGACAGACAGACAGACAGACAGACAGACAGACAGACAGACAGACAGACAGACAGACAGACAGACAGACAGACAGACAGACAGACAGACAGACAGACAGACAGACAGACAGACAGACAGACGGCGCGACAAAAAAGTTTCAAAATCATCTGAAACGCAAAGATATATAAAAAATTTTGAAATCGGAGTAACATTTTTTTCCTCGAAAAAATTAGGATCACCATAGCTCACACTACTATAGTATAGTATATGTGTGAGCTAATAGGTGTACATGTTTACTAACCTATTCAAAATGATTTTATTCCCCATGACAAAATTTTTAGCTAAGGAACACCATGGAAAATCTTACATGCGCCACTGTTAAAGGATCAGCTGTGGACATGTACTTTAGAAGACAAGTAGAACTGTCAAATATGTATCGAACCATGGAAGCTAACAACTACGATACTGCAGAAAAAGCCATCAGCGATGTGAAATCTGGGTAAGCTTTCTTAATTTTAAGAAAAACTTTAAAATTATGGAATAAAAGGAACAGTTTATTTTTTTGTAAAATGACTGTCTAACAAAACACAAAATTTTTCATAAAAAATTTTTTTATTGGTGTACCACAAGAACGTAAGTTTAAACCTTTACTTTTCATTTTATACATAAATAATTTACCTAAAATTTTAATAAAATGCTGAACTCAGATTTTTGCTGATATCACTTTGTTCTACATACGCACTTAAAAAATATTAATAGATTAGTTGAATACCAGCAGAATAAATTAAAATGTTAACAAAACCAAATAAATACATTCTTATAAATGCAAAAACTCCTAGTAATTTATATCCTGTAAAAAATAATAATATCGATGTAGAATTTGTCGATTTATTTTAGTATTTAGGAGTTTTTATTGATAACAAATTAAAATTTTAAAATTATTTTGAAAATAAAAATTTTGAAATATCTAAAATAACTAATACTACTATGTCAGTTTAGAACGTTTTTCTACTATTCTCCACCTCCTTAGATCCTGACAGTCATCTTCTGTCAGAATTTTTTGACCCATTGATCATTTTTGATTCTAGGACCTGCTTTGGTAATCTTTCGTTGTTAGTCCGTTGTACATGGTCGTACCATATCAGTTACCTTTTAGTGCCTCGATTCCCATTCTTTCTTTTATGATCTCATTATTTATGTCATCTGTTCTAGATATTCTCATTGATCTTCTTATTGCATCCATTTCGACCAAACCGAACCGAACCGAACCGCGCCAAGTCTCTATTCCATAGAACAGCGTACAACAGTATTACCACATTTTTATAATGTTCTACCATTTTATTTACTGCAAATGAATAATATTTTGATAAATTAAAAATTGTATAAAGTAAGATAATAGGAATTATTTTAAATAAAGTAAAATATACAAAAATAGAGCTTAGGTACACCCTGGAGGTATATCAAATCAATCAAATCAATTTAATTTAATAGATAAAGTCTATTCACTCTTCTTTTCATGCGCAAAGTGCTCGGATAAGCACCAGTTTCAGACTAATCATGGCCCTGTAGAGCAACCTCAAAAATCCCACAGAATTTTAAACAGTCTATTAATCTACTAAGTATATGTCTTTTTTTTGCCACATTTTCATTATGTTCGAGAATGTTTTGCCTATAGGCAATATTCAATTGGCACCTAATATCAGTCTTGCCTAGCATAAAAAAATGTGTTTATTTAAATAAGTAGCACTTACTTTGTGTCTTTAACTTTTCATAAGTGCTTAAAATCACACATTATCTTTGCCACCCACGCAGGATCACTTCGTGGATTGTTCGTAATAAGAGAAATAAAGCAAAAAAAGCATTTCGCTTTTTACAACCGCACAACCAGTTTTCAGCATCCTATAATTTTTTATTATGTGAACTAAAATTTTGGTTATATTTTAGGATTTTTAGGTCCGGTCTATGTGGCCCTAAAGATTTTATTTGTAATCAAAGTTCATATGTCAACGCATTTAAATTTGCACAGTTAATTATTTAATCGACGGTAGACAATGGACACACAACCGGCAAGATTTTTAACTACTGACCTACACCAAATCCAAACAAACTCATACGTCTTCACTAAGGATAGAACCGGCAACACGTAGGAAGGGCAACGAACGTTTTCGCACGATGAATAACAAACATTCCTCTCGCCTCCGCCCGAGAACAGCCATACACTGCTGAAAAACGGGTGAAATTGAAATCTTGTCCCGCGCGGTGCTGCCGGCTTGTAATTATTTACGCTAAAGTTTACCCAATTAATCGGCTTTTGTTAACCACAGACTAAAAAATAGAACTAGACACGTCGCACAATGGGTTATATGAAAGGACTAGCGCGACACTCAATTTTAACTCAGTTTTAACCCACTTCTAGACATCGGATCAACTTCAAATTTGGTACACACTTAAATTTTCGATGACAATACAATATACTGATATTATGAAGTTCACAGCTCCCCCCCCCCTTTGAAAATACTCGAGGGGGGGCTACTATCTAAGTATGTCCGATATCGTTCAAAATTGGTATGCAAGGACTTTTGGGGATGGGGATCAAGAATTTTTAATTAGATTTTTAAAATTATGAAAGTAACGCCCCCCTCCCCCTTGGACAATTTTGACCATCTTGTACATATCCGATCAACATCAAAATTGTTGTGGACTATATTTATTATAAGCTACAGTGCCAATACAATACAATATTATAATGCTTTAAAGTTAGCAACCCCTCACCCCTTTGAAGAGGGTGGAAGGGGACCATCTAAGTATGTCCGATTTTATTCAAAATTGGTATGTAGGGACTTTTGGTGATATGGATCACAAATATTTAATTATATTTTTAAAATTGTGAAATTTACGCCGCCCTTGTCCCTTTTGTAAGTCAATTTTGACCAACTTGTACATGTCCGATCAACATCAAATTTGGTATAGACTTATAGTTACAGCGACAATACAATATTATAAAGCTCTAAAGTTGGAAAATCTCCACCTTTAAGGATAGTGGAGGGGTTTTCGGGGTTTAGGATCACGCACCATATTTTTTTCTTATTTAATAAGCTTTCGAACAAGTTTTTACAAGTTGGGCCTACCAGTTGCAAAGAGATTGGATGTTACTAACTTTTTACTTAAGTTTTTTAATTAAATTATAAATTTTACTTAAAAGGATATTTTTTATTTTCTAAAAATGGCAAAAAAGTAAAGGTTAGCTTTTTTTAATATTTGACAGGTGTCAAAAAAAAGTAGTTTATCGTTTTTCTTTTTTGATAAGCTTTCGAGAAAGGGCCACAAGTGGGGTTATCTAATTTGAAAAAAAAGTTTTATGCGAGTAGACCGCTTTGCAGGGGGTTTATACAAAAAAATTTCGAACAGAAATATTGCTCGTTAAAAATCCTAGTCGAAGTACTTTTGGATTTTTCAGAATAATCTAAATTCACTGATACACTGATTGTATAAAGGCTACCCCCAAAAAACAGAGGCAACGAGGGGCAGAAATTTTTTTGTTTTTTTAGTCAAATAGACCCCTCTCTCTAATATTCTGGTGAAGATTTTACCAAGCCTTGCTAAGCTTGTTTCTGCAGGCTTTACAAAGAAAAATAGACACGAAAATAAACGTAATATATTTCAAAAAATTTTAACCATAAAAAGGGTTATGGAATTAGGAAATTACTAGTAATTTTGAAAAGTGTACTTACTGCTTATGCCCACTTTATACCCATACACCCAAAAAGTGATGTTTGTATTGTAATTTTTTTTATTTAAAAATACTGTAAAAATACATACATTTTTCTCCCAAAATATTTTTCTTGGGCTTTGGGGCTCTGTTACAGAGAAATACATTAAGACTTTCTTTATCAGTTGCATTTTTTTTTATTAACTGGACTATCTGCAATACATTTGGGTGGGTTTGGTTATCATAATTTAAAAAACATATACAGGGCTAATGTCGTGCTAGCTCCGCCATATAACCCATTGTGCGTCGTACGGGAAGATTAAACTTTTTAAAAATAAATGAATTAAAAATACTGTTTGTTGTATAGTTTTGGGTGGGAGGGTCCTCCCTGTAGCAGCCGCCGCTGGTTAAAATAGTATTATCTTTTTGCAGTGTTCTCATGGCTTTCATATGGGACAGTTCTCGGCTCGAGTTTGAAGCCGCTCAAGACTGCGAACTTGTGACAGCTGGCGAACTTTTCGGTCGCTCTGGCTACGGAATTGGACTGCAAAAAGGCTCACCTTGGGCCGATGATGTTACTTTAGCAATATTGGATTTTCATGAAAGTAGGTCCTTATAAATGTTAGTTAAGAGCAAAATTATTTAAGAAAAGCCGGACCTGTCCCTCACCCCCTCCGATTTTCTTGATTTTTTGTGGGAATATTACCTACAAACGTGAAATTTCATACCCGTGAATTTAAAAAAATCAAACAAGTTTCATGGCTAATCGGGCAAAAAGGAGTTAGCTAGCTTGAAAGCTTAATTAGAGACAAAACCGTCTGATTAACTTCGCAAGATTTGTCACTTGACCAGCAGTGTTCTGAGGAGTCCCATAAGAAAATTGGTGCATTGATGTAGAAGTGATCAGAGAACAAGAATGTGGTCAATAATTTGACCTAGGACAAATTTTGCACAAAAATGTTGGCCAAAACCCCTAAAATTTACAGAAAAATTTCTTGAGGAAACGTTGAAAAAAAAAATTTTTCTTTAAATTTTTTAAATGCGTCTTACAGATAAAGAATTAGCAAATCTAATGAGCATTTATTCATATTTTTCGGATAAATCGTTTAGAAAATACATTGTTTCAAAATTGAAAGTTTTTTTTTGTTCGCGGTAAAAATTAAGATTTTTGACCCAATAAGACAATCTTCGACTAGTTTTGTGTGAGCGACACAGGTAGCGACTAAAAAAAATAGTTAAAAATGCAAACCCGTCAAACGCACTGGGTGATTTAGCTATATTAGGCCAGTCATTAAAGCGAAAAAAAGACCCCAGCTTGCAAAAGGTGTTGCATCGCGATTTTGACATATGACATTGACATTGGAGTCCTAAAAACAAATTTCTCTTAGATTTAGTGTGCACAAACAGGGTTTTCTTTAAATTACTTGGTTACTGTACGTTTAAGAAAAGAAAACTTTGAACAAAAGTTGAAGACGCTAAAATTGCCTACAAAAACGCTTTTATACATTTTTTTGTCAGACGAATGGTTTTTGAGTTATGACGCTAAACATTTCGCCTCTACTTTAAATTTTGACCAATTTTTTTTAGTGGCCTTTAACTTCGAAACTGCTTATTTTTGAGAAAATCTGTAATTATGTAAAATAAAGACCAACTAATAGCCTATAAAATAATATATCACTGAGTTCATCTGGGTAGTACCCTTGCTGAGATACGAACCCTGAAGTGTTAGCAGTACACCCGTTTCCTATGTATTTCCATAGTATATGCAAAATAAACCGAAATTATTCAGTTTTATGTAATTTTCTAAAAAGGTAAGCATTTTACAGAACGTATGTTCATTCATGAACTTTATTGTAGAAAATTAAATTATCTTTCAAACGACGTATCACCTAAGTGGGCCAAGTCCACGGTTAGCACTTAATTGGCATGGTCTTTATTTTATGTTATAACAGATTTTCCCAAAAATAAGCAGTTTTCAAGTTAAAGGCCACTAAATAAAAAAACTGTTTAAAATCCAAAAAGGTGGAGAAATGTTTAGCGTCATTACTCGAAAACCATTCGTCTGACAAAAAACTTGACAATAGCGTTTTTGCAAGAAATTTTAGTGTGTTCAACTTTTGTCTAAAACTTGACGGGTTTGCATTTTTTTACTTTTTTCTAGGTAGCTACATGTCTCGCTCACACAAAATAGATCTATAAGTCGAAGATTGTCTTATTCGGTCAAAAATCTCAATATTTCCGCCTACAAAAACAACTTCCAATTTTGAAACCATGTATTTTCTAAACGATTAATCCGAAAAATATGAGTACGGGCTCATTAGATTCGCTGATTCTTTTTCTGTAAGACGCATTCAAATAATTTCAAGAAAAATTTTTTTTTCAACGTTTCCCCAAGAAATGGGTATTTTTCTGTAAATTTTAGAGGTTTTGGCCACCATTTTTGTGGAAATTTGTCCTAGGTCAAATTATTGACCACATTCTTGTTCTCTGATCACTTCTACATCAATGTACCAATTTTCAACATTTTACTGCAAAAAACTTCTGTTTAATGCTGTCAGTTATTGTTTTATTTTGAATTTTTTGGAAAACCTAACCTTAAAGTTTGTTTTGATATTTTTGAGCTTTCTGCAAAAACCTTCAAAAAAGAAAGTCCTGTTTGGGAAAAATTCCGATCAGGTGATAATTTCTCTCTTTGTTGAAAGTTATTTTCTTTTTGATCACCTGATCATTTTGGTAAAATCATGCGCGTTTTTTGCTCACGCTGGGAGTTTGAAGCGCCACTCTGTGTGTGACAGGGGAATGAAGAAATCACTTCCGACAAAAAACTGAAAGAAGTCACACGTGTTTGTGGGTTGAAGACCGAAATTCCAGTGGCAAGAAAGGGCCGCGGCCGCCAGTGAAATTTTGGGACTGCTACAGAATTACAGAAGGTAAGCTTCTAGCGTGTTGCCGATTTTTTCCTTTGTTTTTTAGTTTAATAGACTCTGTTTTCCCTGGCGGGGCGAATTTAACTTTGGGGTTATTTTTTTGGGATATCTCTCGTTTTTCTCCCCTTCAGGGCTCAGATGTCTAACTTCTAAATTATAGAAAAACCCAAAATCATGTCAAAAATTTATGAAAAACAGAAAAATGGCTATATCCTAGCCAATAAATTTTTTTAAAAGCCAATATTTTGGCTTTTGTCTATTCTCCAGGTAGGTAATATTCCCACAAAAAAACAAGAAAATCGGAGGGGGTGAGGGACAGGTCCGGCTTTTCTTAAATAATTTTGCTCTAAAGAAACTGCTAAAAGTTAAATAAAAAAGTAATAAGCAGTTTGGAAAAATTCAAAATAAACATAAACAAAAATAGTTACATCTGAAGGTGGAATTAAAATAGAAAATTAGTTCAATGTTCGAAGGAAATTAGTGAACTAACTAAGGGGTTATTTATTTTTATTTATTCTTAAATTTTAATTAATTGTTTTGACATTGTTAATGTAAAACTATCAACAGCTAATTGTATGCCTACAATTAGAAAAACGATAACTGCAGTGGACTGTATATATTTTAATTAATGAAGGCGCGAACAAACATAAATATATTGATACGAAATAATCAAAAGGTCCATAGTTAATTGCTGGTACCACACAACGGAAATCAGAAACAAAGTACTCACAGTTTGCAGCCAATTTCTCCACGTTCCAGGGGCCCCTTTCTGGATCAAATGATGGCACCACGTAGCTGAACGGCTGAAGTTTCTAGTTCTATGCTTCAGTACACCAAAATCGAGCACTTTCAAGTGTAGAAATTTGTAATAATTGGAGAAAGAAATTAACACGCCATTTTCTCGAGGCGGTAGAAAAGGATCTCACTGATTCTTGGTGCGCATGTCCAATGCGCGGAAAATGTACTCTGTCCGTCATCCAATTGTGTGGTTTTAAAATTTTAAAAACAACCGCGAAATTTAGCGGGAGCTAACACTAATGTTAAAAATTAAAAATAATCGAGACAAACGCTCACTGTTTCAAGCGTCACGTCAGTCACATTAAAATTTAATAAAATAATTGGAGACATCAAAAAAGAACATAATTTTATCATAATAATATATGTCGGAATCAACATCCCTCAGAAAAATTTAGTTTCTACAAAAGACGGATCAATTCATCAACAGCTCTGATTCTTGGTAATCTAAAGTTTTTTTACTAAATTCTTTAAAAATTAAATGCCTGTCCTAGACTATTCTACCCTCCTGTGTATACATGCCCGATGTTAAAGACCATTTAAATGTTAGGTGGTTTTATGGAGAGCCTGGATAACAAATGGATCTTGCAAGGAAATGTTCAACAATGCGAACAGTTTGAGAAAACACCCAATACTCTTGGACTAAAAAATATGGCCGGAGTGTTTATTTTGGTGGGAGCAGGTAAGGCTTAGTTCATTCTTTTGCTCAAAATAATAAATGCCGTCAAACGGGGTGGATCGGGACAGCGGAGTCAATCGGGACAAAACCTATTTTTTACTATTTAAATGGGTCCTGTATCTCAAGGTTAATGTTTTTAGCTTCAATAATATTCAAAACTCATAGGCGATATCTTAGTGAACGCGTCTCTGCAAGTCGCCGGCCAGTTCGCTTTAGTTTTTTGAATGAAGCAGCACGTAAAAAACCAATAAAATTTTCGCGGTTTTATGTTTTATGAATAAACCTCGTTTTCTGGCAGACTTTTTTAATGGTGAATAGTGTAAAAGATATTTATTTTTATTTTAAATATTTGTTATTTTGTTATCAAAAAACTATTAAAAAGCATTCTTAGCTGGCGCGCTTGTTTTGAGAGCTTTTCAGATACGATTTTATCAGAAATAATTTGATCATCAACAAAACGACAAACTCGGTATATTTTTATGTGATAAAATAATATTGGGACTCTGACATTTTTGGCAATTTTCTGTCCTAAATTATTTTATATAGCCATTGTGAATCTAAAATATCGCCATAGCTTTTACAGGAAAACTTCTTTACTCTAAAGGTATTATGGTATTCACCAGAATCGCCAGGATACCAAATTACCAAATCTAGTTTTATAATAGGATAGAGGACGTTTCTGAGTTGCTTTTAGAACCTGGCATAATAGCTTTAGGCTCTAAAAGGTTCTATACTGGTGGAACCGCTAGAGGGCGAAGCTGGAGTTTATTTCTTATGGTTTTATAGTGAGTTTAATACATAGGTTGCCACCACCAATTGGGGAGTCCCATTTAGGAGGTCTAAGGGGTATCTAAGGGTAATGGGAACGTGCTAGCGACCAAACATTGAAACTATTGGTTTTAAGGAAAGGCGCTAGCAAACCTTTTAGCTTCTGCTATAAATAAAGAAATGTTACTTGGGACATGTTCTGTTTTCCCCCTTTTTATACTTATTGCTTTTTTAGTTTTTAGGGTTTGAGAAAGGTTTTGCAGGAAGTGGAAGTTACTCCTTCCACACCAATACTGACACATAAATAAACAAATAAAAAGCAATAAACGGAAACATTAAATATAAATGTTAGGTCAAAAGCTAGTTTTTCTTTGGAGATTTTTTGTTTCTAGTTTTATTACTTTTTTATTATATTTTTCTCTATTTTTTTTTAGTTTGTAAACTTTTAAGAAAATACTTTTATATATTTTTAAAATTTTTATTTTGTTTTTGAATCCAACTTCCTTTCTTTTTCTCTCTATTTTTTCTAAAATTTTTTTTTCAGATAACGCTAAAAATGTGTTATTTGGATGTATTTTGACCTATCCTAGCAATATCGTCGTGATGTCTGTCTGTGTGTGTGCTGTGTGTGTGTGTATATTATTTCTGTCCGTAACACGATAGCTCCTAAACCGTTAAACCGATTTTCATAAAATTTTCAGCTAAAATAACATTCTTCATTAAAAAATTAATTTTTCAGGAATTGTTGGTGGTATTGGTCTCATTGTTATTGAAATGGCTTACAAAAAGCATCAAATTAAAAAGCAAAAGAAGATGGAGATTGCTCGACATGCAGCGGATAAATGGAGAGGGGTGGTAGAGGTAAATCCTTATTAAATAAATTTGTAGTAGCACCAAGAAAAATAAATTATATTTTCGGTAATTTTTTAGAAAAGACGGTCACTTAGAGCATCCTCTGCTCCGCCTACACAAAAACGAATAAAGTCAAATGGAATGAATGAAACGGTCACCATTTCCAAGGTTGTTGACAGGATCCAAAAAGTTGGGCAAGTAGGAGGTAAGTATCAAAAAACTTAGCCATCCATACAACAATATTAGACGTAGACGAACAAAACTTATTTTAAAATTAATTGAATACAAATTAGAAAATCGATCTTTTTCGCGTTCTTGGTTAAAAGATTTGAGAAATATACATATTAAAATATTAAACTTTCATAAAAATGTTTGACGTTTTCACAGTATAAATCTTTATTTTAAATTTAGTGGGTCTTATTCTAAATACCTAACTATGTAAATTAATATAGAATAATTGTATTTTTTTTACTTAACTATAGTGACAATTTCGTTCATAGACGTTTAGTGGGAAATGACAGGGTTAGAGGTAAAGCATTCGTTTTTTTAAAAATAGAATTTTTGCAAATAACCTTACCTAACCTAAATTCCTATTAGTTGTATTTTGTTTCTAATATTATGTGGGTCCTGTAAAAAATAAAAAATAAACACTTTTTGCGAAAGTTCAAGTTTTAAGGCAATTAGATTTATATTTCCTTTGTTATGCTAACCTGCATAGTAAGTGCGAAAAATATCTATACATTTATACACTGCCTTTTATATATTTTTTTAACTAACCACACATACACATCATAATAGGGATATTTTGGGTCAGTTTAAATAACATAAAATTTGACAGCTGTTACCGTTATTCTTACTAAGAATAACGATAACGTTCAGGGCAAAAAAGATAGATTTTTGAACACTAAAGATAAGAATAACACAAACGTTAATTTAGTAGTTTCATACAGCTTCAACTTTTTGTTTATTTATATTTGTTTATTTATTTTTATTAGACTTATGGCTTTTACAAACCAAACTACCGAATTTTAGTAAAAAATTCGACTGCATTAGAAAACAATACAAAACTAACCTTAAAAAATAACGGTAACATTAAAGGACGGCACTGTAAGTACCGGGCGCCGTGACCTTAAATAACAAAAAAGGAGCGAGAAGATGCTAATGCGCAGACTCAGTAAGAACAATAACGGTAACAAAGTGAAAAATACGCGACCCAAAATGTCCCTAAAACTTCCTGCTGCTAATGTTGCAATATCGGGTCTGTGTCGTTGTAGTAGTACAGCGTGTCCCATTTTCGATGGGATTAAATGGGAAACTCGGTTATTATTAAAGATATTGATTTTCTGATTGCACCTTATCGTGCTCTTTTTTTGAGCCCTTAAAAATGGCGTAATCAGATTTTTGCTATACCCCGTAGTTTCGCTAATACAGGGAGTTTTTGAAAAAATTGTATTTTTAATAATCCCTTGTATCTCGCTTATTTTGCGAAATACTTTTATTCTGTAAAAACATTTTTATGGCAACATTTTTAGAAGAAAATAATGACATTGTCAATTTTTTAAAATATTGTTTAGTTTTTGAGATATGGTATTTATCATAAAAAAATTCAATACGGACCTGGATTTTTTTATTCTTATTTTGATTGGTTTCATGCTAGTATTATCATAAAATAATAAAAATTTAAAAATTTTTTGTTTAAAGGTAAAAAAAAATATTTAATATTAAAAAAAAAATAGTCCGAACCTGGATATTTCCAACATAAATATAAACTAAAAATTGCTAGTTAAACAATTTTAGTTTAACTGTTTTGATACTTAGCATATTAAAATGGTTTTACGTTAATTTACAGATTTATTTGAAACAAAGTCTACGAAAAATACAAAAAAAACAAATTATAAAAAATAACTAATTTTTCTGATTACCATTATGTGTAAGACATTGTTGGCATTTTTGAGTAATTTTTCTTAACGCATTTTGCATAAAAATATTTCTGCCATTTAAATATTGTGATTTTGTTGCTTGAATGAAGCAGTCAAACATATCACATTTTTCAAAATCTGGATATGGTCGATTTCTAGCCAGTTTAAAATAATTGTAAGCCATTCACAAAAATGACAAGTAAAATGACAATGTCAATTCCACGCTTTTGTTTTGTAAATTTCACGACCTGCTGTTCGGTTATCAAATAATTAGTATGATATTATTTTTGTAACTTTTGAACGTTTTTTACTTTATTTATAAATCTTTTAATTATCATTTCAAAACAGATAAACTAAAAATCGTTCAACTATATAATTACGTTGGAAATTTCCAGGTTCGGACTATAATTTTATTTTCAAATATTAAATAGTTTTTTTTAACCTTAAATCAAAAAAATATTAAAGTTTTATCATTTTAAGGTAATAATAGCATGGAACGAATCAAAGTAGTAATAACAAAATTCCAGGTCCGTATTTAATTTTTTTATGATAAATACCATATCTCAAAAACTAAATAATATATTTAAAAATTGTCATTATTTACAAGATACAAGGAATTAATTAAAATGCAATTTTTTCAAAAACTCCCTGTATTAGCGAAACCACGGGGTATAGCAAAAATCTGATTACACCATTTTTTAGGGGTCCAAAAAAGACCACGGTAAGGTGCAATCAGAAAATCGATATCTTTAATAATAACCGAGTTTGCCATTTAATCCCATCGAAAATGGGACACGCCGTACGTCGTCGAATGCGGTATGCATTTTTTTTGGTTTATTATACAGGGTGTCCCAGTACTAATAGTACATAGTTAAACTGTAGATTCCCTGAGACAAAATATTACGATTTAGCCATACTTACCTTAGTCCAAAAGTTCGTACTAAGCGAGATACAGGGTGTTAAACTTTATTTTTTCAATTGGATTTTCTTTAATAACTTTTTTACTAATTAATATTTTTGCAAGAAATAACCAGCGTGTAAGTTTTTTTGAAATTGGTAAGACGATTCCGTTGAAAATTTTGATGTACAATGTATAGGGTGTTCCTTGGACCACTACCATTGCATTAAAATCAGTGTATTTTTTTTGTGCCTCGGTGTATACCAGTTTTTATGTAAAATAATAGTTTTCCCATCATTTTAATGTAAAAAAGTTATACTGCTTTAAAGTCGTTCAGAGCAACGGTTTTTTAGATTTTTGCACTTAAGGTTTTTATTGCACGTGAGTGATGATAATTCTTTCTACTAATTAATATTTTTGCACAAACTAACCAGCATGTAGGTCTTTCTGAAATTTGCAAGACGATTCCGTTGAAAAATTTGATGTACAATGTACAGGGTGTTCTTTGGACCACTACTATTGCATTAAAATCATTAGTGTATTTTTTTGTGCCTCGGTGTATACATAAGCAGGTTTTTAAACAGAATATTATTTTAATTATTAAATAATTATTAATAACAAGCCTACTATAATAAACAATTTTAAGTTTGATTTACTATTTGTGAATTTTAAAATTTTAATTTATAGTTGCTGAGAGCGCCATGAAATTTTATATTTTTTTACATAAATATTAAAATATAAATTTTTTTAATAATGAAAATTTTCTTTAAAACAATAAAAAAATACTTGCACTAATAAAGTATACGTACTTACCATTAAAAAAAAACTAATACGAAGAGGTTTTTGTTCCTCATTAAAAACATATCCCTACACAGTTGCAATAACGGACAATAACTTTAACAAATTGTTTTACCACACTTCAAGAACCACGCTGTATATTTTTTCACTTAATATTTTTGAAAAAAACGTAAAATTTTAGAATGCTATAAAAAAGTATTCATATGTATAAAGTAAGTAAGAATTTAATCAAAAATCTTTTACGCATACAATAAAAACTTTTAATTTAAATATCTTGAAAACCGTTGCTCTAAGCGACATCTAGAAACTATAACTTTTTTACTTAAAATTTTTTTAAAAATTAATGTTTTTAATAGAATCTTGTATACACCGCGGAAGAAAAACGTTAGACCTATTTTAATGTAACGGTACCGACCTAGAGAACACCCTGTATAATATTTTAATTTTTTTCACCAAAATTAAATTGTCCATGCCCAAAAACCACTAAACCCAATTTTTTGTGCAAAATTATTAATAATTAGAAAGAATTGAAGAAAGTATCATACATAAATTAGGCATATCACTCACATGCAATAAAAACTTTAAATGCAAAAATCTCAAAAAGCGTTGCTCTGATCGACTTTAAAACAGTATAACTTTTTTACATAAAAAAGATGGGAAAACCATTATTTTATATAAAAACTGGTATATACCGAGGCACAAGAAAAATACACTGATTTTTGTGCAATGGCAGTGGTCCAAAGAACACCCTGTACATTGTACATCAAATTTTTCAACGGAATCGTCTTGCCACTTTTAAAAAAACTCACAGGCTGGTTAGTTTTTGCAAAAATATTAATTAGCAAAAAAGTTATTAAAGAAAATCAAATTGAAAAAATAAAGTGTAACACCCTGTACCTCGGTTAATACGAACTTTTGGACTAAGGTAATTATGGCTAAATCGTAATATTTTGACCCAAGGAATCTACAGTTTAACGATGTACCATTAGTTCTGGGACACCCTGTATACAATATAAATCAATATCAATAAATAATACCAGTAAAGGATTGGACTGTCACGAACGTGATAATACTAGAAAACTACGTAAAAAAAAAGTCTTCTCCATTTTGATTGATTGATGATTTTCACCCTAAATTTTTCATCTTCCCAGCAATATCCCAGTGTGCATGATATGTAACAATTAAGTTTCTTTATATTGCCTTATTGTAAACTTTGTTATGTTAATCATGTGGTTTGAGAGTAACATGTAGTTTGGTACCGTTAATGTAACATAAAACAAGGGCCATTAGTTCTTACATTGCCTCGTTGTAAACTGTGTAACGTTATTAAGGGCCGGTTCATCAATGGAGGGTTACCCCTCGAGTTAGAGATAGCCCTGGGTTAAAGTTGTCAAAAGTGTTTATCCATCCAAGGTTAAATGCAAACTCGAGGGTTAACCCTAGGCTAACTTGACCCGCGCTCGAATGGCAGGAAAGCGTATTTAGCTCTGGGTTAACGTCAAAATTTCGAATTATTTTGAAGTGTTTTTTTTTTATTTTGGTTGATTTTTCTCAAAAGCATAACATTTAACTTGTGTACTTCAATTTTTGTGTTAAATAGGATGCTCCGCAATTTTTAAAACACCAGCGATACTTTTTATAGTGTGAGGCTGAGATGTTGGTATTCCCCACAGATATGAAGATTTTTGCAATGGGAGCAGTCTACCAAGCAAACCAAAAATAAATATTCTTTTTTCTATGAGCAAGATCATTTTTAATAGAAAAGCACCCAATAAATATCCCACCTGCCAACAGGGCTATACCTAATATGTGTAGGTACCGAGCCACAATATAGACCCACTGGCGGTCGTAGCGGAAGGGCTGCAAGGCCCACTCACATATGAATCTTCAACAATATGTGTACCAGGTTTATTATAATTACTAATTTATGTATATAATTTAAAAACTTTTAATATGTATTTAAAAATGCAAAATAAAAAGTAAATGTATATTTCAAACACTGTTTTTTAAATTTTTATTTGGCGGTCCCTGAAAAATGACTATTAAAGTTCTTTTGTTATACAACAGTATTTTAGGAATCAGAAATAATTCACAATTAAATTTATATATGTATTGTACGTAACATCAAAATAAAATACTTAAATTATGGCAACATGCTAGAGCACTTTTATAATTAAAAAAAATATGTTACAGAATAAATATTATATCACATCAAAGTTTTTAAACACTTTCTGGTCACCTAGGAAGCCTCTGGTTGCTTTGCACAGGGGGTTGTTTGTAAATCAGTCATTCCGGGATAACAGGTTGATGTTTCAGAAACTAGTACCATTATTTCTTGTTGATGTGTCTTATTGATATTTCTTTATTCTGTTGGTTTCCTTGTAAAAACATGACCTGTAACAAAAATAAAATACGTGTAGTAGTTTAAAAATAAACTTAAAAAATGCAGAGTTATGATCCAATACCAAAGATATTAATCCATTTGCTTTTAACTTATTTTTTCTCTTAAATTATCTAGCTTTAATAGGTAGATAGGTAGTAGTTAAGTACAACAGAAACAATTTATAAAGTTGGAACCAAAGAAATTCAAGTTGAATGTTTTTGGTTGGAACTATCTACATGCTAATTTTTCTGTAGCTAAATTATTTTTATCATACATATAGTAGATACTTACTGGATAGAGTACAATAACTGAAGAAACTGAATAAGTTTATTCCAAATAATATTTTTTAACAAAACACCCGACACCAACAATACAAAAAAACATATGATTATAACCACAAAATGTCAAAAATTCTACAGACTATTAAATAAGAAGGGAAAACTTAGATGGTCGACTGTTACCAGCATTGCCAACCTGCGAGTTTCAAAGCTCTGGGTTAAAATCGCGTGGATAAACACTTTTCTCTTTAACTCGAGGGTTACCCCAAGGTTAGAGTTGGCCCAGGGCTAGCTAACACGACGAGATACCCCGCCATTGATAAACCGGCCCTAAAACATTGGTTGTTTGGAGCAGAATAATGTGACACACAATCTGTTACTTCTGTTTCACATATGCCAATTAAAACAAGCTTTCTGTTGATAGCACTAGATAGCACAGTCTAGTCTACATCTTTTTGGAACTATAGCGAATGTCAAGCGGATAAGTTATTAATATAATTTATTTTTAAATTTGCCTAAAAGGTGTGGAATATTTTTTTTAATCTATAATCCTTGGAAATAGATATGGAAAGAAGTCCTTTAATATTACTTTTCATCGATATAATTATGAGACATCCAGATGTCTCTTACGTCTTGGACATCTTTAAGATGTAATTTTGTAATCCGCATATCTATTACTAGTTAATACCAGACATTTCTATAAAATGATATCTTATCCTGAACATGACATAATAGTTATTTAAACAACAAGGTTTGAAAACGACTGCACACGATCGAGACAGTTTGGTAGACCGAGCCGAAGGCGAGGTCTACAAGTCGAGGAAGTGTGCAAAGAGGTTTTCAAACGAGTTTTTTACAATATTTTTTATACGACTGCTAATAAAGAAAGAAAAATCAAATTTTAATTTAACTTGTTTTTATTTCCGACATTTTTACAACAAAACTTTAAAAATTCAACAATTTTTTGACGTATCTAATCAACAAAACATACGAGCAGTTGCTACGGAACTAAGCCAACTTATATTGATGGTTGACAACAACGAAAATCACAATGACGGGAGACCCGTATGCAGAAATGACATAGGCGTGCGCAAAAATGACATAAGCGTGTGCAAAACGTTTTGCACACCGCGTGCGCAAAATGCCATTTTCAGATCCTGTTCTCCGTGCGCAAAACCCCCTTTTACAAGACAGTCGTATAAAAAACATGTTGCAGTATAGTTGTTAAATATAGGTAGTCATCCGTAACAATATTACAAAAAATAAACGTCACTGGATTGCAAAGCTGGATTTAAAGTGACGTAGCATTGCTGTATATGTTACTAAGTTGGTTACTTAACAAAGTAACAAATATCTGTTAATGCAATATTAATGTTACAAAATCTTGCACACTCGGATAGAAGTGGGAGCCTTCCACCTATCTCCACCCCCTTCCTTGGCTAAAATGTGACGTGTGGCAAAAAGCAAATACCTATGCAGGTTACAAGCTCATTAAAATGGCATGTTATGTTTTTCAAAAAGGTAGTAAATTAATTACTTAGTGGTTGGAGTTAAAAATCTTTTGTGTAATTCGTAAAACCCATGTCCTAAACCGGTTTTCCGCTGACCTTTAATAGTAGTTAATTGTGTTGTTTAAAAATTGTTAAAAAATTGTTGCTATGAAGTAGGTATTATTGTCCACCCCACTAAATAACCCACTTTTAAACAATACCTTAATAATATGAACCTCCAAAAATACCAACTAAATTAAAATATTTAGAAAATATAGAAATGTTACTAAGTCGCATGCCCTTGTTAATGATTAAGTGCGATAATAAGAACGAGACTGCGAAATATTTCATTTTGGTTTTATAATTATGAGTCGCATAATTTTTTGGGTTAAAATCTTTTTATTACCTAAGCTAAGTGCCAGTGTTGGAATTTCATAAAGATATACCAATGCCAAAGGTAGTTGCCTCAGATTTACTCGAACATCAAAAATATGCCTTCGCATACTTTCTATGGGTTCAACTAAAGATTATTATTGTCCTTAGCTACATGCGAAAACTAATTGTCAAAAGAGATTTTACATAAAAACCTCTTAGGGAAAAACAATATAATACAAAACACCATTCTATACACAAAGGGTCCACCCACTATAGGATAAAAAATCCAAATTTTGGCCAATATAGGAAAAAAATACGTTTACCTTTTAGTTATAAAATTACCACCAAAAATATTTAAAATGACCAAGTCATCAATATTTGTAATAATAACATTTGAAATCTAAGTAGGCTGTGCTTGATGACAGCGCAAAGTAAGCTTATACGTCGAATAAAGTATTCTTTTGTTTTTTCTTTAAATATTTACTGATATTTCAAAAGGCGCTGTACCAAAGATATTAATTTAAAAGTGATTTTTTTTATTAACCATGGAGAACGAAGATAAGATTGATTAATTATATATCTTTTGTTTTTAGAAGCTTACATATTTTTGATTTGCTGGTTTTAAATCAATATATAGCAGAAATCTGGCAAAAGAAATAAAATTGTTTGGTTAGGTTGAATTACAAAATGAGATCCGCAAGGATCCGATCAGGCCGATATGTAATAATATTCTTTAGAGTTTAAGCTAAAAGGCTGTTGAAAACCGTTTGCAACTATTTGCAACAAAGGAGTTTTTTTTTTACTTTTAGATGAAGTCTGCATTAAAAATCAAGACCTTTTTGAGGTGTGGTTGTCTGAGATAACACAAGTTTCCTTTGAATTAATTCATCATTTTTGGGTAATATTAGTTTCCCTGTGTTGCCAATTGCCTTTAAATTTGACAAACTTTGAGAACTACTGCTTTGAAACTGCTTATATTTTCATGAACACTTATCCTTGGTTTCCAATGCCAGCTTGTGTACACAAGGTGCTTATTCACAGCAAGCAGATTTTGCAGAATTGTTTATTACCAGCTAGGTTTTTGGGAGTGAAAGCCTCAGAAACGAGAAACAAGATCTACAAGCATGATCGGAAATACCATACCCGAAAAAGTAGTAGAATAAATAATTTAACAGACATTTTCAATAGGGCAATGGACACTTCAGATCCGTTAATCTCAACTTTGTCACTTATGTCACGAAAGTAACTGAAATGAAGTGTTACCTGAAGATGTAAGATATTTTTTACAATCACCCGATGAATATTTATCTAAATCAGGTTTACTTGAAAATAATAAAAATAATCCAGTAGTGTTGAGTCAGATCATGAATTTTTATTTGACATTTCAGAATCAGATAGCTTAGAGTTGGATTCAGAAATAAACGATTAGAAAATAATACTTCAAGAAAAGTTAAGTGATCTGTAATATTTAGACTTTGCTATTTTTGAGTAAATATAATTTTTCAATATCCAGCCATTTTAATTTGTGGATCCAGGAATTCCGAACCGAACCCAAAATTGCCCAATGGAGATCACCCTGTACATAATTAAATCTTACATAATTTACTAAAATGATTTTAAACTCTTTAGTATACCACCTATAAAGGTCTTCAAAATATTGCTACTCAAAAAAATCGATTTTGTTTGCTTAAATCATATTCTTCTAATATTGGCCAAAATAAAGACGTCTTATCCTACTGTGACCAGGGAGACCTCATCCAGAAATAAATTTTACTCATAAGGAGAAGGTATCAAAAACTATTTTTTCTGTATCTGACAGTCCATTTATTTCCTATGTAAAAAATTATTACATTATTTTTAAACCGAGACGTGATCAAATCAGTGTGTAGGAACCTTAAAACGTTTTTCAGTTGTTTCTACCTGTTGCTTACCTTAATAATGCATTTTTACTCAACATGCGTAGTCAATAGTGATTTGTTTTAAATACTCTTTTAAATAATTAGATTTTATTTTCTCCTTCTTGAAGGTAACTTAGATTTTTTTATAATGGGACTGCGTAAATTTCATAGTGTCACAAAGTGAAAGTAAAGGTAAAGCATTAAACAATTGCAAACATGCGTGATTCGAAACCAAACTTTACTTGACCGTTCTCCAGAATACCTAATCAATAGACAAAATCAGATTTAAAATTATTTTAAGTAGGTACTTTTATAATAGCATAGAAAATTTGTAAACCGAAGAACCTTTGACTCTTTGACATCCAACGATTGGCAACTATGTAAATTAGTTACCTACTTGATCAATAAAACTTGTTTTCCGTTAGGTCCAGAAAGGGCTTGGCCAGGGGACACCGACATTCGCCAACGACGACCAGAAGAAACTGCAGGCCCACTAAACATTCCTCGACATCTGCCTGGTTACACTTGGGATGTATCCCATTTAATTGTTTAAACTATCCTTTCTTTTACTCCCTACTGTGTTTAGTTTACGTATAAAGATAAGGCTTAGATAAAAATTACAGTAATAGCCTTTAATATCAAAAACTTTGATGGACTCTCTACTAAAGAATAAAAAATACGATAAAAAAAGAAAAAGTATGCGATGGTTAACTAACGAGCCGTTAATAAGAAACTGTTACTCTTCTGAAATTGCAACAGTGCATTGTCGTGACGAGCCGAAGGAGCTGCGAGTGCACACGAATAGTTTAAATCAGTGTTGCCAACCCTACGGATTTATCTGTAGATCTACGGATTTTGGACTTCGATCTCCGATATCCGATTTTGGATCCAAATCTACAGATTTTTGGCAATTTTACTAAAAAACGATAAACATAGAAACATAACGGTGGCCGCGCCTCATTCCTCCTTATCAGTCCTCAGTAGGGACCTATTGCAATAGTGCCAGGCACAAATATTGACAGTTTCTCATTTTAAGAACAGCTGTGTCCTTTCAAAAATAGGTCTTTGTGTATTATACGAGCCGGATTTTTCGAAAATGACGGGATTTATAAATTCGACTTTGATATGTCAATTTTGAAAGATCAACTGTCAGTTTGTAATGCGAAACTATTAATATAGTGCCCGGCACAATTTGTGTCTTGCACTATTGCAATAGGTCCTTATTATCTTTACTTTTTTTCTTACATTTTAATCATTTTGTAAAAAGGTTTTGCTAGGATCAGTGAACTTATTTTTCTAGACATCTAGCGGACGGTCGTTGTAACATTATTTAGAAGCGCGTTGTTTGATGTGGAGTCAAACAACGCTTCGCGCCACGAAAGTTAAACTATGTTTTACGTTATGTATGTTGCACTAGAAAATATTAGTGTTTGTAGGTACCTTAACTAAATAAAAAAGATTAAAAAAGTACGTACTTTTTATTTCTTCTAATTATAACGGTTTAAAAAAATGGCGGCACTGCAAAAAAGTTTATATGGATCCGTTAGAACGGAGCAGTAGTTACCGTACCGTTCTCGTGCAATTCCGACCCAAAAAAGTTGTCACTGTCAAAAAAATCAAATCAAACCAATATAAACTTTTTAATTGTAAAAAAAGCACCTTTTTTTATTTTCAGTCTGAACCTACGGATTTCTACAGATATTTCGCGTTCACGCTACGGATTTTCGCTTTCCAATAGTTGGCAACACTGGTTTAAATATTTCGCGTGAAAATTTAATAAGCAACACTAGGGTTTTTTATGTTTTCCACGTGAATTTTTTTGGTTCTGGTTTATGATGGAGGAAAATAAAAAGAAGTCCTAAAACTAACTTTTTTCCTTAAATCATTGCTTTCATGTCCCTGGTTTGGAAGGCTGAAATCAATGTTAAACCTAACCTTGGTCACACAGCTTGGTCAATTGTTCACCAATTTGCCCTAACCAGGTGTGTTTGGACAGGTTAGGATATGTTGCCGATCAATTGACCACGGTTAGTTTAACACCAATTTCGGCCTCCCAAAAAGAGTAATAATCTCTCGTTAACTATAACCCTCGTTTGCTAAGTTTTGGGTTGGGTAAAACAAGACAAAATTAAAACGTGACGACACGAAAAAAGTAAATTTAATTTTGTCGATTTTATTATTTTTAATGTATAAATAGTGGTTGCTTTCGTCTATTTAGCTTTTAGTCCATCAAAGAGAAAAAATTATTATTCGGGCGCATATAAAGGATTTTACAATAAAATTAGGAAATGTAGGGGAGACCGGGGCTAGTTGGCGCAGTTTTTGGTTTTTTAATTTGTATGTCTTTGTGGTTTATTATGCAAAATAAAAAGGTAGTGCAGCATCTAGACGTTTATCTCAGCTATTTATGCGCCATGTATAATTTTTCTTTAGCTCTTATAGTTTAAAAGAAAATCAAGAAAAATCATGTTTATGCAAAATGCGCCAGCTTGCCCCACTCAGGGGCAAGTTGGCGTATGGCCGGGGTAAGTTGACGCTTTGGTTCTGGGTTGCGGACTAAATTTATTAAATAACAAAAAAAAATCACTTAAATTATGTTAATAAACATAAGCTAAGCTTTAATTTAAATGTAGTACTTTTTTTTTAAACAAAAATTAAACATAAACTAATTCAAAAAATAATATAATCTGTTTACTCGCTTAAAAAGCAATTAATGCACAAAAAATTGCTGAAGTTTCACCAGCACATTCCTCATAAGCCCCGCCATGGCACCAGTTGCAATTAATCCATTTTTCCCTAAGGGCACTATTCTTATATGTATCAGTGCAATACAGACAAAAGCCGTCATCATCATCATCGCTGCTTAAGGGGTCATTATTTTTATTATTTTTATTTTTTATTTGCCGGTACCTAATTTTTCTATTTTCCTCCTTTTCGCTTATTTCAGAAGCTTTTTTAAGTTCTACCTTCTTTTTTTTGGAGCTTGCTCTTCGCGAAGAGCTTCTTTAATGGGCGTATCGGTTAATATAGCCTTAGTTCGTTCCTCTTCGGAAAAGATATCCCGATTAAAAGGATAAATTCCTGAAACTTCAAAACCGGCAGTAATATTTATGTTATTTCTGTACCAAAAATACTGCTCGGGGTAAGTTGGCGCACGCGCCAAGTTGCCCCTGAAAAAATGAGCCAACTAACCCTAATCGTATTTTTTTGTTTCTTGAATTTTTTTCTCGTACAACACTAAGATATAAACAAAAATTTTAGCTTGTTTTTGAAACTAGAAATTCCAATCTTTAAACTACTCTATCTAGTAAGTAGGACAATTATTGAATGAAAAGTTATCGCAAATATATTAAATGAATAAAAATTTACTTCCCACGTGTATGAACACATTAGAGAGCGCTCACACTTAGCGACTGCACTCTGAATACTGGAATTCTTTACAAACAGAAACTAGGTCACATACATCAAAATTGTCTACGTTGCCAGACTGGTGGTTTAGTAAAAAATAGCCGTGCGCCAACTTGCCCTTGCGCCAACTAGCCCCGGTCTCCCCTAATGTTATGTTAAAGAAAGCAAAAAAAATTAAAAAAATACGAAAATTATCTAATTAAGGGTTTACATTTTTTAAGTGTTGTTTATTAATTATTTAACGTAAATTTTGTTATGTTAAACATTTAATTATTGATAAAAATATAAATTACTTAAAAATATGAAATGTCACACCTTTCTACTTTATACTCAGTTGTATTTCATGTTCGAATAAAAGCTAATGAACAATTATGCTAAATATGATTAGACCGCTCTAAAAAATAAGAAACAGTTCTTGTTGCAAAAAAAAACATGAATTTTTATTCAGTGCTACCTACTGATTCCGTAACTACCATTGGTTTGTTCAAGTTGGCTCACTTTTGTGTAAAAATAAAATAAAAAACGATTTTTCTTTTTCACCGTGTTTTTCGTAAAAAAATGTCCTATAACTTTAAAACTATAGGCAGCAAATTATCAAAATTTGGCAAAATAATAACCATTACCTAGAGAATTTTTGTGCAAAAACATGGTATATTTACATAAGCGCGCTTGATTAGAATACGTTTCGAAACCGAAAAAAAGCGATTTTTCAGAAAAAAATAAATTTAATAAAAACCACTTGATAACGTGGCTTGTCAGTCATACCATTAAGTTCCTTGGAGAAGTAGCCAAAAAATATGTCAAATACATTTTATCGTAAAATCATCAGGTTGAAAGATATTTAGGTTTGAAGTAGAATGTTGCAGAAAAAAAAAACAGAGAAAACAATTGTTTCTTATTGTCATAAAAAACAAATAAGATAAGCTATGGTTTTTGCTCATTTTTTATCATTTTCCAATTACAAGACGCGATATTTTCGTTTGAATGTGTAGCTCTCAATCGTACCTACAGTTAACGTGTCATTGTTTTAAACAAAAATGCCATTTAAAAAGAGTTGTCGTATTAATTTCAGAGATAATCCATTTTTATTTTTGATCAACTTTAAACCAAATTTACTTCCATAATTGTGAACGTCTAAAAAAAGTGTATAGGACATTTTTTGTAGTAAATTTGTTACTTGATACAACTGTCAACCCAAATTTTCTTCTTAGCTATTCGTTTTGTTGTATTGGCTTGTTTTCAAATTTATCAATTTTTAGCAATTTTTTGGCCATATATTCATAACACGGCCACGGATGGTTTTTTGTATTCCGCTGTAAGATACAGCTGATGATCCCTCAACTTTATCCATTGGCGTAGCTAGCCTTGCTTTTCAGGGGGGGCCGTGGCCCCGGTCTATCTTGAACAAAAAGCAAACATAGGTTTTAAAGAGTCGTGCAAAGTGTGCAATGAATAAAAAAAAATACGCGCATTAAATGTTCTAATATTTTAATATAACAAATTTAATAATACATTTACCAACTTATTTATATGTATACACAGGAAGTATGTAATTCAGCAATTCTACAAAGAAAGTTTTCTACGTCGCTGACTGAAAGCGTCTACCACACTGTCTAAGTCGACCTCAACATCTTTTTCTATGAATAACAATGACAAACCTGAGTGTCTCTCTTGAGTCATAGTTGTTCTAAGCCAATTAAAAACTCTCCTCATGGCAGAGAAAGACCTCTCGCAAGTTGCACTTGAAATTGGAAGAATACTCGCAACTTTAAAAAGTTGGTAGAGGTTTGGATAGGTGTTTTCTGCTATATGTTGTTTGATAGAATCATGACCAACAGTTTGATTTAACCGAAAAATACAATTCTTTAAAACGGTCATTTCTGCTCTTAGAGCAGGAGTATTAATATTAAAAATTTCCCGGTATTGCTCGACGAATTTATTCCATTTAACGACGTGGGAAAACTTAATATGAAAATGGTTATGAAATTGTCACCAAAATTGGAAAATTTCCATAAGACACTAAACGCTAACCTCAAAAAAACTAAAAAGATTATTATATTAATTTTAGAAAAACAGTTTAAAAAGGTCTTTTATAACCTTACGACATCTACAACCCGATTTCGGAAACTGAGGGGCAAAGGTCGCTGTCTTTCTTAAATGCGAAATTCAACTTGCACTTCTATAATATTTTACAAGACGTCGCCAATCTGTATGAAATATTCAATATGCATAATTATGTTTAAATTTAAAAAATATTTTCGGGAAATTGCATAAGTGCAGAAAAGTTACCGATAATTTAAAGAGAAAAAGCCTAATTCCGCAAGACAAGGGCTTTTTCCTGAAATGTAAACATTATCTGAATGATTTTAAATTTTAATGCACCTATTTTATTTGAATATTTCCCGAATAATAATAGAAAAGTATGTATTTTCAGCGTCATGTTCTTTTACTAGTAGTCGGTAGGGGAGGCCTAAAATATCTTAGGGGGGGCCTGAGGGACTTCAGGGGGGGCCAGGCCCCCCTGTCCCCCCCTAGCTATGCCAATGACTTTATCCCAGTTGTATACCTGATGCTTTCAAGATATAATTTTTTTTATATGAATTTTACGAAAAATAGTTTTTATTTTTTTTTCCTATAAAAGTGAGCCAACTTAGATAAACCAAAGGTGGTTATGGAATCAGGGTATCCTGGAGAATAATAATTCACAAAAAATATTCTTGCAACATTTTTTTTACCTGTTGGGCGGCGTATCATTAGGGCTTATTGTCAAGGCAATAAAAAAATACAAAAATAACCTAATTATTACTTATGTTTATTACTCCGATATAAAAATATAAATATTTAAAATTTGGTCTGTTAATCAGAAAATTCAGTTTTATACTTAAATAAATTCGAAACATTTTACACTATAAGATCTAACTTCGTCTACTAAAATTAAAACTGGAACTATCTCACTCTTATGGATCGTTCATACTCGTCTTTTGTCTAGTCTTTTGTCTTGGTTTAGTCATATGTCTTGTCATAAGAAAGTTAAAACCACTGTTTCTTATGGGAGTGTTCATACAATGCGTTTGCTTTTGTTTTTGATTAGTCTTTGTCTTAAGAGTTGCCAACTTTCAATCCTTAGGACAAGAACTAAGACGAGTGACAGACATCAGCTGATGTTTGTTGTTTTGTTTTAGAGGGCGTCCGAAGAGCGCAAGCGCGCGGTCGAAATTTTGAATTTACCGCCATTAATCATGTTTTTAACAGAAAATCTCAACATAACCTCAAAATTTTATTTGCTTTTTTTTCTTTTTCGCTTTTGTTCTGTCGTTTCTGTGTTTTGTGCACAGATTAGGTTAAATAAGATTGTTTTGTGTAGAAAATAACTTTGGAAGAGGGCCTTTTTATTGAAATTGATTTTTTTTTTCAGTGAGTTATGACTAAGACTAATCAAAAACAAAAGACGAGTATGAACAGCCGATTTTGTTTAAGACAGCTAAGACTAATCAAAGGACAAAGACTAATCAAAAACAAAAGACTAAGACGAGTATGAACAATACTTTATTTAACTAGATTAACCTGTCTTTTTTACTAAAGCTAATTATTATTTTTAGGATTTGTTTTCATCACAAATTCAAATTCGTTTTTGGGGACTATCGGATTTTTTAATATACTTTGTATTAAGTCCATTAAGGTCACTTGGAGGAAGGGGAATCTTTAAAAAATCTAAGATTTAAAATTTTATTTGTTAATTCTAATGACCACGTAAAAAATAATTTATTTTCTGTAGTATCACTAAAACCACGTTGGGCGCCAATTGTGGCCAATTAAAATGCGTTGGGTGACATTTGTGGCAACCTAAAAGACGTTGCCGCCATTTTGTGACACTGTAAATAGAACAATAACGCTGTGCCAATTTGTGACACTAAAATCAAATTACTGAGTAACTAAACAAATATCTGGAAGCAGAACTGTATTTTCCAGCTAGGTAAAACATTGATATGCTCGGTAACTTTTACACAGTGGAGAAGGGGGGGGGGTTCAGAAATAAAATTTTATTTGGCCACAATTGGCTAAGAAAATTTTTGCTTAAATTGCTTTGATTTAAAAAGTTAAATATATGCTTATTTTCTGATAACACATCACTGGCGTATATAAGGGGGTCCTGAGGATTTTTTCCACATATTTCATGAATACAGACATAAAATAGCATAAAAAACGGCCTCATGGGGTCTTTTTTAGGACTATTTGTTTATGGAAATATTTTATGATTTTTTATCAATTTTATTTATCAAAAATAACAAAATACTTAAACTGACTCTCAATAATTAGCTACATACATAGCTGACCAAGGCCAACACAAAAATAGAGGCCACGACCCTGAAAAAATCAGCTGTTCTCCCGGGGCTGAATTTTACATTGGGTCTTATGGGAGGTCAGACGTTTTTTTATGATATTTTCAAAATGGCACTACAGATTTCCGCAAAATTTCAGTGCAATATTCTCAGACACCATCCCGATATTCCACCAAAGGTTTGTAAGGAAGCAACATGATTAAAAGGTTAAAATCTTCAAGATTTAGCATTTCTTATTTTGAATTCAAATTACCCGCCATATACCACATGCCAACTGTTATATTTGACATGTATTTGACTTTGACATATGTGATTGTCACATTCGCTTCTGCTTTAAACTTAATTTTTGTGTGAGCTAATGAAGCGGCTATGAAAAATTAGGGCTTACTATACATTTAAAAAAAATTGTTCTGCCAGAATAAATTAAAAACAATCTCAAAAACGGCTTTATTTAAAAAAAATCAAATGTCCATGAACCGTCATTCCAACTTCAATATTTTAAAGACAATCAGCTGTGTCGTAACGTGACCATCAAAAAAAAAATCAGCCCCGGATGTGACGTAAACAAAGTGGAGGATCGTGGCCCGTCCATTTTGATAGCCCTGAGCTGACATAGATAACAATAAGTATAGTTATTCTTTACTTTAAAAAATTGTAATGATAAATGACTTTTTGCTAAAAGAAGAAAGGCAAAACTTGCACTAGTGCAAATTGCCGGTAAGTGTATTTCTTTTTACATTGGTCTAAAGTAAGTTCCCAACCGCATTATTAGTCAATATTTGCCAAAGAAAATAGTTTACATTAAATTATCTCACTAATATTATCTTTCTGATCAATAAGGATAGAGTCAAGAGTTTTGTAAACATTATCTGGCAAGTGATCAAGCAACATTCGAGGCATAACTTTTAGTTCCATAAAATCTTCAGCTGTAGCCCAACGCATCTCGTAGTCTGGCCCCCCCGTTCTAGCTTTCCTAAGAAAAAAGAAAATAATAACTTTGAAGAAAAATGTGCATTGCAGTTATTTATCTGATGCATCATATGGCACGTTTTTTTGGGAACAAAATTAAAATTTTTGCTCAAAAAAGTTTTTGTTTAAAAAAAAAATAGATGTAATAGATATTTGTGAGTTTCGTTTTTACAAGCACTTTTTGTTGAAATTATTTTTTTGTCCCTTCGGTAACGTGGTAGTTTTTGCCATATACGAGGTGTGACAATAAAATTATAATATATATTTATCGGTTTCACAACGTTCTACGTCTTCCGATACCCAATCTCCACTCGTTTCTGTTTGCCCATAATTCATCATCTAGGCCTCTTATTCTTATTTCACTGTCTATTCCTTCTCTCCAGCTTTTCCTTGGCCTTCCTCGTTTTCTTCGGCCAGTTGGTTTCCATTGTAATATTTGTTTAGGTAGTCTTCCATCCTCCATTCTTTGTACATGTCCGTACCACACCAGTTGTTTTGTTCTTATATCATCCACTAGAGTACGTTCACCCACTGTCATAATTTCTCTTATTCTTTGATTGGTAACTCTTTCTCTTTTTGATTTCCCTGCTGCTCTTCTCCAATAGTCCATCTCCGTAGCGGAAAGCATTTTTTTTATTCTATCTTTGATTGGCCATACTTCTGAGTCGTATGTAATAATACTTTTTACAATGGTGTTATATATAAGCTTTTTGTTATGTTTTGATAAACTTTGGTCCCAAACTATTCCATTTAATAAAGTTATTGCTTTTCTTCCTTTTACGTTTCTATCTTTTATAGCTTTGTCTAGTGTTCCGTCAGCTGTAATTTTTAGACCTAAGTATTTATACTCATCACAGGACTGAATTCGCTGCTCAGTATTTAAGATTAGATCCTGTTTCGTTCCACCAATACACATATACTCTGTCTTATTGATATTAACCTCTAGTCCCCACTTATTGTACTCTTCTATTAGTTTTCGTGTCATATATTCGAGGTCGTCATAATCCTGAGCCACCACTATCTGATCATCGGCGAAACATAAAGTATACAAGGTGGTTTCATCCAACGGAATTCCCATGTTTTGGCATTTTCTCTTCCAGACTTTAAGGACTTGTTCCAAATATATCTTGAAGAGCGTAGGCGAGATACAGCAACCTTGTTTAAGACCTTTATTTACTTGAAAGCCTTTAGTTAGTTTTGCCTTTATTTTAACTTTTGCCTTACTATTGTGGTATAACTCTTTGATGGCCTTTATTAGTTGTACGCTTATGTTTGTCTTTTCCAACGCTCTCCAAAGTAGGTTTAGTGGTATACTATCATATGCCTTCTGCAAATCTACGTAAAGCAGATGCAGCTCTTGTCCGTATGCCATTTTCTTTTCAATAACTTGAATAAAATTATAAGACTTGTTTAAAAAATCTACTTTATTTAAATACTAGTACAACTTGCGTTATATGCGTTTTTTTCCAATGTTGGAAGCAATTTTGGAAATCATCAGAAGAGAGGCTGTTAGGAAGTCTTGCTTTTTTTCCTTGACATGTTCTAATATTTTAAAACGGGTTCCTTTTAACGATATCTTCACTTTCGGAAACAGGTAGAAGTCGCAAGAAGCCAAGTCTGGTGAGTATGGTGGGTGGTTAACGATGGGGATCTTCTAATTAGCTAAAAACTGCTTAAGCAGCCACGTGTTGTTCTTTTTCCTTGGATGTTCCCTTAGCTACTTTCAAATATAAATGTTGGCTAACTGTTTGACCCTCATGCGCCCATTCATTAAGAATAACACCCCTAATATCGAAAAGAAAAACAATGAGCATCGCTGTTTTGGATGTGTTGGAGCGCCCTTCTCGTTCATCATCTTTAACTTCTACACTGCTCCCCGTAGACATCCTTTAGCATTCGAAAGCGTTCAGTAGCCGTTTTTTTGAGTTTTATTTTAAATTAATACGTTGCTCAATTTTTTCGGTTGACCTAATTCCACTCCGCCAAATGAGTTATGCACGATCGGCTTTAAACCATTGAGTAAGCCAAACTAGCAGAGGAAAGACGACAAGATTGCGCGCGGTAGTAGAACGCACATCAAGGTGAATAACTCCAACTGCCCGAGGCGTAAAGATTTAAAACCTGTTAGTACGGATGTAAATTAGCCAAAATCGATCAAATGTCTTAAAATATGCCTGAAATGAGATAGCGAGTAAAAACCTGAGTAAAAAACACACAAAATATTTCTTAAAAACTAACTTTTAGAGAATCTAGTATTTTTTTCCTCACAAATGATTGGAATACACATTATCTGAAAAATAATTAATTTTTTTACTTAACTTTACAACTTATAATTTAAAAAAAATGTTTAAAATATTACTGGACTATCAGGTATTTTAGGTGTTACAAAAGGGACATCAGCGTTACGGAAGGGACAAAAACTAAAAAACTCGTAATTTATGGCACAAAACAAAATTGCAATAATGGTCAAAAATATCAAGGCAGAACTATTTTCTACCTAAATTCCAAAGAAAAAATTCAATGTCCCGATCCGTAGCACAGGAACAATTTCTGTAATATCGAAAAATAGTGTTACCGAATGGGACAAATCGTGTTACAGATTGGACAATTTCTGTACATTTTAGCATTTTTCTACCAGATTTCAACGGTTTTGTTTGGCAAAAGGTAATAAAAATACTCAAGACGATTTTTAAATGGTTAACAATTCAACAAAAAAATTCTAAGATTATCTCAAGCTGAAAGTATAAGTACTGCCGTAATCTATGCATATTATAAGTAAAATAAAACCACTTACCTTTCAGCCTTAGTTTTCTTTCTACTAATGATATGTAAGATTCTACCAGCCGTATATAATCTTATTTTTGAAAATCTTCTAACCGCCAGATCTTTCGAGAACAGCGATGCATCCTGTAAAAAAATATGTATGATTACAACAAAATAAGGCTTATTATCAAATACCAAATTGCAAATAATGCAAGGACCTAAAACTATAAACAACAAGTGAAATTAAAAAAAGAAAAATAAGAAAAAAGTTTTCGGCTTCGGCCGGGGATCGAACCCGGGATCTCTTGCTATCCAGGCAAACATTCTACCACTGAACTACCGAAGCCATACATAAATTTTCGAAATAGATAGATAGAAGTTTTCCGAAAATGTATGTATGGCTTCGGTGTTTCAGTGGTAGAATGTTTGCCTAGATAGCAAGAGATCCCGGGTTCGATCCCCGGCCGAAGCAGAAAACTTTTATCTTATTTTTCTTTCTTTAATTTCACTTGTTGTTAATAGTGTCATTGTTGCATACTTTAGGACGAGTCGTTAAATACCGAGATGAATTCCATCAAAGGAGCATGCGCCAAAATTAACGTCAAAATGTCTAATTTAAATTATTGGCGCGAATACCGGGATTGGCGCGAGATCGAAGAGCTTAACGTATAATAAAAAATTCAAGGTATAAAATAATGGTCAATTCTAATTTTTAGGTATGATTTTATGTAGGTACCGGGTGGTTTTTTATAACCGGAGCACTCAGCAACTTTATCATTGAAAATAAAGGGCTATAATAAATTGTAGATTTTTTTTGGTTAATTATGATGATGATGAACTTTAAAAGCCAACATAATTTTTTTCTATCCGTCACCATGTACAGGGTGTCCCAAATTCGATGTTTTTGGGAAGTTTCGGGTATTTCTAGAGGAACTAAAAAAACCTCATCAACGTTTGCGACACTCAAATTTCAAAAGAACCTTAAAGGTGAAAATCGCATTTTGATATAGCAAGCCGTTTTTAAACTACGGGGTGTTTTTAAAAAGTCTGCATTTTGGGAAGGGGTCTATAACTTGTTTATTTATTAATATTTTTATTTCTGTGAAAACATTCTTTAGACACTTTTTTAAGAGGAATTCAACTGTTAAATTAAATTTCATTTGTCACGTTTAGTTTTTGAGATATCACATAAAATTAATTTTTCTTTATGGGATTAGTGGGATTTCTTTATATTTTTGTTCTTTTTATTTTTACCACATATTTTAGTTTGCTTAATATTAAAAAATAATAAAGAGGTGATTAAAAAATCAAAATAAAGAAAACAATAAAAAAAATTAAAAATTAAAATATTGAGTGTGATACATCATTTTAAAGGAAATTTTAGAGAGAGTTTTAGAGTTATTCTGTAAGAAAAATAACAACTTTATGCAATATTTTAAAAACCAAAAGAGATAAATAAAAACCGTTGACATCTGTCAATTCTTCAAGAAAAGATCTATAAGAAAGCTATTTACACAAAAGCAAAATGCAGACAAAAACACTCCGTAGCTTAAAAACGGCTTGCTATATCTAAATGTAGTTTTTACCTTTAGGCTTCTCTTAAAATTTGAGCGTCGCAAAGGGGGCTCAGTTTTCTTCTTTCTCCCCTAGAAATACCCGACACCACAAAAAAACAACGAATTTGGGACACCCTGTACAGGGTGTGACAATAAAGTCGATTTTTTGAGAGGGAACACCCTGTATATTTTTGCATTTTAAGATTCGTCTTTTCTTTTTGATTTCAAACATATACAATATCTATGTGCTGCGATTAATATTTTTTGAGGTATATCAAAATGCAGTATTTCTTCTATATGCATTTCACGTTTATTTTGTTTTGCCATGGGAGTATTGACAAATTTAAATGCGCTAAATCTTTTAAAAAAATGTTTATCGTAGCATAGACATACAGTAGAACCTCGATGACAGTGTTTATTCAAATTAAATTGGGCAATAAATAATTTGTCACACAACTTGCACGTCACCGGCATTTTCACAGAACAAAAACGACGAATTTTCATCAAAAAGAACTGGGAATTATTAAAGTTTTGCTGTATAAAACTATGCTGAAATATCTCTCAGTTGATTCGTTGGCAGAAGTGACAGATCAACGCTTGCGCACGGCTTGGAATTCATCTCGGTATTTAACGACTCGTACTTTAAGCGTTGATTTTGAAATTAAAACCTTCAATCATGAAATATATGATCAAAAACTGACTCCCTTTAATTTAAAAATGTATTTATCGTCTACCTATAGGTTTCGACAAAACAGGCCATCAAGTCCCCCCAACAAAGTAAACAAGACAAACATTTCCTCCTGGAGAGGTTTCCTAATTGTTTTTCGGTGTTATTTACAGGAAGATTGGACACTATCATTTATAGTCTTCCAAATTAATATGATCCTATTTGAAACGGGCTGAGGAGATTCAGTAGAAAATTTTTTTAACTTTTAATTGCAAACAGCAAACTAAAAAAGTTATCTTCAACGTACCCTGGACGTCTCCAGGGTTGAAATATGTCTTTCGTGCAACAATGGTGATCTGGCTGGTTGGCCATCCATTACATCAAACGTTTCAGTCTCGTCCCTCCAAGTGGATTCCAGATCTCCCGGCGGAACGCCGAAAAGAGCGTATCCAAAACCATTCAGCAAAATTCGATACTGAAACAAAGTGATGTTTATATTTATTTCCTACACAACCGTGACCTTAAGCAATAGATGGAAAGGGTTACTTAGAGTCCCTGTATGTTAACATATTTGGATTATATCCAAATATGTCAACATACAAAACGGATGGGCCACGATCCTCCTCTTTGTTGACGTCACATCCGAGGCTGATTTTTTTTTGATGGTCACGTTACGACACAGCTGATTCTCATTAAAATATTGAAGTTGAAATGACGGTTCACGAAGATTTGATTTTTTTAAAAATAAAGCCGATTTTGAGATTGTTCTTACTATATTCTTGCAGAATATTTTTTTTAAATGTATAGTAATACTTAATTTTTCAGAGCCGCTTCATTAGCTCACACTAAAATTAAATTTAAAACAGAAGTGAATGTGACAAACACAGATGACAATGTCAAATACATGTCAAATATAACAGTTGGCATGCGGAACATGGCGGGTAATTTAAATTCAAAATAAGAAATGCTAAGTTTTGAAGAATTTTAACCTTTTAATCATCTTGCATCCTTACAAAAGTTTGGTGGAATTTCGGGATGGTTTCTGAGAATATTTTACTGAAATTTCGCGAAAATCTGTAGTGCCATTTTGAAAATATCATAAAAAAACGTCTGACCTCCCATAAGACCCAATGTAAAAATCAGCCCCCGGAGAACAGCTGATTTTTTCAGGGTCGTGGCCTGTATTTTTTTGTGGGCCTTGCGTCAAGCAAGCTTTTTGTCTTTACGATGAGTGTCCTTAGAAAAAAGGGGACAATAGTAAAGCTGGGCGAGAAGGTTTGAAATATAATAAATCTTAAGGCCCTAGACAAGTACTTTAGTGTACTTTTTGGGCATGATGATACATGATGATTCATATGTGAGTGGAGCTTGCAGACCTTCCACTGCGACTTGATGGAGCTTCATATTCTCAGTTAAGAAGGTATAAATACTTGTTTGTCATACCTTTGGTAATTTACTGGCATGCAATGTTTGTATAATTCCAGTTCGTAGGTTCTCCGTACTGTCGACTCCTAATCTCATTACGAAATCGTCTCCAACTCCGACTGTAAAAATGAAGCTTTCGGTAATTCTTGCCGCTTCTCGGCTTATAAGACCAGCTGAAATAAATTATTTTAAATTACTTTTAGGTTATAGTAAATAATCTTGATTTGATTGACATTGTATTCTTGATTTGATTGACATTAATTAAGTCTCGTATCTAGTGCTTTTAGTTTTAAGCTGTTGATGGGACTGTATTGCTGTGAAGACTGTTTAAACCTCATATTAGATAGTTTAAGTTGTGCTACGTATTTTTACGTAAAACTGCACGTTCAGCGCTCAACGTTTTGTTCCAAATTTGAGTTTAAGTTGAATGTTTTTACGTTACCATAACAAGTCTACTAATAGCAGAGAATATGGAATTTGGCACTGTGTTTTTTTGATGTGACAATTTTGTTTTTTGTCTTTTCAACTACAGTAGGAATATATTTGCAAAGAATCGTTTGTACTGAAAGCGGAAATTATCATCTAGGCCTCATTTTTCGATCGTTCAAACAAGCAATTCTATTCTTTGGTAACGTTAAGGTGCCCGCAGACTGCCGTAAGCTAACGTAAATACGTAAGCTCCTAACGTGACCTTGACGACGGTGTGACGAAGTGCGCTTGCGTAACTGTCAAATCTCATGCTTACGTAAAAATATTTAGCACAACTTAAACTATCTATTAATGAAAAGTCAAAAATATAAAACGAGTGGCCATTTAACCACCGTCTTGTTCACTTGTCTTGTCCCCGTCCCTTTTTATTAATAGGTACTGCCTGCTTGGCTTGCTGCATTTTTGTAAAAATCCTATGTAGTCCTACCTTTTTAAGTCATTTTATTGAAAAACTAATTAAAATAAGTGAATAGAAATATAAAATGTTCAAAGTGTAGTTATATAAAGTGCATTTAGAAAAAACTGGACTTTTGTCAGGTTGGCAATACTGGGGTACGTTCAGATAGCACGTCGGATGTGGTCGGGCGCGCTCAAATCCGTTCAGATTGAAATCTAGGTGAAAGTTACTCTTGTTCATATCGGTCGAAAATAACGTCGGGCGAATCACCTTTTACACCCTTCTCTATGAGGTGGGTGACAAACGCTCGACTTGCGCAGTAGGTAAATAAACCAACCCCTTCCCCCCCAATTTAAAAAAAATATATTTTTTCGAAAACATTATAAAAAAGTGGCATTTTCCATAAATAAATAATCAATTTTTACTTAAAAACACTCTTTCAGATGCAATGAAATGGATCCTTTACAGAATTTCATTTTGACTGTTTGGTTTTCACTTAGGAGAATGTAGAGAATGGATGTTTATTTTTATTTGGACAAGTTGTTATAGGAATATAAATAATATTATACCTAGATATTACTTTGTGCTTTCAAATTAAAATAAAAGACATTTAAACTAAGTATATTTGTATTCTTTATTTAATAGTAGATAATGTAACCATATAAAGAGGTTTGACATAATGTAATTGAAGATCTCTCAACGCTCCAGCAAAGACTTAATGATTGAGAATTTGTCTTCTTTCGCATTGTCACTGTCAAACGCTATTATATTATATTGCACATGTAACTATTAATTTTCAAATTTATTTATTTCCTTTGAAAGTGTTGAACACAGGCACTTAAAACCTGTATTGCTTGTACGTACAACAAAGAAAATAAATTTACAGAAAACACAACTTTTCAATCTAAAACAAAACTTTATCTGTCTAATAAAACTCTGTCAGCCACCAAAAGTCGGGTACTCCAAAATACTCTCTATTTCCATTTTTCAAAACCAAAAAACACTTATTTGCGTTTATGTTAACTCTACTAAATAAACTGTAACAAATTTTTAAATCTGATCAAATTTATATATATTTATCGGTTTCACAACGTTCTACGTCTTCCGATACCCAATCCCACTCGTTTCTGTTTGCCCATAATTCATCATCTAGGCCTCTTATTCTTATTTCACTGTCTATTCCTTCTCTCCAGCTTCTCTTTGGCCGTCCTCGTTTTCTTCGGCCAGTTGGTTTCCATTGTAGGATTTGTTTAGGTAGTCTTTCATCATTCATTCTTTGTACATGTCCGTACCACACCAGTTGTTTTAAGTATGTTCACCCACTGTCATAATGTCTCTTATTCTTTGATTTGTAACTCTTTCTCTTTTTGATTTCCCTGCTGCTCTTCTCCAATAGTCCATCTCCGTAGCGGAAAGCATTTTTTCTGTTCTATCCTTGATTGGCCATACTTCTGGGCCGTATGTAATAATACTTTTTACAATGGTGTTATATATAAGCTTTTTGTTATGTTTTGATATACTTTGGTCCCAAATTATTCCATTTAATAAAGTTATTGCTTTTCTTCCTTGTACGTTTCAATCTTTTATAGCTTTGTCTAGTATTCTGTCAGCTGTAATTTTTAGACCTATACTCATCACAGGACTGAATTCGCTGCCCGCTATTTAAGATTAGATCCTGTTTCGTTCCACCGATACACATATACTCTGTCTTATTGAGATTAACCTCTAGTTCCCACTTATTGTACTCTTCTATTAGTTTTCGTGTCATATATTCGATCGAATTTATCAATTTTTAAAAAATATATTTTAAGGTTAGTTTATTACATTCATACCGTTCACAAAGGCAAGACGTCCGGCGATTTACCCATGACGTCATTCGCTCGGCAAGACGTCTCGCCCGACGTTTCAATCTGAACCAGAGCTATCAAAATGGACGGGCCACGATCCTCCACTTTGTTGACGTCACATCCGGGGCTGATTTTTTTTTGATGGTCACGTTACGACACAGCTGATTGTCTTTAAAATATTGAAGTTGGAATGACGGTTCATGGATATTTGATTTTTTTTTTAAATAAAGCCGTTTTTGAGATTGTTTTTACTTTATTCTGGCAGAACAATTTTTTTAAAATGTATAGTAAGCCCTAATTTTTCATAGCCGCTTCATTAGCTCACACAAAAATTAAGTTTAAAGCAGAAGCGAATGTGACAATCACATATGACAAAGTCAAATACATGTCAAATATAACAGTTGGCATGTGGTACATGGCGGGTAATTTGAATTCAAAATAAGGAATGCTAAGTCTTGAAGATTTTAACCTTTTAATCATGTTGCTTCCTTACAAACCTTTGGTGGAATATCGGGATGGTGTCTAAGAATATTTCACTGAAATTTTGGGGAAATCTGTAGTGCCATTTTGAAAATATCATAAAAAAACGTCTGACCTCCCATAAGACCCAATGTAAAATTCAGCCCCGGGAGAACAGCTGATTTTTTCAGGGTCGTGGCCTCTATTTTTGTGTTGGCCTTGGATTGACATTAAGCCTTTTTCCTCGAGGTTACTAGTCACTCATTTAAGTTACTCGAAATGACGTCATGGTTACTCGGAGTAACCGCTGTATGACGTCAGACAGTCAGCTGTGGATGACATTTCCAATTGTTTGTTTTTGTTTTTACCAGGAGCTTCCGAAATGCAGAAAATAATTCATTGTTTCCACCAATGCATGCCCACCCCGATTCAAAAAACGTATCACGGCACATGGATTTACACCAGTTTTAAATGCAGCGTTACCTGATGCGTTTTTTGAATCGGGGTGGAAACAGGGTGCTCCTTTGGTATTCTGTGGTAAAGCCGCAGTACCACAGAACACCAAATGCAGTACATTTTAAGACTAGTTGCAGTTGAATTGATATAGGACCAACTTCAACGGATGTGCTTCATTTTCTACCGTTACCAAACATAATTCGTTGGTAATATATATATTAAAATCATTGAGTTGTATAACGCCCTGTAGGGTATAGAAGTCAATGATTAAAATCAAACATTTTGAAAAAAAAACAAAACAAAACGATCTTAACCTCAAAATATTTCAGCAACCACGTCTGCTAGGCTGGTTACACTGTGTGGTTACTCGTGACGTCACAGTTAGTGTTACTCAGCGAAGAAAAACAGAAAACGAGTAACCAGGTTACCTGGTAACTTGTAGTTACTGCGAGGAAAAAGGCTTATAGTATGTTGCGTGTAACTTAAGCCGTTTTCAAGCGAATAACTAGTAATTACCTCTGGTTATCCTTGGTTGGCATTTAAAATCAGCTGTTTAGGCCCTTAGCCTATTACCACAGAAACACCGCTTGAATAGCTTCTTTTATAACCGGTTATTGTTTGTTGTTACTTTTTGCGGTTTTTTAAAGAAGTTTAGTTGGTTTTAGTGCGCTTTTTGAAAGATAAATAATAATCTTCTTGCTATTATTGAATTTGAGTTCTTCTGAAAAACTAATTAAAATAAGTGGCAATAAAAGTCAATAATTTTAAAAGTTAGAAATATAAAATCTTCGAAGTGTAGTTATATAAAGTGCATTTAGAAAAAACTGGACTGAAACATATATTATAATCTATAATCTTTGACTGAAACCTGGAATATTTTAAAAAAGAAATTTTTATTAACAACAGAGGGATGTCAGGTTGGCAATACTGAAATCGCGTGTCTGTCTAGTGACTTTAGTTTGAAGCTGTTGAGAACACTGTATAGTTGTGAACACTGTTTGTACATCATATTAATCAAAAGTCAAAAAATATAAAACCAGTTGCCGTTTAACCACCGTCTTGTTTACTTGTCTTGTCATCGTCCTTTTTTTTCTCTCTGTCTCGTGACTTTTACTCATTCGTGAACCCACGTACAAAGGAAAACAAATTATGAAAACCATAAAGCAAAAAAGTTTGCATGCCTAGTGCTTCAATTAAAAAAAATATATTTTTCTAATGTTATAAGTAAAAGTTTTGCAGCGCTGAATACCTACCAGGAGTTGCAAAAGCATAGACTCTCAGATCGGAATACTTCGGCCTTAGCTTTAAAGCTAGCAAACTGGCAACGCCAGCTCCTAAACTATGACCTGTCAACACCAAACTGTAGTGGGGGTATGAAACAAACGCTCTTTCCAATATACCAGCCTAAAAAATAATAAATACAATGATAGGCGCTTGACCCAAGATTAAATATAGAATATAACAGAAAAAGCAGTTTGAAATAAAATAGTACCAACATAAAGGTAATTAAAATAATATGACAGCAAATTATTTATTAAATTAATTAAACTAAAAAACTGCAGGAGGAATACCGGTTGAATAAAACAATGCTACATGCGTGCGCCATGCTTATGCTCAATTAAATGTTGCCTCTCACTGTCTTTCCTTTTCTAAGCAGCAGTGTGTGGCGAAGAGAAAAATATTTAAAAAGTCGGGGTAAATCGTATATTAGTAAATAAATCGAAATAAATTGTACTAAGAAAAGACATACTAAATCACGGCTATCAAAATGGACGGGCCACGATCCTCCACTTTGTTGACGTCACATCCGGGGCTGATTTTTTTTTGATGGTCAAGTTACGACACAGCTGATTGTCTTTAAAATTTTGAAGTTGGAATGACGGTTCATGGATATTTGATTTTTTGTTAAATAAAGCCGTTTTTGAGATTGTTTTTACTTGATTCTGGCAGAACAATTTTTTTTAAATGTATAGTATGCCCTAATTTTTCATAGCCGCTTCATTAGCTCACACAAAAATTAAGTTTAAAGCAGAAGCAAATGTGACAATCACAGATGACAAAGTCAAATACATGTCAAATATAACAGTTGGCATGTGGTGCATGGCGGGTAATTTGAATTCAAAATAAGGAATGCTAAATCTTGAAGATTTTAACCTTTTAATCATGTTGCTTCCTTACAAACCTTTGGTGGAATATCGGGATGGTGTCTGAGAATATTTCACTGAAATTTTGCGGAAATCTGTAGTTCCATTTTGAAAATATCATAAAAAAACGTCTGACCTCCCATAAGACCCAATGTAAAATTCAGCCCCGGGAGAACAGCTGATTTTTTTAGGGTCGTGGCCTCTATTTTTGTGTTGGCCTTGACTAAATTAGAAAACTAGTAAAAATGGCGTCAGTATCTCTTTTCAGCAGATATTTTTTCATTTTTGACGGCATAAATTTGCTCCTGCGATCTTTTTACCAAAATAATTTTCATGTTTCTGATCACTATAAATAGTTAATTAAGTAAAAATTATACAAACATTCTTTGAAAGTTTTACAAATAAGGCATCATGAAAACTATGATCTACATTATGTCGTCAAATATGTCTGCATTTTAAAATAATATTAATTTTTAAAATACTAGTTTTAGAACTAAGCAAGGCAAAAAACGCATTTATTAATGGGTTCAAAGATTTGTACTCACCTCTTTGAGAATTTTTTCAATATACTTTGCTCCAGCACTCATACCCTTATGTGCCATAGTATCTGAAGGCAAACCCTCTGCCTCAAATTTATCAGAAGTGGCAGTCAGGTCCGTGAAAACGTCCCTTAAAGATATAGAACCTCGAACAGCAATCACAATGGTTGAAGTTTTATGATCGGCTATTACGCAAAATGGGAGCTAAAAATGTAATAGATAAAAATCTATTTTTTACTACAAAACTATATTTTTTAGAAAAGTCACATATAAAATACAGTTACTTATATAAACTCTAATGCTAATGAGTTTTTTTGCTCTTTAAGGGACCGAAAAACCATTATAATGATTAGACTTTATCTACCTAAATGAATTAGGAAACATAAGTCAATAACCTGATTTTTTAAAACTTTTGACAAAAATATTTAGGCCTACAATATTAATCGAAAAGAATCATATGCTTTAAATTATGAAAATTCTATCTAACTCCACGATTACCCATGTGCAGTCACTCGCGGCTACAGACTAAAATGCACTCTGGCTCCTTCGATTTCGCGGGTTAATTTGAACGTATATTTTTAAAAAACGTAGTAGTTCGGGGCCTAAGAGGGAAATTTTGGGGTTTGTCTGCATTTTTCCGTACCATAATAAAATTTGGCACAGAGGTAGTAGACACCTAAAGATGCCATTTTAGAAGAGGTGCTCCGATGGAACCCAGTGCAGGGCCCAGATACAGGGGCGTACTTGAGGTGGGCAAGAAAAAATTTATAAAATAAATATGAAACTCATTTCGCGTACAGTTTTTTGTTTGTTTCACCTTATAGCTTGTAAATCCAAAAAATTTACAAAAAGTTAAGTTTTGAAAACGGCTTTTTTCAGGGGAGGGAGCAAAAGGAACGAGGACAGACATTGTTAAAATCTTATTTCATCTAAAGTGGTCGTGTGGGGTATCGATTTCTAGGTAATTTCGTATTCTAAACGAAAATAGATATAAATTAAGTCAAAACGTCAAACTGTTCACATGATATATCAAAAACTGACACCTGAAATGTACCTGTTCTGACATCTACGTGAGAGAATATTAAAAACACCAAATCAAACCTAACTTAATAAAATTTGATAAATTAAGTAAAAATGAAGTTTCTGGAATTTTTGAATTATAATGTACAGGGTGTTAAGAGTTAAGTCGCCACTATTACTTACTTCGTTAATATTAGAGCTACAGGGTCGGTTAAATAGACAAAGTTGTGGTATTTTTTTTCTCTGATTACGATGGTGATGAACTAAAAGAAAATCAAATGACGAGCAGGTGAGTTATGTTAAAAAAACTACATTTTTTAAATGGGACACCCGGTATTCAGTTCAGCCAATAAAATAATACTACAGTGTTGTACTATATTCGTACCAAGTATCATTACGGTACCCAAAAATGCAGACAAAAGTGGCTTAGGCTCCGAACTATAGGAATCCAGGCTAAATCTTTTTGAGGTTTAGGATTTATGGAAAATTTGGTACTATATAATTAAATCACATTTATAATGAAGATTCGATATAAAACAAAAATAAACAAAATGTGAAATGTTTAAGCTATTAGCTGAACTCAAAAAAAGATTTTGGGAAACACAAAAATAACAAGTGGGCAGATGCAAAAATAAATTATTCTTCTAGGTATTTACTCTATTAGGTTTTTATTATTTTTAGGAATCAAGAATGTAACAATTGATTTGCTATTAAAATTGTCTCTTCTGCCATAGGTTTTGCAAACAATTTTTTTCTTGACTTTTTGGGCTGATTTTTGGTGGAAGAGAAACGTCTTTGAGGAAGTTCTGTTCTATAAAAATTGAGTCTAAATTCCTTATAATTATTAATTTTAATTACTTCATTTTCATTTATTTTTTTAAAAATTTTATTTGTAACTAGAGTTAGATGCAGTTAAGATCTCAAAGATACTTGTAATTTTTAAGTGTTACAAAAAAACAAATAGTTTATTTATTTATTTTAATCTAGAACTTAAAATTGATAAATTTGAAGATTAAATAGGTCTTTATAACTTTTAAGCCTTACAAATACTAAAAAAACAAATTAGCACACACAAGATTTATTTCTTTGTGCTATGAAAATATCAAATGTATTTTAAACTTAATCAGTAACTAGTTTTGTTAAAAGTTGTAAACTGATTTTATTCAATAAATACTTGAAATACTACTTGAAAAGTACATTTTTATTATGATATATAAATGATGATGATTATAAAACACGGACTAATTTTTAAAACTGGAAGGGACTTCAAACTATAAACACTCCCAGGCTATTGAACAAAAACAAAACAATTAAAACATAACCTCGAAATCGAAGGAGCCAGAGTGCATTTTAGTCTGTAGCCGCGAGTTGTTTAATTTGTTTACCTCAAAAACATGATTTCGGAACGACGCAAACAAAATATCCTCCTCGTTTAGTTTTGAGATGGATTTTACCCCAGCCAAGTGACACAAGCAGCAGTTGTCATCGATGATAAGCGTGGGCGCTGGCGGTTTAAAACAGGAGCAGCAGGCAATGTTGTTCAACAATTTGCACAGGCCAGTGCCGCAATGTAAGTACATGACAAATGGCCAGCCGTAGGCTGCCATTGAGAGACGTAGAAAATGACGGGCTTCCTCCAGGTTCATCCAACGAGGTGCTCTGGCAAATACTCTGTTTAAATCTAAAAAAGTGTCTTTATTTAATAACTGAAAATAAGGAAAGAGTCCTTATGAAATAACGAAGCACAAAAACTTTTATTACTAGGCGATTTGCAACTATTAAAAATAGTGTATTCAAACAATGATAGACATTTTACAATTTCATCTTTTTTATAAACATACGAATAGCTTTTAACACAAACAGCAATTTATGTAAAAGTAAAAAAATATAATAATATTATAATGCTTGTTTATATTGTGTAGATGTCACTGACAACGCACAAAATAAATTGAGCAAAACGTTGAGATTTTAAAAGAAGACTCTTCGTTAAAAAATCGATTCAATACCCCATTAAAAACTACCATAAACACCACTATTAAAAATACTCTGCCAATCTATGGGCACCTAAGCTCACACTAGGTACTATAGTTATAGTGTGAGCTAATATAATCAAAAACTGAAATATATTTTATTCAACTCCAGACTCAATTACCTTTCGGTAAGCCATGTTTTGACTTAAACTGAAATTTTTTCAATCTACCCCCCACCCTTTAAAAAAGAACTAAAATGTATTTTGTTTAACTCCAGACTCAATTACCTTTCGTTTGATATCACACACGCCATATTTTCACTTAAACTCTAATTTTTGACATCTACCCCCACCCTTTTTTTAAAAATAAACTAAAATTCATTTTTTTTAACTTCAGACTTAATTACCTTTCGTTTGATATCACACACGCCATATTTTCACATAAACTCTAATTTTTGGAATCTACCCCCACCCTTTTATTTGGCTTGCGTTCGGTGGATTTTGTTCATTTTTAAATGGGACCATCACGGCCCAAGACCCAACTTAGGTACCAAATTTCATTAAAATCGGACAAGCGGTTTTTGAGTTATGCGGCTTGGTCGTTACAGACAGACATACAGACATACAGATAGACAGACAGACAGACAGACAGACAGACAGACAGACAGACAGACAGACAGCAAAACAAAAAAGTTTCAAAATCATCTGAAACGCAAAGATATATAAAAATTTTTGAAATCGGAGCAACTTTTTTATTCTCGAAAAAATTACGATCACCATAGCTCACACTACTTATAGTAGTAGTGTGAGCTAAAATTAAAGCTATTGTAAAAGAGAAAACCTGAAAGAATGAATAATATTTAATAAATACAATGTAGTGTCATAATTGACTAAACTCCAAAAGTACTAAGAAAGACAAAAGGCAGTGTACAGCGTGTCCCATTTTCGATGGGATTAAATGGGAAACTTGGTTATTATTAAAGATATTGATTTTCTGATTGCACCTTACTCTCTTTTTTTGAGCCCTTAAAAATGGTGTAATCAAATTTTTGCTATACCCCGTAGTTTCGCTAATACAGGGAGTTTTTGAAAAAATTCTATTTTTAATAATCCCTTATATCTCGCTTATTTTGCGAGATATTTTTATTCTGTAAAAACCTTTTCATAGCAACTTTTTTAGAAGAAAATAATGACGTTTTAAAATATTGTTTAGTTTTTGAGATATGGTATTTATCATAAAAAAATTAAATACGGACCTGGATTTTTTTTATTACTATTTTGATTGGTTTCATGCTAGTATTATCACAACATAATAAAAATTTTTAAAAAAATTGTTTTAAGGTAAAAAAAAATATTTAATACTAAAAAAAACAATTAGTCCGAACCTGGATATTTGCAACATAAATATAAAATAAAAATTGCTAGTTAAACAATTTTTAGTTTAACTGTTTTGATACTTAGCATATTAAAATGGTTTTACGTTAATTTACAGATTTATTAAACAAAGTCTACGAAAAATACAAAAGAAAACAAATTACAAAAAATAACTAATTTTTCTGATTACCATTATATGTAAGACATTGTCGGCATTTTTGTGTAATTTTTCTTAACGCATTTTGCATAAAAATATTTCTGCTATTTAAATATTGGGATTTTGTTGCTTGAATGAAGCAGTCAAACATATCACATTTTTCAAAATCTGGATATGGTCGATTTCTAGCCAGTTTAAAATAATTGTGACAGACAAAGAAGTGTGAAAATGACAAGTAAAATGACAATGTTAATTTCACGCTTTTGTTTTGTAAATTTCACGACCTGCTGTGCTACCATCAAATAATTAGTATGATATTATTTTTGTAACTTTTTAACGTGTTTTACTTTATTTATAAATCTTTTAATTATCAATTGCAATTTTTAATTTATAATTACGTTGGAAATTTCCAGGTTTGGACTATAATTTTTTAAAAAATATTAAATAGTTTTTTTTAAGCTTAAATCAAAAAAATATTACAGTTTTATCATTTTAAGGTAATAATAGCATGGAACCAATCAAAATTGTAATAAAAAAAATCCCGGTCCGTATTTAATTTTTTTATGATAAATGGCATATCTCAAAAACTAAATAATATTTTAAAAAATTGACAACGTCATTATTTTTCTGTAAAAAAGTTGCCATAGAAAAGTTTTTACAGAATAAAAATACCTGGCAAAATAAGCGAGATACAAGGAATTAATTAAATTGAAATTTTTTCAATAACTCCCTGTATTAGCGAAACCACGAGGTATAGCAAAAATCTGATTACACCATTTTTAAGGGCTCCAAAAAAGAGCTCAATAAGGTGCAATCAGAAAATCGATATCTTTAATAATAACCGAGTTTCCCATTTAATCCCAGCGAAAATGGGACACGCTGTACATTTAAACTTAAAAGATCATCAAGAACATCATAAAATATTAGGTTATTAATTTATTGTACATGAAGCGTTTAAAGATAAGATGAAGAAATATCGCGCGGTGGATATGTAAAACGTTACACTTTTAAAATGAAAAAAAAACTGGTCTAGTTCTGTCGCGCATTATGAGTTACAAAATGGTGTCAGGTGTGGGGTTAAACCATTTTCGCGTTAAATATTGGAAACTACAAACTTTTGATCAGACATAAGTAATAACCCAATACTGAACGATTAATTTGTTTACAAACTTTTATCGTGGAATAATACCTTTAATCGGGTTTTCGACATGCTAAACTCAAACTTTTTAAAAAAAGACAAAATATATTGTATTTAGGTATTACATAGGCGTGCGCAAAAATGACATAAGCGTGTGCAAAACGTTTTGCATACAACGTGCGCAAAATGCCATTTTCAGATCGTGTTCTCCGTGCGCAAAACCCCCTTTTACAAGACAGTCGTATAAAAAATATTTCACAAACTGAATTTTAGACTTTCCATTAGTATACTAATCTTGTTTATGCAGGATTTTTTTCACCTAGGTAGTTAGTTAAAAGTATTGTTACCTGAGGAGTATTTTGGATCGTCATCAGACAGCATCATAATTCTTCTCATCTCCCTGGTCTCTCGTTTCTGTTTGACTCGCAGAAGAACGCAGCCCGCCAAAATATCAGAAGGAACTAAATCCGTGCTGCGGAACAATGTGCTCAGCAATGCTGCAACCTGGAGATTATAAATGTTATTCATCAGAATGAGTAACTGCCATTGCGACATTTTGAAATAACCTGATAATGAAAGTCAACCGTTAAATCCCTATTGAAGAACGAGATATCGCTGTTTTTTTAATTATGTTGCTGTTTTATCGTCTCGCTGTTTTAAACGTCGCCCTTTTAGGATTTTGCTATTTTGGGATGTCACTGAACTGAAAGTCGCTGAAAAAGAGGCCGTTGTTTTGAAAATTGCTCTTTTTTCATCGCTCTTCTGTCCCAGAGCCTTTATTTTCTGAGTAAATATTTTGACACAAATATTTCATGCAATTTTTGTAAGTTCTGTTTTGGTACACATAAGGAGCGCTAATAGTGACGGTGATATTTAATAGATTATACATGCTGGTATTTAAATATGGGACCAAACTAAACTATCTATTGGCATTGGTAGTGCTTCCTAGAACTCCTAGAGCATGATACGTCAGTTGAAAAAAAATCAATTAAAGAATCACTCCTTAGAGTGTGGCAACCTTTTTAAATATAACACCTTGTATACCTAAAGTATTGTGCTAAAAATTCAACCATTTTTCTGACCAAATTGTCGACGTTCTGGGCCATACTAAATTACCAAATCCAAGAATGTATAACATAAGATAATGCATATGTAAGTTTGTTAATAATTCTTGTAGGTACAATATAAAGGGTTTTTATAATACTTTTGGCAGTGTTTAAATAAATTATATATTTTGTGATTTGTATCATCGAACTTTTATGATGATTGATGATTGATGATTCATATGTGAGTGGGCCTTGCAGCCCTTCCACTGCGACCACCAGTGGGTCTATTGTGGCTCACTTTTGAGTGGTTTCTCACCACTGTATGCCTAATCCTCCAAAAAGGCCGGCTATCAGTTTGGGTAAGACACTGTTCAGATCTTCTGAGTCGATCTGAGGTTTACCGAAAGTATTCTGACGTAAACGTGCAATAGCCGGACATTCGCACAGTACATGTCTGACTGTTTCGTCATCCTCCATACAGAGTCTACATTCGGTCTCTTCTGTTAGTCCCATTCTGTGCATGGGCACTCTCAGTCGACAGTGACCCGTATAAAGACCAGTCACTATACGTATCTCCTGTCTGGTAAGTCCAATAATGTTCCTAGCTCTGTTTCTACAAGGTCCTTTAATGAACTCTTTAGAGTGAGCCAGTTCTGGTATATTTATCCAGTATTGTTGAAAGCTATTCTCCATCCATTTTAATATGGTTGATTTAGCAGCATTGTATGATATCCCCAAGGCTGGCTCGGGGCCGAAAAACTCGGCAGATGCCGCTTCCCTCGCTGCTAGGTCTGCGGCCTCATTTCCCTCGTGCCCAGAATGCCCTGGTATCCATACTAATGATACATTGTTAGCGCTACCAAGCGCATTCAGCGAATCTTTACAGCTCCTCACGGTTCTCGATGAGACCGTATAGGAATCAAGCGCTCTTAAGGCTGCTTGATTGTCGGAGAAGATTTTTATTGTCCTGTTGGATTCGTGGTCAGTAATCCAGAGTACCCCTTGGTCACTTTCCTAAATTTTATGCAGCTCCGTGTAAAAACCATTTGCGATATATTTACAAAGTTATAAAGTTTATACATACAATTTTTTTGAAAGATTAAAAATGTAATAAAATCAATCAGTTTTTATTCATTATACCCTACTATTACACGTGCAAAAATGACATAATGTTCGATTAGTTGTATTGCGTGTCGTTTGCAATTTGCATCACGAGGCTCAATTACATGAGAAGACCCTGAACTCCCTTAATAGCTAATGTGCTAACTAAAATTAATTACTGTTGCCCTTTTTAGAAAAAAAAAATATTACCTATTGGTCGGCAGCACATTTAAAAAATCTCAATTTTCATTTTTTGTTTCAAGCAGTCAAACTAAGATACGATGCTTAAAATTGTAAAAAGACTTATTTTTCATATATTTTACCGTCAATATTTTAAAGTTGATAAAAAGTGAAGAAGAAAGCACCTTCGTAGATTTCATTAAAATCGGTCTAGCGAGTTGGAAGCCATTTTGTATAACCGGAGATAAAAAAGCACGGACAGATGTCACGCTGAAATGTAAATTGAGATAACACCTTAAATAAGTTATAAGCAAAACATTTATGATTTAGTCGGAGTATGTTTAAACTAGGTTATAAAAAAAATACCCCGCCGTTAGATCCCGCCTGACTACACACCACAGTAAGGCATCACATTTTATTCCCCAACTGCGACCAACTAGCAGGTCCAGGGACTCACCGACCAGCACTTTGTCAAGGTTTTTGTTAGAAATAATTCAACCATTACAGGGTAAGTCCGAATCTTTTGTCAAAAACTTGGAACATTCTGTCGAGATTTTGAAAAAGATCGAATTAAATCCTGGCGATAAATTTTTAAGTTTTGATGTAGAAAATAATAATAATGACGGGCCAATAAATGAGTCACTCAGCATCAACAAAAGCAAATTAGAAACTGATGATATACTTCACAAGAGAACAACGTTATCGATGGAGGGCCTGTAATTTTCACATGAAACATAAGGTTTACGAGCAAAATGGTGGACTTCCAATGGGTTCGTCTTTCTCGTCTTCGCCAGTGGTAGCAAACATCTACATGGAGTGGTTCTAAGGACCATACGATCAACACAACAAGAGTCAAGTCAGACGAACTGCAGAATTTTCTACACAATCTCAACGGTATTCGAGCAACAATCAATGCACAATGAATATTAAAAAGATTCGGCCTTACCTTTTTTGGATTTTCTTGTCAAACAAATAGACAGAAACATTCAAACATCCAAGCAGAAACATTCACATATATACAAAACCCATACACACGAGATAGTATCTAAATAACTTCCATTCTGTTGCTACAAAACAAGAAGTTACAAGAAGTTTGTATTTAAGAGCCGTAAATATTTGTAGTAATAATAAACAGTTATGCATAAGGAGTCGCATTGGCAAAAACGAAAGTTTTCTAGTTTCATTTATAATGCAGAACAAAGATTTCAGTCAACCAAGCACATGCATACCAATCATAAGGAAACCACTTCTTATGAAAAGCAAGCCTTCAAGGATTAAAAAAGGGGGAGGACCGTCACACCTGACTGCATACCAAGTAGTATCGTGCAGATTGGATTGTTAAGTTTACACTTGAAAACGGTTAGAGATACTAACTAACCAAAACGCGTTTAAAACAAATAAAGAAAATGGAAGTCCAAAATTTCGTTTCTACTCTATCATGGTCTACGAGTTTCAAATAATTAATAAATATGTTACCTGTTGAAAAGCCTCATGACCATGTTCATCAGACCTGACCCAGCAAAACGCCCATTTAAATCTTCTCTTCCAAATGCTCGTTCCCTTGCGGTGGCGGAGGGACTCGCCCGCACTGGGCGAATCGTGAACATCGTAATACCGTTTGGACCCAAGTGGGTCAAAGACCATTGCTAATCCGAACACCGCCAATCCGAACAAGGCCCAGTTGAACACTACCAAAGCTGAAAATAAAATAAATATATAGGTAGATGGTGTCTCACCGCTCTTTTCTTTTCATTATTAGAAAAAAACTTGTCAAAACATTTTAACAGAGAGTCTTTTTAGAGAATAAAGATAAAAAAGCAAGTGTTTAGATATAAACGAGTCGAATAAATTTAATCGCCTTTTCTACTGCGCAGATTTAAAAGAAAATATAATGTCGATGCCATAACGCGAGCTCGTTTGTTCTCCCCAATAAAATTTAAATACACAAAGGAACCAATAAGCCAATCCGCATAAGAAGAGGTGTCGTGAGACAATATCCCCTAAACTATGTAACCAGGCCCTAGAAGATGTTTTAAAAAAATTAGAATGAGAAGAAATAGGCATCAAAGTAAACGGACAATACTTGAACCATTTAAGATATGCTGATGATATCGCCTTAATAACAGATAAGAAAGAAGACCTGATAAAAATACTGGAAGAACTGGATGCAGCAGCTAAAAGTGTAGGCTTGAAGTTCATACTCAAGCAACACTAAAACTAAAATCATAATAAACACAGATGAAGATATCATGATCAGAATAAACCAAGAGAAAATAGAACAAGTAGCAGAATATATAGTAAGTTTGGCCTGGGCAGCATTCGGTAAATTAAACTACATATGGGTCATTCTTGAAAAAGTGTACAAACAGGTGTTTTCCCCATATTTTAATTAATTATTAATTAATAAAAAACTGCTTAAAACTAATTTTTTGTTTTTATTATATGGTGGTACATATTCTTTAGAAACCGCTGCCTAAAATATACGAAAAAAGAAAATCCCAATTTAAAATAATTTAAAAATGCAGGTAAATATCACTTCTGTGGAAGTAACTACTTGTGATTTTTCAGTATCAATTCATTATAGGTTCTTATACAATTTTTAAAGTAAATTAGTTTGGTTGATACTCATATCACAATATGACAGGCATTAGCTATCTGTATTTTTTTGCCATTTTTAAACCATCAAAACAAATGTATCCATACTTTAAATTGAATTTTGAATTTATTTTATTTAAATACATACTACAACGTCACTTCTGTGGCCAGCACAATAATCCAATAAATTTCCGACATGTTGGCAACTATGTGCTTCCAGTTCGTATGTTTTAATGCGCATTCGTCCCAATAACCTCGATTTTTGATTGGTAGCGTCATGCTGTGTTTTGTTTTTCATATTTTTTAGTGAAAATATTGTGAAATTATTTGCGTCAAGCTGGTGTGATCACTTCTCTGCCATCTATGAAAGGGGTAAGAATCAAAACAGTTTTATTTTTTTTGTTTATATGAAGTTATGGTGCAAAAATGTTTCATTTGTTGAAATAAGGAAACTTAACCTAACATTTTTCATTCTGTAAACAAATGTTGGCGGTAAAAAATCACTTCTGTGGACATCACTTTTGTGGACAGCGGTTGTCCATGGAAGTGACACAGGTCAGCAGAAGTGAATTCAACCAGCATTGTTTTTCCTTTTTAATTAAAATACATCATCAATATTATTAAAAATCTTTTCTAGATAAATTCTTAGCATATTTTGTAGTTTTTAACTCGTGTTAGCATTATGTTTTAGTTTGTGTCCGTTCCGTGGACATTTTTGCCACTTCTGTGGATATTACTTAATTTAAATTTAAAAAAATATATAAATTACTATGTTCTTCATTTCAACTTTTTTGGGGCAATTAAGCTCTGAAAGTAATACATATTCTCCAATTTACAATTCTTTAGCCAAAGTTACTTCTGTAGTTAAAAATGTATTTTCTGTGGACTAATTTTTATTTTTGGTAAAAAACCTACAAAACATTTTTTACGATCTTAGCCAGACATAGTACATAAAAGTATTGTATCAAACAATTTTATAAAAATGAAAAACTTCAAAAAACAAAAATATTATTAATCCAAAAAAAATATTCAGAAAGTGTACATTATTTCAAGACTGACCCATATAAAAAAATAAAAAATATCATCAGTAATTTATATTTTTAAGATAATTTAAGGCGACAAATTCGATTCAGCCAGGGGATGACATTTCATCTTATAAATAAAAATAGAAAAAAGTGTTTATTTACTGTGATAGAAAATACCGATAATCCCGAAGAAGACTTAGCCACAATGGAACACATAATGTTACTATGAGCCTGCCTCCAAATACATCTAGAGCAAAATATATTTAAAGACCTTCCGATATCATTGATCCAGAATATGAAAAAGAAGATCTCCTGATCCACAGATGCTGCACAGGATAGGAAGTAAAGTTTTCGGCAATCATTGTAAATTAAATATAATAAATGAGTTGTTTTTATTGTAGTACTTTATTTTTGTTTCCACAACCTCGTAGAAAAAATATTGTACCTACATACTTAACGAATGTTTAGTGCGTCTTCCGCACTGGTTAGGTAAATTACTATTTCCTGCGACCACATATAAAAATGTTGGATTTTACACGATTTGCATCCTCAGAAAACATTAAATTTCATCCGTGTGCAGAAATTTTTTTGCACATGTGTGACAAGTACTTTCAGTACTTCGGCATATGTATGGAAAGTGTTAAACTGTCACAATACTTTTTCGCACATGTGTTACAAACTACTTTCCCATACATGTGCGGAAAAGCAGTTTCATTTGATTTACGCAAAATTTACAAAAATTAGTATAGTTCAACAGTGTCCGTGGGAAAAATAGCTCCATAACTCGACAGAATGTAAGTTTCTCACGCTCGTGTGAAATTTGTCACTTTCTTCTCTTGCTATGTAATAAATAAATGAAAAGGGCTTTATTTTCAATACAGCACAAGCTTCTGTTAACTAAAATATACTAATTATCAAAAACTTATCTTATAAATTGGTTCGTAATCCCGTTATTTTGTTTGTTACGCTATGGCCAGCCTTTAAAAAACGTTTTGTAAATAGAAAAAATTGTATGTCTTTAAATACCTACTTATAATCATTTAACTTATATTAAACGACATTTTATTTTTTCAAAATATCTGAAAATAATGTGAAAATCCGGGTCACGTGATCTTAGTTAAATTTTCTCAATCGAATTGACTTGCCCCCGGTATATGGGGGTGGCGCTTCAGTCAGAATGTTGATGGCTCTTGTCTGATTTGGTGTCCTGCAGCAAATATAAAATTGAGCACGCCTTTGTAAATCCTAATAGATCTCTTCTATAAAAAACTACTTGAAACATTATTTCTGTTCATATGCAAGATTTTTTTAAAATCTTCAAACGTATCTTGTTAGATTTTTGATTTTCTTTTGTACATTTCCAAAAAATACTAAAATCGAAACAATTTCCCTACAGTTTTCTATAACACAACTAGGCTACTGAAATGCCAAACATTGTTTTGAAATATTTGTTGTGTTTTAGCCATAACTTTTTTTTTTTTTGAATAAAATGTTTTCGCGAAAAACTGCTAAGATACGTTTGTTAAAAATGCTTTAAACAACTACCCCTCAAAATTTCGACGCGTTCCGCTTTCTCTTTTTCTATTTCTATTTGGCTAAAAAATGCGATATCAGTGTTGTCAAATGGTAAGTTTTCGGGCGAAGTTTGCCCCCTTAAGAGTTAATACTTGTTGTTTTTTCTGTTGCCTAAAAAATTTGTTTAAAAGTAAATGGCAACATTGTCCCCAAAATCATATGCTTGGATTAGTTGATCCGACGCTCAAAAGATTTTGGCGCCCGCGCAGTCTGTTAGAATCACTTTCAAAAATTTTTGCATAGGAAAAAGTTAGACGTCTCGGCCGAATAAAACTATGTGGGAGAATTCAACCTGTAAGTCATCACTTAAACTACCGGTGTACTGTGGACTATTTGCGTTAGATGCCATTTAATATTTCTTCAAGCTGCCGTTTTTACAGCTTTACATAAGTCACTTTAGTCAAATTTGAAGGTGACATTACTACCACAGTACACCAATTAAAAAATAGTAATGACAAATCGGCTTTCACGCCAAATATTTTTAGCGCTACACCCCGTATTTTTAGTTCAGGACGATAGCTCCGCGATGGCGCTATCCCAGCAGAAAATGCTAGGGTCACTGCATCCGTAGCCCTGTATCCAGCGTGTCTTTAAATGTCTTTTGGAATTTGAATTTGTCAAGCACTTGCTGTGCACATCGATAAAACTCATAAAACTTGTCAAATTTGTTTTTCGCGAAGATATTTTTTATGTTCGCGTTGAAGTAGAATTTTTTTCACATTTGTTTTGAGATAAAAAAAAAAAAATCGGTGTGTTTGCGTTTTATCACCGGAAAGTGAAATCTTGCAGAGCAGAGCGATGACTTCTCTCAAAAAAGGTTTAGAATAAGAGGTGCTTGTTGCGTTACGGTTCGGTTCGGTGTAAGTGTAATAGTTACTGATTTTTAATGTATTCATACTAATATAAATTATGATTAAAATAAATTGTTATTCTATTATGCAAAATTTGGACATATTTTTTTTGTCATAATTTTATTATTAAAAACCAACTGACCTGTATAATAATATACAAAGCGCAGAGCGCAAAAATTAGTTCAAACAGACAGCTATGGGATGGCGCTGTTCAAATGCCATTAATTGTATTAAGAGTTTAACATGGGGGTGTCCAATCTATTTCTGTGGTTAGTAATCTGTGCATTACTACTCAAATCAAAGTGCAACAAAAAAGATTCAATTTTTTATTGCCTCATTACGATGTTTCCTATTACCCAACGATAGTCAAAACAAACGGGTAATACGAAACATTTCCATTCTAAACTAGTTGTTTAACACAAAAAAAACAACAAACAAATAAATAAAACTACAAATAAATTTTCCTTTAGACAAAACAAAGGAGAAATAACCGCACCGTCGGCGTCGACTAAAACCAGTACCAAAAATGCTGAACTGTCAAATATTGGTACAGTCTCGGGTACAGTTATCGTTATCGGCAGTTGCGGATCCAGGGGGGAGGGCAGAGGGGCCCGGGCCCCCCTTCCTTCCAGACATTATAACCAATTTTTTAGTTTGGCAGCATCAATTATTTAAAATTTGTCAAAAATTCTACTTAATTTTTTAAAAAATTTCGCCTGCGGTGCCATAAATCTCCTGTATATATTAAATTTTACACCTTAGATCTATCAAAAACCGCTAATAAAAAAATATTCGATGTTTGCTGCCACTTTGGCCCCTCCCCCCTGGAAATTCTGGATCCGCCCACTGGTTGTCGGTGAAGTTATCGGGCTTAGAGGCATGTCCAAAAACTATCTATTAACGCACGAATTTGACGCTTACCTTCAATTACAGTCCTTGAAAATTTTCCTTCATAAGGACACTGCACCAGATCTCGGCAAAACGCCCACATGGTGCCAAAAATATTCAGCGTCACTTCGGGAATAAGTAGGAACAGTTTGAGCAACAAAATAGCAGGAACTCGCTTCCTGGCGCTGACATCCGTAATAGAACCCTTGGAGCTTTCTCTAACCAATGCCACTAGGGTGATAATGATTAGAGATAAAATTGCCATCATGCCTGAAAATATAAAAATTATTTTTAAATCGAAATGGTTTTATTTAGCTTAACTCATATATATGGCTGTCCCAGATAAAACTAACTACTTGTGGATTTCGGTAACGGTAAGAAATACAATTTTGGTTAAACGGGAACAAAATTGCACTATTCCAAACTTTTTTCTTATTCAACCAACCACCTAGTTAGGTTATAAAAAGTAATAGTTGACTTATACTCTGCCTTATGTCAGGGAAAATGCACCAAAACTTGGATCACTTCTTAATTTTATATACTTTATACTTTGCCCTCGGCCCCTAGAGGCTTTAAGGAGCTAACATCTTCATCTTATTTTAACCCCACTTCTTAATCAGGAAATTACCAATTTAGGATACTTTAAACCAGGGTTCCGCGGATATATATCATGATATATATTACGATATATATATAGCTTGATATATATCCCTTTACATCGGAACAACCAAACGGTCTGTAAACACAAGAATTAAAGAACACAAAGCCAACTGTCGACTCGGACATACGGAAAAATCCGCAGTTGCAGACCACACACTAAACAATGAAGACCACCGAATAAAATTCGAAGACACACAAGTTCTCTGCGCCTCCTCTTCATACTATCCAAGACTCTATAGAGAAGCAATCGAAATTCATAAACACCAGCAGAACTTCAACAGATCTGAAGAAACTCTTAAAATTAACAGAACATGGGTACCGGTTCTTAAAAACACTAAACGGCTCGCTTATAACAACAAAACTGAATCTCGGGAAAGTGACCAATCACCGACCAGCTCTGATATACGCCCCGCCCACCATAGCGTATATAACCTGCGCCCGCGACAGACTAACCACCAGTCTTTGAGAAGCCGACAAACAGTCAACATCTCCTGAAGATGCCATCCACTCGAGATGGCGAAACGTCGAGAACGAATTTCCAACGACGACGGCCGAACAGCCCGAAAGCACGCCCACCATTTAAGGGGGTGATTCCTCATCGAAAAAAAAAAAAGGATCTTTCATATAAAGAAACTTCATTGAAGCATCCCTTTTTAAGATACAGCCCCTTAAAGAAGGTACATAAACTTTGTTCAGCATTTTTTTTCACAAGTACTAAAACAGTTACAATATTGAAATTTTATTTTAGTATTTTCCAAACAAGCAGCTACTTGGTGTAGTTTTTAGTTTATTTGTTTATGGATAAAGTCCATTCGCTTTCTTTTTTATGGCCTCGTAGAGCAACCTCAAAAATCTCAGAGAATTTTAAACAGTCTATTAACCTACTAAGTATATCTCTAATTTTTGTCATATTTTCATTATGTTCGGTAATGTTTTGCCTATAAGCACTATTCAATTGGCACCTAATATCAGTCTTCCCTAGCATAGAAAATTCTATGTGGTTATTTAAATGAATACCACTTACTCTGTGTCTTTTGAACTTTTCACTAAAGTGCTTGTTATCAAACATTCCCTTTGTCACCCACGCAGGATCACTTCGTGGATTGTTCATAATAAGACAAATAAAACAAAAAAAATAATTTCGTTTTTCACAACCGCACAACCAGTTTTCAGCATCGTATAATTTTTTATTACTTGTACTAACATTTTGGTTAATTTTTAGGATTTTTAGGTCCGGTCTATGTGGCCCTTAAGATTTTATTTGTAATCGAAGTTCATATGTTAACGTATATCAATTTGCACAGTTAATTATGTAATGGACGGTATTTATTTCCATTTTATAAACAAACGATAACAAAAACAAACAATGATACGCGACCGGCAAGGCTTTTTACTACTGACATACCCCAAATGAAAACAAACTCATACGTCTTCACTAAGGGTAGAACCGGCAACACGCAGAAAGTGCAACGAACGTTTTCGCACGATAAATATGGCCGACGTCAACTAAAACAAACATTCATCCCGCCCCTGCGCGAGAACACCCACCCATACACCGCTAAAAAACGGGTGAAATTGAAACCTTGCACCGCGCGGCGCTGCCGGCTTGTAACTATTTACGCTAAAAAAGTTCACCAAATGAATCGCTTGTTGTTAACTACAGATAATAAAAAGAACTAGACAATCATGTCGTAAGGGAAGATTTAACTTTTTTTAAATAAATCAATTAAAAATACTGTTTGTTGTCTAGTTTTGGGAGGGTACTGCCCCGTTGCCCTCCCTGTAGCAGGCGCCACTGCCTGCATCCTTTTTAGAACTATAGTTAAACTAAACGCAACAGAACCTTAAAGAATCCAAGAAGCAGGTTAAGGCGAAATCAACCATTAACCTACCATAAACACCATACTAAATGATTAAATAATTAAAAAATATATTTCTATTAGATACTTATGATTTAACTACCAAACGCAGTTAAATATTTTAAATAATAATAAGTAAATAGGTGTATATTTTCCTAACAAAGAAACATCATAATTTAAAGAAACTAGGTATGTACAGCGTGTCCCATTTTCGATGGGATTAAATGGAAAACTAGGTTATTATTAAAGATATCGATTTTCTGATTGCACCTTACCGTGCTCTTTTTTGGAGCCCTTAAAAATGGTGTAATCAGATTTTTGCTATACCACGTGGTTTCGCTAATACAGGGAGTTTTTGAAAAAATTGCATTTTAATTAATTCCTTGTATCTCGCTTATTTTGCAAAATATTTTTATTCTGTAAAAACCTTTCTATGGCAACTTTTTTAGAGCAAAATAAAGACGTTGTCAATTTCTTAAAATATTGTTTAGCTTTTAAGATATGGTATTTATCATAAAAAAATTAAATACGGATCTGGATTTTTTTTATTACTACTTTGATTGGTTCCATGCTATTATTACCTTAAAATGATAAAACTTTAATATTTTTTTTGATTTAAGGTAAAAAAAAAACTATTTAATATTTGAAAAAAAAATTATAGTCCGAACCTGGAAATTTCCAACGTAATTATAAATTAAAAATTGCAAGACACACTAGTTGAACGATTTTTACTTTATCTGTTTTGTAATGATAATTAAAAGATTTATAAATAAAGTAAAAAACGTTAAAAAGTTACAAAAATAATATTATACTAATTATTTGATGGTAGCACAGCAGGTCGTGAAATTTACAAAACAAAAGCGTGGAATTGACATTGTCATTTTACTTGTCATTTTTGTGAATGGCTTACAATTATTTTAAACTGGCTACAAATCGACCATATCCAGATTTTGAAAAATGTGATATGTTTGACTGCTTCATTCAAGCAACAAAATCCCAATATTTAAATGGCAGAAATATTTTTATGCAAAATATGTTAAGAAAAATTACTCAAAAATGTCTTACACATAATGGTAATCAGAAAAATTAGTTATTTTTTGTAATTTGTTTTTTTTTTGTATTTTTCGTAGACTTTGTTTCAAATAAATCTGTAAATTAACGCAAAACCATTTTATTATGCTAAGTATCAAAACAGTTAAACTAAGAATTGTTTAACTAGCATGTTTTAATTTATATTTATGTTGGGAATATTCAGACTATTTTTTTTTTGAAATATTAAATATTTTTTTTACCTTGAAACAAAAAATTTTTAAATTTTTATTATTTTATGATAATACTAGCATGAAACCAATCAAAATAGTAATAAAAAAAATCCAGGTCCGTATTTAATATTTTTATGATAAATACCATATCTCAAAAACTAAACAATATTTTAAAAAGTTGACAACGTCATTATTTTCTTCTAAAAAAGTTGCCATGAAAAGCTTTTTACAGAATAAAAATATCCCGCAAAATAAGCGAGATAGAAGGGATTAATTAAAATACAATTTTTTTTAAAAACTCCCTGTATTAGCGAAACTACGGGGTATAGCAAAAATCTGATTACGACATTTTTAAGGGCTCAAAAAAAGAGCACGGTAAGGTGCAATCAGAAAATCTATATCTTTAATAATAACCAAGTTTCCCATTTAATCCCATCTTAAATGGGACACGCTGTACAGCTGGTTTCAATAAATTTAGTTACGACTTCAAAAAGTATTTAATTATTTTGAGCAGTGTATATTATTGACTTGACAGAAAAATTTAAATAGGTTATCTTTAACGACAGGGCGATTAAGGTAACTAATTTTACTACAACCGTCTTACACTAAGGTTTCCACTTTTATGGTCAAAAGTTAGAAAAGAATACGATTATTAAATATTTTATTAATAACAATATTAAACAACACGCAAACGAACTTAATGCAAACACGTTAGAAGTAAAATTAAAATACCTAATTTGAGAACGCTATTAAAAGTAAAAAAATATACGTATCTATTTACACCATTTACACAACTAAAAACTAATACTTCGTCATGTCACCATTTGCAACGATAACCTTTTGAGCCTATGAGGCATAGATATAAAAGGGGATCGTAAAATCTTCCCGTTCAGCAAGACTTTCCCAAATATTTAAAATTCCTTCCCAAAGATGCTCAGCATTTTGTGGCAAAAAGTTTCGCTGGTACAATTGTTTAACTATGACACCCCAAACATTTGCAATTGGGTTCATGTCTGGGCTGTAACTGGCCCAAGGAAGGGACTCAATATTTCTGTCCTGCATCCATCGTGTCACAATATTTGCTGTGTGCACCGGACAATTATGTTGGAAGATGTAATCGTTTTCTGGAAAAAATTTTGTAACGCTTGGTGCCATAACATTTTGTAATATAATAATATAAATCTGGCCGACAAACCTACAAAAAATTTATTTAATAAAGTGGTAAATTTTTTTTGCTATAGTTCTTCAACCAAGAGAAGATTGAAAAATCTTTTCGTCTGTAAATATTACTCTTCTCCAAAAATCTTGGTTGTTATTGATATGATTTAGTGCAAATATTAAACGGGATTGCTTTCGTTGGGGCCTTAAAGCAGTTTTGGTTTGCCGCAATTCGATGTCTAATATTTGATTTTCTAATTCTCCTCCATACAGTCCACTTCCAGGAAACTCCGACAGAATTCTCGCAGCCAGGGCCTCGTCTTGTTTGGCTGTGAAAACAGTGGGTCTTGCGGAACCTCCTCTTCTCTCTAAAACTTGTTCTTCCCGCCACCTTTTGTTAATTAGGAACACCGTAATTGCTGAGACATGAAACTCTTCAGCAACAGCGGTAATGGACCAACCATTTTCCAGTTTGGTAACCATTCTAGCTTTCATTTCTAATGTTGTATGTAGCCAATAAAATTAGTTTTAAAATTATTTTGAAGTAAAGTGACTGTGTCATTTTGAATTTGATTGATTTAAAAGCAATAATAATATAAATACACTGCTCAAATTTCGGAAAACATTGTTTTAAGAGTCGTAACTAAATTTATTGAAACCAGCTGTTACATATGTGGTACATATTCTTAAGCAGCAGCAGTTTCAGTACAGTTGACCACCTATTACTCATGAAAATCCTAATAGAACGAGCGAACGAATACAACATTCCACTACATATTGCCTTTATAGACTTTAAGAAAACTTTCGATAGCATTGAGCACTGGTCAGTAAAACCATCTTAATTAATAGCCGAATAGAATACAGATACACAAACTTAATAGCCAATATATCGCAGCCAACGATAAAGACCGGCCATGGCGCGTTATAAGCAAGTCGGCGGTCACGTGATCTTAGGAGTCCCAGGAATCTTATTGTATTGCTTAATATATTATAGGTTTTTACACAATTTAAATAAATTAACCAAAAATTTTTGTTCTTTTATAGGCAAAAATTGAAAAAAATATTTTGCTGATATATGTGTTTATTATGGATAAAAGAACTGAATCTATAAAATAAAAAATTATACAAAATTTGCACTCTAATATCTTCAGGTACATATATTGGGTACATATTATCGTTAGTAACTTCAAATCTATACAAGTCTTTGAAAATTCGACATATCAAACCTAAGCTTTCAGTTTTTTAATTTTTCTTTGAGTGTCATCATCTTTGTCTGAGTTCTTATTCAAAAATTTATTAGCAGACACTAAATCATTGTGCTTTTTAATAAAATTATTTTAAAAAACTTTACATGCCCTGCCAACTAATTTTTTCCAGCTTTGACAATAGTTTTTCTCCACAAAAACACTCACTAGAGTTATCTGAAGAAAAATTTTCAATATAAAACATTTCACAATAATTTATTAAAAAGAAACAAGTGATCTTGTGAATAAGTGAGATGGTTTTCACATTCAATGAACTGAATGTAGTGGTCGTCAATAATTTTTTGAAAAATTACCCAGCACAAAGTTTAATATATATTTCATTAAAGTGTAAGTTAACTACCAACTCATGTTCTTTTAAAAGATGTATCTTACTTTTTAAATATTTCACACTACCAGAGAGATTACTATCTATTAACAATATTTTAGAAATCAGTTTTTTAATATTGCGAGGGTGCGGAAGACATATTACCTTAGAATTGTAAATTGATGTGTATGCACTGGATGACTGGATTAACAAAGATGAAGCCAACATGAAAGTGTATCCACCATATCTTCGATTCTCAGGTTACCTTTTCAAGAGACCTAATTGTTCAATAAGAAATGACAACTAAACACATTTTTCACTCTCACTATCGAAAATGTCACTAAGGATGTCTATTACTTGATCAATGTTATCCAAGATCTTTTACCTCTTCTTTCCCGTTTGCAACATATTAGGTTTCAGTTTTATAGTTGGACCGACAAGGAACAACACTAATTACACGTTCGCGGCATTGTTTAGCTTATAGGTATTTTCTTTATAATTTACTCATTAGCCATTCATTATTTTAACGCAGCTCACTACAGTCTTTTTCGTGGGCTGCGTTATTTTTGATAAAATTCACATAAAATTCGTGCCCGAATTAAAAAAAAATCGACGTAAACAAACATACCAAAACTAAAAACACACATGTTTTATAATGACAGCGGGCCGTGAGGCGTTTTTTTGTGAGCCTCCTACGGTCACGTGATATTTCCGCACCCGGGCCGGTCTTTCTCGTGGGCTGCGCCAATATATATACCGAAGCAACGACATGCATCAATCAAAATCCACGAAGGAACCAAGCGAATCCGCATAAACTATTTAACGAGGCCCCAGAGGATGTTTTAAAAAACTTAGCATGGGAAGAAATAGGCATTCAAGTAAGCAAACAATACTTGAACCACCTAAGATGCTGACGATATCTTCTTAATAACAGATAAGAAAGAAGAACTGATAAAAATACTGGAAGAACTGGATACAACAGCTAATATAACTAAACTAAAACTAAAATCATAACAAACACAGATGAAAACTCACGATCAGAATAAACCAATAAAAATAGAACAAGTATATATTCGATTATCAGAAAAATATTGCAAACGTTAAAAATGTGACCTATAATATGAGAAAAATATTAAAACTGTGTCTCATATTTTACCTTGAAAAACTTCAAAAATGAGACAGGTCAGCCGAAACATGAGAAATATAAGTAAAATTCACGTATAATTTTTTTTTCTTTTAGACGACCTGCGATTTAAACCAAAAAAAAGACACTCAGGGTAAAATCAAGACAAGTTTTTCTTTTTTTTTTACTTAAATACAACAAATAAGTGCAAAAATATTTATTTATGAGCTATGGTAATCCCAATTTTTTCGGGAAAAAAAAAGTTGCTCCAATTTCAAAATTTTTGATATATCTTTTTGTTTCAGATGATTTTGAAACTTTTTTGTCGCGCCGTCTGTCTGTCTGTCTGTCTGTCTGTCTCTCCGTCTGTATGTCTGTCTGTCTGTAACGACCAACACGCATAACTCAAAAACCGCTTGCCCGATTTGAATGAAATTTGGTACCTAGGCTGGGTCTTGGGTCGGGATGGTCCCATTTAAAAATGAACAAAATCCACCGAACGCAAGCCAAATAAAAGGGTGGGGGTAGATTTTAAAAATTAGAGTTTATATCAAAATATGGTGTGTGTGATATATAAACGAAATGTAATGAAGTCTGGAGTTAAACAAAATACATTTTAGTTTATCTAAAAAAAAGGTTGGGGTAGACTTCAAAAATTAGAGTTTAAGTGAACATATGGCGTGTGTGATATCAAACGAAAGATAATTGAGTCTGGAGTTAAACAAAACACATTTTAGTTTTCTTTTAAAGGGTGGGGGTAGATTTTATAAATTAGAATTTAGGTCAAAACATGGCTTGTGTGGTACGAAAGGTAATTAATTGAGTCTGGAGTTGAATAAAATATATTTCAGTTTTTAGTTATATTTGCTCACATGTACACTATAACTGTAGTATCTAGTGTGAGCTTAGGTGCCCATATATTGGCGGAGTATTTATTTAATTGTCTCATTTTTAACGGGATTTTGGGTATCTCACTTTTACACCACTTAACCCTACCTAATATCCACCTTTTTCTAAAATCAGAATGTTCCTTTGTTAAGAATAGCCTGAGACTTGCTCTCTTTTACTCTCTGAGGTCGGGTGTGGGGATTTTGACTAATGGATACCTACCCAAATCACATATTAAGTTTTTTTAAATTAACTTATACCTTTTAAAAAGTTTATAAAAAAACTACATACGTGGTTAATTAGCAGGTAAGGTACTTTCATTTAATGGCTCGTGATTTCTCAGATTTGATTTTTTTGCCAATTTTAAGAATTCTAATAAAATAAATTTTAAAAAGAAGTGATGATTATTTAGCACCAGCGAAAACAGCAGCTATAAAAGCATCAGTACTGCAAGTTTATTATTTCAGTGGTATTAAGGAGAGTTTACACATGCATGGATTTGCTGGCGCCAATAAAAACTGGCGCGCCAGTAAGTTAAATTTGCAAGTGTAAACACCGACTTGCACACAAGTTATTTTTTTGCATGCATGTATCAAAAAAGTCTGCAGCTGACTGAATTTGCTGGCGCCAGTGGTGACGCATGCGCGCAGAAAAAGAAAATTTTCCTGTGTAAACAAGTGCTTGCACGTCCGCTCGCCAGTTTTAAGTTCATTATTTTACATTATTTTTAATTTTCATTGTGTTTGAGCTTCAAAATTTTGCTTATTGTTGTTTTTATAGCTTATTATGGCTAAAAAAAAGTGGTCAGCAGAACTGACCATACAGTTTCTTGAAGGCTATGAATGTTTGGCCTGGCTAACTTCAGGGATGGAATTGTACATTTTGGTACACAATAAAGAAATTGCAATCATGCAAAAGAATCTCCTGTTGCAAGATATCTTAATGTCACTTCCCATTTCAATTTTGGGGTTAACGCATCTCTCATGTGGGTATCCATTTTTATAATTCGTGGCGTCACACACTCTAGAAGAATATCAAAATATGTTGCTTTGTCATTCGAAGATGGTTTTTATAGCTCGCACGAACTTCTGCTGCAAGTTCTCCTAAAAGTTTTTCGGAAGCACCCAAAGTAGATCGACGAGCAATCCATGCTTTAACCCAGATACGGCCTTTTCGTTGTTCCTTTTTCTGAATCTCTTTTTTTTTTTTTTTTAAATAAAAGTTTAGCGACAATTTTGCAGGCTTCCGAGAGTTCAGCCGACATATCGCGTATCGTGTACACTTTAAAAATGAAACTGGCTTGCCAGTCTTTTTACTTTTCGCACAATAGTGTAAACATTTACTGGCGTGCAAATAGAACTGGCGCGAACACTGGCGCCACTAAATTCATACATGTGTAAACCCACTATTAGTTCAACGCCGTCACAGGTGTTTTATTGTTTTCTCAAGCTTGACCAAAATAGGCCAAGGTGCTAAATTTGAAGATTTAGTCCAAAATCTTTCTTAATTTTTTTTCTAAAATAATAAATGGCGACATAAAATTACGACAAAAATCGAGATTTTTAATGCCTTATCTTCATCATAACCTTCTCCTGACAATTTTTTTTAAAATAGAAAGCAAAAATGAGGTGACGCACTTTGAGATATAATGGTGACGAAATTTGGGACATCGATGTTTGTTGTAAATGTATTTATATCTTATGATGTATATGTAGCTCCCCTCCCTTTATGGAGTAGCTATTTTCTAAAATTGCTAGAGGGCCAAGCCTAAGAATTTTTTAATTAATAAGATAAAATAGCATAAAACACAACATCATGAGGCTTCGCCCCCCCCCCCCTAAAGGCCTTGCCCCCCCCCCCAAAGATACATTCCTGGGTGCGCCACTTTTAACGTGATTATCTTGTTTAAAAAAAATAAGGATGACAAACTTCTGGACAAAAATGAGTTTTTTGAGGCAAAGTTATATAATATTTTGCAAATACTCCAATAATTTTACCAAACTTGACTTATATAGGTAAATTTAAATACCTTATTTTTAATTTTGGCTTTTATAATTTATGGTTTAAGCTATAAATCTTTTATTTATTTGGTTTTTTCTTCCATTTTTATTTTTAAAAATTTTTTATACTATAAAGTTTTACTACCCATTACTGTTTTGAAGTATATGAAGGGTTTTTGTCACTTAGTTGAATGAAAGTAGTCAGGAAAGTCTGGCAACACTGGACGAAAATAGGTCAAATCGCTGAACTTTAAGATGTATTCCTAAATCTGTCGGATTAACTTTTTTCTAAAAAAATTGTTTGATACTACTTATATCATTATTATACATGGGCGCACCCAGCCTTAGATTGTTTTACACATTTTCCAAATTTTTCATGAAAAAACACAAAAAATAGCTTAAAATTGGACATCATGAGGCTTCGGCACCACCCCCCCCCCCCAAGAGGCCTCGGGCCCCCCCAAGACATATTCCTGGGTGCGCCACTGTATTATAAATAAAGAATTTAAAAAATATTATTTTGTTTGTTTGTAGGGGAAAGTGGGTAATAGTGTCTATCGGGGCAAACTGGTCATTTGGGTTTAATAGGCACGCCTCAAATCGCAGTGAATTGTGCGAGCAACAGATGAAAAGATTTGATTTCAACGAGAGCCCGAGTTTAGCGACCTTTCTTGATAGGGTGGCCACTAAGCCCCACTCTCCTCCATGTAGAAAGTGCCTTTTTATTATTTTATATAAATATAAGACAAAAAGTGGACATGGGTTGACGAAAAGTGGGACATGTACGATTGTTTCTATTATGCCTTTTATATTATTGTAGTTTTAAGTAACTTTAATTTAATAAAAACTCAAGAGCGTTTTAAACCAAATGTGTATTTTAAAAGACCCAAAGAACAATCCCTTTTCCTAACCTAACAGCTGATCATTTGACAACAATCTTGGAATCATAAATAAAAGTGGTTTATGAAACACCTACTGTACATCTCCTTTTCTTTTTTAATTTTTCTTTTTAGAAAAATCTAAGTTAAAGAAAACAAATTCCTAAAGTAAGAAAACACTTAATTTGAGTTTAATATATAAAGAAAACACAAATCACTTATATGAAATAAACAAATCATTATTACATCACATAATCATTGAACTTCTTTGGTTTTCTTCTTTCTCTGTTTTCTCTCCCTTCTGTATTTTCTTCTTTTTGTGTCTCATCTTTGGTCTTTTTATTTTCATTAGTCTTATTTTGTGTCTTTTTCTCCTTTTTAGTCAAGTCTTCAGTTTTACTTGGAAGTTTAATCAAAAATTTGCGATTTCTTCTGAAAATATCACCATCTTCTGTTTCTACCATAAATGAATTTGGTTCTTTGCAATTTCGGATAATGCTTCCACCAAGTTTTATATCTGTAATAAAAACTTGATCATTTTCGTCCAATAAAGGTAAAATTTTCGACTTATGTCTTTTGTCATAATTCTTTTTAGCTTTTTCTTGTTCTTGATGTTGTATCATTTTTATTTTATTATGATCAATTAACCCAAAGAACAATCCCTTTTCACCTAACAGCTGATCATTTGACAACAATCTTGGAATCATAAATAAAAGTGGTTTATGAAACACCTACTGTACAGGACATGTGTTGACGAAAACAGTGGTACAGTACCATGACGACCTTGGAGATACACATGTAAATGAATATTTTTTTATATATAAAATATATATTAGTCAAATAAATTAATATTCAACCAAATTAGAACATTTTTAAATAACGAAGTAATACTATAAAATATTTATATCATTAAAAACTTTCGAATTTCTTCTCTATTTGATTTTTAAATCAAACGTTAGTTTTTAAGCAACTTAAGTTGCCGAAAATTGGGACAAGTACCTTATATATTATTCTGTGGTTAATGACAATTTAAAAAAAACCTTTGATTAACCAAATAATCTTGTAATTTGAAACTTTCGCTACAGTTGCACCTACTAGCTGTAATTGGCACCACGTTTTTGTAAAAAAAAACGGTAATTTTTTAATTTTGTGCATTTTCGTAGAACCATACAACATAAAAATAAACGACGGACGTAGGCTAATTTAGCAGAAGTGTAAACTTTGACTTTGTTTTTGTTATAATTTTTGCAATAGTAAGAAGCAAAAAATATACAATATTTTTGTCATAATGCATTTTTTTTACACTGATTTACAAGTCTTGAATTGGTATAGGTACGGGTTGTCCGAAATTAAGGTATCCAATGCTGTTTCGCCGAGTGAACATAATTTTATTGCAAAACTAATTACATACTTTGGTAGACTTTAATCTATTTTTCAACGTAGTCCTCGTCATGATCGATTCATCTTTGAAGACGCTCTGGAAGTTTTTTACAAGCTTTTATTTAGCTTCAGATGTTCTGTCTATCTATCTATCTATCAAATCTTGTGAAGCGTTTTTGACACACTTCCCATTATCCGATTTGGATGGCAATACAGCCCAAACAAAAAATATATTTCTACCTCTACCCCCACCCTCTCCTTCCCCCAATAGAAAAATGAGTTTCCAAACAACTCACGATCAGCGATTTCATTATAATCTAGAATAAACTCTTCTGTTCTGTTAATGAACAAATATTTTCATTTAATATAGTGGATAGCTGAGACTAAAAAGTAGAAAATAAATTGGTAAAAATATTTTTTTAAGTCACAAGCTTTTATAAAATGAACTAAAAATTAAAAAATAATTTTCTGACATTCTAATTTTATCATAATAATAAAAGCGATGGCCGCAAATCAAAGCATAAGTTAATCTAAATTTGTGATCTAAACATTTAAAGAATATTCAACATAGCAGGTCATCAAAGATATGTTTGATGTGCCGCAATGTTATGCCATTGCCATACCTATGTCAGAGAAATGCTGGGGTATCTTGGGTCAGGTTGGGTGGGTTTGGTACCTCTGCATTTTTCTGCTAGATTGATTCTTGCAAATAGTGATATTTAATTGATACGGATATCTTATCGTGCTAACATCGTCAAAATTTCCATCAGTCGGCCATCGCTTTTATTATTATGATAATATTAGAATGTCAGAAAATTATTTTTTAATTTTTAGTGCATTTTATAAAAGCTTGTGACTTAAAAAAAAATTTTACCAATTTATTTATACCCGCGTCGTAACATTCTCCCGCCCACTCACGTAGGACAGAGTTGACAGCTGCCTTCAGCTCTTCGTCGCTTGAGAACTTAATTCCCTCTTGTGTGCTGTGCTGTTTCAAGTTGAGGAACAAATGATAATCACTTCTACAACTTAATGATGTTCTCCATCAATGTTGTCCCCTATCGACGCAGCGTTGCATGCGTTTTCTTCCAATGTTGGAAGCAATTTTAGAAATCATCAAATGTTTTTTCCTTGACGTGTTCTAATATTTTAAAACGGGTTCAAACAGGTTGACGACGGGGATCTTGTTATTAGCTAAAAACTGCTTAATGGATAGGGCATTGTGGGCCGGTGCGGTGCATTGTCCTTGTAGAGCAGCAACGCGTTTTTCTTCCAAAAAATTGGCACGCGCCACCTAATCATAATAACCATTTTGGGGTTTCCAGGAGTATGTGCAAAAATTTAAAATTTATTTTCAAATTTTGGGAAGAATTTCTGTGTTTTAAGCACGGCTAGGTTACTTCATTCTTTAAAGTTAAAGTTTTGAACGCACCTTATTCCATTCTATAAGTACCCAATCCCTTCTCGAAATATAACAAAGTCTTTGGAAAGGTACCACCTGCATTTTTTAATACAAGACGCTAGCCCCACCAAGTTTACTTTCGATCCCTAATTTCGCATGCGCAGATCTACCAATATTATTTACCTCATGTATTAGAATAGATAAATACAGGGTGATTTTCATTTGAATGATTCTCCACATGAAAATAGAAAGTTTCAAAAACTTAACCTAACGAAACCTAATCAAATCTAACCGAACCGAACCAAAGCAAACTGAACCAATAATTAAAAAAAAAACTTTCCTGACTTCCGACCCGGGATTCTAGAGGATGTGAATCCGAACCGAACCAAACCGAACCGAACCTAACTAAACTGAACCAAACCTAACCTAACCAAACTAAACTACAACACTGCTAATTAGGTTTAGTTGGTATGCCGCGGCGTTCTGCCAATATGAAAAAGTCTGTTAATGTTGAAGTTATAACACAATTATATTAATTTGGGGACGCATTTACCCCAAATCACCCTATGTCTATAGTTTTCACTTACCAATTATATATACTCGTACATAGTCGCCACCTTTTGTGCAATTCCATGTGTCGCTGTAATATTCTAAATGCACGCATACAATCAATATCAACCTAAAAAGCAAAAATATATTTAGAAAAAATATTTTTTAAGAGCCCATTAATGGTGAGATTTAAAAAAAATCCAAATTAACAACACACATTTTTTTTTCAAAAAAGTTTAGGTTATGAATAAGTTTTTTTGATACCAAGATATTTTTTCGGAAAATATTACGCACCGATTAGGTCAGTATTTTTTCAAATCATTATTAAGAAAAATGAAATGTTGTTTTGATACCTCGTTGAAAAGGTCTAAAAAACGCTACAAATAATTTTTTCCTGGACAGATCTCCCCTCTTATGACGTCATACAGTGGCGGAACCAGGGGTGCCAGAGAGGCTCATTGATCGATATGTAATAGCAGTTTTTCGCCTGCTTTTGTTTTTTGTTTCTCTCGTATCTCGGTAGATGGCGCTTCTTGCGATAGTTTTCTCACTATTTACTTACGATTAACTTCGCAAGAATTATCAAACTGACGAAGTAGTGTTCTGAGGAGTCCCATAAGCAGTAGCGCACCCAGGAATATGTCTTGGGGGGGCCCGAGGCCTCATGATGTCATATTTCATGCTATTTTTTGTGTTTATTTATGAAATATGTGGAAAATATATACAAAAATCTTAGGCTTGGGGGGGCCCGGGCCGAACCGAACCGAACCCCCCCCCCCTGGGTGCGCCCATGCCATAAGGACGAAACAGTTAACTGTCAACACTTATTAGGTGGCCATTAGATCTTGGATCCCCGTAAGGTTAAGCTTAGCTACCCACGGAAAAATATATGAGAAAAACAAAAACTTCTTTTTGCCCGATTCGCCACGAAACTTGTTTGATTTTTAAATTGGCGGGTACGAAATTCCACGTTTATTAAAATATATTTTAGTTTTTAGTTATATTAGCTCACAAGTACACAATAACTATAGTACCTAGTGTGAGCTTAGGTGCCCATATATTGGCAGAGTATTTTTGTTTGTTACCTTGGCCCTTAGTACAGTGCAGACTGGATAATGCGAACATTCGATAATCCGAATTCTTCAGTAGTCCGAACAAGCATTTTCAATACATTGGGTACTCTGTAATTCGAATTTCATAGTACTCGATAATCCGAACCTGTACTTTTTTACTATAGAAATTATGACTAGATTTTCAGGGATTCCCCCCAATTACCCTTTTGTTTATATCTGGGATTCACATTAAACAGGTGTGCAGCATTTTCTTTCACTGCTTTTACACGCTTTTGAGTAGTGATATTTACATGCTTTGGTTGTTAGATGGGATGTTTGTAATGCCATTTTAGGTACTATAAGTGGGTTTTTATTTTAATATAATTAAATAAAAATGCCCCCTAAAAGAAAACACAAGACATTATTGAAAGACTTGTCAAGGGAGAAAGTGGAAAAGTGTTGGCCGCTGAGTATGGGGTTGGAAGATCTACAATCTGTGACATAAAAAAGAAAAAGACAGGTAGGATTCATTTTAAATCAATTTTAGTGGTTTTCTTTGTACAATTGTGTATTTTTTTTTGATTTATTGGTCAATGTGATTCTGGCTCAAGGCGCAGAAAAACTTTACGAAAAGCTGAATATCGTGAAATGGAAACTCGTTTGTATGCATGGTTTTGTAGACAAAGAGCGAGGCATGTCTCAATTTCCTATGAAATTTTATCTGCTAAAGCAAGACAGTTTGTTACGAAACATATGGAAATGATAATTTTAAAGCTAGGAGGGGGTGCATTTGTAACTTTCGAAAAAGGCATAGTCTTCTTGCTTTAAAAGTGAGCGGCGAAAAACTATCCAATGATCAAAGTGTCGTCAATCCTTTCTTGACTACATTTAAAGAGAAGGTAAGGCAATTAAATCTTGTGGCTACTCAAATATACAACGCAGTCGAATCGGCTCTCTACTGGAAAATGTTGCCGGAAAAAACGCGTTTCATAATAAAAATTTTAATAAAAAGAAACTGCTTCGGTAATCCGAATTATTTGCTAATCCGAATAACCTTGGTTTTTATTAGTTCGGATTATCGAGTCTGCACTGTACCTCAGTTTGATTTATTAAGCATTATTTGCAAATAGAAACATAATATAAAAGTTTGAAAGGCAAAGAAACGACAAAAAGGTTACAAATTTTAAGTAATTTGTATTTTTTTTAGTTATGATATAAAATATAATTTAAGGTATAAGTTTTTAAAAATCTTTTCTGTAAATTTATAAATGATCGCAAGACAAATAAACCGCTCAAAAAGTTACAAATTTTAGACAATATTGTTTATTGCAATTTGAAAAAAACACGACGGCACTTACTACACATAGTCTCGCATGCTTTGAATCATGAAGATGAAAATCCCGCACGCGATTGAAACTTACATTTTTTTATTCTAAAAAACTATAAATGCAAAAGTTGCATAATTCTGTATGATTTTTGGGACTGTCAGAAATTATGTGTGTTTTACTTTAAAAAGGCCACGCAAGTATAAAGAATAACCCTGAACTTTCCTTGAATATGCACGAAAATGCATTTTTTATGTTTATCAAAAATGTAAGAAATCTGGGGGCACGACAGTGCCCCACCAAGTTCGCGCGGGATCTGCTGTACCATCTTTTCTTGAAACATTTCAGCCCTTATATGACTTCGGAATGAGCTGCGAAACTCAAACTTTGCAGAGTCATAGATCTTTATAGAGTTAACAATCCCTCCAAGTTTCATGGACTTCCATAAAGTAGTAAAGTAGTTACAAAAACGTCGAAATTGCCACTCACTCACTCATGTATAGATCATCAAATTCTACTGTACTTCCAGACACGCTACAAAGATGGAATTTGGCACACTGATAGAAATTGTGACGAAACCCTTGGAAAAAATCCTCAAATTCTAATTCACTTCCCTCCCCCATACATGGTAAAGTTATGTAAAAGTAACATTGCCCATTTCTACAGGCGCTAGAGAGCTGAGTTTTGGCAGGCTCATAGGAAATATGATAAAACTATATATTTCCATCCCTATAAATGTAACGTTATGTAAAAGTAACATTCTCCACTTCCAGAAACGTTAGAAAGCTGAGCTTTGGACGACTGATATGAACTATGATAAAACTATAGGAAAAAATTTAAAAACACCAAAATTTTAATTAACTTTCCTCCCCTATAAATGCAAAGTTATGTACAATTAACATTGCCTACTTCCAGGAACACTAAAGAGCTGACCTTTAGAAGGCTGATAGGAACTATGATAAAACCATAGGAAAATATAAAAAAACCTCAAAATTTTTAATAAGGCATTGCAAAAGTTTTGAACAATATTCCGCATATTTTACTACTTTAAAACCTAAATATCATCCAAATCCTTTAAAAAAAGAGTGAAATCATAACAAAACATTTCATGTAAAAAAAGCCAAGTACGCGAAAGTGTTACTCCGTAAAAAAAATTGAGATAAAGGTAAAGCCAAGTTCTCCAATACAAATTTCAAAATGAAAGGTTCTTACTAGTTTGGAAATGTTTTTTTAAACTTGGCTATTACGGCTGCAAATGACTCTTAGGCACAGTGCTAAATTGAACATAAAGAAGTTTGGCTGGAATAGCAGAGTTTAAAAAAACATTTCCAAACTAGTAAGAACCTTTCATTTTGAAATTTGTATTAGAGAACTTGGTTTTCCTTTATCTCAATTATTTTTACGGAATACATGAAATGTTTTTGTTATAAACTTTTTTGGAAAAATTTTGATGGGTGGAGGGATTTATTATTGTTAAGAAAGAATCAACAGGAAAGTATTAAATTTTATATTTTTTAATGTAACTTACCATAATAACCTTAAAAATATTTCGAATAATCCTGGAATGACAAAGTCGTCCGAAGCGGCTAACCATTTCCTGCCAAAGAGGCGCAGAGCCGGCATGCCGTCTCCGCCGGAGAGCTGAAACAAAAAACAAAATTTTTTAGGTTAATGCAATGTATGTAATAGGATGTTTCACCAATTTTTATAATTGTTAAATTATTAAATTAGGCAAATGATATATAACCTGTGTTTTTAGTCATGTAAATAATGTACTCATTACCGAGCCACGAGCCTCGAACAACGAACGTATACTCGCTAATGTAGACGTGAAAAAGGTATGATCGCGAGCACGTAACAAGCCATTCGCGACAAGCCAAGGGTAGGCAGTCGTCCACGCGAACACAAAGGGATTCGCAGTTTAAAATGAATACGTGCCATGTCAAAAAGGTATTGTTCTGTTCTTATTAATCGAAAATTACAAAAAAGACCTTTCGTATGGGGTCAAAAAATAAAGGTTATTATAAAAAAAATCAATAAAATGCGTGCGCAGAAATTGGTTCTGTGATAGACGTGTGATGTGATAAACTAGGGAGTGCCACTTTTAACGCCGCAACAAAAAGTTTGTAGCCCGATCGGACGGAGGGCCACAATTTCCTAAGGGATTAAACAAGATCTCAGTACCAATATTTATATGTTTCTAGCTTAAAAGAAAATTGCTTTGCCAGTTAGCCCGACTGGCACGAACCGCAGTGTAAAAAAAATAGCTTTAACCAGACAGAATAACTCATAGAACATGTATGGGTCATTAGATAGTTTAAGTTGTGCTACGTATTTTTACGTAAAACTGCACGTTAAGCGCTCTACGTTTTGTTCCAAATTTGAGTTTAAGTTGAATGTTTTTACGTTACCATAACAAGTCTACTAATAGCAGAGAATATGGAATTCGGCACTGTGTTTTTTTGATGTTACAATTTTGTTTTTGTCTTTTCAACTACAGTAGGAATATATTTGCAAAGAATCGTTTGTACATTGGGTCTTATGGGAGGTCAGACGATTTTTGTGATATTTTTACAATGGCACTACAGATTTCCGCGAAATTTCAGTTAAATATTCTCAGACACCATCCCGATATTCCACCAAAGTTTTGTAAGGAAGCAACATGATTAAAAGGTTAAAATCTTCAAGATTTAGCATTCCTTATTTTGAATTCAAATTACCCGCCATGTACCACATGCCAACTGTTATATTTGACATGTATTTGACTTTGTCATCTGTGATTGTCACATTCGCTTCTGCTTTAAACTTAATTTTTGTGTGAGCTAACGAAGCGGCTTTGGAAAATTAAGGATTACTATTGATTTAAAAAAAATTGTTCTAAAAGAATATAGTAAAAACAATCTCAAAACCGGCTTTATTTAAAAAAAATTAAATATTGATGAACCGTCATTCCAACATCAATATTTTAATGACAATCAGCTGTGTCGTAACGTGGCCATCAAAAAAAATCAGCCCCGGATGTGACGTCAACAAAGTGGAGGATCGTGGCCCGTCCGTTTTGATAGCCCTGGTACTGGAAGCGGAAATTACCGTCTAGGCCTCATTTTTCGATCGGTCAATCAACCAGTTCTATTCTTTGGTAACGTTAAGGTGCCCGCAGACTGCCGTAAGCTAACGTAAATACGTAAGCTCCTAACGTGACCTTGACGACGGTGTGACGAAGTGCGCTTGCGTAACTGTCAAATCTCATGCTTACGTAAAAATACGTAGCACAACTATCTATTACTGAAAAAGGGTACCTCTTTCATGTTACGATACAAAATTAAACTAGTTATTTTTCTTGTACAAATAAAATTGCCTCCAATATTGCTCTAAAGCCTATTTGATACTGAAGTTGCTATTTACTGTTAATATTTGTGTAAGACTGGCCCAAACGTATTCCTCCTTTATTATAACCGGTTAGAGGTTTGCATCCACTAAAATAAAAAAACCGAAGATATATAACAAGTCTAGTTTAATGTTTATATATGAAAGTATGTATCGCCGTTTGTTAAAAAAATATTATTCTTTTTTTTAAATAACATTTTATACGCGCACCCTGGTAGAGCAGCATTACCGTTATCAGTTTGTAATTCCTAAATATCTACAGGAGGCGCCGCGAATTGTTCGTATTCCTTCCGTGAAGTCACATCTGTTATGTGCCATTTTTAGCGTTAAAACTTGCATAGCTAAGCATGTCCGATAATAAGCGGAAATTAAAAAGAAAAAAATCTTTTAACAAAAATATATTTATTTTTCATTTTATAATTATTTTATCTATTTTACAAAATTTAAATTTATAGAAAGGAAACAAAACTCTTTTAACAAAACAAGTAGAGCGACAAAACATGCTTGTCGTCATTTCCGTTATCATCATCATTATCAAGGTTTAGTTTGCGCCCCTTTATAGATTTTATAAAGAGGTAAAACATTTAATTAAAGTAATATACAGGGTGGCTCACCGAAAACGTATACGGGATGCCATTATGAGTATTAAGGGTAAATTTTTAAAAAAATTCTTGGAGACGTTATTTTTCTTTTCTTAAAATATTTATATCTATCGACCCCTAGTTGGGGTAGCTTTGACCCCTTGACTTTAGATAGGGACCTTGTTTAAAAGATTTTTTTTTCACAGCTTACTATTTTCTTACAAGTGAACTATTTCAAATAGATTTAGCTAATTAAAAAAAAAATATATTTAAAAAATGTATTTTAAATATGTAGTTAAACTTTTTCAAGAACTTTAAAGAGATATATATTTATGTCTCAAATTCAGTGGGTACTTTGTTGAACGTTTTTAAACTTTTAACTAAAAAAGTAAGTATACCTGTATTTATTTAAAACAAAACAACAGTTATCAATCAACAACAAAATCAAAAAAATTAAATTAAAATATATTATTAAAAGTGCAATTCTGTCTATCTAAAATACAATTTTTCTTAGTCCAGCCATGTATTCTAACCCGAAATGGCGTCGGTGACGTCACATCTTTATTCACCCTTAGATGAAAACCGCCGACTAGAGTTTGTGAGCAGGTTGTTAATGGGGTCCCTGTATGTTGACATATTTGGATATATTATCCAAATATGTCAACATAACATTGGATATATTATCCAAATATGTCAACATACAGGGACTCTAGTTGTTAGGTAAGCTGTGCTAGGGTAACCATATTTAGTGTAAAAGAGGACGTCGAAGCTAAAAAAATCGGACAAAACAAGTAATTTTAAAAAACCGTCGTAAAAAAACTTGACGACCATAAAAATGGTCCCTTGGGACCGAGAAACATAAAAACCAATTGAAAAAAACACTTTGAAAAAACTTCGATGAACAACGGGTCGTCAAAAATCCAGATGAAAAAAAAAGCCGGTTGCATCCTAGTTAATTTTCTGTAATTTGGCCAATTTTTAATAATAATTTCCAGAAAAAAATAACCCGTGTTGATTAATTATGCAAAAAAATAGGTAGGGGAAGACGGGGGAATTTCGCCATGCCAGAAACACAAGAGAGCTGCCAGTTACGACAAACAGAGCAGCAGTGGTGCCAGAAGCTAAAGCATTCCAGTTCTATAGCTTGATTTTGACTGCGGTATAAGTAGATTATGCTGTTTTGCTTCTAGTTTTTACGTTGTCGTCAACTGATGGTTAGATTACCGTGTTAAAAAATGTTAGTAGGGTTCGAAAAAAAGTTCATTTTTGTATTGGCCAATACTTTTTTATAAAATATGTTGATGTGTTTTTTATTTATCAATCTTTCTATACCAGTAGAAACTATTAGGTATGAAAAAAACTAATATGGTGGTATTACCCCAAGCATGTGGCGGTATTGCCCCGTACCATGGAAGAATTCCGCCAACTGCAACTTAAAAAAAAAAATAATTATTTCTTTTATATTTATGCAAAAAAATATACATTTTTTAATTGAAAGTTGTACTTATATTTATAAGCTAACTAAATAAAAAATATTTTGCAATTAAAATTTATTTTAAATGTTTTAGTTTTGCTAGTTTCCTTAAGGTGGCGGAATTCTCCCGTCTTCCCCTACCTATACGTCACAAAATCACTTTTAGATTTTACGAATTGAAAAACAATAAAAATTTTGCAATAAAGTAAATTAAGATGATTACGGTCAAAAAATATAAAAAAAATTATTTTTGCTAATTTTTGATGGACTAAGTAGAAAACTTTACTAAATACACTATTGTTATTGTGAAAAAAATCTAAAAAGGCTTCATTTTCTTGGCTTGGACATTTTTTACCCTTTAATACTTATATACACTTCAAAAACTAAGAAAAATACCATTTTTAATACAATTTATTTTTAAGTTCTTGAATACCGAAGAACCCCTTCTTGTATACGCCCTTAATAAATTTACTAATTTTGTTTTTACCAGTATTAATTTTAATTTCTTAATTTTAACTTATTACCCAAAATTACAAATCTTCATTAATTTTCAGCGGCGGCGCTTCTTTTATAAAACCACATAAAATTCTTTCAAAATTAATAATATGGTTATTTCTAAAATGTAAAATGCACCGAACCCCCCCCCCACTATTTAGGGGCACGCGCCGCCGCTGTTAATTTTACTACTTAATAATGTTGTGACAAAACAAAAATCTTCTTAATTCGAAAGGGTAGTTTTGATACTGGTATGAGGTTTTTACCATGTTTTTGGATGGTTGCTTATAAAAATAAGAAAAACAACGGTATAACTATTTTACACATGGGCGCACCCAGGGGGGGGCGGCCCCCCCCCCCAAGCCTAAGATTTTTGTATATATTTTCCACATAATTAATGAATAAACACAAAAAATAGCATGAAATAAGGCCTCAGGCCCCCCCCAAGACATATTCCTGGGTGCGCTACTGTTTTACATGCGTCACCTAATCTAAAGAAAACCAAGTTACATTACACTAACTTACCCCTAAACTAATCTAAGCTAATAACCTGAATAAAGATAAACTAAGTTAAACCTAAGCCTAACCTAACCTGAAAGAGGTATGACCCCATATTACCTCTACCTTTCTAACCCTAATATGGAGTAGACAAAGGATTCTTAAATAATTTTTTTTTGTATAAAAATGTTAATGTTTAAACTTCTTTTTATCTTGCATTATTTTGAAAGATAAACAAAAACAAACAAAAAAAATTATTGTAAAAAAATGAAACGTCATAATAGGACACTTGCGTCTAATATAACCGTAAGTTGCGTAAAAAATAAAATGGAAATTTTTGTCATTTTTATTTGTTTTAACACTTTCTAAAGTATTGTTCATACTCGTCTTAGTCTTTTGTTTTTGATTAGTCTTTGTCCTTTGATTAGTCTTAGCTGTCTTAAACAAAATCGGCTGTTCATACTCGTCTTTTGTTTTTGATTAGTCTTAGTCATAACCCACTGAAAAAAAATTCAATTTCAATAAAAAGGCCCTCTTCAAAAGTCATTTTCTACACAAAACAATCTTATTTAACCTAATCTGTGCACGAAACATAGACACGAAAGAACAAAAGCGAAAAAGAAACAAAAAAACAAATAAAATTTTGAGGTTATGTTGAGATTTTCTGTTAAAAACCTGATTAATGGCGGTAAATTCAAAATTTCGGCCCCGCGCTTGCGCTCTTCGGGCGCCCTGTAAAAAAAACAACAAATATCAGCTGATGTCTGTCACTCGTCTTAGTCATTGTCCTAAGGATTGAAAGTTGGCAACAAAGACTAATCAAAAACAAAAGCAAAAGCATTGTATGAACACTCCCATAAGAAACAGTGGTTTTAACTTTCTTATGACAAGACATATGACTAAACCAAGACAAAAGACTAGACAAAAGACGAGTATGAACGATCCATAACTGTTTTAATAATAGTGATTTTTCCGAAAATGTTTGGTGACCAAGTTTCTGCAGATTTTATAATTTATTTGTTTTCAATTACCTACATCAAAGCAAATATAACAAATTTGAATAATTGAAACATCCAACAATTAAATATCGATCGAACAAATACATCGGCATAACATCATACTCATTAATCACTCAATTTTAAAAATAATTTGTTGGGGCTAATTAATAAATTACTTCATTAACATAATTGATATAACGTTTGCCTATTGTAATTCTAGGCGGATATATGGGAGGCACCGAGGAAATCAGTAATAGGGGGGCCAATAGAAAAATAAACTTCACATAACAATTGGTCAAAACTTTTAGCCACACTACTACTATATTATAGTAGGTGACCCTACTTTTTTCGACAAAAAAAAAGTTGCTCCGATTTAAAAAAAATTTATATATCTTTGCGTTTCAGATGATTTTGAAACTTTTTTGTCGCGCCTTGTGTCTGTTTGGCTGTATGTCTGTCTGTAACAACCAACGCGCATAACTCAAAAACCGCTTGCCCGATTTAAATAAAATTTGGTAACTAGGATCTTGGGTGAAGATCGTCCCATTTAAAAATGAGCAAAATCCACCGAACACAAGAAAAATAAAAGGGTAAGGATAGATTAAAAAAATTAGAGTTTATGTGAAAATATGGCGTGTGTGATATCAAACAAAAGTTAATTCAGTCTGGAGTTACAAAAAATTTTAGCTTAAAAAAAGCGTGGGCGTAGATTTCAAAAATTAGAGTTTAAGTGAAAACATGGCTTGTGTGGTACCAAACGAAAGATATTGTTGGAGTTGAATAAAATTTTGGCCATTTTGATTTCTTTAAGTTTAAGTAAAAAAATTTGTTAAATGACCTCAAGCAATGTAATATTTCAAGTTTGAGACAAATCAGTTAGTAAATAAGAAAATCCGCCATTTTGGATCGGCCATTTTGATTTTTTTAGGTTTGAGTAAAAAATTTTGTTAAATGACCTCAAGCAATGTAATACTTCAAGTTTGAGACAAATCGGTTAGTAAATAAGCAAATCCGCCATTTTGGATCGGCCATTTTGATTTTTTTAAGTTTGAGTAAAAAATTGTGTTAAATGACCTTAAACAATGTAATATTTCAAGTTTGAGACAAATCGGTTGGTAAATAAAAAAGCCCGCGATTTTGGATCGACCATTTTGATTTCTTTAAGTTTGGGTAAAGAATTTTGTTAAATGACCTCAAGCAATGTAATATTTCAAGTTTGAGACAAATCGGTTGGTAAATAAGAAAGCCCGCCATTTTGGATCGGCCATTTTGATTTCTTTATGTTTCAAAAAATTTTTTAAAGATTTTTTTGTATAAATAATATATCTATTTTGTTTCTCATCTGCACATTTTATTGGAAAAAAAAATTTAGTCCGGCGCCGAGTTGGCCCGGCGTCCAGTTGGCGGCGCCGAGTTGGCCCGGCGCCCAGTTTACGGCGCCGTGTTGGCGGCGCCCAGTTGTCCCATTCCGGATGAGCTTAGGTCTCATATATTGGCAGAGTATTTAATAAGTGTCAAAACGAATTTTATACTTCACACAAAGGTATGTGTGCCTAACTTGCGAGTGTCAGAAGGAGAGGGAAGAGTTGATTTTGGTTGTTTTCCTACTTACACAAGGTTGCATCTCTAGACGTACGTTTCTGTGTGTTTCACGTCATCAGTAGAGAACAGCAAACCCAGGTAAGCCAATTTTAACCAAAATCAACTCCTATATATGAAATACTCGCGGCGGTGCAATGCGAGTAAATTACAAGTTGTAGCGCCATCTAGCGGACTGGCTCGAGCACTCGAAAGTTTAAACACACTGGCATCGTCTTGTCTGAGACGCCGAAGCGCCATCTATGACAAGTTTCGTCCATTAATGTGGTATTAAAACCACGTAATCACGTAGCAACTAAAAGGCCGTACTGCCCGAAGCATATGCAAAGAAGAAAGATGGAAAACGTGCTGTATGTGGATATGGATTAATAAGTGGTCCAAACAAACCTAACCGATGCGTTTATTAAAATATTTGTTCACCTTAAACCGGCGCGGCCCCTTTGGGTTACCCATTGCCCCCCTTAGGATATGACCTGCCGATGAATGTGTACAAATTTCTCTATAATTACAACATAAATTAAGTTATTTCGTGGTAATAATACATCGACCAGCGTGGGTTTCAAAAAAGCAAACGTCATGGTACTTTCAACTTAAATTATACACGTGTAACAAATTCTGGTCAAAATTATGAATTTTGGGATGACGTCACAAATAGATCAGCTGATGCGTGGACATACCTGTCATCAGAGCTGTCAGGTACTTTAAGTACAGTACTTGAAATTTTACTTCAAGTACTTACAAGTACTTTAAGTACTGTACTTGAAGTACAGCTACAATCCGGTAATTGTACTTGGTTCTTGAAATACTTTTCACATTGTACTTGGAAATGTACTTGATTTTGTACATTCGAAGTACTTCAAGTACATTAAAAGTACAATCTGAGGGCACGGCAGTGCCTCGCCAAGTTCGCGCGCCGTAACCATCTTTTCTGGAAACATTTCAGCCGATATTTGACCTACCTAAATCTCTACTTCGGAATGAGCTACGAATGTCAAACAAATTGCACAGTCGTAGATCTTCATGGAGTTAACAACCCCTCCAAGTTTCGTAGAATTCCATTAAGTAGTAAAGTAGTTACGAAATTTCAGAAAACGTCGAAATTGCCACTCACTCACTGACTCACTCACTCATGTATAGATCATCAATATTCTACTGTACTTCCAGACATGCTACAAAGCTGAAATTTGGCAGACTGATAGAAATTATGACCAAACCCCAGGGAAAAATCAAAAAACCCCAAAATTTTAATTTACTCCCCTCCTCTATACATTTAAAGTTATGTTAAATTAGCATTGCCCACTTCCAGAAATGCTAGGAAGTTGAGCTTTGGTAGACTGATAGGAACTATGATAAAACTATAGGAAAAAATTAAAACACCCCAAAATTCTAATTTACTTCCCTCCTCTATAAATGTAAAGTTAAGTAAAAGTAACATTGCCTACTTCCAGACATGCTAGAGAGCTGAGCTTTGGAAGACCGATGGTAACTATGATAAAGTTATAGAAAAAAATTAAAACACCCCAAAATTCTAATTTACTTCCTTCCCCTATAAATGTAAAGTTATGTAAAACTAACACTGCCCACTTCCAGAAATGCTAGAGAGCTGAACTTTTTAAGACTGAAAGACACTATGATAAAACTATATGAAAAAATTTAAAAACACCAACATTTTAATTTACTTCCCTCTCCTATAAATGTAAATTTATATAAAACTAACATTGCACACTTCCAGAAACGCTAGAGAGCTGAGCATTGGAATGCTGATATAAATTATGATAAAACCATGGGAAAAAATTTAAAAAGTCCAATATTTTCATTTACTCTCCTCCCCTATAAATGTAAAGTTATGTAAAAGTAACATTACCCACTTCCAGAAACGCTAGAGAGCTGAGCATTGGAAGACTGATAGGAACTACGATAAAACTATAGGACAAAATTTAAAAACACGACAGTTTTAATTTATTTCCCTCTCCTATAAATGTAAATTTATATAAAACTAACATTGCCCACTTCCAGAAACGCTAGAGAGCTGAGCATTGGAATGCTAATAGAAATTATGATAAAACCATGAGAAAAAATTTAAAAAGTCCAATATTTTCATTTACTCTCCTCCCCTATACATATAAAGTTATGTAAAAGTAACATTGTGCACTTTCAGAAACGCTAGAGAGCTGAGCTTTGGAAGGCTAATAGGAACTACGATAAAAATTTAAGTAAGGCATTGCAAATGTTTTGAACAATATTCCGCATATTTTACTACTTTAAAAATTAAGTATTATCCAATTCCTTAAAAAAGAAGTGAAATCATAACAAAAACATTTCATGTAAAAAAAGGCTAAGTACGCGAAAATGGCATTCCGTAAAAAGAATTGAGATAAAAGTAAAGCCAAGTTCTTCAATACAAATTTCAAAATGAAAGGTTCTTACTAGTTTGAAAATATTTTTCTAAACTTGGCTATTACGGCTGTAAATGACTCTTAGGCACAGTGCTAAATTGAACATAAAGAAGTTTGGCTGTAATAGCAAAGTTTAAAAAAAATTTCCAAACTAGTAAGAACCTTTCATTTTGAAATTTATATTGGAAAACTTGGCTTTACTTTTATCTCAATTCTTTTTACGGAATGCCATTTTCGCGTACTTGGCCTTTTTCTACATGAAATGTTTTTGTTATGATAAAATATTCTTGAAGTGTAATGTAGATATAGGTGAGCTATAACTTTAATGCGTCGAAGACAAGTGGTAATCTCAGGGTTGCCACCTGTCCGGTTTTTTTCCTAACTTGGCAGGGAAGTCTGGTATTTTAGCAATCTTGGTAGGTCTTAATTAATCGCCAAAAAAATCGTACAAACTTATCCAAAGAATAATGCCTATAGGCTTAATTATTTGCACGCACCTTCATTATTTCGTGGAACGTACAACTCAAATTCAGTGTGAGAAACTACTACAGCAATCATGCCATCTATTGAGGGGTGTCGGTAGTACGGTTGTGCAGGTAATTGCACTTGCAGCTCGATTTTTGGGGATCCACCTACTCGCCTTGCAGCAGACGTAATTTCTACGTTTGATCAATGTTTACACGACCCTATAGAGTCGTGTAAACATTGATACACCTCAAAAAATTCCTTGGATATTTACGTTTGTTATGCTTATTTATTTAGTTTGATTTAAACAAGTTTTTAAGCAGTTTTGTGGCTATTATAAAAATAGTACTTTCTATGAGTGATTTAGAAATTATTGACGGTAAGAACAGTCCCCAAGTGCTCCACCAAAAAAGAAATAAGGCAAGGTAAGGTACGTGCATCCCGGTTTTACAAGAGTTTTTTGTAGGTGTCATTACAAAGTCAAATATATTTGGATTTACACAAATGTGATCTATTTGGAACAACCGTATGCAATTGCCATTACCTTTCTATGGCATTTGTATGTTAAATGATGAGTTCAGAAAAAATAATATTCCAAAAATAAAACCTTTTAGTTGTTTGTTTGAAACTCGTAGACAATGATTGTGTAGAAATAAAATTTCGGACTTCCATTGTCTACAGGAAATTATTGCGGCAATAGAGACCGTTAGTCTACCTCAACCCGAAGCTGATGAGTTTAGCTATAAAGTAAGAACAACGTTGGACAGAAAGAAGCAACAAAAGACAAACATCACCAGTCAAGAACAACGGGCAATCAAGAACCTGCAGGCTGACAAATCAATCAAGATTCTACCGGCCGACAAAGGAAACGCGACGGTGATCATGGATGTCGAGACTTACGACAAAAAGATCCAAGAAGTCTGGAGAAAGGAGACTACAAGCAACTACCCAAAGATCCAACCACCACCATAGAAGGACGCATCTACAGGACTTTGAAGAAGTATGCTGAAAATATCCCGGACGCTGTTAGATCCCGCCTGACTCCACACCACAGTAAGGCACCACATTTTTATGGATTACCAAAGATCCATAAAAAGGATATACCACTGCGACCAATTACCAGCTCCAGGGACCCACCGACCAGCACTTTGGTGAGGTTTTTGTTGGACATAATTCAACCACTACAGGGTAAGTCCGAATCTTTTGTCAAAAACTCGGACCATTTTGTCGAGGTTTTAAAAGGTATCGAATTAGATCCCGGCGATAGATTTGTAAGTTTTGATGCAGAAAGTCTCTACACCAACGTGCCAATAAATGAGTCACTCAGTATCATCAAAAACAAATTACAAACTGATGATACACTTCATGAGAGAACAACTCTATCGGTGGAGGGGGTGATGGATCTTTTGGAGCTCTGTCTCCGTAACTCTTACTTTCAAGTGAAAGATAAATTTTACGCGCAAAATGATGGACTCCCAATGGGTTCATCTCTTTCGCCAGTGGTAGCAAACATCTACATGGAGTGGTTCGAGGACCATGCGATCAACACAGCAAGAGTCAAACCAAAACTATGGCTATGATACATGGATGACACATTTATTATATGGCCGGAAAATGATGACGAACTACAAAATTGTTTACACCATTTAAACGGTATTCGACCAACAATCAAGTGCACCATGGAAATTGAAAAAGATTCGGCCTTACCTTTTTTGGATGTTCTTATCAAATGATTAGACAGAAACATTCAAACCACTGTATATAGGAAACCTACACACACGGGACAGTACCTAAATTTTAAGTCTAATCATTCTGTTGCAACAAAACAAGGAGTTATAAGAAGTTTGTATTTAAGAGCCGTAAATATTTGTAGTAACAATGAAGAATTAACCACAGAAATTAACAACATTAAAAAGGACTTACAACAGAATGGTTATTCCGAGAAATTAATAAACTCAACGATATTTAAAATTAAAAACAAACTAAATGTACCAAATTCTCAAAATAATAATCCGTTAGGTGTTATTAACATTCCATATGTTCAAGGGATTTCAGAAAACATAAGACGAATCGCTAAACACTATAATATAAAAACAGTATTTTCTTCGGGAAATACGATAAGAAGTTTTGTAACTAAAACAAAACCAGACAATCCCTCAAATAATAAGGAATGTATTTACCAAATCCCGTGTGAGTGTGGTAAATCATATGTAGGTGAAACGAAACGCCCTCTTCAGGTTAGAGTAAATGAACATCTAAAAAGTACCCAATTAGGGGATATTGAAAAATCCGGTTTAGCAGATCATGCATGGTCAAATGATCACAGGATTCAGTGGTCAGAAGCTAAAGTTTTACATAAGGAGTCGCATTGGCGAAAACGAAAGTTTATTGAAGCTGCGTTTATAATGCAGAATATAGAAGTTTTCAGTCAACCAAGCACGGACATACCAAACATATGGAAACCACTCCTTAAGGAAAACAGGCGTCTTACGATTCAAAAGGGGGCGGGCCGTCATACCTGACTGCACACCAAGTAGTATAAGTAGTAGCCTAGAGACTAGATTGTTTACTTTACACTTGATAACGGTTAGAGATACTAACCGAAACGTCGTGTTTTAAAATAAATAAAGACAATGGAAGTCCGAAATTTTATTTCCAAAACCTTTCAGGTTGAAAATTTTGTAAACATTTTGACATGTTTTACATTTTCTTACATCTTTGACGTTTTTTGACATTTTTTACTTTAAAATTCTTTAACATTTTTGATATCTTTGGCGTTTTTCTTATTTTTTGACATATTTAAAGTACTTGCAGTACTTTTATTGTGAAAGTAAAAGACTTGGGGAAAATCAAGTACTTTTATAATGTACTTGGTACTTGAAGTACATTTGAAAAGGAAATGTACTTAGTACTTCAATCTTAATGTACTTGGTACTTGTACTTGAAGTACTTTCATAAGGTACTTGTGACAGCTATGCCTGTCGTGTATGACAAACAAAGTATTGTTTACTTTAAAATATATGTCGTTCAATGAAAGAAAATAAAATATAATATATGGAGGAAACGGCCCCAATATGACCAAGCATTTAATATGGAACCCCACCCTTACGGAGATACTACGAGCGGGCGCGCATAATTTATAGAAAAGCAAAATATAGAAACAAAATTTGTAAAAAAATATTTAGTAGAAATGATAAAGCAAAGAAAATGTAATCGAACGAAAAATAAAACGTAAAAAACTAGTCATCAAAAAGTAATTTAGCAAAATGTAAACTGTGGTCGTAGAAAAAGAAGGCGATTAGAGTATCATATATTTTTTGGAAAAAATATAATTTTTTAGTATTTTTTTTTAAATTATAGCTTTTCTTTTCTCTTTACTAAACAAAATCATAAAAAACTTTTTTCCACCACAAATTTGTGTTCAAATTAAGTCAGCTTTTGACATGAAAAGAACATGAAGGAAATCCCAACTAAAATTTCATCTAAAAGCATTACCAAAAATATATTTATTAATAAGGAAACCAACATTTAAAGAACCATAATTCTATATACCATCAATATATGGTTATTTTTATAATGTTTTTCCTAGATCTCATTTCTAACGTGGAATTTCAGATTAAAAAAAAACTATAGAGGGCGCTGCTTTAGTTCCACTGCCAGAACTGCATGGCCATCGCCATTTTTAGTTGAGTTTTGCTGCGAGTTGATACGAGTCACTAAGAGAGACGCTTTTTGTTGTTTTGATTAAAATATCTGCTTTTTGTAACAACAAACGTGGCAAATTAAAAGCACAAATTATAATAATAATAGTGAATACACATTTGGGTCGGAATATACTTCAGATGTGTGGGAAAGATGGTATAGTTAAAGGGCAACAAATCGGTATGCAGTGATTTAAATGAAGCACCACAAAATAAGGTAAGAAAAGTAAACTAAATAAAAAAAATGGTTTTGTATGGAATATCACATACCAACGTTATATGTAATCAGACAGGGAATGCGACTATTCGCCGCGTCCGATTAGCCGCCGGACTTGCACGTACACATACATATACGCGCATGCGTATATGTACTTTACTTGCTTTAAAGGCGTGGCTAACAGCAACATGCATAGACCCGTGGCATGCTGAACCATCCGATCAGAGTGGGAACGTCAAACGAGCATTCAGTTGAATATTGTTTGCCTCATGGCGCGTATTCCCCTGAGCATGAATACAAATGAGGCATTCGTTTCGTCTCAGGCACTTATTACAAAATTATTGTACATACATAGATTTTAAATTTAATTTTTAAAAGCTATAGAGCCGAATTTCCTCGAAAACCTCAACGAACTCTTGCTGTTCTGCATTTCGAAAATACAAAAAATGTATTTACGTTATTTAAGTTACCTTATCTTTGTAGATACATATTTAAAAATATATATATTTTTGTGGTAAAACAACATTTATTTTTCAATGTTAGAAAAACGTTTCTTTTTCGCTGTTAAAAATCAGTATTTTTTTAACGTTTGAAAAACATTTTAAAAAAACATTCGTTTTTTGATGTTGGAAAAACATTTTGTTTTCAATGTTAGAAAACCATAAGATTATTTTTCTAACGTCAGAAAACGGGTTATTAAGCTTCTTTTTCAAAAACATCCTAACGTTATGTTTTTAAATTAAACATTATTTTGACGTTATTAAAATGTTTTTGTGTTTAGTGGGTCAGCATCGGAGCTAACCGTCAAATGATCGCAAACGTATCCTAACCTCCCAGGCAAATAATAAAACATATATTGCACATCTTCTTTAGGTGCGCCATCTTCACCCAATCTCCCCTATTTGAACTAAAAAATAAGTCATTTTGGTAAAAACACCGATACTTTTCATCTGCAAACTAATTTGCCTTGCTTATAAAATACTGGTCGACCGCAGACATCATTCAATGTTTTTAATAAAATCGCTCCCAATAATTTGCTCAAAATAATTAAGCACCAAATTGGGTCAGGGATTGTTAACAACTACACTACAGGGTCTTACAAGGAAAGCGGCACACACAAGTGCTTTTAAGCAAATATTGAGTATTAAAAAAACTAAAGATAAGACAGGAGCGGATCTAGGAATTTCATTTGGGTGGGGGGGCGGATTGTGTGATTAATCGCGTTTTGCATAGTATGGGACAATTCGCCGACGCCATAAAAGTGGTTCGTATTACGTTGCCGAAACTTAGGCTCACTTTCAAGTTGGCCTTTTCACTATTAGGGAATATTGTTTGGGACGCCATGTTTTTTTTGTAAGTCAAAAATTTAATATTTTTATTTTCGTTTTTTGAGCCCATATTAAGGAGATATACTATTTTATAATCAAATTAGTTTAAGGTTACCAACTGCACATATTAAACACCATTTGTTGGAGTTAACTGCCGATAAGGAAAACATAACCTCAAAGACCACAACAAAAAAATTCCATCAGATACCAGAAAACGATTTAATTTTACAGGCGCGTCGTTTTCTTGCAATAAATATGATGCATGTTTCACATAAAAATTTGCGTCGCAGTTGAATATTGGTCCTCTGCTAGTAAATTCTCTCACTTTTAGATAACGTAGTACATATTATAGCCGTAACCAAACTAAAAACTTAGCCAGTTTGTTTACTGTAGTGTTCACAATATTGTGCAAATACATCGCTACTTTTATGCCATTATGAAAAAAACAGCCTCTACGACGTAGTAGATACTTGGCTGCGACGTAGTAGTGTAGTCGTTACTACAGTGACTTTAAACACGTGGCTAAGTAGTAATAACCCCAAATTGATTTCCCACAGCCTATAAATGGTATACTGAGACGTAGCGGGAGTACGTTGCGCTTACTACTAAGAAATTACTAGTGAGTGTGTCGTCGCGAAAACTTTAAATGTTAGTTGGGTTCCCTCCTTCTGGATCCGCGCCAGGATAAGAAGAACGTTAAAAAAATATATAATTTTTTACAGGTAAAACTTGGACAACCGTTTTATTTTTACTAAATACGTTTGGGGCCCTGTCAATTTGAGCGAAATACTCTTGAGAGCTGCTTTCGAGAGCATTTGAGAGTAACTGTCAGACACATACACACATGTGGAACAACCTATATAATATACCTACTATTAGCTCACACATATACTATACTATAGTAGTGTGAGCTATGGTGATCCTAATTTTTTCGAGAAAAAAAAAGTTGCTCCGATTTCAAAATTTTTTATATATCTTTGCGGTTCAGATGATTTTGAAACTTTTTTGTTGCGCCGTCTGTCTGTCTGTCTGTCTGTATGTCTGTCTGTCTGTCTGTCTGTAACGACCAACGGGCATAACTCAAAAACCGCTTGGCCGATTTTAATGAAATTTGGTACCTAGGCTGGGTCTTGGATCGAGATGGTCCCATTTAAAAATGAACAAAATCCACCGAACACAAACCAAATAAAAGGGTGGGGGTAGATTTCAAAAAATTAGAGTTTATGTTAAAATATGGCGTGTGTGATATCAAACGAAAGGTAATTGAGTCTGGAGTTAAACAAAATACATTTTAATTTATTTAAAAAAAAAGGGTGGGGGTAAATTTCAAAAATTAGAGTTTAAGTGAAAATCTGGGTGTGTGATATCAAACGAAATGTAATTGAGTCCGGAGTTTAACAAAATACATTTTAGTTTTTGTTTTTTTTAAGGGTGGGGGTAGATTTTAAAAATTTGAGTTTACGTCAAAACATGGCATGTGTGGTATCAAACAAAAAGTAATTTAGTCTGGAGTTAAATAAAATATATTTCAGTTTTTAGTTATATTAGCTCACACGTAAACTATAACTATAGTACCTAGTGTGAGCTTAGGGGCCCATATATTGGCAGAGTTTTATTGATAGTATTCGCAGTTTATTAAGATTAATATTGTTGTTGGAACCAATTTGGGCAAACCGGTGAGTTGGACCGACGAAATATGTTAACGGACTGACGTCATACCGACGGAGATTCTTCCTACGTCACAACTCGAGGGTTAACTTCTTGGAAGTGAGTTTTTATTGTCTTTAATATTAAAACAAAATGTATTTATTTTTTTAATTCAAATAAAATTAAAATGTACTAAATTGCTTCTTTTGTACACAGAAAAAAAAAAGAAAAACGATGGGCCTACTTTTGTAAAAAGAAAAATATGAAAAAGCTGAAGTGTGTTTGTAATAAAAATCAAAAAGAAAGTTTTTTACAATACACAAGGCTTGCTTCTCATGCGCTAGAGAGAGAGATAGAGTAGAGAGATTTGTTTCTGGTTAGTTTTCTAACCTACTAAGAGTGCGTTCGAGTAGAAAACCCGTCGAGCGAGCGGGGCGTAGTGACGTCACGGACTGAACGCCCTGGTTTTCGCGGTTCAACTCGAACGGAAAAGGCATTCACCGGTTACAAACACAGATTAGGTTAGATAAAATAGTCGCCGCTTTGCCATTACCCACCAGAATTTGGTTACAGAACCACTGGCCGATGGTTAAAACCTCACTGGGCAATCGCGTATAATTCTTAGCGCTCCGCATCGCGGCAAATTTTGAGCACCCTGGTAGTCTTCTCCATCCTCCTCAGAATCTTGGAAACATAATGCTACAGAAAATTGAACTGCGTCCATGTATTTTATTTGACAAAAAAATAGTAAGAAAACAGTCGTAAAAAAATGTACCCAAAAGTTTAAAAAAGTAGGGTTATGTAATACGCCCGCTTTTCTCCATCCTCTCGAAGGCGTGCTCCGAGCGTCAACTCGAACGGAAAAATTGACCTCGGGGCGCCCGGGTTGCCTACTCGAACGCACTCTAAAAGTAGCATCACCACGCGGTTAAAAAGTCAGCCGAGAAATGGATTCAAGGGCCTTGCTTAAGACGCGGACCGCGCCATCTGAACCAAGTTTCATTCACTAGTGTGCTTTTAAAGACCACGTAGCAACTAAAATGCCGTACTGCCCAATTTTTAAAAAAGAAAAAGATGGAAATTTTAGGAAGTAGTCCATATTATGGTGGAGTCGCTGAATAGGAAATCAAACAGGTTATTGATTTCCAATAAAATTCATGACTGAATTTATAGATCTTTAATGTAAATATTGGTGTATTTAACTAAACTTTTTGAATTTGCATTTTTTTTAACCCAACTTAGTAGAGGCACAAAGGAACTAAATGTGCTGTTTGCAAATATTGAAAGACATATGTTGCTATTAGATTAAACTAGATGGCGTATCAATCAATATTCTAAAGAAGCGTGAAACCTTAAATAAAATTCCTAAATTTTCAAGAAAAACCTTGAGAATTCAAGGCATAGAGATGGACGAGCCACTCTATAAACAAAGGATGTGTCAGAATTTGAGAAGAGCGATATCGTGATTTTTCAATCACACTGATATTTGTTACTGTGATTTTTTAATATCAGCGATTTTGAAACGTGATGTGATCACAGCGTTAAGGTAGCGTAACGTAAGTCGCGTTTGAGTTTCAGGCGTTCCTGATACTGACTTGACGATATTTTTTTAATTCTTTTATTAATATTTTCTTGATTCTGTTATTACTGTTACATGATAAGAAATGCCAAGTTGCGATCTTTGAAAATGTTTAATTGTGATTTAAAAAAAACAGATATTAAATCACGGGTTGCAAAATTGATTTTAAGATATCAGTGAAAAAATATCGGTTCGTGAAATATCGCTCATCTCTAGTCAGAATAGATATTTCTTGACGTAGTATGACTTGCACTTCCACACACACAGGCAGTGTCCCCAACTGCAGGGAATTTTATCTTTTTAGGGAATTATCGAGCCTAAAAGAAATAAATGGGTCCCCTGACGGATCTGATACCTTCCTAGCTAGCCTATTAACCTACTTCAACTAAAGCTATGATATATCACCTCTGCAAAAAGTTTTTGTAAATATCTCAGAAACTAAAGCTCCTACGAAGTTTTTGGGTTCGGTTCGGTTCGGTATTGACCAAAATGCATGCTCATCTGCATTAATTGATTTTGACGAAAATCTAATCAGCTCGTAAGAGTGTTAAACACTATTTTTCCGGAAAATTTTATGAAAATCGGTTCAGCGGTTTAGGAGCTATCGTGTTACGGACAGAAAAAAACACAGACAGACGTCACGACGATATTGCTCAAAATACACCCCAATCGCACATTTTCGGCGTTATCTCAAAAAAAATTTTTTCGTCGAAAACAATACCTTCTTTAGCCATTGCGGTGCGGGCTAGGAAGGTAAAAAAGGGCAAAATTTAAATAAAAAATACCAAAAATGTTATAATTAGGTGAATTTTATCTTCCCTCGATAAATTTTAGGTCTCGCTGCGCTCGCTTCAATCTTTTTGCCCCGGAATAAAAAGTTCAATTTTCCTTTGGTAAATTTTAGTTCAAAAGGGGAATCTTCAACAATCTCGTGGTAAGACCTCAGAAGAGTTTCTGTGGTAAGACCATAGCTTAATTAATTAAAGCTGTTTTTCTCTAATGGAGGCTTTTAAACCTAAGTTTAAATCGGAAGTTTATATAGCAGTGATTAGACAGATGGCGCTGACGTTGAAATCTACACATCTGGCAGTGGTCTGGCAACCAGCATAGCTTAAACTATTGATCGCCTTGCGTCACAGATTGTTGACGTGACGTGACAGTCAAAAAAATTTAATGGCATCCTAAAGGGAGTGTTTTGTTACTTTTGGTTGTTATTTTTGTGAAATTTCATAAAAAACTTAGTTGTTCGTGTTTGTTATTTATCGGTAAACAAAGAAAAATTCATAAGGCTTCATAATGGATGATTTTTGGTCTAAAAAATATGTACTTGACAATGCAGGTAAGCCTAGTATGTAGCAATTTGATTTTGAAATGACATGGCATCGGAATTATACAATTAAACAAATAAGTAATTATTGAAATTTTGCTGTAAGGTTACCTAGTCCTTGTTGTCAATCTTCCAAGTCCTAATTTTTGCATAAATTTATTCTTAATTTATACTGGGTGTACTAGATTATGTTAGCATTATTGCTAACATCACTATTAATTGGTGATAGGTGTTTTTTAAGGAAAACCCTGTATATTTTTACACAAGATGATAGCAAATAATTTTGTAAACAGAAAGGTTCCTATGCACCACTGTTCTAAGCTTGTAGCCCCAATAAAAGTGAAGTTCGCAATATAGTGCACACTTAATCTGCGACATCCTACAAAAGTAACTTTTTTTTTCTCCAAGTAGTTATATTCAATTATTTTTAGCTACTTTTTTATAAATATTTAACTACTTTGTAAGTACCTTTTGTAATAAAAAATATAGTCCACTTAATTAACTAATAACTACTAGTAATTATTAGTTTTAATTAGGTACTAGTAGTTATATGCTTGACAACTAAATCTGCCCAGCTCTTTAGTGATCCCTATTACTGTCACTTTGATAAGATAAAGAGAAACAGTTAAGACTAAAATAAGTTTAAGATTTAAAACTATCCTGCCTAAAAACTGGTTCACAATTCTGGAAAAACCTCGGGAAAAATCAATACAATCTTATCTTGTTAGTACGTACTATATGTTTGGTTTATGATTCTTCACAATTCACAAAAGTAACAGATTTAAAAGATATGTTTCACAAACATAAAATTTCTATTAAATCTTGTAAATTCTCATGATTTTGGCACATGAGAATTGATGGAAGTTTTTATGGAACTATTCATATTTTGTGTAAGACACATAATAAGCGGGTCAAATTTTCCTAAAAAAATCTTCTATAATAACATTTAAATACTGTTTTTACTAATTACAACTTTTTTATTTTCAGAAAAGGATCAAATGAACCTTGACTATGAAGCAGGTGATGCCAATGAGATTATCTTAAGGAATCAGCTTTTAACAAATGGGAAGCAAAACAAAAGAGATCTAGATCTAAGTATTTTTACACATTTGAATTTAATTAATAACTTTAAAACTGTTTTCTCCACTTTTCAGTTATTCTGTTTTTTTAATAAATTATGTATTTAATTATTTCCTTTGTCTTTTTACCCAACCTTTTATAATAATATAGAAAAAAAAAGGTTTTGTAAAAAGGACCAACTCAGGCATAATTTTAACATAAAAAAGGTTATTTGTCTTGATCACAATGCGACTGAAAAATAAAAAGATTTCAAAAGGACAAAAAATCACAATAATTTTTACTGGCCCTTTTGAACTCTTTTATTTTTCGGGCGTATTACATATTGGTCCTTTTTGAATTAATCCCGCCCGACCGAAATTTCCGCATCCAGCGCCATCTCTTCGCACAGAGCGCAACTACTGTCAACTAAAATTTTTTCGGACGTGATCAATATAACGAGAAAACTTAGTTCCAGACTTTAGCATTGCAGTTGGGCTTCTGGTAGCCACGCAGACCGAACCGCAGCTTTTTTTTCTGTGGGTAAGACTGCAAACATGTCAACAAGGGCAGGAGCAAGTGCAAGAAAAATACCTTCGGTCGTTTGACATCCATTACTACCACGTATTTGTTTGAATAAATTATATATCCCGTTAATCCAATATCTTTTATTTTCTGTGTATGCAAGTAAAACACGTTTTATAGTAAATAGAATGAATGCGTGCTTATAAAGTATTAAATTCACTTCCGCCTGTTTAATGTGATTTAATTAAAAAAATGTGTTTTATCAAATTATATATCACAAAGTAAGTTTCGTACTTACTTTATGTGTACAGGGTGTTAATAAAGTATGTCGCCAATCTTCAGACGATAATTTTTTGAGTGATTTTAAGCAGAAACTTAAAATAATCATGGTTTTGCAAATGCCTAGTTTTTAAGATACAAAGTGTCAAATTTTCAATGTTTTGTTTTTAGCTCACACATATACTATACTATAGTTGTGTGAGCTATGGTGATCCGAATTTTTTCGAGAAAAAAAAAGTTGCTCGGATTTAAAAATTTTTTATATATCTTTGCGTTTCAGATAATTTTTGTTGCGCCGTCTGTCTGTCTGTCTGTCTGTCTGTATATCTGTCTGTAACGACCAACGCGCATAACTCAAAAACCGCTTGCCCGATTTCAATGAAATTTGGTACCTAGGCTGGGTCTTGGGTCGAGATGGTCCCACTTAAAAATGAACAAAATCCACCAAACACAAGCCAAATAAAAGGATGGAGGTAGATTTCAAAAAAATATGGCATGTGTGATACCAAACGAAAGGTAATTGAGTCCGGAGTTAAACAAAATACATTATAGTTCTTGCTTTTTTTAAGGGTGGGGGTAGATTTAAAAAATTTGAGTTTAATTTAAAACATGGCTTGTGTGGTATCAAACTGTTGTTGCCCTGCGTTTCCAAAATGGAAGAATTATATTTAATTAAAAAAACATTTATTTTTCAATGTTAGAAAAACATTTCTTTTCCACTGGTAAATATCAATATTTTTTTAACGTTCGAAAAAATATTGATATTTACCATATTTATAAAAACATAAGATTATTTTTCTAACGTCAGAAAACGGGTTATTAAGCATCTTTTTCACTATGAATATGACGTTAGAACTAACATCCAACCTAACGTTATGTTTTTAAATCAAACATTATTTTGACATTATTAAAATGTTTTTATGTTTAGCGGGTGCCACGTTTTTCCCCCAGAACTTTTTCCAGTAATCCAATGGCAGATTCAAAAATATAAAATGGATTCTTTGTTTTATTTAGAAACGTTTTGATTTCTTTAAATTTTTCCTTTTTTAAGAAAAAAGACAAAAAATAAAATGTTCTACCCTGCTAAATGAAATTAAAATTTAAAAGAGTCACTACATTACATTATTTTAATTTTATATAAGTTCTGAATAGTAATCGAAGATTCAAATTATCTTTTTTGTCTTTTTTCTGAATAGAACAAGGATCTTATTTTATCAAACAGAATGTAAAAATAGGTGAAACCTATTTATTCATTCAACGAGTAGAACGACAGTGAACCAAGGAAACTCCAAATGCCATATAATAAACAAAGATACAAGATACCAGAGAATGGCGTCATTACCCACGGTCCGTAAATAAACCGGTTGTCTGGTAACTCCCAGCCAATAAGAACTCGGCAGCCTATGACGAGGCAATATGCCTGCTCCACGATCAATAAAGAGTTATTTTATATGAGAGAAATAAAGATAGATGCCGCAAAAATACCAAAATTTATTAACAAATTAAATCATTTAAAAATATATGATAAAAATTCCAACAGTTTTATAAATATCAGGTTCAGGACACGATTATAAATACTTTTCCTAAGTTAATTCGACACTCTTGTTCATAATAATTTAACTGTTTTTGCCGTACACTGCAATATTGATTTTTTTTGTGGATGGGAGGTAAGTAAAATGAGTTCTTTTTTTTTAGAATTAAAAGAAAGGAAATTGAAATGACTTTAAGTCAATGGCAGTAAGGGAACATTCATAAATTACATAACGCAAAGATTCAGGATTTTTTATCCCCCCTTCTTAATGCATTTCAAGAAAAATTTAAATAAAAATACCACCATTGCTAACTTTTTTATTATTAAAGATAGAAAAAAGTTTAAATTGGCAAACTAGTAGAATTTTTGCTCTTTAAGATGCACAAATAAAAAAAAATCGAACATTGAGTTTTCGAGTTTTTTCAAAAAACATAACTATAATTTTAAAAAATTATAATAGTTTGCCAATTAATTTTTTTTTATTTCTAATAATAACAAAGTTAGCAATATGGTGGACTTTTAACCTGGAACACCCAGTATATAATTTAAGAATGGTCCTCATCAGTTTTGTTTTTAAATCATATTGCAAGTAGCAAAAAACTATACCTATCTAATTATAGAATAGTAACAAAATAATTTTCTTTTCTTTCGTTTCATTGTGGATTCATTTTGCTTTTCGGTGTTTATAAATTTGGTTCTTATCATCACTCTGTGTTTTACAAATAAATTTACCAATTTATATGGATTAGAAACTTTTTTAAATATAAATTTAGTGGATCGCTTCACAGTATTTGTTTTAATAATTTGAAAATTGGCACCATGCAATTTTATGAATCATTTCTCCATTTTGTTAACATTTTCTTTCCATAATGGTGAAGGCTCAGTTAAGCATCCAAAAGAAAGGCTTTGAACCCAAGATGGCATGGCATATGAATGCATGTTGATTTGTTCATTTTCAAGTTCAGGGAAATACTGTAGTATAAACCAAATCATCTTTTTCCAAAATTTCTTTTAGTTAGTCTTAAATACCCTGTTTCCGCATCAGGTGACGCCGCATTTAAAACCGGTGCAAATCAATGGCCCATCAGGTGCGTTTTTTTTAATCGGGTTATAATACATTTATAGCAAGCACGGAACAGGTATAAACACTAGGTACAAGACGACAAGACCCAAAATATACAAAATTTCCTGACAAAAGACGAAATTACGCTATAAACAGCGTTTGACTGCTGATTCCTAGGAAAACTGTGACGTAGCTCTGACGTCACGGCTGTCATGACACCGAGTTACCAGACAACCGGTTTATTTAAAGACCGTGGTCATTACCCTCATTGAAAACACGGAGTATATTACTACGTTACGGTGCGTAGTGATTTAAAACATAATTTAAAACTTGTGGTCATTCTTATATTCCGTAACCCTCAAAGGGGGAGGGTGGTTTAGTCTTGCGTTACACTTAATAGTTTTTTAATGCGTTTTTCCCGAAAATGCGATACATAGGGGCGAAGGGGGGTCAAAAATCCGGAATTTTTGTGCTACGTAATTTAAAAACGTTTACTTTCCATAAAACTTTTACTATTGATTGAATTTAATTTTTAACTAAAGATGTAACAATAATTTATGTAAGTCATTTCTTTTTAAGTATCTAACTTCAAGGTTTTAAATAAATTGCAGTTATGCGGTATAACCAGTGGACCAATAAGGAAGTTGAAATTATTTTAATGGGCCATATGCGTGCATGATTCAAGACATGTATAGATTCATATCAGGCCGAGACTTAAAATTAATTTTTTTGTAAACATAACCAAATAGGTATTTTATTTATGGCGAATTCGTTTGGAAAAAAGTCCAACACTGGTGCGCCACTAGTACAATTTTCGTATTCTGTTGAGAAGACTAGTGCAATTTTTTGTATTCTTTGAGCAACTGAGAAGCCCGCACTGTTGCACTCAGTGCACATTTTTCGCCACGGGCTCTCCGAGCTCGCGTTACACTAGTACACTTTAGTACTTTTTCTGCACTCTGCACACTGCACTCTGGTAATTTTTTTACATCACCAAAACGGTATCAGTGGACCACGATTGTAGATTCCAGCCGGAAAGATGTGTTGTGTCACAACATCACAAAAACCATTTTAAAAGGGCGTTCCACAGGGTTCAGTTCTTGGACCTGTTCTCTTTTGATGTATGTCAATGACCTGGCCAAGTTATCTGTACTTATTCTATGGAAACACAAAAGTAAATAAACCCTAGCAGAATGGTGTGATGCAAACTGTCTCATATTTAACTTTTCAAAGAAAAATATCTTCTCATTTAAATGCTCTATGGAGGGAATTACAGTAAATGATAGTATTCTGGAAGAAAAAGATTTCTTGGATTACATATAGACTCCAAGCTAAAATTTGACAGTCACATAGACATACTAAATAAAAAACCTGCAAGAGGCTGTTATCTGGTCAAAACGGTTGCACAAGAGCTGGGGATGACTTCGGCAAAAACTGCTTACTATGCTCTTGTTGAATCCCACCTGCGCTATGGCATCGCTTTCTGAGGCTATTCAACCCAGAGCTCAATTCATTGACTTCTATACCCTACGGGTAGACCCGGCATGGGCCAAAATTGCCATTATATCAAGCTTTTATCGCAATTGACCAAATACAAGTAAGAATTTAATGAGCAAAATAGGGATGAAAATAGAATTTCGGTTTGGTGAGTCCGGAAACATGCAACATCGCAAAAATATTCTATTTGCTTGTCTTGGATAAAAAAGGGCAGTGGCGGCGCAAAATAAAAATTTTGAATTCCACTAGAATTTTTTTATCAACAATTTTCTGTTTGAATAATAAATAATTCATGAATACTTACTTGTGTGTGTTTACAAAATTCTCTTCAGTAAAAAAAAGAGTAAAAAGAATTTCTAAGCATGCTAAGTGCAGTGGATGTATTAAAATTATTGTTTTCATCTTAGAACTTTACAAATGTTGTACCTTCCAGGTAAAATATTTTCTTTCTTTGAACAAGGGTCTTCTTCAACTCTTCTTTTCTTGGGTGGACTACAAGTTATGCTCGAGTCAGATGAAATTTCGGAACTAAAAATTTCAATTCGAAATGGGACAACCGGGCGCCGGGCCAACTCGGCGCCGCCAACAGGGCGCCACGCCGGGCATAATGGGCGCCGGGCCAACTCAGCGCCGGACTATTTTTTTTTCGATAAAATGTGCAGATAAAAACAAAATAAATATGTTATTTATACAAAACTTTCAACATCTATTAAGTCGAGTGTTGAAATTTGGTAGGTGTAGTGTTCTGCGACTTGAAACACCGCCAAGTTCCATATTCGATACATATCGATGCATAAATAAGAAAGTCCGCCATTTTGGATGCGCCATTTTAATTTTTTTAAGTTTGTTTTTCATCTGCACATTTTATCAAGAAAAAATATTTTAGCCCGGCGCCCAGTTGGCTCGGCGTCAAGTTGGCCCGGCGCCCAGTTGGCCTGCCGCCCAGTTGGTGGCGCCGAGTTGGCGGCGCCCAGTAGTCCTAGACTGCAACACATTTCAGGGGTCTGGTACGTTTTACCACCTTTCTTAAAACTACGAAGTTTTTTGAAAAATGATAATTTTAGACCATTTTATAGTGATTTCTAAAAAAAAAATTGCGGACTATCGTTGATTTTGTTAAAAAAATTGAAATTGAAACATTCTTAAAACCCCATTAAAACCCATACAAATTGCTACAAAAGAAGCATTTTCTCATTTCAAACTGAAACAAAACGGTCCCTGACGTCTATCAGCTGTCAACAAAAACTTGAAATAACTAAGGTCACTGATCGAAATCGGGTCAGTTTTTTTGGTCCTTTTATGAAAATGCACAATTTTTAAAAAAGCATGAAATTCAAAACAAAATTAAGAAAACTATGATTCCTACATTTTTACAAATAAAAATTAGTTTAATTGAACATTATATCAATTTTTATTCCTTAAAACACTAAAAATTAACAATTATTTACTTTTTTAAAATTTATCGAAGGTCTAACTGAACAAAAGCAAACTGAACCCATCCGTATCGAAATGAACCAAATCAAACCGAATCTAACGGTTCGGTTTGGTTCGGTTCGATTTGCTTAAACTGAACCGAACCTAACCGAATATAGCTAAACCTAACCTAAACAATCCTAGCGGAACCTAACCGAACATACTCAAACTGAACCAACCTAACCCAACCTAACCCAACCTAACCCAACCTAACCCAACCTAACCCAACCTAACCCAACCTAACCCAACCTAACCCAACCTAACCCAACCTAACCCAACCTAACCCAACCTAACCCAACCTAACCCAACCTAACCCAACCTAACCCAACCTAACCCAACCTAACCCAACCTAACCCAACCTAACCCAACCTAACCCAACCTAACCCAACCTAACCCAACCTAACCCAACCTAACCCAACCTAACCCAACCTAACCCAACCTAACCCAACCTAACCCAACCTAACCCAACCTAATCTAACCCAACCTAACCCAACCTAACCCAACATAACCCAACCTAACCCAACCTAACCCAACCTAACCCAACCTAACCCAACCTAACCCAACCTAACCCAACCTAACCCAACCTAACCCAACCTAACCCAACCTAACCCAACCTAACCCAACCTAACCCAACCTAACCCAACCCAGCCCAACCTAACCCAACCTAACCCAACCTAACCCAACCTAACCCAACCTAACCCAACCTAACCCAACCTAACCCAACCTAACCCAATCTAACCCAACCTAACCCAACCTAACCAAACCTAACCTACCTATTGTTAATAAATATAGTAAAAGTTGTTAGGTTTATGTCCAGGGGGTAACCCCAACCTAACCCAACCTAACCAAACCTAACCTACCTATTGTTAATAAATATAGTAAAAGTTGTTAGGTTTATGTCCAGGGGGTGACCATTGTCCATAATCGTCGGAAATCGAGTTAGGATTAGTGTATGCGACCATAAACATTGAGTGGCGAGTGAGTGTTTGGTCTTCAATTTTTTTAGGGAAATTTTTCAAAATCTTTTTTTGGGCACTCTGGGCACCCTAATAAACCGTAATCTGGTCACCCTAATCCATCGCAATCAAAGAAAATGGGTAATCGAAGTGTCACAAATTTTTTGTTGGTTTCTATTCTTCTTTTATATTATGTAGGACAAAATTATTAATTAAACTAAGTGACCTTATTAAGTAAGACAGCATGATAGTCAAATGACATTAGAAGGACATAAACATATGATACCGGCCTGTAGACCGGTCGCGGTGGTCATATAATAATAAATATATACTTTCGCGATGAAAGACCAAAATTTAACTTAAAATTACTGTAAAGTCCGCAAAAAACATTAAATTTATCGAAATTTATAAAAACATAGATCAGTGTGTGTAACAATTCATCAAGATGTATGAAACTCGACCGTGACATGTCAAAAGTTTGGTTCGAAAAAACAAAAACAACTGGATAAAAATCGGTATGTAAGCATTTAAAAAGAAATCATTTTTAAGAAAATCAAATACTTTTTTTTAATTTTCATGCAATGCAAAAAAAAGTGCGGGGAATGACACTTTCTGAATCAAAATGTGTGAGGGTAAAATCGCACGGTCGCAGAAAAAACTATCTATCGTGACGCTACTGAACTTTCTCGTGTTTTAGGAAAAACTATCCGTCAAGACGACTTACCCATGAAATGTTGTTTTTTTATGGATTTTTTTTCTTCTTTTGCACAAAAAACAATTTTGGACCATGTTTAAACTCAAATAGTTACTTCTAAACTTGTTTTTAAACGTTTTAAGATTTCTTTTTGTAATATTCCCGCACAAAATTCAAAAAAAATCATTTCCGTACTTAGACAACATTGTCTATCAGTTTTCCCTGTATACACGGACTAACAGGTAGAATCACTCAAAATACGGCAGGTGGATTAAAGGTAGCCAGCTGCTTTTCTGTCGCACTTATGCCGTCAGTGTGAAAGAGATAAAAGTACCCTTATATTATCTAGGGTATTATTAGCATGCAAAATCACCCTATCTTTGTCCGTTTCACATGTTCAATAATGTCTATCTCTGTTTTTATTGTAAAAGAAATACCCGACCATAGGAACCAAATTGGATAGGGTCAATAAAAAATGCCTTGTCTTTCCGTCTCTAACGCCCTTTTAGGGCGTTATACAACTCAATGGCTCAATTCAATCTGTTTTCATCTTACCAAAAAGGGCAGTAAGGTATCTTGGCCAGGCGAAATGCAGAGACAGCTGTAAACCACCTTTCATTAAGCATAAAATTTTATCAGTTCCATGCATTTTTTTACAAGCTTTTATTTAACTTCACCTGTATGAATGTGGGTATGTATGTAATCAAATCTTGCAACTCATTTTTGAAGAACTTCTAAACATCCGATTGACTTCAAATTTCGCATAGCGTCTTAGTTCCGATGACAATACAATAATATGGTTTCATCGGGTACCTACCACACCCCTAACGTGGGGGGTGGAGAGGGGGTAAAACTTTTGTTTGTCCGATTGCAACCAAAATTGGTATCTGGGGGTTTTTGAGGATGAGAATTACGAACTTTTGGACGATTGAATGTCAAGTTTCTCTGATTACTTTCAACTGACTTCCACGTATGCGATTGACTTCAAATTTCGCACACTCTTATAGTTCCGATGACAATCCAATAGTGTGGTATCACTGACTGCCTACCTCACCCCTAACCTGGAGGGCGGAGAGGGGGTAAAATTTTAGTTTGTTGGATTTCCACCAAAATTGGTATCTGGGGGTTTTTGAGGATGAGGATTACGAATTTTTGATCAGATTACTAAAATTCAATATGGCGGATTTAAAATGGACGATTTAATGTCAAGTTTTTCTGATTACTTTCAACTGACTTCCAGGTATCGGATTAACTTCAAATTTCGCATACCGTTATATTTCCGATGACAATCCAATAATGTGGTATCACTATCTGCCTACCTCCCCCCTAACGTGGAGGGCGGAGAGGGGGTAAAATTTTAGTTTGTCGGATTTCCACCAAAATTGGGGATTTTTGAGGATGAGGATTACGAATTTTTCATCAGATTACAAAAATTCAATATGGCGAATTCAAAATGGACGATTTCATGACAAGTTTTTATGATTACTTCCAACTGACTTCCACGTAGGTATCTAATTGATTTCAAAATTCACATGCTCTCCTACTAAAAAAGGGGGGGGGGCGTAGAAGAGGTAAGGCTTTAGTTTGTTCGATCTCGACCAAAATTAATGAATCCTTGCGTATAATGATTATAATAATAACGAACCCTCCAATATCCATGCGCTAGCTGAAATGTATAGACAAACAAATCTAAAAATTAAAAAATAAATTTAGAAAAAAAAAACTTTTTGAAAACAAACTTTTATAAAATGGACTAAAAAGCATAAAATAATTTTTTGAGTGTTCTGATATCATAATAATAAAAGCGATGGGCGTATTTAATATTAGGTAAATGCCTTTCCATGCGCATTTGGTGGATCGGCCACAACCGATGATGGCCCGACTCTTCTTTTTCAATGTGACAAAATAAATCGACACACTGCCGGTCGCAGATGATCTGCCTAATATGAAGCAGGCGTAATAATGCCCATCCATATCAGAAAAATGTAAGGGTGTGCTTGAGTAGGGTTGGGTTGGGTTGGGTTAAATTGTCTACCCTTACATTTCTCTGCTTAATATAATAAATTTGGATTTTCACTAAAATTCGAGTTAACAAGGCTAAAACAAAAACGGGTAAATTTCCTTTAATACGCCCATGGCTTTTATTATTATGATATGAGAACACTCAAAAAATTATTTTATGCTTTTTAGTCCATTTTATAAAAGCTTGTTTTCAAAAAGTTTTTTTTTCTAAATTTATTATATTCGAAACAGCCTTTTTAATATACAAAAAATTCCAGATCTTTGAAAGAGAATCACACTACAATTTAAGACAACACAACCTGCCTTTACCTATATCCAAATTCACTCTTACAAAGAACTCTGTGATCTATGAAAGTGTCAAAATTTTTAATAAACTACCTATAGGCATAAAAAATACAAGTAACTCTTTTGCATTTCGTGTTAACCTAAAAAAGTTCCTTCTAGCCTACAGCCTACAAGAGTTTTATTCCTAGCTAGTTAATTTTATTTTGTTTTAATCTGCGAATGATTTTACATTGGATACAGTTTTCGCTGTTTTTAATATAAATTTTAAAGAATTTTAATTTAAAAAGAATATTTGTTTTTTAATATTGAACACAAGAAAATTAGGATCACATCTTTCCTTGACCCTACCCAGATCTTGTTCCACCATTCTTGCCAAAATATTCTCGTCCCTATGTTTCCAAAAGATGGTGGTGTCATCTGCAAAAATTACAAACACCATTATCGACAGTCTTACAGGTCATTTACGTAAATGAAGAACAGTATAGGTCCAAGAACGGACCCCTGCGGGACTCCTTGAGTCAGCATTGAGGTTTTAGAATCTACCCTGGGATTTTGGCACTACAACTCTGAAACACCCTGTATAGACAGCTGTAGACCTATAACTTACTATAAAGTAGGTATACCTTCTAAGTAAGTAGTTAAAATGTAAATTATATGGCCGCTAGAGGGGCACCGATGAGACAATTTTGGTAAAAAATACATAAATATCGCATTTTTTTACTCAATTTTTTATGTAAAAATTACATCTTCCATTTTGCGGAATAGAAAGGTAAATAATATAAAGGTGGGTTTTTACAATGGTCACTAAAATGACCAATTTCCTGGTCGTACCTGTATAGAAAATGTTATAAATAAGTACTCGTTCACCTGGTAAATTAGACGCTTACCACAAAACGTGTTTTAATGGTAGGTATAAACAAAAAAAATAAAAAATACAAAAGACTGAAAAATGAAGATGAATTAACGAACTCCACATTAACAAAGCGCAAAAAAGGCTAAAGGAAAAACAAGCTAGTGAAAGGAGTAATGAACTAAAATGACCTTCACGGACTAAATATTATCAGGAAATTAGAAAATCGGCAGTTCAATTAAATTTAATACTAATGAATAATATAAATAAAATCGCTAATAAATTTCAGCTGATTTTTGCAATAGGTAATAGGCAATAGGTAAAAACCTATTCTGTTGATGCCACCCATTCAAAAAAAGAGGCAGGGCTGCTGATCGCTTCGGGGCGTCAAATCAAACGCTTGAGCCTGTGAACACCCTCGGTGCGGTCGTTGCTTCTGCTAACTACCTTATACTACTACTATTATGTCGGCTTAGAACGTTTTTCTACGTTGTCCGACGCCTATTCTCCACCTTCTTCGATCCTGACAATCATCTTCCGTCAGGTTTTTTTGACTCATTGATCTTTGGATTGACTGTTGCTATTCCAGTTTGGGACGCCCTCTTTTTCTGCGCCCTATTGGTTGCCATTCTAGGACCTGCTTTGGTAATCTTTCGTCGCTCATCCGTTGTACATGGCCGTACCATATCAGTTGTCTTTTAGTGATGTCATCCGTTATGCTTCCCTCGATTCCCATTCTTTCTTTTATGATCTCATTTCTTATATGATCTGTTCTAGATATTCTCATTGATCTTCTTATTGCATCAATTTCGACACTTTCCATTTTTGCATTGTATTTTTCTGTTACGCGACAAGTCTCTATTCCATACAACAGCGTGCTTTTCACCATTGTTTCATATATGTTAAATTTTACATTCTTTTTTATCTCTCTGCTCTATAAAATACTGTTAAGACAACCAATTACCTTTTTTGCTTTTACTATACTTTTTCCAGTTCCTTACAGTCTGTTCCTGTCTTATTAAATGTGACACCCAAGTATACATACTCATTGCATGGAGATATTGTTTGTCCATTGTTTAGTTCTAACTCACTTGATTCGTTTCCAATACATAAGTACTGTATCTTGTCCACGTTCACAGTTAACCTCCACTTTTGGTATTCTTCCGTTAACTTTCGCATCATATACTCCATGTCTTATATTAGCTACAATTACTTGGTTGTCAGCAAACTGTAGAGTGTATATGTTAAATCGGTCGTTAAGTTGTATTCCCATGCCGTGTACTTTACGTTTCCAGTTGTTTAGAGCTACTGCGATATATATTTTAAAAAGAGTTGGAAAGATACAATATCCCTGTCTTAAGCCTTTGGATACCTGGAATTTTTTTGAAAGTCGATTTCCAATTTCATTTTAGATTTTGACCCTTCGTAAAGCTTTTTTATCGCTTTTATATATGTATGATTGATATTAGTTTGTTCTAACACTGTCCATAATTTTTCTACTAGAACGGTATCATATACTTTTTGTAAGTCCACAAAGGTAACATTTGTCTCTATATTTCTGGCACTCCTTTTCTCAATTAGTTGTTTAAGACGAAAAACATTATCACTACAAGATCTGCCTGCACGAAACCCACTTTGCTCTTCTTCTTCTTGGTCATGAAAATCATTCTCTATTAGGTTTCTAAGAATCCTACCGTACAATCTACTTAAAGTACTGGTTACTGTAATTCCTCTGTAGTTGTTGCAATTCAGCTTGTTTCCTTTTTATGTATTGATGATATGAATGCAATTTTCCAATCATCAGGTACTGGATGTCCGTTTATGCATTGATTGATAATATATGTGAGATTTTCTCCTACTACTACCTTATCCATATGGTAAAAATATACTCTTTCACCGTCTTTGGGTCTTAAAAAAACAATCATTTAACAAAAAAAAAGTTTGGAGACCCCAACTCTATTCTCCACAGAAAGAAAAACTGATAGTTTTGTGCTTGTAACTTAAAATTCGAACTTTGCACTTCAGCACTTGGTACATCATGAGAAGAGTGAACACTCCTCTGTAATATTCTTATTTCTGTAGTTAGCTGAGTACTATATATTATTTTTTTAAAATCTCTAGTGGAGTACAACAGGTCGCAGCCCCGATTCAGCGCTTAAAGGAAAGTAGCGAGGTAATACAGATACCTAGGGAAAAGGGGGCAGTATGGAGTACTTAAATTTATAGGCTTATTTCTGTTAGCAAATGAGTATCAACATTGTTTCGCGATTTAAAACTCCATCATATATTTTAGCTCACACATATACTATACTATAGTAGTGTGAGCTATGGTGATCCTAATTTTTTCGAGAAAAAAAAAGTTGCTCCGATTTCAAAAATTTTTATATATCTTTGCGTTTCAGATGATTTTGAAACTTTTTTGTTGCGCCGTCTGTCTGTCTGTCTGTCTGTATGTCTGTCTGTCTGTCTGTATGTCTGTAAAGACCAACGCGCATAACTCATAAACCGCTTGGCCGATTTTAATGAAATTTGGTACCTAGGCTGGGTCTTGGGTCGAGATGGTCCCATTTAAAAATGAACAAAATCCACCGAACAGAAACCAAATAAAAGGGTGGGGGTAGATTTCAAAAATTAGAGTTTATGTGAAAATATGGCGTGTGTGATATCAAACGAAAGGTAATTGAGTCCGGAGTTTAACAAAATACATTTTAGTTTTTTGTTTTTTTTAAGGGTGGGGGTAGATTTCAAAAATTTGAGTTTAAGTCAAAACATGGCTTGTGTGGTATCAAACGAAAGGTAATTGAGTCCGGAGTTTAACAAAATACATTTTAGTTTTTTGTTTTTTTTAAGGGTGGGGGTAGATTTCAAAAATTTGAGTCTAAGTCAAAACATGGCTTGTGTGGTATCAAACAAAAGGTAATTTAGTCTGGAGTTAAATAAAATATATTTCAGTTTTTAGTTATATTAGCTCACACGTACACTATAACTATAGTACCTAGTGTGAGCTTAGGGGCCCATATATTGGCAGAGTATTTTTTTAATTTGTGTAAAACGTTTACTTTGCCCGCTCCATGAATAACTCTTGGGGGGGGCGAGGCCCCATGATATGGTTTTTATTATGGAACGGCGGCATATTCCCCTCTTGCTCCAGGCGGCTACTAGTCTACCGACGGCTCTACCACAAGCCCCCACCCTGGGTGCGCCAATGCTGTTTTGCTCCAAACCACCTGTTAAATTTAAACAAAAATTAAATACAGTAAAAGGCTAATTTTAAATACAATGCGTTTGATTATATAAAAAAGTCTTAAAAATATGTACAGGGTGATTTTTTATAATTGCAAGATCGCTATAACTCGGTTATTATTGGGAGTAGAAAGTTCAAGCAAAAACTATTCGGTTTGGTAAATTATGGCCACTTTAGGCCCACCATTAGTATTTTTTTATAGGTTATAATATACAGGGGGCGACAATCAGATCAATTTTTTTAAAGGGAACATCCTATATATTTTTGTATTTTTAAGTTCCGCAAAAAATTAGCTTTACAGATATATGTAACACTATGGCTCTATCTTTGTCAGTTTTCGAGATATTGACGATTGAAATTCCGAAAATTAGCAAATTTTAAATACAGTGCGGAGTATTTCCTGTGACAAGTCACAAACAATATTAAGATGTGTGGATACCTAATGACATTGTCAGTGCCAAATTTTAAATATTTATCAACAATGTTGCTTTATTCCAATGCAGAAAAGCAAGAGATACTTTTATTATATGCGAAAAATAATAAAAATGCCACTGCTACTGCGAGAGAATATCGAGAACTGTATCCAGCCCGACAATGTCCTAATATATCCACAATTCTTGGGATATATAGAAAATTTCGTGAAACATTAAAAAATTGTCGTCTTTTGATTTTAAATTTCTATGAAAATTGACACAGATGAATATTTATATTTATCAAACTGTCAGTCAATATTGTTTCAGTTTGTTATTTACAGTCTATACGTTAAATACTCCGCACCGTATACCTATTTAAAATTTGCTAATTTTCGGAATTTCAATCGTCAATATCGCGAAAACTAACAAAGATAGAGCCATAGTGTTACATATATCTGTAAAGCTAATTTTTTGCGAAACTTAAAAATACAAAAATATATAGGGTGTTCCCTTTAAAAAAATTGATCTGATTGTCGCCCCCTGTATATTATAACCTATAAAAAAATACTAATGGTGGGTCTAAAGTGGCTATAATTTACCAAACCGAACAGTTTTTGTTTGAACTTTCTACTCCCAATAATAACCGAGTTATAGCGATCTTGCAATTATAAAAAATCACCCTGTACCTACCTTCAAAAAACGCAACACCATGTCGAGCAAAAAACAATTTATGAAGTCATATTACAGAGAGTGTAACTAGTCATCAGGATAAAATGCCTAATATTAAAAATTTATAGTTTTTTGCAGTTTAGCTAAAACTCTGCCGTACTTTGTTTTACCTCCGAACCCCATTTTACCCACCTATTTCCTACAATATGTAAGTGCAAAGGTCTTTGTGGAAACCTTTGAAACGTTTGCTTTGCCACTAAAACCTTCAACTGATTGGATTAACTTTTAACATAATGCTAACGAAAATGCAAAACTTTTATAATATAAATAATTTAAATTTCTAATATGTTCCGTGAATGACATTTTAATACTTGAAGTACTCAGCGTAAAGCCTATTTTAATCCTCGGATCGGTGGAAATTTTCACTTTTTAATAGGGGTTTCAACATTGTTTACTTCTTTGTTGTAGCTATTTAGTTAATGCGCAACATGTATCTTTTAATACCTAATTAAGTACACACTTACAAAAAATTCAGCAAACTGCTTGAAGGATTTATTTTTTGAACCTTCATGCATTGCAATAAGATCTACTATACTTTTGTTTCGTTTTTCCTTATTGCCTTCGTGTGCTTATTGCAGACATTTTCCAGCTCAATTCGTTGGACACAAAGATAATCTGATTCGAATTCACTTGGTGCCCGCTGGGAGAATCACAACTCATACACTCTCACATTCATACTACATGAAGACCCAACGAGCCGGGCCGCCAAGCACGGTAGGCAAAATTTTGTCTGATACTGATACTCTTTGTCGAGCACAGCGTCTTTATCGTACTGGCGCCATCTACGCTCCTAAGACGGGATCATCCGCTTAACGTGACTTCCGAACCACCACCTTGTATTGACCATCAGCATTGCCTACTTCGTTGATGCCCAAACTCCGCCCAAGACAGTTAGGTGTTACCCCTACCTATTCTATTTAGCCTCCTTCGATCCATCTTTGGACAAAGGCCTCCCCCAATATCTTCCATTCTTCTCTGTCTGTCGCCCTGTTCATCCATCTGATTTGGGGTCTTCCCCTACTTAATTAATGTGTATCTTAATTTGCCCAATGCTGCCCAAGCCAATCTTACTCGTCTCTTGATTTTAGCCATGTGGTTTTCTTTTTTTAGTTTAATAATTTGTCCCAGATATATTCCTCTACTTGTTCAATTTTTCTTGGTTTATTCTGATTGTGATATCTTCATCTGTGTTTGTTATGATTTTAGTTTTAGTGGTTGAAATCATACCTTACTTTTCGCAAGCAATCGGTTGCTGGTGTCGAATTACGATCTTCTTTTTGAGTATTGACTGTGGGGTGCCTCAGGGTTTTGGTTTGGGACCATTGCTCTTTTTAATATATATTAATGATTTAGTTAAATTTAGGATTTCAGGTGAGTTCACGCTTTTTGTAGATGATACCTCAGTTCTATGGTATCATAAAGACATTAACATTCTGAGCGCTTGCATCGAACGGGATTTAAATAAAATTTTAATATAGAAAAAACCAGTATTTTAGGTTTTAAGTGTCAAATAGAAAATATCATCCTAGGTTTTATTCCGTTACCGCAATAAAGAGTTACGAAATTTCTGGGTTTGCAGATTGACTGTGCTCTGAAATTTGAAATTCATATAATAAAATTAAGTAAAAAACTTTCGTCTGGGTCTTTTGCAGTTAGGCGTGCAAGAGCGGAGTTGGGTGAGGACATGGCAAGAACAATTTATTTTGCTCTATTCCACTCTCACTTGGGTTATGGTATTCCATTCTGGGGTACTTACTAAGTCAGTATCTCTTAAGTGTTATCCTCACTCTTCAAAAAAAAGCTGTGCGGTTTATATCTAATGTAAACCAACGAGAATCATGTAGAGCACTTTTGATTAAGCACAGAATTTTAACATTCACATCATTTTTTATATTGGAAACAGCTACATTGGCATTGGCGTAGCTGGGGGGCCAGGGGGGGCCCTGCCCCCCCTGAAGTCCCTCAGGCCCCCCCTAAGATATTTTAGGCCTCCCCTACCGACTACTAGTAAAAGAACATGATGCTGAAAATACATACTTTTCTATTATTATTCGGGAAATATTCAAATAAAATAGGTGCATTAAAATTTAAAATCATTCAGATAATGATACATTGTACAAATGTTCACATTTCAGGAAAAAGCCCTTGTCTTGAGGAATTAGGCATTTTCTCTTTAAATTATCGGTAACTTTTCTGCACATATGCAATTTCCCGAAAATATTTTTTAAATTTAAACATAATTATGCATATTGAATATTTCATAGGGTCACTGCATCCTGGAAGCCTGGCGTCTCCATGGGTAGCGACAAGCCCACGTGACCTGCCTCGGAATTTCCATGGGCGACTCGTCAACTTACCTCGGAATAATTAGAGTACCTACACGCAATTTCTATACAATATTGTAAATTAACCTCGGAATTTTTAGAGTACCTACAATTTTTGTAGAAGTTTGTAAAGCGATCTCAGAATTTTTAGAGTACCTACAGTATGTAAAATATTTTTAAAAAAATTAAAGACCATACTTATATTTTAAGTTTTTGACCAACTTTTTATTTTTATAATATAAATTAATACAAAAAATACTACAACAATTTAATGCATACACTTTTACTTTTAGATATAATAGTAGTTATAGTACTTAACTACAATCATAAAAAATATCATTTCTGTGGGGTTACCCTAAATTTTGCCTCTCTGCCTCTGTGGTTCTGCCGTGCTTCCAATCAGGTAGACTTTGTGCAAAAACATGATTTTTTGAAAAATATTCAAAAACTTTTATTTCTGCATCGATCAGTAAGTCTTTATTTGTTTTTAAAATAACATACAGTGTCTTTAAATCAGTAACGCACCCAGGAATATGTTTTGGGGGGGGCCCGAAGCCTCATAATGTCGTATTTCATGCTATTTTTTGTGTTTATTCATGAAATATGTGGAAAATATATACAAAAATCATAGGCTTGGGGGGGGGGGGGCCCGGGCCCCGGGCCCCACCCCCTGGGTGCGCCCTTGTTTAAATTATAACATTTAACGGCATTGTTAGAGATACATTACTTAAATATTAAATCAAGTAAAACAAACTTCAAAACTATCGAGACTTCGAGCCTTAAGGTAAACCTGGACGATCACTCTAAAGTAGGAATGTTTAGGAAGCCAGAATAGTTTTTAGTGGTACCTAGTCTTAATTCTACACTTTTGTTATTTTAATTTGATGTCCCATGTTAGTACCATGTACGTCTAGAGTACGTACATTTTACGTTTAATTGGATTTACCATGTACGTACCTAGTACGAGTTTTTACGTACATAGTACGTACTTGTGCTGTCTGGGTAGAGAGTGTGATACCCAACCGAACCAACCGAAACATATTATCTATTATTCTAACCTTTCTCAATTGATAGCAAACCTGTGATTTGAAGACAGTGTTTTGGTGGAAAAAGGTCAGAGATTGTCTGTACCGGTTAGAATACGTTTGCGATCAATTGAGAAAGGTTAGGAAAACACCGATTGATGGCAAATTTTTGTTTCAAAGAAATTTCCGTTCGAATAAACCGTTTTTGACAATTTTCCGTTCGAGGAAAATGTTTTCGAACAAAGTTCCGCGACCCGTCGTGTTGCTACCCAAAAATACCTAGAGATGCTACAAAAAAAATTTTTTGACCTTCAATTTTTGGAGTGTTGAATTTTTTTTACCGTCCTAGCCCGTGCAATAATGGCTGGAAAAGGTATTGCTTTCGAAGAAAAAAATGTTTTTGAGATGACGCCGAAAATGTGTTTATTTTGGTGTATTTTGACTTATCTTCGCAATATCGTCGTGACGTCTGTGTGTGTGCGTGTATGTGTTTGTGTGTATGTGCGTTAGGTGTGTGTGTGTGTGTGTGTGCCTCTGTGTCTATAGTAAAGCCTTTTTTTTGCAATCATTACAGTATAGCTACTTTCGATTTTGGACTTTTTGTTTTTCAATCTTTTGTTTTTCGATCTTTTGTATTTTCGACCTTTTGTACTTTCGACCTTTTGTACTTTCGACCTTTTCTATTTTCGATCTTTTATTGTACTTTCGACCTTGTGTATTTTTGACCTTTTGAAGTTTTGGCCTTCTGTTTTTCGACCTTTTGTACTTTCGACCTTTTGTATTTTCGGCCTTTTGTAGTTTCGACCTTATGTTTTCGACCTTTCGTGTCTTTGACATTTTGTTCTTTCGACGTTTTCTTCGCCGCCCGCTTTTGTTTGGACACCGTAATAAAATAATAGTAGGTATATGCTGTGTGTACTTTTAATTCCGCGGCAAGATTTTTTAAGCCCGACCGGAAGGACGGCTATAATTTGTTAAGTGATTAAAAGGGACTTTAATGCCAATGTTTATATACTAAAAATAATAATAATCATAAAATAAATAAATATTAAACCACCTACTCCGGTACTCTAGTTTTAGCATGTCAACCCCCGGTATATAATAATACAGAGGGCAGTGAGAGTTTTCATTTTTTTGGTGAGCTTTGGGCGCGTTGCTATGGTAGATATTAAACAAAAGTCAGTCAGACGCTAACAAACATAGAAAAAAATGTGCAAAAAATAATATTTATTTCATAACAAACTAAATAAGAACAAGTTTGAATTAAATTTCTTAAAGATTGAACAAACGAGGGACCAAAGAATAATTCCTACTTTGAGATGGACATTGAAAAGGCGGCCAAAGAAAGCAGCTTTCAGAGTACCGAAAATGATGCAATAAAAAGAATGTCAAAAATTTCACCGAAAAGGTATTCCTGTTTTTTATCCTGGAGAAGTCTAGAAAGTTAAATGCTTCCTTTATATGAAGGCTATGCCAAAGGACACAATAATAATCGAAACCAACCAAGTCATCAGCAAAGTACAGTAACTTCAGACAAGCTGGAAGCAACAGAATAACCGTTATCGTGTATTATGATAGCTTTTTGTTTTTTGTATATTAATAAAATAAAATGATCCAAAAAACCTATAATTTTCCCTTTATAGTTTTAAAGAAATTACTTTTAATCACCTATGTGCATGAAAAAAAGGGATTAAACGTACACTTTTATGCCCTAGAATAAATCCAACAATATATACAAGTTCTATATTTTATAAAACATGTCAAATAATTTTTGGTTTCTTGCGCTATGTGGGTAAATATTGAAATCATAAAAAACATCGTTTTTATTCGACAATCTGAAAAGCATTATTTGAATGGTTTGTTTATTTGGACAGTCTAAATATATATACCGAGTGTGACGGACAGTTATTTACGTAACATTTGTAAACCATTTTATTTTTTTAAATACAAAAAAAGCTACGCTCGTGACAGTGTCAGATTCGTCATATAACCAAAAATATTTAGCTGTCGTGTCGCTACCCAAAGAAGACACTACGTCTTCGTGATGCAGTGACCCTAATATTTCATACATATTGGCGACATCTTGTAAAATATTATAGAAGTGTAAGTTAAATTTCGCATTTAATAAAGACAGCGACCTTTGCCCCTCTGTTTCCGAAATCGGGTTGTAGATGTCGTAAGGTTATAAAAGACCTTTTTAAACTGTTTTTCTAAAATAAATATAATAATCTTTTTAGTTTTTTTGAGGTTAGCGTTTAGTGTCTTATGGAAATTTTCCGATTTTGGTGACAATTTCATAACCATTTTCATATTAAGTTTTCCCACGTCGTTAAATGGAATAAATTCGTCGAGCAATACCGGGAAATTTTTAATATTAATACTTCTGCTCTAAGAGCAGAAATGACCGTTTTAAAGAATTGTATTTTTCGGTTAAATCAAACTGTTGGTCATGATTCTATCAAACAACATATAGCAGAAAACACCTATCCAAACCTATACCAACTTTTTAAAGTTGCGAGTATTCTTCCAATTTCAAGTGCAACTTGCGAGAGGTCTTTCTCTGCCATGAGGAGAGTTTTTAATTGGCTTAGAACAACTATGACTCAAGAGAGACACTCAGGTTTGTCATTGTTATTCATAGAAAAAGATGTTGAGGTCGACTTAGACAGTGTGGTAGACGCTTTCAGTCAGCGACGTAGAAAACTTTCTTTGTAGAATTGCTGAATTACATACTTCCTGTGTATACATATAAATAAGTTGGTAAATGTATTATTAAATTTGTTATATTAAAATATTAGAACATTTAATGCGCGTATTTTTTTTTATTCATTGCACACTTTGCACGACTCTTTAAAACCTATGTTTGCTTTTTGTTCAAGATAGACCGGGGCCACAGCCCCCCCTGAAAAGCAAGGCTAGCTACGCCAATGTACATTGGTATTTAAGAACACACGGAGTATTCAAAGAGAAGGTCCTCAAAGACTGACCAGACCGTGTGGCAATTTGCCTTTGCCCATCCCAAAAAGCGCTCTTGTACAAAAATGTCTACTTTACGAAGGAACTCTATCTCAATCAGCAGTTTTTTTGAAAGTCGCTATTTTGTTACATAGCTATTTTGATAGTCGCTATTTTGTTACATCGCTATTTTAATAGTCCCCTTTCATTACATCGCTATTTTGATTGTCGCTATTTCGATACCGCTATTTTAATACTCGCTATTTCCTGCCAGAACCATGTTGTACACACATAAGGAAACCAAGCCTCAAGGAGACCGAAATACGAAAACAGGTGTCATTCAGAAGAGTCCCTAGAGAAGTCGAGGATAGTGAATTAAGCCATGCTGAACTTTCTGGAGGTTGTAAAGCCAACAAACGAGCTGTTTCTAAACCATTAGACTGAAGATTTAACAAAATATTTTCCAAACGTGTTTCTTGATGATTTGATCAAGAAATTTTTGTTTAATAGAAGTATTTTGCGGAATAGATAATAATGTTTCAGGGCGGGTAGATCGACTTCAGATCATCTCTTTTGTATAACCCAAGTTATTGAAAAGAAAATGGCATACGGACAAGAGCTCCATCTGCTTTACGTAGATTTGCAGAAGGCATATGATAGTATACCACTAAATCTACTTTGGAAAGCGTTGGAAAAGACAAACATAAGCGTACAACTAATTAAGGCCATCAAAGAGTTATACCGCAATAGTAAGGCAAAAGTTAAAATAAAAGCAAAACTAACCAAAGGCTTTCAAGTAAATAAAGGTCTTAAACAAGGTTGCTGTATCTCGCCTACGCTCTTCAAGATATATTTGGAACAGGTCCTTAAAGTCTGGAAGAGAAAATACCAAAACATGGGAATTCCGTTGAATGAAACCACCTTGTATACTTTATGTTTCGCCGATGATCAGATAGTGGTGGCTCAGGATTATGACGACCTCGAATATATGACACGAAAACTAATAGAAGAGTACAATAAGTGGGGATTAGAGGTTAATATCAATAAGACAGAGTATATGTGTATTGGTGGAACGAAACAGGATCTAATCAGTCCTGTGATGAGTATAAATACTTGGGTCTAAAAATTACAGCTGACGGAACACTAGACAAAGCTATAAAAGATAGAAACGTACAAGGAAGAAAAGCAATAACTTTATTAAATGGAAAAATTTGGGACCAAAGTATATCAAAACATAAGAAAAAGCTTATATATAACACCCTTGTAAAAAGTATTATTACATACGGCTCAGAAGTATGGCCAATCAAAGATAGAACAGAAAAAATACTTTCCGCTACGGAGATGGACTATTGGAGAAGAGCAGCAGGGAAATCAAAAAGAGAAAGTTACCAATCAAAGTATAAGAGAAATTATGACAGTGGGTGAACGTACTCTAGTGGATGATATAAGAACAAAACAACTGGTGTGGTACGGACATGTACAAAGAATGGATGATTGAAGACTACCTAAACAAATATTACAATGGAAACCGACTGGCCGAAGAAAACGAGGAAGGCCGAGGAGAAGCTGGAGAGAAGGAATAGATACTGAAATAAGAATAAGAGGCCTACATGATGAATTATGGGCAAACAGAAACGAGTGGAGATTGGGTATCGGAAGACGTAGAACGTTGTGAAACCGATAAATATATATATATATATATATATATATATATATATATATATATATATATAGATTATAATTTTGAAGTAGCTAACCAACGACTTAATGTTTCGCAAAAATCTATATCTAGTGCAACAAAAATGTTAGAGGCAAGAATTTCTTTGACTAAATCTAAAGTATCATATGACCCCAAGAAGGCTGAGTGAGTGAGAGTAAGTGAAAGAGATGTTGCATCTCTAATCCGGAGGCCACCAAATTTATGCCACCATGCGTTGTGATCTAATTTACAATTTGCTATACTATGGCTTCCTTTAAAACTTTATCATGTTCTGAAAGATGTTTTTATTATTTGTTATTTGAGTTTATTAAATCTCTAGATTCTCTACTTATTTTGTGAATAGCATGTCAATAAGACAACAACGCACCAAACAAAGGTTAATTAGCAAGTAATTAAAAATACTGGCCTGTGCAATCTACTCGTACACAATATATCGTTATTTTCCGTAATGATTTTGCTTAAGAGAAGTTTACTATAAATTAACTATAATTAAACGCTTTTAAAAATTGGCATTAATCCACATAATTTATGCGCAAATTTTTTAATTTAAAAAACTGGGGCTGGGAAAACACCAAAACATTGATCAACCAGTTTTACTGCGTATTGTCGACCAGTTAATTATTTTAGCTTTAGGCAAGGTCGTCTCAGTAGGTCATCTACCAAAAAATTATGTCTTTAAGACGTCACTTTTTCTACATTTTTGTGTCGTGGAATTTTTAACATTTTAAATACGTAATTTATTGGTCACTACCCATGCAGCTCCTGGGAAACAGGAACGGGTTGCAGACAGACCAGAGAATTCGTAGACCGTCCAAAAGCGACCAGAATTAGATGGATGCTGGGACGGACACGAAAAGACCTCGGACTGCTGATAGGTACTCTAACCGGACATAACCGGTTGAGGAAGCACATGACACGTATAGGAGTCGAGAATGACCCTACCTGCCGAGCCTGTGGACAGGAAGAAGAGACATCAAGACACCTCGTGGCAGAATGCGAGGCCTACGCAAGGATGAGACAACAGGCACTCGGAGCGCCAACTCTGAGCGAGGAAGAACTGCACATGCTCAAATGGGCAGACATACTGGACTTTGTAAAGAGAACAGAAAGGCCCAATGAGTTACCCGACCATCAAAGGGAAGTGCAGAGAGTGGGTTAAGGGACAGACTTGGGGCATGGCAAAAAGGGCCTACTCTGGCCTACTTGTCAGACCTGCGGGTCAACCCCCCCCCCACTACTACTACTACTACCCATGCAGCACACATTGTCCCAGGAACGTACATTCAAAAATACGTAGATGGCAGCCTAAAACCCAAAAAGGGTTAAAACGGAATGGGACAACTGGGCGTCGCCAACTCGGCGCCAGAATATAAACAATTTTTTCGATAAAATGTGCAGATGAAAAACAAAATAAATATATTTTACGCAATTTTCTTGAAATTTTTTTTGTTAAGTAAGGTTAAATCCATTAAGTCGAGTGTTGAAATTTGGTAGTTGTAGTGTTTGGTAACACTACAATTTACGTTTTTTTTTACAACAATGGCGGATCCAAAATGGCGGATTTCTTTATTTTTAAACCGATTTGTCTTAAACTTGAAAGTTTGAAGTGTCTGAGATCACTTAATATAGTTTTATCCTCAAACTTAAAAAATTCATAATAGCGAATCCAAAATGGCGGATTTTCTTATTTACTAATGTATTTAAGCAATGTAATATTTCAAGTTTGAGACAAATCGGTTAGTAAATAAGAAAATCCGCCATTTTGGATTTGCCATTTTAAATTTTTTATAAGTTTAGGTTAAAATCATAATCAGCGACTTAAAACACCGCCAATTTCTATATTTAAGACATATCGGTTCATAAATAAGACCGCCATTTTGGATTTTGAGTAAAAACTTTTGCTAAATGACCTCAAGTAATATTTCAAGTTTGAGACAAATCGGTTGGTAAATAAGAAAATCCGCCATTTTGGATTTGCCATTTTGAATTTTTAATAAGTTTAGGTCAAAATGATAAGCAGGGACATAAATAAGAAAATCCGCCATTATGGATCGGCCATTTTGATTTTTTTAAGTTTGAGTAAAAAAGTTTGTTAAATGACCTCAAGCAATGTAATATTTCAAGATTGAGTCAAATCGGTTAGTAAATAAGAGAGTTCGCCATTTTGGATCGGCCATTTTGCTTTTTTTTAAGTTTAAGCAGTGTAATGTTTCAAGTTTGAGACAAATCGGTTAGTAAATAAGAAAATTCGTCATTTTGGATTCGCCATTTTGAACTTTTTAAGTTTGAGGATAAAACTGTATTAAGTGATCTCAGACACTGCAAACTTTCAAGTTTCAGACAAATCGGTTTAAAAATAAAGAAATCCGTCATTTTGTAGTAAGTTGTAGTGTTACCAGGTTACCAAACACCACACCTACCAAATTTAAACACTCGACTCGGATTTAACTTTACTTAACAAAACCAGATTTCAAGAAAATTGCGTAAAGGATTTTTTAAAGATGTTTTTGTATAAATAATACATCTATTTTGTTTTTCATCTGCACATTTTATCGAAAATTTTTTTTTCTATAAGCGTGCGGAAATGTCCACTTTTCCGCACGCATTTTAGTGTGGAAAGTGCCACTTTTCCGCACTAGTGCGGAAAAATATTTTTTCTGCACTATTGCGGAAAAGTAAATTTGTTACGATTTTGAGGTGTTCTATAACATTTAGACCGTTCAAAATACATTTGTATCCTTCCTAGCACACGAAATATCCTAAAAATATTCAAATTGACTAAAATTCTGCTATATTTTCAATATTTTCGATAAAATAAAGTTTTCAGTAAAATAGGTTCAAATTATAAGTTTTAAACCTCTCCGGTATAAATATCGTCATTGTCAATGTCAAACAACAATGAACACTAGTGGTTTTAGATTTGGCATCTTAAATCACCATAGCAACAAAGTACAAACAAACTGTCAAAACAAAGCCAATTTTGCAGATACAAGCGTCTTTTGAATTTTTCAAACAAAAAAATCAGATTTTCAATGGATTCTTCGGACGAAGATCTACCCCAGTGAGTTCTAGAAGCCGCTAGAATGTGAATAATAATAATTGATTTGATTAAAACGTTTTGAATATAAATAATTTTCTGATTAATTTTTAGTTTTTTCCTCACGCTTATAGAAAAAATAGTGTACCTAACTCGTGCGTAAAGTGTCTTTTCCGCACTTGGTTGCTGGCCAAACTCCGCTATCGCGTCGTTTGGCCATCTGCAATCGCGTGCGGAAAAGAGGCACTTTCCGCACTAGTTAGGTAAACTACTATTTTTAGTTCGGCGTCGAGTTGGCTCGGAGCCCAGTTGGCCCGGCGCCCAGTTGGCAGCGCCGAGTTGGCGGCGCCCAGTTGTCCTAGACCGGGGTTAAAAAGCTAATAAACGAAGAAAAAGAAGAACGGTCAAAATCTTAAAAATCAAAAATACTGAAATGTAATAAAATAAATTTGAAATGGATTTTCAGGTACCTATCGAAAAATTAGGCTACTAGACCGAGAAACTCTCTCTTCGAATGAGATAGTAGAAATCGCGTTTATTTTTTGTTATATAAATAGTGTGAATCATTCGGAACTACTGAATTGGTCGCCCTGTCAGGACCGGTGCCAGGATTTTTGCCACTATTGGTAAACTTCATAGGAATCAAAAGTATCGCCCCCATTTAAAAATGAGGAAGACTCATACTCAAATTTAAGAGAAATTCAAGCAGGCGTGCCCCCGGGTAGCGTACTAGGCCCTTATCTATACTTATTATTCACTTGTGATATCCCAAAGCCAGAAAATTGTCACTTAGCAACATTTGCCGATGATACTGGTTTAGCAGTCACCCAAATTCACAGTTGGACCACAAAGTGGCGAATAAAATTAAATGAAACCAAATCAATTCATGTTGATTTTACAAACAAAAATATAAATCACATACAAATAACAATTAACAACATTCCAGTACCATATTCGAATCAGGCAAAATATCTAGGTATGACACTTGATGCCAAATTGCGCTGGAAAGCACATGTTAAGAAAAAAAAAAGAAGAACTTGAGGTAAGGTATAGAAAAATGAACTGGCTAATTGGAAGGAAGTCCAATTTAACAATTCATAATAAGTTACTGCTTTATAGACAAATACTGAAACCAGTATGGACATATGGTATTCAACTATGGGGTTGTGCTAAAGAGAGTAACATTCTAGTTGTACAGAGATTTCAAAATAAAGTATTAAGAAACATTGTGAATGCACCTTGGTACGTTCGAAATAGTGACCTTCATCGAGATCTAAAAATCTAAACTGTAGCAGAGACTATAAAAAAGTACGCAAAAAGCCATGAAGATAGACTCCATCGGCATGTGAATGTGGAAGCAATTCAGCTTCTAGACAATACTATGCTAGCTCGACGACTAAAAAGAGTGAAGCCGTTTGAGCTAGTAAACTAAGTGAATTACACATAAAACAAAATAATGCTATAAACACAACACAATTGTGAGTTACAGACTAAACAAAGCGGGGAGAACTGTTGAGTGAACCCTAAGTTTAAATCTGACTTTTCTAGTAAATTAAGTTAAAACAAAATTGCTAATTAGTCTTACTGACTAGATTGTAATAAAAAAAACACAGTGTGTTTGACAAATTAAAAAAAAAAAAAAATTTAAAAATTGATTTAAGTTTTAAGGGCCAATTTCACCGACTCTTTTTTGTTTTCGGTAGCGTAAAGAGTTCACGACATGATTGTCTGATTCTTTTTATTATATGTGGTTAACAACAAGCGATTAATTGGTTGAACTTTTTTAGCGTAAATAATTATAAGCCGGCAGCGCCGCGCGGGGCAAGGTTTCTATTTCACCCGTTTTTCAGCGGTGTATGGGTGGCTGTTCTCGCGCGGGGGCGAGTGGAATGTTTGTTTTAGTTCACGTCGGCCCTCATCATCGTGCTGAAACGTTCGTTGCCCTTTCTAGTGTTGCCGGTTCTATCCTTAGTGAAGACGTATGAATTTGTTTTGATTTGGGGTTTATCAGCAGTAAAGTTTAATTGTCTTGTTATGAACAATCCACGAAGCGATCCTGCGTGCAAAGGGAATGTGTGATATCAAGCACTTTAGTTAAAAGTTAAATAACCACACTCAGGTAGCAAGGTCACGTTTTTTAAACGTCAAAAACAGGTCATTTTTAATGACCATTGACGTCTCTAACCTGACGTGTAAATGACCTTTAAATGACGTTCAAAAGACACACCCAAAATGACGTCATTTGTAGACGTTTTAAAGACGTCAGCAATATCACGTATTTGGGACCAAATCAGAACATCAGACACACACACAGACACAAACCTATTTATGACTTTTTTAAACTCGTCTGAATATATGGAATATTCCCTGCAGTTGAGAACACTAGGAAACGTAGACACAGAAGGTGACTCTTCTGTGACTTAGACCTGGAAGTACTGGAACAGGTACAGCGGTGTTCTGTGAGGTACAGATCAAAATAGACCTAAACCTAGACTTCCACGTCTCCACCTTGAAGCGACAGAAGCCTCGAAGTCTGTCTTGATTTAATATTTAATTTATCTTACATATGTACCCCCACATTCCGTATAAATCCGGTTAAGTACTGACTGGGGCACCATCTATGTAAGTATGAGTGTATGTCCCTTAGACAAAGTGTGCAGTGTGGGTAGTGACCAATATATGACGTGTTTCAGACGTCAAAAACTACACTACGAAAAGACGTCAAATAACTGACGCCTTAAAGACAACATTTTTTGGTAGATGACCTGCTGGTCATCCAAATGACCACTTTTCGACGAAAAAAAGACGTCATTTGATGACGCCTTGCCACCTGGGCCTATAATTTTCTATGCTAGGCAAGACTCATATTAGGTGCCAATTGAATAGTGCCTTAGCAAAACATTACTGAACATAATGAAAATGTGACAAAAATTAGACATATACTTAGTAGGTTAATAGACTGTTTAAAATTCTGTGGGATTTTTGAGGTTCCTCTACAGGGCCATAAAAAAGAAAGGCAAATGGACTATAAACAAATAAACTAAAAAGTACACCAAGTAGCTGCTTGTTTGGAAAATACTAATATAAAGTTGTTTCGGTAAGCTTTTTATCTCATTTTTCATGCAATATAAAATTGTGCCCCTTCCCCCCTCCTATTTATAACGTCACCAGCCTAGGGTTACCAGACGCCCGGATTAATCCGGACATGTCCGGATTTTTACTACGTCCGGGTGGGTCCGGGCGGATTTTTCATAAACGTCCGGATTTTAAAGTAGCCGCCTTTATAAACATCAAATAATGTAAAATAAACTAGTTTCAAAAAATGTAATTAAACAATAATCGTCGATAAATTTAGCAGTGTGAATTCACCTTTAAGCAGGGTCTTCACATAACGTTTTACCTTACATCTTGCCTGTTCAGTCAAAACGCATCAAATAAAACTTTGTGTGTAGACGGAAAAACGGACGTTTTACATGAACTGATTTAAGACAGAAGTTTTGTATCAAAAACTGATCTAAAAACGTACGTTAAAATTATCAAGTGTCTACGCTAGTCTTTCAACCGTCATACTTGACCCTTTTAACTGACAGGCAAGACGTAAGGTAAAACGTTATGTGAAGACCCCGCTTAAAGTAGTATTATTAATTTCGCCTTGTTGAAGTTTACACTTCTGCCGTGTGGTCTTAAGCACCCACAATTTTTTTGTTGAAGTTTGTAATCTAAAAAAGTACATATCAGACAATTCTACTTCTGATGACCACAATCTGCCTACCCACGAAAAATGGGCAAAATATTTTAATGCAAGTATTTCTACCCAGTGGACCCAAGAAAGAAATAGGCTGCTTAATTTAAGAAATATGAGCTGGTCAGAATTTTATGATTTTGTACTTCTGCCTAAAAATTCAACGCTGTTGAATAAAATACAAAGCAGTGAAAAGTACCTATAAAATAGTAGGTATATTATGTTATTTATTAGGTATTGTTTCAATAAAAAAAAAAGTTGATTTTTTGTGTGTGGCATCGAAAAAATTTTGACGTCCGGATTTTGTCCGGATTTTTTTGACGGCTGGTCCTGGTTTGAGACGTTTTCATCTGGTAACCCTACACCAGCCGCCCAGTGTGCATGATATGTAACAATTAACTTCCGTTACATTGGCTCGTTGTAAACTTTGTTACGAAAATCTACACGAACTTTTTGGGTAAAGCTAAATAAATTTAAATGCATTGTGCTTTTCATAAGGCTGAATAAGAATTAAACCTAGAAATCGAAAATGAAAGAAATATATGTAAAAAAACACCCAACTGCTAAATTTTCTTGTAACTATTAGTCGCAGTTAGCTTGTCTAACGAACTGTCACGATCAGCTGTTTTTCGATCCAAGATGGTTGTGATAAGACAAACAAACGTTTTTCCCATAAGCCGCAATGTTAACAAAAACGTAATTTAAAAAAAAAGTGAAACGATTTAATTTACAACAAAGATGCTGTTTTAAGTATTGACCCTTTGTACACATGGGAAAAATGCGTTTTTCTTTAAAAAAATCAATTAGCTTGTCTAACGAACTGTCACGATCAGCTGTTTTTCGATCCAAGATGGTCGCCATAGGACAAACAAAGCGTTTTCCCATAAGCCACAATGTTAACAAAAACGTAATTTTTAAAAAAAGTGAAACGATTTAACTTACAACAAAGATGCTGTTTTAAGTATTGAACCTTTGTACACGTGGGAAGAATGCGTTTTTCTTAAAAAAAAATCAATTGAAGCCAGTAAATCTCAAATAAAAGGGACCATGTTTTGTTCAAAAGTCAGGTTATGTTTTTATTTACTTTTGTTTTTTTTTTACTTTTTTTCCAGTTTTTTACTCAGTTTGAATCATTATTATTAGTTTCTGTGCTGTTATGAATTGTGGCAGCTGGGGAGAGCTTGATAATGTTAGTTTTGATGGAATGCCAAGTATTTTGACCTTAAACAATCATCTTGATTTAAATGAACTAGGTATCAGCTCAAAGAAGGGAAAAGAAAGTGGATAAGTGCTCTATTACCTGACTTAACAGAGGAAAAATAGAAATATTCAAAAGTTGTTTGTGAGGTTTGTTTTGGATAAACATGTAACTGCCATTTTGGCAACATTTTCTATTGGGATCTTTTTTTGTGCTCGAGTGGACCTTTTGCAGAAGTGTAACATAGAATTGTGTTAAACTGTACGAAATATTTTACTATGAGTTTTTTACTATTCTAGGAAAGCAACTTTCAAAACTAGAATATAGCAAAGATCCCTCCTAAATGGATTATTGTTTCAAAACAGTTGAAAAATTTTAAAAATGATGGTTGAAAAAAGCGTCCAGAGAAAAAAGAAAAGGAAAATGATATGAGGTTAAAGTGTGGGTAATGAGCTGAACCAAATTGGTACACCATCCTACAGAACTCTTAAATAAATTCTTTGTAGTGTAGCGTCCTGTACAGGGTGTTAATAAAGTATGTAGCCAAACTTCAGGGGGCGATTCCTGGAGTAATTTTAGGAAGAAAAGTTTAAATAAGCATAGGTCCGAAAATGCATATCCAGCAAGATACAGGGTGTTAAACTTTGAAAAAAAAATCTTTTTTGTAAATATCTTCAACATCGTTCGCTTGATTTCATTGAAAATTGGCAGAGATATTTTTAGTATAAAGGGCCTACTTTGGCTCTAAAGAAGTTGCAATTAGCAAGTCCAGTGGCGTACCAGGGATGACCTTAGCAAATACTTTGTTAAAAAAAAGTGTACGCCAATGACTTTTTTGACATTTTTGTATTTTTTTTGTATTGTCCAATTCAAAGTACATCTTTTAGGTCTCTTGTATTTTTTTCACTACTTGCTCTGTTTTCGAGATAAAAAATAAAAAGCATTTTATTACAAAACAAATTTCACGGTGGTATAACACTCTTTTAAAAGTGATTTCTCTAAAATTTTTATTTAGAATTTGAGGAAGCATTTACAATTCATAATCAAACAGGTTATACTACAGAAGTTGCTGAAAGTGTCCTCCATTAACTTCAATACAAGAATGAAGTCTTCTTACCATTGATTGTCGAACACGCTGAAATATTCCCGGTGTTTGCCTTATTGGATCACAAGAATTAACTATCCTTTGTCTTAATTCTTCCTCATTGTTGAGTGCAGTTTGGTAAACCAAAGATTTTAAATGTCCCCAGAGGAAAAAATCTAAGGGATTTAGGTCTGGTGATCTTGGTGGCCATGACTGTGGACCCGCTCGACCAATCCAATGTCCTTCGTTATGTTCATTCAAAAACTGACGTGCGACAATGCTAAAATGAGGCGGGACACCATCATGCATGAACCACATTCCTGCTCTTACTGCCAAAGGGACATTTTAAGCTCTGGTAGCTCAAATTCCAAAAAAAAACGGTAGTGGTCACCATTTAATCGCATTGGCAAAAAATGGGGCCCGATAAGGTTGTCATTTACAATACCAACCCACACATTTACTGAGAACTGTTGTTGACAATTATCTTCAATTACTGCATGAGGGTTTTCGTCACACCAGACATGATTGTTATGAAAGTTCATAATCGCATTTCTTGAAAAACAGGCTTCATCCGTAAATAATATTTGACTTAAAAACCTGGGAAATGCCTCTTGTTGTTGGAGAAACCAAGTGTAATAGTTTAAACGCTGGGGGAAATCAGTAGGTAGCAGAGCTTGAACACGCTGTAGATGAGGGTACAGCTGGTAATCTCGTAAAATTTGCCATACAGTTACGTGATTTATGTCTAATTGACGTGCAATTTTTCTCGTACTTGTACCAGGATTTTGTTCAATTTCATGCAATACCGCTTCTTCTTGCTCCACCGGTCTAAGTACTGCAGGCCTCCCTACAGCTTCCCTCCTCTCAAACGTACCTGACTCGCATAACCGTTCATGTATTCTTACAAATGTTTGTCTGTGTGGTAGAATTCGGTTGGGATGTCTCTCTGCATAAATACGTCTTGCCTCTCTTGCATTACCTTGGGCCATCCCATAAACAAAATGCATTTCTGCCATTTCTGCGTTTGTAAATTGCACCATTCTCTAGCATACATAACTTTTAGAGCTAATTAATCAATTAATTAACACATTTAATTAGCACGTAAAAAAATGAAACGTACTTATACGATATTGTTTATTGTTGTAATGGGACTTTGTCAAATTTTTGATATTGTTGATTGTTACCATGGGACTTATCAAATTTTGACAGTTTTGTTTTTCTTTCATTCCACGACATTCCATTTTTTCTAAAAAGTCGTATTTTTAGTTGTGCTGTCTGAAAACTTATAAGAATGGCAAAAAAATTACTGCCGTACAATTAATTTTTATTATTATTGGTTAAGGTGGGCACCTAGACGCCGCTGGACTTAATAAATTTATTTTAATTTGGACTTTTGCACCTTAACAAAATACTAGTTCCCAATTTCCCCTAAATTTTGTAAACAAAAATTACCCAGAAAAGACTTAGTATTTTTTTTTAACCGTAAAATGTTTTTTCCAAATAAAATGCTTTTTATTTTTTTATCTGGAAAACCGAGCAAGTAATAAAAATAAGACAAAAGACATAAAAGATGTATTTTTAGTTGGACAATACGCCAAAAATACAAAAATGTCAAAAAAGTCATTGGCGTACACTTTTTTAACAAAGTATTTGCTAAGGTCATCCCTGGTACGCCACTGGACTTGCTAATTGCAACTTCTTTAGAGCCAAAGTAGGCCCTTTATACTAGCAATATCTCTGCCAATTTTCAATGAAATCAAGCGAAAAATGTTGAAGATATTTACAAAAAACATTTTTTTTTTCAAAGTTTAACACCCTGTATCTTGCTGGATATGCATTTTCGGACCTATGCTTATTTGAACTTTTCTTCCTAAAATGACTCCAGGAATCGCCCCCTGAAGTTTGGCTACATACTTTATTAACACCCTGTATAGTGTCCAGTGGAGTCCTATATCATCAAAGTTTCATTTCTATAACTTATAGCAAATTCTAGTATAGCATCCTACCGGACCTCAGCTTATTACCAAAAAAAAAATTTTATGGCATCAAAAAAAAACAAATAAGTTCTTTCAGATTTTTTTTTCAATTTCTCTCAAAAAAACTTTAGTTCTGATGGGTCCTGTCATATTCTGTTATGCCCAATTGTAGAGTAGAGTATATATTTATTTGCATAAACTTTTAGATACATAATTGAGCGAATATTGTTACAAAAAAACAGTAATAAAAGTAATAGTAACAGTAGTAATACAACAGAGAATATTGGGTCCTGTCATGTCCTCTCTGGCCCTGTTGTAAAATTTGAACAGTACTGTTGTAAGCTGATGAGCCTTGAGTTTGACTGTACTTAAGCCCTATGTATTATGGTTGTCATGGAAAAACATATGGTGATGTATGGTGTGTGAGGCCAATGACAAGGAAAAATTGTATTTTAATTTTGCAAGTTTTTTTTTATATAATGTTTATTTATATTTTTTTGTAATAAACATATTTTGTAAAGTACTTATTAGAAGTTTGCTTGACCAACCTCGGTTGGAACTCATATGTGCATATTGATCTGTTGGACGGACCTACCTATAAGTTGTGCCTCTTTTTCATATCACTACTGGAGGGTTAACACAATTAAACTTTGTCTAAACCTAAAAATCATAGTGAAATATTTTTCACAGTTTAACGCTATAGAAGGCCTATTACTTAACAAAAGGTTTAGTCAAGTACAACAAAAGGTCCTAATAGAATGAGAAATGTTTAGAGAAAAGTTTAGTCTATTTCAATTTCTTCTCTGTTAAGTGAGCCTTGAAGTGAGCTCTTTGAATAGAACTACTATCCACTTTCCCGTACCTTGGGCTGATAGTTCATTGATTCATTGGTCAAAACCTTCACTGAAACCTAACATTCTCATGATCTCCTCCGCTGCCACAATTCACAACAGCAAAAAAACTTGGCATAATAATCAGTGGTGCACCCAGAAATATCTCTTGGGGGGACCCGAAACCTTTAGAGGCCCGATACCATTGGGTGGCCCCCAGAGGTCTCATGATGTTATACTTTATGCTATTTTTTCTGTTTATTCATGAAATATATGGAAAATATCTAAAAAATATGTGGTTTGGGGGGGCCCGGGCCCCGAACCCCCCGCCCCCTTGGTGCGCCCATGTAATAATTCAAAATAAGTAAAAAAAACTAGAAAAAAAATCGAAATCAAAACAAACCGCCAGCGCCCGACCGATAGTAGGAAGTTGTCTAAGCGCGCACTACTGAAAAGTGCGTGTGAACTGCTCTCAAATGCAACGCGAACCGTGGACGCGGGAGGCATCACGGGGGTGCGGGCAGCATCGAGGCTAGTTTTTGTATAAGCGCGGTGCCGAAGGAAGGTTCAGGTTCTATGTACCGTAAAATTCTATTGGGACATGTGGTCCTCTCTTTCTACATTTCGTAATTAGCATGCGACATAACATCCACGGTGCATAGAATTTGGTTCCAGTAAATTACCGTAAAGAATTAGATTCGAGCTTGGTTTGAACACGAATACAAACACATACATACCGGGTATTAATTTCTAGATAATATTCCAGTCTTTAGTGAATTCCTTTTGGGGTAATTATTAATTAAATTAAGGAATGATCAAAGTTTAATATTTGTTTAATATAACTTGGGAGTGCACGTGCACATGTGCACTTATGGAGAAACCGCCACTATAGGTATCAATTTTATACTCAACATTGACTAGTAGATACAAGTAAATTTAGCAGATGGGTGTTTTTTTTAATTTCCTATTTTAGGTAACGATCCCCAAAACTAAATCAGTTTAAATATGTTTCTCGATTTGTTCTCTAATCGATTAACTGGACAGCCTATCAGTTAAACGCGACCCAGATTTTGGACAGCCTAATAGTTTTGGACTTAATACTTTTTCAATGCTTGACAATTTATAAGTAATCTGTAGGCATTAATTTGCATTTTTAAAGTTATTAAGAAAACTTTTAATTACTTAACCTGATCGAGTTTTAAAAGCGTTAATTTTAGATAATAAATTATACTGATATGATGGATTGCTAGTTTTTTATAGAAATAGATTTTGCACTTGCACATAAAGTAGGTAAATAAAATGTGAAATAATGACCCTGGCACTGACACCCAAGCGAGGAAACTTTTTGGGAGAGACAGTGGCAGTTTTCTCTGATTTGATTAAATGACTTTTCCGGTGAACGAGACGAAATAGTCAATAGGGACCTATTGCAATAAAGCCAGGCACAAATTGTGCCGGGGGTGTTCCAATTTCTGAAAATTTAACTAAGTTGACGCCCTAAAGCCACAATGACACAGAAATGAATCAAAAATGTGTAAAATCTAATCTAAAAATAAAATTAAATAAGTTTTTTAAATTATAGCTGCAAAAACCCCCCAGACAACCCCAAAACGTGAAATTTTTAGGTTTTCTTCAAAAGCTTCTTAGGGAAAAATATGTAATTAACTTTATTGTAGACAATAAAATTTCCTTTTCAACAATATACAAGCGAAACGGGTACCACCAATGACACTCTCCAGTGGCGTCCGTTTATTGAGTTAATAACGTTTTAAAACAGATAAACGAAAAATCGTTCAATTAGTGTGTCTACCAATGTTTAATTTATATTTACGTTGGAAATTTCCAGGTTCGGACTAATTTTTTTTAATATTAAATATTTTTCTAAAATTAAATCAAAAAAATATTTAAGTTTTATCATTTTAAGATAATAATAGCATGAAACCAATCAAAGTAGTAATAAATCCAGATTCGTATTTAATTTTTTTATGATAAATACTATATGGATGATTCTACCAAAAGTGGGCTATATGGATATCATTTTTGGTCATTGCCTTTAAATAACAGTACAGCACAGTAAATAGTTTTGTTTTGTTAAATTTATGTAACTAATTAGGTGTAAGCTAAGGAACATTTATTTTCCCGAATTTTAGGAATTATTGCATAAAAATTCCAGAGGGATGAGTACCAGAGGAATGAGTTTTGTAATGGTTTTCCAACTTAAATCAAAATCTATTTAGATTAATTAACTTAAGTTTTATATAAACAAAGTTCCTATACTTATAATTTTAAAACAATCAACGAAAAAATTATACTATTGATATCAGTCGAATATTTACTTACCAGAGGAATGATAATTGAAGCGTTCCTTTTTGATTTCTCCGAAAAAAACTAATTTTCTGCCGAAAATAAAAAGATCTATAACTTAAACCAAACTAAAGTTGACATTATCTGTCACAACTTGTCACCCTCACAAGTAAATTAGATATCCAGGGCCGTCTCTTTCTCTAGAAATTAACCGGTGGTATTCACAAATATTGTGTTATATGAATTCGGATTTTCAAAAATATGACTGCAAACTTAAGTTTTATCAATTTTTTCATAAATAGTTAAGACTTGGTTAAATAATATTTATTAGGATATTTTTTTCAATCTGAGTTTTTAATATTTGGTTTGGGACTACACCAGAGGAAAGGTATTTTCTTTGTAATAAAAAAAATTATAAACTTGCAATTTTTTTTATACATTAAACTCAAATGCTCCATAAAGAAAACATTTCGTTTTAAATCTTATAACTAAAACTATGCTTCATTTGCAGTCTGTGTTTGAAAAATATGCATTCCCACTCCACAGCACCATTTTTGTAGAATCATCCATATCTCAAAAACTAAACAATATTTTGAAAAATTGATAACTTCATTATTTTGCGCTAAAAAAGCGAGGAATTAATTAAATTAATTAAGGGCTCAAAAAGAGAGCACGATAATAGGTTAAGATTCGTTTTTTTTTGTTTATTTCGATAAATACCTACTTTATTTTTAACTTTTTGCATTCTCCCCCCCCCCCCCCCCAAGTATGTAAAGTGTAAAAACAAATAAAAAAACGCCCAATATTAAGAGATGACTTAGCTTACCTAATAGCTAAAGGCAATACGAAAACTTTAAATGATCCACAATCTAAAGAACAACTTGTCTCTTAAATCGCTGACACACATTTTCACCTAGAACCTGCATATCGTCAACGTAAAACTATTTTTATTTAACACTTAAAACTTTTTTCGCCACTTGCCATTCAATATGTTCACTGTCGAAGTCATAAAATTTAAAAGTACACAAAAATTTAAAGTGTGATACCGTGTTGGATTGTTTTGTTTGAATAATTTAAATTCCGGTCTTGCGATACTGTTGGTCAACGTATTGGACACCGCGTGCTCGACACACTCCCGTTATTACACACACCTTCAATCGAACTAAAAGTTTGCGGTCTCGCTAATGTTGTTTAGGTAGCGCATTCTCCCTCTTATTCTTTTGTTTTTTTGTTTGTTTTCTGCTGACAGTAGCAGTCTTTGTCACGGAAAGAATTACCTAAGCAGTTTGGTCATTGTTTTTTTGTTTACTAATATTGATAGGTACACTTGGGTTAATAAATAATGTCGCAAAAATTACCCTAGATCGACGTACGTCTGAAATATATCTGTACTGATAAAGCATATTAAAACCTTTAAGGGAAAATGACTGCTACAAGCGTTTCGCAATATTGGATTCAATTGAACCCAAACGTATGGTTTGGATCTTAGAACATTGAACTACTAGAAGCAGGAAAACCTCAAACCATAGGCAGGTTTGTTTGAGTAAATGATTTCCAGACATTGTTGTCAAGTCAATTTAAAAACATTCCTAAACCTTTAATAAACATTTCTTTGTAAATCTGAAAAATAGTACAAAACCATAATACAGCATTAAACCAGAGAATACTTTTTTATATTAAAAATGATTCAACATTCTATTGCAGCAAGTATATTATTTTTTGAATCTCAATAGTAATAATACAAAATCGTGCAGGTATAATATATTTAAAACAATGTGGCAGTTTAAGAACCGGCTGTTTGTTTACATAACAATGCTTTAAATATTTAACTACGCCTATGTTTTGTTTACAGATAAATAAGCTGTTTACTTACTTGTAAAAGGACCGTTTACTTCCTACGGCATAGGATGTTTTAAACATCTCGCACTTTTTTACCATATTGACTTTAAAGCAAAAAAAAATCACAGGCTTTTTAGCACGGATCACCTTTTAGTCCACAACGATTCAAAATACAATGACGGCCATCAACAACAAGTGACAGTACGTCATCGACCACGCTGTTGTTGGCGAGGTTGCCGCGCTGTTAATTTTTTCGAATTTTGAAAGGACACAACTATTATTAAATAATGTAATTTGACAAAAGTAAAAATATTTAATTGTATTTATCTTGGTAAAACTAGGCTTTTACATTTTATTTTGAATGAAAATAATGTTAATTTTTAAAGAAAATAACGTTCATTTAATTATGCCTTTTTAGTTATCTAATCACATTATGTAATCGTGGCAATTTGGGTTCTTTTCCCCCCTGGACCCTTTGTAAATATTAGATTCAATCAATAAGAAAGCATGCTGCTTCTAGGGGGTTTAATGTTCAAAGGTTTGGATTAAAAAACTACCCACATAGCACAAAAATCACATCAACGTTAAGTTAACGTGAACAAAAATAATAAAGTTATTTGTTACTAGAAAACAACCTCATAACATGTAATATTTGTTTTGTTAAATCTACATGCTTAAATATAACTTTAAAAAAAAGGAGGAATCAAGTTATAAAAATGTCATTTTTGCTGAAGTTTTTGGTGTTGTGTATATAACGTCTTTTTTACCCTTGAAAAGTCCTTCACAACATGTTCTAAACGCCAGTAGATTAAGATTTGTCAAACCTACTAACTTTTTGCCTATTATTTTGTCACGATTTTTCTCTATATGTTTTTCAAACGGCGCGAAAGCCTGTTTTAAAAGTCCTCTAAATAAAGACTTGTTAAAAGTAATAACTTTCTGCATCTTTTTTTGTCACGTTTTTTTTTTAACTTTTTTAAACTTAAAAGTGATATGAAAAAATTTTCTAAAAGTTTACTAGTTTAAGACTACAACACTTACAGAAAATTTTAAAAGACTGCGGTAAAAGCAAGACAAAACCTCTATACATACATTATGTTTTCTTTAAAAGCTAAACAAGATTTTTCAACAGTAAACACCTTCACACAATATTACTGTGTCTTTATCGGGTTAATAACTGATGCGTCGTGATCGTGAGGGATCAGGTATCAGTTCATTAACTGGTTTTTGGAGTTTAGAGGCCAAAGCACTCCCAGATAGATTTCTTCGAAGTGAAAAATGTCGCCAAAAGGTGGCGCTACTTCTAGTAAAATCTCAAAAATATTTGATAGAAAAGCCATGCAAGTCGCGTTTTAAATTTCGTGTAGAAAAGGCGCGAACCTAATGTGATTTTGACGTTGATAAAAATCAACTTAGAATTCACTTGAATATAACGTTAAAACATTGCTGTTTTGATTTCATAATGGCGTTATTACAACGCCGTTTTTGGCAACGTTATTTTTTTATAGCGTTAATAAATGACCTGTTAAGCTTGTTTTCATATATCAGCCATATAATAGCCAAGTTTAGAAAAATATTTCTAAACTAGTAAGAACCTTTCATTTTGAAATTTGTATTGGAGAACTTGGCTTTACTTTTATCTCAATTCTTTTTACGGAATGCTATTTTCGCGTACTTGGCTTTTTTTTACATGAAATGTTTTTGTTCTGATTTCACTTCTTTTTTAAAGGAATTGGATAATACTTAATTTTTAAAGTAGTAAAATATGCGGAATATTGTTCAAAATTTTTGCAATGCCTTACTTAAATTTTTGAGGTTTTTTAATTTTTTTCCATGGTTTTATTGTAGTTCCTATCAGCCTTCCAAAGCTCAGCTCTCTAGCGTTTCTGAAAGTGCACAATGTTACTTCTACATAACTTTACATGTATAGGGGAGGGAAATAAATTAAAATTGTCGTGTTTTTAAATTTTGTCCTATAGTTTTATCATAGTTCCTATCAGTCTTCCAATGGTCAGCTCTCTAGCGTTTCTGGACGTGGGTAATGTTACTTTTACATAACTTTACATTTATAGGGGAGGAGAGTAAATGAAAATATTGGGTTTTTAAATTTTTTCCCATGGTTTTATCATAATATCTATCAGCATTCCAATGCTCAGCTCTCTAGCGTTTCTGGAAGTGGGCAACGTTAGTTTTATATAAATTTACATTTATAGGAGAGGGAAGTAAATTAAAATGTTGGCGTTTTTAAGTTTGTTCATATAGTTTTATCATATTATCTTTCAGTCTTAAAAAGTTCAGCTCTCTAGCGTTTCTGGAAGAGGGCAGTGTTACTTTTACATAACTGTACATTTATAGGGGAGGGAAGTAAATTAGAATTTTGGGGTGTTTTAATTTTCTTCCAAAGCTCAGCTCTCTAGCGTGTCTGGAAGTGGGCAATGTTACTTTTACTTAACTTTAGAATTATAGGGGAGGGAAGTAAATTAGAATTTTGGGGTGTTTTTTCCTATAGTTTTATTATAGTTCCTATCAGTCTGCCAAAGCTCCACTCTCTAGCATTTCTGGAAGTGGGCAATGCTACTTTTACATAACTTTAAATGTATCGGGGAGGGAAGTAAATTAAAATTTTTTCCAGGGGTTTGGTCATAATTTCTATCAGTCTGCCAAATTTCAGCTTTGTACCATGTCTGGAAGTACAGTAGAATATTGATGATCTATACTTGAGTGAGTGAGTGGCAATTTCGACGTTTTTTGAAATTTCGTAACTACTTTACTACTTTATGGAATTTCATGAAACTTGGAGGGGTTGTTAACTCCATGGAGATCTACGACTGTGCAAAGTTTGGGATTCGTAGCTCATTCCGAAGTAGAGTTTTAGATAGGTCAAATATCGGCTGAAATGTTTCAAGAAAAGATGGTTACGACGCGCGAACTTGGAGAGGCACTGCCGTGCCCTCAGATAAACGTTTTTTCTAGCAGCTTTTAAAATCAACGTATTTTTTGTCTCTCGCGTTTTTTTACGTGTCAAGTTTAATAGTTTGATTTTTTTTCAAAATTGCGTTTTTTTGGTGTAAAGCGGTTTTAAAAATAACCTAAAGAAACAACCTAGTAAATTTAAAAGTGTGTGTTTTTTACGTTTGGCGCTTTTGTCTATGTGTTTATGAAAAATTCTAGGTTTCACAAGAATGTATTATACGAGACTTTTGAGACGCACTGTATAATTTGACTCACCCACCAGTTTAATACGCAAATCACTCAAAAATAAAAATGATAACAATTTTCGCGACCTCAAAGTTGGGAAAACCCAAGTGCACAAATATATCGGAAGTTCTAGTTCTTCGACCAGAAAACCCTACATTAAAGGAAGATAAACCAATATCAAAATTATTTCCGTCCCTTACAAAGGATACCTACAGTTAAAAACGTCCCAATATGCGTGAACGACATAAGACCAGAAGAATGTGCCAAAAATGCCGACATTGCATAACTTGCCTAACTTTATATTACCTAAAAATTTTAGTGGCACCATTATTTATGAAACCAAGTGTACTTTTAAAATAAAATAAGGCACATTAAATTTATGATGGTATTAGATTACTATTATTTATAATAAAGTATACTACTTTTTGTTTAAAATAAAGCATATTTCTTATTTCCTAACTGCACGTTATTATTTATTATCGATATTATTTCAAGCATTTTACAAAATTTGGTACAATATATAATAAAAAGATTTATTATAAATTTTTTTAAAACTAAATATGATTCTTATATACGAACGTCGCTGGAGAGTTTGTCATTACCTCACTGATTTACACATCGGTAAAAAGGAAATTTTATTTTCTACAATAAAGTTTAAAACACATTTTTTTCAATTGGGCTTAGTTTCTGAGGAAATTGATTTATAATAATTCAGGAACAAGAAATCAATTCTGGAAAAGAGTATTTTTCTATACTTTCTTTTATTTCAATAATGTTTTTACTAATGGATCGTTCATACTCGTCTTTTGTCTAGTCTTTTGTCTTGGTTTAGTCATATGTCCTGTCATAAGAAAGTTAAAACCACTGTTTCGTATGGAAGTGTTCATACAATGCTTTTGTTTTTGATTAGTCTTTGTCTTAAGAGTTGCCAACTTTCAATCCTTAGGACAAGGACTAAGACGAGTGACAGACATCAGCTGATGTTTGTTGTTTTTTTTACAGGGCGTCCGAAGAGCGCAAGCGCGCGGTCGTAATTTTAAATTTACCGCCATTAATCATGTTTTTAACAGAAAATCTCAACATAACCTCAAAATTTTATTTGTTTTTTTTTTCTTTTTTGCTTTTGTTCTTTCGTGTCTGTGTTTCGTGCACAGATTAGGTTAAATAAGATTGTTTTGTGTAGAAAATGACTTTTGAAGAGGGCCTCTTTTTGAAATTGAATTTTTTTTTTCAGTGGGTTATGACTATAAGACTAATCAAAAACAAAAGACGAGTATGAACAGCCGATTTTGTTTAAGACAGCTAAGACTAATCAAAGGACAAAGACTAATCAAAAACAAAAGACTAAGACGAGTATGAACAATACTTAAAAATCATCATTATCATCAATCATAATTTTATAAAGCACAATCGATTTTACTATTTAAATATAAATATTTTATATTTTCGATATCAGTAGTAAGTTTAGTGCTGGCCTCCAAATTACCTTTGCTTTATAAAATAAACAAAAAACACCACGACTCGATCGGAAGTTTCTTTTATAATCACTTTGCAAGAAACATATTTCTTAGACAAACAAATCTCCAAATGATAAGACCCATTTAGTCAATAATAAAACGCTTTGTAAAAAAGATGAAATATTCGAAACATGGCATAAAAATTTTTACATGAAGATAAGTAAAACACAAATACAGCCATTCCACGATTGTTAGCCCGCGGTTAGAAAAACGATAACTGCAATGGACTGTAAATATTTTAATTAATGAAAGCGCGAACAAACATAAATATATTGATATGAAATTACGAAATAATCAAACGTCCATAGGTTAATTGTTGGAACCACACAACGGCAATCAGAAACAAGGTACTTACAGTTTGCAGCCAATTTCTCCAAGTTCCAAGGGGCCCCTGTTTGGATCGAATGATGTCACCACGTAGCTGAAGGGCTGAAGTTTCTAGTTCTATGCTTCAGTACGCCAAAATCGAGCACTTTCAGGTGTAGAAATATGAAATAGTCGGAGAAAGAAATTAACACGCCATTTTCTCGAGGCGGTTGACAAGGATCTCCGTGATTGTTGGTGCGCATGTCCAAGACGCGAAAATGTACTTTGTCCGTCATCCAATTGTGTGGTTTTAAAAATTCAAAACAACCGCGAAATTTAGCGGGAGCTAACACACGATTACGGACGGGACACTATTTTGTCAACTTTTCCGTTTCATTATATTTAAAGTTCTATGTTTTATATTTTGTAAATTTTTAACATCTATTACCTATTAACATGTCTTGAGAACCATTGATATCTATGAATATTTTTTTCATTGATCCTTTAGTTTTACTGCAATATACAATATTAAATTGATAACGAACGGGACAAAAAATATACCCCCAGAATTTTAAGCTAAAAACATATTGTAAAATCTGCGATATTTTTTCATATAAAAAAAATCTAGCACTTCATTTTACTAAAACATGTGTTTAAATAATTAATAAAAGAAAGAAATTAATTTTACACTTGTGTATGTTCAGATTGTTGTAAGAATGGAGAAAGCAATGTGTTTACGGATGGGACATTACGGACGGGACAAATAATTTATTCAAATAATATAGTATATTTTATTGTAAAAATTTATTAGTTAACGACATTTAATATTTAAACATAAAACAACAAGTAATAGTAACAATTAAAAAACAAAAAATTACAAAAAAATTTGAACAACGTCTACTTTTTCTGATAATGAAGTATGTTTAACAGCTAACTTTTTAACATTTAAACTGTATTAATTTTCTGACTTTTCACAATAGAGTATTTTCCAGAAGATTGATTCAATTATGGAATTAGATCCTAAATTTATTGCGTCTGGGTATTAAAATCTCAAACTAGCAAATCTTTTTTTAATTCTGTGCTTAATTGTTTATTTTTTTTGTTTTTACATTCTTTGTAAATATTTTTTTGTTCAAAATTAACTTATTTTATTTTATTTTTAATACATATAGAGTCGAACAAGCCTAGATCTATAGAAAAGAATAATTTTCTAAAAAAATGAACATCCGGTATATTGTGAACAATGTGAACTATTAAGCAACGAAAATATACCTTTAGGCTTCACATAAATTTAAAAAAAATTGTGTGTGCTTAAGACCACAGGGCAGAAGTGTAAACTTCAACCATAGATAAAGGATTTGCGGCGCGGTTCAGTGAGTTTTTATTAGATAGGCAACTCCGGCTGTTTGACAGGTCGTTAGCTCTGTGGCGCCCACTGCAGAGCTTAGTGACGAACTAAAAGGCGAGGCGGGAAATTTGAATCGCCTTTTATAATAAATTTTCTTTAATTTTAAAGATTTTTTTGAAATTTTTAATCAGTCAATATTTTGTAAAGACATACAATGTCTTTATAAGATATAAACAGATTGAAAATGATATATAAAATGCAATAAATAAAACATTTTTTAAATGAGTTTTTATTATTATAAAAAAACCTACAAATTAACGACTAACTATTGATGAAATAATACATAGTCTAATTGATTGGTAAAATAAAATATAATGCAAAACCAAACACTGTCTAGTATATTTAAATTTGCTTTTAACATTTCTGGTGAGTGATGAGTGAATAAATAATGAAACAGTTCGTGAAGAGAATCATTCTTAAGTGTCTACTTTTTAACAGCTCGACGAAAATCTGACATGATTTAAAAGTACCTCCTCGCCTTGGTTGTAAGTTGTGTAGGGTATGTTTCAAAGCAGTATATATATAGCTTATCAGTGGTCACACATATCATCGAAAAGCTGAAAACAATAAAAAAAATCAACTTATAACCACATTAATCATAGGTACTAGATTATGGTAAGATTTAAAATTAAGGAATACATTTATTCAAAGTACATTACGCTGCTGGGTAATCCCTCGTTTACCCATCAATTAAGCCCCCCCTTTTACTTAATATCAAACGAAAGGGATAGACATAAAATTAACACTAAATTTGTGCTTAGTTCATGGGCAAATAAGACACCTACCAGGCATTGGAAACCTGTATTCACGAGTTCCGTAAAGTGAGCGATAAGAAGTTAAAAAGACACTACCAATACAAATTTTATCAAATGCCAATCTAACCTCAAATAAGAAAATAAGGAAACTTACCTTAAAGTTTATCGAAAAACTATGCATTTTATACTCGTCTGAACTTTAGACACTTCACCCAGAAAGGCAACTAGAAATTCTTATTCTTTTATATTTAAATTGCAAAAGTTACAAATTTAACAAAATTTAATTTTAATGCGTCACAGCAGCAAAGATTACCAGCAATATAAAGGGTGTCTCTAAAAGGTCTGTACAAAATCTTACCACATATTCCTGAGGTCAATGCAAATTACCTTAGTCCAAAATTGCTCCGTTTCAGAGATACAGGGTGGAGAATTTAAAAATCGATTTTATTAACATTTATGAAAATTTCTCAACGCATTACTTTAAAAATTGGTACTCGGGGGTTTTTGGGATGCGAAACCTAAATATGGACACGTTTTCACTGTGACCGTTAGAGGGCGCTTCACAATGCTCATCTTATGGTTTAAAATGACCATAACTTTTTTCTCAGTGTATTTTTAAACTTTTTTTGTTGATAAAATAATTTCCTGAACTTTACTAGGCAAAAAAGGTACTTTTAATAAAATCTGCTAGGGTGAGCCGTTTTCGAGACATTTCCGTTTTTAGTGTTCGATGCCGCAACGGAATATTGAAATTATTTTGGATCAAAAGATTTTACTGCTACCTTTAAGGATGAAATTTAGTCAGTAAATAAGTTATTATTTTTTTTTGTCGTTTAATCATTTTCGGTAGGTATCAATCAATTTCTGGGAAAATAGTTTCACTTAGTTCAATTAAAATAAAAAACAGCCTGTATCTCTGAAATGAAGCAACTTCGGACTAAGGTAAGTTGCTTTAAATCGACTTATTTTGACCTCAGGAATATGTGCTAAGATTTTGTACAGGGTAATTTTTTATAATTGCAAGATAGCTATAACTCGGTTATTATTGGGAGTAGAAAGTTCAAACAAAAACTGTTCGGTTTAGTAAATTATGGCCACATTAGACATACCATTAGTATTTTTTTATAGGTTATAATATACAGGGGGCGACAATCAGATCAATTTTTTTAAAGGGAACACCCTATATATTTTTGTATTTTTAAGTTCCGCAAAAAATTAGCTTTACAGATATATGTAACACTATGGCTCTATCTTTGTTAGTTTTCGAGACATTGACGATTGAAATTCCGAAAATTAGCAAATTTTAAATAGGTATTCGGTGCGGAGTATTTAACGTATAGACTGTAAATAACAAACTGAAACAATATTGACTGACAGTTTGATAAATATAAATAATCATCTTTGTCAATTTTCAATGTCATTAGGTATCCACACATCTTAATATTGTTTGTGATACTCCGCACCGTATTTAAAATTTGCTAATTTTCGGAATTTCAATCGTCAATATCTCAAAAACTAACAAAGATAGAGCCATAGTGTTACATATATCTGTAAAGCTAATTTTTTGCGGGACTTAAAAATACAAAAATATATAGGGTGTTCCCTTTAAAAAAATTGATCTGATTGTCGCCCCCTGTATATTATAACCTATAAAAAAATACTAATGGTGGGCCTAAAGTGGCCATAATTTACCAAACCGAATAGTTTTTGCTTAAACTTTCTACTCCCAATAATAACCGAGTTCTAGCGATCTTGCAATTATAAAAAATCACCCTGTACAGACCTTTTAGAGACACCCTGTATGTACAAGTTTCTTGACCAATTTTTGTTTAGATTTTTTAGTTTTGTATTTGTTTTATATCTTGTTGCTATCTGTTGTATATAAATGAGGGAGGTTTTGTTTTTATGTTGCAGGATTAAGATTTTTTTAGTATATGTTTGCCTTATATCCATAACTTGACTTTCTTGATACAGAGCATCTGTAGGCCAGTCCTTTCTCAGCATAATTTTTTAAAATATTTTTTGGATCATTTCAAGCTTTTTAATAGATTCGTATACTCCCCCCCATCCAGAGATCCCGTACTGAAGTAAGGAGTCAACAAGTTCATAATATACCATTTTAATATTTTTAACGTTAAGTATATTCATAAGCACAGCGGCGTAGCGTGCCCGAAAGGGCGGGGGGGGCGACAGCTAAAAAGGGCGCCTCTGAAAACTGATGAAAAATCTTACAGCAAAAAAAAGGCGCCTCTCACAAATCTTGCAACCAAAAAAAAGAACCGCGCCGTAGAAATTTGAACCGCGCCGTCTCCAAAAAAAAAATCATATGTCAGGGGGCGGCCAATAAGTCACAAGGGCGCCTCTGACGAAATCTTGCAACTAAACAAAAACAAACAAAGCAAAAAAGGTCATCATATCTGAGGGAGCGGCCAATACGACACAAGGGCGCCTCTCCCACCTATGGGGCGCCACTACCCTCGGGGCGGGGGGGGCGACGAACCCCCCGCGCCCCCCCACGCTACGCCGCTGCATAAGCATTTTGAATTTGTATATAATTGCTCTTAGTTTTTTCACTAGTTGATTTATGTGTATATTCCATTTCATAAACCTGTCAATCTTTTGCAGTGGTTTGAATGACAAGTTCACTAAATGGAGCACTTTTTTTTCTTCGCATGAAAATGCAACAAACTTAGTTTTTTCGATGTTTATAGGAAGTTTCATGTTATCGAACTAGTGTTTAACATTTTTAAAATATTTTTCTGCTGTCTCCTTGACTTCCTTCCAGGTATTTCCAACGTAGATAATAACAGTGTCATCTGCAAACGAAGTAGGTTTTCCTTTTATTTTTAACAAAAATAGACCGCTTACATAACCCAAAAATAAAATAGGACCCAATACAATTATAGAAAATAAACTAAAATAAAAAAATTATATATTATAGTTTTTTTTTCTCAATGCCCATTTATATTTCTTACTTAATATTAATTGTTAAATCTAATAATAGAAGAGAGCGGAATGAAGAATTTGTTCCAATTACCATTTTACTTATGCATTGATTTTAAACAAAATGCATAAGTTATTTACTTTGTAAAAAAATTCTAGAATTATTTGTATGATATTTCTTATAATTATTTTATTTGCTAAATCAACCAGATTAATGAGTATCTATCTTAGAAAGAAGAAGTTTAAAATGTTCTTATAAAGGTAGAAATGCTATTAAGAAAAGTGCTTAAATACGTAGTAAATTATAATTACCTGTTCATTTAAATATTTAACAATTATTATCATTTAAAACATACATTATTTACAATTTTACAAAAGTTCTTAAATTACTCAAATAAAGACTTAATAGATAGTTTAAGTTGTGCTACGTATTTTTACGTAAGCATGAGATTTGACAGTTACGCAAGCGCACTTCGTCACACCGTCGTCAAGGTCACGTTAGAAGCTTACGTATTTACGTTAGCTTACGGCAGTCTTACGGCACCTTAACGTTACCAAAGAATAGAATTGGTTGATTGACCGATCGAAAAATGAGGCCTAGACGATAATTTCTGCTTCCAGTACAAACGATTCTTTGCAAATATATTCCTACTGTAGTTGAAAAGACCAAATACAAAATTGTAACATCAAAAAAACACAGTGCCGAATTCCATATTCTCTGCTATTAGAAGACTTGTTATGGTAACGTAAAAACATTCAACTTAAACTCAAATTTAGAACAAAACCTAAAGCGCTTAACGTGCAGTTTTACGTAAAAATACGTAGCACAACTTAAACTATCTATTAAGAACTATAAGAACTAAACGTAAACGTGGGTTTACTAGATTGCCCTTGCCCGGAAGATGAACTGGCAAAACTTTGTGGTGGAGCATTTCCATGATTTGAGGGTGGTCCCTTAAAGAAAAAAAATGCTATTAGGATTTTTGGGAACCTAATAATTTGTAGAAAAGCAAAATATAGTAATATTTAGTAGAAATGATTCTAAAGAAAATGTCATCAAACGAAAAATAAAACGTGTAGAAATGGTTCAGTCATTTACCGGCGTCAACTATGAGCGTTAAGGAGAGTTTACACATGCATGGATTTGCTGGCGCCAATAAAAACTGGCGCGCCAGTAAGTTAAATTTGCAAGTGTAAACACCGACTTGCACAGAAGTTATTTTTTTGCATGCATGTATCAAAAAAGTCTGCAGCTGACTGAATTTGCTGGCGCCAGTGGTGACGCATGCGCGCAGAAAAGGAAAATTTTCATGTGTAAACAAGTGCTTGCACGTCGGCTCGCCAGTTTTAAGTTCATTATTTTACATTATTTTTTATTGTCATTGTGTTTGAGCTTAAAAATGTTGTTTATTTTTGTTTTTATAGCTTAATATGGCTAAAAAAAGTGGTCAGCAGAACTGACCATACAGTTTCTTGAAGGCTATGAATGTTTTCCTTGTTTATGGGATGTACACAGTAGTTCGTATAAAAACAAAGATAGTCGAGATAATGCTTCCCAAAAAATTAGTAAAATAATGACTATTGAAGGCTTTGAAGTTGCAGAAGTAAAAGCAATAATATGATCCATAAGAAACACATATGCTTTGGAATTTACAAAAATTAAAAAAAGCCAACGTTCCGGACCCGGTGCAAATGAAGTATACACCCCAAAAATACCATGGTTTAAAGTAGCAGACCGAATTTTAAAGAATGTTGTTTAAACAAGAGAAACTCTAGAAGATTATCAAAATGTTGCTTTGTCATTTGAAGATGGTTTTTATAGCTCGCAGGATCTTCTGCTGCAAGTTCTCCTAAAAGTTTTTCGGAAGCACCCAAAGTAGATCGACTAGCAATCCATGCTTTAACCCATGCAGATACGGCCTTTTCGTTGTTCCTTTTCCTGAATCTCTTTTATTTTTTTTTTTTTTCAATAAAAGTTTAGCGACTATTTTGCAGGCTTCCGAGAGTTTAGCCGACATATCGCGTATCGGGTACACTTTAAAAATGAAACTGGCGTGCGCCAGTCTTTTTAATTTTCGCACAATAGTGTAAACCTTTACTGGCGTGCAAATAGAACTGGCGCGAACACTGGCGCCACTAAATTCATGCATGTGTAAACCCACTATTAGGTTATACTTATTTTATGTTAACACCGATTTCGACCTCTCAAAAGGAGGACAGGGACAGATATAAATGAAAAATCCCGCCTAATTTTTTTTATTGTTTACATCCTAAAATTTCATACTAACATGTAGAACTGGCAACAGTAAAGAGCGGGCCTTCTCCACAGCGCTACGTGATGAAAGGGTATCCCAATCCCTTCTTCATCTAAGACCATAGCTGATGCAGCTGACGGTGGCCTCTACTGGTAGAACAGTGAACCAATTCTACACTTTACGGTTTTTTCGTTTTACATTTCTATGAATTATTTTTTGATAAATTCAGTTTTCTACAAATTTTGTTTTTGTTCATTTCGATATTTACGAATTATATTTTCTAGGTTTTAAATTTCTTTGAAAAACTAATAAATTAATAGAGGTAAAAAAACATGTTTCCTCGTTTGACATCTTCTTTACACACTCTCTTAAGTTGTAAACCTCGCCTTTCGCTCAGTCCATACACTTTTTCCTTAAGGAAATTATATATGAGTTATGTTGACGCATTGCCTTCAAAACATTTGTTGAAATAGTATAATAAACGATATAATTTGAAAATGACTTTCACTCAAGGGAAAAAAATGTCAAACGAATTGTTTACAACACTTTTTTTACAACTGCAAATAGAAACCTATTGTTTTTCTTTGAAATTTAAACACTTTTTTGACTCTTATCTTATCAACAAAACAACAAAGTGAAGATATTCCCTGTAGAGTTTAGCCCAGCAACCAAGGAGACTGGCGGCGACCTTATCGAGATTGTTTTGGTTGTACAGACGAAGAGTACGAGTCAATGGTGAATAATAGCCCTAATTGGCATGATGAAAAGAAATGCAAAACATTGGTGAGTTATGCCTATGTTTTAAAGTGTTTAATTTCCAATAAAGAAGGCCAAAAGTAGATACCATTTAATATTTTATAAAATCAGAATATGTCCTTCTTCTTTCCAAAGTATCAAGTCCAATGGCTGGCTAATGGCATTATAATTTATGTTAGAGAACGAAGAAAAATTTTCTGTACAGACTCCAAGCCATCAATGAGGCAGGCTTGGTGTGGTGACCATACCACTACGCATATTCCAGTAAAGAACGAACTAGTGAGCAGTACAAAAACTTAAAACAATATGGTAATAACTTGGAGCTGTTACGAGTGATAAAGCCAAGGGTTCACATAGCCTTATTATTAATATCGTCATAGTGAGGTCTAAATGACAACCTGCTGTCAAACAAGACACCCAAGTCCCTGATTGACGCTACTGATTCAAAAGCAGTATCATTTATGACATATATATATGCTGAATTAACTTAGATGATCAACTGAAAGTGACACTTAGGCATTTTTTAACATAGCATTACCACTAATGCTATTAAGATCACTTAACAAACAATTAAGATATGTTTCAATCAACCTATACAGCCCAAAATCATTAGCAAATGCCAGATGATCCGAGCTAGAGTCCCTGTATGTTGACATATTTGGATATATAATATATCTAAATATGTCAACATACAGGGACTCTAATCCGAGCTAACAATCACGTCATTAAGGTCACGAATAAATAAGTTAAAGAAAACTGGGCCAATGTGTAAACCCTGCGGAACCAGAGTCCACTTGAGTCTCTCCAGAAACGCAGTCGCCAATTTGGACCAACTATGTGCGACCAGTGAGGAAACTATGGGCAAGCCTTACCAGAGTCTCACCCAACCCCATGGCCCTCAACTTGCTCACCAAGTGTGCATAACTCACCCTGTCAAACGCCTTCGAGAAGTCTGTGTAGACACTGTCCACTTGTTTTGAGCCCTCAAAGGCACTCAACAGAGTGTGCTGATAAGACAGCAGGTTAGTCACTGTTGACCTGCCTTGAGCCAACCCATGCTGGTTATAACTGATTGAATACTAATACCACGATAATTACGAACATCATTCCTGTCACCATTCTTAAAAATAGGTGTCAAAAGACTGACTTTTCAGTAATCTGGAAATGTACCAGAAGACAAGGACATATTAAACAATTTTACTTCCTCAGTCAAGGGAATTATTTGTTTCTCGGTATGATAAAACTAGACAAAAAACATTATCACTACAAGATCTGCCTGCACGAAACCCACTTTGCTCTTCTTCTTCTTGTTCATGAAAATCATTCTCTATTAGATCTCTAAGAATCCTACCGTACAATCTACTTAGAGTACTGGTTACTGAAATTCCTCTGTAATTGTTACAATCCAGCTTGTTTCCTTTTTTATGTATTGAGGATATGAATGCAATTTTCCAATCATCAGGTACTGGATGTCCGTTTATCATTGATTGATAATATATGTGAGATTTTCGAGTAGTTTCTCTGATCCATATTTGAGCATTTCAGCATATATTCCCCCAGGTCCGCTAGCTTTTCCGGATTTAAACTTTTTAATACTATTCCTTATCATTTCTTTTTCGATGATTACTTCCTCTCCATGTACTTTGATAATGTTTTTTGTCTTAAACAAGTAATTGAGAAAAGGACCGTCAGAAATATAGAGACTCATGTTACTTTTGTGGACCTACAAAAAGCATATGATACCGTTCCAGTAGAAAAATTATGGACAGTGTTAGAGCAGACTAATATCAATCATACATACATAAAAGCGATAAAAGAACTATACAAAGGGTCAAAATCTAAAATTAAAATTGGAAATCGACTTTCAAAAGAATTCCTGGTAACGAAAGGCTTAAGACAGGGATGTTGTATCTCTCCAACTCTTTTTAAAATATATATCGGAGTAGCTCTAAAAAACTGGAAACGCAAAGTACACGGCATGGGAATACAACTTAACGACCGATTTACCATATACACACTAAAGTTTGCTGACGACCAAGTAATTGTAGCTAATGATAAAGAGGACATGGAGTATATGATGAGAAAGTTAACGGAAGAATACCAAAAGTGGGGGTTAACAGTGAACGTGGACAAGACACAGTACTTATGTATTGGAAACGAATCAAGTGAATTAGAACTAGAAAATGGACAAACAATATCTCCATGTAATAAGTATGTATACTTGGGTGTCACATTTGATAAGACGGGAACAGACTGTAAAGAACTGGAAAAAAGAATAGTAAAAGCAAAAAAGGTTATTGGTTGTCTTAACAGTATTTTATGGAGCAGAGAGATAAAAAAGAATGTAAAATTTAACATATATGAAACAATGGTGAAAAGTACGCTGTTGTATGGAATAGAGACTTGTCGCGTAACAGAAAAATACAAAGCAAAAATGGAAAGTGTCGAAATGGATGCAATAAGAAGATCAATGAGAATATCTAGAACAGATCATATAAGAAATGAGATCATAAAAGAAAGAATGGGAATCGAGGGAAGCATAACGGATGACATCACTAAAAGGCAACTGATATGGTACGGCCATGTACAACGGATGAGCGACGAAAGATTACCAAAACAGATCCTAGAATGGCAACCAATAGGGCGCAGAAAAAGAGGGCGTCCTAAACTGGAATGGCAACAGTCAATCCAAAAATCAATGAGTCAAAAAAACCTGAAGGAAGATGACTGTCAGGATCGAAGGAGGTGGAGAATAGGCGTCGGACAACGTAGAAAAACGTTCTAAATCGACATAGTAGTATGATAAAACTAGATACCAAAGTAAAAATGGGTTAATAAAGATCCTTCCACGTTTTAGTTTAAAAATGTAAGTAAATCACTTAATTATCGCCGAATTTTCACTTCAACCCCCTACTATACCGGTTTGACCCCTAGTTTAACAGAGTTTTTACTGTTATTTTCTATTTTTTTCACGGCATCCTTGCAGATTCTTATTTAAACCGGCTTTTTTCATTGCGATATAACCAATGTAGTTATAATCAGTTAAATAAGTCTGGAACCCATATTTTCAAAAGGATATACAACTATCAGAGAGAGTAGAGCGCTGATTTACAAAGATACCACATTCTCTGAAAAAAAAAGTTGTACGAGAAACGCCTAAGTATCCTAAAATGACTAACACTGTATAATTGAAGAACACGAGGCGACCTTATTGACACAAAAGATACTCAAAAGTCACTACTCCTATGATATCAAATACTAAAAAAAGAAAACCCCCAACTTCGTTGCCACTTCTTCAAACTCGACCTCGACTCCAGTCAGGAAGATAATAGCAATATCGGGAAAGGAAGATAATGGCAATATCGGGCCTAACCTGGATTTAAGATATATAGAAAATTTTATTGCTGATTTTAGTGCGCAAAGGGCTCTAATTGAAGAATCCGGTTGATTCCACTGTGGCACCCTTGATCATTTTGAAATACTCAAGATATAAATAAAAACCAAAAAAGTTTTTAAGAACATAAAACCAAGACTGGGCGCAAAAAGGCGCCGCCATCTTGGATTTTCAACTATTTTTTCATTTATCAGTCTTTTACTCAAAAAGTACTGACTTTTTGAGAAAAAATGAAATTTAAAGCCCATTGTACCAAATTGGGCACTTTTAGGGGGTTTAAGGTACTTCTAGGGGAGACAGAGAAAAACTGACCACGCATTGCGAGGCTCAAATTTCAAGAGAAGACTTATAGTGAAAACCGCATTTTGAAATATCGTTATGTTTTAACTGTCACTTTTAGTTTTGGAGATATGACATAAAGTTGCATTTTCTCTTATGGAATAGCCTATATTTTAATTAATTTTCGAATTCGTCATTGAATTCTTTTCAAAATGATGTATCATATGTCATAGTTTGATTGAGCGGTTTAGGAGATATTCAGCTTTTTCACTTATTTCTAGTGCGCTATGATTTCCTGCTGAGGCAGGTAAAGGCACTCCAGTATTTTTATTATTTTACACAGTCGCAAATATAGTAAGGCTGGTTTGGAAAAATTATAATTCAGCTGACGGCCCTCAAAGCCTAGTTATAAAAATTTTAAAAAAATTATACATATTTCAAATTAAAATTAAAACACTTTTGTGCAAAATAATTTCATATCAAAGCGTAATGTCAAATTGTTTAAACAATTGAAAACAATGACAAAACGCCAAGACGCAAGGCCAACTTGATTTGCATAGTATAAGACAACAAAACTATAGGAGCATTGAAGTAGGATTTGACCGCAAGGCTTTCACGTCAATGGCGCATGACGTCATTCAACGCACACTAGGCAAAAATAAAAAACTAATTATCTCCGAAACCGCTCAATCAAACTATGACATATGATACATCATTTTGAAAAGAATTCAATCACGAATTCGAAAATTAATTAAAATATAGGCCATTCCATAAGAAAAAGTGCAACTTTATGTCATATCTCAAAAACTAAAAGTGACAGTTAAAATTTAGTTTAGCGGTTGAATTCCCCGTGACAAAGTCTATAAAATTGCAATTTACTCTAAATCAATATTTCCAATAATAACGAAGTTATAAACCCCCCAAAAGTGCCCAATTTGGGACACCCTGTACGTACTACGTACTTTTAGGCAACACTTTTTTGTAGACAATGAAATTTTCATTTAAAATGTGTATCACTTAGTGCAGTTTAGATTGTGGGTAACGCTCCAAATTAAAAACATATTTACCAAAATATATATATTATATTTTTTTGCGGTTATCCCTACTCAGGCGCCAGCTTAAATATTTCAAAATACTCAAGGGTGCCAGAGTGGCATCAACCAAATCCTTAAAGTAGGGTCACTGCATCCTGGAAGCCTGGCGTCTGTTTTCGTGATGCGGTGACCCTACCTGAAAGGGGGGGGGGGGCTACCAGAACCAGTAATAAAATGTTCCATATACCGCAAATTCAACCTTTTTAAAAATCTTTCTGACTACACAGGTAGTGACTACATTGTCTGTCTATCTGCTTAAAAAATAATAAAAGTAAAAAAAATGTGTGCAACAAGTGAAATCCGCATCCCTGTACTTTCAAAAAATGATTGAAAAGATCCACCATTTATAAACAGCATTTTCTTACCTTATTAATTTCCGGAAATATTGTGCTTAAATTGAAGTTAGTCAGCGAAGTTCCGGCTGCATTAATCGACGGAGATACATCATGATTCGGAACGCTAGCTTTGCTTCCTGTGACAGTGGGTAATGGAGGCAACAGCGCGCCAATATCTGCATTCTGCTTAGGTGGGTACAAGGGATTCTTATAGGGAGTGGACGGGGGTAGAAATGTATGGTGAAAATCATCGGGTAGCAGAGGCGAATTGATCGCGCCAGGGATGGACAGGAATGGAATTTCAAACGATGGCAATACACCATCGTTTAAATTACGTTTTTTAGATTTTTTACAGTTACTGTTTAAACTTTTCTCAGATTTAAAACTGCTTTTTATTCCATCCTTGGTACCCGGCTTCTCTTTAATAACTGGAACACTGGGATTATACATATCATAAAATTCATGTTCATTAAGAAAATTGCCCGGTGTCAAATAGGTTGTTGGGGGGTTGGACATAATACTGTTCGTTGTAGAAGTATTATTTTGTAAACTATTCGAAAACGAGTGCGGAAATGAAGCGCTTGAATAGACAGATTGTTGAGAAATAAAGTTATTTGATTCCTGAGGGTCTATTGGGGGAAAATATGTAACACAATTATCAGTCATAAAGTTAGGAACAAAGGATTTAGATTTTTTAGAATAACTTTGAACTGGTTGACTAATAAGTGCTTCTGCAGAGTAACTACTTACGGGGTTTTTATTATATTCTTTTATGGACTGCGGCTGTTCAGATGATTGGGACTGTGCAACTTTAATTTGCGTATTTTCGTCGGTCTTGTTCTGTTCAGATTTTTTGACACGTTTCGCTTTTTCTGGTGGAATATTTCTGTTTTTGTTTCCACTGTTACGCCTAGAAGCCACCTTAACCGGAGTTTGCTCTTTATTTTCAACCAACTGGCTTACAGACAGAAAATTGGATTGATTATTTTGATTGTCAAACGTTGGTTTGGTCTTTCTAATATTACTTTTGCATGTTTTTTCTTTATTTAGTTTGGATTCTATATGAGAAGGCTGAGTATTGAGGGCCAAATCGCCAACTAAAGTAGGCAACGTTGCGGAAACAAAAGAATGTGCAGGGTCGAGAAATGGTGGGATTTTAGAAGGAGACCAAGAAAATTGGTTTTCTTCCCCTTGCCCCTTTTGAAAACTAGCATTGTAATTTGGCAAACCTATATCTACATTTTTCTTGTCACTACTACTGATTTCTCCAGAATTATAAGATGAAACAGTATTAAAATACCCACTACTAACAACACTACTTGGAAACGAAGTATTATACATAGCGTTGCTGTCTTTGGTTGAGAATGGTGGCAACAGGTAGTCTTTAGATGAAATATTATTAGGAGCGGTCATCCAATTGACTGGTTTAATCTGTTGCGTAACAGGTTTCGACTTAGTTGTTATAATACTGGCAAATTTATCTCGATTGTATGGGTCCAAACTTGAACCATAACTATTAGAAGCCATTGCGTCATTTTTGCGGGATTCAGAGCAAGCATCATAATTAAAATAGTAGTTGTTGCTAGTATTTGACGACGTTTTTAGGTAAGAATTTCCATAATTATTTTCTGAGTTATAATCGTAATAGTTTGTATTGGCATTTGTATAACAAGGATTAGACACACTTGGTGCGTAAGTACAAGAAACTTTTTTATTGGCATAATTTAGATTTTCAATAGTTTTATTTGAATATGCTTCTTTCTGTTGTATCTGTAAATTCTGATCGTGTTTCTTTTTCATATCGACATTTAGGTATGGATTTATATTAAAATTTTGATTTGCAATACTCTGATTAGAGTTTAGACCATCATTCTTGTCTTTGCCATTATTCGCTCTGTTAACTTGTGTGTAGTAGTTGGTTTGATTCTGGTTTGAAAAGCCGACATAATTGCCCTTATTATATTTTAAAGTAGGGTAGGCGTTGAGGTCATTTTTCTTTTTTGCATCCAAAGAATAAAAATCGAAGTTAAAATTATTTGGCCCCATGTTCTGATTATGGTTTCCAGCAGAATCAAGTTTAAATTTTAAATTATTATCGACGCATTTATTTTGGGGATTTTTAAGATTAGAATGGTGCAAATTAAAGTTTCCTGTTACTGTATTTTCCTTGGAATTTCCAGTCGGTTCATTCTTTGCATAAGCAATGTTGGAAACAACCGCTTGGGAGTTCTGGTTAGATTCATTGTTCTTTTTATGATCTCCAGCATAAGCGTTTAAACTAAACTGTTCGGACCCCATACCTTGATTAGAATTAAAAACGAAATCAGGAATGGATTTAGAAGTTTTAGTGGTTTGTTTCGAATTCGGAAAATAAGGATTTACCTTATAGTTTTGAATTCCTGTATACTGTATTTGATGTGTAGAAGAATGTTTGGACTTTTTCTGTTCGGGATTGGGATTTAGAGACCGTTCATTTTTGTTATTGATGATTTCATTACATAATTTTGGGTTGACGGTATGGATGTTGGAGTTTTGATTTATTTTAGCATCGTAATTTAATTTGGAATTATTATACGCAGAACTAACACTCGATTTATCAACCTTTTGAGGATAAAGACTAAAATTAAAGTTTTGTGATGTTATATTTCGGTTTGTGTTAACAACTGAATCGCTTTTAACATTATAAGCATTTAAATATTCCGCGGAGAAATTCGTTTTTTGATTTGTATTAGGCAAAGAACTTTGAACTATTTTTTCAGCTGGTGTAGCTGGCGGTTGAACACCATAATAGTTTGTATTAGAGTTCACTTTTTCAGAATACGCAGGATACAAATCTCGTTGAGTATGATTTTCAAAAAAGTTTGGCTGATAAGTATGTTCTGGTAACTTGCTTGACTTACTAGCCTCAGCTTCCTGAATTTTTGTTTGGGTACAGTTAAATATATCTTTACACGACTCATTATACAAAGTCTTACTTTCTTTAAAGCTGTTAAAAGATTTATCATTGATTTGTGCTAATATCGCATCTTGCTTAGGTTTATCACTGTTGATTATTTGTTGGTTTAAAATATTTTGGGCTTCACTCTTCGGTAAATGATGTTGATTATGTATATTCGTCATGGCTTCTGCTGGTCGTTCATTTAGAAAGTCTTTCACTTTGTTACCTGAAGCGGCGTTCAAGTTCTTATTTGATCCAAAAACATTTAAGTCGGAAGTATTCTGTGATTCGCTTAACTTGGACAAGGCGGTATTTTGCTTTACAACTTTCTTTTCTGCAGCAAAATTGATTTTCCTATTGTGGTCATAAACATTTTCATATGGCAAATAATAACCAAAACCACCATCACTAAAGGTTTTATTCTGTTTTGATCCTTGCGTATTAGATGCAGGAATGTTTGAAATGTCTACCTTAGCGCCATAATTAAAACTATTTGTAACTGGATTTCCATAAATGGAAATAGGAAAATTATTATCAATTTTATTATCTGCAACTGTCGTATTATTTTTGCTAGAAGATATACTTCTAACAGGCAACACAGACGATATACATATTGCTGTTGAAGCAGTATTGCTGTTCCCAATACTTGAATGAGATTGAATAATATTTTCACCTACCTTAGTAGATTCTATACCACTTGAAACAGTATTAGTTTGAGAAAAAGCTGTAATAGGTTGAACAGAAAAATGTTTTAGTGTTTGTTTGTTATTGTGTTGGCTAGTAACGATTTCGTTTTTATTCGTATACATTTGATTTTCGTGTGTAATCGCTAAATTAGAAGCAAATTTGCTGGTATCTGAAATACCTTGAGCATTCGAAAGATGTTGACCTTGTTCTGTTTGTGAAATTAATAATTTTGTGTGGGTAGTAGGAGGAACGGTATCTATATTACTATTGACAGTTGATTCAGGATTAAATATGCTTTTGGGTACACTTAAGGAGCCTGTAGATGATAAATTGTTTGACTTAGAAATCACCGCATTACTGTTTTTTATTAAACATTTACTATTGGGATAAATAGAGCTGGTTGGTGTTGTAGTTGAAACCGACATACTAAAAACAATGTTAGTGTCTATAGATGTAGAAGCAACTAAATGCTTATAATCACTTATTAAATCTCTACCAGGTTGAGGATTGCTATTATGACTGCTTTCTGAATCTGCTTTCGTACTCAAAAGATTGGGATTGTAAGAGGGTAACGAAGCTTTGGTTATAGAAGCTACAACTTGAGTATCTGACAGTTTCGATAATCCGATATTAGAATCCGAACTAGTTTGGTGATTTGTGGTTGGAACAGGCTTGATGCTGGAAATATTTCCGCTATAAGAAGACAGCGAAGAAACGGCTTGACTGTAGAATAAATCATCAAAAATTCCCATTTTACTGGTGTAGGAGTTTGAAAATATGGTTGCAGGTAAACTGGTACTAAGTGCTGGAACCGAAGAGGTAACACCAAATTGTGTGTAATCTTTTTGTGAAAAAAATGAAAAGCTTTCAAAATTAAAAGGATTTGGTGTTGTACTCTCCGACTGAGATTGTGATTGGGTCGCTTTAGTCTCGTCCATTGTACCGATTTGTAATAAATTTGGAGTTTCTCTTTGACTATTATCATTATTATCGCTATCTACCACTTCGCTTACTTTTGTTCCAGTCACTAGCGGAAATGCCATCAGAAATGCAGCGGTTGGTGATGTTGAATCCGGGTTTTGACAGCCAGGAGGTACGTTTAATGACGCAAATATGTCGTTTGATAACTCTGAATGGCTCAATGGCAAATCTAGCTGGTTTGGCTTATGGTTTGTATCTTTGTCTTCTTTACAATCATTTGTAGGAGTTTTCTCGGGTTCAACAATTTTAGGAGGCGAATTGGTATTAATATTAGTCATTTCACTATCATTTTTCTCTTCTGGGATCCCTTCGTTGACGTGTAAATCGTTTTGCTTCTCTCCTTTTTCGGAATTTTCTTTGTTATCTAAACGCTTAATTACCTCTGCTTGATCCACACTTTGATCTTGTTTGTCTAACGATTGTGTGTTTCCTGCTTCAATATCTTTACCATGAGCGGACACAATATCAGAAACATTTTCGGAAATAACTTTTTTTGATTGACAAATATTAGTAGAATCAAGGTCATTTTTGTTTTGCTTCTTATCACCTGTGCTTGCATCTAGATTATTTTTTTGTTTCTTAGCTTTTTGGTTCACGATTTCAATATCTTTCCTTTTCTGCGTTTCTTTTTTTCTCTCAACTTTATTTTTTGTCTCTTTGCCCTTCGGCAATTCTTTAGCAGAGGGTTTAGCAGTATGTACATAAACGTAATTATTATATTTTGAAGTCAATGCAGGTATTGGTAACTTATTAACTTGAGTAGTGTTGGTTGAACAGAATTTCGGCCTAATTTGACTCCACTGATTAAAAGAAGTCTGAAAAACATGGTTGTTTAAATTCGTGATAAATTGGGGAATTGTGACTATCGGTAAAGGTGCTACAAATGATTTGCCGGCATTAATTAAATTGGGTTTTGACACAATAATAATGGTTGAGGTACCATTATTTTGGTTTGCGTTAGCAATCACAGTGGGTTGGGGAATCGCCGGTTGATTTATAGGTATAAGGGAATCGTTTGAAAGGTTGAGAGGATTACCTTTAGTTAAAGAATCATTTTGTTTTGAAACAATAATAAGAGTAGAGGTTCTATACGTTTGAATCGGATTAGCAATAAGGGTGGGTTGTGGGACAGGGGCTTGATTTATAGGTACTATGGAACCGCTGGGAAAAACAAAAGCGTTAGGTCCCAAAGACGGAGGATTTGCAGAAACTAAAGGAACTCTTAAAAGGGAGCTTTGAATAATTGCTAAAACCAAAATTTTTTATATAAAGCATCGATGGCAAGACAAAAACATTGGAATATTGGAAATACTCCTACATTACTATCAATTACTATAACTAACTATACATTTGAAGGTGATTGCCAACTTAATCTTAACTACCTTTATGAATTCAGAATTTATTTTAATACTTTTAGTGTGTTCTTAACAGTTGAGTTTTATTTTATAGACATTTTTTTAAATAATGTAGTTTAAAAAAGCCACAGTTTGAATATTTATTTAAAACACTCTTTACTAAGTAGATGGAACAATGAAAGACCTGACATTTCCTAGCTTATTAGTAATATGTGAAAACCCATGCACCCGCTATGAATTTTCGAAATTTTCTAACCAAAAGTACCAAGTAAAAATATCCTGAAAATCGGTTAAATGGATAAGGAGGTATTATTTGCCACTTTTCCTCCTTAATATGTATTCTTTTACTTGTTACTATAAATATATTTACTTATATAATAAACATTTTGACCCTTCTCTATTTTCTATTTTTAGATTAAGTTAGTTTTAGGTTTAAGTTCGGGTTAAATTTGAATAGCTGTTCTTTTTAGCTAGATTTCGCCCTTTCAGAGTTGTTCTTGTTAAGCAAAACAAATCCTGAATAAATACCTTATTTATTTTAACTCCGGACTCTCACCAAGAATTTGATATAACACAAGCCAAATTTTATGTAATGTTTAAGTGGTTTTTTAGGTTATAAATTTAAAGAAATAATGTATTTTCAACAAAGCGTTGTCCCAGCCATACCAAAAACATCTGGCCAAAAGTCCTCAAAAGCCAAATTCAGGTTATATATAAATATGAATGGGATTATGTGGCTAAAATATTGACAGAAAGGCAACGCTATATTTTTAGTTTAAGTTTGGTTTTTTTCTACTGAACTAGTAGGTTCGTTTGGAAATAATAAGTATTTAAAGAAAACTAAAAATTTGTCCTAAATTAAATATAATTTTCGCTACAACCTCATACGAAAATAGTGGAATTTGAAAAGGGTGAAGAACCCCCAAAAACTTCATAGGAGCTTTAGTTTCTGAGATATTTACAAAAAACTGTTTTCAAGGTATCAGATCCGTGATGGATCCATTTATTTTTTATTTAATTTTTTTTATCACTTTGTAGGTAATTTGTTTAAGACTTGAGCCCCACTTGTACAGGGTGTCCCAAATTGGGCACTTTTAGGGGGTTTAAGGTACTTCTAGGGTAGACAGAGAAAAACTGACCACGCATTGCGAGGCTCAAATTTCAAGGGAATACTTATAGTGGAAACCGCATTTTGAAATATCGTCTCGTCTTTGAGCTACGGGGGCTTTTTGAAAAGTCTGCATTTTGGAAGGGGTTCTATAACTTCGTTATTAGTGGAAATTTTGAATTAGAGTAAATTGCAATTTTATAGACTATGTCACGAGGAATTCACCCGCTAAATTAAATTTTAACTGTCACTTTTAGTTTTTGAGATATGACATAGAGTTGCATTTTTTCTTATGGAATGGCGTATATTTTAATTAATTTTCGAATTCGTCATTGAATTCTTTTTAAAATGATGTATCATGTGTCATAGTTTTATTCAGCGATTTCGAAGATAATTAAAGTTTTTTATTTTTGTCTAGTAGGCGTTGAATGACGTCATGCGCCATTGACGTGAAAGCTTGCGGTCAAATCCTACTTCAATGCTCCTATAGTTTTGTTGTCTGATACTATGCAAATCAAGTTGGCCTTGCGTCTTGGCGTTTTGTCATTGTTTTCAATTGTTTAAACAATTTGACATTACGCTTTGATATGAAATTATTTTGCACAAAAGCGTTTTTAATTTTATTTTAAAATATGTATCAATGTTAAAATGTTACTGGGAAAGTAATGATAATCGACAGGGCGCTGGAAACTTATATCTTCAAAGGTATCCCGAACTAAGACAACCGTATATGGATATATTTCCAAAGTTGAAAAGGAACCTTGTTCAGTATGGCTTTTTCAAAACGGCGGGGTAAAATATATGACGTTAGGAGGGACCGTTAGTTAGAAGAGATAGGCATTATTGGTGAGTTAGAACAAAATAATTCGCGATCATTGAGACAATTAGAAGCTGCCACAGGCATACCGAGAACTTCAATCCACCGAACACTTAAACGGAATAATTATAAGCTTTGAGGGCCGTCAGCTGAATTATAATTTTTCCAAACCAGGCTTACTATATTTTTGACTGTATAAAATAATAAAAATACTGGAGTGCCTTTACCTGCCTCAGCAGGAAATCATAGCGCACTAGAAATAAGTGAAAAAGCTGAATATCTCCTAAACCGCTCAATCAAACTATGACATATGATACATCATTTTGAAAAGAATTCAATGGCGAATTCGAAAATTAATTAAAAAAAGGCCATTCCATAAGAAAAAATGCAACTTTATGTCATATCTCAAAAACTAAAAGTGACAGTTAAAATTTAGTTTAGCTGGTGAATTCCTCGTCACATAGTCTATAAAATTGCAATTTACTCTGAATCAAAATTTTCACTAATAACGAAGTTATAGACCCCCTTCCAAAATGTAGACTTTTCAAAAAGCCCCCGTAGCTCAAAGACGAGACGATTATTCAAAATGCGGTTTTTACTATAGGTCAGTTTTTTTCTGTCTCCCCTAGAAGTACCTTAAACCCCCAAAAAGTGCCCAATTTGGGACACCCTGTACAAAACAACATGTTCTTAAATTTAGTTTTTGTTTCTTTAAAGCTAAATAACTTTATACGTAAAGGTTAGGCCAATGTTCAATAATAGCCAGACCGTCAATGAGATTTGGAAAAAAAAATATTTTTATACAAATAAGCAATGTATAAGGAAAGCAAGCGCCCAAATGTGCACACTATTATATTAAATTTCACATTTGGCAACCCTGAGTTTGACTTTAACTTAAAGACATGGACAGCCATTTGAATTTGAATTCACCTAAACAAAAGATCAGATTAGACAAGGAATAGCAGATTTTTTTTATATTATATTAGATAGACAAAGAAAGCCCCCAAAACGCGATACCTCGGCCACTTGAGAAATTATAACAACGCCTTTGTCTTTATATGTCATGTCAACGAAACTTCTTGCTTGTGTTTGTCTTGCTGTCCTTGTTTTTTGAAATAAAGCCACATTAATTATTATCAAACAAGTTTAATGGCTAATCGGGCAAAAAAAAGTTTTTTGTTTCCCTTATATTTTTCCGTGGGTAGCTTGAAAGCTTAACCTCACGGGGGTCCAAGATCTAATGGACACCTAATAAGTGTTGACAGTTAACCGTTTCGTCCTTATGGGACTCCTCAGAACACTGCTGGTCAAGTGACAAATCTTGCGAAGTTAATCAGACGGTTTTGTCTCTAATTAAATGTAATTAGTGAGCGAACTATAGCAAGAGGCGCCATCTACCGAGATACGAGAGAAACAAAAAACCAAAAGCAGGGAAAAACACTGCTATACAATATCGATCAATGAAAAGATCAAATGCAAATAAAAGAAAACAACTATAGTCCGTGACCTACGACAGCTCTTTGTCTTTTCAGGCCGGATCAACGCATTTTGCATTTTTACCCGTCATCAAGACAGTGAGCGTCAATCAACGGAATTTTTAAGCCAAATAATACTAACAAACGTGAAATTTCGTACCCGTGAATTTAAAAATCAAACAAGTTTAATGGCTAATCGGGCAAAATAGAGTTTTTTGTTTCCCTTATATTTTTCCGTGGGTAGCTTGAAAGCTTAACCTCACGGGTTTGTTTTCTTTTATTTGCATTCGATCTTTTCATTGATCGATATTGTATAGCAATGTTTTCCCTGCTTTTGGTTTTTTGTTTCTCTCGTATCTCGGTAGATGGCGCCTCTTGCTATAGTTCGCTCACTAATTACATTTAATTAGAGACAAAACCGTCTGATTAACTTCGCAAGATTTGTCACTTGACCAGCAGTGTTCTGAGGAGTCCCATAAGGACGAAACGGTTAACTGTCAACACTTATTAGGTGTCCATTAGATCTTGGACCCCCGTGAGGTTAAGCTTACAAGCTACCCACGGAAAAATATAAGGGAAACAAAAAACTCCTTTTTGCCCGATTAGCCATTAAACTTGTTTGATTTTTAAATTCACGGGTACGAAATTTCACGTTAATTAATTATTATGATAAATGAAATGCAACTAAAAAAAAGGATTGCAGAACCAGATAATTTTTACAGGCTGTAGCTGAAAACTTCTGAATATCCCAGGATTGTTAAAAAATTTTCAGGTTCTGTGAGTAAATTCCCTGACTTTTTGGTCGATTTTGGGTCATTCCCTGACTCTTCCAGGTAGCCTTTTTTAATTCCCTGACTTTTCCAGGCTTTCCAGGTGAGTGGGAACCCTGGAATGGACTCTAAGTTGCAAACATAAAAATACATGTTATGCAAATCCGCTTTTCTTGACATTCCAAGACGTATTCTACTATTTAAGGCGCGTGCATGAGGATTTTACATATAAATAAAAAGCTTAGAAGATGCTAGATCCTTTATGGGTGCATTTATCACATCCTATTTAAGGAAATAAACATTTTTCTTACCCGTCTTTGTATGGTTAACTTCATTCTTAGACACTACATAAAATGCTTTATTTACAGGGGCGGCTTGCGAAATAATAATGACACCTTTTGAATTGGAACCTAGTTTTCTCCGTTTCCTTTTTTTGTCAATGGATAACAACTGTGCATTCTTTGGTTTGGAATTTTCATTAGTTTTCTTTCTTTTTATTGGTTTGGTTGGAATACAGTCAGTGATTTCCTCTAAAAAAAAAACAAAGATAAAACAAAATGATTACGAATTTATCTTAGAAACTACTATGTACCCCCAGTGCCGTGCATATAATGTAGGTGGAAAGGCGTTGCCTACCCCAGATAAAATTCAAAATACTAGGTGTGACAATTAAATTTTAAGACTGGCCCCCGTACTAACAGGTTTTAAATCTCCACGCCTCAGACGGGGGAGTTATTCACCTTGATGTGCGTTCTACTACCGCGTCGTCGTCGCAACGTATTAATTTAAAGTAAAACTTAAAAAAACGGCTACTGCCCAAGCAGCATTTGGATGTTATATTACGTTACCCATACGTTGCTTGCGATAAACGCGACGTCGGGTGCCGACGTCGTTTCGACCGCCTGACGACCCTCGTTTGCACCTAAATGGGGAATACAAATTCGGGTCGCTACGACGTCAGCATCTGACCTTATAGGTAATAGAGTTTACCAATTAACAACGTAATTGTACGTTGGATTTCCGTCACTTAAATTTAGTCGCAAACAGGTAAGTTGCGTTTGGTTTCGTTTCCATTGCCTAGAATACATATAGTTTTTGCTAAAAAGAATTCCTGTCGAGTAACTAAAATTATACCTGATAAGTAAATTTTTTACACTTATTATAACAAGTCTCATAAAAATGGGTGCATTTTACAAATGACAATTATAGTCATGCATGAAAGGGGGTATTACAATATTAATAATTTATATTTTAAAGCAGGAATCCAACAAAAATTTTACAACGAAGACATGTTTATTGATAAATGTGATTAAAATACTTAAAAAAAAAGCAAGCGCTCCTGAAATATGCAAGATTTACTAAAATATATATTTGTTAAATAGATCTAATTTTTATTATTTTTTTTTATTTTTGTAAAAAAATATTTTGCTGCCTCACTAAATTCAAATTTGTTAATAATTTTGCAATTATTCTTTCATTTCTACTTAAAATTAGAAAAAGAAAAAAATTTTATAATGGCCGACAGACGCTAACCTTTCTAGAATGGCGGATTACTGTGTCTGACTTAATGTGAACTAATAATATACCAATTCGGACCGGGTCTCCACTTTTGGTTGTGAAAGATAACCAAAGAGTCGAAGCCCGACGTCCGGCAAACGTATTTCGTCCCATTAAATTCGGACGTTCGCCCCGCCTGATTTTGCGTCGGCCTACCAAGGGATTGGAACTCAACGTCCGCTCTTTTTGTACTACAATAGGTAAAGCCCACGGTAAAGCTAACTACCCACCGAAATCATTGTTTTTTTTTATTTTTTAGAAATCTTTGTTTTAATATCATAAATCTAAAGGGAAATAAAACCCATACCCCACGTGTGGGAAGAGGATGGGGTATTATGGTTTCCAAAATCCAAAAAAGATATAAAACTGCGTCATGTCCTGAAACGTAGCCGTCCTGACCAAAATATCTCTTGACCAAACAAATGCACTTGTTGTTAGGTTATGGGCATCTATAAATGACAGTAGGCTGTACATGTGACGCGTAGGCCATATGAACGGACGTGGAATAGGTCAAGTAAAAGTTACGGAAAATACACCAACCAAACTAAACGCTAGTCTAGGTCTGAGGTTAGGGTCTTCACCGGACGTACCCGACGCCGACGTCTGTTGGTCGTTGGGCTGGTCAGAGTTTTTGTACGTCGCACAAACGAACGTAAGACCGACGTTGGGAAATTAATGGTATATTGCGTTGCATTATTTGACGTTGCGAGATCGTTAAAAAAAACGGACGTATATTTGATAACGTCGGTTTTGATATGAATGCGACGTCGCTTAACGCATAATCAATCTTGCAACTTAGAATTCCACTAAATCCGACGTCGGTTCAGGTCACATTAGGTTGTAAGTCATATAAATGTTTCTTGGGTGAATGCTTTCGAATACTAAAGGATGTCTACGGGGAGCAGTGCATGTCTCGTGCAATGATTTTTATGTGGCATAAAAGCTTTTCCGTACAGTTCCATTAAAGTAGCAATCCATAAAATAGCAGCGGAAACACTCGGAGAACGCAGGCGTAAATGCTTTAAACAAGAACCACCATGGATAACAGAGGACGTAAAAAATTTGATACAAGAAAAGAACTTGCTTTATAAGAAACTCTTAGCACAAAGAACTGAACAAAATAATCGCGCCTATAAGAATAAAAACCGGGAGGTGCGTAGAGAAATTAAAAAAGAAAAAAATTATTTTTGGGACCAGAAATGCAACCATATTAATACATATTTAGGAGGGGCTCAGTCAACAGAAGTGTGGCAAACTATAAGATCTCTAAAAACCAATAATAAAGAAATGGGAATATCGCTAATAAGTTTAGAGATATGGAAGAACTACTACGAATTATTATTAGTAGAACACCGTGAACAATTTAAAGTTGAAGATTGGACCAGAGAAGATGCTGGAGAGTTTGAACGTATCGACGAAAAAGAACTAAATGAGTCTTTAAAAGAGATGAAAAACGGTAAATCTGCGGGACCTGGAGACATTGCCGCGGAACTTATAAAATATGGTGGTAAAACCTTAAACTACAGACTTCGACATTTATTAAATCTGTGCCACATTTCTTCTTTATTCAAGAAAGGTGATAGGAAAAATCCAGATTGCTATAGAGGCTTAAGTGTGACAAGCGCGTTAAGGAGGTGGGCCACTGCGTAAGTGAAGAACAAAGTGGATTTATTCCTCAAAGGTCCTGTGTAGACAACTTATTTGTAATACAGCAGCTAATTGAAAAAAAGAAAAGAAAAAACCAAGAAGTATCGACCTAAAGAAAGCCTATGACAACGTTCCCAGAAACAAGTTAATAAAAGCATTAAAAATTGCTATTTTGTCTCTTAGTGGAGCTATAGTTATAGCCAAGGCGAAAGGGAGTAGAATTCTAGCCAATCAACGCCAAGATATTTGTCCTTTTAAGCGCAGGGTCGCTTTAACTGAGACGGGAAACTTTCGAAAGTCGCCAGGGAGCTCACTTTTTAGTTACGCTTCGCTTGGTACGTTACGCTTTCATTCACACTTCTTAAGGGGGGTTTTATTTCAACGGGAAATTTATCAATTATTTTAACATTGTATAAAACTGTTAACTTTAATATTCATAATTATTTTGGTCTTTTCTTTTAGAGTTTATTAATTTTAAAGCTTATATTTATTACTGTTTCCAGTGTTTTGAAATAATGTTTTTATCTGTTTTATGGTTTATTTAAACAACAAAATACAAACCATTCGTTGCCCTAAAATCGGCATTTTTAATCAATAACATATCCCAAACCTAAACAGTAATATTAAGTAAATTAAACAGTTGATTGAATAGTTTCACTCATTCAATCAACGTTTAAAATGTTGATAAATATATATATATATATATATATATATATATATATATATATATATATATTTACAACAAACATACAAAAGGTTTATAAAGCCTAAAAGTTTAAGAAGTGTAAATATTTGAATACAAAAGTTCAATAGTACAAAAAAATTTGATATTTAAATAATAAATATTAGAAGTGAAAGTGTGAAGCTGCAAGAAGAAAATTGAAAAGGTATGTATGATTATCCTACATTAGTTATACATTTGAGAAAAACGTTTATAGCATACTTTTCCTCCAAGAACCGTCAAATTCCCTTTCGAGATCGTGTAAATTTAATAACATATAGTAACATTTAATCTTTTTATAATTTATATAAGTTGTAGCCTAAGTTGGTAGCTTACAACATTTAAGCCTTGGCCACTTGAGGTGACAGTACCACTGTCATACAAGGCCCCTGTTACAATATCCTCAACACATAAAAAAGGAAACAAGCTGGATTGCAACAATTACAGAGGAATTTCAGCAACCAGTACTCTAAGTACGGTAGGACTCTTAGAGATCTAATAGAGAATGATTTTCATGAACAAGAAGAGGAAGAGCAAAGTGGGTTTCGTGCAGACAGATCTGTTAGCAATCTTAAATCCCGGGTTGTCCGATATTACTTGTAAAGCAAAGGAAGAGGAAGCAATTTTACTCTTTAAGTTTTTAATGTGTTCGTCAAATTTTAAGTTGTCATCAGGTTTGTCATAGGTTTGAGATAGTTTCGTCTTTTAGTTTAACTTTATTCAATTCACATTTAAAATTAAAAATTTTTGTTTTTATAAAAAAAAGATAAAAGGTTGCCATCACACCACTACTTAATGATAGGCACATCTTCCTGAACAATAATAGATTTTCTTCATTGGAATCATGCTTAATGATTGTGTAGTGGTCAGCAAATAATGTTATTTTTCCGTTAATTGGTAGATGCGCGATGTCGTTTATAAAAATAAGAAACAATAGTGACCCCAATATAGAGATGCGGTACACAAGTATTTATGTTTTTAAAAGAAGAATTTAGATCATTAAATGCAACACTTTGTATTCTATTGTTACTTACTTTCCAAGGTTTTTTTCTGTAAAACCTTAGCCTGCTCCGAAGTAACTCGATTCGACCACTTTGGCAACTTCTTTTTGACGAATCCATAGCCATCCGGAACTTTAATTCTGGCATCTTTTAGTAGATTACTCAGAAATTCGTTACGAAGCAGGAGTTTTTTCAGACGGGATTCGAATTTTACCAGGACATCGTCTAGAAAATACACAAAAAAATGATTTGCATAAACAGTTAGAATAAAAATACTGTTAATAAACAAACACGCGTATTATTCTCATTTTTTATCTGAGGGCACGGCAGTGCCTCGCCAAGTTCGCGCGCCGTAACCATCTTTTCTTGAAACATTTCAGCCGATATTTGACCTATCTAAAACTCTACTTCGGAATGAGCTACGAATCTCAAACTTTGCACAGTCGTGGATCTCCATGGAGTTAACAACCCCTCCAAGTTTTATGGAATTCCATAAAGTAGTAAAGTAGTTGCGAAATTTCAAAAAACGTCGAAATTGCGACTCACTGACTCACTCACTCATTCATGTATAGATCATCAATATTCTACTGTACTTCCAGACATGCTACAAAGCCGAAATTTGGCAGTATGATAGAAATTATGACCAAACCCCTGGAAAAAATCAAAAAACCCCAAAATTTTAATTTAATCCCCTCCCCTATACATTTAAAGTTATGTAAAAGTAGCATTTCCCACTTCCAGAAATGCTAGAGAGTTAAGCTTTGGCAGACTGATAGGAACTATGATAAAACTATAGGAAAAAATTAAAACACCCCAAAATTCTAATTTACTCCCTCCCCTATAAATGTAAAGTTAATTAAAAGTAACACTGCCCACTTCCAAAAACGCTAGAGAGCTGAACTTTTTAAGACTGAAAGACAATATGATAAAACTATATGAAAAAAATTAAAAAGACACAAAACATTTTAATTTACTTCCCTCTCCTATAAATGTAAATTTATATAAAACTAACATTGCCCACTTTCACAAACGCTAGAGGGCTGAGCATTGGAATGCTGATAGAAATTATGATAAAACTATAGGACAAAATTTAAAAACACGACAATTTTAATTTATTTCCCTCCCCTATACATGTAAAGTTATGTAAAAGTAACATTGTGCACTTTCAGAAACGCTAGAGAGCTGAGCTTTGGAAGGCTGATAGGAACCACGATAAAACCATGGAAAAAAATTAAAAAACCTCAAAAATTTAAGTAAGGTATTGCAAAAGTTTTGAACAATATTTCGCATATTTTACTACTTTAAAAATTAAGTATTATCCAATTCCTTTAAAAAAGAAGTGAAATCACAACAAAAACATTTCATTAAAACAAAGCCAATTACGCGGAAATGGCATTCCGTAAAAAGAATTGAGATAAAAGTAAAGTTCTCCAATATAAATTTCAAAATGAAAGGTTCTTACTAGTTTGGAAATATTTTTCGAAACTTGGCTATTACGGCTGTAAATGACTCTTAGGCACAGTGCTAAATTGAACATAAAGAAGTTTGGCTGTAATAGCAAAGTTTAGAAAAATATTTCCAAACTAGTAAGAACCTTTCATTTTGAAATTTGTATTGGAGAACTTGACTTTACTTTTATCTCAATTCTTTTTACGGAATGCCATTTTCGCGTACTTGGCTTTTTTTTACATGAAATGTTTTTGTTATGATTAAATACAATTTTGCTCAGATTTAGGTTAAAACTTTTATATCGAATGGGTAATTAGAGAGAGGGGTCAAAAGAAGAAAAAGTCAGCACTAGAGAGAGATTTTCGCAACTCATATTGCCTTCTCTTTCTAACATAATCCAGTTTTATCTAAATATCAAGAAAAACTTCGCGTTTAATATGGCATTCATAAAATTAAATCCCAAAAAAGGCTTTTTCTAAAAAAAAATCCAACATAACATTTTTTTTATTTTTTTTTATTTTAAATTATCCTATCCTACGAAGTTTTTAATAATAGTTAATATTAATTAATAATAAACAAAAATTATTGAGAAAAAATGTTCTACTATATTCCGAAAACCGCATATTGACGCAATGCTCCGTATTTATTCCAATTTTTATACTGTCAAGAAACTATTATTAGCATTTTGACCTAAATCTAATCAGCTCGTTACAGTTTCGACACTATTTTGCCAGAAAATTTTAAGAATATCGGTTCCGCGCTTTAGGAGCTATCGTGTTACGGACAGGCATAGACACACGGACAGACGTCACGACTATATTGCTAGGATATATCCATTGGCGTAGCTAGGGGGGCCTGGCCCCCCCTGAAGTCCCTCAGGCCCCCCTAATATATTTTAGGCCTCCCCTACCGACTACTAGTAAAAGAACATGACGCTAAAAATACATACTTTTCTATTATTATTCGGGAAATATTCAAATAAAATAGGTGCATTAAAATTTAAAATCATTCAGATAATGTTTACATTTCAGGAAAAAGCCCTTGTCTTGCGGAATTAGGCTTTTTCTCTTTAAATTATCGGTAACTTTTCTGCAATTATGCAATTTCCCGAAAATATTTTTTAAATTTAAACATAATTATGCATATTGAATATTTCATACATATTGGCGACATCTTGTAAAATATTATAGAAGTGTAAGTTAAATTTCGCATTTAATAAAGACAGCGACCTTTGCCCCTCTGTTTCCGAAATCGGGTTGTAGATGTCGTAAGGTTATAAAAGACCTTTTTAAACTGTTTTTCTAAAATAAATATAATTATCTCTTTAGTTTTTTTGAGGTTAGCGTTTAGTTACTTATGAAAATTTTCCGATTTTGGTGACAATTTCATAACCATTTTCATATTAAGTTTTCCCACGTCGTTAAATGGAATAAATTCGTCGAGCAATACCAATTAATATTAATACTTCTACTCTAAGAGCAGAAATGACCGTTTTAAAGAATTGTATTTTTCGGTTAAATCAAACTGTTGGTCATGATTCTATCAAACAACATATAGCAGAAAACACCTATCCAAACCTCTACCAACTTTTTAAAGTTGCGAGTATTCTTCCAATTTCAAGTGCAACTTGCGAGAGGTCTTTCTCTGCCATGAGGAGAGTTTTTAATTGGCTTAGAACAACTATGACTCAAGAGAGACACTCAGGTTTGTCATTGTTATTCATAGAAAAAGATGTTGAGGTCGACTTAGACAGTGTGGTAGACGTAGAAAACTTTCTTTGTAGAATTGCTGAATCACATACTTCCTGTGTATACATATAAGTAAGTTGGTAAATGTATTATTAAATTTGTTATATTAAAATATTAGAACATTTAATGCACGTATTTTTTTTTATTCATTGCACACTTTGCACGACTCTTTAAAACCTATGTTTGCTTTTTGTTCAAGATAGACCGGGGCCACGGCCCCCCCTGAAAAGCAAGACTAGCTACGCCAATGGATATATCAAAATACACCCAAATAATACATTTTCAGCGATAGCCGAGATATCAGGATCATAGCAAATCTTTACTGGGAACAAACAGCAAAAGTTCAAGTGGAAGACCAAACAGCGAGGCAATTTTCCGCGAGACTTTGGACAACAGGGAAGAAGGAATAGTCATAAACGGTCAAATAATTAACAATCTCCGTTTTGCAGATGACACAATCGCAGGCAGCCAATCTTAAAGACCTGGAAACGCTGATGCAAAGACTGAATGATACATGTAGTATCTATGGTCTAAAAAAGAACCTCAAAAAGACTAAATTCATGTTAATATTAAAATGGGAAAATGTACAAGCAAACCTGGAGATAGACGGAACTCAGATACAAAGAGTTAAGAAATATAAATATTTGGGAAGTTGGCTGACCGAAACACTGGATCAGTCCGTTGAAATTAAAGTACGAATAGAAAGTGCACGTGCAGTATTTGTAAAGATGAAAAAGTTTCTATGCAACAGAAATATCAATTTAAAACTTAGAATAAGAATGCTAAGGTGTGACATTTTTTCAACTCTACTTTATTGATCGGAAGCCTGGACTCTGAAGAAGGCCGAAATGGATAGGCTTGAGGTTTTTGAAAACTGGTGTTATCGGCGAATGCTGAGTATTTCTTGTACAAAGTCACTAACACCGATCTGCGAGAAGGAATACAGAAAGATGAGGAAATTATAAACACACTAAAAAAAGAAAGCTACAATATTTTGGTCACATTATGAGGGGGCCTAAATATACACTTCTACAGAACATAATACAAGGCAATATAGAAGGGAAAAGAAGTCAAGGCAGAAGAAGAACATCCTGGCTCAAGAATTTGCGAGACTGGTTTGGCATGACAACGAATCAACTATTCAGAACAGCTGTGAACAAGGCTGTGTCATATTAAGCCTTTTTCCTCGAGGTTACTAGTCACTCATTTAAGTTACTCGAAATGACGTCACGGTTAGTCGGAGCAACCGCTGTATGACGTCAGACAGTCAGCTGTGGATGACATTTCTAATTGTTTGTTTTTGTTTTTACCAGCAATTTCCGAAATGCAGAAAATAATTCATTGTTTCCACCAATGCATGCCCACCCCGATTCAAAAAACGTATCACGGGCCATGGATTTGCACCAGTTTTAAATGCAGCGTTACCTGATGCGTTTTTTGAATCGGGGTGGAAACAGAGTGCTCCTTTGGTATTCTGTGGTAAGGCCGCAGTACCACAGAACACCAAAGGCAGTACATTTTAAGACTAGTTGCAGTTTAATTGATATAGTACCAACTTCAAGGGATGTCTACCGTTACCAAACATAATTCGTTGTTAATATATATATATATTAAAATCAAACATTTTGAAAAAAAAAACAAAAAAAAACGATCTTAACCTTTAAATATTTCAGCAACCACGTCTGCTAGGCTGGTTACACTGTGTGGTTACTCGTGACGTCATAGTTAGTGTTACTCAGCGAAGAAAAACAGAAAACGAGTAACCAGGTTACCTGGTAACTTGTAGTTACTGCGAGGAAAAAGGCTTATTGTTGTCCAACCAAGGCCAACTCAAAAATAGAGGCCACGACCCTCAAGAAATCAGCTGTTCTCCGGGGGCTGAATTTTACATTGGGTCTTATGAGAGGTCAGACGTTTTTTTTATGATATTTTCAAAATAGCACTACAAATTTCCGCGAAACTTTAGTAAAATATTCTCAAACACCATCCCGATATTCCACCAAAGTTTTGTAAGGAAGCAACATGATTAAAAGTTTAAAATCTTCAAGATTTAGCATTCCTTATTTTAAATTCAAATTACCCGCCATGAACCACATGCAAAACTGTTATATTTGACATGTATTTGACTTTGTCATCTGTGATTGTCACATTCGCTTCTGCTTTAAACTTAATTTTTGTGTGAGCTAATGAAGCGGCTCTGAAAAATTAAGGATTACTATAGATTTAAAAAAAAAATGTTCTAAAAGAATATAGTAAAAACAATCTCAAAACCGGCTTCATTTAAAAAAAAAATCAAATATTCATGAACCGTCATTCCAACTTCAATATTTTAAAGACAACCAGCTGTGTCGTAACGTGACCATCAAAAAAAAATCAGCCCCGGATGTGACGTCAACAAAGTGGAGGATCGTGGCCCGTCCGTTTTGATAGCCCTGGTCCAACCTGCGATAGCGGATGGAACCACGAGAAGAAGAGCGTTATCTTAAAAATGGTTTTTCGTCAAAAACAATACCTTTTCTAGCCATTCCTGTGCAGGCTACGAAGGTAAAAATATTGACAATTTACCCTTTGTATTTTCCTTGTCCTCGCTGGTCAATGTCTTCTTCAACTTGTCATTAAGATCGGTGATAAGTTCAGCCGCCTTGTCGATAATATCAATTTTCGCTGCACTGATCGATGGGTCATAAGACGGCAATAATTTGTTTAGTCTTTCAAAGGCATCGTTTAGGCGCTTGCGACGTTCTTTTTCCCATTTACCTTTGCTAAAACAAAATTACAAACTAAAAAACACAAGTGACGTTCATTATATTGTCACGCTATTTTTGTGACGGGGGGTGACTCAGCAAGATGTCACGTCAAAAAAATTACATATCTAAAGAACTGTCACGCTGGACAGGCGCATACGCCTAAATACGTCACATTGGACATTTGCGAGATGTTTTAATTAAATACAAATATGGTTGGTAGGCGAGGATGAGAAGGGCAATGTCGATGCCTGACGTCACCCGAGTTAATACGTGCCCTTTCTAGGGACGTTAATTTAGGTGGGTACAAAAACATTTCATGTAAAAAAAAACCAAGTACGCGAAAAAGGCATTCCGTAAAAAGAATTGAGATAAAAGTAAAGCCAAGTTCTCCAATACAAATTTCAAAATGAAAGGTTCTTACTAGTTTGGAAATGTTTTTTTAAACTTTGCTATTACAGCCAAACTTCTTTATGTTCAATTTAGCACTGTGCCTAAGGGTCATTTACAGCCGTAATAGCCAAGTTTAGAAAAATATTTCCAAACTAGTAAGAACCTTTCATTTTGAAATTTTAATTGGAGAACTTGGCTTTACTTTTATCTCAATTCTTTTTACGGAATGCCTTTTTCGCTTACTTATCTTTTTTTTACATGAAATGTTTTTGTTAGGATTTCACTTCTTTTTTAAAGGAATTGGATAATACTTAATTTTTAAAGTAGTAAAATATGCGGAATATTAAATTAAATTAAATTAAATTAAATTTTTGAGGTTTTTAATTTTTTTCCATGGTTTTATCGTAGTTCCTATCAGCCTGCCAAAGCTCAGCTCTCTAGCGTTTCTGAAAGTGCACAATGTTACTTTTACATAACTTTACATGTATAGGGGAGTGAAATATATTAAAATTGTCGTGTTTTTAAGCTTTGTCCTGTAGTTTTATCATAGTTCCTATCAGTCTTCCAATGCTCAGCTCTCTAGCGTTTCTAGAAATGGGTAATGTTACTTTTACATAACTTTACATTTATAGGGGAGAAGAGTAAATGAAAATATTGGACTTTTTAAATTTTTTCCCATGGTTTTATCATAATTTCTATCAGCATTCCAATGCTGAGCTCTCTAGCGGAAGTAAATTAAAATGTTGGTGTTTTTAAATTTTTTCATATAGTTTTATCATATTGTCTTTCAGTCTTAAAAAGTTCAACTCTCTAGCGTTTCTGGAAGTGGGCAGTGTTACTTTTACATAACTTTACATTTATAGGGGAAGGAAATAAATTAGAATTTTGGGGTGTTTTAATTTTTTTCTATAACTTTATCATAGTTACTATCGGTCTTCCAAAGCTCAGCTCTCTAGCATGTCTGGAAGTAGACAATGTTACTTTTATTTAACTTTACATTTATAGGGGAGGGAAGTAAATTAGAATTTTGGGGTGTTTTAATGTTTTCCTATAGTTTTATCATAGTTCCTATCAGTCTGCCAAAGCTCAACTCTCTAGCATTTCTGGAAGTGGGCGATGCTACTTTTACATAACTTTAAATGTATAGGGGAGGGGAGTAAATTAAAATTTTGGGTTTTTTGATTTTTTCCAGGGGTTTGGTCATACTTTCTATCAGTCTGCCAAATTTCAGCTTTGTAGCATGTCTGGAAGTACAGTAGAATATTGATGATCTATACATGAGTGAGTGAGTCAGTGAGTGAGTGGCAATTTTGACGTTTTTTGAAATTTCGTAACTACTTTACTACTTTATGGAATTTCATGAAACTTGAAGGGTTTGTTAACTCCATGGAGATCTACGACTGTGCCAAGTTTGAGATTCGTAGCTCATTCCTAAGTAGAGTTTTAGGTAGGTCAAATATCGGCTGAAATGTTTCCAGAAAAGATGGTTACGGCGCGCGAACTTGGCGAGGCAATGTCGTGCCCTCAGATACAGGAACAAAGTTTTATACATGTATTTTTCATATACAGAATGCCAACTATAATTATAAAATGTAAAGTGCCCTACATAACATGGCTATGGTCCCCAAATGAATTATTATTCTGCCCTTTGGTACCTACCAAAAAATTAGTGGCCAAAGGCCCCTCATCTCTAGTTAAAAAAGGTGCAACGCACGCTACTAAATTAACTTAAAGAACGACGCCTGAGATTATCGTCGATTGGGCCTTTTAAAATATAGATTAACGTGATCGGTGAACGATCACACAGTCAACTTTGTGGATACCTAATGAGAATATCCCTCTTTTTCGAGCTGGACTTCCCCTTCGGAAGGATCTCCTTTTCAGGCTGAAACTCGTACGCAAGCCCCTTCTTCAGGGTCAGGCCTTAGGTATAGTGGTGGACCCCCTGTTCAGGGCAAAAACCAAAAGTTGAATGGTTAATTATTGCAATTTGTCGATCGGTTTTTATAGGCAAATAATGCCTTGTCAGCTTAATCGATCGACATTGATTACTTGATTTTCTTTTAAAGAAAACCAGTAAATTATTTAATTACAATATTGAACAATATTCCATTAAGTAAAATGTAGGTACAGTCGAACCTCTCTAACTCGAACCTCTATAACTCGAACCCCTCTATAACTCGAACCTTTTAAGCGGTCCCTCCACTTTTTACATGTATTTTAACCTATGTAACTCGAGTTTCTATAACTCGAACTCTCCATAACTCGAACTGTTTTGGTTGTCCCTTCAGGTTCGAGTTATAGAGGTTCGACTGTATTTGAATAATTCTCATTTAGTTATTTAGACTGTGTGACAATATCGAAAAAGAAAATCTAGAATAATTACCGGGTGAGCCAAAAAAAAACCGGACAATTTTTTTCTCCTTATATCTTTAGAACTATACCATCGATTTTAAAGGGACAAACTGCACTTGGTAGAGAATGAATTAGAGTTTTGACTAAAATATATTTTTTGTCCGCCATCTCAACATCCAAGATAACGGACAAAATTAAATTGTAAAAAGTTGCATTCTTGCCACGCATAACAAGGTACAAATCAGCAAAAAACTTTTTGGTATAAATACTTGAGAAAAGTGTATTTATAGTTAGAGCGCGTCCGTAAAAAATACTCTGCCAATATATGGGCCCCTAAGCTCACAATAGGTACTATAGTTATAGTTTACGTGTGAGCTAATATAACTAAAAACTGAAATATATTTTATTCATTTTTGACTTAAACTCAAATTTTTAAAATCTACCCCACCCTTAAAAAAACAAAAACTAAAATGTAGTTTGTTAAACTCCGGACTCAATTACCTTTCGTTTGATATCACACACGCCATATTTTCACTCAAACTCTAATTTTTCAAATATACCCCCACCCTCTTTTTTAAATAAATTAAAATGTATTTTGTTTAACTCCAGACTCAATTACCTTTCGTTTGATATCACACGCGCCATATTTTCACATAAACTCTAATTTTTGAAATCTACCCCCACCCTTTAATTTGGTTTGTGTTCGGTGGATTTTGTTCATTTTTAAATGGGACCATCTCGACCCAAGACCCAGCCTAGGTACCAAATTTCATTGAAATCGGCCCAGCGGTTTTTGAGTTATGCGCGTTGGTCGTTACAGACAGACATACAGACAGACAGACAGACATACAGACAGACAGACAGACAGACGGCGCAACAAAAAAGTTTCAAAATCATCTGAAACGCAAAGATATATAAAAAAATTTGAAATCGGAGCAACTTTTTTTTTTTCGAAAAAATTAGGATCACCATAGCTCACACTACTATAGTATAGTATATGTGTGAGCTAAAATGTATATAACCAAACTTGTAGAGAATAATGTTTTACTTATTTTTTGTAATTACATATTAGCCCGTCAGACGAGTAGTAAGCGAGATCTGCAAAAAACAAATTTTTGTGACCTTTAATCTTGAATATTTCAAGACGCACACGGGCTAGTATATGGGAATTTTCTGTACTTCATTAGAACACCAAAGCGAAGTTTTGTAAAAATTCAGCATGTTACCTCAAAGTCCGAGGTTGGCCTCTGTTTTTATTTAATTGGGTGGCGGTACAAAGATCGAAAGACAAAAGATTGAAAAGGCAAAAGATCGAAAATACGAAAGATCGAAAAACAAAAGATCGAAAAACAAAAGATCGAAAATACAGAAGATCGAAAGTACAAAAGATCAAAAGAAAAAAGATCGAAAGGCAAAAGATCGAAAAACAAAATATCAGAAGACAAAAGATTGAAAAAAAAATCGCAACATATACCAATATTATTTTTATGTCTCAATTAAATTTCACTTCAGAAAGGTACGATTTCGCGTGCGTTCATATACCCTTCAAATGAAAGCGGAGGACTTGTTTAAATACAGTCCACTAGGTAAACCACAAATTTTTGAGCTATCGGAGTGAGACATATTTTTGGTAATAAGTAAATAAGATCGAAATATACAAAATGACGCGTATCATGTTTGCTTGCCTAAGTCAGGTAAGGTAAAATTACCAAACCGTTAAATAAACCAATGGCTTGACATACTTAACACAAATCATATGGTTAAAAAAAAAACTTTCCTGATTTCTTTGCCGGGATCCTTGAGAGTGTGTAACCAAACCTAACCGAAACGAACCGGTTCGGTTTCGTGCGGTTTGGTTTTACACCCTGTAGGATCCCGGGAAACATGTCAGGAAGGTTTTTTTTTTAAATATGTTAGAAAGAGATAGTCGAACCGGTTCGGTTCGGTATAGTTACACACCCTCTAGGATCCCGGAAAAGAAATCAGGAAAGTTTTTTTTTTAAACTATGTAATAGCGATATTTTGAAACGCGCTATTGATCGGTCTCTTTTTGAAGCATATTTAAAAAAAAAAAAACTTTTTTGATTTCTTTCCCGCGATTCTAGAGACCGAACCAAACAGAAAGCGAACCATTGTTCGAAACCGAACAGAACCGAATTAAAAAATATGTTGAAAAGAGACCCCATTTTGTCATGCTGTTTATGTGCCTGTCACACGATAACTCAAAAACCAATAAACTGATTAACCAAATTTGACACAAAAATTGTACCCTTGATTAAGACCATAAAAACACTCATATGCGGCTATTACGTTAGTATCGAATAGGAGTACAGCAACGTAATACTAACAGAAAATACTCATGTGGAATAAAATAACTTGATTTAATTCAATTTCCTTATACCGTAGTCTACCCGAATTCCATCACCTTAAGCCCCTTAGTATTCATGGACTGACTTTTGAGATGATATACAATGTTCTATATGTTGATATATTGAATTATTTTTACTTGTGCTGAAACTTTGGACATTTGATTAAACATTGTATTCTATTTTGAGAATTTAAATCTAACTATATTTTTTTAGTAAATAAAAAAAGTTAGAGATCCGAAATTTCTAATTTCGTCATAGCGCTTACCTGAACTCCGACATAGTTTTGACCTGAATTCCATCATATGATAAAATGAATGCTAAAAACAATCTATAACAAATTTGGTTTCTAAAGGGATATTTATTGCTTCTAAATAATAAAGTGGAAGTCTTCCAATAATTGTAGCAATGTTTCTGTGGTTGGCCGTTAAGTCTATCCAGTAAATGTACCAATCAAGGGTATCGTTGACCGTTTTGTACTAGTGTCCGAAAACTTCCCGATCTGGACTCTCTACTTAATACAATACAACTGTGTAAGGTACAGAATAAATGAAGAAGTATAATACAAATCTAAAAATTATCGTAAGAAAACTTGTGGTTGATAGAGAAAAACATTAATACAGGCACGATATAATTATTTTAATATTTTAATCCATAAAACATAATGATAATAATCGAATTAATTTACAAATTCAAAAAGATGACCTTTTCTAATTTCATACCGATAGTATGCCTCTTGGATTTGATAAAAAATTATTTCTAATATCACCATAATCACCCAAGCAATCTGACCCATGAACAAAAAGACAAAAGCTCCTTGTAAATGGTGAGTCGTTAAAGGTCTAAGATAACTATTTTGTTCTTCATCCTCAATAATGTCAGTTTCAGATGAACTATTTTCTTTACGCGCAAATGCCCTGCGCATCGGCTTATCAATAAACCGTTTTAGTGAACCCCCTTCTATTACTCCTCTTTGAAGTACACTATTAAGGTCATCCTTTAAAGGATGTCCTCTTCGCATCATTATAGAAATGCTTTTAACAAGCAAATCACTGGACGGCATATAAACCTTTAGCTCTCCACTGTGATAAGTTAGTAACGGGTCATTTATTGCTTCTAAATAATGAAGTAGAAGTCTCCCAATAATTGTAGCAATGTTTCTGTGGTTGGCCGTTAAGTTTATCCAGTAAATATACCAATCGAGAGTATCGTTGACCGTTTTGTACTAGTGTTTGAAAACTTCCCGATCTGGACTCTCTACTTTGGGTAATGCATACAATAATTTGATTTTCTTTGATGGGTGAATACAACCGTGTAAGGTACAGACTAAATGAAGACGTATAATACAAATCTAAAAATTTACGTTAAAAAAGTTGCGATGGATAGAGAAAAACATTAATACAGGCACGATATAATTATTTTAATATTTTAATCCACGAAACATAATGATAACTATAATAATCGAACTAATTCACAAATTCAAAAAGATGACCTTTTCTAATTTCATCCCTATAACGAACGTTAAGACCGGGTGAGTGCGGGCGGCCACATCGAGTGACGTAACCGACTGACGATAATTTGGGCGTGAACTGGGGTTCCTAGATAACCAGCCGGCAGCAAATCCTGTTGATTTCAGGTAAGTCAGGGTGTTGCTCCTCATAGCCAACTCACCAACCTTTGTTATATCAGTTACCGGTTCTTAGTATTTATAATACATCTTTTAACCCCCTACAGGTGTTATTTAATCTGCATCCCTTAGTTTTTAAACAAAGATCTCCGTCGGCTCGAATCGAAATAACTCCGTTAGATCAATTCGACCGGCGCGGTATCATTTAAACAATTGTTAATAACGAATAAGTATTGGGGTTGTAAGGTAGTGGCTGGTAATTAACGACCGGGCAATACCTGTAACCAGCCCCAGGCCCCCCTATTCGTGACATGGGTGAATACAACCGTGTAAGGTACAGAATAAATGAAGACGTATAATACAAATCTAAAAATTCTCGTTAAAAAAGTTGCGATGGATAGAGAAAAACATTAATACAGGCACGATATAATTATTTTAATATTTTAGTGCACGAAACATAATGATAACTATAATAATCGAATTAATTTACAAATTCAAAAAGATGAGCTTTTCTAATTTCATACCGATGGTATGCCTTTTGAATTTGATAAAAAATTATTTCTAATATCACCATAATCACCCCAGCAATCTGACCCATGAACAAAAAGACAAAAGCTCCTTGTAAATGGTGAGTCGTTAAAGGTCTAAGATAACTATTTTGTTCTTCATCCTCAATAATGTCAGTTTCAGATGAACTATTTTCTTTACCCGCAAATGCCCTGCGCATCTGCTTATCAATAAACCGTTTTAGTAAACCCCCTTGTATTACTGCTCTTTGAAGTACACTATTAAGGTCATCCTTTAAAGGAAGTCCTCTTCTCATCATTATAGAAACGCTTTTAACAAGCAAATCACGGGACGGCATATAAACCTTTAACTCTCCACTGTGATAAGTTACTAAAGGGTCATTTATTGCTTCTAAATCATGAAGTGGAAGTCTTCCAATAATTGTAGCAATGTTTCTGTGGTTGGCCGTTAAGTCTATCCAGTAAATGTACCAACCAAGGGTATCGTTGACCGTTTTGTACTAGTGTCCGAAAACTTCCCGATCTGGACTCTCTACTTAATACAATACAACCGTGTAAGGTACAGGATAAATGAAGACGTATAATACAAATCTAAAAATTATCGTAAAAAAAGTTGCGGTGGATAGAGAAAAACATTAATACAGGCACGATATAATTATTTTATTATTTTAGTCTACGAAACATAATAATAACTATAATAATCGAATTAATTTACAAATTCAAAAAGATGACCTTTTCTAATTTCATACCGATAGTATGCCTTTTGGATTTGATAAAAAATTATTTCTAATATCACCATAATCACCCCAGCAATCTGACCCATGAACAAAAAGACAAAAGCTCCTTGTAAATTGTGAGTCGTTAACGGTCTATGATAACTATTTTGTTCTTCATCCTCAATGTCAGTTTCAGATGAACTATTTTCTTTACCCGCAAATGCCCTGCGCATCTGCTTATCAATAAACCGTTTTAATAAACCCCCTTCTATTACTGCTCTTTGAAGTACACTATTAAGGTCATCCTTTAAAGGATGTCCTCTTCTCATCATTATAGAAACGCTTTTAACAAGCAAATCACGGGACGGCATATAAACCTTTAACTCTCCACTGTGATAAGTTACTAAAGGATCATTTATTGCTTCTAAATAATAAAGTGGAAGTCTTCCAATAATTGTAGCAATGTTTCTGTGGTTGGCCGTTAAGTCTATCCAATAAATGTACCAACCAAGGGTTTCGTTGACCGTTTTGTAAAAGTGTCCGAAAACTTCCCGATCAGGACTCTCTACTTCATACAATACAACTGTGTAAGGTACAGAATAAATGCAGACGTATAATACAAATCTAAAAATTATCGTAAAAAAAGTTGTGGTGGATAGAGAAAAACATTAATACAGGCACGATATAATTATTTTATTATTTTAGTCTACGAAACATAATAATAACTATAATAATCGAATTAATTTACAAATTCAAAAAGATGACCTTTTCTAATTTCATACCGATAGTATGCCTTTTGGATTTGATAAAAAATTATTTCTAATATCACCATAATCACCCCAGCAATCTGACCCATGAACAAAAAGACAAAAGCTCCTTGTAAATGGTGAGTCGTTAACGGTCTATGATAACTATTTTGTTCTTCATCCTCAATGACAGTTTCAGATGAACTATATTCTTTACCCGCAATGCCCTTCTATTACTGCTTTTTGAAGTACACTATTAGGGTCATGATTTAAAGGATGTTCTCTTCGTATCATTATAGAAACGCTTTTAACAAGCAAATCTCTGGACGCCATATAAACCTTTAACTCTCCACTGTGATAAGTTACTAAAGGGTCATTTATTGCTTCTAAATAATAAAGTGAAAGTCATCCAATAATTGTAGCAATGTTTCTGTGGTTGACCGTTAAGTCTATCCAGTAAATGTACCAACCAAGGGTATCGTTGACCGTTTTGTACTAGTGTCCGAAAACTTCCCGATCTGGACTCTCTACTTAATACAATACAACTGTGTAAGGTACAGAATAAATGAAGACGTATAATAAAAATCTAAAAATTATCGTAAGAAAAGTTGTGGTGGATAGAGAAAAACATTAATACAGGCACGATATAATTATTTTAATATTTTAGTGCACGAAACATAATGATAACTATAATAATCGAATTAATTTACAAATTCAAAAAGATGAGCTTTTCTAATTTCATACCGATGGTATGCCTTTTGAATTTGATAAAAAAATATTTCTAATATCACCATAATCACCCCAGCAATCTGACCCATGAATAAAAAGACAAAAGCTCCTTGTAAATGGTGAGTCGTTAAAGGTCTATGATAACTATTTTGTTCTTCATCCTCAATGTCAGTTTCAGATGAACTATTTTCTTTACCCGCAAATGCCCTGCGCATCTGCTTATCAATAAACCGTTTTAGTAAACCCCCTTCTATTACTGCTCTTTGAAGTACACTATTAAGGTCATCCTTTAAAGGATGTCCTCTTCTCATCATTATAGAAACGCTTTTAACAAGCAAATCACGGGACGGCATATAAACCTTTAACTCTTCACTGTGATAAATTACTAAAGGGTCATTTATTGCTTCTAAATAATAAAGTGGAAGTCTTCCAATAATTGTAGCAATGTTTCTGTGGTTGGCCGTTAAGTCTATCCAGTAAATATACCAACCAAGGGTTTCGTTGACCGTTTTGTACTAGTGTCGGAAAACTTCCCGATCTGAACTCTACTTCATACAATACAACTGTGTAAGGTACAGAATAAATGAAGACGTATAATACAAATCTAAAAATTATCGTAAGAAAAGTTGTGGTGGATAGAGAAAAACATTAATACAGGCACGATATAATTATTTTAATATTTTAGTGCACGAAACATAATGATAACTATAATAATCGAATTAATTTACAAATTCAAAAAGATGACCTTTTCTAATTTCATACCGATAGTATGCCTTTTGGATTTGATAAAAAATTATTTCTAATATCACCATAATCACCCCAGCAATGTGACCCATGGACAAAAAGACAAAAGCTCCTTGTAAATGGTGAGTCGTTAACGGTCTATGATAACTATTTTGTTCTTCATCCTCAATATCAGTTTCAGATGAGCTATTTTCGTTACCCGCAAATGCCCTGCGCATCTGCTTATCAATAAACCGTTTTATTAAACCCCCTTCTATAACTGCTCTTTGAAGTACACTATTAAGGTCATCCTTTAAAGGATGTCCTCTTCTCATCATTATAGAAACGCTTTTAACAAGCAAATCACGAGACGGCATATAAACCTTTAACTCTCCACTGTGATAAGTTACTAAAGGGTCATTTATTGCTTCTAAATAATAAAGTGGAAGTCTTCCAATAATTGTAGCAATGTTTCTGTGGTTGGCCGTTAAGTCTATCCAGTAAATGTACCAACCAAGGGTATCGTTGACCGTTTTGTACTAGTGTCCGAAAACTTCCCGATCTGGACTCTCTACTTAATACAATACTACTGTGTAAGGTACAGAATAAATCAAGACGTATAATACAAATCTAAAAATTATCGTAAGAAAAGTTGTGGTGGATAGAGAAAAACATTAATACAGGCACGATATAATTATTTTACTATTTTAGTCTACGAAACATAATAATAACTATAATAATTGAATTAATTTACAAATTCAAAAAGATGACCTTTTCTAATTTCATACCGATAGTATGCCTTTTGGATTTGATAAAAAATTATTTCTAATATCACCATAATCACCCCAGCAATCTGACCCATGAACAAAAAGACAAAAGCTCCTTGTAAATGGTGAGTCGTTAAAGGTCTAAGATAACTATTTTGTTCTTCATCCTCAATAATGTCAGTTTCAGATTAACTATTTTCTTTACCCGCAAATGCCCTAAGCATCTGCTTATGAATAAACCGGTTCAGTAAACCCCCTTCGATTACTGCTCTTTGAAGTACACTATTAAGGTCATCCTTTAAAGGATGTCCTCTTCTCATCATTATAGAAACGCTTTTAACAAGCAAATCACGAGACGGCATATAAACCTTTAACTCTCCACTGTGATAAGTTACTAAAGGGTCATTTATTGCTTCTAAATCATGAAGTGGAAGTCTTCCAATAATTGTAGCAATGTTTCTGTGGTTGGCCGTTAAGTCTATCCAGTAAATGTACCAACCAAGGGTATCGTTGACCGTTTTGTACTAGTGTCCGAAAACTTCCCGATCTGGACTCTCTACTTCATACAATCCAACCGTGTAAGGTACAGGATAAATGAAGACGTATAATACAAATCTAAAAATTATCGTAAAAAAAGTTGCGGTGGATAGAGAAAAACATTAATACAGGCACGATATAATTATTTTATTATTTTAGTCTACGAAACATAATAATAACTATAATAATCGAATTAATTTACAAATTCAAAAAGATGACCTTTTCTAATTTCATACCGATAGTATGCCTTTTGGATTTGATAAAAAATTATTTCTAATATCACCATAATCACCCCAGCAATGTGACCCATGGACAAAAAGACAAAAGCTCCTTGTAAATGGTGAGTCGTTAACGGTCTATGATAACTATTTTGTTCTTCATCCTCAATATCAGTTTCAGATGAGCTATTTTCTTTACCCGCAAATGCCCTGCGCATCTGCTTATCAATAAACCGTTTTATTAAACCCCCTTCTATAACTGCTCTTTGAAGTACACTATTAAGGTCATCCTTTAAAGGATGTCCTCTTCTCATCATTATAGAAACGCTTTTAACAAGCAAATCACGGGACGGCATATAAACCTTTAACTCTCCACTGTGGTAAGTTACTAAAGGGTCATTTATTGCTTCTAAATAATGAAGTGGAAGTCTTCCAATAATTGTAGCAATGTTTCTCTGGTTGGCCGTTAAGTTTATCCAGTAAATGTACCAATCGAGGGTATCGTTGACCGTTTTGTATTTCCGTTGGTATATTTCTCGAATTCGAGAACCTTTTTTGGGTAACGTTTTATATGCTGCAGGACCTCCAATAAACCGATGAGGATCAGCTATCCAATCCACAATGCTATCAATTTGATGTTCCCTAACGGGTGCAGTAAGATATTGAATCAACGAAGATGTATATACGGAGCTAATAATTATCGCGAGAAAAGCTGCACTTATAAAAAATATCCTGGTGAAGTCAGACATCGGTTGTATCGGAACTGGCACGGCCAAAATTATTTCATAGGAAGCCATCATACATTTGTGAAGTGTCTCAAAGCAAACAACCTCCTTATTAAAACGTGATGTAATGTAGAAAAATATACCGAAACCAAAAATTATTGCTAGACACACTGCCCACATTTGCAGATCAAAAATTACAGTTAATACTCTCCAGCTGGGTATCAAATTTGCTTTAGGCAATGCCCAGGCTAGCCTTTCTGTATGGTAGGTGACAGAGTACGTAAAATAATTTGTGTAATTCAAATCTGGATATATGTTTCCAATGGCCAATGACAAATTATTAGAATTGTAGACTTGTTTCAAAAATCCTACAAAATACGTCAGTTGATCGTAGCGAAAAATTGGTTCGCCTAATTGGTTTCGCACATTCGGATGTAGATCTATAATAAACGTTATATCAAGGGCCTTTCCTACTAATTTAATTATATCAATTTCTACGCCATTGTCCTCATCAATCACATATGGTGGAAATTTTCGGGCTTGCGTATACATTATGCAATTTCTAAAGTATTTTGACTCAGTTTCTTTAAAAATATTGCTTGTTGCTATTCGAAAAGAACCTAAAAAAGTATAAAAAAATCACTCGAGAACTACAGCAGCCAGCGAAATTCTGTTTTTAACTTTATTTCAAAACATCAATATTAAATATCCAAAGATTCTAAGGCTTCTCGAAGAATGGTGCTCGACCAGTCTTCGAGAGGCCGACAAACAGTCAACATCTCCTGAAGATGCCATCCACTCGAGATGGCGAAACGTCGAGAACGAATTTCCAACAACGACGGCCGAACAGCCCGAAAGCACAACCACCATTTGACGATGGCCGCGAAAGCCTTTCACAATTTGTCTGCTACGTTTTGTTTTTTTTAATTTTGGAGTTTGTTATTTTATTAATCTCTCGGAATAACCATGCTGTTGTAAGTCCTTTTTTATGTTGTAGATTTATGTGGTGAATTCTTAATTATTACTTCCAATATTTACGGCTCCTAAAAACAAACTTCTTATAACTCCTTCCTTAGGTACTGTCCCGTGTGTGTAGGATTCCTATATACAGTAGTTTGAATGTTGTGTCTGTCTATTCGTTTGACGTTAGTCGGATACCGTTAAGATCGTGTCTCAAATTCTGCAGTTCTTTATAAGTTTCCGGCCATATAATAAATGTGGTATTGATGTACCGCAGCAATAGTTTTGACTTGACTTTTGCTGTGTTGGTCGCATGGCCCTCGAACCACTCCATGTAGATGTTTGCTACCACTAGCGAAAGCAGCAAACCCATTGGCAGTCGATCGCTTTGCGCGCAAACTTATCTTTCACTTATGGAGTTAAAGAGAGCTCCGACAGATCCATCACCACCTCCACTGATAGCGCAGTGTGTTAAGTGTATCATCAGTTTGTAATTTGTGTGACTGATTTAGTGGCACGTGGGTGTAAAGACTTTCTCCATCACAGCTTACAATTTCTAAAAGCAACCTTAGTAGTAGCAGTAATAATGAAGGGTCCGGCAAGTAGCTCCTTTTTGTTATACCACATGCCCTTCCCATAGCCTACTCTACTATTCGATGTTCAGGTAGCTCATTGGGCCTTCTTGTTCTCTCTACAAAGTCCCGTATGTCAGCCCATTTGAGCAAGTGCAGCTCTTCCTCGCTCAGGGTTGGTGCCCGTGTGCCTGTTATTATCCTTGCCTCACATTCTGCCACGTGATGCATTAATAACTCTTTTTCGTGTCCAAATGCTAGGTAAGTAGAGTCGTTCTTGATTCCTATACGTGACCGTTTGAATACCTATCAGAAGTCCAACGTGTTTTCGTGTCCGTCACAGCAACCCTCTAAGACTTTTGGTCGGTCTACAACAGGGCAGTAGCCAGGAAAAAAATTCAGAGAAGGATTAAAAAAATTCAATAAAAATTGTGTGCAATTTGTTGGTCCTATTTGTGTTGTTGAAAAATCTCTTATAACACACTTTATCGACCATTTCCGGGAGGGCGGAATTGATCCCCCTAGGTACGGTCTTGCTCTATGAATTCTGTGGTCTGTCTGCAACCTGTTCCTATTTCCCAGGAGTTTGTTCTGCACTTGTCTTTTAGTCACGCCCAAAAGTGGGTGCGGGCCTACATATTCGGTTGCTGGTCCGATTCGCGGGAAGTCATTCGCCTTCTCGTTGCCAGGGTACCCTGCATGTCCCGGAACCCAAACTAGCGACATCCGTGTGTCATAGATATAGGTCTCCAGAGCCTCTACGCATTTTTCCACCTAGGTGCGCTGAGCGACTTCAGGGTGGCCTGGCTGTGGAGCACATATACATATTATCTTCCTCTCCATTCCTGACTTATTCTAGGGATAAGAAATTATAAGACACGAAAAGAAGGTCTCATAGGATTCTAGGAAAAATCGTAAGATGTTATGGTAAACTATAAGAACTGGCGACACTGCTTGTAAATTCAGGTTCATTGATACTTTTTTAAGTAGATTAGGTTAGGTTAAACAATTTGTTTATATATCAATTTATAGTTTGAACTCAAAACTGAATTTGAATCGATTTAAACAGTAATTTCAATGGTCACAAATCCTACGAATTAGGCACCTGGTAACAAAAGTGACAATTAATTTTCGGTTACCTTTTATGCATTCTCTCCAAGCATCGACTTTAAAAATTGCATCAGCATAGCATGGAACGCCTTCTTGATGCTCATAATTTAACTTGTATAGGATAAAATTTGTTAAATTTTTAGGTATTAAAACAACGCCTTTAGTTAATCTGGTAACGATTTGTTTGGCCTCCTGGCTCATATTTGTAGGAACCTGCATCAAAAAATACAATTAACTACACAGTGTAGGTTACTGAAAAAAAAACTAGCCTACTTAATGGAATTGTTTTTTTGCAAAAAATGCTTAGTAACTTTTTCTCGGATGTAGCCTTTCTATGAACTAAATTAAAAGTCTGATCTTTAGTAGTAGCAGTGTTGATCAAGTTTGGTTAAAATAATTTTAATTATGTGAGATAATCACTATGGTGAGTACATTATTCTCGTATAAAAAAAATGCGGAATTTTTTGTTGTTTTTCTTCAAGCTGCCATTTTTGTAAAATATTTCAATCTTTCTACACATACACACCTTATCCCGAGACAAAAAGTTTGTAGCCTGAGCGTAGCGAGGTATATAATTGGCCAATAGCTAAAAAGACACTTTAATTACGAATTTTAGGAGATATGTTTTGTACTTTTGGATCTTTCTGCCCTAAAATCATTAAAAATTATAATTATGTAGTTTTCACCTACTTTACTAAAGAAATTATGCCTGATAGAGCCTTTTATTTTGAAATTTAAGGATAAAAAGTGATAGATTTATCGCTAAAATAAAGATTAAGGAGGGCTCATTAGTCTTATAATATATACCAAGGGATAAAAGTGACACTTTTTATCTCGAGATAAAAAGTTTTTGGCACGAGCGCAGCGAAAGCTACAATTCGTCAAAGGATAAAAATACTCTTTTATAACGCGGTTTATACGTTAATTTTACACTTTTAGACCGAGTTTTTTAACTTATTATTTGATTTATGTATTAATATAATTAAATTATTTTTTGTTCTGTTTGGTATACTATATAAATATAATAATTTATAATCGAAATAGTTTCAATATCAGATTCATTGCATTGGAAGCTTCTGTCAAGTCGTTTTAAAAATGGCGAAAGTCAATAGAAGGAAAGTGTGCAAAATTTTGTCGGTTCTGTAAAGTTTTTTTTGGGGAGTGAGGTATTTTCATTTTTCAGGAGGACGATTAGTTATTGGGGAGGAGGCCTTTCCGTTTTTGTAGTGTCGACAACATAATATAATATTTTGTGAACATTACCATCGTACATAGTATTATATACCTCGACTAACAACTCGGGCTCACTTTTTTTTTGTTTTGGATCATTAAGTAATTAATTTTAAACAGTTCTGACTACAAAAGAATACATCCGTTACACTGTGGGACTTTATCGGACTATACCCACTGTGCGACGCTGTTTTTGAGATCCAGTGACCCTAATATGCTTGTTCACCAGAACGACCTCTAGGGAGGGTGCGCAGAAGTATAAGCGCTATCTAATTATTTTTCTATATCTATGATCTACACTCACCTTTGTAACCAAAACCATAGCTAAAGCTTTATAATCATAACTTTGAGATGCAGAAAGTGCTGGTACGTATCTTTCTGTGAAATCAACTGCATCTTTAACAACAATAACGTACAGTTTGGTTTTTAATTTTTCTACGAATCTTCTTGTGCATGTGCCGTTGAACGTCGATTGTTGCAGGGTATTACATCCGTCAGAATACGACTGAAAGTTGACTTCTGGTTGAAGTGACTCTGAAGCTTCTATTATTTCGATGGTCCATCTTTTTTGCTTTTTAAAAATACAAGGTGTTACAAAAATAACACTGGCCAACACACATTTTGGTGCCGGCGATTTTTTAACTGTTCATGGGTAATTTTTGGGTGGAGAATCCGAAATAGCCATTAGATTTTGTCTATAAGATCTAGTTTTTAAAATAGGAATTATTTACTTTTTTTCAACCTCTATATATATTTTACGTTATAACTATGACTATTGCCACTAACAAAACAAAAACATATATAATTAAATATTTATTATAAAAAGTAGCTTAACATACATTATCTACTACAAATGTTCTTTTATAAGACTTTCTAGCATGGAGTTTACTGATGTAGTCTCGCTGAAGGCTCTAACAGTAGTCGGCCATCATATGGCTATCCCATCGTCCTTGATATCGATGTTCTATAGTTTTAATATCCTGATTGAATCTTTCTCCCTGTTCTTCACTACAGTCACCTAAATTTTCTCGAAAGCGATCTAGGTGGCTATGGAGGTAGTAAACTTTGGTCCTCATGTTGCAACCGAGAATATAAAAATTTGAAAGCATATTTTCCATTAATTCTATGTAATTGTCTGGTTTGTGATTTCCAAGAAAATACTCTGCCAATATATGGGCCCCTAAGCTCACACTAGGTACTATAGTTATAGTGTACGTGTGAGCTAATATAACAAAAACTGAAATATATTTTATTCAACTCCGGATTAAATTACCTTTTGTTTGATACCACACAAGCCATGTTTTGACTTAAACTCAAATTTTTGAAATCTACCCCCACCCTTAAAAAAACAAAAACTAAAATGTATTTTGTTAAACTCCGGACTCAATTACCTTTCGTTTGATATCACACACGCCATATTTTCACTTAAACTCTAATTTTTAAAATATACCCCCACCCTTTTTTTTAAATAAATTAAAATGTATTTTGTTCAACAGCAGACTCAATTACCTTTCGTTTGATATCACACATGCCATATTTTCACATAAACTCTAATTTTTGAAATCTACCCCCAACCTTTTATTTGGTTTGTGTTCGGAGGATTTTGTTCATTTTTAAATGGGACCATCTCGATCTAACGCTTTCACAAACTGCTGCATAAGCCCCAACTTAATATCCAAGGGTGGTAGTAAGAATTTTTCTCTCGTAACTAAAGGTTCATTCCCTACGTTTTGTTTTCCTTGAACGATAGTATCTCTTAAAGGCCAATTTCTCTTAACCCATTGCTGATCTTTAGCTCTGCTGTCCCAAAGACATAAAAAACAGGGGTATTTTGTATATCCACTTTGCTGTCCAAGGAGAAATTTCACCATTTTCAAATCAACACAAATTGCCCACTGTTGTTCTTCGTATTTAATTTGTTTCAAAACCTGTGATATATAGAATGTCCAATAGGAATTTGTTATCTAAAACGACACATTTTAAACTACGTTTTGAACTGTCAATAAAAAGGCGCCAATCGTCTCAAGTGTATTCTGGCAAACCCATTTTTTCTAAGAGTCCTTTCCCAAGTAACATTTCTTTATTTATAGCAGAAGCTAAAAGGTTGCCAGCGCCTTTCCTTAAAACCATTAGTTTTAATATTTGGTCGCTAGCACGTTCCCATTACCCTTATATACCCCTTAGACCTCCTAAATGGGACTCCCCAATTGGTGGTGGCAACCTATGTATTAAACTCACTATAAAACCATAAGAAATAAACTCCAGCTTCGCCCTCTAGCGGTTCCACCAGTATAGAACCTTTTAGAGCCTAAAGCTATTATGCCAGGTTCTAAAAGCAACTCAGAAACGTCCTCTATCCTATTATAAAACTAGATTTGGTAATTTGGTCTCCTGGCGATTTTGTTGAATACCATAATACCTTTAGAGTAAAGAAGTTTTCCTGTAAAAGCTATGGCGATATTTTAGATTCACGATGGCTATATAAAATAATTTAGGTCACAAAATTGCCAAAAATGTCAGAGTCCCAAAATTGTTTTATCACATAAAAATATACCGAGTTTGTCGTTTTGTTGATCGTATCTAAAAAGCTCTCAAAACAAGCGCGCCAGCTCAATAATGCTTTTTAATAGTTTTTTGATAACAAAATATCAAATATTTAAAATAAAAATAAAAATCTTTTACACTATTCACCATTAAAAAAGTCTGTTTGGTTTACATAAATCAAAATTAAAGTAAAATTATTGTTAAAAAACACTGCTAAAACGACTAGATAAATATTTTCTCTTTACAATATTTTTTAAATAAATTTATATACGCCATTATGGTTTTACAGTGGTCACTTGGTTTTATCTGTTACTGTATCGCAACAAGGATTTTTGAGTGCCCTTATGAAATATGAAACCAACAAAAAAGAACAAAGTAAACATAGTCAACATAACCTCACTTAAATTTTTTGTATTTGTTTTTAGTGTAGTGTTTAAAAGCGTATAATTCAACACTTAAATGTTTTTTATCGTGCAATTTCGACACATTCGAGAGGGCCAGTGCAATGATATTCGTTGTGCCTGCAGGTTGGAGGGCAACCTCTTATATTGGCCGTCTAAACAGGCCTTATCTAGGCCTGGGTGTCCTACCCAGGAGGACGGAAATACAACAATTATTAATTATTGGGCTTTAAATAATCAATCTTGCCATAGGTAGGTACCAATCTGTACCTAGGTATATCTATTATTTTTACAAGAAATACCTAAAAAAAATAAAACACGAAAGTATTTACTTACTTCTGTTAGAACCCTTAAGGAAACAAGGTTTTATATTGCCGCCTATTTAAATAATATTTAATATACAGCTATGGGTAACTATAAATACAAAAGAATTAAGTTTACCTTTAAGCCTTCCTATAAAACCGTTTTAAAATACCTAAAAGTAATGGCAAAAACCAAAAGTCTAAAGTTTATATTTACCACTCTTAAAAACTAGGTTCTATATGGCCGCCTATCTAATCATATTTACTTTTAAACTACTGGTAACTATAAAAACAAAAGGATATAAGATAACCTTTTAGCTCTATTATAAAACACTTTTGTGATGACCTAAAGTAATAAAAAAAACTAAATGACCAAAGTTTAAATCTATTTCTTTTGAAAAACTTTAGGTAAAATGGTTTTATAAGACCATCTTTATAAATCAGAAATCGATAAAACCAAAAGTATCTAAAAGGAACAGAAGGAATATCAGTTTTATTATACTCCCTTTATAAATCACTTTTTGGTTATGTAACACCCCTTTAGGTAATTGGCAATATAAATTACCTTTATGTAGCCTAATTGATCCTAAAACCCATAACAGCACCCTCTAAATAACCTAGGAACCAAATTAATAAAACCTTGAGTGGTAATAATGTTACTTGGGTTTATATCGTTACAGAATACCAGCTTATTTTCCTGAGTGAAAAAAGACAGCAGATCCTTTTCTCTCTTACGATACCTACCTTTGAGAGGTATAGGTCTCTCACGTTCAGTTCTTGTTGATTAAAACACTCAGGAATTGTTAAATCTGCTTCAAATTCACTGTCGTTTTTTGATTGCATTCTTTGAACTTCATCAGACGTTGATGTTTCTGTATCATCTTCCGGAATTTCAGGAAGACTGCTGAAGATTGGAATGTGTATTTTCTAAGAGTGCGGTACAGATCTTCTTGCAGAATCTAGATCAGGATATGTTGTTCCTATTTATGCCTTTAATGTTAACGAGACAAAAATAGCAGTCATCATAATGGTTACGTGGTTCCCTTCAAACCATTGGTAGACCAAATTTCAGGCACTTTCTGTTTCCAATTATCCACTGTCGCAAATGTTCAACACATGTTTTACACACCACATGCGGAGCCCAAAATTTATCTTGATCTCCCAAATGAACGCCAAAATAGGCAAGATAAGACCTTTTCACAAATTCAGAAATAGTTTTTCTACTTTCTTTTAAAGTGTATTCGCCACATACATAACAAAAAAACGTCTGGATGGTTTACACAGCTACGCCTGCTCGTGGATGCCATTGTTTTAGTTTTAACACTATAAAACGACGAAAATGTACAGAAGTCGAGAAGGATATAGGTAGACAAAAGGTACTATGTTCCCAAAACCAATTCGTCGGGGTTGAGCAGGTATGTGGAGATCGGATCATAGGGAATTCCAAATATAAAATAGCTAACAAAATTAATAGGATTAAGTAATGCCGGTTAACCAGGTCTTGGAATTGGGTTGGTTTACTGACAATTTCAGGTATATTTGGCTAATTAGATCCTAGTTTTGAATACCAAATTTCTATTTTGAATTTTAAAGGGATGTAGATTTATTTATTTTTGCCTTTTATTAGAACTAAATTCAATTAGTATCTATCTTAAAAACTAGAGCTGATAAAAAAAAAATCTGCTTCCAGTTTTACAATCAGCACATTAAGTATATCTAAAATCAGTTCTTAGATCTCAGGCACCAAATTTTTATTTTTATTTTGTTAGCCTGTGTAATATAGGAATGCGGGACATCACAGTAAGAAAAAGTTGAAATAAATTTCGTTTAATTTTGTTTGTTTTTTCAGAATTGATAATTTTAGGTCACGTGACTATTTTCAGCCGTGAATGACAACTAAAGCATTGTCTAGGATGAACGAATCGATTTCCAGACACTTAACAGTTTTTTGCATTGAACACGTAATAAAATGGTTAGGCAAGGCCAACACAAAAATAGAGGCCACGACCCTGAAAAAATCAGCTGTTCTCCCGGGGCTGAATTTTACATTGGGTCTTATGGGAGGTCAGACGTTTTTTTATAATATTTTCAAAATGGCACTACAGATTTTCGCAAAATTTCAGTGAAATATTCTCAGACACCATCCCGATATTCCACCAAAGGTTTGTAAGGAAGCAACATGATTAAAAGGTTAAAATCTTCAAGATTTAGCATTTCTTATTTTGAATTCAAATTACCCGCCATGTCCCACATGCCAACTGTTATATTTGACATGTATTTGACTTTGTCATCTGTGATTGTCACATTTGCTTCTGCTTTAAACTGAATTATTGTTTGAGCTAATGAAGCGGCTATGAAAAATTAAGGATTACTATACATTTAAAAAAAATTGTTCTACAAGAATAAAGTAAAAACAATCTCAAAAACGGCGTTATTTAAAAAAAAATTAAATATTCATGAACCGTCATTCTAACTTCAATATTTCAAAGACAATCAGCTGTGTCGTAACGTGACCATCAAAAAAAAATCAGCCCCGGATGTGACGTCAACAAAGTGGAGGATCGTGGCCCGTCCATTTTGATAGCCCTGGGTTAGGTTATGACAAAAACAAATTATGTATTTATAAATGCATTTTTTAAAGTGTGAAGATTATAAAAAATATTTGGTGGTAATATTGTTTTTAAATAATAATTTTTTAAAGTAAAAAATATAATTTACCGGTTTACATATATCTTGGACAAAAAAAAATAATTCATAGAAAAGTAAAACGTAAAAATTGTCAAAATAGTTCACTGTTCTACCGTTAGAGGCCACCGTCAGCTGCGTCAGCTATGGCCTTAGATGAAGAAAAGTGGAGAGAGCTGTCAATTTACAGTTACCAGTTCTACGTGGTAGTATGAAATTATATGATGTCAACAATAAAAATATTTAGGCGGGATTTTAAAATTATATCTCCCCTTTTAGGTCGAAATTGGTATTACCATAGAGTATGTATAACCTAACCGTGGCCAATTGGTCGCAAAAGTATCCTAACCGGGGCGCAACGATTATACACTAGACAGGATTGCTCAGTTGGCCGAATCTGTCTGCAATCGATGTTCAAGGTCAAACTCGCTGTTACGTCACCACTTGTGCTGGGCAGAAAGCGCGCCTATTGTTACATTGGATTTTATGTGCTTTTAAAGCTATTTTCTTTATGCAAATTAAATTTTATGCAAAATTAAGGCATTGTACATTTAAAAATATTGTTTTTACATTAAATAAAAGGATGATAAATGATTTTATATTTGAAATATCTGTTAAATAAATTAAATTTAAAAATTTAAAGTGAAAAAAAAACTACACATAATGTCGTAGTACCTATACAGGGTGTCCCATAACTTAGGGGCCATAGGCCAACAGGTGATAGAGGAGGTCATGTCTGATAAAAAACTTCCTATAATGCATGGGTCAAAACTCTTTCTTTGTAAAGATACAGAGCATCAAAGTTGGCAATTTTTTTAACTTTTTTGATAATAACTTTTTCAAAAAACGCAGTAAAAACATTAAATTTGGTAAAGTCGTGTATCAGAACAAGAGCAATAAATTGAAGTAAAATTTATTTTGAAAAAAATTAGTCGGCCTTTTATAAATGCCATATTAAATGCAATGTTTTTTTAAAATATTTTGTTAATAAAAACAAGCCTTTAGCGACACATAATAATAAATAAAATATTATTGATATTTTTTAAAAGAATAAGTAAGCAAAAATTAATTTAAAAAAAATTTATTTTTTATACATTTTTGGAGTTAATTTTGACAGCCTGTATTTTCGTACCTTGTAATTTTATCAAAAAAAGGAGTATCACATTTTTGAATCACAATTAGCTGAGTATTCAGCTGTCTGTGATAGATTTTCTTTTTTTGCAAAACCCTTTTTCCCCCACTCTTCTTACTTTAAAAATCCTATATCTTAAAAACAGATGTGTGTTGACCCCATGTTAAATAAACTTTTTTTTCGCAAATAACCTCCTCTATCACCTGCTGCACTATGTCCTCCAAGTTATGGGACACCCTGTATAATTTGCGATAATAATTAAAAACGGAAATATAGGTAGACGAAAAATTTATTGATTTATTTAAAAAAAGGAAAAGCACAAATATTGTTCTTTACAAATAGACAAAAAACAAAGAGAGAAAAAAAAGCACATAATGTATAGTTTAATTATTACAACCGCTTTTTAAAGCATGTTAAGAAATTATTTAATAGATAATAAAAAAATGGGAATATAGAACATAAACAAAGTATTTATTATTACATTTTTACACAAAAAAAGAAAAGTACAGACACATACAATAAATTAAAATTATTAATATAAATAATAATATTTCATTTAGAAAAATATTCCTTTTCAATTCACAATCTTTTGTAATTTTCTTGATAGATATTATTAAACAAGAAGCCCATTTGCTGAGAAAATCGTGACGATTTTTTTTACTCTATAAACAAACGTTCTTCTCTGTCCTGAATCGAATTTTTACACACTTTTAACAAACCAAACGTGAAAATGTTTATTTATTATGTCTTTTTTTAGTAGCACTGCACTGAAACAATCCAAAAAACACAAACTATGCAGCGAAATATCAACAAAACTCTCTTGAAAATACGAATAACATCATATACAACGAACGTAAACAAAGGATTTAGCACAAGTGGTGACGTCACGCCGCTCTCCTCACCCCGCATAATTTGTTAACACAGGTTAAATGGAACTAAGCAGTCCTTTATGTCTATAGTCCTTGACCGGGGCGTGCCTGGGCAGGTTAGGATCAGTTTGTGATCATTTGACGGTGGGCCTAACATTTCCTTCTTATTTTAGGTACCAAAAAAAAAATTCAGGAAGGAACTTTTAGACTAGCCTAAATCGATTGGTTATAGATTACTTAATTTTAGGTCACCGGGTGTTTGCCGTTAAGTTTGACTAAGAGCGCATGTGTGACGTCATAAATCCAAGATTGCTATTTTTTTCCAGGTTTTTTCAGAATCTTTTGCTTTTAACTTTTGCCACATTAACTTTACAGAAACATTGCATAGCTTATGATTTGTGTGTTAGAACAAAAATTGAATTGTCGGTTTAATGAGCTTTATATCTTAAGAACTAAAAAAGATATTGTGAAAGGCTTTCGCGGCCATCGTTCAATGGTGGGTGTGCTTTCGGGCTGTTCGGCCGTCGTCGTTGGAAATTTGTTCTCGACGTTTCGCCATCTCGAGTGGATGGCATCTTCAGGAGATGTTGACTGTTTGTCGGCTTCTCGAAGACTGGTGGTTAGTCTCGGACATACGGAAAAATCCGCAGTTGCAGACCACACACTAAACAATGAAGACCACCGAATAAAATTCGAAGACACACAAGTTCTCTGCGCTTCCTCTTCATACTATCCAAGACTTTATAGAGAAGCAATCGAAATTCATAAACACCAGCAGAACTTCAACAGATCTGAAGAAACTCTTAAAATTAACAGAACATGGGTACCGGTTCTTAAAAACACTAAACGGCTCGCTTACAATAACAAAACTGAATCAAGGGAATGTGACCAATCACCGACCAGCTCTGATATACGCCCCGCCCACCATAGCGTTTATAACCTGCGCCCGCGACAGACTAACCACCAGTCTTCGAGAAGCCGACAAACAGTCAACATCTCCTGAAGATGCCATCCACTCGAGATGGCGAAACGTCGAGAACGAATTTCCAACGACGACGGCCGAACAGCCCGAAAGCACACCCACCATTAAAAAAGATATTGTTATTTTTTTAAATAAATAAAAAAAATATACAAATTTAAGATAAGAAGTCGCCGGGTGTTGTTAAACATAAATCCAAAATGGCGGTATTTTCCATTAAAAAAAAAAATAGTTTTACAGAAAAAATTTACATAAGCTCTTTGTTTGCGAAAGAAAACCAATTAATATATTAACGAAATGAGTTTATGTTTTCAGAACAAAAAAAAATATTTTTTTTTGTAAAAAAAAGTTACTACTTTTTAGTAAATTTAAAAAACAAATAAAATCTTTGTTAGTTTTTAAGATATAAAGCTAATTTCTTTTCTGTATTAATTGGTGTTCTTTTGCAAACAAAAACATTTCTTACAGTTTTTCTGTAAAACTAATTAATCGAAAGTTATAAGTCAAAGTTCGTAAAAAAATGGAAAATGCCGCCATTTTTTATATGGAACACCCTGTATATTATTTTAGAAATTTCTAGCTCTTTCCTTTCTGATTTCAAAAATATATATATATGGAATATTTCGTTTCTTAGTTTTGGAGATACATGCGTCTAAAAGTTCTAAAAACTTAAATTGGTATTCTTTAAAACTTCAAGGCACCCATGAAAAAGACAATTGCATTGACACAAAAAGTGATGCTATTTTGTTGCCAACTTGTCAAATTCGCCGTCGTTGTGTAGTGGTTCACACCGGGTTCGATTCCTGGCTAGGTACTTGGTTGTTTGTGTTTGTTTAAAAATGCTTTAACTTTGCTAGAACTTTGCGAAACTGGGCGATTGATCCTGATTGGATGGAAAGTCCCAGTATAAATTAAAAAAATTAAAAAAACAATCTTGTCAAATTTAGTTTCAGAGCGGTTAAGATGGTATTTTTCGAGGAAGAAAAATTGGATATTATTAAATTGTTTTACTCAAATAATGAAAAGGCATCTATAGCTCACAACCAGAGTTTCAGTTTCCCAGCAGAAGACAACCAAATTAAATACAATAAACACATAATTATGGCAAGCGAATAGCCCCGATTTGTCTCCCCTTGAGTTTTTGTAGAACTACCTAAAAAATAAGGTGTTTTACAACAAGCTGCAAACACTTCAAATTCTACAAGACAAATTAGGACAATTGGAAATCCTTTGTATTTTTCATATTTTGATATCTATTTAAATAAACGTTTTAGATATAGTGTAAAAATATACAGGAAAACCCTGTACAGCGTGTCCCATTTTCGATGGGATTAAATGGGAAACTCGGTTATTATTAAAGATATCGATTTTCTGATTGCACCTTACCGTGCTCTTTTTTGGAGCCCTTAAAAATGGTGTAATCAGATTTTTGCTATACCCCGTGGTTTCGCTAATACAGGGAGTTTTTGAAAAAATTGCATTTTAATTAATTCCTTGTATCTCGCTTATTTTGCAAGATATTTATATTCTGTAAAAACCTTTCTATGGCAACTTTTTTAGAGCAAAATAAAGACGTTGTCAATTTTTTAAAATATTGTTTAGTTTTTGAGATATGGTATTTATTATAAAAAAATTAAATACGGACCTGTATTTTTTTTATTACTACTTTGATTAGTTCCATGCTTTTATTATCTTAAAATGATAAAACTTTAATATTTTTTTGATTTAAGGTTAAAAAAACTATTTAATATTTGAAAAAAAAATTATAGTCCAAACCTGGAAATTTCCAAAGTAATTATAAATTAAAAATTGCAAGACACACTAGTTGAACGATTTTTAGTTTATCTGTTTTGAAATGATAATTAAAAGATTTATAAATAAAGTAAAAAACGTTAAAAAGTTACAAAAATAATATCATACTAATTATTTGATGGTAGCACAGCAGGTCGTGAAATTTACAAAACAAAAGCGTGGAATTAACATTGTCATTTTACTTGTCATTTTTGTGAATGGCTTACAATTATTTTAAACTGGTTAAAAATCGACCATATCCAGATTTTGAAAAATGTGATATGTTTGACTGCTTCATTCAAGCAACAAACCAATATTTAAATGGCAGAAATATTTTTATGCAAAATGCGTTAAGAAAAATTACTCAAAAATGCCAACAATGTCTTACACATAATGGTAATCAGAAAAATTAGTTATTTTTTATAATTTGTTTTTTTTTTATTTTTCGTAGACTTTTTTTAAAATAAATCTGTAAATTAACGTAAAACCATTTTAATATGCTAAGTATCAAAACAGTTAAACTAAAAATTGTTTAACTAGCAATTTTTAGTTTATATTTATGTTGGAAATATCCAGGTTCGGATTATTTTTTTTTAAATATTAAATATTGTTTTTCACTTTAAAACAAAATTTTTTAAAATTTTTAATATTTTATGATAATACTAGCATGAAACCAATCAAAATAGTAATAAAAAAAATCCAGGTCCGTATTTCATTTTTTATGATAAATACCATCTCAAAAACTAAACAATATTTTAAAAAGTTGACAACGTCATTATTTTCTTCTAAAAAAGTTGCCATGAAAAGGTTTTTACAGAATAAAAATATCTCGCAAAATAAGCGAGATACAAGGGATTATTAAAAATACATTTTTTTTAAAAACTCCCTGTGTTAGCGGGGTATAGCAAAAATCTGATTACGCCATTTTGAAGGGCTCAAAAAAAGAGCACGGTAAGGTGCAATCAGAAAATCAATATCTTTAATAATAGCCGAGTTTCCCATTTAATCCCATCGAAAATGGGACACGCTGTACATGGTTCGACAAATTTACCTTGCTAAATTGTTTCAAAATCAAATCTTGTAACTCATAAGTTGGTGTATCAGCCCGGCTATCAACAGGAAAACTAACCAATAGTTTGGAATAATTCATGAATTTTGTTGTTAACAAATCAAATGCGTCGTTTGCCATACTTTCAACACATTTCGATGCGTACTTTCTAAAATGTGGGCCCTTTGGTTGAATAACCAAACCAAATATATGAACAATGGTCAAGCCTATCAGAAATAAGGGTAGCTTGAAAATATGCATGATTCTAGTCTGCGTATGTGTTTAGCACTAAATACAACTTGTAATATCGCATGATTTAACAGCATATAACACTATGTAACATAAAATAGTTCAAACAAGTTATTATTCAAGAATAAAATATTTTAGTTTAAAAATGGTAGCCATATTTAAACCTCCAAACGTCACTAGGAAATGTCGAATAAAAAAGGATATATTTTTTTAATGTTGTATTGTCATGGGACCACTATGTGTGTACTAAATTTTATCCAAATCGGATAATGGGAAGTGTGTCAAAAACGCTTCACAAGATTTGATAGATAGTTAGTTAGATAGTTAGATAGTTAGACAGAACATCTGAAGCTAAATAAAAGCTTGTAAAAACAAGTTGAATGTTTACATTTTAAACGAGTTCGGGAGGTGCCTATTAATGGAACTTTTTTTTAAAGAACAAAACGAAAATTTTTAGTTTTTGTATCAGCAAAAATTATTGTAAACTGAACGTGTTAGACTTTAAACTATTATTTTATAAGGACTTTTTATTGGAATGGTAATTTTTTGTCCCTCCTGTAATGCAGTAGTTTTTGCCAGTGACGTTTACTTACCCAAAATGGTGGTAGTTCTTTCCAAAGTGAGAAAAAATAGCGTATATACCTCGTGATTAAAGTGTATTTTTGTCCCTTAGTATATAATTTACTATTTAGCCACTTGTTGTATAAACTCAAATTGCAAAATTATGTTGCACAGTATAAAAGATATTTAGTGATAAGAAAAAAACCTAAAAACGGTTTTAAATTAAAGTTTTGATTTTATAGAGAGATGCTTCCTTATCTGTATTAAATAAGGGTAAAATAGTTTTCATGTATGATATGTAGTAGAAAAATTTGATGCTATCTAAAAAATCACGCAACATATTTCTAAATTTATTTTGCACCATAACTATTATACTAAATAAACGTGAAATTTCGTACCCGTGAATTTAAAAATCAAACAAGTTTCATGGCTAATCGGGCAAAAAGGAGTTTTTTGTTTCCCTTATATTTTTCCGTGGGTAGCTTGAAAGCTTAACCTCACGGGGGTCCAAGATCTAATGGACACCTAATAAGAGGCGCCATCTACTGAGATACGAGAGAAACAAAAAACCAAAAGCAGGGAAAAACACTGCTATACAATATCGATCAATGAAAAGATCGAATGCAAATCTCGGTAGATGGCGCCTCTTGCTATAGTTCGCTCACTAATTACATTTAATTAGAGACAAAACCGTCTGATTAACTTCGCAAGATTTGTCACTTGACCAGCAGTGTTCTGAGGAGTCCCATAAGGACGAAACGGTTAACTGTCAACACTTATTAGGTGTCCATTAGATCTTGGACCCCCGTGAGGTTAAGCTTTCAAGCTACCCACGAAAAAATATAAGGGAAACAAAAAACTCCTTTTTGCCCGATTAGCCATGAAACTTGTTTGATTATTATACTAAATAATAATAAATACAAACCTACATTTTATCCCAAGTATTTGATTCCAATTTGTTTTATACTCGAGATATGTGTGAAATCTTGAACAATATTTGCGATGTAATGAGTTATAATCGGAAAACTTTCTGCCGACTATACGGGGTGTTTCAAAATTCAGTAATTTAACTTTAATGTTAATTTCCGACCACAATTTTTTAGAAAGGTTTTGAAGGCCTTCCTGCCTTGAAATTTTTTGAACAAAATGAAATTTTATGACATTTTATGAACTATTTCGGAAAAAATAATTATAATAATTTTTTATGGCTTTACAAAACATTTTCAAGAGTAATATATGATTACTTTAACAGCTACAAAAAAAATACTCTGCCAATATATGGGCCCCTAAGCTCACACTAGGTACTATAGTTATAGTGTACGTGTGAGCTAATATAACTAAAAACTGAAATATATGTTATTTAACTCCAGACTAAATTACCTTTTGTTTGATACCACACAAGCCATGTTTTGACTTAAACTCAAATTTTTTAAATCTACCCCCACCCTTAAAAAAAACAAAAACTAAAATGTATTTTGTTAAACTCCGGACTTAATTACCTTTCGTTTGATATCACACACGCCATATTTTTACTTAAACTCTAATTTTTAAAATATACCCCCACCCTTTTTTTGTAAATAAATTAAAATGTACTTTGTTTAACTGCAGACTCAATTACCTTTCGTTTGATATCACACACGCCATATTTTCATATAAACTCTAATTTTTGAAATCTACCCCCACCCTTTTATTTGGTTTCTGTTCGGTGGATTTTGTTCATTTTTAAATGGGACCATCTCGACCCAAGACCCAGCCTAGGTACCAAATTTCATTAAAATCGGCCAAGCGGTTTTTGAGTTATGCGCGTTGGTCGTTACAGACATACAGACAGACAGACAGACAGACAGACATACAGACAGACAGACAGACAGACAGACAGACAGACAGACAGACAGACAGACAGACAGACAGACAGACAGACAGACAGACTGACAGACAGACAGACAGACAGACAGACAGACGGCGCAATAAAAAAGTTTCAAAATCATCTGAAACGCAAAGATATATAAAAATTTTTGAAATCGGAGCAACTTTTTTTTTCTCTAAAAAATTAGGATCACCATAGCTCCTATACATATACTATAGTATAGTATATGTGTGAGCTAATAGCACTAAATAAGTAGCTATTTTCGATTTTTTGTAAAAGTATTTTGCTTTTGTTTTAAATTGTTGCTGCAAGTATTAAGCTGGCCAAATGTTTTCAAGGAATTGAAATTTTATTACAAATGCGAAATTTGACTTTTTTGGAATTTTATAAATAATTTAAATTTTATTACTTTACCTAAAAGTTACTCACAATTTTTGACTGACATCGAATTTTATGGCATTTTATGACCACCTTCAATATTTTATGTTTTAGCTCACACATATACTATACTATAGTAGTGTGAGCTATGGTGATCCTAATTTTTTCGAGAAAAAAAAAAGTTGCTCCGATTTCAAAAATTTTTATATATCTTTGCGTTTCAGATGATTTTGAAACTTTTTTGTTGCGCCGTCTGTCTGTCTGTCTGTCTGTCTGTATGTCTGTCTGTCTGTCTGTCTGTCTGTCTGTCTGTCTGTCTGTGTGTCTGTATGTCTGTCTGTAACGACCAACGCGCATAACTCAAAAACCGCTTGGCCGATTTTAATGAAATTTGGTACCTGGGCTGAGTCTTGGGTCGAGATGGTCCCATTTAAAAATGAACAAAATCCACCGAACACAAACCAAATAAAAGGGTGGGGATAGATTTCAAAAATTAGAGTTTATGTGAAAATATGGCGTGTGTGATATCAAACGAAAGGTAATTGAGTCTGGAGTTAAACAAAATACATTTTAATTTATTTAAAAAAAAGGGTGGGGGTATATTTCAAAAATTAGAGTTTAAGTGAAAATATGGCGTGTGTGATATCAAACGAAAGATAATTAAGTCCGGAGTTCAACAAAATACATTTTAGTTTTTGTTTTTTTAAGGGTGGGGGTGGATTTCAAAAATTTGAGTTTAAGTCAAAACATGGCTTGTGTGGTATCAAACAAAAGGTAATTTAGTGTGGAGTTGAATAAAATATATTTCAGTTTTTAGTTATATTAGCTCACATAACTATAGTACCTAGTGTGAGCTTAGGGGCCCATATATTGGCAGAGTATTTTTTTATGATTTTGTTTGCGTTCAAATACGGAAAACAAAATATCGGTCAACTGCCATTTTCCTCGATGTGGATTTCAAATGAACAAAACAGAATTGTACAATGCTGCTCTATGCAAAACTCAGCGTACTTCTGATACAACTGAATATTTTGGACATACTCGGCTTAGTTATCCAACCAAAAGGTCCTTATTTTAGAAAGTATGCGGCAAAATGCGTGAAAAGAATCACGAACGATGCATACAATTTACTAACGAGTAAATTTATGAACAATCCTAAAATGCTCGTTACTTTTCCTGTCAATAGCAATGCTGAAACTCCCACTTTTGAAATTCAAGATATGATCCTAAAACAGTTAAGTAAGGTAAGGAAGCTTTAAGTTTTAAAAACTAAAAGTTTACAAATTACCAACAGACAAAAAATTAAAGTATTTTTGCCTCAAGTCAAAAATTTTTGATTTGTTATTGAATGGACACTGTGATATACGGTTTTTATATAAAAAGTATTACATTCCGTGTCTGTTTAACAATGAATTTATTCTCCAAAAAAATTAAAATGTTTGTGTGTATTTATAATTCGTAGGGAGAACAACTAATTTTGTATCTGGGTTAGACCACTCATTATGAGACACCCTGTATGTATAACATATTTGTACAACCAAGGCCAACACAAAAATAGAGGCCACGACCCTGAAAAAATCAGCTGTTCTCCCGGGGCTGAATTTTACATTGGGTCTTATGGGAGGTCAGATGTTTTTTCATGATATTTTCAAAATGGCACTACAGATTTCCGCAAAATTTCAGTGAAATATGCTCAGACACCATCCCGATATTCCACCAAAGGTTTGTAAGGAAGCAACATGATTAAAAGGTTAAAATCTTCAAGATTTAGCATTCCTTATTTTGAATTCAAATTACCCGCCATGTACGACATGCCAACTGTTATATTTGACATGTATTTGACTTTGTCATATGTGATTGTCACATTCGCTTCTGCTTTAAACTTAATCAGGGCTATCAAAATGGACGGGCCACGACCCTCCACTTTGTTGACGTCACATCCGGGGCTGATTTTTTTTTGATGGTCACGTTACGACACAGCTGATTGTCTTTAAAATATTGAAGTTGGAATGACGTTTCATGGATATTTGATTTTTTTTTAATGAAGCCGTTTTTGAGATTGTTTTTACTTTATTCTGGCAGAACAATTTTTATAAAATGTATAGTAACCCCTAATTTTTCATAGCCGCTTCATTAGCTCACACAAAAATTAAATTTAAAGCAGAAGCAAATGTGACAATCACAGATGACAAAGTCAAATACATGTCAAATATAACAGTTGGCATGTGGTACATGGCGGGTAATTTGAATTCAAAATAAGGAATGCTAAATCTTGAAGATTTTAACCTTTTAATCATGTTGCTTCCTTACAAACCTTTGGTGGAATATCGGGATGGTGTCTGAGAATATTTGACTGAAATTTTGCGGAAATCTGTAGTGCCATTTTGAAAATATCATAAAAAAACGTCTGACCTCCCATAAGACCCAATGTAAAATTCAGCCCCGGGAGAACAGCTGATTTTTTCAGGGTCGTGGCCTCTATTTTTGTGTTGGCCTTGACTTAATTTTTGTGAGCTTATGAAGCGGCTATGAAAAATTAGGGCTAACTATACATTTAAAAAAAATTGTTCTGCCAGAATAAAGTAAAAACAATCTCAAAAACGGCTTTATTTTTAAAAAAATCAAATATCCATGAACCGTCATTCCAACTTCAATATTTTCAAGACAATCAGCTGTGTCGTAACGTGACCATCAAAAAAAAATCAGCCCCGGATGTAACGTCAACAAAGTGGAGGATCGTGGCCCGTCCATTTTGATAGCCCTGGTACAACAACAACGCGACAAATCCATCAAAGTCACTGAAATTCATTGACTTTCAGGGCCTTTATACAACTCAATGCGGAAATTAAAATTTTTTGGTTATATTATTTTCTTGCCAAGTTCATTGGCGTTTCACTAAAATAATTTAAATTGTCAGCGGTTAGTGGCATCAATCATTATGCAACATATAAACTTGATAAACAAACACTTTGTCCACACCCCCTGTATGAGTATTTCCTAAAAATCGTTTATTTTTATTTTCCGACGCTTATGAATTGACAAGGACAGAAGGGCGGTGCGTCTCTCTCTAGACATCGCTAGAGTATAGAGGACCGATATTTTTATCCTTTGATTTTCTTAAATAAATTTGACTTTGAAGAGTTTTTCGCGTCTCTTTATCTTTAAAATATGTCATACATACAGGGTCTCTACTCATTATCAGGTACCTAAAGGCACATAAAGGTTCCTGCACACTTGTAATGGGTTTCTAGTGCATGGCTAATATCGATAAAATTTTAGTATGTTGTTCGTCTCACCTTACTGATCAATAGGTGTCATTGGCCCGATTCCATCCTATGACTAGTGTCGGAGATACGGGGGCAATTCAAAAGATATTGCACTAATAAAACGATAAAAATATTGTGGTTTGATTTTTAAAAGATTTTTTTGTACGAATCTCAAAAGCCTCGTATATTTACAAAGGTTCCCGCCCTTCCTTAAATAGAAGGTTTGCATTTAAATTCTTTAGGTGAAGGTAGCTGAAGCGGTTTAAAGAATGAGAGAGATGGAAGGGAAATAGATTACCGTTCACCCCTGCGAACGTTGAGATTTCTTGGCCGTCTATTTTTACTGAAATGTTTCTTCGTTGAATTTTTCTTAAATGGCTGAACGTAGGCAAAGTTTTCTGTTCTGCAGTTTTAGTATATAAGAATTTTAGGAAAATAATGCTACTAACTACCGTAAAACAACCTCGTTTCTCTCGTTTTGAGTTAATTCGAAAAATTCAAAGAAATAACCAAAAATTACACCATAAAAAATGTTTTTTTGGTTTTAATGAAAAACACATGGTATAGGTAATTTACAAAGGACATTTTTATTACAAAATCCTTAGTATTACCAATATTTTTTTTAACTTGAAAAGTGGAGCAAAGTTTCCCATAGTCCGAGGTTACTTTGCCCCACTTTATAAAATATGAAAAAAAAACATTGGTGTTTTATATGTTGGCGCAAACTACACCCAATATTTAGTTAACTATTCCCCAAACAATCAAAATGGTGAATAAAAAATTTAAAAATATTGGTTTTTTAAGTTTTTATTGCATAGAAATCGATAACTGCACTAGACACCAAACTTTTCGAGGTCAAATTTTAAAGGAATGTCAAACTGCACTTCATTCTGGTATTAACTCGAGACGACTAAGCGGAAAACAGCGGCTACCACGTCTTTGAAAAGTCAAATTCGCAACGGATAATTCACGCGTGGTGGCGTTGTCGTGCATGCGCATATTTTTAATGTGGAATATCTAAGAACTTTTTTTCGCAATGGAGCAAAGTAGGATCAGGTGGCGCAAAGTAACCTCATTTTACGGTACCTAAAAACGTCACCACCAAAAATATAAAACAATGCGCCCCACAAAAATGAAACAACTCTTTCAAGCCGTGCGTGTTGGCTGCCTACATATTACCAGACGTCACTATCGATCGATTTTTAATAGACTAGGCCATGTTGGTGTGGTTAGATAAGGAGAAGGAATTCGTGTCAATGAAATACTTATTATTTCAGATTTTAAATAACGATTATGTTAAGATTAATCTTCTAATACTTTTAATAACTAAAATTTCAAGTATTTATCCCTTTAAATGGCTGAAAATAGGCAAAGTTTTCGGTTCTGCAGTTTTAGTGGATAAGAATTTTAGGAAAAAAATGCAACTACCGTAAAACAAGGTTACTTTGCTCCACTTTTTTGAGTTAATTCGAAAAATTCAAAGAAATAACCAAAAATTATACCATAAAAAATGTTTTTTTGGTTTTAATGAAAAACACATGGTATAGGTAATTTACAAAGGACATTTTTATTACAAAATCCTTAGTATATCAATATTTTTTTAACTTGAAAAGTGGAGCAACGTTTCCCATAGTCCGAAGTTACTTTGCCCCACTTTATAAAATATGAAAAAAAACATTGGTGTTTTATATGTTGGCGCAAACTACACCCAATATTTAGTTAGCTATTCCCCAAACAATCAAAATGGTGAATAAAAAATTTAAAAATATTGGTTTTTTAAGTTTTTATTGCATAGAAATCGATAACTGCACTAGACACCAAATTTTTCGAGGTCAAATTTTAAAGGAAGTTCAAGCTGCACTTCACTCTGGTATTAACTCGAGACGACTAAGCGGAAAACAGCGGCTACCACGTCTTTGAAAAGTCAAATTCGCAACGGATAATTCACGCGTGGTAGCGTTGTGGTGCATGCGCAGATTTTTAATGTGGAATATCTAAGAACTTTTTTTCGCAATGGAGCAAAGTAGGACCAGGTGGCGGAAAGTAACCTCATTTTACGGTACCTGAAAACGTCACCACCAAAAAATATAAAACAATGCGCCCCACAAAAATGAAACAACTCTTTCATGCCGTGCGTGTTGGCTGCCTACTATATTACCAGACGTCACTATCGATCGATTTTTAATAGACTAGGCCATGTTGGTGTGGTTAGATAAAGAGAAGGAATTCGTGTCAATGAAATACCTATTATTTCAGATTTTAAATAACGATTGTGTTAAGATTATTCTTCTAATACTTTTAATAACTAAAATTTTAAGTATTTATCCCTTGGCAGTCTTGTACTACGCAATAGAGTAAATGAGTTTTCTTTTTTATTGTGACTAGTCTAAGCTGGTATGGGAGAAGAATTTAGGGGTAGATAACTGTTCGGTTTCCATAAAAAAAACCTCTTTATTTTTCTTTTATTTTTGAATTTTACTTTTATTTTTTCCTATTTTTCATGGACTAAAATTTTGTCTTGAACATAAAATTAAGTAAATGGGTCAACTATTAGTTATTATAAAATTTACCTGAAGCAAAATTGCATTAAAATGCGAGAATTAAACGCAAAAAATGTAATTTCTATTCTAAATTTAAGAATTATCATTTTATTTCTTATTTCTTTATTTTATATACTTTGGCACTACAAGCGTCTTCTATCGTGTTTTTCACATATCTATAAAATTTAAAATATAGTGATATGGTTTTTCTATAGAGGGTGAAGTGCTGTGCGCATGTGCGAAAAAACTGCAAGCGCAGGATTGAGTGACAGACAAAGTGTGCTGCGCGTCGCCATGTCTAGAAAACGACAACCTTAAAATTTAAATTTAAGAAATAGTGAAAATTCACTTTAAAATTCCGCAAATAATTAAAATTATCGTGCCATCATCCTGTTGGAACTTCAAGTCACATATCTCTTATGGAAAGGTGAACCTTGCACTTTGGAACTTCAAAACAGCGGTCCCTCTCCATGAGGCTATATTACCATTTTCTTTCTCTTTCAAATTTACCCTGCAATTTTTAAATTATTTACTTTCTCTAGTTAAATGAATTTTTTGCGCCAATGTTTATTATAGTCCACTGTATCTACCAAAACACAATCTGAGCCATCGGAGTGCTACAATAACCACAAAATGGCCGACTGACAGACGTCAATGGTGCTCGTCGTAAAGCTATCTAATCCCCTCCCATCTCTCTGAATTTCACTAGGCCGTCAGCTGCAAAAATACATGTTCCCCGACGAACTATAAAACCCACTAAAATTTCGATTTAACAAGTTAATCATAACCGAAAAAATTGACTGTTGACTTACTATTGCACGGAAACACTGTATTTGTCAACGTAGGAAAGAAGATGGACAACCGAAATTATAAAAGCAACGGAGACATTCCGACCACAGATTAATTTCCAATCGTATTCTAATGGATGCAATTCATCAGGAGAACAAATGCACAGAGACTCATGTATAAGAAAATTTGTAGAAATTTTAAAAACAAATTTGTATGTAATCGTCGTTGAAAGCGCAGCAGATTTTGTCGCCAAGTACGTCCCTCCGCTAGCTGCGTCTCAAAACTTCGATTCTAAGGCGTTAGCTATGGTTTTGGTTACAAAGGTACGCTATAAGCCTTTTTCCTCGCAGTAACTACAAGTTACCAGGTAACCTGGTTACTCGTTTTCTGTTTTTCTTCGCTGAGTAACACTAACTATGACGTCACGAGTAACCACACAGTGTAACCAGCCTAGCAGACGTGATTGCTGAAATATTTTGAGGTTAAGATCGTTTTGTTTTGTTTTTTTTTCAAATTGTTTGATTTTAATCATTGACTTCTATACCATACAGGGCGTTATACAACTCAATTATTTTAATATATATATTACCAACGAATTATGTTTGGTAACGGTAGAAAATGAAGCACATCCCTTGAAGTTGGTCCTATATCAATTCAACTGCAACTAGTCTTAAAATGTACTGCATTTGGTGTTCTGTGGTACTGCGGCCTTTCCACAGAATACCAAAGAAGCACCCTGTTTCCACCCCGATTCAAAAAACGCATCAGGTAACGCTGCATTTAAAACTGGTGTAAATCCATGTCCCGTGATACGTTTTTTGAATCGGGGTGGGCATGCATTGGTGGAAACAATGAATTATTTTCTGCATTTCGGAAGCTCCTGGTAAAAACAAAAACAAACAATTGGAAATGTCATCCACAGCTGACCGTCTGACGTCATACAGCGGTTACTCCGAGTAACCGTGACGTCATTTCGAGTAACTTAAATGAGTGACTAGCATTGAGTTGTATAACGCCCTAATAGAAGTCAATGGTGACTAGTAACTTCGAGGAAAAAGGCTTTTTGTTTCTAGTTCCTTTCTTCTCTATTAGCTCATACTTATGCCATAAGAAGTGATCATGTCAAAAATTCTAAAAAAAAAGTTGCTCCGATTTCAAGTTTTTTTATATATCTTTGCGTTTCACATGATTTTAAAACTTTTTTTGTCGCACCGTCTGTCTGTCTATATGTCTGTCTGTCAGTAACGACCAACGCGCATAACTCAAAAACTACTTGCCCGATTTTAATGAAATTTGGTACCCAGGTTGGGTTTTGGCTCTAGATGGTCCCATTAAAATCCATTGAACATAAGCCAAAAAAAAGACTGGGTGGATTAAAAAAATTAGAGAGAAAAATATTACTTGTGTGGAACACTATATTAAACTGTGCATGAAGAGAAAAAAATACATTATAGTTCGTTTTATTCAGTGATGTTACACGGGAGGTGGGGAAATCTCCAATTGGACGTATCCCCGGGTGGTGGATAGGGGGTTATTTTCATTATACATTAATCGTGTGAGCTTAGGTGCCCGTAAATTGGCACAGCATTTTTTTGTCACCACCTCTGCTTGTCGCCTTTGATTTTTCCATATAAAATAAATGAAATAAACTCTGACGGCCGGATCTCGGGCGAGCCCATTGATCGATCAGCTGTAATCATTCAGAACCGAACCGAACCGAACCGAACCTTAGTTTAGTATCTCCGTCCCGCCCCTGACAAAACGCTAAAAGTGTCGCAAAACCGTAAATTTTATTGTAAAATCAAACACTAATGGGAACACTGTGAAGCCTCCAGTGTGTACTCAATAATCCTATAATAAATAGACCATGGGCCAGTCAACTTATCGGAATAATTTGGGAATACTAATTTTTCTTTTTACTATAGTCAGAGCGTCTTACCAGGATGTTAAAAAACTATGATGGGCCCTCGAAGTGGTAGCTTAAACAAATAGTGGGCATTTAAAGATGGCGGACGATGTTTAAAAATTTTAATTTGAATTTTATTGCATCTTTTCTTCACTTTAAAAGCCAAACATTTATTTTCTACCCCCGATAGGTGCTGGTAGACTCCTGACTTGAAAACATGGCTTTTTTTGGTTTTTTTTTTCATATTTTAATGTCCATTAACATTAAACAATGCTTTTTTTAAAAGAAGATATGGACTTTAGTATTCTATGCTACGGTATCCCCAAAAATAACCTCAAAAGAGGTGGTTCCTAAAAATGTTTAAAACCATTGAAAACTGTGATTTTTTAGCGAAAAAACGCATCGACAAAAGCATACTTTTTTATAGTACCCTTAATTCTGCTTCTTCCAATGTATCACTGAGGATTCTAGCTTTGGTACGTAGCTGTCCAAGCAAGCTAAAAATTAGAAATTTGCAAAAATTCGATGTTTTCGCTATAAAAACTGATTTTTAGCTCTTTTTCCATATAAAATAAATCAAATAAATTCTGACGGCTGGATCACCTGTAATCAGTTACCTTAGTATTGTATCTCAGCCTCGCCCCTGTCAAAACGCTAAAAGGGTCGCAAAACCGTGAATTTTATTGTAAAAGCAAACCCTAATGGGAACACTGTGAAGCTCCCAAAGTGTGTACTCAATATTCTCCTATATAATAAATAGACCATGGGCCAGTCAACTTACTGGGGGTACTTACCAGGATGTTAAAAAACTATGATGGACATCCCGAAGTGGTAGCTTAAACAAATAGTGGGCATTCAAAGATGGCGGACGATGTTTAAAAATTTGAATTTGAATTTTACTGCATCGTTTCTTCACTTTAAAAGCCAAAAATTTATTTTCTACCCCCGATAGGTGCTGGTAGACTCCTGACCTGAAAACATGGCTTTTTTTGGTCTTTTTGATATTTTAATGTCCATCAACAGTTTAGTATTCTATGCTATGGTATCCCCAAAAATAACCTCAAAAGAGGTGGTTCCTAAAAATGTTTAAAACCATTGAAAACTGTGATTTTTTAGCGAAAGAACGCATCTCGACAAAAGCATATTTTTTTATAGTACCCTTAATTCTGCTTCTTCCAATGTATCACTTTGGTACGTAGCTGTCCAAGCAAGCTAAAAATTACAACTTTGCAAAAATTCGATATTTTCGCTATAAAAACTGATTTTTTTCTCAACTGTTGTAACGACAATACGAGTTATAACATTTTTTCTAGTCAATAAAATTTTGAGGTAAAAATTGCTAAAATTACCTTCATAGCTACAATAATACTGCGCTTAGGAATGACTGAAGCAAAAACGATTTTATAAATTATGTTACAACAAAATGTTTAAGGAGTGAAATAAAAATAATTTTTATTTACCGTTTTTAAATTCTCGTCCGCCATTTTTGATTTGCCACCATATGTTTAACCCCTTCCGGACGGCAAACCAAACCGACAGTAACTTTTTTGGCAGACGGACGGTGTCGCCGATTGTTCATTCACAAACTCCTATACCTGCAGTGAAAAGGAAAATTAGTGCACCCAAATTATACCATTTCCCTTATTCTTGCGAGCTGGCCCATGGACTATAAGGCGAATAAATCCACTTAAATATTTGATAAATCAACTAAAATCGACGTGGTCGAGCGTTTTTCCAAAAACAGACTCCCATATGTTTTTTGAACAAGTATCTGCTCTCAACATAAACGCTTTGAAACCCTTTCGAGTGTTGAATAATGTGATATTTCTATTTTAGGTTCATTCAAATTTAAAACAGGAAGCCAAAACAATAATCACACAATTAACCAAAGGAGTAATTTTATTGCCAACAAATTTAACTCATTTCGTTCTTTATAAATTAAACTACGAACATGAAGAAGGTATTTCCTGTTATGCTGACCGAATTTTTAAAGTCACACCCTGGAGAAATTGTATAAAAGGTACGAAAAGAAAATAATTAGTTTTCACAGGGCCTTTTATTTGCAATATTTCGCAATATTTGTTTTATTTGTCCAAATACGGCAAATAGCGCTATGAGCAAACACACGACTTTTATATCAAATATCTGCGTTTACCGTGCACACTTGTATTTCTTTGAAAGTGAAAAGTGATTTTTATTGACAAAATGGAGTGGACCAACGCAAACGAACATACTGCAAACGTTCATAAATTGCTTAAAAGCACTATAGTGAACATTTTAAAAAGGAATCTAAGCACCAACGAAGAATTGGTACTTAGTAAAGGGTTTAAGTTCGCCATTGCACCGACAGAGGCACCAACACTGGTATACCTCAACCCGAAGCTGATGAGTTTTGTCATAAAATAAGAACACCCCTGGACAGAAAGAATAAACAAAAAGGAAACATCACCAGTCAAGAACAACGGGCAATTAAGAATCTGCAGAAGGGCAATCAATCACGATTCTACCTGCCGACAAAGGAAACGCGACGGTAATCATGAACATCGAGAAATATGACAAAAAGATCGAAGTTCTGGAGAAAGAAGACTACAAACCACTACAAAAAATCCAACAACAACCGTAGAACGACACATCTACAGGACGTTGAGGAAGTATGCTGACAATATCCCGGACGCCGTTAGATCCCGCTTGACTCCACACCACCACAGTAAGGCACAACATTTTTATGGACTACCAAAGACTCACATGCGACCAATTACCAGCCCGAGGGACTCACTGCCCAACACTTTGTAGAGGTTTTTGTTGGATATAAATCAACCATTACAGCGTAAGTCCGAATCTTTTGTCAAAAACTCGGAACATTTTATCAAAATTTTAAAAAGGATTAAATTAGATCCAAGCAATACATTTGTAAGTTTTGATGTAGAAAGTCTTAACACCAACGTGCCAATAAATGAGTCACTCAGTATCATCAAAAGCGAGACACTTTACGAGAGAACAACGATATCGCTGGAGTTTATCAAATCCCGTGTGAGTGAGTAACGCCCTATTCAGGTTAAAAAAAAGTATCCAATTAGGAGATATTTAGCGGGTCATGTGTGGTCAAATGCTCACAGAATTCAATGGTCTGAAGCTTAAGTTTTGCGTTAAGTGTAGTGAAACTTCTTGAATTCCCCTCGTAAACCCCTTCACACAAATACCACATAGGTTGTAATGCTTTCCTTTTGGCGGATACGCCGGGGTCGTGCATGTTTGCCATGCTACATATATTAATTTCAAATCTCCCGCTTTGAAATCAAGGAACCATACTCTCATTCTGTCAAGCGTAAAATCGGTCTTTCTTTTTCGGCCATCTTGATCCGCACTTGCTTCGCAAATTAATCTGTTTAAGTTATTTATGGTTTTGAACCAATTGTTTTTGGTATTTAACCTCCTCGAGGTGACCCCAAGGGCAGGTCTTTTCCTATTTAGGTATGTACCATTTTTTAAGTAATTAGGCAACACTCATGGGAAAGTTAGGTTAGAATGGGGCATGGGGGGGCATAGCCTTTGTTAGTGTTTAGGCATTAATTGTAAACTTTTCCTATTTAGCTCAAGCTCAGACAATAAAGCAATTCTCCTCGACCACATTGTTGATTTTTTCATCACCCTCTGTTATTAACCTAACCCCCTAAGGAATTTTCGACTGTCTCAGCACAAAAGAGTCGCATTGACGAAAACAAAAGTTTAGTGAAGCTGCAGTTATAATTCGGAACAAAGAAATTTTTTGTCAATCAAGCAGGAAGGTACCAAACGTATGGAAACCACTCCTTACGGATAACAAGCATTCTAGGATCAAGGTGGCGGGCTTGACACCTACTTATTAACCCAAACGTCGTGTTTAAAATAAATATAGACAATGGCGGGCCGAAATTTTGTTACTCTTATAATCATTGTCTACGAGTTTCAAACAAAGATCATTTTCCTGTTTAAGACCCTCTACAATAAGCGTCATTTAAATTCGTATTCCACCGTGCTTGTGTAAGGTTATACCTTGTCACTTTTTATCCCAAATTTTGACTTTTCACTCCTGATTTGTCATTTTTTATCCCGGGGATAAAAAGTACATTTTTTATCCCTTAAGTGTTGAAAATTTTATTTTTCAACTTCTAGCAGTCCCAAAATATTTAATTTTCTAATAACAAGATATTTTCAGGTGACTTTGCAATAAAATCCGGTAATGTCTTTAAAGAAGCCGAAGCAGAATATTTTAACAATTGCAAGATGAACGTTCAAGCAAGAAAATATCCTCCATACGTTATAGACAAAGATAACGGCGTAGAAAATGATATCATCAGAGTTGTTGGAAGAGCGTTAAATATAGATTTTGCCGTACAACTTCATCCTGACGTTCGGAACGATTTGGGAACACCTTTAATTATTAACAACCAAGTTAATTCTTTTTCGGGATTTTTAGAACAAGTATTTAATGCAAATAATTTATCTTTTGCTATTGGAAACCTATAGCCAGATCTAAACTATACTAAATACTTTACATATTCTGTGACCTACTATTCCGAAAGGTTGGCCTGGGCCATGCCTAGGGCCAATTTGATATCAAGTTGGAGGGTATTAACTGTAATTTTTGATTTGCAAATGTGGGGTGTGTGTTTAGCAGTAATTTTTGGTTTTGGAATACTCTTCTACATAACTTCATATTTTCATAGGGAGGTTGTTTGCTTTAGGTCATTTCAAAAATGTTTGACTGCTTCATATGAAATAATACTGGCAGCCCCAGTTCCGATTCAACCTGTTTCCGGTTGGACTAGAATGCTGTTTATTAGTGCAACTTTAATTGCGATAATTATTAGCTCTGTCTACACGTCATCGTTGATCCAATATCTTACTAGTCCCGTGAGAGAACGTCAAATATCTGACACTCGAACTTGGATATCTGATCCACGACGTTTCGTTGGTGGTCCCAAAGCCTTTAAAACTTTACCCAAAAAGGGCAGCTTTCTAAGAAAAGCATTTCAGGAAAAATTTATAACAGTCAACAATGACACAGTAGACTGGTATACATATTGGTTAAACCAAGTTGCCAACAAAAGAAACATTTCTTCAATCATTGGAAGGTTACCAATTAAATATTTAGAAGCTATAAATGACCCCTTGGTAACATATCACAATGGAGATACCAAAATTTATATGCAAAAACCAGATATGCTAATAAGAAGTGTCTCTATAATGATGAAGAGAGATCATCCCCTTAAAGCTAGACTTAATGATGTGCTTCAAAGAGCAGTTATAGAAGGAGGTTTGATAAATGGTTTTATTGATAAGTACATGCGTAGAGCATTTGCAAATAAAGACAAAAACGCATTAGATGTTGAGAGCTTAGAAGATGAGGTGGAGACTCATAACAAAGCCTTAACTACTCAGCATTTAGAAGGAGCGTTTGGGCTTCTTATGTTGGGACAGCTTTCAGGGTTAATTGCTTTTTTGCTAGAAGTTATTTATTTTAAAATACAAATGGCATTTTATCAATATGAGATAAGAACAGGAACACTTTTTGAATTTGTAAATTAAGTTCCTAAATTATTAGTACAATAAATCTGGCTTGAAAAAGTGGTTGCTTTGGAAAACAATGCACTTTTTATCCCTTAAGGATGACACATTAATTTTATTTTAAAACTTCTAGCAATCCCAAGGCATTCCATCTTCTAATACCAAAATATTTTCAGGTAACTTTGCAATAAAATGCGGTAATGTCTTTAAAGAAGCCAAAGCAGAATATTTTAGTGATTGCAAGATGAACGTTCAAGCAATCAGAGTTGTTGGAAGAGCGTTAAATATAGATTTTGCTGTACAACTTCATCCTGACGTTCGTAACGATTTGGGAACACCTTTAATTATTAACAGCCAAATTAGTTAGTTTTCGGGATCTTTAGAACAAGTATTTAATGCAAATAATTTATCTTTTGCTATATATAAACTATACTAAATATTTTACTATTCCGAAGCAAAAGCATCAAACCATCAGTATAATTCAATGCCGGTAGGGGTATACTCAGAGTAGTTGTTTCTGTTGGTTTCACACATTTCCAACCTAGTAAAGTCCTTTCATTTTGAAATTTGTATTGGAGAACTTGGCTTTACTTTTACTCAATTCTTTTTATGAAATACCATTTCCTGTACTTGGCTTTTTTTTACATTAAATATTTTTGTTATGATTTCGCTACTTTATGAAGGGATTTGGATAATATTTAAGTTTTAAAGTAGTAAAATATGCAGAATATTCTCCAAAACTTTTGCAATTGCAATTTTTAGGTTTGTTCCCATGGTTTTATCATAGTTTCTATTAGCCTTCCAAAGCTCAGCTCTCTAGCATTTCTGGAAATGGGCAATGTTACTTTTACATACCTTTACATTTATAGGGGAGGGAAGTAAATGAAAATTTTGGGGTTTTTAAATTTTTTTCATAATCATGATTCATATGTGAGTGGGCTTTGCAGCCCTTCCACTGCGACCACCAGTGGCCTTATTGTGGCTATAGTTTTATCATAGTTCTCATTGCCCACTTCCAGAAATGCTCAAGCGTTGAGCTTTGGAAGGCCAATAGGAACTATAGTTTTATCATAGTAAAAAAAATAATACATAATTAAATTATTCAAATAATAAATGGTGTAAAAATTTTTGGGAAAAATCGGGAAAAATGATACCAAATGCAAAAGTTTTGGTAAGTTCCAAAAGTATAGAAATTTTCATGTGACATTATAACTTCACTTCTAATAAATTATGCTCATTTTGTTTGGGGGACTTAACAGCCTAAGTCCCCCTTGTGTTGTGCACCTGGATGACCAAAAACAAAAGGTATTTGGTCACCAAAAAGCAAAAAGCTGGCTGGATATTTTCATTTCACCCAAAAAACTGGACATGGTCTGGCTTTATCCAGATGGATGATCATCCTAATTTAGAAATAAAAAGTAATGAAAAAACTTCAAACTGTAGTACCTACATTTTAATAATTGGACCTTTAGCCTATGATAAAAATACATCTTTAAAATAAGAATGACCTGCCAAATGGCCACCAATGCCAAACTGAAGAAGAAACCTTGGAAGAAACCATGTCAAAAACTGTAATGAAAAAAAAGAATAAAAACAGGCTTCGCTTTCTGTGAAGCCTACTCTAGGATGAGTGACTTTAGGTTGGTACCACGGATCACCTAACATAAAGGTCATCTGTGTTGGTACTACCAAGAGTAGATATTACTTTATCATAACCTAGAGTGAAAAAATTTAAATCTTACTCTTTTTTTATCTCCTCCTGCTTCTTGCTGTCCTTATTATCTGTAGCCATACGCTTTCCGAGTAGAACACCTCATTTTAGGCACAACTCAAGTTTTTTTCACATAACTATTTGCAAAAGATAAAAAAGTATTTATTTTTATTTTTTTGTTGATAAATTGGAACAGCTGATAGGCTAATAGTGCCGCCGAGAGTGCAGAATGTAGTGCTGGTGCAAAGTTTCGTGCGGAGGAATAGGATTCTAATCCGTATTCGATGAAGGAGCTAAACGCCTGCACGGTTGCTAGGCCAGGCATATGGGAATCAATTCATTCATCATTCAAGACGCATGCCAGCACGGTCCGACGTCCGACCTGTTTGCAGACGCAAGCCTTTCACCCAGGGGTCTGTAGAGGATAGGTTACCTGGGGTACGTTCAGATTGAAACGTCGGGCGAGACGTCTTGCCGAGCGAATGACGTCATGCCTTTGTGAACGGTATGGATGTAATAAACTAACCTTAAAATATATTTTTAAAAAATTGATAAATTCGATCGAATATATGACACGAAAACTAATAGAAGAGTACAATAAGACAAAGGGGTCGCGGTTCGTTTGTCGAAAACACGTTTAACGAAAACATCTTTATCGAAGACATTTTGATCGAAAATCCTAATTTTGAATGATATTTTGATCGAATGACATTTTGATCGAAAACTTTTTTATCGAATACAACTTTTTCGAATGACTTTTTAATCGAAAACATTTCTAACATGCATATATTTTTTAAAAACATACTCTCCTGACCTCTTTCCCGGGATCCTAGAGAATGTGAAACCTAACCATTGTCAATCGATCGCCAACGTAACCGAACCGTGTCAATGTAGATAGAAATTAAGATTTTCGATCGAAATGTCATTCGAAATTAAGATTTTCGATCAAAATGTCATTCGATCAAAATGTCATTCGAAATTAAGATTTTCGATCAAAATGTCTTCGACAAAGATGTTTTCGATAAACGTGTTTTCGACAAACGAACCGCGACCCAAGACAGAGTATATGTGTATCGGTGGAACGAAACAGGATCTAATCTTAAATACCGGGCAGCGAATTCAGTGCTGTGATGAGTATAAATACTTAGGTCTAAAAATTACAGCTGACGGAACACTAGACAAAGCTATAAAAGATCGAAACGTACAAGGAAGAAAAGCAATAACTTTATTAAATGGAATAATTTGGGACCAAAGTATATCAAAACATAACAAAAAGCATTGTACAAAGTATTATTACATACGGCTCAGAAGTATGGCCAATCAAGGATAGAACAAAAAAATGCTTTTCGCTACGGAGATGGACTATTGGAGAAGAGCAGCAGGGAAATCAAAAAGAGAAAGAGTTACAAATCAAAGAATAAGAAAAAATATGACATTATCAAACAACTGGTGTGGTACGGACATGTACAAAGAATGAATGATGAAAGACTACCTAAACAAATCCTACAATGGAAACCAACTGGCCGAAGAAAACGAGGACGGCCAAGGAGAAGCTGGAGAGAAGGAATAGACAGTGAAATAAGAATAAGAGGCCTAGATGATGAATTATGGGCAAACAGAGACGAGTGGAGATTGGTTATCGGAAGACGTATTTAACATAAAGGATGGCCCACCGAAAACGTAAGGTATTACTTTTCGAAAAAATCCAAAAACAAAAGTTTGTTTGTCGGGGGCAAATTTTTGAGGATGGGACAATTCGCCGCGGCCAATTTGTTGCGGGACAATTCGCCGCGGGGACAATTCGCCGCGAGATTTTTTGTTTGATGAAATTACCATTGGCAGTTGTTTAAACAGTTTTATTTAATATAATATATTTGTTTATTTGTAAGTATTTGGTGGTTAGTATACAATCCAACATTTTTTTTATCAGAAAAATAAATAAAATGGGGGATCCAAAATGGCGGATTTTCCCATTTATGAAGCGATATGCAATAAACTCGGAACTGTGGGACCTTTTAGGTCGCTGATTATTATTTTGAACTTAAAATAAAAAATTTTAAATGGCGGATACAAAATGGCGGACTTTCCCATTTATGAACCAATATGCATCCAATTCGGAACTTTGGGGTGTTTTAGGGCGCTTTAAAAAAATAAAATGGCGGAACCACAATGGCGCACTTTCCTATTTATAAACTGATTTTCCTAAAACTTGAAACCTGGCGGCGCTTAAGGTAACGCAATATAATTTTTGACTTAAATTTAAAAACATGAAAATTGCGGATCCAAAATGGCAAACTTTGGGGTGTTTCAGGTCGCTGAATATGAATTCTAACTTTAACTTAAAAAAAGTCAAAATTGCGGATCCACAGTGGCGTACCTTTTTATTTATTAACCGATTTGCCTCAAACTTGAAACATCGCGGCGGTTCATTCATTCAAAATTAAAAATAAAATAAAATGGCATAGTCAAAATGGCGGATTTTCCCATTTATCAACTGATTGATATGCATCAAACTTGGAACTTTAAGATCTTTCAGGTTGCTGATTATTATTTTTAACTTAAACTAAAAAAAAATCAAAATGACGAATCCAAAATAATGGATTTTCGCCCTTTGCAATTTGCCATTTACCATTGGCCATTTGCAATTTTCCACGTTCCACTGTCACTTTTCATTTTCCATTTGCCATTTTCATTTTCCATTTTCAATTTTCAATTTTCAATTATCAATTATCAATTATCAATTATCAATTATCAATTATCAATTATCAATTTTCAATTTTCAATTTTCAATTTTCAATTTTCAACTTTCAACTTTCAACTTTCAACTTTCAACTTTCAACTTTCAACTTTCAACTTTCAACTTTCAACTTTCATTTTTCAATTTTCAATTTTCAATTTTCAATTTTCAATTTTCAATTTTCAATTTTCAATTTTCAATTTTCAATTTTCAATTTTCAATTTTCAATTTTCAATTTTCAATTTTCAATTTTCAATTTTCAATTTTCAATTTTCATTTTTCAATTTTCAATTTTCAATTTTCAATTTTCAATTTTCAATTTTCAACTTTCAACTTTCAACTTTCAACTTTCAACTTTCAACTTTCAACTTTCAACTTTCAACTTTCAACTTTCAACTTTCAACTTTCAACTTTCAACTTTCAACTTTCAACTTTCAACTTTCACTTTCAACTTTCAACTTTCAAGTTTCAAGTTTCAAGTTTCAAGTTTCAAGTTTCAAGTTTCAAGTTTCAAGTTTCAAGTTTCAAGTTTCAAGTTTCAAGTTTCAATTTTCAAGTTTCAATTTTCAATTTTCAATTTTCAATTTTCAATTTTCAATTTTCAATTTTCAATTTTCAATTTTCAATTTTCAATTTTCAATTTTCAATTTTCAATTTTCAATTTTCAATTTTCAATTTTCAATTTTCAACTTTCAACTTTCAACTTTCAACTTTCAACTTTCAACTTTCAACTTTCAACTTTCAACTTTCAACTTTCAACTTTCTACTTTCAACTTTCAACTTTCAACTTTCAACTTTCAACTTTCAACTTTCAACTTTCAACTTTCAACTTTCAACTTTCAACTTTCAACTTTCAACTTTCAACTTTCAACTTTCAACTTTCAACTTTCAACTTTCAACTTTCAACTTTCAACATTCAACTTTCAACTTTCAACTTTCAACTTTCAACTTTCAACTTTCAACTTTCAACTTTCAACTTTCAACTTTCAACTTTCAAATTTCAACTTTCAACTTTCAACTTTCAACTTTCAACTTTCAATTTTCAATTTTCAATTTTCAACTTTCAACTTTCAACTTTCAACTTTCAGCTTTCAGCTTTCAACTTTCAGCTTTCAACTTTCAACTTTCAACTTTCAACTTTCAACTTTCAACTTTCCATTTTCCATTTTCCATTTTCCATTTTCCATTTTCCATTTTCCATTTTCCATTTTCCATTCTCCATTCTCCATTTTCCATTTTCCATGTTGAATTTTCCATTTTCCATTTTCCATTTTCCATTTTCCATTTTCCATGTTCCATGTTTCATGTTCCATGTTCCATGTTCCATGTTCCATGTTTCATGTTTCATGTTTCATGTTTCGTTTCCTGTTTCGTTTCCTGTTCCATGTTCCATGTTCCATGTTCCATGTTCCATGTTCCATGTTCCATGTTCCATGTTCCATGTTCCATGTTCCATGTTCCATGTTCCATGTTCCATGTTCCATGTTCCATGTTCCATGTTCCATGTTCCATGTTCCATGTTCCATGTTCCATGTTCCATGTTCCATGTCCCATGTTCCATGTTCCATGTTCCATGTTCCATGTTCCATGTTCCATGTTCCATGTTCCATGTTCCATGTTCCATGTTCCATGTTCCATGTTCCCCGTTTGCCCGTTTGCCCATTTGCTCGTATGCCCGTTTCCCCGTTTCCCCTTTTCCCCGTTTGCCCATTTCCCCGTTTCTCCGTTTGCTCGTTTGCCCGTTTGCCCGTTTCCCCTTTTCCCCGTTTGCCCATTTCCCCGTTTGCCCGTTTCCCGTTTTCCTTTTTCCATTATCCATTATCCATTTTCAAGTTTCAATTATTTTTAATTTTTAATTTTTAATTTTTAATTTTTAATTTTTAATTTTTAATTTTTAATTTTTAATTTTTAATTTTTAATTTTTAATTTTTAATTTTTAATTTTTAATTTTTAATTTTTAATTTTTAATTTTTAATTTTTAATTTTTAATTTTTAATTTTTAATTTTTAATTTTTAATTTTTAATTTTTAATTTTTAATTTTTAATTTTTAATTTTTAATTTTTAATTTTTAATTTTTAATTTTTAATTTTTAATTTTTAATTTTTAATTTTAAATTTTTAATTTTTAATTTTTAATTTTTAATTTTTAATTTTTAATTTTTAATTTTTAATTTTTAATTTTTAATTTTTAATTTTTAATTTTTAATTTTTAATTTTTAATTTTTAATTTTTAATTTTTAATTTTTAATTTTTAATTTTTAATTTTTAATTTTTAATTTTTAATTTTTAATTTTTAATTTTTAATTTTTAATTTTTAATTTTTAATTTTTAATTTTTAATTTTTAATTTTTAATTTTTAATTTTTAATTTTTAATTTTTAATTTTTAATTTTTAATTTTTAATTTTTAATTTTTAATTTTTAATTTTTAATTTTTAATTTTTAATTTTTAATTTTTAATTTTTAATTTTTAATTTTTAATTTTTAATTTTTAATTTTTAATTTTTAATTTTTAATTTTTAATTTTTAATTTTTAATTTTTAATTTTTAATTTTTAATTTTTAATTTTTAATTTTTAATTTTTAATTTTTAATTTTTAATTTTTAATTTTTAATTTTTAATTTTTAATTTTTAATTTTTAATTTTTAATTTTTAATTTTTAATTTTTAATTTTTAATTTTTAATTTTTAATTTTTAATTTTTAATTTTTAATTTTTAATTTTTAATTTTTAATTTTTAATTTTTAATTTTTAATTTTTAATTTTTAATTTTTAATTTTTAATTTTTAATTTTTAATTTTTAATTTTTAATTTTTAATTTTTAATTTTTAATTTTTAATTTTTAATTTTTAATTTTTAATTTTTAATTTTTAATTTTTAATTTTTAATTTTTAATTTTTAATTTTTAATTTTTAATTTTTAATTTTTAATTTTTAATTTTTAATTTTTAATTTTTAATTTTTAATTTTTAATTTTTAATTTTTAATTTTTAATTTTTAATTTTTAATTTTTAATTTTTAATTTTTAATTTTTAATTTTTAATTTTTAATTTTTAATTTTTAATTTTTAATTTTTAATTTTTAATTTTTAATTTTTAATTTTTAATTTTTAATTTTTAATTTTTAATTTTTAATTTTTAATTTTTAATTTTTAATTTTTAATTTTTAATTTTTAATTTTTAATTTTTAATTTTTAATTTTTAATTTTTAATTTTTAATTTTTAATTTTTAATTTTTAATTTTTAATTTTTAATTTTTAATTTTTAATTTTTAATTTTTAATTTTTAATTTTTAATTTTTAATTTTTAATTTTTAATTTTTAATTTTTAATTTTTAATTTTTAATTTTTAATTTTTAATTTTTAATTTCGGTGTTCGGCACTGTAACTTTGTATTGTAATGTATTTATAAAAAACTGTTTTTAAGGCTGATATAGCGTGGGGTTGACTTTTCATTTTCCATTTTTCAGTTTAAATTTTCATTTCGGTGTTCGACACTGTAACTTTGTATTGTAATGTATTTATAAAAAACTGTTTTTAAGGCTGATATAGCGTGGGGTTGACTTGGAGAGTGCCCATGGGCAAGGTAACCGTGGACTTGGCCCACTTAGGTTACACATCGCTTAAAAGATAATTTAATTTTCTACAATAAAGTTAATTAAACAATTTCTGTAAAATGCTTAGCTTTTGAGAAAAATTACATAAAACTTAATAATTTCGGTTTATTTTGCATATACTATGGAAATACATAGGAAACGGGTGTACTGCTAATACTTCACGGTTAGTATCTCAGCAAAAGTACTACCCAGAGAACTTAGTGATGTCTCGTTTTAAGGCTATTAGTTGTTCTTTATTTTATGTTGTTACAGATTTTCTCAAAAATAAGCAGTTTTGAAGTTATAGGCCATTCAAAATCAAAATTGGTCAAAATCCAAAATTGCGGCGAAATATTTAGCCATAACTCAAAAACCATTCGTCTGACAAATATACATGCAAAAGTGTTTTTGTAGGAAATTTTTTGTCTTCAACTTTTGTTTAAAACTTTTTTTCTAAAACGTACAGTAACCAAGTAATTTTAAAAATACCTTTTTTATGCACACTAAATCCAAGATGGCGGGGGGAGCCGGCCGCCCCCAAGGTCGAAAACTCGAGTTTATTTTTGCAAGCTATTTAGCCACCCCCAAAAATAGTGTTCTTGTGCGACAAGAAGTCGGGGTAGTTACACATTTACAACAATTCAAACCTTAAAGTAAAGGCCGTCATCACAGCTGTTTTCGAATCGCCTTTAGTCAAATAACCAATTTTTGCTTTATTTTTTTTAGCTTTACACTTTAAAAACTTACCATTTTAAAAATGGCTAAAAATACAAACAATAACAATAAAAAACATAACAATAATATCAAATCCAGAAAAATCACCATTATGTGTATTTTTTTAACCGAACATTCAAACGGACTACAAACCAAAGCTAATTTTTTCCGCAATTATGTGTATTTTTTTAACCGAACATTTAAACGGAATACAGACCGAAGAGAAATTTTTCATGATTGAATTTAACCCAGGAATGCGAATAAATTATATGTGTTGAACGACGCGCCACGAAATCCGGCCGGTATTGGGATTCTTATCCACGCTCTTCTGAAAACGGCAGCGGCCATTTATTAAGTCCCCGACTGTACCTTCATACTGTGTAAAACAACATCTTCAAAATAAAAAAGAACCGCCAATGCGAAATCGAGGAAAACATGTCAAAAATAATAACCACAAAATAGAAAGCCTAACGTTAGCTTCGCTTCCTAGAAGGTTGCCTTTACGATGAGTGTCCTTAGGTTTCCACCTATGCATGCCCACCATGAGTCAAAAAACGCATCAGGTGACACTGCATTGAAAGCCGATGTAAATCCATGGCCCATCACGTGATGCGTTTTTTTAATCGGGGTGGGCATGCATTGGTGGAAACAGGGTATTACATAAACAAATATTAAATAACTTGTAAGCTATTAAAAACCGGATTTCAATATACCTATATCATAAAACATTTTTTAAGTGTAAACTTCTTTAGGCGCGTTTAGCAGTTTTTGTGGATAGTGAATTGAACTGAGCCGTCAGGCTCTGCTATGTAACGCTCATTCGGGTGAATTCGGCTCGAGTCGACTAACTGTGAGAGGAACATTCAGCGAGCGATATGATGATGCAGATGAAGGCCAGTATTATTAATTTCGCCTTGTTGAAGTTTATACTTCTGCCGTGTGGTCTTAAGCACACACAATTTTTTTTGAAGTGTAAACTTCCTTAGGCGCGTTTAGCAGTTTTTGTGGGTAGTGAATTGAACTGAGCCGTCAGGCTCTGCTATGTAACGCTCATTCGGGTGAATCCGGCTCGAGTCGACTAACTGTGAGAGGAACATTCAGCGAGCGATATGATGATGCAGATGAAGGCCAGTATTATTAATTTCGCCTTGTTGAAGTTTACACTTCTGCCGTGTGCTCTTAAGCACACACAATTTTTTTTAATATAAACAGCTTACTATCATCAAACTTGTCTTTCATTCAAAGAAATTGCAAAAAAACACAACAAATAATTTTGTTCCGTTTTAGGATACGATTACTCCCACGGTAATTGCGATGATTTAACAAATTGATAATTTATTTTTTAATTTTTCATCTAATTAGAGACTGAGATGAGAATCGGGAATCCCTCCTCTGGTATGAAATTCTAAGAACCATTTTTATTAGCAACCAACCAATTTTCGAACTGGGATCCTTTGTTTTTGTTATGAAAAAAAGGACAGGGATGTGTGTCGTTGACCGAGATTTTTTTTGCAAAATTTTTAATCGAAAAGTTGAAACTTCAATTAAATCAGGGTAATCAGTTCCATTCTTGGACATGGCGGGGCGAAGCAAACTCACTCCTAAGCATGACGAACACAGTATGGAGGTAAAATATAATAGTTTAATGTACCTACAAACCTACCCATTTAGATTTTGTAAAAGCCAGAAAAGAGATTTTGTCTTGAAATGACAAAGGTCCTCCTTGGTATTTCATGATCTTTGAATCGAAAAAAGCTGTAAGCTAGTTTTTTAACCTTTTATTGCTAGTTGCCTATCAGAAAAGCTAGTTCAAAAAAGACTTCTTAATTTCTTATCTAAACACAATTATTTTTCTAAAGATCAGTATGGATTCCTACCTGACAAAGGCACAGACTTAGCTCTAACGAAATTTCGTAACTATATCACAAAAAATATTGATAGACTTAAAGTTTCTTCACTATTCATTGATATTCAAAAGGCTTTCGACTGAGGGGTGATCAGCTGAACCAAATTTGTACACCGTCCTACAGGAGCTTAATAAATTTTTGGTCCTGTAGTGTCCTGTATAGTCCTGTATAGTCCTGCCTGTGGGGTCCTGTATAGTCCTGTGGCTGAAGAGGCGCCCATAAAAAAAGCTGATTTCCCTTTGCTGGCCTTTGTACTTAATCATGCTTAGGGCACCCCTTAGGCGCCAGTACCTCGGTGTCCTGTATAGTCCTGTAGAGTCCTATGGAAGTCCTGTGGAGTCCTGTATATCCTGTAGGGTCCTGAGGAGTCCTGTGGAAGTCCTGTATAGTCATGTGGAAGTCCTGTATAGTCCTGTGGGGTCCTGTAGAAAAATTTGTACACCTACTGTGGGCAGCTGATTACCCCTCACTTTCGACACAATTTCACATAAAAAAATCCTAAAAAAATTAAAGCAAGCAGGAATAAGAGGTATAGTGCTACCAATGGTTTATAAGTTACTTAACTAAAAGAACTCAACAAACTAAAGTAAATAACATCATCAGTAAAAAAACCAAAATATTAACAGGGGTGCCCCAAGGCTCTGTCTTAGGGCCCCTACTTGTCATTGTTTATATTGAAGAAATTTTTTTGGCAGATTTTAAGGGTATCTTATTTGCTTTTGCTGACGACACAGTTATTACCTACTCACATGACCTAGAATTACTGAAAACTTGTATAACAATCAAGAGCGAGGGAAATGCCCTGCACTCGGTTCATTTCGATTTTCGACTTCAGCATATAAGGTAGGCCAATATTTTACGAGCTTGAAGGTTCACTGCGGAAATTATTTTTCCTATTTTCGAACCAGTCTATTTGTTTCACCCGCGATCCCATAAAAGGATCCAAAAGCCATTTTGGGTTTTTTCATGGTCCATTTGAACCATATTTGAACAGCAATTAAATTTTATTTAATTTTTTTCAATAATATATTTTTGTTTTTGCACTTTGCATTTGTAAAATAATAGACAATAGACAATAAATTTATTTCCATTTCTAGAAGTACAATAAATATACAGTAGAAAAAGGTTTGTCTAAATTAAAAAACAAAAAATAAATTGTAAAAATACATCATAATTTTTTTTTTCTTTAAACTATACTTAAATTGTCACTTAATGCAAGTTCACTCAATAAAAGTCGAAAACACCAAAAACTTATTACACAGGAAGAACCAACAACATTTAAAATAAAACACAAAAATAAAATAAAATACGTAATTGTGCACCTAAATCAATTTGCCCATTTTTTCGAGAAATTCACTTGTACTGTAAGGCTCAATATCGCATATTGTTCTAAATAGCACATTCTTAAATTTTCCTAATGAGGAGATTTCCTCAAAGTTCAAAAAGAGTCAGCTTGTGCTGTGGATATATAAGCATTGAATGTTTTTCCCTAGTTTGGTGCTTGTGCATTGGCTTATACTTATAAAATTTTTCTTTGTGTTTAAAAAAGAATAACAAACATTCATAAATAAAAATTCCTGCAACAGTTAACAGGTTGTGTTGCTTAAAATAGCCCCTACATGAGTCTCTAAATCCTAGTTTAGAAATTATTCACAAAACTCGTTTCTCAATCTGAAAAATTCTGCTAGTATCAGCTGACCCCCAGAAAACAATCCCATATTGAATAAGAGAGTACACATTCCCATAATACACCATGAGCAGAGAATCCCTGGACATATGTTTTGATAATACCCAAACTTTGTAACAAGCAGAATTAAGTCTTGAACATGTATTGCTTATGTGATCTTTAAAGGGCGAGAGGACGATGGTACAGTTTATTTCACTATAAAGTCACTTTAGCTAGCTAATCAAAGTTTATCAGACGCGTGTCACGACGCACGTAAAGCCGAGATAAGAGAGCGATCCTCACGCAAGCGCTTGTGCACGTAGACATGTGGGCATTGAACAGCTGTATTCATAGTTTCCCCAATGAAGAAACTTCAGTCTTAGAATAAGTGTAGAAATATTCAATGCTTTTTCTAGTCTTGAATTTTGAATTCTTTTTAGTTTATTATTAGTTTGTTGCCTCTGAGAAAGTCTGAATAATGTGGGGCTCTTTTGCGTTTTCTAGTCTTGAATTTTGAATTCTTTTTAGTTTATTATTAGTTTGTTGCCTCTGAGAAAGTCTGAATAATGTGGGGCTCTTTTGCGTTTTGTTTTATTATTCTTATGTTTGTTGCATTTTTTATGTTAATTAGTTGTTTTGGTAATTCGTGGTTAGTTGCGTCTGAAAAAGTCTAAGGTCTAATTGAGCAGGGCTTTTCCATGAATTTTATTCTTTTACTCTGTAATGTTGAGTTTTTTTTAATGTTTGAGCTCGGAATAAGTATTTAAAGTATACCAAATACTAAAGTTTTCTGTGTTACTAGATGTACAGGATGTTTTGGTATATTTCCATAAAGGTCTAATGCACTCATTTCAAGAGATAGAAAATAGGGAACCTATTTTCAAAAAATGTAGAGTAGGTCCCAAACCGCTAGAAATTGTAGATGCTAATATTTTAACAGCAGCTTTACTAAATCTCAGTTTATCATATATTTCCGTAAGAGATTTACAATGTTTGTGTTTTTTTATAACTAGCGACATTGATTTGTTTTGTTTAATACCTTTTTTGATATAGGATAAAGTCTACAACTTTTGCATTTATACTTTTTTTCTATTATTAATTGTAGTAGACCTTGGTTTAAAAATATGAAAACACCTTGTACCTTATTGTAAAATATGCTTTAAAAAATGCGACTTGTTTTTGTTTGGCCATACCCTATCCAGGCCTAATTCAACTTGAAAATGTTTGTTAATACTTAATAAATAAAATTTAAAAAATATATTTTTGATTAGTAAATGTGTTTTGTTAAAAAAAAGGTGGTAGACGACCAAAAATTTTTTATTCATATTTCATTCATTTCATCCATATTTTGTTTTCTTAATTTCATATTTTTATTAAAAAGGTTCATATTTTTCATATTATTTTGTTATTTATCTGTTGATAGCCCTGTTGCTCTCTCTTGTCCTCCTTTCGAAAGATAAAGAATCGGTATAAACTTAACCTAATCAATTGATCGCAAACGTATTCTAACCTCTGTCTCCCGGTTGCCACGCTTTTACCTTTCGGCAATCTGGATGAGCATGAAGTTAGCGAAGCACCCATCGCAGATCGAATCGTGACTAGGTGGATAATTTGCCGCTAATTAGTCGTGAATTAGTCGTGGAAAAATTAATTTTGTCGCTCTTATTTTTGACCATTTTTGAGGGTGCTTCGCTAACTTTATATAAAGTTAGCGAAGCACCTTCGTAAAAATGGCTTTAGACATGACGTATCGAAATCGAATATGGTGGATAATTTGCCGCTAATTAGTCGTTAATTAGTTGTGAAAAAATTAATTTTGTCGCGTTTAGTTTTGAGTGTCTTTTCGGTGCCTCTCTAACTTTATATGAATTAAGCGAAGCACTCAAAAAACGGTAAAAAATAAGAGCGACAAAATTAATTTTTCCACAACTAATTAACGACTAATCAGCGGAAATCTATCCACCATATTCGATTTCGATAAAAACCATTTTTACAAGGGTGCTTCGCTAACTTCATATGAAGTTAGCGAAGCACCCTGAAAAACGGTCAAAAATAAGAGCGACAAAATTAATTTTTCCACAACTAATTCACGACTAATTAACGGCAAATTATCCACCTAATAGCGATTCCATTTGCAAGGGGTGCCAAAATATGAAGTTAGCGAAGCACCCAAAAAAAGGGTAAAAAATAAGAGTGACAAAATTAATTTTTTCACAACTAATTCACGACTAATTAGCGGCAAATTATCCACCATATTCGATTTCGATAAAAACCATTTTTACAAGGGTGCTTCGCTAACTTCATATGAAGTTAGCGAAGCACCCTGAAAAACGGTCAAAAATAAGAGCGACAAAATTAATTTTTCCACAACTAATTCACGACTAATTAACGGCAAATTATCCACCTAATAGCGATTCCATTTGCAAGGGGTGCCAAAATATGAAGTTAGCGAAGCACCCAAAAAAACGGTCAAAAATAAGAACGACAAAATTAATTTTTCCACAACTAATTCACGACTAATTAACGGCAAATTATCCACCTAGTAGCGGTTCGATTTGCGATGGGTGCCAAAATATGAAGTTAGCGAAGCACCCAAAAAAAGGGTCAAAAAGAAGAGCGACAAAATTAATTTTTCCACAACTAATTCACGACTAATTAGCGGCAAATTATCCACCATATTCAATTTTGATAAAAGCCATTTTTATGAGGGTGCTCCGCTAACTTCATATGAAGTTAGCAAAGCACCCAAAAAAAGGGTAAAAAATAAGAGCGACAAAATTAATTTTTCCACATTTAATTCACGACTAATTAGCGGCAAATTATTTACCATATTCGATTTTTATAAAAGCCATTTTTACGAGGGTGCTTCGCTAACTTCATTTGAAGTTAGCGAAGCACCCAAAAAAAAGGTCAAAAATAAGAGCGACAAAATTAATTTTTCCACAACTAATTCACGACTAATCAGCGGAAATCTATCGACCATATTCGATTTTGATAAAAGCTATTTTTACGAGGGTGCTTCGCTAACTTCATGTTAGCGAAGCGCCCTGAAAAACGGTCAAAAATAAGAGCGACAAAATTAATTTTTCCACAACTAATTCACGACTAATTAACGGCAAATTATCCACCTAATAGCGATTCGATTTGCGATGGGTGCCAAAATATGAAGTTAGCGAAGCACCCAAAAAAAGGGTAAAAAATAAGAGCGACAAAATTAATTTTTTCACAACTAATTCACGACTAATTAGCGGCAAATTATCCACCATATTCGATTTTGATAAAAGCCATTTTTACGAGGGTGCTTCGCTAACTTCATATGAAGTTAGCGAAGCACCCTCAAAAACGGTCAAAAATAATAGCGACAAAATTAATTTTTCCACAACTAATTCACGACTAATTAACGGCAAATTATCCACCTAGTAGCGGTTCGATTTGCGATGGGTGCCAAAATATGAAGTTAGCGAAGCATCCAAAAAAAGGGTAAAAAATAAGAGCGACAAAATTAATTTTTCCACAACTAATTCACGACTAATTAGCGGCAAATTATCCACCATATTCAATTTTGATAAAAGCCATTTTTACGAGGGTGCTCCGCTAACTTCATATGAAGTTAGCGAAGCACCCAAAAAAAGGGTCAAAAATAAGAGCGACAAAATTAATTTTTCCACAACTAATTCACGACTAATTAGCGGCAAATTATCTACCATATTCGATTTTGATAAAAGCCATTTTTACGAGGGTACTTTGCTAACTTCATTTGAAGTTAGCGAAGCACCCAAAAAAAAGGTCAAAAATAAGAGCGTCAAAATTAATTTTTCCACAACTAATTCACGACTAATTAACGGCAAATTATCCACCTAGTAGCGGTTCGATTTGCGATGGGTGCCAAAATATGAAGTTAGCGAAGCACCCAAAAAAGGGTAAAAAATAAGAGCGACAAAATTAATTTTTCCACAACTGATTCACGACTAATTAGCGGCAAATTATCTACCATATTCGATTTTGATAAAAGCCATTTTTACAAGGGTGCTCCGCTAACTTCATATGAAGTTAGCGAAGCACCCAAAAAAAGGGTCAAAAATAAGAGCGACAAAATTAATTTTTCCACAACTAATTCACGATTAATTAGCGGCAAATTATCTACCATATCCGATTTTGATAAAAGCCATTTTTACGAGGGTGCTTCGCTAACTTCATTTGAAGTTAGCGAAGCACCCAAAAAAAAGGTCAAAAATAAGAGCGACAAAATTAATTTTTCCACAACTAATTCACGACTAATTAGCGGCAAATTATCCACCATATTCGATTTTGATAAAAGCCATTTTTACGAGGGTGCTTCGCTAACTTCATATGAAGTTAGCGAAGCACCCTCAAAAACGGTCAAAAATAAGAGCCACAAAATTAATTTTTCCACAACTAATTCACGACTAATTAACGGCAAATTATCCACCTAGTCACGATTCGATCTGCGATGGGTGCTTCGCTAACTTCATGCTCATGCAATCTGGAGACCCTGTATGTATGACATATTTTAAAAAATTATTATTTCTTTAAAATATGTCAAACATACGTCTCCAGGCAATCCTAGCCTTATGACGGATCTAGTACAAAATAGCGCAGAACAAAATAGCGCAGGACAAAATAGCGAAAACAGCGCAGGTTCCAAATTGAAGTGGCAGTGGAATAAAATATCGCAGGTCAAAATCGCGCAGGTCATAATAGCGCAGGCCATAATATCGCATGCCCAAAATAGCGTATGGCCAAAATAGCGCATGGCCAAAATAGCGAATTTCTAAAACAGCGAAGGCCAAAATAAAACAGGTAGGGCGAAAAAAATATCAAAACACAAAATATCAAAAATACAAAATATCGCTATTTTGGCCATGGGCTATTTTTCCCGGGATCCTAGAGGGTGTGAATCCGAACCGAACCGAACCAACCTGAGATGGATTCACACCCTCTACGATCCCGGGAAAAAAGTTAGGGAAGTGTTGGTTTGGTTCGGTTCGGTCCACACCCTCTAGGATCCCGGAAAAGAAGTCAAGGAAGTTTTTTTATTTTATTTTTTTTGCGCTAGTTTGTCCTACGCTATTTAGTACTGCTCTATTTTTTCAATGCTATTTTGTATCAGAGCCCTTATGACAGGCAAATTTTTTAGTAATCTGTAATTTTTACCCTGTAATATTAACTCCTGGGAAACAGTAACGGGTTGCAGACAGACCAGAGAACTCGTAGACCGTCCAAAAGCGACCAGAATTAGATGGATGCTGGGACGGACACGAAAAGACCTCGGACTGCTGATAGGTACTCTAACCGGACATAACCGGTTGAGGAAGCACATGACACGTATAGGAGTCGAGAATGACCCTACCTGCCCAGCCTGCGGACAGGAAGAAGAGACATCAAGACCCTCGTTGCAGAATGCGAGGCCTACGCAAGGATGAGACAACAGGCAATCGGAGCGCCAACAATGAGCGAGGAAGAACTGCACATGCTCAAATGGGCAGACTTACTGGACTTTGTAAAGAGAACAGGAAGGCCCAATGAGTTACCCGACCATCAAAGGGAAGTGCAGAGAGTGGGTTAAGGGACAGACTTGGGGCATGGCAAAAAGGGCCTACTTTGGCCTACTTGTCAGACCTGCGGGTCAACCCCCCCACTACTACTACTACTACTACCCTGTAATATTTGTTTTGAGTGTCATTGTCAACAAAATCAACAGTATTTTTGTTTACTTATCACATAGGTATTGCTCCTGAAAATGGAAAATCCCTCGGAATCTGTAAGTTTAATTGAATATTTAATAAAATTACTTATTAACTTTCATAAAAAATCCTACCAATTGAATTGTATGTAATGGAAGGCCAGCTTAGATAGGAACTTTCTCCCATGATCTGCAAGATCTACTGTTCAATTGTCAAATTGTAAAAAGGGTGGAACCATCTCTCGAGAAACTTAACATTAAATTGTATAATGATGAGCACCCATGCACCCAAATCAATAGAAAGGAAATTTTTCTTTTTTCCACCTGTACGTCTTCTTATTCCCATATCGTCGGCGAAACCCGAAAAATGTGTAACTCCAAATTAGGATAACATTTTGTAAATTTAAAAGTCCATGAGAAAAAAGACAAAATAAGTTAGTCTCTCTCTCTTAGTCTCCGTTCTACAGGTCTCCAGATCATTATTTTTCTTGGCGTTCTTACCTCATCCATTCTCTGTACAGGGTGGGGCATTTTCGTTGGTTTTATAGGGTACAGGCTAAACGGTAAGAGATACAAAAAAACTGACATACGTATCCCGTCCTCTTTTTTAGTGTCTTTTTTAATGGCGTCATCAAATCTAGGCTAACTAGATTGGTTTAGCAGATACAGGGTGATTCTCAAAAATTGCCGATTTTTATTATCGTTTATTACTCGTTTATTTATGGAGATAGAAAAATTCTTTAAATACAAAAGTTTTATGATTTTATACGTATAATTTAGTGGCGTACCCAGAAAAATTAAAAATATTTTATTTTACAAGATATTATCAAAAGTAACATTTTTTAAACGGAACACCCTGTATCTAAGTAACTCAAAAAATTGAATTTTTTCTTGCGATTACAGCGATATATAACACTTAATACTTTTCTTTGTCCTAAATAGGTAAAATACCAAAAAATATTTTTTTTGTAGTTGGCTATGGATGGGATGAACTTTTGTTTTGCTTTTTTAACTTGTCACAAAGTCAAACGTCAATTAAGTATTGTTTTTGCTTTGTTGTTATTACATTTGTCTAAGATGAATCTTTATCAAAACTATGAAAAGTTAAACATGTTTGAGTGCTAGATTGAATCTAATAAAAATACTCTGCCAATCTATGGGCACCTAAGCTCACACTGGGTACTATAGTTATAGTGTATCTACGTGAAAGCTAATATAACTAAAAACTGAAGTATGTTTTATTGAACTCCAGACTCAATTACCTTTCGTTTGATACCACACAAGCCATGTTTTGACTCAAACTCTAATTTTTCAAATCTACCCCCACCCTTTTTTTTTAAACTAAAATATATTTTGTTTAACTCCAGACTCAATTACCTTTCGTTTGATATCACACACGCCATATTTCCACTTAAACACTAATTTTTGAAATTTACCCCCCCCCCTTTTTTTAATAAACTAAAATGTATTTTGTTTAACTCCAGACTCAATTACCTTTCGTTTGATATCACACACGCTATATTTTTTCATAAACTCTAATTTTTGAAATCTACCCCCACCCTTTTATTGGGCTTGTGTTCGGTGGATTTTGTTCATTTTTAAATGGGACCATCTCGACCCAAAACCTAGCCTGGGTACCAAATCTGGGTACCAAATTTCATTAAAATCGGACAAGCGGTTTTTGAGTTATGCGCGTTGGTCGTTACAGACAGACATACAGACACACAGACATACAGACAGACAGACAGACGGCGCAACAAAAAAGTTTCAAAATCATCTGAAACGCAAAGATATATAAAAATTTTTGAAATCGGAGCAACTTTTTTTTTCTCGAAAAAATTAGGATCACCATAGCTCACACTACTATAGTATAGTATATGTGTGAGCTAAAAATATTGAATCAATCCATAGCCAACTACAAAAAAAATATATTTTTCCGTATTTTACCTATTTAGGACAAAGAAAAGAATTAAGTGTTATATATCATTGTAATCACAAGAAAAAATGCAATTATCTGAGATACCTACATACTGGGTGTTCCATTTAACAAAATGTTACTTTTGATAATATCTGGAAAACTAAAACATTTTTAATTTTTCTGGTTACGCCACTGGATTCTATGTTGAAAATCATAAAACTTTTGTATTCGAAGTTTTTTTCTATCTCCATAAATAACCGAGTAATAAGAGATAATAAAAATCGCCAATTTTTGAGAATCACCCTATACCTGCTAAACCAATATAGTTAGCGTAGATTTGATTGCGCCATTAAAAAAGACACTAAAAAAGAGGACGGGACACGTATGTCAGTTTTTTTGTATCTCTTACCATTTAGCCTATACCCTATAAAACCAACGAAAATGCCCCACCCTGTACAGAGTGCTTGGGAACTTTTAAGTGGGAATGGGACTTCTAGAGAAGAGGAAAACTAACCCCCCTTTGCGAGCCTCAAATTTGAAGACAGGATTTCTGGTAAAATCAACCCGTTTTTGCATTACGGGGGCTTTTTAAAAAGTTTGCGTTTTGGATAGGGCCTATAACTTTTTTATTTCTCAGTTTCTTTTTGGTGTAAATGGCTTGTTGGGAGGGTTTATAAAGCTTAATGCAATTGTCAAACTAAATGTTATCTGTCACTTTTAGTTTCCGAGATATAACACAATTTTATTAAAATTATATATTGTAAATACAGTGAAGTCCGGATATAACGAACCTCAAAAATGAACTAAATACTGTTCGTTATATCCGAGGTTCGTTATAAACAGTAATAAATAAATTTTGTTTAATTTTTTGTGTTTCTTTTTTTAATAGTATCCAAAATTAAGAAAACTAAAAATATTACAAAAAATACTATAAATTTTTATATTTTTAGAAAAAGGCACAATACATACGAATAAAGACGTTTATTATTATTGTTATACATTTAAATATGTAAAGTACATAATATGGTGGTATGTAATACATATTCAAAAGAAGCCTAAATCTTTTTTTTTTATTATTATGAAATCCATAATTTTTGTTTGTACATTTCTACTTGAAAAATATTCCCTGTTTATATAGCTTTCAAGGTTACAAAATGATGCCCATATTTTATCAGGAACTTGGCGCGTGATTCTAAAAAATTACGAGTTTCGGAAATTTTGTTTTCCATTTCACGAAGGGTTGGAACATAAACCTTAGTGACTTCAACAGAATTATCTTGAACAGGATCATTATTATTTTCCTAATTATCACTTGAAACCATGTTTGAGGTTACGGAGAGATTATAATTTGCTTATCAGTCAACGTTTCTCTTGCTACAATGTCTTTATCAATAGTCACATAATCGTTAAAATCGAAGTCACACATTTTTCTCTTAGCTTGTTCTTCTATTAAATCAAGCATATCATTATCGAATTCATACTCGTGATCATATTCTGGGTCTTGTGCATGTCTTTGCAACCATTTGTGTCGTTGCCATATCGTCTAGTGTGAAAACGCCCATTGTCTGCTTATATAAAGTTCGTTTTAAAAGAAAAATACATATTCTAGATTATTAAAATTAGGTTCGCTATATCCGGAAGTTCGCTATAAGCGGTATCGTTATAACCAGTAAGACAATACATGAGTATTTATAGACGACTTTTCGTATAAAGAAAAAAGGTTCGTATTAACCAGAAGTTTGCTATAAACGGGTTCGTTATAAGCGGACTTCACTGTATATTAAAACTAATTTATGTTACAATCAAGCAGGAGCTTTTGGTTTTAAGATATCTCTAAAAAAACTGTTTTTAAGCATGGGCGCACCCAGGGGTAGGGCCTCGGGGCCCCCTGGTTCCCTGACTGCTCGTAACCAGAAAAAAAAAAGTGTTCGTTAAAACAATTTATTTGATTGTTTGCAGTTTAACTGAACGCTGAGCAAAATCTAGGCAGTTTTCTTAAAGCTACTTACTAAATCAATCAACAATCAATCATTAAATATAAATATAAATTAAAGTAATCATCTTCGTAATGTATTCAGTAATATCAAAGAAGGGGCCCCACTTACCAAATAATGATATTCTCTGACAAGAAGAGGAAAGGACCTAACAAATACTAACAACCACAGGGCCCCGGCGGGGATCCCCGCCCTTCCGCTTGGGCCAGTCCGGGCCTGATTAGCGGCCATTTCTCTCTTTGTCGCGAAGAAGTTGGATTGTCATCTCCTTTTGATATGGTTACGCTCGTATTGACCTTTACCAATAAGGTGATACCTTTTTGAAAAACTACCCACAAACTTTTTTTAAGAGTTCGTTTCGTATTTTCTCGCATTATCTGTTTCAATTTTAATAATCTTATTACCTACCTATTTTATTTGTTTTGCAGACACTGACGGAGGTGTTCCGATGTTTCATTTGTATGGAAAAGCTGCGCGACGCTCACCTTTGTCCACATTGCTCAAAACTTTGCTGTTACGTCTGCATCAGACGGTGGCTGACTGAACAGAGATCTCAATGCCCTCATTGCAGGTAATAGATATTTACGTTACTAGACCGGAAACGTGTAGTTTACAGGTCAAACCAGGAAATTTACAGGGTGAGACGAAGGCGAGATCTAAAAACCTGCCCAGGGTTTTCCCGTATTCTTTTACACCATATCTAAAAGGTTTATTTGATGATGAAAATTTGGCAGGTCGATGGTTTTTTAAATTGAACACCATAAGTATTACTTTGGATTTTTATAGATCTTTCCTTCCTGATATCAAAAAAATATATGTTAGGATTATTTCGTTTATTAATTTTGGAGATAAATGCGTTTAAATATTTTAAAAACTTAAGTTGATACTTTTTAAAATGCTGTTGCTTTTATGAGGTATATAACTTATTAACATTGACCATACATGGTGATTCTGCGCAGTAATGGGTGGCGTCGCAAGCCAGTAAAAACAAAAAATACAATTTTTTAGAAAAAAATAAATATCTAATACTTTTTTTGAATACTACTGTGAATAGTTTGATAGATAGAGTGCGCAGAATTTCTATTAAGATCGACGAATGTCTGTTCTATTTTCTCCTATAGAATTTGAACAGGCTGGAAACACTTCAAATTCTACAAGATTACATAAAACAGACATTCGTCGATCTTAATTGAAATTCGCGCACTCTATCTATTAATCTGTTCACAGAAAATTTATAAAAGTTATTTAAAATTGTATGAATAATTAGGAGGCTGTGTAGAAAATTACCAAATGAGTTTCAATCAATCAATCAAAAAATACTTTATTGTCAAGAATAAATCATCCTATAGGCCAGCGGAATTACCATATTTTAAGGCAAAAAAAAGAAAATTATTAACAGGATTTGGAGTATTGGAAATTATAAAGCGGCGAAAAACGAAGTTAAAAAAAATAAATGCGTGAGCAGGGGCGTTGCGGGTTAGGTTTGGTGGGGGGGTGAAAAGTGACAGGGAATCGTATTATTGCGATTTCCGGCGAAAGTTGACCTCGGAGAAAAAAGTCATATATTGCTAACCTAACCCGCAACGCCCCTGCTCACGCATTTATTTTTTTTAACTTCGTTTTTTGCCGCTCTACAATTTCCAATGCTTTAAGCCCTGTTAATAATTTTTTTTCTCTCAAAGTGTAATTTGCCTGGTCTACTATTGACAAATCAGATTAGAACTATATAATAAATAAAATAATGGAAAAACAATGATGAGAAAAATACTCTGCCAATATATGGGCCCGTAAGCTCACACTAGGTACTATAGTTATAGTGTACGTGTGAGCTAATATAACTAAAAACTGAAATATATTTTATTTACCTTTTGTTTGATACCACACAAGCCATGTTTTGACTTAAACTCAAATTTTTGAAATCTACCCCCACCCTTAAAAAAAACAAAAAACTAAAATGTATTTTGTTAAACTCCGGACTCAATTACCTTTCGTTTGATATCACACACGCCATATTTTCACTTAAACTCTAATTTTTAAAATATACCCTCACCCTTTTTTTTTAAATAAATTAAAATGTGTTTTGTTTAACTGCAGACTCAATTACCTTTCGTTTGATATCACACACGCCATATTTTCACATAAACTCTAATTTTTGAAATCTACCCCCACACTTTTATTTGGTTTCTGTTCGGTGGATTTTGTTCATTTTTAAATGGGACCATCTCGACCCAAGACCCAGCCTAGGTACTAAATTTCATTAAAATCGGCCAAGCGGTTTTTGAGTTATGCGCCTTGGTCGTTACAGACATACAGACAGACAGACATACAGACAGACCGACAGACAGACGGCGCAACAAAAAAGTTTTAAAATCATCTGAAACGCAAAGATATATAAAATTTTTTGAAATCGTAGCAACTTTTTATAGTATTAGTATATGTGTGAGCTAAAAAAAGAGAAAGCTGTGTTAATAGAGTTTCTCTTTTGTTACTCTTTCTTTTCTTTAACCTTTCAGAGTAGCGGACTCCAATATATAATTTGGTTTAGATATTTATTTTTTTCTAAAAAAATTGTATTATTTTTTTGTTACTGGTTTGCGGCGCCACACATTACTGCACAGAATCACCATGGATGATAAATATTAATAAATTATATACTTTACAAAAGCAACAGCATCACTTTTTGTGTCAATGCGATTGATTGTCTTTTTCATGGCTGCCTTGATGTTTTAAAGAGTATCAATTTAAGTTTTTAAAACTCTAAACCTATATATCTTGAAAACCACTGAATTCTGTGATCATTTGACCATGCATGATCTGCTAAACCGGATTTTTCAATATCCCCTAATTGGGTACTTTTTAGATGTTCGTTTACTCTAACCTGAAGAGGGCGTTTCGTTCAGGTTAGAGTAAATGAACATCTTGTTTTGTTTTGTTTTTTTTTTGTTTTTTTGTTTTTTTTTTGTTTTTTGTTTTTTTGTTTTTGTATGTTTTTTTGTTTTTTTATTTTTTTTATTTTGGAATTGTTTATATTTATTGCCAATTAACTTACTTTATTTTCTTTATTACTTTGTTTTTTTTTTGTTTAAGGTTTTATACTTTTTATTTTTTGTATATTTCTTTTTGTTGTTTTAATTCACAATTTTTAAAAGGTTTTTTCAATAGGTTGTTTTAAATTATAAAAAAAAATAAAACTAAACTAGGGCATACAAGATTTTAAAGTGCTATTAGGTAAGTTATTTGTTATCATTATTTATTTTTAAGACTAGAGATAGCCTGCTTTGTCAACAGAATTTTTTTTTCTTGACAATAAAGTATTTTTTGAATTGAATTGAATCTAAAAAGTACCCAATTAGGGGATATTGAAAAATCCGGTTTAGCAGATCATGCATAGTCAAATGATCACAGGGTTCAGTGGTAAGAAGCTAAAGTTTTACATAAGGAGTCGCATTGGCGAAAACGAAAGTTTATTGAAGCTGCGTTTATAATGCAGAATAAAGAAGTTTTCAGTCAACCAAGCACGGACATTCCAAACATATGGAAACCACTCCTTAAGGAAAACAGGCGTCTTAGGATTAAAAAGGGGGCGGGCCGTCACACCTGACTGCCCACCAAGTAGTATAAGTAGTAGCCTAAAGACTAGATTGTTTAGTTTACACTTGATAACGGTTTGAGATACTTACTAACCGAAACGTCGTGTTTTAAAATAAATAAAGACAATGGAAGTCCGAAATTTCATTTCTACACAATCATTGTCTACGAGTTTCAAACAAAGAACTATATAAGTATATTGTTATCTGATTGTTGTAATTTTCAAGTTTTTAATGCTTTCCATATTTTCATAAATCCTTAAAAAAAAAATTGGTTAAAAAAAAAAAAATTACATGTAAAAAAAAACAAATTGGCGGATATAGGCCTAAATTCCATGTCTGTTGAAAAATATAGCTTGACAAGGCCCGAGCAACTAAAACTTAGTAATAAGAAAAACATAAATGCACAAATAGGACAATTTAAAATATTTCGTTAATGTACGATACAAACAAAAAGGGACAAGGCCAACACAAAAATAGAGGCCACGACCCTAAAAAAATCAGCTGTTCTCCCGGGGCTGAATTTTACATTGGGTCTTATGGGAGGTCAGACGTTTTTTATGATATTTTCAAAATGGCACTACAGATTTTTGCAAAATTTCACTGAAATATTCTCAGACACCATCCCGATATTCCACCAAAGGTTTGTAAGGAAGCAACATGATTAAGGTTAAAATCTTCAAGATTTAGCATTTCTTATTTTTAATTCAAATTACCCGCCATGTACCACATGCCAACTGTTATATTTGACATGTATTTGACTTTGTCATATGTGATTGTCACATTCGCTTCTCGTTTAAACTTAATTTTTGTGTGAGCTAATGAAGCGGCTCTGAAAAATTAGGGCTTACTATACATTTAAAAAAAATTGTTCTGCCAGAATAAAGTAAAAACAATCTCAAAAACGGCTTTATTTAAAAAAAAAATCAAATATCCATGAACCGTCATTCCAAATTCAATATTTTAAAGACAATCAGCTGTGTCGTAACGTGACCATCAAAAAAAATCAGCCCCGGATGTGACGTCAACAAAGTGGAGGATCGTGGCCCGTCCATTTTGATAGCCCTGGAAGGGGTTAAAATTACGTTTTAAAATATGGTATAGATACCTTCCATTTCCATATTCAATAATGGATTTTTGTGAATCACACAAAAAACAACACAAAACAAAGAGTCGAGAACAAAGGCATGTGATTCCAACATTGAATGGGTTGTGACTGACTTCACGACACGATGCAAGTGGAGGGGGAAGTTTTATGGTGGTTTCTTGATAGATAGGTTATTGAATCTAAACAAATACTCTGCCAATATATGGGCCCCTAAGCTCACACTAGGTACTATAGTTATAGTTTACGTGTGAGCTAATATAAGTAAAAACTGAAATATATTTTATTCACCTCCAGACTAAATTACCTTTTGTTTGATACCACACAAGTCATGTTTTGACTTAAACTCAAATTTTTAAAATCTACCCCCACCCTTAAAAAAACAAAAACTAAAATATATTTTGTTAAACTCCGGACACAATTACCTTTCGTTTGATATCATACACGCCATATTTTCACGTAAACTCTAATTTTTGAAATATACCCCCACCCTTTTTTAAAAATAAATTAAAATGTATTTTGTTTAACTCCAGACTCAATTACCTTTCGTTTGATATCACACACGCCATATTTTCACATAAACTCTAATTTTTTAAATCTATCCCCACCCTTTTATTTGGTTTGTGTTCGGTGGATTTTGTTCATTTTTAAATGGGACCATCTCGACCCAAGACCCAGCCTAGGTACCAAATTTCATTAAAATCGGCCAAGCGGTTTTTGAGTTATGCGCGTTTGTCGTTACAGACAGACATACAGACAGACAGACGACGCAACAAAAAAGTTTTAAAATCATCTGAAACGCAAAGATATATAAAAAATTTTGAAATCGGAGCAACTTTTTTTTCTCGAAAAAATTAGGATCACCATAGCTCACACTACTATAGTATAGTATATGTGTGAGCTAAAATGTTTAGAAGATATCTGAGTATCTTTGTGATTCTTACTTTTAACCAGTTTTATTATACAAAACGTATAATATGCTGAGTATTATATTATTTTTCTAGGGCTTCTTTACACCTACATGAATTAGTAAACTGTAGATGGGTTGAAGAAGTTACTCAGCAGTTGGACACTTTGCAGCAAGTCAGTCTCAATAGCAGCAGGAGTGAAGAAAATGACAGAGATAGGTAGGCAATTAATAACTAGCCTAGCACACTTCAATTGAAGCTATGATAATCAGCCTTAAAAATAGTTTTTTGTAAATATCTCGGAAACTACAGCTCCAACGAAGTTTTTGAAAAATTTGGCATACCATATTCCGTAAACTGCATATTAATGCGATGCATAAATGGATTTCGACCAAAATCTAATCAGCTCGTAAGAGTATCGAACACTATTTTGCCTGAAAATTTTATAAAAATCGGTTCAGCGGTTTAGGCGCTATCGTGTTACGGACAGAAAAAAAATACACACACACACACACACACATACAAACACACCGCAGCCCACGAGAAAGACCGGCCCGGGCGCGGAAATATCACGTGACCATAGGAGGCACACAAAAAAACGCCTCACGGCCCGCTGTCATTATAAAATATGTGTGTTTTCAGTTTTGGTATGTTTGTTTACGTCGATTTTTTGTTAATTCGGGCACGAATTTTATGTGAATTTTATCAAACTTATTAAAATAACGCAGCCCACGAAAAAGACTGTAGTGGGCTGCGTTAAAATAATTAATGGCTAATGAGTAAATTATAAAGAAAATACCTAATAAGATAAACAATGTCGCGAACGTGTAATTAGTGTTGTTCGTTGTCGGTCCAACTATAAAACTGAAACCTAATATGTTGCAAACGGGAAAGAAGTGGTAAAAGATAAGATCTTGGATAAGATTGATCAAGTAATAGACATCCTTAGTGACATTTTCGATAGTGAGAGTGAAAAATGTGTTCAGTTGTCATTTCTTATTGAACAATTAGGTCTCTTGAAAAGATAACCTGAGAATCGAAGATATGGTGGATACACTTTAATGTTGGCTTCATCTTTGTTTATCCAGTCATCCAGTGCATACACGTCAATTTACAATTCTAAGGTAATATGTCTTCCGCACCCTCGCAATATTAAAAAACTGATTTGTAAAATATTGTTAACAGATAGTAATCTCTCTGGTAGTGTGAAATATTTAAAAAGTAAGATACAGCTTTTAAAAGAACATGAGTTGGTAGTTAACTTACACTTTAATGAAATATATATTAAACTTTGTGCTCGGTAATTTTTCAAAAAATTATTGACGACCACTACATTCAGTTCATTGAGTGTGAAAACCATCTCACTTGTTCACAAAATCACTTGTTTGTTTTTAATAAATTATTGTGAAATGTTTTATATTGAAAATTTTTCTTTAGATAACTTTAGCGAGTGTTTTTGTGGAGAAAAACTGTTGTCAAAGCTTCAAAAAATTAGTTTAAGGGCATGTAAAGTTTTTTTAAATAATTTTATTAAAAAGCACAATGATTTAGTGTCTGCTAATAAATCTTTGAATAAGAACTCAGACAAAGATGATGACACTCAAAGAAATATTAAAAAACTAAAAGCTTAGGTTTGATATGTCGAATTTTGAAAGACTTGTATAGATTTGAAGTTACTAACGATATTATGTACCTAATATATGTACCTGAAGATATTAGAGTGCAAATTTTGTATAATTTTTTATTTTATAGATTCAGTTCTTTTATCCATAATAAACACCTATATCAGCAAAATATTTTTTTCAATTTTTGCCTATAAAAGAACAAAAACTTTTTGTTAATTTATTTAAATTGTGTAAAAACATATAATATATTAAGCAATACAATAAGAATCCTGGGACTCCTAAGATCACGTGACCGCCGACTTGCTTATAACGCGCCGTGGCCGGTCTTTATCATTGGCTGCGAAACACACACACCTATACACACCTACACATACACACACCTACACATACACACACACACACACACTTTACCTCCAATTTGAGTAGGAGGGCCAGTGTAACGTCATAAATCCAAAATGGTGGCATTTTTCATGTTTTTTCACAAACTTTGGCTTATAACTTCCGCTAACTTAGATTTGGAGAAAAACTATTAATCTGTTTTTTGTTTGACCCAACTGCGACTAATAGTTACAAGTAAACTTAGCAGTTGGGTGTTTTTTTATAAAAAAAAAATTTTATCTGATGGCACGGCAGTGCCTCGCCACGTTCGCGTGCCGTAACCATCTTTTCTTGAAACATTTCAGCCGATATTTGACCTACCTAAAACTCTACTTCGGAATGAGCTACGAATCTCAAACTTGGCACAGTCGTAGATCTCCATGGAGTTAAGGCCGCTTGACATGGTGCATGACGCGCTGCAAATATTTGCAAGCAAAAAATTTCGGTCAAATTGTTGCCTGCAAAAAATCTTCTTTTCATTTGACATTGTGCATGGCCATGCATTGATTCCCCAGAAACTAGGTAAAAAATCCCCAGTTTGCATGCAAGTACAGTTTGCATGCAAAAAAATGGCACCGGACCGATAACAATGGATTGCCTGCAACAATCAGCTGGATTTGTACTGCGCATGCACCTGGGCAAAATTTCATGCATTTGCCTGCAAATTTTATTGTCATGCACCATGTCAAGCGGCCTTTAACAACCCCTCCAAGTTTCATGCAATTCCATAAAGTAGTAAAGTAGTTGCGAAATTTCAAAAAACGTCGAAATTGCCACTCACTCACTCACTCACTGTATGTGATGTATAGACTGATAGAAATTATGACAAAACCCCTGGAAAAAATGAAAAAACCCCTATACATTTAAAGTTATGTAAAAGATGCATCCACTTCCAGAAATGCTAGTGAGTTGAGCTTTGGCAGACTGATAGGAACTATGATAAAATTATAGGAAAAAATCAAAAAACCCCAAAATTTTAATTTACTCCCCTCCCCTATACATTTAAAGTTATGTTAAAGTAGCATTGCTCACTTCCAGAAATGCTAGAGAGTTGAGCTTTGGCATACTGATAGGAACTATGATAAAACTATAGCAAAAAATTAAAACACCCCAAAATTCTAATTTACTTCCCTCCCCTATAAATGTAAAGTTAAGTAAAAGTAACATTGCCTACTTCCAGACATGCTAGAGAGCTGAGCTTTGGAAGACCGATAGTAACTATGATAAAGTTATAGAAAAAAATTAAATCACCCCAAAATTCTAATTTACTTCCTTCCCCTATAAATGTAAAGTTATGTTAAAGTAACACTGCTCACTTCCAGAAACGCTAGAGAGCTGAACTTTTTAAGACTGAATGACAATATGATAAAACTATATGAAAAAAAAAAAACACCAACATTTTAATTTATTTCCCTCTCCTATAAATGTAAATTTATATAAAACTAACATTGCCCACTTCCACAAACGCTAGAGAGCTGAGTATTGGAATGCTGATAGAAATTATGATAAAACCATGGGAAAATATTTAAAAAGTCCAATATTTTCATTTACTCTCCTCCCCTATAAATGTAAAGTTATGTAAAAGTAACATTACCCACTTCCATAAACGCTAGAGAGCTGAGCTTTGGAAGGCTGATAGGAACTACGATAAAACCATGGAAAAAAATTAAAAAACCTCAAAAATGTAAAAATTAAGTATTATCCAATTCCTTTAAAAAAGAAGTGAAATCATAACAAAAACATTTCATGTAAAAATAGGCCAAGTATGCGAAAATGGCATTCCGTAAAAAGAATTGAGATAAAAGTAAAGCCAAGTTCTCCAATACAAATTTCAAAATGAAAGGTTCTTACTAGTTTGGAAATATTTTTCTAAACTTGACTATTACGGCTGTAAATGACTCTTGAGCACAGTGCTAAATTGAACATAAAGAAGTTTGGCTGTAATAGCAAAGTTTAAAAAAACATTTCCAAACTAGTAAGAACCTTTCATTTTGAAATATGTATTGGAGAACCTGGCTTTACTTTTATCTCAATTCTTTTTACGGAATGCCATTTTCGCGTACTTAGCCTATTTTTACATGAAATGTTTTTGTTATGATTAAATAATTTTCTTAGATGTTCAACTCACTTGGAAAAGCTTTCAGTCTACTGCTGGACCTGTAGATGCTGCATCTGCCACCAGTGCGCTCTTTGGGGCGGCACGCATTCTGGGCACACTTTTAAACCGTTGGATGAAGTTTACGACCAGCACGTCACTCAGATCAAAGATGAGGTGGCGCAGCTTCGAAGACGTTTGATGGAATTGATCAGTATTGTTCAGGAAGTGGTAAGTTCATACTACTACTAAGTCGGTTTAGAACGTTTTTCTACGTTGTCCGACGCCTATTCTGCACCTCCTTCGATCCTGACAGTCATCTTCCGTCAGGTTTTTTTGACTCATTGATTTTTGGATTGACTGTTGCCATTCCAGTTTAGGATGCCCTCTTTTTCTGCGCCCTATTGGTTGCCATTCTAGGACCTGCTTTGGTTATCTTTCGTCGCTCATCCGTTGTACATGGCCGTACCATATCAGTTGCCTTTTAGTGATGTCATCCGTTATGCTTCCCTCGATTCCCATTCTTTCTTTTATGATCTCATTTCTTATATGATCTGTTCTAGATATTCTCATTGATCTTCTTATTGCATCCATTTCGACACTTTCTATTTTTGCTTTGTATTTTTCTGTTACGCGACAAGTCTCTATTCCATACAACAGCGTGCTTTTCACCATTGTTTCATTTATGTTAAATTTTACATTCTTTTTTATCTCTCTGCTCCATAAAATACTGTTAAGACAACCAATAACCTTTTTTGCTTTTACTATTCTTTTTTCCAGTTCTTTACAGTCTGTTCCCGTCTTATCAAATGTGACACCCAAGTATACATACTCATTACATGGAGATATTGTTTGTCCATTTTCTAGTTCTAATTCGCTTGATTCGTTTCCAATACATAAGTACTGTGTCTTGTCCACGTTCACTGTTAACCCCCACTTTTGGTATTCTTCCGTTAACTTTCTCATCATATACTCCATGTCTTCTTTATCATTAGCTACAACTACCTGGTCGTCAGCAAACTGTAGTGTCTATATGGTAAATCGGTCGTTAAGTTGTATTCCCATGCCGTGTACTCTGCGTTTCCAGTTTTTTAGAGCTACTGCGATATATATTTTAAAAAGAATTAGAGAGATACAACATCCCTGTCTTAATTCTTTCGTTACCAGGAATTCTTTTGAAAGTCGATTTCCAATTTTAATTTTAGATTTTGACCCTTTGTATAGTTCTTTTATCGCTTTTATGTATGTATGATTGATATTAGTCTGCTCTAACACTGTCCATAATTTTTCTAATGGTACGGTATCATATGCTTTTTGTAGGTCCACAAAGGTAACATGAGTCTCTATATTTCTGGCGCTCCTTTTCTCAATTACTTGTTTAATACAAAAAACATTATCACTACAAGATTTGCCTGCACGAAACCCACTTTGCTCTTCTTCTTCTTGTTCATGAAAATCATTCTCTATTAGATCTCTAAGAATCCTACCGTACAATCTACTTAGAGTACTTGTTACTGAAATTCCTCTATAATTGTTGCAATCCAGCTTGTTTCCTTTTTTATGTATTGAGGATATGTATGCAATTTTTCAATCATCAGGTACTGGATGTCCGTTTATGCATTGATTAATAATATATGTGAGATTTTCGAGTAGTTTCTCTGATCCATATTTGAGCATTTCAGCATATATTCCCCCAGGTCCGCTAGCTTTTCCGGATTTAAGCTTTTCAGGTAAGTTCATAAAAGTAGAAAAAAACTGTCGCCACCTAAGCAGAGATTATTCATGACGGATCTGATACCTTCCTAGCCCATTAGTACACTCCAAGTAAACTCCATGCTATATCCACTTTGAAAACAGTTTTTTGTAAATAACTCCGAAACGAAAGCCCTACAATGTTTTTTGGTTATAACACGAATTATTAGGAAAAATGTGATATACTATATCTAATATCTGGCAGCCTCTCCGAGAAGAGACATAGAAGTACATGGAGAGGAAGTAATCATCGAAAAAGAAATGATAAAGAATAATATTAAAAAGCTTAAATCCGGAAAAGCTAGCGGACCTGGGGGAATATATGCTGAAATGCTCAAATATGGATCAGAGAAACTAGTCGAAAATCTCACATATATTATTAACCAATGCATAAACGGACATCCAGTACCTATTGATTGGAAACTTGCATTCATATCCTCAATACATAAAAAAGGAAACAAGCTGGATTGCAACAATTACAGAGGAATTTCAGTAACCAGTACTCTAAGTAGATTGTACGGTAGGATTCTTAGAGATCTAATAGAGAATGATTTTCATGAACAAGAAGAAGAAGAGCAAAGTGGGTTTCGCGCAGGCATTTCTTGTAGTGATAATGTTTTTTGTCTTAAACAAGTAATTGAGAAAAGAAGCGCCAGAAATATAGAGACTCATGTTACCTTTGTAGACCTACAAAAAGCATATGATACCGTTCCAGTAGAAAAATTATGGACAGTGTTAGAGCAAACTAATATCAAACTCCATACATAAAAACGATAAAAGAACTAAACAAAGGGTCAAAATCTAAAATTAAATGGAAATCGACTTTCAAAAGAATTCCTGGTAACAAAAGGCTTAAGACAGGGATGTTGTATCTCTCCAACTCTTTTTAAAATATATATCGCAGTAGCTCTAAAAAACTGGAAACGTAAAGTGCACGGCATGGGAATACAACTTAACGACCGATTTACCATATACACACTACAGTTTGCTGACGACCAAGTAATTGTGGCTAATGATAAAGAAGACATGGAGTATATGATGAGAAAGTTAACAGAAGAATACCAAAAGTGGGAATTAACAGTGAACGTGGACAAGACACAGTACTTATGTATTGGAAACGAATCCAGTGAGTTAGTACTAGAAAATGGACAAACAATATCTCCTGGCAATGAGTATGTATACTTGGGTGTCACATTTGATAAGACAGGTACAGACTGTAAAGAATTGGAAAAAAGAATAGTAAAAGCAAAACAAGTTATTGGATGTATTAACAGTATTTTATGGAGCAGAGAGATAAAAAAGAATGTAAAATTTAACATATATGAAACAATGGTCAAAAGCACGCTGTTGTATGGAATAGAGACTTGTCGCGTAACAGAAAAGTACAAAACAAAAATGGAAAGTGTCGAAATGGATGCAATAAGAAGATCAATGAGAATATCTAGAATAGATCGCATAAGAAATGAGATCATAAAAGAAAGAATGGGAATCGAGGGAAGCATAACGGATGACATCACTAGAAGGCAACTGATATGGTACGGCCATGTACAACGGATGAACGACGAAAGATTACCAAAGCAGGTCCTAGAATGGCAACCAATAGGGCGCAGAAAAAGAGGGCGTCCTAAACTAGAATGGCAACAGTCAATCCAAAGATCAATGAGTCAAAAAAATCTGACAGAGAGGATGATTGTCAGGATCGAAGGAGGTGGAGAATAAGCGTCGGACAACGTAGAAAAACGTTCTAAACCGACATAGTAGTAGTATGTGATATACTATATTCCGAACACCGCATAATGATGCAATGCTCTGTTAAAAAGTCATTGTAAAAAAAAATAATAGTCAAAAAACTGTCATTAGCATTAATGGATTTTGACCAAAATCTAATCAGCTCATTAGAGTGTCGAACACAATTTTTTGGTAAAAACTCAAATTTTTGGGAAAAATGTGCTTTACTATATTCCGTAAAGCGCATATTGATTGCGACGCTCCGTTAAGCCGGGTAAAAAAAAGGTATGCTCGCGAGCCCGCAACAAGCCATTCGCGACGAGCCAATAGGCGGTCGTCGTTCAATGCGCTTCAAATAAAAAAATACCATGAATGATGAAAAAGTATTGTCTATTTGAAAATTACAGGAATAGACCTGTTATATGGGATCCAAAGAACAAAGACTATTTATTATTAAAATAAAATGCGTGGTTTATATGTTACTAGCCTAAAACAAAAGGGCTTTGCCAGTAAGGAGGGGCCAAGGAGGGAAAAAAACACAAAACAATTTTTTTTTGCGGGATTTAATAAGAATTTGCTTTAAAGTTTACAAACAAACAAAATGTGCCGCAGGCGAAAATTTGAGCAAAATCAGTTAAATTTTAATTAAAAAAAATGATATTTTAGCGAATATTTTTGAAAAAATTTATATTTGGCAAAAAAATTATAAGCTTTATGTCAAGGAGGGGGGAGGGCCAGGCCCCTCTGCCCCCCCCCCCCAGATTCGCCGCTGAGATGGACTCGCACGAGCAGCAACTTAAAAGAAAATTGCCTGAAACCGGCAAAATAACCCAGAGCTATTGCCATCCAAAATTAAATTAGTTTTTAGTATATTAGTTATTTTTCTTGTACAAATAAAATTGCCTCCAATATTACTCTAAAGCACTACATTTAGTTTGATGCTCAAGTTGCTATTTGTTGTTAACATTTGTGTAAGACTGGCCCAAACGTCATACTCCGTTATCATAACTGGATAGCGGTTTGCATTCACTAAAATAAAAAACCTAATATATCATACAAATTTTAACATTGAATTGCTCTATAAGTCTAGTTTAATGTTTATATATATATATACAGTGTGTCCACGTAAGTTGGCGGCATATGGGAAACTTTTTTATTCTCAGCTTTACGAAAAAAAGTTATTCTTCATAAAAAGTTCTGCATGGTCCAAAACCTAAAATGCAACCATCAGATGTTAAATTTTTTCAGTCATATTACGAGGTTTGTCAAAAAATGTGATTTTTGCTCCAGAGTAAAGTACCTTTCTTTTTGACAATATCGAAAATTGTTATAAAGAAAAGATGTTTAGAATTAAAAATAGCTTTCAAATATTCAACATTGTTTATTTACATTAAAAAAATATTTTTTTCTACATTTTCTCTGCGATTACGTTGGAAATTTAAGTTTGCACATTAATGCATAATTAATCTAGGATGCACTGGCATTTTTTAAAACTGATAATTAAAGTAGGCTTTGCGAACTGTCTAAATATCGAAAACTCGAAGAAACGTCAACAATCGTATTTCAAAAAGTGCCGCGGTATAAACACTTTTTTAGGCAGTCTAACAGTGTTTTTCAAAATTTTTAGAGATCCGTATTGTACAGTTTTATGTTTGACAGACGTATTTGTTTGTTACAAACTAGTGATTAAGCAACTTAAAGGTTATCAGTGTTCGATAAATATTAAGAGATAATTGTTTTTAAAAGTTTATTTATAATTGTTTAATCAAATTTATAATTAATAAATGCAATGCATTAATGTGCAAACTTAAATTTCCAACATAATCTCAGAGAAAATGGAGAAAAAAATATATTTTTAATATAAATAAACAATATTGAATATTTGAAAGCTATTTTTAATTCTAAACATCTTTTCTTTATAACAATTTTCGATATTGTCAAAAAGAAAGGTACTTTACTCTGGAGCAAAAATCACATTTTTTGACAAACCTCGTAATATGACTGAAAAAATTTAACATCTGATGGTTGCATTTTAGGTTTTGGACCATGCAGAACTTTTTATGAAGAATATCTTTTTTTCGTAAAACTAATAATAAAAAAGTTTCCCATATGCCGCCAACTTACGTGGACACACTGTATAAGTATCGTCGTTTGTTAAAAACAAATATTATTCCCTAATTTTTTTTATAAAATAACATTTTAAACGCGTCCCCTGGTAGAGCATCATTACCGTTATTAGTTTGTAATTCTCAAATATCTACCGCTAGAAGCGCCTTAAGCGAGCGCGCGCGAATTGTTCGTATACCTTCAACATCTCTCAATACAGAGATCGCAACGCCCCAGTAAAGCCACATCTGTTATATGCAGTTTTTAGTGTTAATACGTGCATTGGTTAAGCTTGTCCGATCATAAGTTGTAATTACCGTTGTCAGTATAGTGAGGTAAATAAAATACATTTATTTTCCATTTTATACATATTTTATGTATAAAATTTCTTGTATAAGTAAAATTGCTTCCAATATTGCTCTCTAAGTATGTATCGCCGTTTGTTAAAAGCAAATATTATTCTTAATTGTTTTTAGAAAATAACATTTTATACGCGTACCCTGGTAGAGTGTCATTACCGTTATCAGTTTGTTATTCCTAAATATCTACCGCTAGAGGCGCTTTAAGCGAGCGAGCGCGAATCGTTCTTATTCCTTCAACAACTCTGAATACAGATCGCAACGCCTTAGTAAAGCCACATTTGTTCTATGCAGTTTTTAACGTTAATACGTGCATAGGTTAGCTTTTCCAATCATAAGTGGTAATTACCGTTATCAGTATAGTGAGGTAAACAAAATATATTTATTTTCCATTTTATACTACAAAATTTATTACCCAGAAAGAAAAGAGACAAAAACTCATTTTACAAAATAAGCGGAGCGATAAAACATACGTATAATCATTTCCGTTATCATCATCATTATCAATTTTAATTTAAAGTAATATACTCACAGAAAACGTATACGGGATGCCATTATGAGTATTTGAAGTAAATTTTTGAAAAAATCCTTAGACACATTATTTTTATTTTCTTAAAATATTTATATCTATCGACTCTTAGTTGGGGTAGCTTTGACCTCTTGACTTTAGAGAGGGAAAGTGGGTCAAGTGATACCTGGTTTAAAAGAGTTTTTTTCATTCCTTTACAGCATTATATTATTTCAAACATTATTAGAATGCTCCTGTCTGTCTAAAAGCGTCAAACTAAATTTGATTTTTAATGTTTAGTTGTTAAAATATTACATAAAGTATAACTAGTATTTTTTATGGAATAATATTCGATTTCCAACCTTCTTTTAAAAATAACGTATGACGTGTGTATCACACTCAATGTTTTGTTTATATCATATAGGGTTGCCATTTCTTTAATTTTAAATGAAACCTACATATATTTTTAAAATATTTATTTTAAACTCAACTGATCGTGTCTTAAACTTTTGAATATTTTTATTTCTTTTGTATAAGCAGCAGTAACATGGACTGTTTTTTGTTTCTAGAATTCGACGCGACGCGATGTACAGGGTGTCCCAAATTGGGCACTTTTAGGGGATTTAAGGTACTTCCAGGAGAGACAGAGAAAAACTGACCACGCATTGCGAGGCTCAAATTTCAAGAGAAGACTTATAGTGAAAACCGCATTTTGAAATATCGTCTCGTCGTTGAGCTACGGGGGCTTTTTGAAAAGTCTGCATTTTGGAAGGGGGTCTATAACTTCGTAATTAGTGGAAATTTTGATTTAGAGTAAATTGCAATTTTATAGACTTTGTCACGAGGAATTCACCCGCAAAATTAAATTTTAACTGTCACTTTTATTTTTTGAGATATGACATAAAGTTACATTTTTTCTTATGGAATGGCGTATATTTCAATTAATTTTCGAATTCGTCATTGAATTCTTATCAAAATGATGTATCATATGTCATAGTTTTATTGGGCGGTTTCGGAGATAATTAAAGTTTTTTATTTTTGTCTAGTATGCGTTGAATGACGTCATGCGCCATTGACATGAAAGCCTTGCGGTCAAATCCTACTTCAATGCTCCTATAGTTTTGTTGTCTGATACTATGCAAATCAAGTTGGCCTTGCGTCTTGGCGTTTTGTCATTGTTTTCAATTGTTTAAACAATTTGATATTACGCTTTGATATAAAATTGTTTTGTACAAAAGCGTTTTTAATTTTATTTTGAAATATGTATCAAAACGATGAAAAGTATGACATGTTAAAATATTACTAGGAAAGTAATGATAATCGACAGGGCGCTGGAAACTTATATCTTCAAAAGTATCCCGAACGAAGACAACCGTATATGGATATATTTCCAAGGGGAGGGACCGTGAGTTAAATAATTAGCGATTATTGAGACAATTAGAAGCTGCCACAGGCATACCGAGAACTTCAATCCACCGAACACTTTAAAGGAATAATTATAAGCTTTGAGGGCCGTCAGCTGAATTATAATTTTTCCAAACCAGGCTTACTATATTTTTGACTGTGTAAAATCATAAAAATACTGGAGTGCCTTGACCTGCCTCAGCAGGAAATCATAGCGCACTAGAAATAAGTGAAAAAGCTGAATTTCTCCTAAACCGCTCAATCAAACTATGACATATCATACATCATTTTGATAAGAATTCAATGACGAATTCGAAAATTAATTAAAATATACGCCATTCCATAAGAAAAAATGCATGTCATATGTCATATCTCAAAAAATAAAACTGACAGTTAAAATTTAATTTTGCGGAAGAAATTCCTCGTGACAAAGTCTATAAAATTGCAATTTACTCTGAATCAAAATTTTCACTAATAACGAAGTTATAGACCCCCTTCCAAAATGCAGACTTTTCAAGAAGCCCCCGTAGCTCAGAGACGAGACGATATTTCAAAATGCGGTTTTTACTATAAGTCGTCTCTTGAAATTTGAGCCTCGCAATGCGTGGTCAGTTTTTCTCTGTCTCCCCTAGAAGTACCTTAAACCCCCTAAAAGTGCCCAATTTGGAACACCCTGTACTGACCTAAACGACCGGTCAAGTCAGGTTGGGTTAAATCCCGTCGTATTTAGATGCAAAAAAGTCCAATTCTCTCAATGTATCTTCAACTTAGCTCAAAATACCTGATCAAAATTAAGAAAAAAATCAAGAAAATTATACTGAATAAAATGCGTTTGAATTAAAATAAAACATAGACATTCATTCAAATAGTTTTTTAATTTATTTGCTTGCAAAAAAATGGAATTTGACTTTCGTGTATGTCATACATATGGTAAACATCTTAATTAAATAAACATAAAGTATTTTCACTTTTTACAGTCGAACCTCTCTAGCTCGAACCTCTATAACTCGAACCCCTCTATAACTCGAACCTTTTAAGCGGTCCCTGCACTTTTTACATGTATTTTAACCTATGTAACTCGAGCTTCTATAACTCGAACTGTTTTGGTTGTCCCTTCAGGTTCGAGTTATAGAGGTTCGACTGTATTTGGTTTTAGAGACTGGTGGGTTGTGTTTCTGGATATATTTAATGGTGATTGCAGTCGCATTTTCCATTGAAACAATAACGACAGTTTGAGTCACAACTGTCGGGATTACAGGCACCTCGTGTTTTTCTTTGTTTGTTCAAATTTTGCTCGTATCCTTCTGGAATCAAAACAAGAGGTTTGGGTTTTTGTTGCTCGTGGCCTTTTGGGATCATGACCTCAGGATGATAGACTACATCTCGTGTTTTTCTTTGTTTGTTTAGATTTTGCTCGTAACCTTCTTTAATCAAAACAAGAGGTTTGGGTTTTTGTTGATCATGACCATTTTTATTCATATTTTGCTCGTAACCTTCTGGAATTAAAACGAGAGGTTTGGGTTTGTGTTGCTCTTCACCTTTTGGGATCTGGACCTCAGGAAGATGGGCTACATCTCGCGTTTTTCTTTGTTTGTTCAAATTTTGCTCGTATCCTTCTGGAATCAAAACAAGAGGTTTGGGTTTGTGTTGCTCGTGATCTTTTGGGATCATGACCTCAGGATGATAGACTACATCTCGTGTTTTTCTTTGTTTGTTTAGATTTTGCTCGTAACCTTCTGGAATCAAAACAAGAGGTTTAGGTTTCTGTTGATCATGACCTTTTTTATTCATATTTTGCTCGTAACCTTCTGGAATTAAAACGAGAGGTTTGGGTTTGTGTTGCTCTTCACCTTTTCGGATCTTGACCTCAGGAAGATGGGCTACATCTCGCGTTTTTCTTTGTTTGTTCAGATTTTGCTCGTAACCTTCTTTAATCAAAATAAGAGGTTTGGGTTTTTGTTGATTATGACCTTGTTTGTTCGTATTTTGCTCATGACCTTTTGGAATCATCACCATTGGACGATGGAGTCGTAGATCTGTAATAAAATAAACTACATTGAAATACTGTAAATTATTATGTAATTTGCTTATTAGAGAATTATTGAAATAAGGCCAGGCTATAATAATGCCAGTCACAATTTTGACACCTTCACATTGTAATATCAGCTGTGATCTTTCAACACACGGCCTTTGTTTACTATATGAACCGGAATAAATAGTGCCTTCTTTTATTAATTGAAAATAAACGACGAAATTTTTAAATTCGACTTTGGTATGTCAATTTTGAAGGATTAACTATCAGTTTTCAATGTGAATGTGTCAAAATAGTGCCTGGCACAATTATAGCCTGGCTGTATTTCAATAATTCTCTATTCACAGATCTACCGTATAGTTGTTATAGTAGAAAATCGTGTCCCGTGGGATAGTTGGGGAAGATTTTTTAAAACTACCCACGATCGATTGGTAATAGATCACACAATTTTAAGTCAATCGGTGTTTGCCCTCAATTTGAGTACAGGGGCCTGTATGACATCATATATCCAAGATGTCGCCTTTTTACAAGCTTTTATTTAGCTTCAGATGTTCTGTCTAACTATCTAACTAACTATCTATCAAATCTTGTGAAGCGTTTTTGACACACTTCCCATTATCCGATTTGGATGAAATTTGGTACACATATAGTGATCCCATGACAATACAACATTAAGAAAAAAATATCCTCCCACCCCTACCCCCACCCCCTTTCATAGAAAAATGAGTTTTTGACACACTTCCCATTATCCGATTTGGATGAAATTTGGTATTCACATAGTGGTCCAATGACAATACAACAATAATGAAAAAATATCCTCCCACCTCTACTTCCACCCCCTTCCATAGAAAATGCATTTTTGACACCCTTCCTATTATCCGATTTGGATGAAATTTGGTATACATATAGTGGTCCGATGACAATACAACACTGAAAAAAAAATCCTTCCACTCCTACCCCCACCCCATCTATAGAAAAATGCGTTTTTGACACACTTCCCATTATCCGATTTGGATGAAATTTGGTATACGTATAGTGGTCCGAAGGCAATACAACAATAATGAAAAAATTTCCTCCCACCCCTACCCCCCACCCCCTTCCATAAAAAATGCGTTTGTGACACACTTCCCATTATCCGATTTGGATGAAATTTGGTATTCACATAGTGGTCCGATGACAATACAACATTTTTAAAAAAATATCCTCCCATCCCTACCCCCACCTTCTTCCATAGAAAATGCGTTTTTGACACCCTTCCGATTATCCGAGTTGGATGAAATTTGGTATACATATAGTGGTCCGATGACAATAAAACATTGAAAAAAAATCCTACCACTCCTACCCCCACACCCATCTATAGAAAAATGCGTTTTTGACACACTTCCCATTATCCGATTTGGATGAAATTTGGTATACATATAGTGGTCCGATGACAATACAACAATAATGAAAAAATGTCCTCCCACCCTATCCCCCACCCCCTTCCATAAAAAATGCGTTTTTGGCACACTTCACTTCAAATGACTTTTATAAAATTTGGTATATGCATAAAGGGCCGATGGCAATACAGCCCGAACAAAAAATATATTTCTACCTCCACCCCCACCCTCTCCTTCCCCCAATAGAAAAATGAGTTTCCAAACAACTCACGATCAGCGATTTCATTATAATCTAGAATAAACTCTTTTGTTCTGTTATTGAACAAATATTTTCATTTAATAGAGTAGATAGCTGAGACTAAAAAGTAGAAAATAAGTTGGTAAAAAAAAGTTTTTAAGTCACAAGCTTTTATAAAATGCACTTAAAATTAAAAAATAATTTTCTAACATTCTAATATCATAATAATAAAAGCGATGGCCGCAAATCAAAGCATAAGTTAATCTAAATTTGTGATCTAAACACTTAAAGAATATTCAACATAGTAGGTCATCAAAGATATGTTTGATGTGCCGCAATGTTATGCCATTGCCATACCTATGTCAGAGAAATGCTGGGGAATCTTGGGTCGGGTTGGGTGGGTTTGGTACCTCTGCATTTTTCTGCTAGATTGATTCTTGCAAATAGTGATCTTTAATTGACACAGATATCTTATCTTGCTAACATCGTCAAAATTTCTATCAGTCGGCCATCGCTTTTATTATTATGATAATATTAGAATGTTAGAAAATTATTTTTTAATTTTTAGTGCATTTTATAAAAGCTTGTGACTTAAAAAAAATATTTTACCAATTTATTTTCACAAACTTTCGCTAAATTAGTTTTACAGAAAAACTGTTAGCACTGTTAGTTTTTTGTTTGCAAGAGAAGAGAACACCAATTATTATATAGTAAAGAAATTAGCTTTATATCTTAAAAACTAACAAGACATAAAGAAACTAATACTAAAAAATAGTCACTTTTTTTAACCAAAAAAAAATTGAGGCAGGAAGTTTTAGACTAAGCCAAATCGATTATAAGTTATGGATCCGTTAATTTCAGGTCACCAGGTGTTTGCCTCAAATTTGAGTAAGAGCGTCTGTGTGACGTCATAAATTCAAGATTGCGATTTTTTTGCATGTTTTTAAGTTTTGCCACGTCAACTTTACCGAAAACTTGTACAGGCTATGATTTATTCGCAATTTTCTTTACAGGCTCCTAAGTTAAAAACTACTTAAATTTCAGAAAATATAAAATATAGTCCGTGGACATATCGTCAAAATTTGGCCTCCGTGGGCTTTTTGATGAAGATTTTACAACACCTGTTTTATTCGATTGACACTTTCAGAAAGTCAGGTTAAGGTGTCAAAATATTTTTTCAATAATTCTGAACGGTTTAAGGTAGAATAATGAAACTTGGCACGCACATTGGCCTTCACGGACTTATTATTTGGCTGTCAAAAAAAATTATGTTTTGCCCCTAGGGACGCAAACTGTTGCAAATTTAAAAAAATGCTTATACTGCACCTACACAACTAGATCTCAATAAATTAGAATATTACATACTATTACCCCCTAGTTTACTGCACAAAAAATTGGATCTGTTTATAGGTCAGGCAGTGTTGGTGGGATCATTAGTAATCGATTAAAACAGGTGTTGTAAAATCTTCATCAAAAAGCTCACAAAGTACGCTATGGCCCCGGAATAATAACATAAATTAAAGGTTATTAAATATTATTAAGTTCTCTGTAGTGCCCTTACTTAGATGCGAAACCCAAGTCGTTAGCAATACACCCATTTCCTATGTCTTTCCACATTATATTTAATTTTTAATCAAAAACTACTTAATTGTTTTATAGAAAATGTATGATGATGATTCATATATGAGTGGGCCTTGCAGCCCTTCCACTGCGACCACTAGTGGGTCTATTGTGGCTCACTTTTGAGTGGTTTCTCACCACTGTATGCCTAATCCTCCAAAAAGGTTAGCTATCAGTTTGGGTGAGACACTGTTCAGATCTTCTGAGTCGATCTGAGGTTTACCGAAAGTGTTTTGACGTAAATGTGCAATAGCCGGACATTCGCACAGTATATGTCTAACTGTTTCATCATCCTCCATACAGAGTCTACATTCGGTCTCTTCTGTTATTCCCATTCTGTGCATGGGTACTCTTAGTCGGCAGTGACCCGTAAAAAGTCCTGCCACTATACGGATCTCATGTCTGGTAAGTCCAATGATATTTCTGGCTCTCTTCTGACAAGGTCCTTTAATGAACTCTTTAGAGTGAGCCAGTTCTGGTATATTCATCCAGTATTGTTGGAAGCTGTCCTCCATCCATCCCAATATGGTTAATTTAGCAGCATTGTATGATATGCCCAGGGCTGGTTCGGGGCCGAAAAATTCGGCAGATGCCGCTTCCCTCGCTGCCTGGTCTGCGGCCTCATTTCCCTCGTGCCCAGAATGCCCTGGTATCCATACTAATGACACCTTATTAGCGCTACCAAGCGTATTCAGCGAGTCTCTGCAGTTCCTCACGGTTCTCGATGAGACCGTGTAGGAATCAAGCGCTTTTAAGGCTGCTTGACTGTCGGAGAAGATTTTTATTGTCCTGTTGGCCCATTCGTGGTCAGTAATAATAGAAAATGTATACACTGTGTCCCATTTAATACTTTCCAACCGGGGATTTCTGGAGAACTGCTGAAAATTTTTAAAAATGCCGAGACACGTCGATTTTGTTCGCAAGGGGGGCACTTTTTGGCTTGTCTTGAAATTTTTGTAGCACGAACCCCCTTCGAGGGGTATACTTTATCCCTATATTTTGAATTGGGAAAGTGGGTCTAGTGATATCTCGTTTTGAAGCTCTCTTGGATATATTTACAACCGTGTAAAAATTTCGAAAATCGATCAATTAGTGTTTGAGATATTTGCTTTCAAATTTTTAAATTTAAATAAAATAAAAATTAAATCCGAAAAGTAATAAAATTCTAATAAGTTTATTAGTCCATGTTAAATTTCAAACTTTGAAGGCAATTATCTCAAAAACTAATGAATAGATTTTTAAAATTTTTACGCGGTTGTAAGGACATTTAAAATGCCTTCAAAACAAGGTATCACTAGACCCACTTTCCCTATTCAAAATATAGGGGTAAAGTATACCCCTCGAAGGTTGTGCGTGCTTCAAAAATTTCAAGATAGCCAAAAAGTGTCCCTCTCGCAAACAAAATCGACATGTCTCGGCATTTTTAAAAATTTTCAGCAGTTCTGGAGAAATCCCGGGTGGAAAGTTTTGAATGGGACACAGTGTATAAGTCTTTATTCCACAAAATTAAATTATTTTTTAAACCATGTTTCACTCAACTAGGTCCAGTTCATAGTTAGCACGTCATTGGTGTTCCTATATCTGAGGGCACGGCAGTGTCTCGCCAAGTTCGCGCAGCTGCTGTGCCATCTTTTCTTGAAACATTTCAGCCCATATTTGACCTATTTAAAACTTTACTTCGGAATGAGCTACGAATCTCAAGCTTTGCACAGTCATAGATCTGCATAGAGTTAACAACCCCTCCAAGTTTAATAAAGTAGTAAAATAGTTACGAAATTTCAAAAAACGTCGAAATTGCCACTCACTCACTCATGTATAGATCATCAAAATTCTACTGTACTTCCAGACATGCTACAAAGCTGAAATTTTGCAGACTGATAGAAATTATGACCAAACCCTTGAAAAAAATAAAAAATTCTAATTTACTCCCCTCCCCTATACATGTAGTTATGTAAAAGCAACATTGCCGACTTCCAAAAACGCTATAGAGCTGAGCTTTGGCAGACTGTTAGGAACTATAATAAACAACCCCAAAATTTTAATTTACTTCCCTTCCTTATAAATGTAAAGTTATGTAAAAGTGACATTGCCCACTTCCAGAAACGCTAGAGATCTAAGCTTGGGAAGACTGATTGGAACTATGAGAAAACTATACAAAAAATTTAAAAACACTAACATTTTAATTTACTTCCCTCCCCTATAAATGTAAAGTTATGTAAAAGTAACATTGCCCACTTCCAGAAACGCTAGAGAGGTGAGCTTGGAAGGCTGATAGGAACTATGATAAAACCATGGGAAAAAACTAAAAAACCTCAAACTTTTAAATAAGGCATTGCAAAAGTTTTGAACAAAATTCCGCAATTTGACTACTTTAAAACTTAAATATTATCCAAATCCTAAAAAAGGAGTGAAATCATAACAAAAACATTTTATGTAAAAAAAGCCAAGAACGCGAAAATGGTATTCCGTAAAAAGAATTGAGATAAAGTAAAGCCAAGTTCTCCAATACAAATTTCAAAATGAAAGGTTCTTACTAGTTTGGAAATGTTTTTCTAAACTTGGCTATTACGGAGAAATAGAAATTAAATTTCGGACTTCCATTGTCTTTATTTATTTTAAAACACGACGTTTCGGTTAATAAGTATCTCTAACCGTTATCAAGTGTAAACTAAACAATCTAGTCTCTAGGCTACTACTTACTACCCCCTTTTTCAATCCTAAGACGCCTGTTTTCCTTAAGGAGTGGTGTCCATATGTTTGGTATGTCCGTGCTTGGTTGACTGAAAACTTCTTTATTCTGCATTATAAACGCAGCTTCAATAAACTTTCGTTTTCGCCAATGCGACTCCTTATGTAAAACTTTAGCTTCTGACCACTGTATCCTGTGATCATTTGACCATCTGCTAAACCGGATTTTTCAATATCCCCTAACTGGGTACTTTTTAGATGTTCATTTCCTCTAACCTGAAGAGGGCGTTTCGTTTCACCTACATATGATTTACCACACTCACACGGGATTTGGTAAATACATTCCTTATTATTTGAGGGATTGTCTGGTTTTGTTTTAGTTACAAAACTTCTTATCGTATTTCCCGAAGAAAATACTGTTTTTATATTATAGTGTTTAGCTATTCGTCTTATGTTTTGTCAAATCCCTTGAACATATGGAATGTTAATAACACCTAACGGATTATTATTTTGAGAATTTGGTACATTTAGTTTGTTTTTAATTTTAAATATCGTTGAGTTTATTAATTTCTCAGAATAACCATTCTGTTGTAAGCCCTTTTTAAAGTTTTGAATTTCTGTGGTTAATTCTTCATTATTACTACAAATATTTACGGCTCTTAAATACAAACTTCTTATAACTCCTTGTTTTGTTGCAACAGAATGATTAGACTTAAAATTTAGGTACTGTCCCGTGTGTGTAGGTTTCCTATATACAGTGGTTTGAATATTTCTGTCTAATCGTTTGACAAGAACATCCAAATTCAAAGAAGAATTGGCTATTACGGCTGCAAATGACTCTTAGGCACAGTGCTAAATTGAACATATAAAAAAAAGTTTGGCTGTAAAAGCAAAGTTTAAAAAAGAAATTTCCAAACAAGTAAGAACTTTTCATTTTAAAATTTTTATTGGAGAACTTGGCTTTACTTTATCTCAATTCTTTTTACGGAATACCATTTTCGCGTACTTGGCTTTTTTTACATGAAATGTTTTTGTTATGATGGGATTTTTTTTTAAAGAACAATTCGCACAACACAGATTAGGCTATGACCTGTATACTGCCGTCCTAAGCGTAACCCCCGTATTTGAATTTTATATGAAATGGAGTAAATCGCGTTTGAATGTTTGAGAATACATAGTGCCTTATGGAAAAAAGAAAATTTTAAGTGACTTTTTAAATACTTTGTGTAGTTTTACGATTTGTTACATTAGTATAAACAATAGAGTATATTATTATAATTTGTCCAACAATCGCATTTTTGGATTTTTTTCAAATAGGGGGTTATGCTTAGGACGGCAGTATATTATGTAGATATTACTTACCACTCTGTCGAGAAGGCTCATTGGCCATAATACTGTTTATTAAAACTAAAACTAAAACCACAAAGCCTCCCAAAGAGCCAGTCACAGAATTTTTCATTTTATTTTTAGTCTATTTATGTAAAATAAGTTAAATGGTAGTTACTTGTGCACTGATTATTTTGCTTGTCTTGTTATTTCTTTTTATACAAAGAAAAGTCTTTATTTTAAGGGGATTTTCGTTCTGTTTATTAATATTTGCAGACACTTTGTTGTTTATTGTTTTTATGTAAATGTTTTGCAATTAAACTGGTAATGGCAAGGGGAATAACATTTTTTGTCATAACTATTTTTTATTGCAAATTCTATTTTATTGGTTTAGATAAATATTATTAGCTTGCAAGAGCGGAAAGGGATACTTTACCGCATGCTCCGTCAACTACGGCATTTTCTGCTACAGTTAATTACAGGGTGTATTACAAAGTGCACATTTAAAATATGGACTCTTTCCTGACTTCAGAGCTATATTTATATAAATCCTAGCTGATCCTCTTCTCAAAATTTTATAAATTTTTTGCCTTTTCCCTAGTTTGTCTAGGCGCTGGCTCCTGTCACGTGTGACCTAATATGTGCGGTCAGTTTGACTGCAGGGCTTTGTTAAGCAGGGCTATCAAAATTGACGGGCCACGATCCTCCACTTTATTGACGTCACATCCGGGGCTGATTTTTTTTTTGATGGTCACGTTACAACACAGCTGATTGTCTTTAAAATATTGAAGTTGGAATGACGGTTCATGAATATTTGATTTTTTTTAAATAAAGCCGTTTTTGAGATTGTTTTTACTTTATTCTGGCAGAACAATTTTTTTTAAATGTATAGTAAGCCCTAATTTTTCAGAGCCGCTTCATTAGCTCACACAAAAATTAAGTTTTAAGCAGAAGCGAATGTGACAATCACATATGACAAAGTCAAATACATGTCAAATATAACAGTTGGCATGTGGTACATGGCGGGTAATTTGAATTCAAAATAAGGAATGCTAAATCTTGAAGATTTTAACCTTTTATTCATGTTGCTTCCTTACAAACCTTTGGTGGAATATCGGGATGGTGTCTGAGAATATTTCACTGAAATTTTGCGGAAATCTGTAGTGCCATTTTGAAAATATAATAAAAAAACGTCTGACCTCCCATAAGACCCAATGTAAAATTCAGCCCCGGGAGAACAGCTGTTTTTTTCAGGGTCGTGGCCTCTATTTTTGTGTTGGCCTTGTGTTAAGCACCTATAGCAGTATCAAAAAAAGTTTGGTCACATGGTCGAACTCATGGTCGTTTGGCCGCCATCTTTGAAAATGGCCGCCAATTTAAAAGATTTTTTGTTTAAGCGTATCTCCCTGCCCAGTGGTCCTATTTTAATTTTTTAAAGCTTGTTTTACTCCCTTTTGAAAGGCAAACAAATTTTGTCATAACACAGCTATTTTAGCTAGCTAGGAAAGTATCAGATCCGTCATGGATCCATTTATTTTTCTTCAAAATAATTTGATTATCCCGATGTGGCATCGAACATTAAAAATCGAAAAATCTGGAAAATGGCTAATATGTCTAAAAAATGATCTTTTTGACAAAAAAAGCTAAAAACTATACTGAGAAAAAAGTTATGGTCATTTAAAATAATCAGAAGTGCAGTGTGAAGTGTTCTCGAACGGCCACAGTAAAAACGTGTCCATATTTCGGTTTCGCATTCCAAAAATCTCTGGGTACCAATTTTTAAAATAATCAGATTAAAGCTGTTTATAATATTTTAAAAATTTAATTTTTAACTTTTAACACTGTATCTCTCTACTTTATATGAACTTTATTTTTTGATTTCATTCAAAGAAACAGTTTTTTGTGCCAAAATTGCTATCTAAACCCTCGAGCAAGTGCGGCGCGGGGCGAAGTAAGGGGTTCCTAGCCGAGCACAGATCTCGTTAGCCGCCCAGCTACGTTGTGTTACAATTTAGCAGCGCAACAATGCCAATAACTTCATTTGACCGACTGTGAAATGCGGCCTTCGGCGACGCGACGGCGCGCGGCGTCATACTCAACACACGTACGCGATTTGAAGGCCTACTATACCAACACCGGACCGAAAATATACTGCTATTCCAATAATTTTAGAAATAAAATACCTAATTATATTAGAAAAATAGCAGCGGCTGAAAAATAGTCAAATAATGTGAAAATTTTGGGGGTTCTGCAGCTCTGCAGCCCTTATGCACTAGCCGCCCCTGACATATTATAATAGTTTTCTCGCTAATATCTCTGAAATTTGTGTGTGTGTGTGTGTGTATGTCTGTCCGTAACACGATAGCTCCTAAACCGCTAACCGATTTTCATCAAATTTTCTGGTAAAATAGTGTACCGAGCTGATTAGATATGATCAAAATCTATTATTGCTAATGACAGTTTTTTGACAGTTTAAAAATTAAAAATCTGTTGCTTGCCGGAATAGTGTACAGCATATTTTTTATCATCACAAACTTCGTAGAAGCTTTCGTTACTGATATATTTACAAAAAACTGTGTTAAAGGCTTGTATATCGTAGAGTTCAATGTACTAATGGGCTAGGATGGTATCAGATCCGTCATGGATCATTGGCGTAGCTAGCCTTGCTTTTCAGGGGGGGCCGTGGCCCCGGTCTATCTTGAACAAAAAGCAAACATAGGTTTTAAAGAGTCGTGCAAAGTGTGCAATGAATAAAAAAAAATACGCGCATTAAATGTTCTAATATTTTAATATAACAAATTTAATAATACATTTACCAACTTATTTATATGTATACACAGGAAGTATGTAATTCAGCAATTCTACAAAGAAAGTTTTCTACGTCGCTGACTGAAAGCGTCTACCACACTGTCTTAGTCGACCTCAACATCTTTTTCTATGAATAACAATGACAACCTGAGTGTCTCTCTTGAGTCATAGTTGTTCTAAGCCAATTAAAAACTCTCCTCATGGCAGAGAAAGACCTCTCGCAAGTTGCACTTGAAATTGGAAGAATACTCGCAACTTTAAAAAGTTGGTAGAGGTTTGGATAGGTGTTTTCTGCTATATGTTGTTTGATAGAATCATGACCAACAGTTTGATTTAACCGAAAAATACAATTCTTTAAAACGGTCATTTCTGCTCTTAGAGCAGAAGTATTAATATTAAAAATTTCCCGGTATTGCTCGACGAATTTATTCCATTTAACGACGTGGGAAAACTTAATATGAAAATGGTTATGAAATTGTCACCAAAATCGAAAAATTTCCATAAGACACACGCTAACCTCAAAAAAACTAAAAAGATTATTATATTTATTTTAGAAAAACAGTTTAAAAAGGTCTTTTATAACCTTACGACATCTACAACCCGATTTCGGAAACAGAGGGGCAAAGGTCGCTGTCTTTATTAAATGCGAAATTTAACTTACACTTCTATAATATTTTACAAGATGTGGCCAATATGTATGAAATATTCAATATGCATAATTATGTTTAAATTTAAAGAATATTTTCGGGAAATTGCATAAGTGCAGAAAAGTTACCGATAATTTAAAGAGAAAAAGCCTAATTCCGCAAGACAAGGGCTTTTTCCTGAAATGTAAACATTATCTGAATGATTTTAAATTTTAATGCACCTATTTTATTTGAATATTTCCCGAATAATAATAGAAAAGTATGTATTTTCAGCGTCATGTTCTTTTACTAGTAGTCGGTAGAGGAGGCCTAAAATATCTTAGGGGGGGCCTGAGGGACTTCAGGGGGGGCCAGGCCCCCCTAGCTACGCCAATGTCATGGATCCATTTATTTATTGCATGGCTCAATAAGTCAATTACTCACTGTATCTTTTCATTGTGCGCTTTTTTCCGGCTAAATTTTGTTTTGCTTTCGTCCGCTTCAAAGCATATTTAGGCAAAAAATTTTTAACGTTTACATTTTTATGAACCTCGATGTAACACTGCAATGATAAATCAGTCCTTTTATTTTTTTCAGGAAAGAAATGTTGAATCTGTAAGATCGGCAAAAGACGAAAGAGTGAGAGAAATCAGGAACGCAGTGGAACTAATGATCGCCAGGCTAGATTCACAACTGAAAACCAAATTATTAACTTTAATGGGACAAAAAGACACTCTTACTCAGGTATGTACGTTTAATTAAAACTGCTTAATAGTTAAAAATACTCTGCCAATATATGGGTCCCTAAGCTCACACTAGGTACTATAGTTATAGTGTACGTGTGAGCTAATATAACTAAAAACTGAAATATATTTTATTCAACTCCGGACTAAATTACCTTTTATTTGATACCACACAAGCCATGTTTTGACTTAAACTAAAATTTTTGAAATCTACTCCCACCCTTAAAAAAAAACAACTAAAATGTATTTTGTTAAACTCCGGACTCAATTACCTTTCGTTTGATATCACACACGCCATATTTTCACTTAAACTCTAATTTGTAAAATATACCCCCACCCTTTTTCTAAAATAAATGAAATTGTATTTTGTTTAACTGTAGACTCAATTACCTTTCGTTTGATATCACACACGCCATATTTTCACATAAACTCTAATTTTTGAAATCTACCCCCACCCTTTTATTTGGTTTGTGTTTGGTGGATTTTATTCATTTTTAAATGGGACCATCTCGACCCAAGACCCAGCCTAGGTACCAAATTTCATTAGAATCGGCCAAGCGGTTTTTGAGTTATGCGCGTTGGTCGTTACAGACAGACATACAGACAGACAGACATACAGACAGACAGACAGACGGCGCAACAAAAAAGTTTCAAAATCATCTGAAAGTATAGTATATACTATAGTATAGTAGTGTGAGCTATGGTGATCCTAATTTTTTCGAAATAAAAAAGTTGCTCCGATTTCAAAAATTTTTATATATCTTTGCGTTTCAGATAATTTTGAAACTTTTGTTGCGTCGTCTGTCTGTATGTTTGTCTGTCTGTCTGTCTGTAACGACCATCGCGCATAACTCAAAAACCGCTTGGCCGATTTTAATAAAATTTTGGTACCTAGGCTGGGTCTTGGGTCGAGATGGTCCCATTTAAAAATGAACAAAATCCACCGAACACAAACCAAATAAAAGAGTGGGGGTAGATTTCAAAAATTAGAGTTTATTTGAAAATATGGCGTGTGTGATATCAAACGAAAGGTAATTGAGTCTGCAGTTAAACAAAATACATTTTAATTTATTTTAAAAAAAGGGTGGGGGTATATTTCAAAAATTAGAGTTTAAGTGAAAATATGGCGTGTGTGATATCAAACGAAAGGTAATTGAGTCCGGAGTTTAACAAAATACATTTTAGTTTTTGTTTTTTTAAGGGTGGGGGTAGATTTAAAAAATTTGAGTTTAAGTGAAAATATGGCGTGTGTGATATCAAACAAAAGGTAATTGAGTCCGGAGTTTAACAAAATACACTTTAGTTTTTGTTTTTTTTAAGGGTGGGGGTAGATTTCAAAAATTTGAGTTTAAGTCAAAACATGGCTTGTGTGGTATCAAACAAAAGATAATTTAGTCTGGAGTTGAATAAAATATATTTAAGTTTTTAGTTATATTAGCTCACACGTACACTATAACTATAGTACCTAGTATGAGCTTAGGGGCCCATATATTGGCAGAGTATTTTATTGATCTTTATTTTATAACTACTCTCTGTAATAATAATTTAATAAATACTCCCCGAGTAAAAGACCAATCAAGAAAATTGAGTAAAAAACAACCCGATCCCCCATTTAAAACTTTTGAAACATAAAGACTACGTATTTATTATGTATACAGTGTGTCTACGTAAGTTGGCGGCATATGGGAAACTTTTTTATTATTAGCTTTACGAAAAAAAGTTATTCTTCATAAAAAGTTCTGCATGGTCCAAAACCTAAAATGCAACCATCAGATGTTAAATTTTTTCAGTCATATTACGAGGTTTGTCAAAAAATGTGATTTTTGCTCCAGAGTAAAGTACCTTTCTTTTTGACAATATCGAAAATTGTTATAAAGAAAAGATGTTTAGAATTAAAAATAGCTTTCAAATATTCAACATTGTTTATTTACATTATTATTATTTGCATCCTAGATTAATTATGCTTTAATGTGCAAACTTAAATTTCCAACGTAATCGCAGAAAATGTAGAAAAAAATATTTTTTTATGTAAATAAACAATGTTGAATATTTGAAAGCTACTTTTAATTATAAACATCTTTTCTTTATAACAATTTTCGATATTGTCAAAAAGAAAGGTACTTTACTCAAGAGCAAAAATCACATTTTTTGACAAACCTCGTAATATGACTGAAAAAATTTAACATCTGATGGTTGCATTTTAGGTTTTGGACCATGCAGAACTTTTTATGAAGAATAACTTTTTTTCGTAAAGCTAATAATAAAAAAGTTTCCCATATGCCGCCAACTTACGTAGACACACTGTATATGTTTTTGTAAAATTCTGTAAAAAATGTTCTATTTTGGACAGGAAACCGAGCAATTAGAACACCTCCTTCATGAAATAGAGCACCAGGTTCACTCGTGTACGCGATCCGAGTTAATTGCAAAAAGTTGCGAGCTCTCCAAAATGATTCATAATATTAGGAAAAAACCCATGACCAGCTTTGTGACTGCTCCCGTTCCCGCTGATTTTCACAGGTAATCTTATCATCTATTCATTCGTAAGTATTCCTTTAACGGCTATTCAAAGGTGTTAGAATTATTTTCTTGGTCAGCAAACATTGATCGATTTATTCATTGAGCTAGGGGTTCGGTTCGGTTCGATTCGTCTCGGTTCGGTTCGGTTTAGTTCGGTTCGGTTCGGTTCGATTCGTCTCGGTTCGGTTCGGTTTAGTTCGGTTCGGTTCGGTTCGGGGGTACCCATTTTGGCGGAAAATGCGTCAGAAGATATGAATTTGAGAAACTTTTTTCTTATAAAAATAGTTTTACTAATAAAAGATATAGTAAAGTTAACAAAAGATAAATGGATCCATCTGGGATCTGATACCTTCCTAGCTAGCCTATTAGCACAAGTGAAGCCATGATATATCAGCCTTGAAAACAGTTTTTTGTAAATATCTCAGAAACTAAAGCTCTTACGAATTTTTTAGTTATAACATAAATTATCGAGCAAAATTCAGTCTACTATATTCCGAAAACCGCATATTCATACGACGTTCCTTTAAAAAGTTAGCATTTTTTGCATTTTAGCTCACACATATAACATACTATAGTAGTGTGAGCTATGGTGATCATAATTTTTTCGAGAAAAAAAAGTTGCTCCGATTTCAAACATTTTTATATATCTTTGCGTTTTAGATGATTTTGAAACTTTTTTGTTGCGCCGTCTGTCTGTCTGTATGTCTGTCTGTAACGACCAACGCGCATAACTCAAAAACTGCTTGGCCGATTATAATGAAATTTGGTACCTAGGTTGTGTCTGAGGTCGAGATGGTCCCATTTAAAAATGAACAAAATCCACCGAACACAAACCAAATAAAAGGGTGGGGGTAGATTTCAAAAATTAGAGTTTATGTGAAAATATGGTGTGTGTGGTATCAAACGAAAGGTAATTGAGTCTGCTGTTAAACAAAATACATTTTAATTTATTTTAAAAAAAGGGTGGGGGTATATTTTAAAAATTAGAGTTTAAGTGAAAATATGGCATGTGTGATATCAAGCGAAAGGTAATTGTGTCCGGAGTTTAACAAAATACATTTTAGTTTTTGTTTTTTTTTAAGGGTGGGGGTAGATTTCAAAAATTTGAGCTTAAGTCAAAACATGGCTTGTGTGGTATCAAACAAAAGATAATTTAGTCTGGAGTTGAATAAAATATATTTCAGTTTTTAGTTATATTAGCTCACACGTACACTATAACTATAGTACCTAGTGTGAGCTTAGGGGCCCATATATTGGCAGAGTATTTTAATTGCCATTAGCATTCATGGATTTTAACCGAAATCTAATCAGCTCGTAAGAGTGTCGCACATTATTTTACCTAAAAATTTTAAAAAAATCTGCGGTTTGGGCGCTATTGTGTTACAGACAGAAATAATACACACACACACACACACACACACACACACACACACACACACACACACACACACACACACACACACACACACACACACACACACACACACACACACACACACACACACACACACACACACACACACACACACACACACACACACACACACACACACACACACACACACACACACACACACACACACACACACACACACACACACACACACACACACACACACACACACACACACACACACACACACACACACACACACACACACACACACACACACACACACACACACACACACACACACACACACACACACACACACACACACACACACACACACACACACACACACACACAGACACACACAGACACACACAGACACACACAGACACACACAGACACACACACACACACACACACACACACACACACACACACACACACACACACACACACACACACACACACACACACACACACACACACACACACACACACACACACACACACACACACACACACACACACACACACACACACACACACACACACACACACACACACACACACACACACACACACACACACACACACACACACACACACACACACACACACACACACACACACACACACACACACACACACACACACACACACACACACACACACACACACACACACACACACACACACACACACACACACACACACACACACACACACACACACACACACACACACACAAACACACACACACACACACACACACACACACACACACACACACACACACACACACACATACACACACACACACACACAAAGGTCAAAACACACCCAAATAACACATTTTCGGCGTTATCTGAAAAAATACTCTGCCAATATATGGGCCCCTAAGCTCACACTATGTACTATAGTTATTTTGTACGTGTGAGCTAATATAACTAAAAACTGAAATACATTTTATTCAACTCCAGACTAAATTACCTTTTGTTTGATACCACACAAGCCATGTTTTGACTTAAACTCAAATTTTAGAAATCTACCCCCACCCTAAAAAAAAACAAAAACTAAAATGTATTTTGTTAAACTCCGGACTCAATTACTTTTCGTTTGATATCACACACGCCATATTTTCACCTAAACTCTAATTTTTAAAATATACCCCCACCCTTTTTTTTTATAAATTAAAATGTATTTTGTTTAACTGCAGACTCAGTTACCTTTCGTTTGATATCACACACGCCATATTTTCACTTAAACTCTAATTTTTAAAATATACCCCCACCCTTTTATTTGGTTTGTGTTCGGTGGATTTTGTTCATTTTTAAATGGGACCATCTCGACCCAAGACCCAGCCTAGGTACCAAATTTCATTATAATCGGCCAAGCAGTTTTTGAGTTATGCGCGTTGGTCGTTGCAGACAGACATACAGACAGACAGACAGACAGACAGACGGCGCAACAAAAAAGTTTTAAAATCATCTGAAACGCAAAGATATATAAAAAATTTTGAAATCGAAGCAACTTTTTTTTTCTCGAAAAAATTAGGATCACCATAGCTCACACTACTATAGTATAGTATATGTGTGAGCTAAAATTTTCGTCGAAAATAATACCTTCTCTTGCTCAATTCACATTTTATTTTTAGTGAAATCGTTCCTGCCTACAGCAGCAGCACCTTCGTTATGCACAACTTCACTCAACTTCAGAGAAAAGCAGACCCGGTCTATTCCACGCCCCTGCACTGCAACGGCCTCTGTTGGAGACTGAAAGTATATCCCGACGGGAACGGAGTCGTTAGGGGCAACTACCTATCGGTTTTTTTGGAACTGAGTGCCGGTTATCCAGAACCTTCAAAGTATGATGCTGATGATTTTGTCTCTGTATACTAGCTCGGTTCGGTTCGGTTCGGTTCGGTTCGGTTTGGTTCGGTTCGGTTCGGTTCGGTTCGGTTCGGTTTGGTTCGGTTCGGTTCGGTTTGGTTCGGTTCGGTTCGGTTCGGTTCATTCATTTCAAATTCATCAACCTAGCTCCGTTTTTATACTACTACTACTACTACTATGTCGGTTTAGAACGTTTTTCTACGTTGTCCGACGCTTATTCTCCACCTCCTTCGATCCTGACAATCATCCTCAGTCAGATTTTTTTGACTCATTGATCTTTGGATTGACTGTTGCCATTCTAGTTTAGGACGCCCTCTTTTTCTGCGCCCTATTGGTTGCCATTCTAGGACCTGCTTTGGTAATCTTTCGTCGTTCGTCCGTTGTACATGGCCGTACCATATCAGTTGCCTTCTAGTGATGTCATCCGTTATGCTTCCCTCGATTCCCATTCTTTCTTTTATGATCTCATTTCTTATGTGATCTTTTCTAGATATTCTCATTGATCTTCTTATTGCATCCATTTCGACACTTTTCATTTTTGTTTTGTACTTTTCTATTACGCGACAAGTCTCTATTCCATACAACAGCGTGCTTTTGACCATTGTTTCATATATGTTAAATTTTACATTCTTTTTTATCTCTCCGCTCCATAAAATACTGTTAAGACATCCAATAACTTTTTTTGCTTTTACTATTCTTTGTTCCAATTCTTTACAGTCTGTACCTGTCTTATCAAATGTGACACCCAACTATACATACTCATTGCATGGAGATATTGTTTGTCCATTTTCTAGTACTAACTCATTGGATTCGTTTCCAATACATAAGTACTGTGTCTTGTCCACGTTCACTGTTAATCCCCACTTTTGGTATTCTTCTGTTAACTTTCTCATCATATACTCCATGTCTTCTTTATCATTAGCTACAATTACTTCGTCGTCAGCAAACTGTAGTGTGTATATGGTAAATCAGTCGTTAAGTTGTATTCCCATGCCGTGCACTTTACGTTTCCAGTTTTTTAGAGCTACTGCGATATATATTTTAAAAAGAGTTGGAGAGATACAACATCCCTGTCTTAAGCCTTTTGTTACCAGGAATTCTTTTGAAAGTCGATTTCCAATTTTAATTTTAGATTTTGACCCTTTCTATAGTTCTTTTATCGCTTTTATGTATGTATGATTGATATTAGTTTGCTCTAACACTGTCCATAATTTTTCTACTGGAACGGTATCATATGCTTTTTGTAGGTCTACAAAGGTAACATGAGTCTCTATATTTCTGGCGCTTCTTTTCTCAATTACTTGTTTAAGACAAAAAATATTATCACTACAAGATCTGCCTGCACGAAACCCACTTTGCTCTTCTTCTTCTTGTTCATGAAAATCATTCTCTATCAGATCTCTAAGAATCCTACCGTACAATCTACTTAGAGTACTGGTTACTGAAATTCCTCTGTAATTGTTGCAATCCAGCTTGTTTCCTTTTTTATCTATTGAGGATATGAATGCAAGTTTCCAATCATTAGGTACTGGATGTTCGTTTATGCATTGATTGATAATATATGTGAGATTTTCGACTAGTTTCTCTGATCCATATTTGAGCATTTCAGCATATATTCCCCCAGGTCAGCTAGCTTTTCCCGATTTAAGCTTTTTAATATTATTCTTTATCATTTTTTTTTCGATGATTACTTCCTCTCTATGTACTTCAATGTCTCTTCTCGGAGAGGCTGCCAGATATTCGGGTCTCGTCTCCTGCAGCAGTCCCTTGTAGTGTTCTGTCCATTGTTCTGGTTTGATTATCTGGATGTTTACTTTTTCTTTTGTTGGGTTTTTTACTGTAGAAATGAATTTCTATACTTCAGAACTCTGCCTACCTCCTACGTGTGTATTTATGTCGTGGCACTTGCGCTCAAACATTTCATTTTTTTCTGTGCGTATCAAATTTCTTAGCTGTCTTCTGGTTTCCCTTTCAATATATAATCCCTCAAAAAGTTATCGTCACACTTGAAAATATGTCACGGTTCGCAGATTTTTGTATGTGAAAATTTTGGACAAATACATATTTGTTTTTAATTAATTATGCTGGGTTTATTTAAGTATTGTTCATACTCGTCTTTTGTATAGTCTTTTGTCTTGGTTTAGTCATATGTCTTGTCATAAGAAAGTTAAAACCACTGTTTCTTATGGGAGTGTTCATACAATGCTTTTGCTTTTGTTTTTGATTAGTCTTTGTCTTAAGAGTTGCCAACTTTCAATCCTTAGGACAACGACTAAGACAAGTGACAGACATCAGCTGATATTTGTTGTTTTTTTTTACAGGGCGTCCGAAGAGCGCAAGCGCGCGGCCGAAATTTTGAATTTACCGCCATTAATCATGTTTTAACAGAAAATCTCAACATAACCTCAAAATTTTATTTGTTTTTTTTTTCTTTTTCGCTTTTGTTCTTTCGTGTCTGTGTTTCGTGCACAGATTAGGTTAAATAAGATTGTTTTGTGTAGAAAATGACTTTTAAAGAGGGCCTTTTTATTGAAATTATTTTTTTTTTCAGTGGGTTATGACTAAGACTAATCAAAAACAAAAGACGAGTATGAACAGCCGATTTTGTTTAATGACAGCTAAGACTAATCAAAGGACAAAGACTAATCAAAAACAAAAGACTAAGACGAGTATGAACAATACTATAAACAAAATCGGCTGTTCATACTCGTCTTTTGTTTTTGATTAGTCTTAGTCATAACCCACTGAAAAAAAATTCAATTTCAATAAAAAGGCCCCTTTTCAAAAGTAATTTTCTACACAAAACAATCTTATTTAACCTAATTTGTGCACGAAACTCAGACACGAAAGAACAAAAGCGAAAAAGAAAAAAAAACAAATAAAATTTTGAGGTTATGTTGAGATTTTCTGTTAAAAACATGATTAATGGCGGTAAATTCAAAATTTCGACCGCGCGCTTGCGCTCTTCGGACGCCCTGTAAAAAAAAAAACAAATATCAGCTGATGTCTGTCACTCGTCTTAGTCGTTGTCCTAAGGATTGAAAGTTGGCAACTCTTAAGACAAAGACTAATCAAAAACAAAAGCAAAAGCATTGTATGAACACTCCCATAAGAAACAGTGGTTTTAACTTTCTTATGACAAGACATATGACTAAACCAAGACAAAAGACTAGACAAAAGACGAGTATGAACGATCCATTAAACAAAATCGGCTGTTCATACTCGTCTTTTGTTTTTGATTAGTCTTAGTCATAACCCACTGAAAAAAAATTCAATTTCAATAAAAAGGCCCCTTTTCAAAAGTCATTTTCTACACAAAACAATCTTATTTAACCTAATTTGTGCACGAAACACAGACACGAAAGAACAAAAGCGAAAAAAAAAATTAAAACAAATAAAATTTTGAGGTTATGTTGAGATTTTCTGTTAAAAACATGATTAATGGCGGTAAATTCAACATTTCGGCCGCGCGCTTGCGCTCTTCGGACGCCCTGTAAAAAAAAACAACAAATATCAGCTGATGTCTGTCACTCGTCTTAGTCGTTGTCCTAAGGATTGAAAGTTGGCAACTCTTAAGACAAAGACTAATCAAAAACAAAAGCAAAAGCATTGTATGAACACTCCCATAAGAAACAGTAGTTTTATCTTATGACAGGACATATGACTAAACCAAGACAAAAGACGAGTATGAACGATCCATTAAAGTATTGTTCATACTCGTCTTAGTCTTTTGTTTTTGATTAGTCTTTGTCCTTTGATTAGTCTTAGCTGTCTTAAACAAAATCGGCTGTTCATACTCGTCTTTTGTTTTGGATTAGTCTTAGTCATAACCCACTGAAAAAAAAATTCAATTTCAATAAAAAGGCCCCTTTTCAAAAGTCATTTTCTACACAAAACAATCTTATTTAACCTAATTTGTGCACGAAACACAGATACGAAAGAACAAAAGCGAAAAAGAAAATAAAAACAAATAAAATTTTGAGGTTATGTTGAGATTTTCTGTTAAAAACATGATTAATGGCGGTAAATTCAAAATTTCGACCGCGCGCTTGCGCTCTTCGGACGCCCTGTAAAAAAAAAAACAAATATCAGCTGATGTCTGTCACTCGTCTTAGTCGTTGTCCTAAGGATTGTAATGGATCGTTCATACTCGTCTTTTGTCTTGGTTTAGTCATATGTCTTGTCATAAGAAAGTTAAAACCACTGTTTCTTATGGAAGTGTTCATACAATGCTTTTGCTTTTGTTTTTGATTAGTCTTTGTCTTAAGAGTTGCCAACTTTCAATCCTTAGGACAACGACTAAGACGAGTGACAGACATCAGCTGATATTTGTTGTTTTTTTTTACAGGGCGTCCGAAGAGCGCAAGCGCGCGGACGAAATTTTGAATTTACCGCCATTAATCATGTTTTTAACAGAAAATCTCAACATAACCTCAAAATTTTATTTGTTTTTATTTTCTTTTTCGCTTTTGTTCTTTCGTGTCTGTGTTTCGTGCACAAATTAGGTTAAATAAGATTGTTTTGTGTAGGAAATGACTTTTGAAAAGGGGCCTTTTTATTGAAATTGAATTTTTTTTCAGTGGGTTATGACTAAGACTAATCAAAAACAAAAGACGAGTATGAACAGCCGATTTTGTTTAATGGATCGTTCATACTCGTCTTTTGTCTAGTCTTTTGTCTTGGTTTAGTCATATGTCTTGTCATAAGAAAGTTAAAACCACTGTTTCTTATGGGAGTGTTCATACAATGCTTTTGCTTTTGTTTTTGATTAGTCTTTGTCTTAAGAGTTGCCAACTTTAGTATTGTTCATACTCGTCTTAGTCTTTTGTTTTTGATTAGTCTTTGTCCTTTGATTAGTCTTAGCTGTCTTAAACAAAATCGGCTGTTCATACTCGTCTTTTGTTTTGGATTAGTCTTAGTCATAACCCACTGAAAAAAAAATTCAATTTCAATAAAAAGGCCCCTTTTCAAAAGTCATTTTCTAAACAAAGCAATCTTATTTAACCCAATTTGTGCACGAAACACAGACACGAAAGAACAAAAGCGAAAAAGAAAATAAAAACAAATAAAATTTTGAGGTTATGTTGAGATTTTCTGTTAAAAACATGATTAATGGCGGTAAATTCAAAATTTCGACCGCGCGCTTGCGCTCTTCGGACGCCCTGTAAAAAAAAACAACAAATATCAGCTGATGTCTGTCACTTGTCTTAGTCGTTGTCCTAAGGATTGAAAGTTGGCAACTCTTAAGACAAAGACTAATCAAAAACAAAAGCAAAAGCATTGTATGAACACTCCCATAAGAAACAGTGGTTATGACAAGACATATGACTAAACCAAGACAAAAGACTAGACAAAAGACGAGTATGAACGATCCATTAAACAAAATCGGCTGTTCATACTCGTCTTTTGTTTTTGATTAGTCTTAGTCATAACCCACTGACAAAAAATTCAATTTCAATAAAAAGGCCCCTTTTCAAAAGTCATTTTCTACACAAAACAATCTTATTTAACCTAATTTGTGCACGAAACACAGACACGAAAGAACAAAAGCGAAAAAGAAAATAAAAACAAATAAAATTTTGAGGTTATGTTGAGATTTTCTGTTAAAAACATGATTAATGGCGGTAAATTCAAAATTTCGACCGCGCGCTTGCGCTCTTCGGACGCCCTGTAAAAAAAAACAACAAATATCAGCTGATGTCTGTCACTTGTCTTAGTCGTTGTCCTAAGGATTGAAAGTTGGCAACTCTTAAGACAAAGACTAATCAAAAACAAAAGCAAAAGCATTGTATGAACACTTCCATAAGAAACAGTGGTTTTAACTTTCTTATGACAAGACATATGACTAAACCAAGACAAAAGACTAGACAAAAGACGAGTATGAACGATCCATTAAACAAAATCGGCTGTTCATGCTCGTCTTTTGTTTTTGATTAGTCTTAGTCATAACCCACTGAAAAAAAATTCAATTTCAATAAAAAGGCCCCTTTTCAAAAGTCATTTTCTACACAAAACAATCTTATTTAACCTAATTTGTGCACGAAACACAGACACGAAAGAACAAAAGCGAAAAAGAAAATAAAAACAAATAAAATTTTGAGGTTATGTTGAGATTTTCTGTTAAAAACATGATTAATGGCGGTAAATTCAAAATTTCGTCCGCGCGCTTGCGCTCTTCGGACGCCCTGTAAAAAAAACAACAAATATCAGCTGATGTCTGTCACTCGTCTTAGTCGTTGTCCTAAGGATTGAAAGTTGGCAACTCTTAAGACAAAGACTAATCAAAAACAAAAGCAAAAGCATTGTATGAACACTTTCATAAGAAACAGTGGTTTTAACTTTCTTATGACAAGACATATGACTAAACCAAGACAAAAGACGAGTATGAACGATCCATTAAACAAAATCGGCTGTTCATACTCGTCTTTTGTTTTTGATTAGTCTTAGTCATAACCCACTGAAAAAAAAAATTCAATTTCAATAAAAAGGCCCCTTTTCAAAAGTCATTTTCTAAACAAAGCAATCTTATTTAACCCAATTTGTGCACGAAACACAGACACGAAAGAACAAAAGCGAACAAGAAAATAAAAACAAATAAAATTTTGAGGTTATGTTGAGATTTTCTGTTAAAAACATGATTAATGGCGGTAAATTCAAAATTTCGTCCGCGCGCTTGCGCTCTTCGGACGCCCTGTAAAAAAAACAACAAATATCAGCTGATGTCTGTCACTCGTCTTAGTCGTTGTCCTAAGGATTGAAAGTTGGCAACTCTTAAGACAAAGACTAATCAAAAACAAAAGCAAAAGCATTGTATGAACACTTTCATAAGAAACAGTGGTTTTAACTTTCTTATGACAAGACATATGACTAAACCAAGACAAAAGACGAGTATGAACGATCCATTAAACAAAATCGGCTGTTCATACTCGTCTTTTGTTTTTGATTAGTCTTAGTCATAACCCACTGAAAAAAAATTCAATTTCAATAAAAAGGCCCCTTTTCAAAAGTCATTTTCTACACAAAACAATCTTATTTAACCTAATTTGTGCACGAAACACAGACATGAAAGAACAAAAGCGAAAAAGAAAATAAAAACAAATAAAATTTTGAGGTTATGTTGAGATTTTCTGTTAAAAACATGATTAATGGCGGTAAATTCAACATTTCGGCCGCGCGCTTGCGCTCTTCGGACGTCCTGTAAAAAAAAACAACAAATATCAGCTGATGTCTGTCACTCGTCTTAGTCGTTGTCCTAAGGATTGAAAGTTGGCAACTCTTAAGACAAAGACTAATCAAAAACAAAAGCAAAAGCATTGTATGAACACTCCCATAAGAAACAGTGGTTATGACAAGACATATGACTAAACCAAGACAAAAGACTAGACAAAAGACGAGTATGAACGATCCATTAAACAAAATCGGCTGTTCATGCTCGTCTTTTGTTTTTGATTAGTCTTAGTCATAACCCACTGAAAAAAAAAATTCAATTTCAATAAAAAGGCCCCTTTTCAAAAGTCATTTTCTAAACAAAGCAATCTTATTTAACCTAATTTGTGCACGAAACACAGACACGAAAGAACAAAAGCGAAAAAGAAAATAAAAACAAATAAAATTTTGAGGTTATGTTGAGATTTTCTGTTAAAAACATGATTAATGGCGGTAAATTCAAAATTTCGTCCGCGCGCTTGCGCTCTTCGGACGCCCTGTAAAAAAAACAACAAATATCAGCTGATGTCTGTCACTCGTCTTAGTCGTTGTCCTAAGGATTGAAAGTTGGCAACTCTTAAGACAAAGACTAATCAAAAACAAAAGCAAAAGCATTGTATGAACACTTTCATAAGAAACAGTGGTTTTAACTTTCTTATGACAAGACATATGACTAAACCAAGACAAAAGACGAGTATGAACGATCCATTAAACAAAATCGGCTGTTCATACTCGTCTTTTGTTTTTGATTAGTCTTAGTCATAACCCACTGAAAAAAAATTCAATTTCAATAAAAAGGCCCCTTTTCAAAAGTCATTTTCTACACAAAACAATCTTATTTAACCTAATTTGTGCACGAAACACAGACACGAAAGAACAAAAGCGAAAAAAAAAATTAAAACAAATAAAATTTTGAGGTTATGTTGAGATTTTCTGTTAAAAACATGATTAATGGCGGTAAATTCAAAATTTCGGCCGCGCGCTTACGCTTTTCGGACGCCCTGTAAAAAAAAACAACAAATATCAGCTGATGTCTGTCACTCGTCTTAGTCGTTGTCCTAAGGATTGAAAGTTGGCAACTCTTAAGACAAATACTAATCAAAAACAAAAGCAAAAGCATTGTATGAACACTCCCATAAGAAACAGTGGTTATGACAAGACATATGACTAAACCAAGACAAAAGACTAGACAAAAGACGAGTATGAACGATCCATTAAACAAAATCGGCTGTTCATACTCGTCTTTTGTTTTTGATTAGTTTTAGTCATAACCCACTGAAAAAAAGATTCAATTTCAATAAAAGGGCCCCTTTTCAAAAGTCATTTTCTACACAAAACAATCTTATTTAACCGAATTTGTGCACGAAACACAGACATGAAAGAACAAAAGCGAAAAAGAAAATAAAAACAAATAAAATTTTGAGGTTATGTTGAGATTTTCTGTTAAAAACATGATTAATGGCGGTAAATTCAACATTTCGGCCGCGCGCTTGCGCTCTTCGGACGCCCTGTAAAAAAAAACAAGAAATATCAGCTGATGTCTGTCACTCGTCTTAGTCGTTGTCCTAAGGATTGAAAGTTGGCAACTCTTAAGACAAAGACTAATCAAAAACAAAAGCAAAAGCATTGTATGAACACTCCCATAAGAAACAGTAGTTTTATCTTATGACAGGACATATGACTAAACCAAGACAAAAGACGAGTATGAACGATCCATTAAAGTATTGTTCATACTCGTCTTAGTCTTTTGTTTTTGATTAGTCTTTGTCCTTTGATTAGTCTTAGCTGTCTTAAACAAAATCGGCTGTTCATACTCGTCTTTTGTTTTGGATTAGTCTTAGTCATAACCCACTGAAAAAAAAATTCAATTTCAATAAAAAGGCCCCTTTTCAAAAGTCATTTTCTAAACAAAGCAATCTTATTTAACCCAATTTGTGCACGAAACACAGACACGAAAGAACAAAAGCGAAAAAGAAAATAAAAACAAATAAAATTTTGAGGTTATGTTGAGATTTTCTGTTAAAAACATGATTAATGGCGGTAAATTCAAAATTTCGACCGCGCGCTTGCGCTCTTCGGACGCCCTGTAAAAAAAAACAACAAATATCAGCTGATGTCTGTCACTCGTCTTAGTCGTTGTCCTAAGGATTGAAAGTTGGCAACTCTTAAGACAAAGACTAATCAAAAACAAAAGCAAAAGCATTGTATGAACACTCCCATAAGAAACAGTGGTTATGACAAGACATATGACTAAACCAAGACAAAAGACTAGACAAAAGACGAGTATGAACGATCCATTAAACAAAGTCGGCTGTTCATACTCGTCTTTTGTTTTTGATTAGTCTTAGTCATAACCCACTGACAAAAAATTCAATTTCAATAAAAAGGCCCCTTTTCAAAAGTCATTTTCTACACAAAACAATCTTATTTAACCTAATTTGTGCACGAAACACAGACACGAAAGAACAAAAGCGAAAAAGAAAATAAAAACAAATAAAATTTTGAGGTTATGTTGAGATTTTCTGTTAAAAACATGATTAATGGCGGTAAATTCAAAATTTCGACCGCGCGCTTGCGCTCTTCGGACGCCCTGTAAAAAAAAAACAACAAATATCAGCTGATGTCTGTCACTCGTCTTAGTCGTTGTCCTAAGGATTGAAAGTTGGCAACTCTTAAGACAAAGACTAATCAAAAACAAAAGCAAAAGCATTGTATGAACACTCCCATAAGAAACAGTGGTTATGACAAGACATATGACTAAACCAAGACAAAAGACGAGTATGAACGATCCATTAAAGACGAATACCTTATGTGTTATGAAAAGGCGATTTTTCACTTAATTTTTATTTATTTATTTTCTAGATATGAATACCGGGTTGAAATGATCCATCAAGCAAGCAGAGATAGCTCGAAAAATATAGTAAGAGAATTCGCATCAGATTTTGAAGTCGGGGAATGTTGGGGCTACAACCGCTTTTTCCGACTTGATCTCCTGGCAAGTGAAGGCTACCTCAATGTCGGACTGGATACACTTATTTTAAGGTAATATACCATAACTGCGGTGATTTTGATAAATTATTTCAGTATTTCGACATACCGGGTGTCTCTAAAAGTTCCTTACAACAACTTACCACATATTCCTAAGATCAAAGCAAAATACCTTTGTGCCAAATTGCTCCATTTCTGAGATTGAAGGTGTTAATTTAAAAAATAAAAATCGAATGAATAAAAAAGGATAATAATATTATAATCCTAGCGCGAACGCGTCATTAAAAAAAACAGTCACGATATTGGAATCCCTAAGGATTGAATAATAAAATTTTATCACAATTTTTGAACTTAAATTCGTATCGAATTTTCCTTGCTTTCTACGAAATTTTTGTCATTAAAATATGCAACATTTTGTTAAATCAGCGCCATATTGAAATCATCAATTAATCCTCCAAATACTATAATAATACCTCTAATTACTGTGTTTTTACATAAATATTTGGTTTAAATTTCATTTGGTTTGATGCCCTTGATAGTTCAATGAATAGAGGCCAAAATAGGGGGGTTACCCTACAAAAGGTCCGGTAGTTCTGAATTTTGGATATGTTGTTAAGCTTAGTGGTTCAAAAAAAATCAAATAAATCCTGGAAAAAAAATGGATATTTTTTTACTTTTTTAAATTACTTCAATTAACGGACGCCCCTGAAGAGTTTATAAATAGTTGACCCCCATCGAGTTGTACCTTTTGCAAAAAGAAATTTCATTGTCTACAATAAAGTAAATTACACATTTTTCTCTTAGAAGCGTATTTTTTGAGAAAATTTGAGAAAACCTAAATATGTTAGATTTTGGGGGGCCTGGGGGGGGTTTTGAAGAGTTGGTTAGTTTAATGAGGTGTTTGACCCCTAAGTTCTCTTACCTTTTTGTACGTCACTAAATTTACACAAAAAAATAAAAATAAATAAAAAACTTGCCGTTTAAAGCACTTAATTTTAAAAAATTATTATTTTCTAACTTACTTACTTTAAGTTAAAAGTTACTCCCACTCCATTACAATATTTAAAAATACATTTCAAGAATGGATTTTGATACAATTCTCTACAAGATATGTTCTTAGAACTTTTATCCTAGAACAAAGTATTTCGGAGCTTATGCCGTCTAAAGTAGAAAAAATCTGAAAATTTGCCCAAGCACGTGATTTTAGACATTTTTGGAAATTACCTAGCTCCGTTACTACTGCTCGCAGAACAACCATAGTACCAGTCAATTGTAGATAATTATATCCTCTAAAAAATTACTAATTACTGTGTTTTTACATAAATCTTTGGTTTAAATTTCATTTGGTTTGATGCCCTTGATAGTTCAATGAATAGAGGCCAAAATAGGGGGGTTACCTTACAAAAGGTCCGGTAGTTCTGAATTTTGGATATGTTGTTAAGCTCAGTGGTTCAAAAAAAATCGAATAAATCCTGGAAAAAACATGGATATTTTTTTACTTTTTTAAATTACTTCAATTAACGGACGCCGCTGAAGAGTTTATAAATAGTTGACCCCCATCGAGTTGTACCTTTTGCAAAAAGAAATTTCATTGTCTACAATAAAGTAAATTACACATTTTTCTCTTAGAAGCGTATTTTTTGAGAAAATTTGAGAAAACCTAAATATGTTAGATTTTGGGGGGCCTGGGGGGGGGGTTTTGAAGAGTTGGTTAGTTTAATGAGGTGTTTGACCCCTAAGTTCTCTTACCTTTTTGTACGTCACTAAATTTACACAAAAAAATAAAAATAAATAAAAAACTTGCCGTTTAAAGCACTAAATTTTAAAAAATTATTATTTTCTAACTTACTTACTTTAAGTGAAAAGTTACTCCCACTCCATTACAATATTTAAAAATACATTTCAAGAATGGATTTTGTAGCTGATACAATTCTCTACAAGATATGTTCTTAGAACTTTTATCCTAGAACAAAGTATTTCGGAGCTTATGCCGTCTAAAGTAGAAAAAATCTGAAAATTTGCTCAAACACGTGATTTTAGACATTTTTGGAAATTACCTAGCTCCGTTACTACTGCTCGCAGAACAACCATAGTACCAGTCAATTGTAGATAATTATATCCTCTAAAAAATTACTAATTACTGTGTTTTTACATAAATCTTTGGTTTAAATTTCATTTGGTTTGATGCCCTTGATAGTTCAATGAATAGAGGCCAAAATAGGGGGGTTACCCTACAAAAGCTTCGGTAGTTCTGAATTTTGGATATGTTGTTAAGCTCAGTGGTTTAAAAAAAATCGAATAAATCCTGGAAAAAACATGGATATTTTTTTACTTTTTTAAATTACTTCAATTAACGGACGCCGCTGAAGAGTTTATAAATAGTTGACCCCCATCGAGTTGTACCTTTTTCAAAAGGAAATTTCATTGTCTACAATAAAGTAAATTACACATTTTTCTCTTAGAAGCGTATTTTTTGAGAAAATTTGAGAAAACCTAAATATGTTAGATTTTGGGGGGCCTGGGCGGGTTTTGAAGAGTTGGTTAGTTTAAGGAGGTGTTTGACCCCTAAGGTCTCTTACCTTTTTGTACGTCACTAAATTTACACAAAAAAATAAAAATAAATAAAAAACTTGCCGTTTAAAGCACTAAATTTTAAAAAATTATTATTTTCTAACTTACTTACTTTAAGTTAAAAGTTACTCCCACTCCATTACAATATTTAAAAATACATTTCAAGAATGGATTTTGATACAATTCTCTACAAGATATGTTCTTAGAACTTTTATCCTAGAACAAAGTATTTCGGAGCTTATCCCGTCTAAAGTAGAAAAAATCTGAAAATTTGCCCAAGCACGTGATTTTAGACATTTTTGGAAATTACCTAGCTCCGTTACTACTGCTCGCAGAACAACCATAGTACCAGTCAATTGTAGATAATTATATCCTCTAAAAAATTACTAATTACTGTGTTTTTACATAAATCTTTGGTTTAAATTTCATTTGGTTTGATGCCCTTGATAGTTCAATGAATAGAGGCCAAAATAGGGGGGTTACCCTACAAAAGGTCCGGTAGTTCTGAATTTTGGATATGTTGTTAAGCTCAGTGGTTTAAAAAAAATCAAATAAATCCTGGAAAAAAAATGGATATTTTTTTACTTTTTTAAATTACTTCAATTAACGGACGCCCCTGAAGAGTTTATAAATAGTTGACCCCCATCGAGTTGTACCTTTTGCAAAAAGAAATTTCATTGTCTACAATAAAGTAAATTACACATTTTTCTCTTAGAAGCGTATTTTTTGAGAAAATTTGAGAAAACCTAAATATGTTAGATTTTGGGGGGCCTGGGCGGGTTTTGAAGAGTTGGTTAGTTTAAGGAGGTGTTTGACCCCTAAGGTCTCTTACCTTTTTGTACGTCACTAAATTTACACAAAAAAATAAAAATAAATAAAAAACTTGCCGTTTAAAGCACTAAATTTTAAAAAATTATTATTTTCTAACTTACTTACTTTAAGTTAAAAGTTACTCCCACTCCATTACAATATTTAAAAATACATTTCAATAATGGATTTTGATACAATTCTCTACAAGATATGTTCTTAGAACTTTTATCCTAGAACAAAGTATTTCGGAGCTTATGCCGTCTAAAGTAGAAAAAATCTGAAAATTTGCCCAAGCACGTGATTTTAGACATTTTTGGAAATTACCTAGCTCCGTTACTACTGCTCGCAGAACAACCATAGTACCACCCAATTGTAGATAATTATATCCTCTAAAAAATTTCATATAACACCTTTTGCGATTTAGTGTACTGGAACGAAGTTACAGGCAAAAAACTACAAAAAGTGCCAATTTTTAATGGTTTTTTCAAGATGGCGGAGGAAGCACAGGGGTGGGGGTGACGAAAACTCAGATTTTTAGCTACCCTTTCGACCTTAATAACATATTCAAAATTCAGAACTACCGGACCTTTTGTAGGGTAAAACTCCTCTATTCATTGTACTATGAATTATATAAAAACAAGTACAATTTATCATAACAAAACGAATCATGTAAAAAAAATCCATACACGCTAAAAATTCCGTAAAAAGATTTGAGATAGAAGTAAAGCCAAGTTCTCGACATGTTTTTTTGAATGAGTAAGTGGCAAATTCGACGATTTTTACAATTCCGTAATTACTTTACTGCTTTATGGAAGTCCATGAAACTTGGAGGGATTGTTAACTCTATAAACTAGTTTATAAAAATAAATGTTTTTTTATATTTTTTCAAAAATATGTTTACTACATCCCCAATTGCGGTTTGAAAGTTTCTAACTTCGTTCAATAACTTTTATGAGGTAATCAGATAACTGCGTCATCAGCATTTGGGTTAAAGTGAATTTTAAATAATTTGTAGAAAAAATAATCATAACAAAAACATTTCATGTAAAAAAAGCCAAGTACGCGAAAATGGCATTCCGTAAAAAGAATTGAGATAAAAGTAAAGCAAAGTTTTCCAATACAAATTTCAAAATGAAAGGTTCTTATTAGTTTTATAAATGTTTTTTTAAACTTTGCTATTACAGCCAAACTTCATTTTAGCACTCTGTCTAAGAGTCATTTACAGCCGTAATAGCCAAGTTTAGAAAAATATTTCCAAACTAGTAAGAACCATTCATTTTGAAATTTGTATTGGAAAACTTGGCTTTACTTTTATCTCAATTCTTTTTACGCGTACTTGACCTTTTTTTACATGAAATGTTTTTGTTATGATTTCACTTCTTTTTTAAAGGAATTGGATAATACTTAATTTTTAAAGTAGTAAAATATGCGGAATATTGTTCAAAACTTTTGCAACGCCTTACTTAAATTTTTGAGATTTTTTAATTTTTTTCCATGGTTTTATCGTAGTTCCTATCAGCCTTCCAAAGCTCAGCTCTCTAGCGTTTCTGAAAGTACACAATGTTACTTTTACATAACTTTACATGTATAGGAGAGGGAAATAAATTAAAATTGTCGTGTTTTTAAATTTTGTCCTATAGTTTTATCATAGTTCCTATCAGTCTTCCAATGCTCAGCTCTCTAGCGTTTCTGGTGGGTAATGTTACTTTTACATAACTTTACATTTATAGGGGAGGAGAATAAATGAAAATATTGGACTTTTTAAATTTTTTCCCATGGTTTTATCATAATTTCTATCAGCATTCCAATGCTCAGCTCTCTAGCATTTCTGGAAGTGGGCAATGTTAGTTTTATATAAATTTACATTTATAGGAGCGGGAAGTAAATTAAAATGTTGGTGTTTTTAAATTTTTTCATATAGTTTTATCATATTGTCTTTCAGTCTTAAAAAGTTCTCTGGCGTTTCTGGAAGTGGGCAGTGTTACTTTTACATAACTTTACATTAATAGGGGAAGAAGTAAATTAGAATTTTGGGGTGTTTTAATTTTTTTCTATAACTTTATCATAGTTACTATCGGTCTTCCAAAGCTCAGCTCTCTATTATGTCTGGAAGTAGGCAATGTTACTTTTACTTAACTTTACATTTATAGAGGAGGGAAGTAAATTAGAATTTTGGGGTGTTTTAATTTTTTCCTATAGTTTTATCATAGTTCCTATCAGTCTGCCAAAGCTCAACTCTCTAGCATTTCTGGAAGTGGGCGATGCTAATTTTACATAACTTTAAATGTATAGGGGAGGGGAGTAAATTAAAATTTTGGGGTTTTTTGATTTTTTCCTATAGTTTTATCATAGTTCCTATCAGTCTGCCAAAGCTCAACTTTCTAGCATTTCTGGAAGTGGGCGATGCTAATTTTACATAACTTTAAATGTATAGGGGAGGGGAGTAAATTAAAATTTTGGGGTTTTTTGATTTTTTCCGGGGGTTTGGTCATAATTTCTATCAGTCTGCCAAATTTCAGCTTTGTAGCATGTCTGGAAGTAACGTAGAATATTGATGATCTATACATGAGTGAGTGAGTCAGTGAGTGAGTGGCTATTTCGACGTTTTTTGAAATTTCGTAACTACTTTACTACTTTATGGAATTCCATGAAACTTGGAGGGGTTGTTAACTCCATGGAGATCTACGACTGTGCAAAGTTTGAGATTCGTAGCTCATTCTGAAGTAGAGTTTTAGGTAGGTCAAATATCGGCCAAAATGTTTCCAGAAAAGATGGTTACGGCGCGCGAATTTGGCGAGGCACTGCCGTGCCCTCAGATCTATACTTGACAATATGAAGTTGTACATTATCTATTAAAAGGCTAAGCAATATAGACTTTTTATTATATAGATTCCAAGTTCGTGCTCCCACGTTTTACCAAAGATGTCGTGATCAACAATGGTATATCAACCAACTTCAAACGGTGCAAAATCAATACATATCACAGATTAATGAATCCAAAGAGGTAAGTCTGGATTTAAAAGCCTAATTCATTTGTGACAATCTATTGCACTATTCACCGTGATTAACAATGGTATACCAACCATAGAAATAAAAAAATACTCTGCCAATATATGGGCCCCGAAGCTCACACTAGGTACTATAGTTATAGTGTACGTGTGAGCTAATAAAACTAAAAACTGAAATATATCTTAATCAACTCCAGACTAAATTACCTTTTGTTTGATACCACATAAGCCATGTATTGACTTAAACCCAAATTTTTGAAATCTACCCCCACCTTTAAAAAAACAAAAACTAAAATGTATTTTGTTTAACTCCGGACTCAATTACCTTTCGTTTGATATCACACACGCCATATTTTTATGTAAACTCTAATTTTTGAAATCTACCCCCACCCTTTTTGAAGAAAAAAAAGCTAACATGTATTTTGTTTAGCTCCATATTTAATTACCTTTCGTTTGATATCACACACCCCATATTTTCACATAAACTCTAATTTTTGAAATCTTCCCCCACCCTTTTATTTGGCTTGTGTTCGGTGGATTTTGTTCATTTTTAAATGGGACCATCTCGACCCAAGACCCAGCCTAGGTACCAAATTTTATTAAAATCGGCCAAACGGTTTTTGAGTTATGCGCGTTGGTCGTTACAGACAGACAGACAGACATACAGACAGACAGACAGACAGACGGCGCGACAAAAAAGTTTCAAAATCATCTGAAACGCAAAGATATATAAAAATTTTTGAAATTGGAGCAACTTTTTTTTTCTCGAAAAAATTAGGATCACCATAGCTCACACTACTATAGTATAGTATATGTGTGAGCTAATATAGAGAACGCTTGTCAAACCTGCGCAGACTGGAGAAAATAGCTGGCCATACACACAGAGGTTGATCTGCCGGTTTGGAACGGCGCGGTTCAAACTGGCGGATTTGTCTTTCAATTAGTGGACATTCCAGGCGCCAGTTATATCCGGTATAGATTTATCTGTGAGTTCAGACCGGCGGGCGAAACTTGTGGGTTTCGCGCTCGATATTTTAACCGGCGCAGACTTGTCTGTCGGTTTACACTATGCCAGGGATAACAGACCGTTGATATAGTCCCTCTTTAATTTACTGTGCCTGTGCAGAAATTCCCACTGAAAATTTCAGACCTTCATATGATCTTTCCGTGGCAAGGAAACAAAGGGCAGCATTTAATCGCTGTTCTGGTATAATGGCTTCTCTCATCTGGGTATCTTGTTTCGTAAGATTCTCTCTTACCAAATTTAATAAAAGGTCATACGTGTTAATATCCATTCTTAAATAATTTTTAAAACCGTCTGGATCATTTTCTCTTAACTCTTTTAATAGAAGGTCATGGCTAAATAGTTTCCTCTTAAGCAAACAACTTTTAACCCGCTTGGAACGTCTCTTTTTTACACCACTATGCATTATTTCCATATTAATAATCATTCCCATACACAGAGCCTGCTTCTTTTTAGCATGAAACATTTTTACAAGCTTTTATTTAGCTTCAGATGTTCTGTCTAACTATCTAACTATCTTTCAAATCTTGTGAAGCGTTTTTGACACACTTCCCATTATCCGATTTGGATGAAATTTGGTACACACATAGTGGTCCCATAACAATATAACATTAACAAAAAAATATCCTCCCACCCCTACCCCCACCCCTTCTATAGAAAAATGTGTTTTTGACACACTTCCCGTTATCCGATTTGGATAAAATTTGGTATACACATAGTGGTCCGATGATAATATAACAATAAGAAAAAAATATCCTCCCACCCCTACCCACACCCCCTTCCATAGAAAAATTTGTTTTTGACACACCTCCCGTTATCCGATTTGGATCAAATTTGGTATACATATAGTGGTCCAATGATCCTACCACTCCTACCCCCACCCCCCATCTATAGAAAAATGCATTTTTGACACACTTCCCATTATTCGATTTGGATGAAATTTGGTATACATATAGTGGTCCGATGACAATACAACAATAATGAAAAAATGTCCTCCCACCCTAACCCCACCCCCTTCCACAAAAAATGCGTTTTTAACACACTTCACTTCAAATGACTTTTATAAAATTTGGTATATGCATAAAGGTCCGATGGCAATACAGCCCAAACAAAAAATATATTTCTACCTCTAGCCCCACCCTCTCCTTCCCCCAATAGAAAAATTAGTTTCCAAACAACTCACGATCAGCGATTTCATTATAATCTAGAATAAACTCTTCTGTTCTGTTATTGAACAAATATTTTCATTTAATAGAGTAGATAGCTGAGACTAAAAAGTAGAAAATACGATTATTTGCCGCTAATTAGTCGTGAATTAGTTGTGGAAAAATTAATTTTGTCGCTCTTATTTTTTACCCTCTTTTTGGGTACTTCGCTAACTTCATATTTTGGCACCCATCGCAAATCGAATCGCTATTAGGTGGATAATTTGCCGTTAATTAGTCGTGAATTAGTTGTGGAAAAATTAATTTTGTCGCTCTTATTTTTGACCGTTTTTGAGGGTGCTTCGCTAACTTTATATGAAGTTAGCGAAGCACCCTCGTAAAAATAGCTTTTATCGAAATCGAATATGATGGATAATTTGCCGCTAATTAGTCGTGAATTAGTTGTGGAAAAATTAATTTTGTCGCTCTTATTTTTTACCCTTTTTTTGGGTGCTTCGCTAACTTCATATTTTGGCACCCATCGCAAATCGAATCGCTACTAGGTGGATAATTTGCCGTTAATTAGTCGTGAATTAGTTGTGGAAAAATTAATTTTGTCGCTCTTATTTTTGACCATTTTTGAGGGTGCTTCGCTAACTTCATATGAAGTTAGCGAAGCACCCTCGTAAAAATGGCTTTTATCAAAATCGAATATGGTGGATAATTTGCCGCTAATTAGTCGTGAATTAGTTGTGGAAAAATTAATTTTGTCGCTCTTATTTTTGACCGTTTTTGAGGGTGCTTCGCTAACTTCATATGAAGTTAGCGAAGCACCCTCGTAAAAATGACTTTTATCAAAATCGAATATGGTGGATAATTTGCCGCTAATTAGTCGTGAATTAGTTGTGGAAAAATTAATTTTGTCGCTCTTATTTTTGACCCCTTTTTTGGGTGCTTCGCTAACTTCATATTTTGGCACCCATCGCAAATCGAATCGCTACTAGGTGGATAATTTGCCGTTAATTAGTCGTGAATTAGTTGTGGAAAAATTAATTTTGTCGCTCTTATTTTTGACCGTTTTTGAGGGTGCTTCGCTAACTTCATATGAAGTTAGCGAAGCACCCTCGTAAAAATGGCTTTTATCAAAATCGATTATGGTGGATAATTTGCCGCTAATTAGTCGTGAATTAGTTGTGGAAAAATTAATTTTGTCGCTCTTATTTTTTACCCTCTTTTTGGGTGCTTCGCTAACTTCAAATTTTGGCACCCATCGCAAATCGAATCGCTACTAGGTGGATAATTTGCCGTTAATTAGTCGTGAATTAGTTGTGGAAAAATTAATTTTGTCGCTCTTATTTTTGACCGTTTTTGAGGGTGCTTCGCTAACATTATATGAAGTTAGCGAAGCACCCTCGTAAAAATAGGTTTTATCGAAATCGAATATGATGGATAATTTGCCGCTAATTAGTCGTGAATTAGTTGTGGAAAAATTAATTTTGTCGCTCTTATTTTTTACCCTTTTTTTGGGTGCTTCGCTAACTTCATATTTTGGCACCCATCGCAAATCGAATCGCTACTAGGTGGATAATTTGCCGTTAATTAGTCGTGAATTAGTTGTGGAAAAATTAATTTTGTCGCTCTTATTTTTGACCGTTTTTGAGGGTGCTTCGCTAACTTCATATGAAGTTAGCGAAGCACCCTCGTAAAAATAGCTTTTATCAAAATCGAATATGATGGATAATTTGCCGCTAATTAGTCGTGAATTAGTTGTGGAAAAATTAATTTTGTCGCTCTTTTTTTTGACCGTTTTTTGACTGCTTCGCTTAATTCATATAAAGTTAGAAAGGCACCCAAAAAACACTCAAAACTAAACACGACAAACTTAATTTTTCCACAACTAATTACCGACTAATTAGCGGCAAATTATCCACCTTATTCGATTTCGATACGTCATGTCTAAAGCCATTTTTACGAAGGTGCTTCGCTAACTTTATATGAAGTTAGCGAAGCACCCTCAAAAACGGTCAAAAATAAGAGCGACAAAATTAATTTTTCCACAACTAATTCACGACTAATTAGCGGCAAATTATCCACCATATTCGATTTTGATAAAAGCCATTTTTACGAGGGTGTTTCGCTAACTTCATATGAAGTTAGCGAAGCACCCTCAAAAACGGTCAAAAATAAGAGCGACAAAATTAATTTTTCCACAACTAATTCACGACTAATTAGCGGCAAATTATCCACCATATTCAATTTTGATAAAAGCTATTTTTACGAGGGCGCTTCGCTAACTTCATATGAAGTTAGCGAAGCACCCAAAAAAAGGGTCAAAAATGAGAGAGACGGAATTAATTTTTCCACAACTAATTCACGACTAATTAGCGGCAAATTATCCACCATATTCGATTTTGATAAAAGCTATTTTTACGAGGGTGCTCCGCTAACTTCATATGAAGTTAGCGAAGCACCCAAAAAAAGGGTCAAAAATAAGAGCGACAAAATTAATTTTTCCACAACTAATTCACCACTAATTAGCGGCAAATTATCCACCATATTCGATTTTGATAAAAGCCATTTTTACAAGGGTGCTTTGCTAACTTCATATGAAGTTAGCGAAGCACCCTCAAAAACGGTCAAAAATAAGAGCGACAAAATTAATTTTTCCACAACTAATTCACGACTAATTAACGGCAAATTATCCACCTAGTAGTGGTTCGATTTGCGATGGGTGCCAAAATATGAAGTTAGCGAAGCACCCAAAAAATAGGTCAAAAATGAGAGCGACGAAATTAATTTTTCCACAACTAATTCACGACTAATTAGCGGCAAATTATCCACCATATTCGATTTTGATAAAAGCCATTTTTACGAGGGTGCTTCGCTAACTTCATATGAAGTTAGCGAAGCACCCTCAAAAACGGTAAAAAATAAGAGCGACAAAATTAATTTTTCCACAACTAATTCACGACTAATTAACGGCAAATTATCCACCTAGTCACGATTCGATCTGCGATGGGTGCTTCGCTAACTTCATGCTCATCTATAGTAGTGTGAGCTATGGTGATCCTAATTTTTTCGAGAAAAAAAAAAGTTGCTCCGATTTCAAAAATTTTTATATTTGATGATTTTGAAACTTTTTTGTTGCGCCGATGTAGGAGGTAACGAACTCGAAATAGGAAAATATAGTAACCTTTCACTGTGTGTCATAATCTAATGTTTTCGTGCCGGGTTCTTCCAGTTGTTGATGGATGATTCTACCAAAAGTGGGCTATATGGATATCATTTTTGGTCATTGCCTTTAAATAACAGTACAGCACAGTAAATAATTTTGTTTTTAAAATTTTTGTAACTAATTAGGTGTAAGCTAAGAAACATGTATTTTCCCGAATTTTAGGAATTATTGCATAAAAATTCCAGAGGGATGAGTACCAGAGGAATGAGTTTTTTAATGGTTTTCCAATTTAATTCAAAATCTATTTAGACTACTTAACTTAAGTATTATATAAACAAAGTTCCTATACTTATAATTTTAAAACAATCAACAAAAATATTATACTATTGATATCAGTCGAATATTTACTTACCAGAGGAATGATAATTGAAGCGTTCCTTTTTGATTTCTCTGAAAAAAACTAAAATTCTGCAGAAAATAAAAAGATCTATAACTTAAACCAAACTAAAGTTGACATTATCTGTCACAACTTGTCACCCTCACAAGTAAATTAGATATCCAGGGCCGTCTCTTTCTCTAGAAATTAACCGGTGGTATTCACAAATATTGTGTTATTAAAAATGGAGCACGTTTAAAATTGTAAAATTTTCCGGAGAAAATGTAAATTCGGATTTTCAAAAATATAACTTCAAACTTAAGTTTTATCAATTTTTTGATAAATAGTTAAGACTTGGTTAAATATTATTTATTAGGATATTTTTTTCAAGCTGAGTTTTTAATATTTGGTTTGTGACTACACCAGAGGAATGAGGTATTTGCTTTGTAATAAAAAAAATTATAAACGTGCAATTTTTTTTATACATTAAACTCAAATGCTCCATAAAGAAAACATTTCGTTTTAAATCTTATAACTAAAACTATGCTTCATTTGCAGTCTGTGTTTGAAAAATATGCATTCCCACTCCACAGCACCATTTTTGTAGAATCATCCTGATATAGTAAAACTGACTTACTTTGTTCTGTTTTTAATGAATGTACGATAAAATTTGATGTATTTTTCAAGTTGGATATTTTTCACTGTTTTCCGGAATTCGGGCCCACTGTGCGTCGTGTTTAAAATAAATAAAGACAATGGAAGTCCGAAATTTGGTTTCTAATGTTATTTGACACAGAGGCTAGCGGCCGAGATCTCAAGAAACGCCGTAGCTGCCACACTGGGTGCCAACCTCCAAAACGACATTCCCAACTTAGCTTTGGTGAAAAGTATGTACAATCTTCAGCCACTGCCGACGACTCCAACTATGGCCAATGACATGATAATTGACAGCCATATTTTGGCCTCTTTGCCGTCTACTTCATCGAATTCTAACGTACCCGAGAAATCGTATTCGTTGGAATTGACCAGTTTGAGCAGGAAGTTACAAAATCCTGGATGCAGCACAAGGTAAGACACTTATTTACTGCTTAGTTACAACATTGATTTGAAAAATAATTTATTTGTTTTAATATAATAATATTGGAAAAAGAAACTAATAGACATTAAAAAAGTGCACTGCCATTATTTCCTGCACACACATATAGAGCCGAGGGGGATTTTACTGGCCGCAATATATGTACAAATTTTGATGAAATAATGTGGCATTATTTCGCATTTTTTCACATTTTTTCGCATTGTTTCGCATTTTTTCACATTTTTTTCAAATTTTTTCAAATTTTTTCGCATTTTTTCACATTTTTTCCCATTTTTCACATTTTTTCGCATTTTTTTGCATTGTTTCTTATTTGTTATAATTTTTTTTCTTATAAATCAAAAATCGTATGATTGCTCTCCCCGAGTTCAAACAAACAAACGGAATTAGTTTTCGGTAAATATTTTAGTAATCACGCATTTTTTTTGCCCATTTAAATGAAAATTAAATTAGCCCTGATTACTGCTGAGTCTTCAACGAGGTCTTCAAGTTATATTTTTCTAAATGCAAAAAATAAGGACGTGTTAAATTCGTTTTTAAAACTGCCATTAATAAAGGGATTAATAAAGAACGCGATTCTTCCGCGAAATCGCTTGTTACCAGGAGGAATTGTAAACTCTTATGTGCTTACATTAAGGTTGATTTTCGTTTATTTACTAAAAATCAGGTATGAAAACTATTTCCATCTTTGTTGCACTTTCGATATGTATATAGCACCTGCTCTTTCTTTTCCTCAAAAATGGGACTCCTGAGCTGACGCGAACTAAAGTCCGCGTCAGCTAAGAAGTGATATTTTTAAGGCAATAGAAAGAGCTGGCGCTGTACGCAAATCCACATTATGCTGGTTTTACTCCAATAATGTGGGACGACTCTCGACTGACAGACTTTTAAGATTTCAAGGACCAATGACAGACCAACCTCGAACAAAACAAACAGGACAGGGAAAAACAAAGAACAGACTGACCAGCCAAATACTAAAATCAAAACAACCTTCAAAAAAAACGCTTACAAAACAAAGACGTACAAAAAAAATGTACCAAAAAAGTGAGACTGAAACAGAAACTGAAAGTGAAACAGAATACATAAGTGAAAGTGAGATAGAAGCAGAAGATTTTGAGGACATTGATATATCAGACGATTAGGAGTAATGAGTATAAATGTATATTTTCACTTAAGAGTAGACATGCTTTTTTCCAGTCAGTCACCTTAGCTCCGAAACGTAGAAGTGACGTTGCAAAATGCGGCAAAACGACTCACGTGATATACATACCTTTTTGAGTAAAAAAAACATCAGAATTGGCTGAAATTTGAGTGGAGGGCGCATTTTGTATAAACTAAGCCATATGTCATGAATATTTCGAATCGGTGTCCTTAGAAAGAAGTTTTTACTTATTCGGCAAAAAAAACCAAAAAATTGCTCCGAGCCTTGTCTTAGTGTTTACAAAATGTGCCTTCCACTCAAATTTCAGCCAATTCTGATGTTTTTTTCACTCAAAAAGGTATGTATATCACGTGAGTCGTTTTGCCGCATTTTGCAACGTCGCTTCTACATTTCGGAGCTAAGGTGACAGACTGGAAAAAAAGCATGTCTACTCTTAAAAAGTTTTATAAACATGATTAATAAAATTCCTTTTTAAAAATTATTCTACCGAAAAATTACCCTTTTCTTTTTACCCTTTTTACAACACTGCCCGAATACAATGAACTCAACAATTCTTAATTTTATTATTTAGCATTTTTCCGCACTATTTCGCATTTTTTCGAATTTTTTCACATTTTTTCGCATTTTTTCACATTTTTTCGCATTTTGCCAAACAATGCGAACATATGTACAAAAAATGGTCAGTGAAATCCCCCTCGTATAGAGCCCTTATTTTTAGCTTTAAAAACCGATAAATCTGAGGACACGGCTTTTCTTGAAACATTTTAGCCCATATTTGACCTATCTAAAAATCTACTTCGGAATGAGCTACGAAACTCAAACTTTGCGCAGTCGTAGACCTTCATACAGTTAACAACCACTCCAAGATTAATGGACTTACATAAAGTAGGAAAGTAGTTACGAAATTTAAAAAAAAACGTCAAAATTGCCACTGACTCACTCACTCATGTATAGAGCATCAAAATTCTACTATACTTCCGGAAATGGTACACGGCTGAAATTTGGCAGACTGATAGAAATTATGCCCAAACCCTTGAAAAAAAACCCAAACTTCTAATTTACTTCCTTCCCCTATACATGTGAAGTGAAGGAGTGGGCGCATTCCCAGAAACGCTAAAGAGCTGACCTTTGGCAGACTGAAAATGTTTTTCTAAACTTAGCTATTACACGGCTGCAAATGACTCTTAGGCACAGTCTAGGTAGGATTTTATTTTAAATCGAACCAGCGGCGTAGCGTGCCCGAAAGGGCGGGGGGGGGGGGGGGGCGACAGCTAAAAAGGGCGCCTCTGAAAAAAAAATCTTGCGACCAAAAAAAAAAACAAAACAAAACAAAAAAGGTCATCATGTGTGAGGGGGCGGCCGACAGGTCACAGGTCACAAGGGCACCTCTCACAAATCTTGCGACCAAAAAAAAAAAACAAAAAGGTTTTCATGTCGTTATTTTCATTTGGCGCCCACTCAATTGGCCGTTGCCGGCCCGACTTAATAAAGCTAGGGGCGCTTCGGCCACCAATGGGGCGCCACTACCCTCGGGGCGGGGGGGGGGGGCGACGAACCCCCCGCGCCCCCCCCCACGCTACGCCGCTGAATCGAACCCCTAAACGAGGGTACCGTAGTAGATCTCTTATGTGAATAAAATAAATATGAAACAGTTTTAAAAACGTTACAAACTTTAATGAATACAAAATAAAACTCTGTTGCAATTCGCAAATTGTTACAAGACTTTTCTTATGACCTATAAAACGAACAAGACCCAAAATATTAAAATAAAAACTTTAACTTACCAAAATAACAAACTGCAAAATATTCTTTAAATATAAAAATCTTATGTTTCTTTACTGACAATTAATTTTAGAGGTTTTAGTTAAGTTCAACAAAACTTAGAATGTGACTACCAACTTGTTTTCTCAAAGTTTGGGTTTTTATAAACGGTAGGTTTGACCTAAATAATCCATTATCCCCTCTTTGAAGAGCTTGGAGGAACCAAGTCAGTGGCGTTGCTGATAATCCTAAAATTTACTTTACATTCTAGCTAATGAGCTAAACAAGTAAACCTAAACGAAAACAGAGATAAAATACATTTTATAGACAACATTTTCTTATCTCACAGTTTTTCCATGTCCAATCACTTTAAAGGGAAAACCCTCTCGCTACTTGCTGTATCCCCACGCTCAACCATTACGACTCCCACTCTAGACTTTTCAATAGTTTTTCTCGCCATAACCATCTGCTGTGTAGTGGGCGGCAACCAAATGTTTTCTATTTTGGAGGGAGGCGGAACCACTTTCTTATCTCAACAGAACCATAATTGTGTTTGTCGCTTTTCCAAGATGGTTTCGTACAGTGCCACAGTCAGGGGTTATTTGCATTCCTGACAATAAAACATAAAGAAGTTTGGCTGTAATAGCAAAGTTTTAAAAAAAACATTTCCAAACTAATAAGAACCATTCATTTTGAAATTTGTATTTGAGAACTTGGCTTTACTTTTATCTCAATTCTTTTTTCGTAATATCATTTTCGCGTACTTGGCTTCTTTTTACATGAAATGTTTTTGTTATGATTAAAATTGTCAAAAGTTATTTTCATGTCCTTCATTTTCTTAAATTTGTTGACCACTTTTTATTTTTCATTTTCGATTTTGCTAAAAATTCTCTAAATAATATATCTCAAAATATACAACTTATCCACAAAATTTTGATCACATATGCACTGTTACGAGAAGTTGATTTCTCAAAAAAAAAAAAAAAATGTAATAAAAGTCCTACAGAAATCGAGATAATAAAATAATACAGTTTACCAATTCACTTACTTATAATCAATTATCAATCAATATGAAAAAACAAAAAATTCCTGGTATTTTGTTTTCTTTAGTGGTTTGGTAGAACATTTGCTACAAGAAATTATTAATGAGTGTTGTGATATCTCAACGATGAACACAAAATACAGATATTTATTTTTCATTTTGTTATTGAAACTTCCCAAGCAGCATTTGGACCTCATATTACGTTACCCATACGTTGCTTGCGATAAACGCGACGTCGGGTACCGACGTCGTTTCGACCGCCTGACGAGCCTCGTTTGCACCTAAATGGGGAATACAAATTCGGGTCGCTACGACGTCAGCATCTGACCTTATAGGTAATAGAGTTTACCAATTAACAACGTAATTGTACGTTGGATTTCCGTCACTTAAATTTAGTCGCAAACAGGTAAGTTGCGTTTGGTTTCGTTTCAATTGCCTAGAATACATATAGTTTTTGCTAAAAAGAATTCCTGTCGAGTAACTAAAATTATACCTGATAAGTAAATATTTTACACGTATTACAACAAGTCTCATAAAAATAGGTGCATTTTACAAATGACAATTATAGTCATGCATGAAAGGGGGTATTACAATATTAATATTTTATATTTTAAAGCAGGAATCCAACAAAAATTTTACAACGAAGGCATGTTTATTGATAAATGTGATTAAAATACTTTAAAAAAAAACAAGCGCTCCTGAAATATGCAAGATTTACTAAAATATATATTTGTTAAATAGATTTAATTTTTATTATTTTTTTTATTTTTGTAAAAAAAATATTTTGCTGCCTCACTAAACTCAAATTTGTTAATAATTTTACAATTATTCTTTCATTTCTACTTAAAATTAGAAAAAGAAAAAATGTTTTATAATGGCCGACAGACGCTAACCTTTTCAGAATGGCGGATTACTGTGTCTGACTTAATGTGAACTAATAATATACCAATTCGGACCGGGTCTCCACTTTTGCTTGTGAAAGATAACCAAAGAGTCGAAGTCCGACGTCCGGCAAACGTATTTCGTCCCATTAAATTCGGACGTTCGCCCCGCATGATTTTACGTCGGCCTACCAACGGATTGAAACTCAACGTCCGCTCTTTTTCGACTACAATAGGTAAAGCCCACGGTCCCAAAGCTAACTACCCACCGAAATCATTGTTCTTTTTTTTATTTTTTAGAAATGTTTGTTTTAATATCAAAAATCTAAGGGAAATAAAACCCATACCCCACCTGTGGGAAGAGGATGGGGTATTATGGTTTCCAAAATCCCAAAAAGATATAAAACTGCGTCATGTCCTGAAACGTAGCCGTCCTGACCAAAATATCTCTCGACCAAACAAATGCACTTGTTTTTAGGTTATGGGCGTCTATAAATGACAGTAGGCTGTACATGTGACGCGTAGGCCATATGAACGGACGTGGAATAGGTCAAGTAAAAGTAACGGACAATACACGAACCAAACTAAACGCTAGTTTAGGTCTGAGGTTAGGGTCTTCACCGGACGTACCCGACGCCGACGTCTGTTGGTCGTTGGGTTGGTCAGAGTTTTTGTACGTCGAACAAACGAACGTAAGACCGACGTTGGGAAATTAATGGTATATTGCGTTGCATTATTTGACGTCGCGAGATCGTTAAAAAACGGACGTATATTTGATAACGTCGGTTTTGATATGAATGCGACGTCGCTTAACGCATAATCAATCTTGCAACTTAAAATTCCACTAAATCCGACGTCGGTTCAGGTCACATTAGGTTGTAAGTCATATAAATGTTTCTTGGGTTAGGGTTATAACTTAATTTATGTACAACTTTTATTGCATTTTTTTTTTAAAGAAATCGACTTCTTTCGTAACATTGGTTAAAATTTCGTGGATAAGTTGAGAAACGCCCTTTATAGGAAATTTTTCGAACAGTAAATTATTCAAAAACATTTTTTTCGAACGAGAATTTCTTCGAAAATATTTTCTTCAAACAAAAGTTTGTCCTAGAAAATTTTCATCGATCGGAAATTTATTTCTAAACAGTTTCTTCGCTAACGTATCCTAAATTGTCCAGACACATCCTCTGACCTATTTTCTCAATAAATATATCCCAAATGGACAGGTTAGCATACGTTTGTGATCAATTTACAAAGGTTAGGAAAACACCGATTTCGACTTTCCAAAAGAAGGACTGCTTATTTAACGAAATAATTTTTCGAAAAAATATTTAAAATGTTTTGAAACAATTTTTCGTTTAAAGAAAATGTCTTCGAATAATTTTTCTTTTGAAGAAAACTATTGTTTTCAAACAAATGGTTTTCGGATAACGTGTGACAGCAAAAGTGTTATAAAGCTGTCAATGCAACAGGACCCCCTTTAAAACAGACATGATTCCGTTAATTACGCTTGCGTCAGTGTTGCTGGTTTTTGGAACATACACCGTTACGTCACTACATTATTTAACAATTGTCAAAAATTTAAGGTTACGTTTGTTATTTTTTTTTTTAAGTTAATCGGGTGAAAATTTATTAAATTTTAATTTTTCTAAAATTAATTGTGCCTATTTATTGTGGACACCATAAAGAAATGGCATCAATAAACCGCTCTTGACTTTTTTAACAAATTATAAAGAAAAATACAACTTCTTACCTATGGAATAGCAGTCCCTTACTTCTCTGGCATTTTACCACAAACCGTTTGTTAATTGTTTCCCATTTTTCACAGAAATTTTACACGACTAACGCAAAACACTGCAAAATGTAAATAAACAACAAATATCGCGTCTACTTGAAAATTCGCGTCTACGAATTTAAATTTGCCATTGTTTCCAAAGCAACCTATGATTGCTTCACTTTAAGGTATTTGCTCGCATATACATAATATTCCAATACCCACGGTAACTGCCCATTTATGATGCAAACATAAGGGCCTTGGGGTCTTTAAGCAAAAAAGACCTGATTGGTTGCTTTCAAAGACATATGCATATTATTTCCATATAGTACGTATTATTGCAATACCTACGGCGGAATGGGACAACTGGGCGCCCCCAACTGAGCGCTGGGCCAACTCGGCGCCGCCAACTGGGCGCCGGACTAAAAATTTTTTTTTGGATAAAAAACACATAAAAAACAAAATATATTATTTATATAAAAACATCTTTAAAAAATCCTTTACGCAATTTTTTTGAAATTTGTTTTTGTTAAGTAAAGTTAAATTCATTAAGTCGACTGTTGAATCTTGGTAGTTGTAGTGTTTGGTAACCTGGTAACACTACAATTTACGTTTTTTTAAACAACAATGGCCGATCCAAAATGGCGGATTTCTTTATTTTTATACCGATTTGTCTGAAACTTGAAAGTTTGCAGTGCCTGAGATCACTAAATACAGTTTTATCTTCAAACTTAAAAAATTCAAAATGGCGAATCCAAAATGGCGGATTTTCTTATTTACTAACCGATTTGTCTCAAACTTGAAATATTACATTGCTTGAGGTCATTTAACAAAGTTTTTTACTCAAACTTAAAAAAATCAAAATGGCGGATCCAAAATGGCGGATTTTCTTATTTACTAACCGATTTGTCTCAAACTTGAAATATTACATTGCTTGAGGTTATTTAACAAAATTTTTTACTCAAACTTACATTTTTTTATTTTATCAAAAAAAATTTTTTTATCCGGCGCCGAGTAGGCCCGGCGCCCAGTTGGCCCGGCGCCCAGTTGTCCTAGACCGACCTACGGTACCTTACGATGCAGAATTCAAACATATTTGAAATATTGAAAAAATAATATAAAAATGTATGCACAAGACATACACCCTTTCGATAGCTTTAGGCGCTGGTTAAACTTTTAACGCATTAAGGATAAAAATGGAAAATAACGCGAGAACCATACAAAATGTCGATTGACACCTACCTTGTTATTTCTCGGCGGTACAAATTCCATTCACTGGGCGCCCAGGCTTCTACCAGAGTTCTTGAGTTGATCGAAATCACTGTGAGGAGTTGAGGTAATGGATTGGAATGATTTTAGAATTGATTGGCACTAATTGCAGTTGATTGAATTGTAGTTTTGGAAACCGAGTAAAACACGCCGGTTTCAATATGGAGGCTACGATGATCTCTCTCTCGTCATCGCGCCGGTGGGTTGCGCACTGTCTATCCGCGCACTTTGCGGTGTCACGTGACAACCTGTATGGCTCAGTGCAACGAAATAATAAATATTTAGGAAAATTAACTAAGTATTATTTGTCTTGCACGTACATTTTCCCGGCCGCCCTAAAATACTATTTTAGAACCAGGAAAAATAATATGTATTATAACTAGGGAATAACAATTATTATTTCCAAAAAAAAAATTAAAAAATTGCGACAAAATGTTATTCTATTTTTTGTCGCGATAAATATATATTTTGAAATCAATGGGTAAGTCTATCCTTTTTGCGGTCCTTAAGATAAAATGTCCTGATTGGTTATACTTTTACGCATGAATATTATTTTATTCTTGTATTTGTTACGTCAAATCCTCGGCGTACATTTGACAAAAATTCTATCTATGTAAATTTGGTATCTGTGCATTTTTCGTACCTTTATTTCTGAATGCTTGCATCAAACGCCAACCATTGTGTAAATAGGTAACAGGGAGTATTGGAATATTACGTATATGTTTGCTCGTCACTTAGTTGTATGTACCTACATTACCTTTAAAACCTCTTTACTCACCAAAAGTATTCTTATCTCATACTTTTTAAACTAGAGCCAACTGTAGTCCTTGCCACAGGCAGTTACACTTGTTTGACATTTCCAACCTCTTTATGTAACATATAAGACAAAAAAGAACTGAAAACGTCTTTAAGTTTTTTTTTTCAACCTACAGTCAGCATCTTTCCACAGTGACAATGACAGTTTTACTTTTAATTTTGTACCACCATTAATTTTTAATATATTTTTGGTTGGGAAATATTTTTCTGTCATGTCAAAGTCACAAAAGAGTTAAAGTCCTTGCCATAGGCAGTTACACTTTTGTGACATTTTCAACCTCTTTATTCATCATATGCATACTGACAGCAACAAAAAAAAATCTGAAATATGGCATTTCTTGTTGTTTATCTGTGCGTTTTTTTTTGTCAACCTAAAGTCAGCATCATAGACGAATGACAGAGATAGACCAGACACTTACACGGTGGGAGTTGTATTACTAAATTGGCGCAGTATACCGGGGTGTCGTGCACTAATCAGCGCCTCTCCAACTTTGTGCACCGTACTAAACATTTACAGGGGGATTTGAAACAATATAACGCTTGCGCAGTTTGTCTCTAAGCTACAGGATGGCTTTTCAAATTATTGTATACCGGATGCTCGTAGCCATCAATGAAATCGTTCTCCAATGAAGCTACATCTTTTAATATAGTGTTTTGTACAGTTTTTATCAAATTAAATTTTAACACCAAAAAACTCATTCTACTCGTCAATTACATAGTTTTAAATTTAAACGATACGCGCTGATAAGAATGAGTTATTTTGTGTCAAAGCTCAATTTGCTTAAAAAGACTCTATAAACACCAATCAATAAGAAAGCTTAATCAAAGAATGTTTAAATTAATGACTACTAGCAATAAAAAAAAGGAAAGTTAAATTTTTATTCAATCTATAAGGTTTAAAAGTTTGTTTCCCATTCATTTAGGTACATAAATTTCCTTGTGAGGCTAATTTTCTAGTTAAAAAAAGGCTTTTTGACGAATATTCTACAGAAATTTCCTTTTTATTAGTGCATAGAAATATTTACACATTCTACATTAACTTAAATTAATAATGTATACTTTTACAATGCTTTATACATAATAATGTTGCAAATATAGGTTTCTATAAACGGAAACTTTTTTAATTGTTTTTTCATGAAAAATAAAAAAATTTAACGTAAGCCTTTTAAAGTAAAGTGAATGTTGCCGGTTACTCATTTAATTAAACAGGATCCGGCATAATGATCTCCCACATTTTGCACTGCCACTGTGCCTGAATCACTGAAGAGAGGGGAAGCTTAGCGTAGTTGGTTGGTAGCTCGCAGCTTGCCATTACCTTGCCATCGTGCCTTCGTTATCGAGACATTAAGCAAACGTAGGTAACGAATCTGTGATTACGACACAAAGAACTTTTCGTACTCACTTCGCACTTGGTAGACATGTTATAGTTCCAGATACTTTGGGAATATCTGAACACTTTTCCCGAACCATTGACGAATTGAAAGCAGCAATACACCAAGAAATTATAGGAATATCTATAATTTAGAGTTACTGCACTAGTGAAACATTCAGAAATCAGCTTCGACTGTGTACCCAAAAAAATTAAATATAAATAGCATATACAATGGCGTTTTTAATGTGGGAGATCATTCTGCCGGACCCTGTATATAAGTATAGTGAAATAATCTATGTTTTTCCAAACATTAACATTTAAAACTCCGTCCAGGTTCAACGTGTCCATCACACACTATATATTGGTGAATTTCGTCTTTCGTCAAAGTTAGTTTTTTTGCCGAAGTATTTTTTTTAGGTTCCGTTTGGGAATGGCGCTTGCTAACATAGTCTTCGCACCCACGAACATAAAATTGTTTTCTTTTAAATTTCTTAATTACCGATAGGCCACAATTTAGCAAAAAACAAATTTAAAAATAAGGTAAAAAGTCGAAAAATCACGAAAAACTGCAACCACAAATGAAAAATGCCAAGTACATTTACGTCATATTTTTATCTGTTTTGCCAATGTCAGTCATAATCAAAAACATATACCGAGAGTAGCGGTTAATGTCCATGGCGACAGCACAGGAGTCTGTACATAATATTTTTATACCAGGGGTGACGGTCTGTAATAAGCGCCTCTCGAACTTTGTATTCCGAACTAATGTATACAGGGGGTATGTATAACAGTATTATGACAAGACCGGGGTGCTTTCCTTACTATAAATAATTAGTATACTGTGGTCAGCATCTTTTTATCCAGAGACAATGATAGTTTTACCTTTAATTTTATACCAACATGACATGTTACTTTTTAATATATTTCGGGTTAGGAAATATGTTTATTTCATGTCAATGTCACAAAAGTGTAACTGCGTATGGCAAGGACTATACTGCCTATGGCAAGGACTATAGCAACAGGGTCTTCATTTTAAAAAGCTCACTCTCATTGCTTATAAAGCGGTAGAGTTTTAGTAGTATACCATTAAAGAAAATATATTTTTTTAGCGGAGTTCAAACAAAAAACGTGTCGACTGGTGAATGTCCGTGTTCCTACAAACCACAGCAACATGACATCGGTAGCAGTGCATCAACTTCAGCTTCATCGATTCAAACTCAGGTTTGTTCAATTTTTATATCCCCCATTTCACTGGTTATAATAGAAATCTGATCTGGTTTATGTTTATCCTGCAAATTTTTTTTAAACACTTAAAATCCCTATTTTGCAGAGACAAACACATAGTGCAGTATCTAGAAATGTCGTTGTTTTGTTTTTAATATGTTAATTTTGTTATTGTTTATGGTTTTTTTTATTAACATTATTTTCTTTAAGAACTTTTGTATGAAAATATGGTCGTTCATGGTATTTTGCAAAATCTTTGTTAGAAAAATTTATTTTGCTTTGGTTTTGACTTCGGTTTACTTACAGCACTAAATAACTTTATAAAAACATATTAAATTTGGAAAAATTGTACTCTGTCCAAATTTGTACACATATTCATAAAATATTTTTTTATTGGAGAAGTCTACACCACAATAATTAGACCAGTACTGACATATGGGTGCAAATTTAATAAAAAAATATTTGAAAGAAACATTTTTCCTAAGATCTTTGGACCAGTGCAAACTAGGTTATTGGTGGAGAAAAATGAATTAAGAATAAGAACAGCTAATAGATGGCGCAAATATTGTGAGATTCATTAAAAGTAAGAAGATTAGGTTGGTTGGGATATGTACAGAGAATGGATGAGGCAACAACACAAGAAAAATAATGAACTAAAGAGGAAAGCGAGGCCACGAAAAAGGCAGATAGACGATGTCGAAGATGACATCAAGAATATGGGAATAAGAGGGTGACGAATAATCGTACCAAAGAGGGCAGAATGGACGGCTAAAACGCACCAGGAGTTGTAATGCCACTTGAAGAAGAAGAAGAAGAATTCATCAATTTAATAGTTGTCCGGAAAAATTATACGTTTTGTAATGAAGTACGCCTATACACCACTCGAAATTCTTCTAATTTACATCTTCTCAGAGAGCTCAAATATACCATTAGTGTAATAGTTATAGTGACCATGAAGATTCCGCTTAGAAAGAAAAAAACTAATTTAGCAGGTGTTTAGATAAAAATAGAAACATAAGGGGTGTACCCCGATCTCAGCAAAACGCGACGGCCGTGAATTAAAAGTTAAAGAGGGAACACCAGAGGAGAAATTATAAATTATAGGCAGGTAGACAAGAGCTGACTAGGGATATCAGGGAGATCCAACGAGGTCGCCCTACGGGATTGAGATTGTCTTTTCTTTTAAATCTGCGGAGCGAGAAGGAGGGAAGAATTGCGTTTTTATAAACCTTGCTAATTTCTTTCTCGGGCATTATGCCGACGTTAAAATTTACTATCGTAGAAAAGGTTCAAATGTTAAAATGGTAGTTTACAGGAAACTCCGCTCGGAATGTAATACTTTTTTTTATTGCCAAGTTTGACGACCGTAATATTCCTTGCAAAACTACTAATTTTGATTATAATTAACCATTTTCATAAATTGCGAGGGTGCGTTAAGCTCTGCAGAAAATGTGGCGATAATGAAGAGGTGGATGAGGGTCCAAGATCCATGTCACCGAACCGAAACCGAACCGAACAAAGGCAACAGCGAGAAACTGCGGTTTATGCTGCGGCTGAAGTACTTCCTTTTTGTTCAGGTTCAGCCATTGCTAAAGAGATACCTGATGATATTCCTCCCAGAAACATTAACAGTGAACGTGGACAAGACACAGTACTTATGTATTGGAAACGAATCCAGTGAGTTAATACTAGAAAATGGACAAACAATATCTCCATGCAATGAGTATGTATACTTGGGTGTCACATTTGATAAGACAGGTACAGACTGTAAAGAATTGGAAAAAGGAATAGTAAAAGCGAAAAAAGTTATTGGATGTTTTAACAGTATTTTATGGAGCAGAGAGATAAAAAAGAATGTAAAATTTAACATATATGAAACAATGGTCAAAAGCACGCTGTTGTATGGAATAGAAACTTGTCGCGTAACAGAAAAGTACAAAACAAAAATGGAAAGTGTCGAAATGGATGCAATAAGAAGATCAATGAGAATATCTAGAATAGATCACATAAGAAATGAGATCATAAAAGAAAGAATGGGAATCGAGGGAAGCATAACGGATGACATCACTAGAAGGCAATTGATATGGTACGGCCATATACAACGGATGAACGACGAAAGATTACCAAAGCAGGTCCTAGAATGGCAACCAATAGGGCGCAGAAAAAGAGGGCGTCCTAAACTAGAATGACAACAGTCAATCCAAAGATCAATGAATCAAAAAAATCTGACTGAGGATGATTGTCAGGATCGAAGGAGGTGGAGAATAGGCGTCGGACAACGTAGAAAAACGTTCTAAACCGACATAGTAGTAGTAAACATTCGAATCATTTTAAAAAGAAATGGATACAAAGCCTACAAGTTAAAAAAATCTCAGTAACTGTTTCCTGAGGACAATATTTTAAAGATGTTTAGAAAAATGGGTACATTCCTCTTCAAAAATCTCCGAGGGCCTAAATCGTAGACCACACCCAAACCAGGCAATTAAATATCTTTATCTCTACCAAAAACAATGCAATAAAATTTATTCGACGTGGCTTATGAAAGGCGGCGCATGACTTGAGAGTGATGAAGAGGGAAATAAATGCCTGCTAAATTAGTTTTTTGCTGTCTAGGCAGAATCTTCGTGGTCAGTATAGCTTTTACTCTAATAATATATATATTTAACTCATGATAATTTATTAGCCTTGAAAACAGTTTTTTGTAAATATCTCAAAAACTAAAGCTCCTACGAAGTTTTTGGTTAAAACACGAATTATTGAGCAAAATATAGTCTACTATATTCCGAAAACAGTGTATTGATACGATGATTCGTTAAAAAGTTTGCATTTTTTAATTGTAAAAAAACTGTCATTAGCATTAATGGGTTTTGACCAAAATCTAATCAGCTCGTAAAAGTGTCGCACACTATTTTACCTGAAAATTTTATGAAAATCGGTTCAGCGGTTGAGGAGCTATCGTGTTACGGACAGAAATAATATACAGAGACACACACAGAGGCACAGACAGACATCACGACGATATTGCTAGGATAGGTCAAAATACATCCAAATAACACATTTTGCGTTATCTCAAAAAAAAATTTTCGTCGAAAATAATAGGAAGGTAAAATGTTAACATTTTCAAAACACACTTTTTGTTTCAAATGGTTTTTTTTTTTAATATACTTAATGTTTTGTAATATTAAAAAGTGTATTAGTACTAATGTGTTAACTATGGGCTTAATGACACAATTGTGTACCTATCTACTATACCTTACTTTTAGATGTAAGAATTGACCAAATATGAAATCATTGCACCTTAGTTTAAGTCAGAGGAAATTGGTCACGGAGAAACAGAATTTTTTCAAGAATTCTCTAGTTACATAAATTTTTTTCTTAATATGTGACTTTTGTTTTCACATTTGCATGTATATTTTCTATTAGTAATAAATAATTTCGTTTGTTTTAGGTCAACAGTAAAAAATCAAATGAAAACTCGTCTTGCAATGAAGGCAACACTGAAACACAACACTTGATTGGTTTAGGAGTTTCACTAAGTTCACCTAATCTTTTAAATTCCGCAGTTTCTTTGATGCTCAGTAGTAGCAGTAGTGAAAGTGTAAGTTTTTATATTTTTTTAAGCAGTGTTCCACAGAGCCAGAAACGTATAATTTTGTTGACAATGAAGATTTTTACTTTTTTCGTAGGAAAGTATTCTATACACTCTTCTCTGTCTGTCGCCGTGTTCATCCATCTAGTCCCCGCATGTTTCTTCAAATCATTCACCCATCTTATTTGGAGTCGTCCCCTACTTCTTTCATTTTCCCAACGTCTCTAGTTTACAATACATTTGTTCCATCGATCTTCTTTTTGTCTGATATTATGACCGGTAAATTTCAATTTAAATTTTGCTACTTCTTCTCTGTCGTCCCTTACTTTTGTTTTTTCCTATCCATTAATTCCTTTTTCCATCTTTACATGTAACATTTTTGCCATTGATCTTTGGGCTTTTCTTACAATTTGTGGCCTATTAAAATGCGTTGAGTGACATTTGTGGCAGCTTAAAGACGTTGCCACCATTTTGTGACACTGTAATTAGACTAATAACAATTTGCCAACTTGTGACACAAAAAAAAACCACTGAATAATTAAACAAATATCTGGAAGCAGAACTTTATTATTATTTTCCAGCTAGGTAAAACATTGATATGCCCGGTAACTTTTATACAGTGGAGAAGGGGGGGTTCAGAAATAAGAAAATTTTAAGTGCGCCACAGTGTTTAATACCAATGTTTTACAAAGAAGATCTTAAATAAAATACAGTTCAACTCAAACGTTGTAGCCAAACAATGAAACTCTACTTACTTCCGAGGCTTCCAGAGTATTTATGTAATTAAGAATAACCAAAAAAAATTGACTAATAAACAGAATAAAATTCTAAAAGATTGAATTAAGATGGCAAAACTAGAAGCACTTTACAGGTAGATGGACTCCTTTAACAGGTCATAGTGTACCTACATCTGAGTCAGTAGTGTGAGACTCCATTATATAAATGATTGAAGAAAAATATACACTTACAAAATCATTCCCATCATAGGGGAGATCTGGACCAAATATCTGCTGTTATCATTCTACGTTGGGTAGAATGAGACAGACAGCAACCCAGTCCGAGATCTACCCCATGAGGTAGAACAATGTAAGGAAACCGCTAAAAAATATAACCTCATCTCTCTTTTTGTCTCTGCAAAGTTGGTCATTGGGATTGTACAAATGACATAAAAATTTAGTTCATCTTGTGTATTTCGAATATGGGGTAAAAAAAGGCAAATTATCAAAAAAAATAAAGATGAAACCAAGTTGAAACAAACTCTTTCAAAGGTACAGTACAATTTAATTGGAAGTTATGCCGCAAAATTTTGGTCATGACGTCATACCTTATCTTGCGTTTACAAGAATGCAAAAGTTGTGCTTAATGAAAAATTATATGGAAGTTATATGTAAAAAAAATTATATCTAAAGCTTGCTCCTACCTTGGTCCTGGATTATTGTATGTTAAATAAGAGGGTGTTTTATTAAACCTGGAAGTGGTGTTCCCAGACACTCCTCACTGCTACTGCTGCTCTTGGTTTGCCCGCGCCTCCCCTAATGCCCGCTTAGCACATCACGCTAGGGCAGCACATGGTGGTCAAAATGTTGTTGCCTTCTTACCTTATCCATGTTTCATTTTGTAATTATCCAGGTCTGGGATCCATAGGTAGGTACAGGAGGGATACATTGGTAAAACACTTTTGTTTTGAGGTACTAAGGATATTTTTTATTTTTTAATATGTAGTTTAATATACCGAATGCTGTCCAGTTCAATCGTATATTTTTGCTGCTTTATCCAGTTCTTCCAGCATTTTTTTCTGTAATTAATTCGATATCGTCAGCATATCTTAGGTGGTTCAAGTATTGTCCGCGTACTTTGATGTCTATTGCTTCCCAATTTAAGTTTTCTAAAACATCTTTTCTTATCTGCGGTATCTGGTTCCTTCGTGGAATTTGATTGATGTTGTTGCTTGGCTATATTTATATTGGCTATTAAATCTGTGTATCTCTAATTTAGGATGCTTTTACAGCCCAGTGCTCAATGCTATCAAAAGCTTTTTCAGAGTCTATAAACGCAAAACGATTTTCATGGTTAATAGGTGGTCAACTGTACTGAAACTTTTTTTGAGGCCTGCTTGTGCTGTTGATTGATAGCCGTCAAATTTTGTTGTTAGTCTATCTGTTGAGGAATGTTACAGGTCGATAGTTTTTTATGTTTACTCTATCGCCTACCCAAGACACATTTATTTGACTTACAACCTAATGAGACCTGCACCGACGTTGGATTTAGTGAAATATTAAGTTGCAAGATTGATTATGCGTTGAGCGACGTCAAATTTATATCAAAACCGACGTTATTAAATATACGTCCGTTTTTTTAACGATCTCGCGACGTCAAATATTGCAACGCAATATTCCATTGATTTCCCAACGTCGGTCTTACGTTCGTTTGTTCGACGTACAAAAACTCTAACCAGCCCAACGACCAACAGACGTCGGCGTCGGGTACCTCCGGCGAAGACCCTAACCTCAGGCCTAAACTAGCGTTTATTTTGGTTGGTGTATTTCCCGTAACTTTTACTTGACCTATTCGACGTCCGTTCATATGGCCTACGCGTCACATTTACAGCCTACTGTCATGTATAGACGCCCATAACCTAACAAAAAGTGCATTTGTTTGGTCAGGACACGAGTCGTTAAATACCGAGATGAATTCCATCACAGGAGCATGCGCCAAAATTAACGTCAAAATGTCTAATTTAAATTATTGGCGCGAATACCGTGATTGGCGTGAGATCGAAGAGCTTAACGTATAATAAAAAATTCAAGGTATAAAATAATGGTCAATTCTAATTTTTAGTTATGATTTTATGTCGGTGCCGGGTGGTTTTTTATAACCGGAGCACTCAGCAACTTTATCATTGAAAATAAATTGAGATTTTTTTGGTTAATTATGACAACTTTAAAAGCCAACATAATTTTTTTCTATCCGTCACCATGTACATAGTGTTCCAAATTCAATGTTTTTGGGGGGTTTCGGGTATTTCTAGAGGGGCTAAAAAACTGATCCCCCTTTGATATGTTTTTAAAAAGTCTGCATTTTGGGAAGGGGTCTATAAATTGTTTATTTATTAATATTTTTTATTTCTGTGAAAACATTCTTAAGACACTTTTTTAAGAGGAATTCAACTGTTAAATTAAATTTCATTTGTCACGTTTAGTTTTTGAGATATTACATAAAATTAATTTTTCTTTATGGTAGGATCCCTTTATTTCTTTATATTTTTGTATTTTTTTTTTATTTTTACCACATATTTTAGTTTGCTTAATGGGTTTAAAATATGTTAATAAAAAAATAATAGAGATGATTAAAAAATAAAAATAAAGAGTGTGATTCATCATTTTAAAGGAAATTTTAAGCTGATTTTAAAAATCGAATAAAAAAAGGGCTATTCTGAGAGGGAACACCCTGTATATTTTTGCATTTTAAGATTCGTCTTTTCTTTCTGATTTCAAAATTATACAATATCTACGTGCTGCGATTAATATTTTTTGAGGTATATGCAGTATTTCTTCTATATGATCTTATGCATTTCACGTTTATTTTGTTTTGCCATGGAAGTATTGACTCTCAACTCCAATGTTTCTTCAAGTATTTCTTGATTGTGTTTGTATTTCAAATCATCACACAGATCCAAGTTTTTAGGGAAGGAGCATTTACATTCTAGGCATCTAAACATAAAAACACTTTCTGCATAGGAATACCTTTGTTTTTGTATGCCATGTTTACTTCGACAGTGTTTATTCAACTTAAATTGGGCACTAAATAATTTGTCACACAACTTGCACGTCACCGGCATTTTCACAGCACAAAAACGACGAATTTTCATATAAAGGAACTGGAAATTATTAAAGTTTTGCTGTATAAAACCATACTGAAATATCTCTCAGTTGATTGGTTGGCAGAAGTGACAGATCAACGCTTGCGCACGCCTTGGAATTCATCTCGGTATTTAACGACTCGTGGTAGTTAGCTTTGGGACCGTGGGCTTTACCGATTGTAGGCAAAAAAGAGCGGACGTTGAATTCTATACCGAGATTTTGGTTAATATGATAGATATAGTTGCGAACCTAGAGTTCCAATCCGTTGGTAGGTCGACGCAAAATCATGCGGGGCGAACGTCCGAATTTAATGGGACGAAATACGTTTGCCAGACGTCGGACTTCCACTCTTTGGTTATCTTTCACAACCAAAAGTAGAGACCCGGTCCGAATTGGTATATTATTAGTTCACATTAAGTCAGACACCGAAATTCGCCATTCTGAAAAGGTTAGCGTCTGTCGGCCATTATAAAATATTTTTTCTTTTTCTAATTTTAAGTAGAAATGAAGGAATAATTGCAAAATTAGTAACAAATTTGAGTTTAGTAAAGCAGCAGAACATTTTTTTTTACAAAAATAAAATAATAATAAAAATTAGATCTATTTAAAAAATATGTATATTTTAGTAAATCTTGCATATTTCAGGAGCGCTCGCTTTTTTTGAAAGTATTTTAATCACATTTATCAATAAACATGCCTTCGTTGTAAAATTTTAGTTGCATTCCTGCTTTAAAATATAAATTATTAATATTCTAATACCGCCTTTCATGCATGACTATAATTGTCATTTGTAAAATGCACTTATTTTTATGAGACTTGTTTAATAAGTTTAAAATATTTACTTATCAGGTATAATTTTAGTTACTTGACAGGAATTCTTTTTAGCAAAAACTATATATATTCTAGGCAATGGAAACGAAACCAAACGCAACTTACCTGTTTGCGACTAAATTTAAGTGACGGAAATCTAACTTACAATTACGTTGTTAATTGGTAAACTCTATTACCTATAAGGTCAGATGCTGACGTCGTAGCGACCCGAATTTGTATTCCCCATTTAGGTGCAAACGAGGGTCGTCAGGCGGTCGAAACGACGTCGGCACCCGACGTCGCGTTTATCGCAAGCAACGTATGCGTAACGTAATATGACGTCTAAATGCTGCTTGGGTATCTTGTGTAGAATAATGGTTATGGATTCTTTCCAGTTGTTTGGGATTATTTTGTTTTGTATTTTATTCAGGAGAATATGAATATGGACCGAAAATTATTCATGTTTAATTGTAGGACCTGAGCGAACCGGAACCACTGATGGAAGAGTTTGAGCCCCCAGAAGGAAATAACATCGGGACTGGTGATAATTCTAACGACGAAAACGATGTTGATGTGGAAACAATGTCAGGTCAGTCTTTATAACAGCTTTTAACTTATCTCTTTATAACCTATTGTTTTTCATATAGTTTATAAATGAAATTATTTTTACTTAGGTTTGAGAATACATACTATAACAATACAATATTAAAATTATAGTATACAAGGTGTTGAAGTAAAGTTTTAGGAATCTTCTCTGGCTAGTATCACGTAGAGTCCCTGTATGTTGACATATTTGGATATATTAATATATCCAAATATTTCAACATGCATTCACAGAAAACAAAAATTTTAGACGACAAACGCAAAATACCGCAAATTGTAAATAAACAACCAATATGGCGTCTACCCACACAGCAGCTGTGTGTCTACATGACAAAACACACGCATGCGCCCTTGAAAATTCGCGTCTGCGAGTTAAATTTGCTATTGTTTCCAAAGCAAGCTTTTTAAATTTCTGAACATGTATTTATGCTCTAACGTATTTGGACGCAACCTAGTCTAAATGCAGTACCAAGAATTTCTTATTTCCATCTATTTATTTAATTAATTATTTATTTAATTACTAGCTTTGCAAATACAAAATTTTCACCGCTTTATGATTATATTTTAACCTTAGAGTAATAATAATATAAAGAGAAGAAGTCAACCGCGGCCCCGTGTAAATTTTCCCTATTCGTGGCGGTCATTCCTGAAAACTTAGAATTTGCAGAATCCCCGGCGATAGCAACATAGCTGCGTCACTGGAATCATCTCGAAAAAACCACACTGGGCTGAATTTTCACAATATTTTCAGAAACATAGCACTTCTTGTTTATTTTTACGTCCAACTAAGTTCTTTTTTACAAAAATAAAACTCAGCACACAGAAAAAAACACCAAAAATTCAATATGCCGAGTCCGCCGGCCAAGACAACACTGCATTTAATACAAACACATGTTACTGTCAGTGTCGACCTTAGAGCTTAGGAATATCTGGGCTAACCGTTCACGACTTGAGGACCCACCTAATTAAACTTGTTGCCATTATATAAGTGAAAAAATAATCTTTTGTTTGAAACTCGTAGACAACGATTGAGTAGAAATAAAACTGGACTTCCATTGTCTTTACCTGAGGGCACGGCAGTGCCCCGCCAAGTTCGCGCTGCCGTACCATCTTTTCTTGAAACATTTCAGCCCATATTTGACCTATCTAAAACTCTACTTCGGAAAGAGCTACGAATCTCATACTTTCCACAGTCGTAGACCTTCATAGAGTTAACAACCCACCAAGTTTGGACTTTTATAAAGTAGTTACGAAATTTCAAAAAACGTCGAAATTGCCACTCACTCACTCCTCTACAATAGGGAAAAGGATTCCTTTTTACCTGGGGATATAGTCCAAGTAGCTCAAAACGAAACCCGGCCCTGCTAACACGAAATCCGTAATATGATGTAATACACCTGTTGCCACGTCCTGAAAAAATTGTGGGACTGTTCATAAATTATGTTATCAGATTATAATAAGAAATACACAGCATAAAACGACGCGACGCGGGCTAATAAGCGCATGACAAATTATCGCACGGTTTGAATAGCCTAACCAACTCAAAGCACTATATATTTTGGTAAGGTAAGAAGTTGAACCTTACTTATTATTTATAAAATTTTACAGAGGCAGAGGAGGCGGCAACAGCGGAAAAGCTACATTGTTTACCAACAAATGAATGAATGACCGCCGATACCGGGGCTACTACTTCTCTTTATATGTTATTACTCTGAGATTTTAACCATTTAGTATCATTTTTTTCATCTAATTGAGAGATGTCGATAAAATACAAAATATATTTTTTTTATTTAGCTCACACTACTACTATACTATAGTAGTGTGAGCTATGGTGATCCTAATTTTTTCGAGAAAAAAAAATTGCTCCGATTTCAAAATTTTTTATATATCTTTGCGTTTCAGATGATTTTGAAACTTTTTTGTTGCGCCGTCTCTCTGTCTGTCTCTCTGTATGTCTGTCTGTATGTCTGTCTGTGTGTCTGTATGTCTGTCTGTAACGACCAACGCGCATAACTCAAAAATGGCTTGCCCGATTTTAATGAAATTTGGTACCCAGGCTGGGTTTGGGGTCGAGATGGTCCCATTTCAAGATGAACAAAATCCACTGAACACAAGCCAAATAAAAGGGTGGGGGTAGATTTCAAAAATTAGAGTTTATGTGAAAATATGGCGTGTGTGATATCAAACGAAAGGTAATTGAGTCTGCTGTTGAACAAAATACATTTTAATTTATTTTAAAAAAAGGGTGGGGGTAAATTTCAAAAATTAGTGTTTAAGTGGAAATATGGCGTGTGTGATATCAAACGAAAGGTAATTGAGTCTGGAGTTAAACAAAATACATTTTAGTTTTTAAAAAAAGGGTGGGGGTAGATTTGAAAAATTAGAGTTTAAGTCAAAACATGGCTTGTGTGGTATCAAACGAAAGGTAATTGAGTCTGGAGTTCAATAAAATATACTTCAGTTTTTAGTTATATTAGCTTTCACGTAGATACACTATAACTATAGTATCCAGTGTGAGCTTAGGTGCCCATAGATTGGCAGAGTATTTTGTTAGTATTAAAAGTATCTACAGTGTGTCCACGTAAGTTGGCGGCATATGGGAAACTTTTTTATTATTAGTTTTACGAAAACAAGTTATTCTTCATAAAAAGTTCTGCATGGTCCAAAACCTAAAATGCAACCATCAGATGTTAAATTTTTTCAGTCATATTACGAGGTTTGTCAAAAAATGTGATTTTTGCTCCAGAGTAAAGTACCTTTCTTTTTGACAATATCGAAAATTGTTATAAAGAAAAGATGTTTAGAATTAAAAATAGCTTTTAAATATTCAATATTGTTTATTTACATTAAAAAAATATTTTTTTCTCCATTTTCTCTGCGATTATGTTGGAAATTTAAGTTTGCACATTAATGCATTGCATTTATTAATTATAAATTTGATTAAACAATTATAAATAAACTTTTAAAAACCATTATCTCTTAATATTTATCGAACACTGATAACCTTTAAGTTGCTTAATCACTAGTTTGTAACAAACAAATACGTCTGTCAAACATAAAACTGTACAATACGGATCTCTAAAAATTTTGAAAAACACTGTTAGACTGCCTAAAAAAGTGTTTATACCGTGGCACTTTTTGAAATACGATTGTTGACGTTTCTTCGAATTTTCGATATTTAGACAGTTCGCAAAGCCTACTTTAATTATCAGTTTTAAAAAATGCCAGTGCATCCTAGATTAATTATGCATTAATGTGCAAACTTAAATTTCGAACGTAATCGCAGAGAAAATGTAGAAAAAAAATATTTTTTTAATGTAAATAAACAATGTTGAATATTTGAAAGCTATTTTTAATTCTAAACATCTTTTCTTTATAACAATTTTCGATATTGTCAAAAAGAAAGGTACTTTACTATGGAGCAAAAATCACATTTTTTGACAAACCTCGTAATATGACTGAAAAAATTTAACATCTGATGGTTGCATTTTAGGTTTTGGACCATGCAGAACTTTTTATGAAGAATAACTTTTTTTCGTAAAACTAATAATAAAAAAGTTTCCCATATGCCGCCAACTTACGTGGACACACTGTATAATATGGTTCGGTGGATGCCCCTGGAGTGTGATTTTGCTTAACTTCATTTTGTGATTTGCTATATACTGTAAATTTTCATATATGATTTTTAGCTCACACATATACTATACTATAGTAGTGTGAGCTATGGTGATCATAATTTTTTCGAGAAAAAAAAAGTTGCTCCGATTTCAAAAATTTTTATATATCTTTGCGTTTCAGATGATTTTGAAACTTTTTTGTTGCGCCGTCTGTCTGTCTGTCTGTATGTCTGTCTGCCTGTCTGTAACGACCAACGCGCATAACTCAAAAACCGCTTGGCCGATTTTAATGAAATTTGGTACCTAGGCTGGGTCTTGGCTCGAGATGGTCCCATTTAAAAATGAACAAAATCCACCGAACACAAACCAAATAAAAGGGTGGGGGTAGATTTCAAAAATTAGAGTTTTTGTGAAAATATGGCGTGTGTGATATCAAACGAAAGGTAATTGAGTCTGCTGTCAAACAAAATACATTTTAATTTATTTAAAAAAGAGGGTGGGGGTATATTTTAAAAATTAGAGTTTCAGTGCAAATATGGCGTGTGTGATATCAAACGAAAGGTAATTGAGTCCGGAGTTTATCAAAATACATTTTAGTTTTTGTTTTTTTAAGGGAGGGGGTGGATTTCAAAAATTTGAGTTTAAGTCAAAACATGGCTTGTGTGGTATCAAACAAAAGGTAATTTAGTCCGGAGTTGAATAAAATATATTTCAGTTTTTAGTTATATTAGCCCACACGTACACTATAACTATAGTACCTAGTGTGAGCTTAGGGGCCCATATATTGGCAGAGTATTTTTTTAACAAAAGGTACATTTGTGTATTAGATAGATAAATAGTTTATTATTACTAAACAATTCAAACAGTTATCTGCATTACATGGATAATTGCATGTACCAAACTGAAACATTTTGCAAAAAATTAGTCTGTCCTCTTTTTGAAAGGTCGAAATTGGCGTTTTCCTGAACTTTTTCCACCAAAAAAATGTTCTTAAGTCATAGGTTAGGATACAGAATAACACCGATTTCAACCTTCCAAAATGAGGTGGGGAAAGCTGATGTAGGGAAATAATGTTTTTAAAAAATGTTTCAGTTTGGTTCGGTTCGATTCGGTTTGGTTTTACATCGGCTAGGATCCCGGGAAAGAAGCCAAGTTTTTTTTTTGAAACAATATGTTGGAACAAACGTGAAATTTCGTACCCGTGAATTTAAAAATCAAACAAGTTTCATGGCTAATCGGGCAAAAAGGAGTTTTTTGTTTCCCTTATATTTTTCCGTGGGTAGCTTGAAAGCTTAACCTCACGGGGGTCCAAGATCTAATGGACACCTAATAAGTGTTCACAGTTAACCGTTTCATCCTTATGGGACTCCTCAGAACACTGCTGGTCAAGTGACAAATCTTGCGAAGTTAATCAGACGGTTTTGTCTCTAATTAAATGTAATTAGTGAGCGAACTATAGCAAGAGGCGCCATCTACCGAGATACGAGAGAAACAAAAAACCAAAAGCAGGGACAACACTGCTATACAATATCGATCAATGAAAAGATCGAATGCAAATAAAAGAAAACAACTATAGTCCTTGACCTACGACAGCTCTTTGTCTTTTCAGGTCTGAGTCTGATTAACTTCGCAAGATTTGTCACTTGACCAGCAGTGTTCTAAGGAGTTTCATAAGGACGAAACGGTTAACTGTCAACACTTATTAGGTGTCCATTAGATCTTGGACCCCCGTGAGGTTAAGCTTTCAAGCTACCCACGGAAAAATATAAGGGAAACAAAAAACTCCTTTTTTGATTTTTACATTCACGGGTACGAAATTTCACGTTTGTTAGTATTATTTGGCTTAAAAATTCCGTTGATTGACGCTCACTGTCTTGATGACGGGTAAAAATGCAAAATGCGTTGATCCGGCCTGAAAAGACAAAGAGCTGTCGTAGGTCACGGACTATAGTTGTTTTCTTTTATTTGCATTCGATCTTTTCATTGATCGATAATGTATAGCAGTGTTTTCCCTGCTTTTGGGTTTTTGTTTCTCTCGTATCTCGGTAGATGGCGCCTCTTGCTATAGTTCGCTCACTAATTACATTTAATTAGAGACAAAACCGTCTGATTAACTTCGCAAGATTTGTCACTTGACCAGCAGTGTTCTGAGGAGTCCCATAAGGACGAAACGGTTAACTGTCAACACTTATTAGTTGTCCATTAGATCTTGGACCCCCGTGAGGTTAAGCTTTCAAGCTACCCACGGAAAAATATAAGGGAAACAAAAAACTCCTTTTTGCCCGATTAGCCATGAAACTTGTTTAATATGTTGGAAATAGATCACTTAGTCAAACTATCTACAAGCCAGTTCTAGAAATGCTTTTTTCGAAAAAATTCAAAGAAAATGAATTCCGTTTGAAGAAAATGTTTTCGAACAAATTTTCGTTTGAAGAAAATGTTTTCAAAAAATTTTCCATTCGAAGAAAATGTTTTTGAACTATTGCTCAGGAACAAATGGTTTTCGAACAAATTTCCGCGACCCTTGAAAGACTATGTATTATTCATTTGGACAAGACGCTAGCGCTACCAAGTCCACTTTCAATCCCTGGCTTCGCAAGCGCAGATCTACCAATATTATTTACCTCATGTCTTAGAATAGATGCATACAGGGTGATTTTTACTTGAATGATTCTAACCACATGAAAATAGAAAGTTTCAAAAACCTAACCTAACAAAACCTAATCAAATCTAACCGAACCGAAGGAAACTGAACCAATAATTTTTTTCAAAAAAAAAACTTTCCTGACTTCCTGCCCGGGATCCTAGAGGATGTGAATCCGAACCGAACCTAACTAAACTGAACCAAACCTAACCTAACCAAACTAAACTACAACGCGTACTGCTAATTAGGTTTAGTTGGGTAGGGTTAGGTTTGGATAGGTTCGGTTCGGTACGGTCCGGTTCGGATTCACATCCTCTAGCATCCCAGATAGGAAGTCAGGAAAGTTTTTTTTTTGAAAAAAAATATTGGTTTAGTTTGCTTTGGTTCGGTTCGGTTAGATCTGATTAGGTTTCGTTAGGTTAGGTTTTTGAAACTTTCTATTTTCATGTGGTTAGAATCATTCAAGTGAAAATCACCCTGTACATCGATTCTAATACATGAGGTAAATAATATTGGTAGATCTACCCATGCGAAGCCAGGGATTGGAAGTGGACTTGGTAGCGCTAGCGTCTTGTTTCATTTGGCCCCATTTTACGGAAATTCAATACTTGACAAATTTTAGATTTTTTATGGTTGTTCGAAATTTGTAATTTTGTTAAGCGAATTAACAATTGCGTTTGTATTTAGGTCATGGAGACTGCGGAAACGTATCTTGCGACTCTTATGACTGTCAAAACCCTGAACTCGATAATCAAGGTGCCGAGAAAGATGCACATCCCGACATGCCCTTTGAAGGTCCCTCCTCCTTTTTGCAAGACTAAACGAAAAATTTAAACAGTACCTGTCCTTTATGACTTTATTTATAAAAACAAATTATACACATATACGCAATATACTTTATTGAAATTTTATATATTGTTATTATATCATTGTAAAAATTTTGGTTATTTATCTTGAAAAAAATGTCCAGCTTGCAAATTTAAGGGAGATCGGCGTGACATTTATGGTTTCCTTTAATAGTTCAAAAATTTAAGACATAAAAAAGAGCTCTGTTGGTACAAAAGGTCTAAAAGTTTTAAAATTACAAGACGCTAGCGTTACCAAGTCCACTTCCAATCCCTGGCTTCGCATGCGTAGATCTACCAATATTATTTACCTCATGTATTAGAATCGATGTACAGGGTGATTTTCACTTGAATGATTCTAACCACATGAAAATAGAAAGTTTCAAAAACCTAACCTAACGAAACCTAATCAGATCTAACCGAACCGAACCAAAGCAAACTAAACCAATATTTTTTTCAAAAAAAAAAAACTTTCCTGACTTCCTACCTGGGATGATAGAGGATGTGAATCCGAACCGTGCCGTACCGAACCGAACCTATCCAAACCTAACCCTACCCAACTAAACCTAATTAGCAGTACGTGTTGTAGTTTAGTTTGGTTAGGTTAGGTTTGGTTCAGTTTAGTTAGGTTCGGTTTGGTTCGGTTCGGATTCACATCCTCTAGGATCCCGGGCAGGAAGTCAGGAAAGTTTTTTTTTTGAAAAAAATTACTGGTTCAGTTTCCTTCGGTTCGGTTAGATTTGATTAGGTTTTGTTAGGTTAGGTTTTTGAAACTTTCTATTTTCATGTGGTTAGAATCATTCAAGTGAAAATCACCCTGTATGCATCTATTCTAAGACATGAGGTAAATAATATTGGTAGATCTGCGCTTGCGAAGCCAGGGATTGAAAGTGGACTTGGTAGCGCTAGCGTCTTGTTTTAAAACTTGGCATTATTGAATTGTTAGTTCGGTCCTTAGTATTCCTAACGCTTTATGATTCGTGTCTCAGGGCACTACCGAGGTAACTCGGTAGTATCTTATTTTACAGACAATTTATCGTTATTTCCGTTTTGTTAATAAACATTTTTCAACAATTACTAGATTTGTAGGTAAAAAAAAATTGGATAAAATCTAAAATCTCGAGACGTAATGTTTGGTTTAGTAACTCAAAAATTCCAAGTCTGACAAAAAAGCATGAAGTAGCTTTTTTATAGGAAACTCTGTGTATTAAAAAGTGTTTTTTTCTAGAACAGGAAACAAGGTTTTATATGTCACAAAATGGTATTAAAGCTAAGGTTAATACTCCAGGAGTGTCCGCACATTTATCTAATTTTCTCAAGTACTAAGCCTGATTGTAGGAATAAATGCAAAAGTTTGCTATCTAACAAAGCAAATTAATACCGCAAAAAGAAACACAAACATGATAAATATCTTATGGAACACCCTATATATTAAACTCAAAATGATGTTTTTTTTCGAATTCAAAAATATATGATATTTTTATATTTGGCCCAACCGTTTTTAAAATATTTGCATTCTAAAAATTTAATTATATCCATTAAGAAAACAGCACTTGTCATAATAAAACAACTGATGGCGACATCGTTATTGTTTATTCAGGTTTTTTAAAGCAAATATTTTTTTACCATCCTTCTTTGAGACAACGCCGAAAATGTCTTATTTTGGTGTATTTTGACGTATTTTAGCAATATCGTCCATCTGCGTGTGTGTGTGTGTGTGTGTGTATGTCTGTCCGTAACACGCTAGCTCCTAAACCTCTGAACCGATTTTTAGAAATATTTAGGCAAAATAGTGTTTGACACTGTAAGGAGCTGATTAGATTTCAAAATTGAAAATGTGCTAACTTTTTAACGGAGCGTCGCATAAATATTTTTTTTTTATTTGTGTTTTTTTTAATTACAATCTAGTCAGTAAGACTAATTAGCAATTTTGTTTTAACTTAATTTACTAGAAAAGTCAGATTTAAACTTAGGGTTCACTCAACAGTTCTCCCCGCTTTGTTTAGTCTGTAACTCACAATTGTGTTGTGTTTATAGCATTATTTTGTTTTATGTGTAATTTACTTAGTTTACTAGCTCAAACGGCTTCACTCTTTTTAGTCGTCGAACTAGCATAGTATTGTCTAGAAGCTGAATTGCTTTTGAGTCTATCTTTATGGCTTTTTGCATACTTTTTTATAGTCTCTGCTACAGTTTCGATTTTTAGATCTCGATGAAGGTCACTATTTCGAACGTACCAAGGTGCATTCACAATGTTTCTTAATACTTTATTTTGAAATCTCTGTACAACTAGAATGTTACTCTCTTTAGCACAACCCCATAGTTGAATACCATATGTCCATACTGGTTTCAGTATTTGTCTATAAAGCAGTAACTTATTATGAATTGTTAAATTGGACTTCCTTCCAATTAGCCAGTTCATTTTTCTATACCTTATCTCAAGTTCTTCTTTTTTTTTCTTAACATGTGCTTTCCAGCGCAATTTGGCATCAAGTGTCATACCTAGATATTTTGCCTGATTCGAATATGGTACTGCTGGAATGTTGTTAATTGTTATTTGTATGTGATTTATATTTTTGTTTGTAAAATCAACATGAATTGATTTGGTTTCATTTAATTTTATTCGCCACTTTGTGGTCCAACTGTGAATTTGGGTGACTGCATCCTGAAGTTTTTCTATGCATTTTTCAATAGATTTTTCTACTGTCAATAAACCAGTATCATCGGCAAATGTTGCTAAGTGACAATTTTCTGGCTTTGGGATATCACAAGTGAATAATAAGTATAGATAAGGGCCTAGTACTACCCTGGGGCACGCCTGCTTGAATTTCTCTTAAATTTGAGTATGAGTCTTCCTGTTTTACTCTAAAATGTCTATCAGATATGTATGATTCCAAAATATCCGAATATTGTTTTGGCAGAAACCTTTTTAGTTTAAAATTAAGGCCTTCATGCCACACTTTGTCAAATGCTGCGCATAAATATGCGGTTTTCAGAATATAGCAATAATTTATTGCGTGGAGTTAACTTGAAGTGTGCTAATGGGCTAGGAAGGTATCAGATCCTCATGGATCCATTTCTTAATAGATTTATTGCTGAACTTAAAAATGTTAACAACATTTTTGGAGGCTCCTTCTCTACATTATTTAAAATACTCTGCCAATATATGGGTACCCAAGCTCACACTAGATACTATAGTTATAGTGTATGTGTGAGCTAATATAACTAAAAACTGAAATATATTTTATTTAACTCTAGACTCAATTACCTTTCGTTTGATACCACACAAGCCATGTTTTGACTTAATCTCTAATTTTTAAATTCTACCCCCACCCTTTTTTTAAAACTAAAATGTATTTTGTTTTACTCCAGACACAATTACCTTTCATTTGATATCACACACGACATATTTTCACTTAAACTCTAATTTTTGAAATGTACCCCCACCCTTTTTTTGAAGAAGTAAAATTTATTTTGTTTAACTCCAGACTCAATTACCTTTCGTTTGGTATCGCACACGCTATATTTTGACATAAACTCTAATTTTTGAAATCTACCCCCAGCCTAGGTACCAAATTTTACTAAAATCGGGCAAGCGGTTTTTGAGTTATGCGCGTTGGTCGTTACAGACGGACAGACAAACGGCGCAATAAAAAAGTTTCAAAATCATCTAAAACGCAAAGATGTACAAAAAATTTTGAAATCGGAGCAACTTTTTTTTTCTCGTAAAAATTAGTATCACGATAGCTCACACTATAGTATAGTAGTAGTGTGAGCTAAAACAGTTGGGCCAAAGATCAACATATACAACAACAGTTTAATTTATAGGGTATTCCGTAAGATATTTACCATGATTGTGATTTTTATAACTTTGCAACATTCATTTGTTTTGTTAGATAAAATTTTCTGGAAATTTAGCCTATATACAGTGTGTCCACGTAAGTTGGCGGCATATGGGAAACTTTTTTATTATTAGCTTTACGAAAAAAAGTTATTCTTCATAAAAAGTTCTGCATGGTCCAAAACCTAAAATGCAACCATCAGATGTTAAATTTTTTCAGTCATATTACGAGGTTTGTCAAAAAATGTGATTTTTGCTCCAGAGTAAAGAACCTTTCTTTTTGATAATATCGAAAATTGTTATAAAGAAAAGATTTTTAGAATTAAAAATAGCTTTCAAATATTCAACATTGTTTATTTACATTAAAAAAATATTTTTTTCTACATTTTCTCTGCGATTACGTTGGAAATTTAAGTTTGCACATTAATGCATAATTAATCTAGGATGCACTGGCATTTTTTAAAACTGATAATTAAAGTAGGCTTAGCGAACTGTCTAAATATCGAAAATTCGAAGAAACGTCAACAATCGTATTTCAAAAAGTGCCACGATATAAACACTTTTTTAGGCAGTCTAACAGTGTTTTTCAAAATTTTTAGAGATCCGTGTTGTACAGTTTTATGTTTGACAGACGTATTTGTTTGTTACAAACTAGTGATTAAGCAACTTAAAGGTTATCAGTGTTCGATAAATATTAAGAGATAATTGTTTTTAAAAGTTTATTTATAATTGTTTAATCAAATTTATAATTAATAAATGCAATGCATTAATGTGCAAACTTAATCGCAGAGAAAATGAAGAAAAAAATATTTTTTTAATGTAAATAAACAATGTTGAATATTTGAAAGCTATTTTTAATTCTAAACATCTTTTCTTTATAACAATTTTCGATATTGTCAAAAAGAAAGGTACTTTACTCTGGAGCAAAAATCACATTTTTTGACAAACCTCGTAATATGACTGAAAAAATTTAACATCTGATGGTTGCATTTTAGGTTTTGGACCATGCAGAACTTTTTATAAAGAATAACTTTTTTTCGTAAAACTAATAATAAAAAAGTTTCCCATATGCCGCCAACTTACGTGGAAACACTGTATATTTACATACATACAATTTTTGTTATTACAATTTTTTATATCTCTTTCAGTTGAAATATACGGAAACAGCCTGTACATCCTTGGAAAGGAAATTAATGTTTACACAGTATACCTATAGAGCTTAGCTTTTAAGAAAGTAAAAAGTATAACAAAAATGTTGGTTTTTGTGATTAAAAAAAAAATTATCCTGAATTAAGGACGGCTTTGGTATTTTAAATGCAGCACTTTAACAAGTAAACTAAATAAATTAGTTTTCTTAAAAATATTCAAGAATAACCTCGATGTGATGACGCTTCTTAAGTAAGCTTTAATACCACTTTGAAATATATTACTTAAAAGGAAATTTTATTTTCTAAAAAAAAAAGTGTTTGTAAGTATTATTTGTAAAATGCTTAGATTTTAAACTAAACTAAATAAACAAAAAATAAATTGGTAAAAAAAATTTGGACTGATGGAAATTTTGACGATGTTAGCACGATAAGATATCCGAATCAATTAAATATCATTATTTGCAAGAATCAATCTAGCAGAAAAATGCAGAGGTACCAAATCCACCCAACCCGACCCAAGATACCCCAGCATTTTTTTGACATAGGTATGGCAATGGCATAGTATTGCGGCACATCAAACATATCATTGATGACCTGCTATGTTGAATATTCTTTAAGTATTTAGATCACAAATTTAGATTAACTTATGCTTTGATTTGCGGCCATCGCTTTTATTATTATGATAATATTAGAATGTTAGAAAATTATTTTTTAATTTTTAGTGCATTTTATAAAAGCTTGTGACTTAAAAATTTTCTTTTACCAATTTATTTTCTACTTTTGAGTCTCAGCTATCTACTCTATTAAATGAAAATATTTGTTCAAAAACAGAACAGAAGAGTTTATTCTAGATTATAATGAAATCGCTGATCGTGAGTTGTTTGGAAACTCATTTTTCTATTGGGGGAAAGAGAGGGTGGGGCTAGAGGTAGAAATATATTTTTTGTTTGGGCTGTATTGCCATCGGACCTTTATGCATATACCAAATTTTATAAGAGTCATTTGAAGTGAAGTGTGTCAAAAACGCATTTTTTATGGAAGGGGTGGGGGTTAGGTGGAAGGACAATTTTTCATTATTGTTGTATTGTCATCAGACCACTATATGTATACCAAATTTCATCCAAATTGGATAATGGGAAGTGTGTCAAAAACTCATTTTTCTATAAAAGGGGGTGGGGGTAGGAGTGGTAGGATTTTTTGTTCAATGTTGTATTGTCATCAGACCACTATATGTATACCAAATTTCATCCAAATTGGATAATGGGAAGGGTGTCAAAAACGCATTTTCTATGGAAGGGGGTGGGGGTAGGGGTGGGAGGACATTTTTTTAATGTTGTATTGTCATCGGACCACTATGTGAATACCAAATTTCATCCAAATCGGATAATGGGAAGTGTGTCAAAAACTCATTTTTCTATAAAAGGGGGTGGGGGTAGGGGTGGGAGGATATTTTTTTCTTAATATTGTATTGTTGTAAACAACTCACGATCAGCGATTTCATTATAATCTAGAATAAACTCTTCTGTTCTGTTATTGAACAAATATTTTCATTAATAGAGTAGATAGCTGAGACTAACAAGTAGAAAATAAATTGGTAAAAATTTTTTTTAAGTCACAAGCTTTTATAAAATGCACTAAAAATTAAAAAATAATTTTCTAACATTCTAATATTATCATAATAATAAAAGCGATGGCCGCAAATCAAAGCATAAGTTAATCTAAAGTTGTGATCTAAACACTTAAAGAATATTCAACATAGCAGGTCATCAAAGATATGTTTGATGTGCCGCAATGTTATGCCATTGCCATACCTATGTCAGAGAAATGCTGGGGTATCTTAGGTCGGGTTGGGTGGGTTTGGTACCTCTGCATTTTTCTGCTAGATTGATTCTTGCAAATAGTGATATTTAATTGATACGGATATCTTATCGTGCTAACATCGTCAAGATTTCCATCAGTCGGCCATCGCTTTTATTATTATGATAATATTAGAATGTTAGAAAATTATTTTTTAATTTTTAGTGCTTTTTATAAAAGCTTGTGACTTAAAAAAAAATTTTTACCAATTTATTTCCGATATGGTTGCCTAAGCTGCGCATGTCGATCGAAGTAAACCGAACCGAACCACACCAACCTTTTAATTCTGCCAAGTTTCAAAACTTTCGAGTCTTTTGCACCAAAACATCTTTTTTATGTTTTTAATGATTGCCTTATAAAACAAAATTAAATTTTATTCAATATTTAAAATTCTTAACCCTGCAAAACTTGTTAAAACAAATATTTTGTTTAAAAAAATCCAACGAAAACTCACAACTTTTAATAACGTACGTGATTGCCACTTCTTTCCAATACGTTCAGATGATTTTTAGGGATTATTGGCGATTACCAGGTGTGATTCCAAGAAAAATGTACAGTTATTACACCCGCGAATTTTTCCGCGGAAAAATCAATTATGCAAACTTGTTCAATTTAATTTGATACGCTGTAAAATAAAATAGCTTGTGTTTCATTTAAAATAAAAAATGCTGGAATTATTTCTTGCGTATAGAGTGGCGAATTTTTGAAAATATAATTTCATAAAATATATATTTGTGGTGGTTTTCTACGATAAATATTAATAAATTAAAAAGGGGTGTGCGTTTATTTGTAAATCCGATAGATTGCATTTGCACTAGAAAATAATCTTATAGAATCGTAGCTCACCAAGCCAAATCAATTCATGTTGATTTTACAAACAAAAATATAAATCACATACAAATAACAATTAACAACATTCCCGTACCATATTCAAATCAGGCAAAATATCTCGGTATAACACTTGATGCCAAATTGCGCTGGAAAGCACATGTTAAGAAAAAAAAAGAAGAACTTGAGATAAGGTATAGAAAAATGAACTGGCTAATTGGAAGAAAGTCCAATTTAACAATTCATAATAAGTTACTGCTTTATAGACAAATACTGAAACTAGTATGGACATATGGTATTGAACTATGGGGTTGTGCTAAAGAGAGTAACATTCTAGTTTTACAGAGATTTCAAAATAAAGTATTAAGAAACATTGTGAATGCACCTTGGTACGTTCGAAATAGTGACCTTCATCGAGATCTAAAAATCGAAACTGTAGCAGCGACTATAAAAAAGTACGCAAAAAGCCATGAAAATAGACTCCATCGGCATGTGAATGTGGAAGCAATTCGGCTTCTAGACAATACTATGCTAGTTCGAAGACTAAAAAGAGTGAAGCCGTTTGAGCTAGCAAACTAAGTGAATTACATAAAACAAAATAATGCTATAAACACAACACAATTCTGAGTTACATACTAAACAAAGCGGGGAGAACTGTTGAGTGAACCCTAAGTTTAAATCTGACTTTTCTAGTAAATTAAGTTAAAACAAAATTGCTAATTAGTCTTACTGACTAGATTGTAATACAATAAACACAGTGTGTTTGACAAATTAAAAAAAAAACAAGTTGAAGCAAAACGATCATGAAAACTTCAACAGAAAAAAAAAGAAAATTTACTCTTCAATTCCCCATGTCAACCTTCAAGATCTAGTGCAGGCGCTAGAAGTAGTTAAGTATTCTAGTAGTTAAATTTTCAGAATGTCGAACACGGCTAGAAGAATAGTGGGGATAACAAAAAAATTGGACTAAAGACTGGCCAGGCGACATCCGGATCGTTAATCTGGGACCTATTGTCAGCTATAATCCATTGTCAAACTGCGGTTCTCATATTTTGCATACTCAACTACCTCTAGCGCCTGCACTAATATGTTACGTTAACCTTTTAGAGTGTGTTACCTAACATGTCGGCAATGCAGCGTTGCCAACATTTTTTGTGAAAAATTCCCTGAACGTGCTCCCTAGATTTCCCCTAATTTAAAAATCAGCGCTTCTGGGTGGCCAAAGTACCATTTATTTTTGGGGTGTTATACATATAAAATCTTTAATTTTGAAGCTCAAAGAGGAAATTTATTTGTCGTTTAGAACAAAGAAAAGTTAGTTTGTCTTTAATAAAAAAAAAACTTTTTATTGTACCATAAAGCGAAAGAAATGAACGAAACGAATAAAAAAACCTTACATAGTTAATTTTAAATAGAAAAATACTATAGAAATATTTATAATTATTTTTTATAATAATTTAAAAAAGTGTCACATTGGCCATGCAGTGTTCTGAAGAGTCCCTTAAGGACGAAACAGAACAGAAATTTCTTAAAATTAGGAAATTTTCCTAAAGTTGGCAACGTCCTGAGCTTTCTAAATTAAAATAAAAAATTGGTTTACAAGTCATTTGCCAGTCCAACATTGGAGTACATACCAGAGAGGAGAGAATTATCGAGGTAGATTAACTTGGACTGGTTAACAGTGTCATAATAATATTCAGAGATTGGTGAGCGGATCATAAATCTTTAAAAATTGATTTCTGATCATTTGTATATTTATTATATAGGTGAAAATGATGTTGAATACGCCGAATTTTCAATGGCTCAAGGACTGATGATGAGAGACCCAAACACGGCTCCTTCGAGCAGCAATAGCCTGAATGCCCTTAGCGCTCTTTCTCCCAATAACCTGATTAACACCTTCGAGGAGAAGCTCAAACTAATGAGTTTGTTTGAGGACACAAACCGGAATCAACTAGGACTTGGCTCATCTAAGGGTAAAAAAAACTTTCATTACACTATTTTACAAGAAATAAATAATTTTATTTTGCACAAAGAATAAGTTGCTCTTTAAGGCTTTTGTGATACAAATATTATTACTGGTCTACATCAAAACAAACTAACATTAATTGGTTTAAGAGAACTAATTTGTGTATTTAAAAAAAAAATACTCCGGGAAATTATATATCTATCTGTATATGTATTAAGCCTTCTCCGATCCATCTTTGGACATAGGCCTCTTCCAATTTCTTCCACTGTTCTGTCTGGTTCGGTTCGGTTCGGTTCATGTTATCGAAAGCTTTTTCAAAGTCAATAAACGCAATATATAGTCGAATGTTGTATTCTTTGGCTCGTTCTATTATGATTTTTATGGTTAATAGGTGGACAACTGTACTGAGACCTTTTCTAAAGCCTGCTTGTTCTCTTGATTGATATTCGTCGTGTTGTTAGTCTATCTGTTGATATTTTCGTAAAAAGCTTGTAAATTACATTGAGCAGTGGTGGGTGTGCTTTCGGCCTGTTCGGCCGTCGTCGTGGAAATTCGTTCTCGACGGTTCGCCATCTCGAGTGGATGGCATCTTCAGGAGATGTTGACTGTTTGTCTGCTTCTCGAAGACTGGTGGTTAGTCTGTCGCGGGCGCAGGTTATATACGCTATGGTGGGCGGGGCGTATATCAGAGCTGGTCGGTGATTGGTCACTTTCCCGAGATTCAGTTTTGTTGTTGTGAGCGAGCCGTTTAGTGTTTTTAAGAACCGGTACCCATGTTCTGTTAATTTTAAGAGTTTCTTCAGATCTGTTGAAGTTCTGCTGGTGTTTATGAATTTCGATTGCTTCTCTATAGAGTCTTGGATAGTATGAAGAAGAGGCGCAGAGAACTTGTGTGTCTTCGAATTTTACTCGGTGGTCTTCATTGTTTAGTGTGTGGTCTGCAACTGCAGATTTTTCCGTTTGGTCCGAGTCGACAGTTGGCTTTGTGTTCTTTGATTCTTGTGTTTACGGACCGTTTGGTTGTTCCGATGTAGACACTTCCACAGGTACAGGGATTGCGGTATACCCCCGAAGAACTTAGTGGGTTCCTTTTATCCTTCGCAGATCTGAGGTGGTTCTCGATCTTCTTAGATGGCTTGAAGATCGTTTTTATGTTGTGTTTTCCCAGAATACGTCCGATCCTATCCGTCACTCTAGGGATGTAGGGCAGAAAGGCTCTTGAAGTAACTTCGCGGCTGCTCAGTCCACCGCTACTGTTACTTCTAGTGCTCGGCTTTGGTCGTATACATTTATCTATGTCGCTTTGAGTGTATCCATTTGCTACGAGGGCGTTTTTAAGATGGTTTAATTCTTTGTCTAGATGTTCTGGTTCGCAGATTCTTTTCGCCCTCTCTACCAATGTTCTTATTACCCCTTTTCGTTGGCACGGGTGGTGGTTAGATGTGTTGTTTAGGTAGCGGTCTGTGTGAGTAGGTTTTATGTATACGGTATGTCCTAGTCGTCCCTCTTTCCTCGTTACTAGGACGTCAAGGAATGCTAATTCTCTGTTGATCTCTGTTTCCATTGTAAATTGTATACTGGGGTGTATGCTGTTAATGTGGTTGAGAAATTCATTAAGGCTGTCTCTACCATAAGGCCAAACGACAAAATTGTCATCTACATATCGAAACCAGACTTTGGGTTTATGAGGGGCATTATTCAACGCCTTCTCTTTTAGTTTCTCCATGAAAAAGTTCGCAATCACTGGCGATAAAGGGCTACCCATTGATACTCCATCGATCTGTTCATAAATTTCTTCATTGAAGGTGAAATATAATGTCGTTTTAAACAGGTCGGTGATGTCCTTCGGAAATATGTGTTCCACTTCCCTCATTGCCTCGGGCAAAGGTACCTTCGTGAACAAAGACACAACATCAAAGCTAACTAAGATGTCTTTCTCGTCCAACGTCGAGAACGAATTTCCAACGACGACGGCCGAACAGCCCGAAAGCACACCCACCATTGGACGATGGCCGTGAAAGCCTTTCACAATTTGTACATTGAGGAGTGTTATAGGTCGATAGTTTTAGATCTGCTCTATCGCCTTCTTCTTGTGTAGAATAATGGTTATGGATTTTTCCACTCGGGGGGATTATATTATTATTTTTTCTTTTAGTATTTTATTCAGGAGAGTATGAAGGGTATTAACTACAGCTTTACCACCGTACTTTAGCAATTATAATAATCCATGAATTTACTTTACTTTAAAAAAGTTCCGATAAACATGTCTCGCAAAATGTATAGTAAGGGAGTTAGAGGCGTGTAAAGGCCACGATTTAAAAACATTTTTTTAAACATGTAGGCTTAAAGATAAAGACACATTTCTGAGCAAAAACTGCTTGGCATACATTTTGCTAAATCGAAACGGGCAGTTTTTTCCAGGTTCAGAGATTGTTTTTGAAATTTTTTGTTGGGGTGACTTTTTTTAAAACGAGGTTCAGTGTGTTTTACGGTAAGAAATATATTTCTTTGTGTTATTTTTTTCTATGTTAATGAAAAAAACAAAAATCCATAACCCCCACCCTTAAGCCATTTGCACCCCCCATCTTTACAGCTCACAGGCCGCGACTGATATTCTCGTACTTGGCTTTTTTTTACATGAAATGTTTTGGTTATGATGGGATACTTCTGTTCTGAGCCGACGAACTGTGACCAATCCAAACCAGGGTCGAAACTAGAAAACGAAAATTTATCAAAAAAAGTTTTCTGTGCTTCGGCCGGGATATAAACCCGAACTTTTGGCCATGTACCATTGCCCTACCAATTAAACCACCGAAACCATGAGTATAAATTTTTAAAACTTCATATCAAGTCGTTCAACTAATTTTATAATTCTTTACTCCCACTGTTACAGTTTGAAATCAAATTAGACGTAAGTATCAACGTCGGAAATCATGAGTTTTATGTGTTAAAATTTCAAATCGCAATGGGTGATTTGCCAATAATAATTTTGCAAAGAAAAAAGAGGGAAAACGGGCTGTGTGTGAATCGATAAAAATTAAAACGAATTTTATACTTCACACAAAGGTGTGTGTGCCTAACTCCCGAGTGTCAGAAAGAGAAGGAAGAGTTGGTTTTGGTTGTTTTCCTACTTACACAAGGTAGCATCTCCAGACGTACGGTTCAGTGTGTTTTACGTCATCAGTAGAGAACATCATAATTAGGTAAGCCAATTTTAACCAAAACCAACTCCTACATGGGAAATACTCGTGTCAGTGCAATGCGAGTAAATTCAAAGGTGTGGCGCCATCTAGCGAACTGGCTCGAGCATTTGAGTTTACTCGCATTGCACGGACGGGAGTATTTCATATGTTGGAGTTGGTTTTGGTTAAAATTGGCTTACCTAGGCATGCTGTTCTCTACTGATGACGTGAAACACACAGAAACGTACGTCTGGAGATGCTACCTTGTGTAAGTAGGAAAGCAACCAAAACCAACTCTTCCTTCTCTTTCTGACACTCGAGAGTTAGGCACACACACCTTTGTGTGAAGTATAATAGCGATTTCGGCTTCACTGCTCTGAAATCACTCGCGGGTAGAGCGCTAACGTCACGAATCTCTCTCCGAGCACCCCGGGATTGATCTAAAATCGAGCGGGAATGCTCGCCTTCGGAGCAAGGGCGAACATGATTTTTCAAACACTTGATTGAAAATTCGTGGGTTTTGTAACCTGAACAAATAAAAAATATTTTTGGTTTATAATTTTTTTGTTGCATTGTAGTATATGTATGTAAATTTTCTAAATGCAAAACACGGAAAATACCTATAAAACACATATATACCACGGATCACCTAACAAAAGGTGATCCGTGCATATACCAAAGGTAGAAACAAATTAATCATATCTAAAAAGTGGGGTTATGTTTTTGTTTTGATCTGAAACGTTGCTCCGTCAAAAGAGATGGAGCAATTCAGAGCACCCGCTCGGAGATTTGCGGGCAATAGTCGAGCACGCAAAGCTTTTTTAGGGCACTGCTCCAAACTGCTCTTTTTTAAGTTGAACGCGTGCATCCGTTTCAGAGCAATGTTCGAGCACTCCAGGGCAGTTTTCGAGCAAAAGCCGAAATCGCTATAAAATTCGTTTTGATTTTTATCGATACACACACAGCGCGTTTTCCATCTTTTTTCTTTGCATATGCTTCGGGCAATACGGCCTTTTAGTTGCTACGTGATTACGTGGTTTTAAAACCACATTCAATGGACGAAACTTGTCATAGATGGCGCAGCTACATCTCAGACAAGACGATGCCTTCAACTTTCGAGTGCTCGAGCCAGTTCGCTAGATGGCGCCACACCTTTGAGTTTACTCGCATTGCACGGACGCGTGTATTTCATATGTAGGAGTTGGTTTTGGTTAAAATTCGCTTACCTAGGTATGCTGTTCTCTACTGATTACGTGAAACACACAGAAACGTACGTCTGGAGATGCTACCTTGTGTAAGTAGGAAAATAACCAAAACCAACTCTTCCTTCTCTTTCTGACACTCGCGAGTTAGGCACACACACCTTTGTGTGAAGTACAAAATTCGTTTTGATTTTTATCGATACACACACAGCACGTTTTCCATCTCTTTTCTTTGCATATGCTTCGGGCAATACGGCCTTTTAGTTGCTACGTGATTACGTGGTTTTAAAACCACATTCAATGGACGAAACTTGTCATAGATGGCGCAGCTACGTCTCAGACAAGACGATGCCAATGTGCTTCAACTTTCGAGTGCTCGAGCCAGTTCGCTAGATGGCGCCACACCTTTGAGTTTACTCGCATTGCACGGACGGGAGTATTTCATATGTAGGAGTTGGTTTTGGTGAAAATTGGCTTACCTAGGTATGCTGTTCTCTACTGATGACGTGAAACACACAGAAACGTACGTCTGGAGATGCTACCTTGTGTAAGTAGGAAAATAACCAAAACCAATTCTTCCTTCTCTTTCTGACACTCGGGAGTTAGGCACATACACCTTTGTGTGAAGTATAAAATTCGTTTTGATTTTTATCGATACTCACACAGCACGTTTTCCATCTTTTTTCTTTGCATATGCTTCGGGCAATACGGCCTTTTAGTTGCTACGTGATTACGTGGTTTTAAAACCACATTCAATGGACGAAACTTGTCATAGATGGCGCAGCTACGTCTCAGACAAGACGATGCCAATGTGCTTCAACTTTCGAGTGCTCGAGCCAGTTCGCTAGATGGCGCCACACCTTTGAGTTTACTCGCATTGCACGGACGCGTGTATTTCATATGTAGGAGTTGGTTTTGGTTAAAATTCGCTTACCTAGGTATGCTGTTCTCTACTGATGACGTGAAACACACAGAAACGTACGTCTGGAGATGCTACCTTGTGTAAGTAGGAAAATAACCAAAACCAATTCTCCCTTCTCTTTCTGACACTCGGGAGTTAGGCACATACAACTTTGTGTGAAGTACAAAATTCGTTTTGATTTTTATCGATACACACACAGCCCGTTTTCCATCTTTTTTCTTTGCATATGCTTCGGGCAATACGGCCTTTTAGTTGCTACGTGATTACGTGATTTTAAAACCACATTCAATGGACGAAACTTGTCATATATGGCGCAGCTACGTCTCAGACAAGACGATGTCAATGTGCTTCAACTTTCGAGTGCTCGAGCCAGTTCGCTAGATGGCGCCACACCTTTGAGTTTACTCGCATTGCACGGACGGGAGTATTTCATATGTAGGAGTTGGTTTTGGTGAAAATTGGCTTACCTAGGTATGCTGTTCTCTACTGATGACGTGAAACACACAGAAACGTACGTCTGGAGATGCTACCTTGTGTAAGTAGGAAAGCAACCAAAACCAACTCTTCCATCTCTTCCTGACACTCGGGAGTTAGGCACACACACCTTTGTGTGAAGTATAAAATTCGTTTTGATTTTTATCGATACACACACAGCGCGTTTTCCATCTTTTTTTTTGCGTATGTTTCGGGCAATACGGCCTTTTAGTTGCTACGTGATTACGTGGTTTTAAAACCACATTCAATGGACGAAACTTGTCATAGATGGCGCAGCTACGTCTCAGACAAGACGATGCCAATGTGCTTCAACTTTCGAGTGCTCGAGCCAGTTCGCTAGATGGCGCCACACCTTTGAGTTTACTCGCATTGCACGGACACGAGTATTTCATATGTAGGAGTTGGATTTGGTTAAAATTCGCTTACCTAGGTATGCTGTTCTCTACTGATTACGTGAAACACACAGAAACGTACGTCTGGAGATGCTACCTTGTGTAAGTAGGAAAATAATCAAAACCAACTCTTCCTTCTCTTTCTGACACTCGGGAGTTAGGCACACACACCTTTGTGGGAAATATAAAATTCGTTTTGATTTTTATCGATACACACACAGCACGTTTTCCATCTTTTTTCTTTGGATATGATTCGGGCAATATGGCCTTTTAGTTGCTACGTGATTACGTGGTTTTAAAACCACATTCAATGGACGAAACTTGTCATAGATGGCGCAGCTACGTCTCAGACAAGACGATGCCAATGTGCTTCAACTTTCGAGTGCTCGAGCCAGTTCGCTAGATGGCGCCACACCTTTGAGTTTACTCGCATTGCACGGACACGAGTATTTCATATGTAGGAGTTGGTTTTGGTTAAAATTCGCTTACCTACGTATGCTGTTCTCTACTGATTACGTGAAACACACAGAAACGTACGTCTGGAGATGCTACCTTGTGTAAGTAGGAAAATAACCAAAACCAATTCTTCCTTCTCTTTCTGACACTCGGGAGTTAGGCACATACACCTTTGTCTGAATTAGGGATGGGCGGAACAGCGTATTTTTAGGAACAGGTACAAATTGTTCCGGTTCCAGAAAAAACCTGTCCCGAAAATTCTGCTCCTGTTCCGAACTGGACTGGTCAAAATAGCGTGGCGTGCCTTACGGCGCGGGGGGGGTCGAATGCTGCAAAGGGTGTCCATAAAAATTTTGCGACCAAAAAAAAAAAGGTCATCAGGTCTTTACTTTTCTCTTTTTGTTGTTCTTCGAAAGCCGCCCCTCGAAAAAAACTGTTCCGACAAAACGGAACAACTTGACAAACCTGTTCCGAAAAGAACAGGTACTGATCCGAGAGCCCATCCCTAAAACACACGGAAACGTATGTCTGGAGATGCTACCTTGTGTAAGTAGGAAAATAACCAAAACCAACTCTTCCTTCTCTTTCTGACACTCGGGAGTTAGGCACATACACCTTTGTCTGAATTATAAAATTCGTTTTGATTAATAATAATTTTGATCAAAATGCAATAACGCAAGGTTTTACTCAAAACCGTAAACAACAATAAGGCGCTGACTCGTGACGTAGCTTTGAATTTGCGCCCCGACATAAATTGTAATTTTGGAACATACTCATTTGCATCTCTTTTTAAAGCACAGCTTTATTTTTTATTGCTGTCCAACTCATAGCGCTGCACAGTGGGCTCCCGGACCCAATTTTTTGATCAAAATGAGAAAAATAGGTTTTGTAACAATATTTTGTTTTAAACTGAGAAAAAACTAGTTATCAATCAAAATGGCGGATCCAAAACGGCGAAGTTTCCTATTTATGAACCGATAAGTATGAAATTTAGAACTTTGGACTGTTAATAGTCGCTATGATTTTTGACTTAAATTTTAAAAAAACTTATTTTTCAATAGGTATCAAATTTGAAATTTTGGCATGATTATAATTATGAACTCAAACGTTTAAAAAATTACATGGCAGATTCAAAAGAGCAGAGTTTTATAGAATTTCAGAAATCCCAAGCAAAAACCATTGTCTTACCTATCTACACATCAAAATTGGAATTAAAATGTACAGGTATAAAATCTACTTACCTTCCTCTACAAGATTTATTTTATGCCAATTTTATACAACGTAAAATCATATCGCCATACAGATATAGTTTGTTTTTTTTTTATTTTGGCGGTTATGTCATGACATATTTACATTACTTTAAATGATGAAATGCCAATGACAAACCGCCATTATAAAAAAAACCGACTATATGGTACTTTGCCGCGTTCCTTTGAAAAGAAAAATGACACTTCTAAAAAATAACTGAAAGTTGCGTCAGTCAAAATAGTTGTTTCAAGACCTACTGGACTATCTAGTCTTTTTTAGTAAAGGTGTTTCAGTATGTTTTTAATTTAACCATTGTTGGCGAAAAATCAGGTCCGCGAGCTCACTGTGTGCTGATGGAAGAAAGGCAACCAAGACTGTTTTAGATTGGGTGAGCCCGTCCCACTACTTTGAGTTAAAAGGAGAAAGTAAGTAACTGGAAGACAATGTGTGAGTTTAGTAGATCGTGGTACGTTCCAGAATACTATTTTGTCTCGGGGTGCCGTGTTACGTTACAGTCAGCGCCTTATTCCAAACCAGGTTTGAAATATAGAAGCATTTTGGTAAAAAAGTGAAAGAGTTACTAAATGTCATATAATTTATTCGTTAGCAGGTCCCGTTAACAGTTCTAACATGTTGCTGGATATGTCTTCATCAAATTTGGATTTAGCTCTCTTGGGTTCTGCTCTTTGTAGAAAACCTGACGGTACGTATACCACCACTCTTTCATTTTCAGTTACTTTGATTAAGTATGTGAAAACTAAAGAAAAAAGCACAAGGTAAACAAAATAAAGAAACAATAGACAATTATTGGAATAAAGCCAGGCTATAATAGTACCAGGCCGTATTTTGACAGTTTCACATTGAAAATTGACAGTTTAACATTGAAAAATGGCAGTTGCTCTTTCAAAATTGACAGTAAAGTCGAATTTAAAACCAAGTCGTTTATTTTCCATAAATAAAGGAAGGCACTACTGAAGCATGAGTATTTATCGCCCTGTATTTACTTATTAATATTATTATAACAATCATGATAAAATAGTGCTGAATTGACAAATTGTCCAAACCATATTCTTTATATTTTACATACCGTGAATTATTCATAAATCTGACTTGAAGCTAGTGTGTTAATCATTTATTAGATGGCGACCCAGTCAGTTCATATAGTAAACAAAGGTCGTATATTGAAATATCACAGCTGATCTTACTATATATATATATATATTTATCGGTTTCACAACGTTCTACGTCTTCCGATACCCAATCTCCACTCGTTTCTGTTTGCCCATAATTCATCATCTAGGCTTCTTATTCTTATTTCACTGTCTATTCCTTCTCTCCAGCTTCTCCTTGGCCGTCCTCGTTTTCTTCGGCCAGTTGGTTTCCATTGTAGTATTTGTTTAGGTAGTCTTTCATCATTCATTCTTTGTACATGTCCGTACCACACCAGTTGTTTTGTTCTTATATCATCCAGTAAAGTACGTTCACCCACTGTCATAATTTCTCTTATTCTTTGATTTGTAACTCTTTCTCTTTTTGATTTCCCTGCTGCTCTTCTCCAATAGTCCATCTCCGTAGCGGAAAGCATTTTTTCTGTTCTATCCTTGATTGGTCATACTTCTGAGCCGTATGTAATAATACTTTTTACAATGGTGTTATATATAAGCTTTTTGTTATGTTTTGATATACTTTGGTCCCAAATTATTCCATTTAATAAAGTTATTGCTTTTCTTCCTTGTACGTTTCGATCTTTTATAGCTTTGTCTAGTATTCCGTCAGCTGTAATTTTTAGACCAAAGTATTTATACTCATCACAGGACTGAATTCGCTGCCCGGTGTTTAAGATTAGATCCTGTTTCATTCCACCGATACACATATACTCTGTCTTATTGAGATTAACCTCTAGTCCCCACTTATTGTACTCTTCTATTAGTTTTCGTGTCATATATTCGAGGTCGTCATAATCCTGAGCCACTACTATCTGATCATCGGCGAAACATAAAGTATACAAGGTGGTTTCGTCCAACGGAATTCCCATGTTTTGGCATTTTCTCTTCCATACTTTAAGGACCTGTTCCAAGTATATCTTGAAGAGCGTAGGCGAGATACAGCAACCTTGTTTAAGACCTTTATTTACTTGAAAGCCTTTGGTTAGGTTTGCTTACAATGTGAAAGTGTCAAAATACTGCCTGGCACTATTATAGTCTGACTTAATTCCAATAATTGTCTGATATCATTTTGTAAGCGCTATTTTGCAACAGAGTTCAATATTCACTTTCTCCAACGCCGATCATAAGAATATGAATCACCCTCGTTTGGATCACGTCGCTTTCGGCCTTATTGGACCATACTCAGGTGGATGCAGGCGGTAGCCTCGTGTGGAGCATAACCTGTGTAACGCCAACAGAAACAGCTACCTACTCCGAGGGAAGACACCACTACCGGCATTAGATTATACTAGAGACATGCTCGCAGCCAACGATAAAGACCGGCCATGACGCGTTATAAGCAAGTAGGCGGTCACGTGATCTTAGGAGATTCTTATTGTATTGCTTAATATATTATATGTTTTTACACAATTTAAATAAATTAACAAAAAATTTTTGTTCTTTTATAGGCAAAAATTTTTAAAAATATTTTGCTGATATATGTGTTTATTATGGATAAAAGAACTGAATCTATAAAATAAAAAATTATACAAAATTTGCACTCTAATATCTTCAGCTACATATATTAGGTACATAATATCGTTAGTAACTTCAAATCTATACAAGTCTTTTAAAATTTGGACATATCAAACCTAAGCTTTTAGTTTTTTAATTTTTCTTTAAGTGTCATCATCTTTGTCTGAGTTCTTATTCAAAGATTTAATAAAATTATTTTAAAAAACTTCACATGCCCTTAAACTAATTTTTTCAAGCTTTGACAATAGTTTTTCTCCACAAAAACACTCGCTAGAGTTATCTGAAGAAAAATTTTCAATATAAAACATTTCACAATAATTTATTAAAAAGAAACAAGTGATTTTGTGAATAAGTGAGATGGTTTTCACATTCAATGAACTGAATGTAGTGGTCGTCAATAATTTTTTGAAAAATTACCCAGCACAAAGTTTAATATATATTTCATTAAAGTGTAAGTTAAAAGCTGTATCTTACTTTTTAAATATTCCACACTACCAGAGAGATTACTATCTGTTAACAATATTTTACAAATCAGTTTTTTAATATTGCGAGGGTGCGGAAGACATATTACCTATGCACTGGATGACTGGATAAACAAAGATGAAGCCAACATTAAAGTGTATCCACCATATCTTCGATTCTTAGGTTACCTTTCAAGAGACCTAATTGTTCAATAAGAAATGACAACTGAACACATTTTTCACGCTCACTATCGAAAATGTCACTAAGGATGTCTATTACTTGATCAATCTTATCCAAGATCTTATCTTTTACCACTTCTTTCCCTTTTGCAACATATTAGGTTTCAGTTTTATAGTTGGACCGACAAGGAACAACACTAATTACACGTTCGCGGCATTGTTTATCTTATAGGTATTTTCTTTTTATAATTTACTCATTAGCCATTAATTATTTTAACGCAGCCCACTATAGTCTTTTTCGTGGGCTGCGTTATTTTAATAACTTTGATAAAATTCACATAAAATTTGTGCCCGAATTAAAAAAAAATCGACGTAAACAAACATACCAAAACTGAACACACATATATTTTATAATGACAGCGGGCCGTGATGCGTTTTTTTGTGAGCCTCCTACGGTCACGTGATATTTCCGCGCCCGGGCCGGTCTTTCTCGTGGGCTGCGAGACATGCTAGGGGATTAGATTACCCTTCCTCTCTGCGCTAACGTGGAGATTTCTTGGGCGTCCAGTTTTATATTTTTGGAGACTACTGGCATCCTATAGTCCATTAATTTATAACTGAGAAACGATGAATCACTAAAATGTTCTTTTACTGATTTTTTCTTAAAAGGACTGAACGTAGGCAAAACCCTCTGCAGTTTTAGTGGATATTATTTTTTATTTTTAATAATGCACCTACCTATTACAACCTTTACGGCCAAAACATATCAAACACTGTGCATGGCAAAAATAAAACAACCCTTTTAAGCTATGCGTGATGGCTGACTAAACTCAAGGACTATAGACATAAAGGACTGCTTAGTTCCATTTAACCTGTGTTAACAAATTGTGCGGGGTGAGGAGAGCGGCGTGACGTCACCACTTGTGCTAAATCATTCGTTTACGTTAGTTGTATATGATGTTATTCGTATTTTCAAGAGAGTTTTGTTGATATTTCGCTGAATAGTTTATGTTTTTTGGATTGTTTCAGTGCAGTGCTATTAAGAAAAGTCATATAAATAAATATTTTCACGTTTGGTTTGTTAACAGTGTGTAAAAATTCGATTCAGGACAGGGAAGAACGTTTGTTTACACGGTAAAAAAATGGCCACGATTTTCTCAGCAAATGGGCTTCTTGTTTAATAATATCTATCAAGAAAATTGCAAAAGATTGTGAATTAAAAAGGAATATTTTTCTAAATTAAATATTATTATTTATATTAATATTTTTAATTTATTGTATGTATCTGTACTTTTCTGTTTTTTTGTAAAAATGTAATAATAAATACTTTTTTTATGTTCTATATTCCCGTTTTTTAATTATCTAATTAATAATTTCTTAACATGCTTTAAAAAGCGGTTGTAATAATTAAACTATACATTATGTGCCTTTTTTTTTCTCTTTGTTTTTTGTCTGTTTGTTAAGAACAATATTTGTGCTTTTCCTTTTTTAAATAAATCGATAAATTTTTCGTCTACCTATATTACCGTTTTTAATTATAATCGCAAAATAATTTCTTTACATACTTTTAAAACAATTGGACAAATTATACAGGGTGTCCCATAACTTGGGGGCCATAGTGCAGCAGGTGATAGCGAGGAGGTCAACACACATCTGTTTTAAGGATATAGGATTTTTAATGTTAGAGGAGTGGGGGGAAAAGGGTTTTGTAAAAAAAAGAAAATCTATCACAGACAGCTGAATACTCAGCTAATTGTGATTTAAAAATGTGATACTCCTTATTTTAATAAAATTACAAGTTAAGAATTTTTTTAATTAATTTTTGCTTACTTATTCTTTTAAAAAATATCAATAATATTTTATTTATTATTATGTGTCGCTAAAGGTTTGTTTTTATTAACAAAAAATATAAAAAAAAACATTGCGTTTAATATGGCATTTATACCAAAAAACTGGTTTTTTCTAAAAAAAAATGACAGACTAATGTTTTTCAAAATAAATTTTATTTCAATTATTGCTCTTGTTCTGATACACGACTTTAACCAATTTCATATTTTTACTGCGTTTTTTGAAAAAGTTATTATCAAAAAAGTTAAAAAAATTGATGCTCTGTATCTCTACAAAGAAATAGTTTTGACCCATGCATTATAGCAACTGTTTTATCAGACATGACCTTCTCTATCACCTGTTGGCCTACGGCCCCTAAGTTATGGGACACCCTGTATAGGTACTACGACATTATTATGTAATTTTTTTTTCACTTTAAGTATTTAAATTTAATTTATTTAACAGATATTTCAAATATAAAATCATTTATCATCCCAGTAAAGACAATATTTTTAAATGTACAATGCCTCAATTTTGCATAAAATTTAATTTGCATAAAGAAAATAGCTCTAAAAGCATATAAAATCCAATATAACGATAGGCGCGCTTTCTGCCCAGCACAAGTGGTGACGTAACAGCGAGTTTGACCTTGAACATCGAGTGCAGACAGATTCGGCAAACTAAGCAATCCTGTCTAGTGTATAATCGTTGGACTAAACTATCACTAGACGTAACTATCGATCGGTTTTAATAGTCTAGGCCATGCGATATCGGAGAAAAATGTAGAGGAAGATAACCACAAAATGGCTGACTGATAGATGAGAACTTATTAAAACTATGAGGTTTTCACTTTATCCAACGTCGATCACAAGAATATGAACCATCCTTGTTTGGCACACGTGCTGGCAAGCTGCAGGCACGGTGATCCATGCGCATCCTTTAGCGGATGCAGGCGACAGCTCCGTGTAGAGCATAAGCTATGCGAAACCAACAGAAACAACTAATAACCAATCTACGACAAACTGCACTAAGTAACCTTTAAAAAATTATTTTGTTTATTTAGATCCTATGTCTCCTATGTCAGAAAACCGGAAAAAGTTAAAACAAAGGTTTAGGACACCATCTGCTGACAATTCGCCATTATCACCAACTCAACCTGGTCTTTGGACAGAAACGGTGCCGTTAAGCACGACCACCAAGGTAAGTGTATCAAAAAAAATTTCAATAATATTTACTCTTAGAACATTGAACTACTAGAATCCAGCATAACCTCAAACTATAGGCAGGTTTGTTTTGAGTAAATTGAGGCATTGTTGTCAAGTCAATTTGAAAACATTCCTAAACCTTTAATTATACAAACATTTCTTTATAAATCTTAAAAATAGTACAAAACCATAATACAATATTAAACCAGAGAATACTTTCTTATATTAAAAATGATTTAACATTCTATTGTAGCAAGTATATTATTTTTTGAATCCCAATAGTAATAATACAAAATCGTGTAGTTTAAAACAATATGGCAGCTTAAGAACCGGCTGTTTGTTTACATAACAATGCTTAAAATATTTAACTACGCCTATGTTTTGTTCACAGATAAATAAGCTGTTTACGTACTTGTAAAAGGACCGTTTATTTCCTACGGCAAAGGATGTTTTACACACCTCGCACTTTTTTACCATATTAACTTTAACGTAAAAAAACAATCACAAAATCACAGGCTTTTTAGCACAGATCACCTTTTAGTCAACGATTCAAAATACAATGACGGCCATCAACAACAAGTGACAGTACGTCATCGACCACGCCGTTGTTGGCGAGGTTGCCGTGCTGGTAATTTTTATGAACATTTAAAGGACACAAATATTATTAATTAATGTAATTTGACAAAAGTGAAAATATTTTATTGTATTTATCTTGGTGAAACTAGTAAGATAGACTTTTACATTTTATTTTGAATGAAATTAATGTTAATTTTTAAAGAAAATACCGCACGTAATGGCACAATATTTTCCTTACTTGTATACACAAAATGACAAAGGAAATGTTAATCCCAAGTAATATTATAGCAGGGTTCCCACTGGAAAAGTCAGGGAATTAAAAAGGCTATCTGGTAAAGTCAGGGAATGACCCAAAAGTCAGGGAATTTACTCACAGAACTTGGAATTTTTTAAACTATCCTGATACATTCAGAAGTTTTCAGTTACAGCCTGTTAAAAATTATCTAGTTCTGCAATCCTTTTTTTATTAGCATTTTATTTATTGCCTCTCTCATTTTTAAAATATTCCATAAGTATAATTAATGTGGCTTTATTTTAAAAAACAAGGACAGCAAGACAAACACAAGCCATGAGTGTCGTTGAAATGACATAAAAACAAAGGTGTTCCTAGGTATCGTGTTTTAGGGCTTTTTCTGTCTACGTAATAGAATAGAAAAAATTATTCTTTTCTAACCGTTCTTTTATCTGTTTTGAAGGGTCAGGGAATTATTCTACCAAGGTCAGGGAAAACCTGGAAAGTCAAGGAATTCACAAATGGAAATTTGGTGGAAACCCTGTGTAGGTTGTGAGGAAGTTTTATAGTTTTTACCTTTTCTTATAAAGGTTTTATAAAGGTGGTATATTTTTATGAAGTCATTAAATTTTTATAAACAAACTATTGGACTTACCTTTTTATAATCGTCGCCAGATTTTTGTTATTTTTATAAAACCCTTCCTGAATTCGGTTAAACGTTTTACAAAGTAGCAAACTATTTGAGTTCTGCTTTTTAAAACCATTAATTAAAAAGTTTTAAAAGGCAACAGGAAAAACTTCTCTTGTACAGCTTTAGTTTTACAAAATAAGTAGTCAAACCTCTTAAAAATTAAAATTATTAGCTACGCCTATGTTTTGTTCACAGATAAATAAGCTGTTTACGTACTTGTAAAAGGACCGTTTATTTCCTACGGCAAAGGATGTTTTACTCACCTCGCACTTTTTTACCATATTAACTTTAACGCAAAACAACAATAAACAATCACAAAATCACAGGCTTTTTAGCACAGATTACCTTTTAGTCAACAACGATTCAAAATACAATGACGGCCATCAACAACAACAAGTGACAGTCCGTCATCGACCACGCCGTTGTTGGCGAGGTTGCCGTGCTGGTAATTTTTACGAACATTTAAAGGACACAAATATTATTAATTAATGTAATTTGACAAAAGTGAAAATATTTTATTGTATTTATCTTGGTGAAACTAGTAAGATAGGCTTTTACATTTTATTTTGAATGAAAATAATGTTAATTTTTAAAGAAAATACCGTTTATTTAATTATGCCTTTTTAGTTATCTCATCACATTATGTAAACGTGGCAATTTGGCCTTTTTTTTATTAGCATTTTATTTATTGCCTCTCTCATTTTTAAAATAATCCATAATTATAATTAATGTGGCTTTATTTTAAAAAACAAGGACAGCAAGACGAACACAAGCCATGAGTGTCGTTGAAATGACATAAAAACAAAGGTGTTCCTAGGTATCGTGTTTTAGGGCTTTTTCTGTCTACGTAATAGAATAGAAAAAATTATTCTTTTCTACCCGTTCTTTTATCTGTTTTAAAGGGTCAGGGAATTATTCTCCCAAGGTCAGGTAAAAACCTGGAAAGTCAAGGAATTCGCAAATGGAAATTTGATGGGAACCCTGTATAGGTTGTGAAGAAGTTTTATAGTTTTTATCTTTTCTTATAAAGGTTTTATAAAGGTGGTGTATTTTTATAAAGTCATTAAATTTTTATAAACAAACTATTGGACTTACCTTTTTATAATCGTCGCCAGATATTTCTTATTTTTATAAAACCCTTCCTGAATTCGGTTAAACGTTTTAGAAAGTAGCAAACAAACTATTTGAGTTCTGCTTTTAAAGACCAATAATTAAAAAGTTATAAAAGGAAGCAGGAAAAACTTCTCTTGTACAGCTTTAGTTTTACAAAATAAGTAGTCAAACCTCTTGAAAGTCTTTCTTATAAAACATGTGTTTAAAAATAAAGTTTTATAGAATGTGCTGTAAGACCTTTTCATCGACTTATTTTATTGTAGTTGGTATATTTTTACATGTGCAGAAGCCATGTTTTTAAAATCTTATTGAGCCCTATAGATAAGCTTTCGAGATACTCACGGAAAAATACGATTAGGGCTTTTTCTGTCTACGTAATAGAATAGAAAAAAATATTTTTTTCTACCCGTTCTTTTATCTGTTTTAAAGGGTCAGGGAATTATTCTCCCAAGGTCAGGGAAAACCTGGAAAGTCAAGGAATTCACAAATGGATATTTGATGGGAACCCTGTATAGGTTGTGAAGAAGTTTTATGGTTTTTACCTTTCCTTATAAAGGTTTTATAAAGGTGGTGTATTTTTATAAAGTCATTAAATTTTTATAAACAAACTATTGGACTTACCTTTTTATAATCGTCGCCAGATATTTCTTATTTTTATAAAACCCTTCCTGAATTCGGTTAAACGTTTTAGAAAGTCGCAAACAAACTATTTGAGTTCTGATTTTTAAACCCATTAATTAAAAAGTTTTAAAAGGAAGCAGGAAAAACTTCTCTTGTACAGCTTTAGTTTTACAAAATTAGTAGTCAAACCTCTTGAAAGTCTTTCTTATAAAACATGTGATTTAAAAATAAAGTTTTATAGAATGTGCTGTAAGACCTTTTCATCGACTTATTTTATTGTAGTTGGTATATTTTTACATGTGCAGAAGCCATGTTTTTAAAATCTTATTGAGCCCTATAGATAAGCTTTCGAGATACTCACGGAAAAATACGGTTAGGGTTTTTTCTGTCTACGTAATAGAATAGAAAAAATTATTCTTTTCTACCCGTTCTTTTATCTGTTTTAAAGGGTCAGGGAATTATTCTCCCAAGGTCAGGGAAAACCTGGAAAGTCAAGGAATTCACAAATGGAAATTTGGTGGGAACCCTGTATAGGTTGTGAAAAAGTTTTATAGTTTTTACGTTTTCTTATAAAGGTGGTGTATTTTTATAAAGTCATTAAATTTTTATAAACAAACTATTGGACTTACCTTTTTATAATCGTCGCCAGATATTTGTTATTTTTATAAAACCCTTCCTGAATTCGATTAAACGTTTTACAAAGTAGCAAACAAACTATTTGAGTTCTGCTTTTTAAAACCATTAATTAAAAAATTTTAAAAGGCAGCAGGAAAAACTTCTCTTGTACAGCTTTAGTTTTACAAAATAAGTAGTCAAACCTCTTGAAAGTCTTTCCTGTAAAACATGTGGTTTAAAAATAAAGTTTTATAAAATGTGCTGTAAGACCTTTTCATCGACTTATTTTATTGTAGTTGGTATATTTTTACATGTGCAGAAGCCATGTTTTTAAAATCTTATTGAGCCCTATAGATAAGCTTTCGAGATACTCACGGAAAAATACGGTTAGGGCTTTTTCTGTCTACGTAATAGAATAGAAAAAATTATTCTTTTCTACCCGTTCTTTTATCTGTTTTAAAGGGTCAGGGAATTATTCTCCCAAGGTCAGGGAAAACCTGGAAAGTCAAGGAATTCGCAAATGGAAATTTGATGGGAACCCTGTATAGGTTGTGAGGAAGTTTTATAGTTTTTACCTTTTCTTTTAAAGGTTTTATAAAGGTGGTATATTTTTATAAAGTCAATAAATTTTTATAAACAAACTATTGGACTTACCTTTTCATAATCGTCGCCAGATATTTCTTATTTATATAAAACCCTTCCTGAATTCGGTTAAACGTTTCAGAAAGTAGCAAACAAACTATTTGAGTTCTGATTTTTAAACCCATTAATTAAAAAGTTTTAAAAGGAAGCAGGAAAAACTTATCTTGTACAGCTTTAGTTTTACAAAATAAGTAGTCAAACCTCTTGAAAGTCTTTCTTATAAAACATGTGATTTAAAAATAAAGTTTTATAGAATGTGCTGTAAGACCTTTTCAGCGACTTATTTCATTGTAGAGGTTGGTATATTTTTACATGTGCAGAAGCCATGTTTTTAAAATCTTATTGAGCCCTTGAGATAAGCTTTCGAGATACTCACGGAAAAATACGGTTAGGGCTTTTTCTGTCTACGTAATAGAATATAAAAAATTATTCTTTTCTACCCGTTCGTTTATCTGTTTTAAAGGGTCAGGTAATTATTCTCCCAAGGTCAGGGAAAATCTGGAAAGTCAAGGAATGCACAAATGGAAATTTGGTGGGAACCCTGTATAGGTTGTGAAGAAGTTTTATAGTTTTTATCTTTTCTTATAAAGGTTTTATAATGGTGGTGTATTTTTATAAAGTCATTAAATTTTTATAAACAAACTATTGGACTTACCTTTTTATATACGTCGCCAGATATTTCTTATTTTTATAAAACCCTTCCTGAATTCGGTTAAACGTTTTAGAAAGTAGCAAACAAACTATTTGAGTTCTGCTTTTAAAAACCATTAATTAAAACGTTTTAAAAGGAAGCTTTAGTTTTACAAAATAAGTAGTCAAACCTCTTGAAAGTCTTTCTTATAAAACATGTGGTTTAAAGTTTTATAGAATGTGCTGTAAGACCTTTTCATCGACTTATTTTATTGTAGTTGGTATATTTTTACATGTGCAGAAGCCATGTTTTTAAAATCTTATTGAGCCCTAGAGATAAGCTTTCGAGATACTCACGGAAAAATACGGAAGAAATAAAACAATTCTTTTTACTGGATTGGTCACGAAAATTTGTTTTTTATTTTTAACTTCAAGGGTAATAAAGTTTAAAATTTGTGCATTACAATCCAAAGAATGCTTCTTTTTCTAAAGTCTAAGCATTTACTAGAAAAGCCCTGTTATGAAATACAAGGTGTCAGTTTAAAAAGAATCCACCTTGATTTTCTCGAAAATTATCAGAAAATTAAAAGTCGACAATTTAAAAAGGAACCACCTGAATTTTCTCGAAAATTATCACGAAATTAAAAAAAAACGCCGAAACAAGTCGATTTTGTTTGCAAGGGGACACTTTTTGGCTATCTTAAAATTTTTGTAGCACGAACCCCCTTCGAGGGGTATACTTAACCCTATATTTTGATTAGGGAAAGTGGGCCTAGTGATACCTTGTTTTGAAGCCCTCCTGAATATCTTTACAACCGTGTAAAAATTTCGAAAATCCATCGATTAGTTTTTGAGATAATACTGAAAAATATAAAATTTGAATTAAATTTTTATTTTATCAGTCCATGTTAAATTTGAAAGTTTGAAGGCAGTTATCCCAAAAACTAATAAATAGATTTTTAAAATTTTTACACGGTTGTAAGGACATTTAAAAGGTCTTCAAAACAAGGTATCACTAGACCCACTTTCCCTATTCAAAATTAGGGGGTTCGTGCTTGGTTTCTTTAAAAGCTTTTATTTAGCTTCAGATGTTCTGTCTAACTATCTAACTATCTATCAAATCTTGTGAAGCGTTTTTGACACACTTCCCATTATCCGATTTGGATGAAATTTGGTACACACATAGTGGACCCATGACAATACAACATTAAGAAAAAAATATCGTCCCACCCCTACCCCCACCCCGTCTATAGAAAAATGTGTTTTTGACACACTTCCCGTTATCCGATTTGGATAAAATTTGGTATACACATAGTGGTCCGATGATAATACAACAATAAGAAAAAAATTTGTTTTTTACACACATCCTGTTATCCGATTTGGATGAAATTTGGTATACTTATAGTGATTCAATGACAATCCAATATTAAGAAAAAAATATCCTCCCACCCCTACCCCTACCCCTTTTATAGAAAAATGAGTTTTTGACACACTTCCCATTATCCGATTTGGATGAAATTTGGTATTTACATAATGGTCCGATGACAATACAACATTAAAAAAAAATATCCTCCCACTCCTACCTCCACCCGCTTCCATAGAAAATGCGTTTTTGACACCCTTCCCATTGACAATACAACATTGAAAAAAAAATCCTACCTCTCGTACCCCCACCCTCATCTATAGAAAAGTGCGTTTTTGACACACTTCCCATTATCCGATTTGGATGAAATTTGGTATACATATAGTGGTCCGATGACAATACAACAATAATGAAAAAATGTCCTCCCACCCCTACCACCTTCCATAAAAAATGCGCTTTTGGCACACTTCACTTGAAATGACTTTATAAAATTTGGTATATGCATAAAGGTCCGATGGCAATACAGCCCAAATAAAAAATATATTTCTACCTCTACCCCCACCCTCTCCTTCCCCCAATAGAAAAAGGAGTTTCCAAACAACTCACGATCAGCGATTTCATTATAATCTAGAATAAACTCTTCTGTTCTGTTATTGAACAAATATTTTCATTAAATAGAGTAGATAGCTGAAACTAAAAAGTGAAAAATAAATTGGTAAAAAAAAATTTTTAAGTCACAAGCTTTTATAAAATGCACTAAAAATTAAAAAATAATTCTAATATTATCATAATAATAAAAGCAATGGCCGCAAATCAAAGATTAACATAATCTAAATTTGTAATCTAAACACTTAAAGAATATTCAACATAGCAGGTCATCAAAGATATGTTTGATGTGCCGCAATGTTATGCCATTGCCATACCTATGTCAGAGAAATGCTGGGGTATCTTAGGTCGGGTTGGGTGGGTTTGGTACCTCTGCATTTTTCTGCTAGATTGATTCTTTTGCAAATAGTGATATTTAATTGATACGGATATCTTATCGTGCTAACATCGTCAAAATTTCCATCAGGCGGCCATCGCTTTTGTTATTATGATAATATTAGAATGTTAGAAAATTATTTTTAAATTTTTAGTGCATTTTATAAAAGCTTGTGACTTTTTTTTAAATTTTTTTACCAATTTATTAAACTTTCATCTTGTATTTAAAATTAAACCGATTTTTTTAGGAATCTGTGATGGGTCCTCTGGAGTCGTTCCTGCGCTCAATCAACTGCTACCCAGAGCACGACCAGGCGCGTACTAAGAAAGAATTGACACAAAAAGACAAGCATCGAAAACATCACCCTGGCGGTGGGTGTAGTCCTGCTAAACATCCGATTCCGACGCCTCTGGTGCAGACCACTTCACCCCCACCACTTAGCGATCATTTGGACATTGTTGGGTCACAACCGAGCTCTTCGACTGGTAAGTCTCTATTTTGGTTTACCTTCCCAGTCCGCGCATCAATTAAGTATAGGGTATTGTTTTCTATTTAAAAAAATAAAGATAACGCCGAAAATGTATTATTTGGGTGTATCTGAGGGCACGGCAGTGCCTCGCCAATTTCGCGCTACCGTACCATCTTTTCTTGAAACATTTCAGCCCATATTTGACCTATTTAAAACTCTACTTCGGAGTGAGCTACGAATCTCAAACTTTGCACAGTCGTAGATCTTCATAGAGTTAGCAATCTCTCCAAGTTTCATGGACTTCCATTAAGTAGTAAAGTAGTTACGATATTTCAAAAAACATCGAAATTCCCACTCACTCACTCACTTACTCATGTATAGATCATCAACATTCTACTTAGTCTAAGAGCCCAGTAGGATTTTGGGCTTGAATTGCAAACCGATACTCATATATTTTAATCGATTCGTCATAAGACCATGTCCCAAAAAAAATGAAGATACCTGCAAAAATCCTGCATAAACAATCCGCCATCTTTGTTTAAAGATGGCGAGACGGAGTTTGAATCAAATGTACGTAACTTTTTTATTATGACATCGATTTTACTTAAACAAATTGTGATTAGCTTCTACTATAATGGTCTCTCCAAATCACTATCAATACTTTGTTTTTTATTTGTCTCTATACTATAAATTCTGTAAGTTCCTCAAATATGCTGTTTTTTTTTTAGGTTTTTTGATTTTTTCAAGAAAACTACTGGTTTTACAAAAAAAAACATAAAATATAAAAAATATACAGATCGTTAAGATGTATTTATGGTGGGTCTAATATTTGCTGTAGATTAAGCGGTTCTCGAGTTACACTCAAAAAACCACTAAATTGGCCTATACCTACCCCCAGGTACAAAATTTTCATATTTTCACCAAAGTCATGAAAGTTACTAAAAAACTATACAGAACGAAACAGAAACTGATACTGAGGTAGATATGGCGGCTTTAACATGGCCGAAGCGTAATTTACAATTTTATTTTTTGAGGGTAATTTTTTTATGTAAAACGAACCCCTACGGAGTTAAAATGTACCTCAGCTAAAAGACAATTTAATTATCTTTAAAAAAGGATAGTACACTTTTTGTCGTAAAGTTAATAGTTTTCCTGAAAAAAACAAAAAATATGCGGCATACATAATTCGATGTTTTCGTTCCATAGAAGTACGACAATGGCATGTGTCCATTAAGGGAAAAAATAATTTATGCACAGATAAGCGAACCCGCAGTTACATATTTAAACTTAGCGTCAAAAATCTTACAAAAAACATATTTCATACTTTTCTGGTAAATTGACAGGTGGTCACGTGATTTTGACAACTTCTTAATGGTTTGAGCTAGAGACTTCTTTTTTTGATTTGTAGACAAAATTATCCAATTTTGCCGACAAAACATATTTTTAAAAATTTTGAATACGGTGCCGCCTGGCGCCCAAAACAAATTTTATAACTGGTCGAATCCGCATTTCGATTTTTAACTGTTGCATAATTAAAATTTTATACTTTTCCAAATTAATTTTTTGAAATTTTCTGATAAAAATGTTGATATTGGTATATTTCCCTATCCTAGCAATAAATAAATATATAATAATAAAGACTATTTTTAGTTTTTGCTTTTTTTACATTTATCCAAGGTTATATTTCTTACATAAATCTCCATAAAATAAGTAGGTTCGGTATCTGGAATACATACTATATTTAATAGGCCTAAACTTTTCTTTTAGTTTTAGTACCTGCTTATCTACAGGTAAATATTTGCTTTATTTCACCTAAAAAAGAAAATTCGTAGTATTTTCCCTGATAAATGGATAAAACGAAACAACCATCGATCATTTCGAATCGATTAAAATATATGAGTATCGGTTTGCAATTCAAGCCCAAAATCCTACTGGGCTCTTATACTAACTGTACTTCCAGACATGCTACAAAGCTAAAATTTGGCAGACTGATAGAAATTATGACCAAACCCCTGGAAATAAATCAAAAAACGCCAAAAATTCTAATTTACTCCCCTCCCCTATACATGTAAAGTTATGTAAAAGTAACATTGCCCACTTTCAGAAATGATCGAGAGCTGAGCTTTTGCAGACTGATAGGAACTATGATAAAACTAAAGGAAAAATTTAAAACACCCCAAAATTCTAATTTACTTCCCTCCCCTATAAATGTAAAGTTATGAAAAAGTAACATTGCCCACTACTTCTAGACATGCTAGAGAGCTGAGCTTTGGAAGGCCGATAGTAACTATGATAAAGCAATAGAAAAAAATTAAAAAACCTCAAAATTTTAAGTAAGGCATTGCAAAAGTTTTGTTCCACTTTACTACTTTAAAAATTAAATATTATCCAATTCCTTTAAAAAACAAGTGAAATCATAACAAAAACATTTCATGTCAAAGAAAGAAGTACGTCAAAATGGCATTCCGTTAAAAGAATTGAGATAAAAGTAAAGCCTTAATAAAGTTCTCCAATACAAATTTCAAAATGAAAGGGTCTTATTAGTTTGGAAACATTTTTCCAAATTTGGCTATTACGGCTGTAAATGATTCTTAGGCACAGTGCTAAATTGAACATAAAGAAGTTTGGCTGTAATAGCAAAGTTTAAAAAAACATTTCCAAACTAGAAAGAACCTTTTATTTTGAAATTTGTATTGGAGAACTTGGCTTTACTTTTATCTCAATTCTTTTTACGGAATGCCATTTTCGCGCACTTGACTTTTTTTTACATGAAATGTCAAAATTTACTCCCCTCCCCTATACATTTAAAGTTATATAAAAGTAGCATCACCCACTTCCAGAAATGCTAGAGAGTTGAGCTTTGGCAGACTAATAGGAACTATGATAAAACTATAGGGAAAAATCAAAAAACCCCAAAATTCTAATTTACTTCCCTCCTTTATATATGTAAATTTAAGTAAAAGTAACATTGTCTACTTCCAGACATGCTAGAGAGCTGAGCTTTGGAAGACCGATGGTAACTATGATAAAGTTATAGAAAAAAATTAAAACACCCCAAAATTCTAATTTACTTCCTTCCTCTATAAATGTAAAGTTATGTAAAAGTAACACTGCCTACTTCCAGAAACGCTAGAGAGCTGAACTTTTTAAGACTGAAAGACAATATGATAAAACTATATGAAAAATTTTAAAAGCACCAACATTTTAATTTACTTCCCTCTCCTATAAATGTAAATTTATATAAAACTAACATTGCACACTTCCAGAAACGCTAGAGAGCTGAGCATTGGAATGCTGATAGAAATTATGATAAAACCATGGGAAAAAATTTAACAAGTCCAATATTTTCATTTACTTTCCTCCCCTATACATATAAAGTTATGTAAAAGTAACATTGTGCACTTTCAGAAACGCTAGAGAGCTGAGCTTTGGAAGACTGATAGGAACTACGATAAAACCATGGAAAAAAATTAAAAAACCTCAAAAATTTAAGTAAGGCATTGCAAAAGTTTTGAACAATATTCCGCATATTTTACTACTTTAAAAATTAAGTATTATCCAATTCCTTTAAAAAAGAAGTGAAATCATAACAAAAACATTTCATGTAAAAAAAGGCCAAGTACGCGAAAATTGCATTCCGTAAAAAGAATTGAGATAAAAGTAAAGCCAAGTTCTCCAATACAAATTTCAAAATGAAAGGTTCTTATTAGTTTGGAAATATTTTTCTAAACTTGGCTATTACGGCTGTAAATGACTCTTAGGCACAGTACTAAATTGAACATAAAGAAGTTTGGCTGTAATAGCAAAGTTTAAAAAAACATTTCCAAACTAGAAAGAACCTTTTATTTTAAAATTTGTATTGGAGAACTTGGCTTTACTTTTATCTCAATTCTTTTTACGGAATGCCATTTTCGCTTACTTGACTTTTTTATACATGAAATGTTTTTGTTATGATATAATTTTTTTATTAAATTTTGTCGCAGTGTAATTTTTGTTATAACCAAAAACTTTGTAGGAGCTTTTGTTTCTGAGCTATTTAGCCTTGGTTTCCCTCTATCTCCCCCGCTAGAAGTACCTAGAGTCCCTGTATGTGACAGATATTGTTATTCCGCCAATATCTGTCACATACAGGGACTCTAGGAGTACCCAAACTTACTTAAAAGTGTCCAATTCGAATCACCCTGTATGTAAAAAAAAGTTTAGGGGAGACATGGATATATTTTTTAAATATGGTGTGCGAAATCTGTCTTTTGTCGCTTATCCGCGTAGGTTATAAGAATTTAATGTAAATTTATAAGTATATCTGTATGTAACAAAGCGACAATAAAAGCATATAATCATAATAATAATAATGATAATCAAAAAAATACTCTGCCAATCTATGGGCACATAAGCTCACACTGGGTACTATAGTTTTAGCGTATCTACTTGAAAGCTAATATAACTAAAAACTGAAGCATATTTTATTGAACTCCAGACTCAATTACCTTTCGTTTGATAGCACACAAGCCATGTTTTGACTTAAACTCTAATTTTTCAAATCTACCCCCACCCTTTTTTTAAAAGCTAAGATGTATTTTTTTTAACTCCAGACTCAATTACCTTTCGTTTGATATCACACACGCCATATTTTCACTTAAACTCCAATTTTTGAAATATACCCCACCCTTTTTTTTAAATAAATTAAAATGTATTTTGTTTAACTCCAGACTCAATTACCCTTCGTTTGATATCACACACGCCATATTTCCCCATAAACTCTAATTTTTGAAATCTACCCCCACCCTTTTATTTGGTTTGTGTTCGGTGGATTTTGTTCATTTTTAAATGGGACCATCTCGGCCCAAAACCCAGCGTAGGTACTAAATTTCATTAAAATCGGCCAAGCGGTTTTTGAGTTATGCGTGTTGGTTGTTACAGACAGACAGACAGATATACAGACAGACAGACAGACAGACGGCGCAACAAAAAAGTTTCAAAATCATCTGAAACGCAAAGATATATAAAAATTTTTGAAATCGGAGCAACTTTTTTTTTCTCGAAAAAATTAGGATCACCATAGCTCACACGACTATAGTATAGTATATGTGTGAGCTAAAAATTACATTATATTTTGCTTTATAGCTTTTAGTTGGACGCCATCCTTGCTAAATCATAGACGTGTACCCAAGTCTCCCAGACATCACCAATCGACTGGAAGCAATCATTCTTCGCCAGAAAAGGATGGAAAGAAACGGTAAGAGAAACAATTAGCGGATCATATCCAGGGTCATGAGCGGGAAATAGACTCCTTCCTGCGCAAACATTGAGATTTCTTGGGCATCATTTAAAGACGTCACTATAGGCAGCCTAAACTCCATTCATCTATAACTGAAAAACGAATTATCACCGAAATGTTATTTCACTGAATTTTTCTTAAAAGAACTGAACACAAGCAATTATACTTTTAGTGGATAACATTTTTACGAAAATAATGCACCTACCTATTAAAAACTTTACCACCAAAACATATAAAACAATATGACCGACAAAAACAAAACAACTCTTTTAAGCCATGCGTGCTGGCTCCCTAAACTATCACCAGACTATATTTGTGAAAGGTATAGCTACAACTATTACTAATAAGGAGGGAGGGTAGAAGAGAGGGAGCGGAAAAGTAGTAAAATGATGTTGGAAAAAAAGTCTTCAAGCGTGTGCAGAAAGAACTTTTGGAATCGCTTTATATTTGTGACAGTTATAGCTATAACTATTACTAATAAGGATGGCAGGGAGGAAAGAGGGAGAGGCGGGGGGGGGGGGGAGTTCGGTTTCGAGGGGGGGGGGGGGGGTAAAATGGTGCTGGAGAAAAAAATGTGAAAGCATATGCAGACAGAAATTTTGAAATGGCTCTATAGTTGATAAAATTCTGCGAATATGGTTTTGGATAGGGTGGGGGGAATGACAGGAGGGTAGATGGGTGGGAGCAGGGAGGACTACAAAGTAACTACAGCAAATTAGAGGACATTTGCAATGGTTAATCAAAGAAATTTCAATAAAATCGCCTGAAATTTAGATATATTGTATGCCTTAAAGCCTACATCATGTGACAAAATGGCGTCTGAAGACCGCCATGTTGATTCCTGTTTAAAAAGATATAGCCTATAGCACCTTCGGGATGAGTGGCAATCCAACGACACCTTTTTTGTCAAAATCGGTTCAGCCGTTTAGCCTCTAGCGTAACACAAACATATTTACTAACTTCGCCGTGCTGCAGTTGCGTAAAACTGATTGTGTTAAGAGTATTCTTTTAATACTTTTAATAACTAAAAATTTAATTTATTAAATTAATTATTAAGGTCACTGTATAACGAAGTTATATAGTGACCTTAGTGCTGATGGGCTAGGAAGGTATCAGAACTGTCATTAGTCACTATATAAAAAAAAAACATGTTTGTCATTACTTAAGTCCGTTGCTATTTACATACTTTGTGGCGGTAACATGGGAGGAAAAAATTAGAATTGAAACAGGAAAACGCCTCCGCATCTGTTCAGACAGTCAAGCTGCGCTGAAAGCACTGTGCAAACTGTCCGAGCTTGGTGCAGGAGTGCGCAGATGCACTTCAAGAGTTGGACGGAGTAAGAGAGATGGAGCTCGTATGGATACCAGGCCACATGTGAGTCCCAGGAAACGAGAAAGGGGTGGATCCCGGCAGAAATGCGTCGGACCAGAGCCTTTCCTGGGACTCACAAGAGGGCAAATGAAGTCGGCCCTAACAGAGTGGGCCCAGAAAGAGATACAAAAGGAATGGACCAATACAGGAAACGCCAAACAGGCGAAGGAGTATGTGACAGGGCAAGTGCCGTAGGGACTGGCTGCTCCGTAGAGCACGAAGAGCGGTAGGAGCCATAGTGGGAGTCCTAACCGGACACTGCGTCCTGCAACGACACCTGGCGGTAATGAGAGTGAGAACCGACGCGACGTGGGAGCGATGCTGGGCCGAAGACGAGCCCTCGGCGCACTCCCTCTCATCATGTGAAGCATATAAGGAGGCAAGAAGAGAGGTATTTGAAGAGGAAACCTTTGGACCGGAGGACCTTCTGAATCTGAGGTGGCCCGATATTCTGGCCTTTGTACAGAAGACGGGCAGATTCCTTAGCGAAGTAGGAGGGACGCCCGGGGGTTAGCGAAAAGGGCGCTCATGTGCCCAATCGCCAGGCCTTTCAGACGTTGATTCTTTACGTCTAATTTGAGTTATCATACCTTTGACAGTGGGAAAGAAGAATTTAGAGAGAGATTTGGATGACTTGGTCGAGTTAATACCTGAGTGTCTCTCGTTCTTGTATTGAGACACAGCGGCCTGCATAGATATAAGTTTTCCGAAAATTTATGTGTGGCTTCGGTGGTTCAGTGGTAGAATGTTTGCCTAGATAGCAAGAGATCCCGGGTTCGATCCCCGGCCGAAGCAGAAAACTTTTTTCTTATTTTTCTTTCTTTAATTTCACTTATTGTTTAAACTTTTTTTTAGTGTTAAGTTGATTTCACTTGTACAGGGTGTCCCAAATTGGGCACTTTTAGGGGGTTTAAGGTACCTCTAGGGAAGACAGAGAAAAACTGACCACGCATTGCGAGGCTCAAATTTCAAGAGAAGACTTATAGTGAAAACCGCATTTTGAAATATCGTCTCGTCTTTGAGCTACGGGGGCTTTTTGAAAAGTCTGCATTTTGGAAGGTAGTCGATAACTTCGGTATTAATGGAAATTTTGATTTAGAGTAAATTGCAATTTTATAGACTTTGCCACGAGGAATTCACCCGCTAAATTCAATTTTAACTGTCACTTTTAGTTTTTGAGATATGACATAAAGTTGCATTTTTTCTTATGGAATGGCCTATATTTTAATTAATTTTCCAATTTGTCATTGAATTCTTTTTAAAATGATGTGTCATATATCATAGTTTGATTGAGCAGTTTAGGAGATATTCAGCTTTTTCACTTATTTCTAGTGCGCTATGATTTCCTGCTGAGAAAGGTCAAGGCACTCCAGTATTTTGATTATTTTACACAGTCAAAAATATAGTAAGCCTGGTTTGGAAAAATTATAATTCAGCTGACCGCCCTCAAAGCCTAGTTATAAAAAGTAAAAAAATAATATATGATACATATTTCAAAATAAAATTAAAACGCTTTTGTGCAAAATAATTTCATATAAAAGCGTACTGTCAAATTGTTTAAACAATTGAAAACAATGACAAAACGCCAAGGCGCAAGGCCAGCTTGATTTGCATAGTATAAGACAACAAAACTATAGGAGCATTGAAGTAGGATTTGACCGCAAGGCTTTCACGTCAATGGCGCATGTCGTCATTCAACGCACACTAGACAAAAATAAAAAACTTTAATTATCTCCGAAACCGCACAATCAAACTATGACATATGATACATCATTTTGAAAAGAATTCAATAACGAATTTGAAAATTAATTAAAATATAGGCCATTCCATAAGAAAAAATGCAACTTTATGTCATATCTCAAAAACTAAAAGTGACAGTTAAAATTTAATTTAGCGGGTGCATTCCTCATGACAAAGTCTATAAAATTGCAATTTACTCTAAATCAAAATTTCCATTAATAACGAAGTTATCGACCCCCTTCCAAAATGCAGACTTTTTAAAAAGCTCCCGTAGCTCAAAAACGAGACGATATTTCAAAATGCGGTTTTCACTATAAGTCTTCTCTTGAAATTTGAGCCTCGCAATGCGTGGTCAGTTTTTCTCTGTCTCCCTTAGAAGTACCTGAAACCCCCTAAAAGTGCCCAATTTGGGACACCCTGTACATCCCTTTTATTCTGGCTAACGTATGAAATAATCTAATCTAATCTACTGCGACAATTAGTAAGAAAGTGATCGCAAGGAGCGTTTATAAAAAATTACCCTCTATCAATGTATTATTTTTTCCAGATCAGAAAGCGAATCCCACTCTGCATAAAATCATAGTTTAAAGGTAAGTTGCTTAGTTTGAATCCGAAAATTAATTACCTAGCTAAAGTATTAGTTGCGTTGATAAAAAAAGAGAATAGCAAATCTACACTTCTCTCATTCGAGGCAATAGAGGGCGCTATGCCCCTAATCCTAATTTCTTTAATTAATACCGTTTGCGATCAACGATCAAGCTCAAAAAGATTCGTCTGTGTTTTGCCGTGTTTTTTTTTCGTTTGTATGTAGTACAACAAAATAAATAGAAATAGAGGTATTTGCTGGGCACAAACTTTATCACAATTTCTTTTTGCTTGCTTAAAAATATTTTTAAAAATAAAATCAAATATTTTGGGGGTTTGTGGTCAACGCGCGTTCAATTAGAGATCCCGCTAGGACCGCCCCATCAGGGCGGACCCTAGGCCCGGGCGGCAAATCGGCAGTATAATTTATAAAAAAAGGGTAAACTAAATACATAAATCTGCTATTTAGAGAAAAACTAACTCCTTCATACACCGTAAAAAATTTTGATTTACACATAAGCGTAATGTGTAAAACAAAGAACTACCTTAAGCACTCACCTATGGATGACCTTTTTTTTTGTCGCAACTTTTTTTAAGGGCGCCCTTTTCACCCTTCGACCCCCCCGTTCCTTAAGTTACGCTATGCCGCTGTGGAAATGGTTTACGTTATCGCTTTTAATTTTTGTTATGAGGGCGGCATTTTACCTTTTTGCCCGGGGCGGCAAAACTGCAATCGTCGGCCCTGGCCCCATTTAGAATTTAAATCAATCAGGGATCAGTTTGTAGTTGCTCCCGTAGAGATCTGCTCCAGCAAGGAGCGATTTCTTAGCAGTGTTGATTGAAAACGGTATTATTTTCTAATTCGAGGTAACAGAGGGCGCCATGTCCCTAAATTTAATTTGACACGTGCTATGAAGTGTAAATTTGCAAATATTCACGTAATAAATATGTAATGGGCATGTTTTAAACAAAAACTTGCGATAAGAAGCCTAGCTTATAGTATTAATATGTAATTAACTTAACTAGAATAATTTATTTATAAAATAATAACAAAATATTCTGTTTTATAGAATCTTCATATATTTTATTGGTTCATTCAATTTTGACAGAATGAAAAATTACTTAAAATGGTCAAATTAGGCTGTGTACTTAAAAGTTTGTAGCGATAATGGTTATTTTGATAAAATTACATTATTTGACTGGGTTGGTATCCCCACCAAAACCTCCCTATTTGTTTGAAATTCGTAGACAATGATTGAGTAGAAATAAAATTTCGGACTTCCATTGTCTTTATTTATTTTAAACACGGCGTTTTGTAGTTAGTAAGTGTCTCTAAACGTTTTCAAGGATAAACTAAACAATCCAGTCTACAGGCTACTTCTTAGGGCGGGCCTACACTATGCGTATTCAGCAGGGCTCTGAATAGCGACAATCAAAATAGCGATGTAATGAAAGGGCGACTATCAAAATAGCGATGTAACAAAATACAGATGTAACAAAATAGCGATTGTAACAAAATAGTGATTTAACAAAATAGCGATGTCACAAAATAGCGACTATCAAAATAGCGATGTAACAAAATAGCTACTATCAAAATAGCGATGTAGCAAAATAGCGACTATCAAAATAGCGATATTTCATTCTTAGAAATTTTTTCAAAAAAAAAACTTTCCTGATTCTTTCCCGGGATCCTAGAGGATGTGAATCCGAACCAAACCAAACCGAACCAGCATATTAAAAAAAAAACTCTCCAGACTTCTTTTCCGGCATCCTAGAGAGTGTGAATCCGAACCGAACCGAATTCGGTTCAGATCGGTTCGGTTCGGATTCAAACCCTCTAGGATCCCGGAAAAGAATCAGAGTTTTTTTTTTGAAAAAATAAGCTGGTATATTGGTTTGATTCGATTCGGTTTGATTTGATTCAGTATTTTGGTACATCGCTATTTTGATACATCGCTATTTTGATACATCGCTATTTTGATACATCGCTATTTTGATTGTCGCTATTTTGATTGTCGCTATTTTGATATATCGCTTTTTGATTGTCGCTATTTTGATACATCGCTATTTTGATATGTCGCTGTTCTGTTACAAACGCTATTTTGATACATCGCTATTTTGATAGTCGCTCTTTCATTACATCGCTATTTTGATTGTCGCTATTTTGATTGTCGCTATTTTGATATATCGCTTTTTGATTGTCGCTATTTTGATACATCGCTATTTTGATATGTCGCTGTTCTGTTACAAACGCTATTTTGATACATCGCTATTTTGATAGTCGCTCTTTCATTACTCGCTATTTTGTACATCGCTATTTCGTTCCAGAGCCATTCAGCAGGGCTTTGGTTCGAAATAGCGCTGTTCAAAATAGCGTCGTTCAAAATAGCGGTATTGTTTGAGCACTGTTTTAAAATAGCGCTTAACATTATAGCGTTCGACTAAATAGCGCTGTTTGAAAATAGCGCTACTAACGAAATAGCGCTAGTATCAAAATAGCGCGTAATGGAATAGCGCCAGTATCAAAATAGCGCGTAAAGAAATAGCGCTAGTATCAAAATAGCGCTAGTTTAAAATAGCGCTGGTTTAAAATGGCGCCAGTTTAAATAGCGCTGTGTTGAAATAGCGCTATTGTATTAACCTCTTTCTAACATATTTAAATAAAAAAAAACTTCCCTAACTATTTTCCCGGATCCTAGAGGGTGTGAAACCAAATCGAACCGAACCGAACCGGCATCCTAAGGGTTGTGAAACTAAACCGATACTTCGATTCGGTTCGGTAACCTCTTTTTAACATATTTAAAAAAAAATCCCTGACTTTTTCCCCGGATTTCAGAGGGTGTGAAACCAAACCGAACCCTATTTTATTATACGCTATTTTAAAAATAGCGCTATTTCATTAGGCGCTATTTTGATACTGGCGCTATTTTGTGACGCGCTATTTTATTACACGCTATTTAAAACAGCGCTATTACATTACGCGCTATTTTGCTACTGGCGCTATTTCATTACGCGCTATTTTGATACTGGCGCTATTTTGTTACTAGCGCTATTTCATGCCAGAGGTATTTCGTTACACGCTATTTTAAAACAGCGGTATTTTCTTACACGCTATTTTAAAACAGCGGTATTTTGTTACACGCTATTTTTAAACAGCGCTATTTCATTACTCGCTAGTTTGAACGACGCTATTTTAAACAGCGCTGTTTCGGGTCATTCAGCAATTGCCTATTTTGCCAAGATGACAACACATTGTTTTAAATTGGAAAAAACGTGAAATTTCGTACCCGTGAATTTAAAAATCAAACAAGTTTCGTGGCTAATCGGGCAAAAAGGAGGTTTTGTTTCTCTCATATTTTTCCGTGGGTAGCTAAGCCTAACCTCACGGGGGTCCAAGATCTAATGGACACCTAATAAGTGTTAACAGTTAACTGTTTCGTCCTTATGGGACTCCTCAGAACACTCCTTGGTCAGTTTGACAATTCTTGCGAAGTTAATTAGACCGTTTTGTCTTTAATTATAAGTTAATAGTGAGAACTTCTTGCGATAGGTCAGCTGTCAGTTTTCTGTGTAAATCTGTCAGAATAAAGTCGACTCTAAAATAAAGTCAGGTTTTATTCCAATAAGTCCCTATTATCAGTAGCCTGACTTTATTAAAGCCATATTATTTAAAATCCAACATACCGGCACGGTTGTAGCAGTTATTTTTAGAGGCGTTTCCCAGTACAGATATATTTAAGAGGTACGTGATACATACCCAATTTTCTGGGTTTTTTTTTGCTCGAAAAAAACAATTGCCTTTAATACACTTTGTTTATTAAAATAGCTTTTTTCGAAATATTTTTGGTGGCTATTAAATAAATGTAATAAGTTTTTTTCTCCACATTACAAAGATTAAATTAAGTTCAGACAGAAAAATAATCAAGATGGAAATTTGAGTGGGAATTCTGTCAAGCGTTTGCGAACTTTACATTTTTTGACATTAATTTCATAACTGTAAAAGAATACGCCTTTATCGAACACATCAGACCGGAACAGTGGCGGATCCAGGGGGGGGGCACTAGGGGCACTTGCCCCCCCCCCCCGAAAATTTTTTGAATATACACAAAATGAGTAAAAAGTAATGTTTTTGCTAATAAAAACTCAAAATTTTTGCCTGCGGCGCATGAAAGTGTCTATGGTTGTTATCATCGAAATTACAACCACTGACTAATTCAATAAAATGCTGCTTAAAAAAATATATACCGTTTTTTACCAACAGAGAATGTCCCTAAGTGCCCCCCCCCGAGAAGCACCTCTGGATCCGCCCTTGGACCGGAAATGAATTAGAATTGCCTACAACAAATATTTTAGGTTATGTTTTTGTAGCAGAGTTTGCATTATTTCTTTAAACCAGAGGTCTAAACAAATTGTAATATTTAGTGAAATTGGTTATTATTAATGTAATGTTAAATATATTTTTCTTCTGAAAAAAAACTTGTGTTTCCATCATCCAGAGGGTTAACTTTTGATATTTTACCTTAAAGGTCCCAAGAGCTACAACTATAGTATGCGCTATTAGCTCACACATATACTATACTATAGTAGTGTGAGCTATGGTGATCCTAATTTTTTATAGAAAAAAAAAGTTGCTCCGATTTCAAAATTTTTTATATATCTTTGCGTTTCAGATGATTTTGAAACTTTTTTGTTGCGCCGTCTGTCTGTCTGTATGTCTGTCTGTCTGTCTGTCTGTATGTATGTCTGTCTGTAACCACCAACGCGCATAACTCAAAAACCCCTTGGCCGATTTTAATGAAATTTGGTACCTAGGTTGGGTCTTGGGTCGAGATGGTCCCATTTAAAAATGAACAAAATCCACCAAACACAAACCAAATAAAAGGGTGGGGGTAGATTTCAAAAATTAGAGTTTATGTGGAAATATGGCGTGTGTGATATCAAACGAAAGGTAATTGAGTCTGCAGTTAAACAAAACACATTTTAATTTATTTAAACAAAAGGGTGGGGGGTATATTTTAAAAATTAGAGTTTAAGTGAAAATATGGCGTGTGTGATATCAAACGAAAGGTAATTGAGTCCGGAGTTTAACAAAATACATTTTAGTTTTTGTTTTTTTTAAGGGTGGGGGTAGATTTCAAAAATTTGAGTTTAAGTCAAAACATGGCTTGTGTGGTATCAAACAAAAGGTAATTGAGTCTGGAGTTGAATAAAATATATTTCAGTTTTTAGTTATATTAGCTCACACGTACACTATAACTGTAGTAGCTAGTGTGAGCTTAGGGGCCCATATATTGGCAGAGTATTTTTCTGGGGGATGGGACAATTCGCCGCGGCCGATTCGCCGCGGGACAATTCGCCGCCGGGCGATTCGCCGCGGGGACAATTCGCCGCGAGATTTTTTGTTTTATGATATTATACCATTGGCAATTATTTAAACAGTTTTATTTTGCTTGACTTCATATAATATATTTGTTTGATCATAACTTTTTCAAACTTTTATTTGGTGGTTAGCATAATGCAATTCAACATTTTTTTTTATTAGAAAAATAAATAAAATGGCGCATTTTCCTATTTATGAACCGATTTGCATTAAACTCGGAACATTGAGACCTTTCAGATCGTTGATTATAATTTTTAAACTAATTTTAAAAAATCAAAATGGCGGTTCCACAATGGCGCACTTTCTTACTTATAAACCGATTTGCCTCAAACTTGAAACATTGCGGCGCTTAAGGTAACTTAATACAATTTTTGACTTAAATTTAAAAAAATTAAAATGGCAGTTCCACAATGGCGTACTTACTTGTTTATAAACTGATTCGCCTCAAAATTGGGGGGGGGGGCTGATGCCTCTGGGGGGCCGAAGCCTAATGATGGCGAATTTTATACTCTTTAATTTTTTTATTCATGAAATATGTGAAAAATATCTAAAAAAATCTTAGGCTTGGGGGGCCTAGGCCTGAGGAATCCGCCATTTTCAGGTTTTAAAATTTAAGTCAAAAATTGTATTGAGTTACCTTATAGGCGCCCGGATGTTTCAAGTTTAGGGCAAATCGGTTTGTGGATCCGCCATTTTGATTTTTTTAAGTTTATGTTAGAAATCATAATTAGCGACCTGAAACACCCCAAAGTTCAGAATTTGATGCATATCGGTTCATAAATGGAAAAACCCGCCATTTCGGATCCGCCATTTTGATTTTTTTAAATTTAAGTCAAAAATTGTATTAAGTTACTAAAGCGCCGCGATGTTTTAAGTTTGAGGCAAATTGGTTTATAAATGAGAAAGTGCGCCATTGTGGAACCGCCATTTTGATTTTTTTAAAGTTTAAGTTAGGAATCATAATCAGGGATCTAAAACACCCCAAAATTCCAAATTTAATGCATATTGGTTCATAAACGGGAAAATCCGCCATTTCGGATCCGCCATTTTGTTTTTTTTTTAAGTTTATGTTAGAAATCATAATTAGCGACCTGAAAGACCCCAAAGTTCCGAGTTTGATGCATATCGGTTCATAAATGGGAAAATCCGCCATTTTATTTATGTTTCTAATAAAAAAAATTGTTGAATTGTATACTAACCCCAAATACCTAGTTGGAAAAGTTTCAAAAAAGTTATGATCAAACAAATAAACAAATATATTATATAAAGTTAACCTAAATAAAACTGTTTAAACAATTGCCAATGATAAAAGCATAAAATAAAAAATCTCGCGGCGAATTGTCCCCTCGGCGAATTGGCCGGCGGCGAATTGTCCCGCGGCGAATTGGCTGCGGCGAATCGGCCGCGGCCAATTGTCCCCTACCCATTTTTCTTATACCATATCTACATTAATTAAACTGTGCAAAAACCAAGGGTCTCTAAGCAATTCAAGTCCAATTATGCTGTATCGAAATTAAAAATATCTACAGGGGTTTTCAAAATATTGAGCAAAAATTAAACATTGTGTTTTTCGATAAATTAAAATATCTTCGCTATGTAACAAATTTTGTAAAATTTGGAATTTTAGGCAATTTTTTTGGAAACAAGCCTAAACAGAGGTTTTTAGTTATGTACAATATGTTTATCCTTGGGTCACGAAAAATTTGAATTGTAATTGTATTTGTTGTTATACCTAGATACGTCACTATCTGTCAAAACATTGTCATTTATTTGATTTATCTCTTGGAATTTAACATGGAAAGGTTTCCGAATTGGGAGAAAGTAGATATGTATTAATGTTATATTTTGTGTAATAAGAATGCTGGAAGAGCTCGAGATATGTACTTTCAGAGATATCCAGAAAGACGGCAACCAGGTTTGTCAATCTTCAGAATACTTAGAAATAATTTTATTGAATATGGTTCCTTTAAAAAACAAAATCCTAATCGACAACCTGAGAAAAGTATTGAAGCAAAGTTTTACAAAGTGTCGTTGACAATCCTCGCATCTCCCTTCATGAACTGGAAAATAATGTTGAAGTACCCAAATCAACTGCACAAAGAATTCTTAAAAAGTTTAAGTAGCATAGTCAAGCACTCCGAGATGGTGACTTAAAAACAAGAACCTTGTTTTGCAATTGGTTCATATAAAAATCGCAAGAAAACCCTCAATTTCCGCTTAAGGTTCTGTGGTCCGATGAAAGCAGGTTTACAAACTGCGGGGTGTTTAACAGACATAACTACGTGTACTGGGCCGATGAAAATCCGTTCTTAAATTGTGAGGTGCACCATCATGTTATATAGGTGGGGTTAGAATGTATGGCTACGAGTCATAAATGGACTCATATTATTTAACATTTTTCATAATAATTTTACGGCACCTCGATATCTAGAAATTCTATACAATTACGTTGACCAAATTTTGGAAAATTTGCGTCTTCAAGATGTAGCAAACATGTGGTTCCAGCAAGATGGAGCACCTCCACATAATGCAAGAATTATAACCGATTATTTGAATCAGCAACATGGAACTAACTGGATAGGAAATCGAGGTCCAGTTTCCTGGTCTGCACGTTGGCCGGACCTTACGCCTCTTGATTTTTGTATTTGGGGATACTTAAAGGATAAAGTTTATTCTACTACTCACAATACGATAGAAGAACCTGAGGCAGCCGTTGTTCAAGCCATTGAAGAAATTCCTGAACAAATGGTTAAAGATGCATACATGTCTCTCATTCATCGATGCAGGATTTGCATGAATAACAACGGTGGAATTTTCGAACATTTCCTTATTTAATTCAATGCTTTGTTATCGGTTTTTAGTTTTATTTTAAATTAAATAATAAATGTAAACTTTTGTTTCAAAAATAAAACATAGATTTTAAGAAAGTGTATTATATCTTAGCCAAAGAAAAATTTAAAAAATAAGGGCCTTAAAGATTTGCATATAAATCAAATAAATGGAAAAGTTTTGAAAGGTAGTGACGTAGGTATGACAACAAACACAACTACGGCATTTGTTTCACAACCAACTAAAAGCCTTTTTCCTCGAGGTTACTAGTCACCCATTTAAGTTACTCGAAATGACGTCACGGTTACTCGGAGTAACCGCTGTATGACGTCAGACAGTCAGCTGTGGATGACATTTCCAATTGTTTGTTTTTGTTTTTACCAGCAATTTCCGAAATGCAAAAAATAATTCATTGTTTCCACCAATGCATGCCCACCCCGATTCAAAAAACGTATCACGGGCCATGGATTTGCACCAGTTTTAAATGCAGCGTTACCTGATGCGTTTTTTGAATCGTGGTGGAAACAGAGTGCTCCTTTGGTATTCTGTGGTAAGGCCGCAGTACCACAGAACACCAAAGGCAGTACATTTTAAGACTAGTTGCAGTTGAATTGATATAGTACCAACTTCCAGGGATGTGCTTCATTTTCTACCGTTACCAAACATAATTCGTTGTTAATATATATATATATTAAAATCAAACATTTTGAAAAAAAAAACGATCTTAACCTCAAAATATTTCAGCAACCACGTCTGCTAGACTGGTTACACTGTATGGTTACTCGTGACGTCATAGTTAGTGTTACTCAGCGAAGAAAAACAGAAAACGAGTAACCAGGTTACCTGGTAACTTGTAGTTACTGCGAGGAAAAAGGCTTTAAGTGAAAATCTATTTTTTTAATAAATTCACATTTTCCGTCATCCAAAGATAGGTTTATTATACTATTTATTGAAATATAAATCCAATATGGCGGTTATAAGAAAAAACAAAGTTGGCTATGGTTTCAAAAAAACTAGAAGGCCTAGAAAAAAATTGTTAACGTCATTCAATTGGCCGTAGTTGCTTATACAAAACTACCAAATTTCATTACATTTGTTTTCAAGATGGCGGCGATATTTAAATTTTTCAAAAAACACAATTTTTAGTTTCTGCTCGATATTTTAAAAACCCCTGTAGATATTTTTAATTTTGATACGGCATCTGATTGGGCTTAGAATAGCTATACTTTTTCCTCATTTATACAAACTCGTTTACCGTTTCCGAAATCCTCATGTAGTTGCTTTTATAGTAACGCAATGAACCGAACCACCCTGTATACATTATTACGTTATAGTTTTTGGTATGGGGCGGGAATAAAGGTTAAAGAAGGGCCTGATATTTCTAGAAAGTCTCTGCACTCCCAAATTTATTGGTTTCCTATCAAAGTATAAAAAGTGACAATGAAATACTATATAAATATAAAATTGTAGAATTAAAACGCATGGTAATCTATGCTTTGGCGCAGGGTCGTACAGTCTACATCGTCGATTTTCAGGGAATTAGTTTTAATATTTATGTCTTCTTCTAGCTGAATTTGCACCTTTAAGAGGTAGCGCAATGATGCCTCTGCCTAAAATAAAAAATAGTAGATTAGATAGTGTGATGATTTAGTACTTTTAGGGCCCATCGCACCGACTTTTAAAATTCCCTTTCTTAACTATGGATTGCTTTAATTTTAAGCATGCCTTATTTTTAAATTTGTTGCACCGAGCAAAAATCTCCTCTTCTTTGTTAAGATGCGGCCACCTTGTGATTCAATCAGGCAACACCGCTGTTTCAACCAACATAATTTTTAAACTATGAAAAAACAACAACACCCGTACGTCCCAAAATAGTTTTGTCAAAACCCATCAATTTTCTGTGTCAAGTCGCCTTTAAAAATTTATTTACAAAAATGAAAGTTCTTGAATTTTTGGAAGAATATTTGGAAGATGATGAAATCGAGATGGTGCTACTCGATTTTTTCGAATTTGGGTGTCCTTGTCGCCTTGTTGGTACAGTCGCGTATTTTTTCCCGGGTTGGTTTACGGTTCCCCATCCAGCCCAGGACAAAATCCGCGCCCGGCCGAAAAATGTACTGCTAAGGCACAGGCCAATAAGGCACCTGCCCATAAGGCTCCTGTCCATAAGGCAGCGGCCCATAAACTCCTGGATATAACCAAAGGATTAAAAGTTATAATGAAATTAGGGTAAAATGTAAAGGCAGAAAGGAAAATCGTCTTGTTACTTCATGCACTGCAGTTTCATTTAAATGCAAGGGTTTTCTTAACAAGACGCTAGCGCTACCAAGTCCACTTTCAATCCCTGGCTTCGCAAGCGCAGATCTACCAATATTATTTACCTCATGTCTTAGAATAGATGCATACAGGGTGATTTTCACTTGAATGATTCTAACCACATGAAAATAGAAAGTTTTAAAAACCTAACCTAACAAAACCTAATCAAATCTAACCGAACCGAAGGAAACTGAACCAATAATTTTTTTCAAAAAAAAAACTTTCCTGACTTCCTGCCCGGGATCCTAGAGGATGTGAATCCGAACCTAACTAAACTGAACCAAACCTAACCTAACTAAACTACAACACGTACTGCTAATTAGGTTTAGTTGGGTAGGGTTAGGTTTGGATAGGTTCGGTTCGGTTCGGTACGGTCCGGTTCGGATTCACATCCTCTAGCATCCCAGGTAGGAAGTCAGGAAAGTTTTTTTTTTGAAAAAAAATATTGGTTTAGTTTGCTTTGGTTCGGTTCGGTTAGATCTGATTAGGTTGCGTTAGGTTAGGTTTTTGAAACTTTTTATTTTCATGTGGTTAGAATCATTCAAGTGAAAATCACCCTGTACATCGATTCTAATACATGAGGTAAATAATATTGGTAGATCTACGCATGCGAAGCCAGGGATTGGAAGTGGACTTGGTAGCGCTAGCGTCTTGTGTTTTCTTACACTGGTCAATCCTATCCTACCCTTACCGCTGTACCCACCAGGCTGTGAACAAGAGTTAACTCAAAAATCGGACGAAAATACTGTAATAAAAATTAGATTCAACTTTATTTAAATTATTTTTCTTCCTTACAAATCTTTTTGTAATCGATACATAGGTATATTTTTTCACAAAAACATTGTGCTAAAAGAACCAAAATCTAGCCGTTATCTTGTGCAATAAAGTTTTTCCAAATCATTTTTATTTATTTAAAAAAAAACATGTTTTTTACTTTATTTACTTGAAAAAGACAAAATTCACTTTAATCAAAACACTGCTCATTTGAAGGTATTGTCAGTTGCTATGGCTATGCCAGACGGGTAACATTATGTGACCAGCATCTTATCTAAGCAGCTCTTAAGGAACAGTAAAGTCACGAAAAAAGCTGACTTAATTTTAACAACACTAAGCAAGGAATAAGTCTGCCTTTAAGTTCGGTGCAACGAAATTTTACGAAATAAGTTATTCTTTAGGCTAAGAAACGGAAAAAAAGGTCGGTGTGATGGGTCCTTAAAAATATAAGGTTGTCATTATGTTAAATTTACTTCAAAAAGTGGTGTCCCACTTAATATTTCTGTTAATCTATTGTTCTTTTAAGACTCTTTAGCATTGTTTAATTTAACGAGAGACTGCTTTTATGCCACTAAGGGCCCATCGCACCGACTTTTTTTTCCGTTTCTTAGTCTAAAGAATACCTTATTTCGTAAAATTTCGTTGCACCGAACTTAAAGGCAGACTTATTCTTTCCTTAAAGCCTTTTTCCTCGAGGTTACTAGTCACTCATTTAAGTTACTCGAAATGACGTCACGGTTACTCGGAGTAACCGCTGTATGACGTCAGACAGTCAGCTGTGGATGACATTTTGTTTTTACCAGCAATTTCCGAAATGCAGAAAATAATTCATTGTTTCCACCAATGCATGCCCACCCCGATTCAAAAAACGTATCACGGGCCATGGATTTGTACCTGTTTTAAATGCAGCGTTACCTGATGCGTTTTTTGAATCGGGTTGGAAACAGGGTGCTCCTTTGGTATTCTGTGGTAAGGCCGCAGTACCACAGAACACCAAAGGCAGTACATTTTAAGACTAGTTGCAGTTGAATTGATATAGTACCAACTTCAAGGGATGTGCTTCATTTTCTCCCGTTACCAAACATAATTCGTTGTTAATATATATATATATATATATATATATATATATATATATATATTAAAATCAAACATTAAAAAAAAAACAAAAAAAAAACGATCTTAACCTCAAAATATTTCAGCAACCACGTCTGCTAGGCTGGTTACACTGTGTGGTTACTCGTGACGTCATAGTTAGTGTTACTCAGCGAAGAAAAACAGAAAACGAGTAACCAGGTTACCTGGTAACTTGTAGTTACTGCGAGGAAAAAGGCTTTTTGTGTTGTTAAAATTAAGTCAGCTTTTTTCGTGACTTTACTGTTCCTTAAGAGCTGCTTAAAGATAAGATGCTGGTCACATAATGTTACCCGTCTGTTATAGCCATAGCAACTGACAATACCTACAAATGAGCAGTGTTTTGATTAAAGTGAATTTTGTCTTTTTTAAGTAAATAAAGAAAAAACATGTTTTTTTAAATAAATAAAAATGATTTTGAAAAACTTTATTGCACAAGATAACGGCTAGATTTTGGTTCTTTTGGCACAATGTTTTTGTGAAAAAATATACCTATGTATCGATTACAAAAAGATTTGTAAGGAAAAAAACTAATTTAAATAAAGTTGATCTAATTTTAATTACAGTATTTTTGTCTGATTTTTGGGTTAACTGTTGTTCACAGCCTGGTGGGTAGAGAGGTAAGGGTAGGATAGGACTGACCAGTGTAAGAAAACCCTTGCATTTAAATTAAACTATAGTGCATGAAGTGAAAAGACGATTTTCCTTACTGCCTTTACATTTTACCCTAATTTCATTATAATTTTTAATCCTTTAGTTGTAGCCAGGGGTGTATGGGCCATATGGGAAAATAAAAAAAATCCCGGGGGCCAGTGCTTTTTGGGCCGGTGAATTATGGGCAGTTCCTTATGGGCCGGAACCATATGGGCCGCTGCCTTATGGGCAGGTTCCTTATCGGCCTGTGCCTTATGAGCAGTAGATTTTTGGACCGGGCGAGGATTTTAGCCCGGGAAAAAATACGCGACTGTACCAACAAAGACACCCAAATTCCAAAAAATCGAGTAGCACCATCTTGATTTCATCATCTTCCAAAAATTCAAGAACTTTCATTTTTGTAAATAAATTTTTAAAGGCGACTTGACACAGAAAATTGATGGGTTTTGACAAAACTATTTTGGGACGTACTGAATATTGTTGTTGTTTTTTCACAGTTTAAACATTTTGTTGACATTTTTGCTCGGTGCAACAAATTTAAAAATAAGGCATGCTTAAAATTAAAGCAATCCATAGTTAAGAAAGGGAATTTTAAAAGTCGGTGCCATAGGCCCTAACTTCACTCCGTTAACAAAATACGTCGCCCTTATGTGCTGACAAAGCTCAGTGTTGCCAACCCTACGGATTTATCTGTAGATCTACGGATTTTGGATTTCGATCTCCGATATCCGATTTTAGATCCAAATCTACAGATTTTTGGCAATTTTACTATAAAACGATAAACATCGAAACACAACGGCTACAATTTTTGCTACAATTGGAAAATTGGCAAGAGTATATTGGCAAAGATAAATGCCACAAACCTTTACCAACGAAAAGAGAATATTGCCCCCGATCATCGCCGTCATCGTCAGATGATGATAAGGCATGATTCAATAATTGAAAATGTACTTACTTATTTGATTTATTTTTAATGTTTATTTATTTTAAAATGACAAATTTGCAGTACCTGAAGGAACAAACTGTGTTCTTATGTTTTAGATGGGCACCTAACTATTTAGGTGCTATTTTAGTTACACAAAGTTTAGCATTATGTAATTAGGTACTTAGTTTCTTAGTTTCAGTTCCTAAATGAATAAACTCTGTTAATATTATGTTTTACGTTGTGTATGTTGCACTAGAAAATATTAGTGTTTGTACATACCTTAACTAAATAAAAAAGGTTAAAAAAGTACGTACTTTTCTAATTATAACGGTTTATCCGTTTAAAAAATTGGCGGCACTGCAAAAAAGTTTATTTGGATCCGTTGGAACGGAGCAGTAGGTACCGTACCGTTCTCGTGCAATTCCGAACCAAAAAAGTTGTGCACTCCTGTCAATGTCAAAAAAAGAAAAAAATCAAACCAATATATAAACTTTTTCATTGTAAAAAAGCACCTTTTTTTGTTTTTAGTCTTCTTGGAACCTACGGATTTCTACAGATTTTTCGCGTTCACGCTACGGATTTTCGCTTTCCAATAGTTGGCTACACTGACAAAGCTAGATAGGTTTGCCAGTACGTCTAGCACCGATTTACCTCTGCAAGCATGTGCTGCAGTGTAGCACAATTCCTTCTTAATTCAGCCACTTCGTTTACTAACGCCAACTCAACCAAGTCCTTGCAAAGCTCCACGCCTGGTCGTTGCGCCCGGTTGCCAAGTCTTGTATGCGCTAAAGCCATAAAACCTTCTTTTTCTTCCAAAGATTTTTTTAGCCTTGTGATGGTTCGGGTGATTTCGTTGGCTTGTCTGACAATCTGAACATAAAATATGGGCAATTACTATACTATAAAAATTCAATACAATTGGTAGTTTGGATATTCTTGTCAAACGATTAGACAGAAACATTAAAACCACTTTTTGGTAAACTTATCACGTCCTTGCAATGCAACTATAGGTAAATTTAGTGGGAATAAGGACACTGTTGTTCTGGTAAATATACGTTTTAATCCATCGGTAACGTTTCGACAATGGTTTTTGTCTTCATCAGACCTTCAGACTAGATCGTACATTGGAACAACAAAAAACAAGAATTCAAGCACATCAGGAAAACAAACGGCACAAAATTAAAAACGAAACCCGACATTAATCTGCTAATTATTTATCTACCACCACTGTATAGGTAGACTTACGTATAGACGAGATCCTTCCATACAACGTTTAAATGCAACAAATCTTCCGATGGCTGCTCCAGGAGCTTTGGAATTTCCATCCAAAGTTTACAATTTTCATAACAAAACTGAACAAATATGTCGACATTTTGGCAATTTTTTTAGTTTGGCAATTTGCGGAAGTAGAATTAGTTACCTTAACACTAAGTATGAAAAGTTGTGAAATGAAAATAAATTGTTGAAATGTAATGACCCGTCAGCTTATTTACGTTTCCGTGCTCATTTCACGTCGGCGCGGTTTTGAAATAGGCACGGAAATGTTACAATATATTTGGGTTCAAATACGTGTTGATTTTAAGAGTTTTGATCTCGAAATAAGCACGAATCTGTAAGAGAACATCGCTCATTAAACTATTACAAAAGCGTATTCAACTGTCAGGTTAAAACGCTAACATAACGAAAGCTAATCAATCAAATCTAACCGAACCAAAGCAAACTGAACCAATAATTTTTCTCAAAAAAAAACTTTCCTGACTTCCTACCCGGGATCCTAGAGGATGTGAATCCGAACCGAAACGAACCGAATTGAACCAAACCGAACCAAAGCAAACTAAACCAACAATTAACAAAAAAACATTCCTGAGTTCTTTCCCGAGATCCTAGAGGGTGTGAATAGTGTTGTAGTTTAGTTTGGTTAGGTTAGGTTCGGTTCGGTTTAGTTAGGATCGGTTCGGTTCGGATTCACATCCTCTAGGATCCCGGGTAGGAACTCAAAAAAGTTTTTTTTTTTAATATTGGTTCAGTTTGCTTTGTTTCGGTTCGGTTAGATTTGATTGATTAACTTTCGTTAGGTTAGGTTTTTGAAACTTTATATTTTTATGTGGTTAGAAATCAAGTGAAAATCATTTAAATCATTAAAATTTATTAATAACAAACAGAACAACATCTGTCGTCGTAGTTGCCGGTGTAAGATAATGAACACTGAACTTTGCAGGTATAGTTAATGGAAGAGTGTTCTTAAAACTTCAAAGAATTTCAAAATCTTGAGTAATATTAGTACAAATACTTTTAAACTGCTCCATAATTTTCATATTAACAAACATATAACCTCAAAATCAAACTAATAAACAACGTGAATCCAATTTAAGTTTCAAATGTGCACTAATAAGTAAACCCCTGCGCTGCGTAATTCAATACAAATCCGTGCCTTGTTCGAGCCTCGGCGCCTTAAAATCAACACGCATTTGTAACCAAATATGTTGCAACATTTCCGTGTCTATTTCAAAACAGCGCTGCCATAGATAGATCTTATATTACCATATGAATTATACAAATACAATTTATATAGGTATGGTGCGTCAATAATCACTATTTGCTAGAAAAAAAAGGTACAAAATATACTATATAACATAATGTTTTACATAGTTGTCACAATATAAACTCCATACCATAATTTTTGAGATAACTTTTTGACAGTTATCAGCTGTTTACCATAACAAATAGCATAGGCCAACGAAAAAAAGTTCTAAAAAGTTGTCTCAAAAATAATGATATAGGGTTTAGATAGTTATTAAATTAATTTATAAATTTACAGTTTGTTTAAAAAAAAGCATATTGTTTTTAAGTACTTAACAATACATACATGAAAGAACAACAAATAACTATTATTGTCTGCCCCCCCCCCCCCACGCTACGCCACTGGTTCCTGGATCTCATCGGAAGATTTGTCCCATTTAAACGTTGTATGGAAGGATCTTCTCTCTAATATACGTTAGTCTAAAAGCACTCCACCGAAGCCCAACGCCGCACGTAATTTGTGTGACGTCATTTCAATGGAATATTACCAATTTTGCCTTTTGTTGTACTTGCCTCAGAGTGTTGCACCTCCATCTTGGTTTTAGCCTCTCTAATTTCATCTATACGTCGCTTAAAAGCGTTGTTAACCGCATTAAACTGACTCTTTAAATCGTCCACGGCCTGTTTGATCAAGATGTCGGTGTAGGAGCGCAATTGCCGAGCTGTGTTGATTTCTTTCGCTGCGTCCTCGATGTTCTTTTTGGTAAATTCATCCCATTCTTCAAGAGTAATATTTCTGAAATTATATAATTGTATAAACTGTTTTCCAACTATGGGAGTTCTTTGAAGTGTTGGAGAAGAACTTCACTAACTGTTTAATGGATCAATATCAAAATTAACCAAATTTTAGATTATCGTTTCCTTCTTATTTTAAAAATATTTACAGCATTTTTAGATATAACGCATTAATAACATAAATAATGAATTTATCAGAGCATACATCTTGTCAAGGAAGGAATGTATGACAAAGTACATTAATATCAGCTTCACCCTATAATTAGGTCAATACGAACAGATGGTAAATCGTAAAAATTTATAAAACCAACCTTTTTTGCTCGAGAGAACGAGATAAACAAGAATCTCTCGACGGGAGGGTCTTTCTCTCTCGTCTCGTCTCGAGCCTTCATTCAAGAAAGGGCGAGACGAGACGAGAGGCGAGAATCTCTCGCCTCGGCGGCAACACTACTTACCCTCTATTTAAAGGGGTAAAGCCATGATACATGCTAAGATTTAGGCTTGTCTCTGTGATGGTACTGTTATAATAGTCGATCTTATGTACGTTGGCCTTGTCTTCCAAATCGCGGTCTATAAAATACATCTTTGACTTGAGTCTACGCACTTGCTCGTTTGCTTGTTCTAGCGTTCTTGCCAGCATGACTTGGGTGCCCTCGATCACGGCCAGCTCTTTCTTCAATTCTCGTTCAACATCATCATAGCACTAAAATAATCATTTGACCACAGATTACTTTTTAATTGGTGTACAGCGTGTCCCATTTTCGATGGGATTAAATGGGAAACTCGGTTATTATTAAAGATATTGATTTTCTGATTGCACCTTACCGTGCTCTTTTTTTGAGCCCTTAAAAATGGCGTAATCAGATTTTTGTTATACCCCGTAGTTTCGCTAATACAGGGAGTTTTTCAAAAAATTGTATTTTTAATAATCCCTTGTATCTCGCTTATTTTGCGAGATACTTTTAATCTGTAAAAACATTTTTATGGCAACTTTTTTAGAAGAAAATAATGACGTTGTCAATTTTTTAAAATATTGTTTAGTTTTTGAGATATGGTATTTATCATAAAAAAATTAAATACGGATCTGGATTTTTTTATTACTTTTTTGATTGGTTTCATGCTAGTATTATCATAAAATAATAAAAATTTAAAAAAAATTTGTTTTAAGGTAAAAAAAAATATTTAATATTTAAAAAAAAAATTAGTCCGAACCTGGATATTTCCAACATAAATATAAACTAAAAATTGCTAGTTAAACAATTTTTAGTTTAACTGTTTTGATACTTAGCATATTCAAATGGTTTTACGTTAATTTACAGATTTATTTGAAACAAAGTCTACGAAAAATACAAAAAAAAAACAAATTATAAAAAATAACTAATCTTTCTGATTACCATTATGTGTAAGACATTGTTGGCATTTTTGAGTAATTTTTCTTAACGCATTTTGCATAAAAATATTTCTGCCATTTAAATATTGGGATTTTGTTGCTTGAATAAAGCAGTCAAACATATCACATTTTTCAAAATCTGGATATGGTCGATTTCTAGCCAGTTTAAAATAATTGTAAGCCATTTACAAAAATGACAAGTAAAATGACAATGTCAATTCCACGCTTTTGTTTTGTAAATTTCACGACCTGCTGTTTGGTTATCAAATAATTAGTACAATATTATTTTTAACGTTTTTTACTTTATTTATAAATCTTTTAATTATCATTTCAAAACAGATAAACTAAAAATCGTTCAACTAGTGTGTCTTGCAATTTTTAATTTATAATTACGTTAGAAATTTCCAGGTTCGGACTATAATTTTTTTTTCAAATATTAAATAGCTTTTTTTAACCTTAAATCAAAAAAATATTAAAGTTTTATCATTTTAAGGTAATAATAGCATGGAACTAATCAAAGTAGTAATAAAAAAAATCCAGGTCCGTATTTAATTTTTTTTATGATAAATACCATATCTCAAAAACTAAACAATATTTTTAAAAATTGACAACGTCATTATTTTGCTCTAAAAAAGTTGCCATAGAAAGGTTTTTACAGAATAAAAATATCTTGCAAAATAAGCAAGATACAAGGAATTAATTAAAATGCAATTTTTTCAAAAACTCCCTGTATTAGCGAAACCACGGGGTATAGCAAAAATCTGATTACACCATTTTTAAGGGCTCCAAAAAAGAGCACGGTAAGGTGCAATCAGAAAATCGATAACTTTAATAATAACCGAGTTTCCCATTTAATCCCATCGAAGATGGGACACGCTGTACTGTGCATTTGACAAATTTGAGAAGCGACGGATATTCAATTGAATTGTAAACAGATAGACTAGCAGAGTTCCATCACCCGTTCTACAGTCATAAAACCGTCCGAAAAATCCCCATGCGCGCGCAATGCAGTACGAGGACTGTTTTAAAACGGTTTTGGTTTGATGGAACGACCAAATAATAGGGTATTTGACAAATTTTAGAAAAGTGTTTAGAATGATACATAGGTCCCTAATTTGCTACGCACAATTATTAAAATAGTATATTTTATCATGACTACATTTAAAATCAAGTTTTCTAATTTCCGATTTGAATTTGCCGCTAAAACGCTCATTTCTAGCATGGCGTTGCAATGACGTCATACCGCAGTAAAGTCGCGGACAGATACACGGCATTCAAGTGTTTATTTGTTTTTGGTCTGTGTTTTTACTGTTTTTTATGTAAAAAAATGTCCTATAAGTGGTGTGTAATGCTTCAGTGTTCGAATACTAGCATAAAAACACTTAAAAAACTATTTATTCATGTGCCTACAGCAGTAGAAGAACGGAAAAAGTGTCTAGAACTTGCTCGAAGAGACCCAAGGGCCTTATCTAATACATCTTCACTTTACATTTGTGAAGCTCACTTTGATGTGAGTATAACTAAATTGTTTCTATTAATTTTTCTCACGGTGCCTATAATATATATATATATATATATATATATATATATAACGATTTCGTAAATGACGATGACATTTTTGAGGTTAGGTTTATTACAAGGCGTGAATAACTATAATAGGCAGAAAGGTGTACAAATTTTTTAGGCAGTTATTAGGCAGGACTAAGGAGTACCTCTAAATGCAGGATTAGGCAGTGCACATGCAGGCCAAATGTAGGACTGAGCAGTGCATATGCAAGACTAGGCAGTGCATAGGCAGGAATAGACAGTACCTCCGCAGGACTATGCAGTGTAACCTATGCTTATATATATATATATATATATATATATATATATATATATATATATATAACTATTTCGTAAATGACGATGACATTTTTGAGGTTAGGTTTATTACAAGGCGTGAATAACTATAATAGGCAGAAAGGTGTACAAATTTTTTAGGCAGTTATTAGGCAGGACTAAGGAGTACCTCTAAATGCAGGATTAGGCAGTGCACATGCAGGCCAAATGTAGGACTGAGCAGTGCATATGCAAGACTAGGCAGTGCATAGGCAGGAATAGACAGTACCTCCGCAGGACTATGCAGTGTAACCTATGCTGTACTTCAAGTATTGCTGGTCGTTTAAAAAAGAAGTTACTTTTTACCATTATTAGTATTAAAATACTACAATAAAACAAGCTTTTTTCTTGATACACCCTGTATATATTTTATTTTTTTACTGTTTTGGCTCTTATTTGTTTAGAGTTTTGGTACGTACAGCAAAAATTGGACGTTAAATACCTTTTTTTTTTGTGGCCGTCCTGTAAATATAAGATAGAGTTACAAAAATTAATATCTTCAAAACTAGACATAGAAAAAAAAAACATTTTTTTTTCTAGATGTTTTTTTTTTCTAGTGTGACGCTTAGTTACAAAAATAAGCTGGTGAAGTTTAATTAAAATTCACCGAGCCGTTTTCCAAAAATAAATTAAAAATTATATAAGGGCAAAAAAGATTTTTTTTTTGTTTGAAAAGACCTTATGACTTAACCAAAAGCTATAGTATTTTTTTATATAATAAAAATATTCTTTGAGCTGTATTTTATTACAAAATATTTAACAAATTGATTTTTATTATACGGAAAATAGCTTAAAACAGCTAAAGTCAATTTTATTTAGTAAGAAAAAATACCAGCAATAAAAAAAAATTCTATAGAAGTGGGGGCAAACAAAAAACGAAAATATTTTTTTCTTTTAATATTATATAAAACTATTAATCTGTGCCAAAATAAAAATTGCTAGTTATAAAATTCGCTAATACTGCAGATATAAAAAAAATTTTTTTTTGACTATCCCCCGTATATTATTTATTAAATTGACAAGAATGACATCATAAATGACCTTGTCCTTAGACATTTACTAAGTCATTTTTCTGGCCAATTAACTTAGACATTTACTAAGTCATTTTTATGGCCAATTAATTTTTTTCGGTCAAGATGTAAGAGTTATTATTATTAGAACATACACAAAAACGACCATTTAACGAACTTTGACCGTTTATATCTCAAAAACTGTACATAGAAAAACTTAACTTTACTTAAATTTTTTTTTAGTTGCATATCCTACTATAAGATACTAAAATTATAGCCAATTCCACCGAGCCAAAAAATTTCCATAAGGCCTGTGTAAACGGGTGCGGTGTTCTTTTGTTATTTAAAAACCGTTAGATGTCAATGGATATTCCAAATATGTCAACATACAGGGACTCTACTTTAACCTTGCTAAAACTTTGCGAAACTGGGCCATTGATCCTAATTGGGTGGAAAGTCCCAGTATAAATAAAAAAAAATTAAAATACTTATGGACATTTGATATATAAAACATCCCGCTGTCCCGTAGAAATAAACTTAAGAGGCTCTTGCGAAAAAATCAAGAAATGCTGTAGATATAGTATAATTTTTTTTTGGAAATTTAAAAAATATTTGCATATTTACGTAGCTTTCCCGGCATTTGGCTTCGTGTTATTGTGTTGTTGTGAAATTCAGTTTATCATTTTTCCTTAAATGCCAAAATTTTAATTTTTTTGGTTATTCACTGTTTTTTTGTAATTTTCTCTAGAAATTTGTTGTCACGAAGTGAATGAGAATTTACATAGGTACATTTTTTCCAGTCCAACATATGATAAACACAGACAAAGAAAAGAGTGAGATGCAAACATTTCTAATGCGCCTGTCTTCGATCCTTGTATTTTGGAAGAGTCCGAACCCGGTTTATGTGGCCTGCTGGAACGGAAAAGTGACTGTCCGATAAAGGTACCTGTCCATGAAGAGTATTTTCCGCGCGGATTTTTTTTTAAAGCGCGGAAAATCCGCTGTCCACGTCCTTTGAGCGTATTTTTCCGCGCGGATTTATTTTCAACGAACCAGTATGTATAGTGTGCATTAAATCCCAGGAAGGCCAGTTGGCCACTACCTTATTGCCTTTGAAAAAAAGAAAAAAAAATGACAAGTGAAAAAAAACAAAAAATTAATTTTTGTAGTTGTTTTTTCGGATATTTTTGTAACCTCAACTATCTGAAGCATATAAAATAATTAAATTGTGTGTACCTGTGCTGTTGTAAATGTGATTGTGTGTTGGAAAATTTGTTTAGTAATTTTATTTATTTTTTAAGTACTAAGAAAAGTTAGGATTAGTATTTTTTTAATACAAAATTAAAAGAGCCTATTTTTTTTAATTGACTCTAAATATTGTATTGTTCTTAGTTTATGACTCTATTTATTCTAGTGGCAATTTTATTGTAAAGTTTAATTATATACTTTTGTCAAATAAATATATTTTTAAATAAATGTGTAATACCAAAGTCTATGATGCAATATTCTTTTTTATGAAACAATTATTAAACAGTATTAATGATAATGAACATGCGGCTGCAATTTTTTGTGATATTTCTAAAGCTTTTGATTGTGTTAATCATGAAATTCTTCTTAAAAAATTATTTATTTATGGAATAAGAAACAACGCTTTAAGTTCGTTTAAATCATACTTATCTAATCGCCTTCAATTTGTGTCAATAAAAAATTTAAATTCAAATAAAAATAATATTCAATGTGGTGTTCCTCAAGGTTCAGTACTAGGACCAATACTTTTTTTAATTTACATTAATGATTTACTAAATATTAAAATTTCTGGTTATTTTAAAATATTTGCAGAAGATACTACTATTCTTTGGAAAAATAAAAATATAGATGTTCTCTGAAATAATATAAAAAATTATATTATTTGTATAAAAACTTGGTTTGAATCAAACTATCCCTTAATTTTTCAAAAACATATGTAATTGGTTTTAAAGAAATATCTCAACAAATTATAAATATAAACAATAATAAAATTAATACAGATAATATTAAATTTTTAGGACTTAACAGACGAAAATTTAAAATTTTAAAAACCATATTCATAATTTAAATAAAAAATTAAGTTCGGGTTGTTATTGTGTAAAAATTATTACAAATGAATTAGGTAAATCAATGGCAGAAATGTATATTTTTCTTTAATTGAATCAAACTTACAATATGGCATTCCTTTCTGGGGTACATGTTCAATGTATTTATTTAGATCAGTGTTTATTCTTCAAAAAAGAGCAATTAGGTATTTATGCAATGTAAATTCTAGATATCACTGCAAAGACTTGTTTATCAAAAATAATATTTTGACTCTTCCTTGTTTATATATTCTTGAAACAATTTGTCTGATAAATAAACATCTAAATTACTTTGAAATAAACCAAAATACTTATTCAACGAGACAAGTTAATAATCTTACATTACCTATACCACATTCATTTTTATTTAAAAAATCCAATCCAATTTATAACGGTATAAAATTGTATAATAATTTGCCAAACAATATAATAATAACTATAACATATTTAGAAATAAGTGCAAGGATTTTCTAATCAGTAAAGCTTTTTATTCAATTAACGAATTTCTTGATCAGTTACAATTAAGGAATAATTTTAAACTTAAAATTCTCAATTATTATAAAAAAAAACAAGTAAATTAAAAATATATATATGTAATCAAACAACATAATTAAACCACTTATTGGATGGGTTTATATATTTTATATTTTTTAAATGATTTTTTCTATTATTATTATTAGTTATGTATTTGTTTTGTCTACAAAGTTTTATACTTTATATAAGACAATAAAGCTTGATTTGATTTGATTTGATATTTTTAAATCAAAATGTCTTGAAAATTAATGGGCGCACATATTAGGTGACAGGAGCCAGCGCCTAGGCTAACTAAAAAAATGTAAAAAAATTTCGAGAAGAGGATCAGCTAGGATTTATATGAATATGGCTCTGAAGTCAGAAAAGAGTCCACATTCAAAATGTGCAATTAGTTTTTGGAACCATTTTCATGTAACATATACTTCATTCAGGCACACTGTGTGTAGGCACAGTAGTTGGGACCTTTGAAATTACCGTACCAAAAATTAATACACAACAAGATTTCTGTTTGCACCTCAGAGTAATAACATATATTACTCTAAGGTTTGTACACTGATCCCATATTCTTACCAGGTCGATTCCCAACCTCCCTTCTCTAAGAATGATACATTTCTGGGTAGTTTGTTTTGCGTTTTTGTCCAAGTCGGACAAACAATCTTTAATTCTCTCCATGTAGGTTTGTAAAGCTTCGATTTCTAAACAAACTGCTTTTCTTTGTTTTTTTATTTCACCGGTATTGAATTCAATATCCAGTTTTCTTTCTTCGAGTTTGTGATCGGTTATTTCCTTATTTAATTTGGTTTTTTCTTCGATTTCATCTTTTACCTAAAATTAGGCTTCTAATTATAACAGTTGATTTAACATTTTGTTTCCGGGAAAAGTGACGGATCAAAAATAAAAAGTTCAAATTAGGGATGAAAAGTGCCAGATCATGGATAAAAAATAAAAATCATGGATAAAACTTGACACTAAGATTGGGAATAAAAAGTAAAAAACCTAAAAACTCAAAATCAAATCAAAGTTTTCCGAAAATTTGTGTATGATCTTTGGTGGCTTAATGAAAGAGCGTTTGCGTACAAATCAAGAGATCCGGGTTCGAGTTCCGGCTAAAGAGAAACTTTTTTATATTTTTTCTTTAATTTTACTTGTTGTTTATCCCACGTGATACGATTTTTTAGTAAAAGCTACTCAATTAAACAGAAAACTCTGAGGTCACGGCTGTTGTGGAATGTATTAATGGGATCACTTACTCTATCGCATTCCTCAATAATCGAATCAGCAAGCCTTTGTTGGTCTAGGCAACACCTATCCCTGTTTCTGTTGTTTAGGGACCATTCGCTTAGGGTAAACCTAATAATTATAAATTTATTGATCAAACTATATCAGGTGGTGGATGGGGAACTGTAAACCGGCACAAAATACGTTAGAGCCTAAATATGGGACATACCCAACATTCTCACACGCGATGAATGAAGCCAGGACCCCCATTTAATTCTTAATGTTCCTTTTTCGAGTAGACAAGGTTTCGGTTACTGCGCATGCGTCAGTTTTGGTGGTTTTGGAACATACTCCATTACGTCACTACATTATTTGACAATTTCATTGTCAAAAATTTGAGGATACTTATGTCTATTATTTCTCTTTTAAAAACTTGTTGATTGGGTGAAAATTTATCAAATTGTGGATTAAAATTGTCGTTTTTCTAAAATGAGTTGTGCAGATTTATTGTGGACACCATGAAGAGTGTTTAATGGCATCTATAAACCACACATATCTGTCAGATTGACAGGTGATTTTATATATTTTTTTTTTAGTGGGTGTCCCGATTGACCCCGCATATGGGGTCAATCGGGACACTCTATTTTTTTCAGTGTTAAGGCTCGATTAGCCCCTCTAATGGGGTCAATTGGAACGGAGAAGGTTAAAAAAATTATTTTGCAAAAAAAAACGGAAAAAAAAACTTTAAAAATAAGCCATAAAACGAGGTTTATTCATAAAACTTAAAAAATACAATAAATCTCAAATAAACTAGGTAGGTAACGAGCTGAACAGTTCAACTAAAACCACATTTAAATAAAAATAAATAAAAAAACTAAACTTAAATATTCTTCTTAAAATTATTGATTTAAATATGCCCTTTGGCATCACTTTTTCGGGAACAGCACTTTTTCGGGAATCCTATGTTGACATTCAAAAAAAAAAAAAAATTTTAATTTGATTATTTTTTTCACACCGTCTAGGGACAATTAGAAGGGTGGTTTTTAAGCAAAATTTTTCTCTAAACAAAAGCCGCGAAAATTTGGTTAGTTTTTTGCGTGCTGCTCCATTGAAAAGGCTACAGCGAACTGGCCGGCGACTTGCAGAAACGCGTTCACTAAGATATTGCCTATCAGTTTTGAATATTATTGAACGTAAAAACATTGACTTCAGATACAGGGGCCATTTAAATAGTAAAAAACAGGTTTTGTCCCGATTGACCCCGCTGTCCCGATTCACCCCGTTTGACGGTACTTACCTATGGAATGGCACTCCCTTACTTCTCCCGGACATTTTTCCACAAACCGCACATGTTTTACGTGAATTATTTTCAATTTTTCAGAAAAAAAGATCATTTTACACGACAAACGCAAAACACCACAAATGTAAACAAATATGGCGTCCACGCGCACAGCAGCTGTGTGTCTATGTGACAAAACATACGTTTGCGCACTTGAAAATTCGCGTCTGCGAATTTAAATTTGCCATTGTTTCCAAAGCAAGCTATGAGTGCTTCACTTTTCGATTTTTTTGAACATGTATTTATGCTCTAACGTACTTGACCGGTACTGGAAAAAATACTCTGCCAACATATGGACTCCTAAGCTCACACTTGGTACTATAGTTATAGTGTACGTGTGAGCTAATATAACTAAAAACTAAAATATATTTTATTCTACTCCGGTCTCAACTACCTTTCGTTTGATACCACACAAGCCATGTTTTGAATTAAACTCAATTTTTTTAAATCTACCCCACCCTTTAAAAATAAAAAAACTAAAATGTATTTTTGTTAACTCCAGACTCAATTACCTTTCATTTGATATCACACACGCCATATTTTCACACTTAAACTCTAATTTTTAAAATCTACCCCCACCCTTTTTTTAAAATAAACTAGCTTTATCCACGGGTTCTGCAAAATGTTTGTGCCAAATTTGGTTAAAATCGGTTCATCAGTTTTTAAGTTATCGTGTCCCAAATAGACAGACCGACAGACAGCACCATCAATTTTGTAGTTATTTAGGATTTGCAGCACTTTTGCCGCAAACACAAACTGCACAAAACAAACTCGCGCAAGATCAAAACCGTGCAGGATCAAAACCGTGCAGTATCAAAACCGCACCGTCTAATACCGCGCAACACAAAACCGCGCAACATATTAAATTGTGGCAACATCAACATACTCTCCGTGTCCTTTAACCGTATTCTTCATTGACACGACATTGAGAGTATGTCTTTAAAAAAATAGGTTAGGATGAAACCCCTTAGTCGAACCACATATGTTTCCGTTCATTGATGACCCAACCATAAACTAATATAGTTGTCTCTGACCCAACCCTTAGTCGAATTATACAGGTTGCGCGTTTTTGGTCTAGCGCGATTTTGACCTTGCGCGGTTTTAGTTTGAGCAATTTTGGTCCGCGCAGTTTGGGGTTGCGCTGTTTGTGTTTGCGGCGAAAGGGCCGCCACAAAGGAACATTTCTTAAAGTTGCTATGTGGTTGCTCTATAAAAAGAAATTTTACTTTTTACCCTTTTACCATGTGGTAAACTATAAACTGAAATATTCAGAAAAACTATTCTTTCAGGTTGTTTACCTTGCAGGAGGTGGAGGAAATATCACCAGAGGTTCTTTTGCTAAATTGGTGCTCAAAGTTTGCATTTTTTTGGATGCCATAATTTAAAAACAAACTTTTGTTGTTTTTTCTCTCTTGACAAGAATTGAAAATGCGGGCGAAAAATCAACTGCATCTACGTTGTTTCTGTTTACAGATATATGAGAGGGTGGGTTGTTTATGATTGATCAATCAAAATTATAATTTCCATGGAAATAACTCGCTTATGATAAATTCAACGTAAAGTAAATACAGTGTGTCTGAAAAGTTCCCGGACCCCTTCCTAAATATATTGCAAATTATATTTTAGACTGTGGTTCTAGAGCAAATACTCTGCCAATTTAGGTGCACCTAAGCTCACACTGTTATAGGTGTAGTTATAATGTACTTGTAAGCTAATATAACTAAAAACTGAAATATATTTTATTCAACTCCAGACTTAATTATCTTTCGTTTGATTTCACACACGCCAAATTTTCTAAACTCTAATTTTTTTAATCTACCCCTACCTTTTTATTTGGCTTATGTTCGGTGGATTTTGTTCATTTTTAAATGGGACCATCTCGACCCAAGACCCAGCCTAGGTACCAAATTTCATTCAAATCGGGCAAGCGGTTTTTGAGTTACGCGGGTTGGTCGTTACAGACAGACAGACAGACGGCGTATGTGTTTCGTCTGCCACTTTGGCCCCTCCCTCGCAGGAACCCCGAGATCTGCCACTGGCTAGTTTTCAAAATATGTAGGGATCCCAGAATTATTCGGATAAACTGTAGAATAAAGTCTAAGCATATAAAGTAGAAATGGTGGCAAGGAGCTGATGGACGCCAGACTTTGCAGGAGCACAAATCGGTACTTACACTCTTCTAAAGTCGGGACAAATGGTCGCATGTTCAAGGGCGTACCCAGGGGGGTACACAATGAAATTCAAACAGATTATGAATTTGCTCTCCCCCCCCCCCCTTAAGTTAAGAAGGTCATGTAATTTAGAAGTGTGCCCCACCATCTGTTTTGGGCTGGATACGCCTTTGGTCACGTAAAAAAAAAGATCCCCTGAAAAAATTTCACGCTCTCGACATTTGGAAGCGGTTGCCTTGTTCAATTATGTAAACTCTAAAGCATAATCTTAGTGTAAACTATGGGCTAAATTCCTCATAAACTACAAGAGTTATTTTTTTTTAACTCTAAAACTTCTACCCTATATAGCTCGGTAACAAACCATTTTTGAAAAAATATATAAAGAACAACAAAGTCTTAAAATGATCCAATAAGGAATCACTGTATAAATTTTTTAGCAATGTTTAACAAACACCCCGTATACCGCATAAAACATCTTATCAAACACTTGGCCACCTTAATAGAGGACTATTTCATTTCCACATTTGTGAACGGTCTGAATTTACTTCGAACTCGATCACACTCGATATTAGAATCCCATTCCCGCGTAGCCTTAAAAAATCAAATAAAAACAAAAGGATCAAAAACAATTTTTTTAAATATTTTTAAATATAGTAAAGAATTAATTCATAAGAGTGAAATCTATTGACTGAATTTTCAAATGCTGTAAAGGAAATGTCTACCCTAAAAGGTGGGCAAAATGCCCGGAAAAAAGTTCAGGTTAGTTTTTTTTTTAGATTTGTTTTATCTCAGCCTAACCATACCAGGCAAAAGAAAGACAATACCAATATTAAGCATTAAGTTTTCCCATTGTAAACCAGTCCTTAGATTTTTAATATTTTCAAGCTTGATTCCTTCTCACAATTTACAACATTAACTTAATTTAAAGCTAGGTTTATAGCATGACATAAACTATAACATGACCTAACATAGAAGGCCTATAACAATAGTATGCACAATCTCAAAAATTTTCGAAATCATAATATTTGACAGACTTTTTGCAGAAGTGTCAAATAAAATATCTCCCAGACAGCATGGCTCTTACCCAATCAAATCTAACAATTTTCTCTCAATACGTACATGAGGCTTTAAACAGAAAAAGTCAAGTTGATGTTATTTATACAGATTTGGAAAAGGCTTTTGATAAAGTAAGTCACAGCACTATCTTGGATGGACTAACTGGAATGGATGTTTCTCCATACCTAACTAACTTAATACAATCTTATTTGGGAACTAGCATAAGTAAAAGATATCAGTTCATGGAATTAAAAGGTAGCAGGTCTACTATTTATGTTCTTCTGGTGTGCCCCAAGGGTCTAATCTCGGACCACTTCTTTTTATTATTGCCTTCAACAAAATTATTTCTAAGGTAAAAAATGTGGAATCATTGGCATTTGCCGATGATTTTAAATTGTTTGTGGAGGTTTTCTCATTGGAGGATTCTGAAACACTCCAAAGTGAATTTCAGGACACAGCTCTATATTGCCAGGAAAATGGTTTTAACTTAAATTGGGGTAAATGCTTTTGTTTGTCATTTAGTCGTAACAAAAACTTAATCGAATTTGATTATACAATAAATAATGAGAACCTAGAGTGTGTATCTGAACAAAAAGACCTAGGTGTAACCTTCGATGCTAATCTTTCATTTTCAACACATATTATTTCTAAAATTGGGAGTGCCCAGAAACTTGCTGGGTTTATTTGTAGAAATACTAAAAGTTTTAACATAGACGTAAGCATATACTTATTTGACAGTCTCATATTACCAATACTGGAATATGGAAGTGTTATCTGGTCCTTCTAATATGGCATTTGGATTGGTATGATTGAGGGAGTTCAGCAAAAATTTTTAAAAGCCATGCACTTTAGAAAGTTTGGGATTTATCCACAAAGAGGTTGTGACAACAACATCTTAATAAAAATGTTTGATAGATTATCACTAAACCAAAGAAGAACTAAAATTTTTTTAACAACAATGTATAGAATTCTCAAAGGGGATGTTGATTGTCCTAATATAGTTGAACAACTTCCATTTGCCATAAATCGAATCAATTCAAGGTTAAAAAATACGTTTTATTTAGCTTATCCACAAACAAATCTATTTAAAAGCTCTCCTATCTACAATTTATGCAACTTATTTAACAAGTATGCTTCAGATGTTGATATTGACAATGTTAGCTATAAGAAATTCAAAAAAATTATAGATCAAAAAGTGTGCAGTAGTTAATCAATAAGTAATTATGTAATTTGATTTGTTTGTTATTTATCATCTGTAGAAGTGACATATTGTATAAAATCTTTTTTTTTTTTCAATGTAAGTAAGTATCTGTAATTGGCTTTTTGTTGTAGATACTGTTGGAATAAATAAATAAATAAATAAATAAACCACTTGAGAGTTAGTTGTAATGTTACTTTAGTAAAAAACATATTTTTTTAAACTTCAATTTTAAATTATAACTTGCTTCAAGTTTTAAGGGATGTCGTTGCAGCCCAATATGCATTGGCATTGTTGTCTTATTCTCTTATTTCGGTAATTTTTTAGGTGTCAATGGTAATCTGCGAGGCCGAAGAAAAGAAGCACAGGTCAGGGGTTAACTCATTACAGTTTGACCCACAACTTGACAGGTTGTACTCTGCAGGACGAGACTCAATTATTCGAGTTCACGAACATGAAAGGTGATTTAAATCTAAATGCTAAGTCCAAGGGGGTAGTGAACAACAATCAAACTGAACCAACAAAATCTTGTGACATGACTGCAGTTTTTTTTTTATAAGTGGTGATTAGGACCATATTTGTTCAAAAGGACATCGGAGACAAAAAATGCCGGGTATTTTAAAATTTTGCCTGGAAAGAATTTGATTTTTTAATAAATTCAAATCCAATATAGATAATTTAATGAAGTAAATCAATATATTAATTAGTAAAAATGAAGTACTAACTAGAAAACAGTTTGTACTAACAAAAATGTTCAAATTTTTTGATTGATTTGCGGATTCCTAGAAACATTTTGTATTCAAGGTGGTTGTTTATTAAAAACACTTTTTTGGGAAAAACCATGTCTTTTATAAAAAAATACCACAAGGAAAACCAAAAATTTTAATTTTAAAAATGTATCCCTGTTTTCTTACACCTATGGAACGTGCACCACTAACTTCAGAGGGAAACTATCTATTCAAAAATTTTCTCAACATGATTTTTAAAAAAGTTGACACTTTTCGAGTTCACTGAGAAAAAGCGCATTTAAGGGCAGGTAACCACCACTCTGTGTGCGGAAATGTGGTACATTACAACAAACTAAAACTTTAATATTTCGGAAGCTATATTTCGACAGTTTTTAATACTCACTAATAATTACTTTTAAAAAATCCTCTTCTAATTATAGAAAAACATCCGGTAGGTTTTCTAACCATAGCTTAGCTGAGATGGTAAAATTATGTGAATCCTATTAAAATAAATGAATCCATGACGGATCTGATAACTTCCTAGCTAGTCTATTAGCACACTTCAAGTGAAGCCATGATATATCAGCCTTGAAAACAGTTTTTTTGTAAATATCTCAGAAACTAGAGCTCCTACGAAGTTTTTGGGTATAAGACAAATTATTGATCAAAATGTGATCTAATATATTCCGAAAACCGCATATTGTTAAAAAACTCAAATCAGCATAAATGAATTTTGACCAAAATCTAATCAGCTCGTTAGAGTGTCGAACACTATTTTACCTGAAAATTTTATGAAAATTGGTTCAGCGGTTTAGGACAGAAATAATATAAACATACACACACACAGACAGGCATCACGTCGATATTGCTAAGAAAAGTGAAAATACGGGCAAATAAAAAAAAAATCGTCGTAAATAATACCATTGTTGGACGGGCTAGGAAGGAAAAATTGGTAGTTTTTTTTTTTAGGTTTATTCATTCCATGGAACACCATACTGATTGGGTTAATGATATTGTATTGTGCTGCGGTGGAAGACATTGTAAGTTTACTTTAGTTTTTTTATAACATTTCTTGAAAGAGCTTTTATTTTAGCTGAAGTGATTTGTAAGAGAAAAATAAAATTACTTTGCTAGAGATTTTTGTTATAACGAAATGTTATGACCAAATGTTATGATGATAACTAGTGATAATTAATTTTTCCAAAAATTAAACTTTGACACGTTTGCTTTAAATTGCCCCTTAAAAGCATTTTAGGCGCCACTTTTTTTAATGATTTTAAGATATTTACTTATTGTTTCCTTTATGTTAATAAAATGCATTGGTTCCTACCTACCTACCTATAAAATTATTTATCTTATATAATACAAACAACATACAAAATGTGTCTGCAAAAAGTTTAAATAAAAATAACAATATAATTACGTTTTCAAATGCAGAGTTTATGCAAAATTTAAGGACGTAAACCCTTTCCCGTAAACAAGAGACTGGCTTTTAACCACTACAAACTGAACGCCTTCCTATTTTCTTCCTCTGCAAATTATTTTCTTTACCTTCCTTTTACCTTGAGAGAGGAAAATAATTTACACATATGTAGAAAAGAGAGAAGGCAAACGATCGAATTCCCGTAAATAAAATGCATTGATGCCAAGATGTGCTAGGCGAGTTCGCAAGCTCTACCCCACATTATATTAAGTCTTGACTATTAAACGTGAAATTTCGTACCCGTGAATTTAAAAATCAAACAAGTTTCATGACTAATCGGGCAAAAAGGAGTTTTCTGTTTCCCTTATATTTTTCCGTGGGTAGCTTGAAAGCTTAACCTCACGGGGGTCCAAGATTTAATGGACACCTAATAAGTGTTGACAGTTAACCGTTTCGTCCTTATGGGACTCCTCAGAACACTGCTGGTCAAGTGACAAATCTTGCGAAGTTAATCAGATGGTTTTGTCTCTAATTAAATGTAATTAGTGAGCGAACTATAGCAAGAGGCGCCATCTACCGAGATACGAGAGAAACCCCGTGAGGTTAAGCTTTCAAGCTACCCACGGAAAAATATAAGGGAAACAAAAAACTCCTTTTTGCCCGATTAGCCATGAAACTTGTTTGATGTCTTGACTATTTTTAGTAATCTCAGCGAGTTCGGATACGACGGTAAAAGTGTGGAACGCGTACAAAGGTTTCTGTATGTCAACCTTACGGACTCACAAAGACTACGTCAAAGCGCTAGCCTATGCCAAAGATAAAGAACAGGTCGCTTCCGCAGGCTTCGACAAGTCAATTTATCTGTGGGACATCAATACTTTAACGGCTTTGACGGCTAGCAACAATACAGTAACAAGTAAGTGTTTCTTGTGCTATAGGTATGCACATCTGTAAATTTTTATTATTATTATTTTTTTAATTTGTTTACATTTTCATGGACACAATTTGAAAGTTTAAATAGGTATATATCACAAACGGTTAAAATTTGTTTTTCTTTAAATATGTTTCTGCACTTTCTTATTTTACCTATCTGTTTTGCTTTGCTTGTTTTTTTTATAATTGCAGGTCCTACCCATTTCCTACTTATTTTTTGCTAGAAATTACCTAGTATTTTAAAAATGTGAACTTATTTTTATTAGTTTTACTTAATTATAATTTTAGACAAAATATGTTTTAGTTATAAGATTGATGCTTTGTCAATAAGATTTTTTTTTCTTTGACAATAAAGCTTTTTCTGACTCTGACTCTGACTCTAAAGGGTGTTTCCATATATTTCAACCAAGGTCGACTAAGGTCACTTATCGTCAAGCCAGCTTGCCTTTACGATGAGTGTCCTTAAGGGCGACTGCTTTTATTATAAAGCTACATTTCTAATCGTGTTTGCGGGCCGACACGAACGCCAGCACGCATTGGCGTAGCTAGGGGGGGCCAGAGGGGGCCTGCCCCCCCCCCCCCCTGAAGTCCCTCAGGCCCCCCCTAAGATATTTTAGGCCTCCCCTACCGACTACTAGTAAAAGAACATGACGCTGAAAATACATACTTTTCTATTATTATTCGGGAAATATTCAAATAAAATAGGTGCATTAAAATTTAAAATCATTCAGATAATGTTTACATTTCAGGAAAAAGCCCTTGTCTTGCGGAACTAGGCTTTTTCTCTTTAAATTATCGGTAACTTTTCTGCACTTATGCAATTTCCCGAAAATATTTTTTAAATTTAAACATAATTATGCATATTGAATATTTCATACATATTGGCGACATCTTGTAAAATATTATAGAAGTGTAAGTTAAATTTCGCATTTAATAAAGACAGCGACCTTTGCCCCTCTGTTTCCGAAATCGGGTTGTAGATTTTTTTTTTTTTTTTTTTTATTTGTCAAACACACTGTGTTTTTTTTTTTTATTACAATCTAGTCAGTAAGACTAATTAGCAATTTTGTTTTAACTTAATTTACTAGAAAAGTCAGATTTAAACTTAGGGTTCACTCAACAGTTCTCCCCGCTTTGTTTAGTCTGTAACTCACAATTGTGTTGTGTTTATAGCATTATTTTGTTTTATGTGTAATTCACTTAGTTTACTAGCTCAAACGGCTTCACTCTTTTTAGTCGTCGAACTAGCATAGTATTGTCTAGAAGCTGAATTGCTTCCACATTCACATGCCGATGGAGTCTATCTTCATGGCTTTTTGCGTACTTTTTTATAGTCTCTGCTACAGTTTCGATTTTTAGATCTCGATGAAGGTCACTATTTCGAACGTACCAAGGTGCATTCACAATGTTTCTTAATACTTTATTTTGAAATCTCTGTACAACTAGAATGTTACTCTCTTTAGCACAACCCCATAGTTGAATACCATATGTCCATACTGGTTTCAGTATTTGTCTATAAAGCAGTAACTTATTATGAATTGTTAAATTGGACTTCCTTCCAATTAGCCAGTTCATTTTTCTATACCTTATCTCAAGTTCTTCTTTTTTTTTCTTAACATGTGCTTTCCAGCGCAATTTGGTATCAAGTGTCATACCTAGATATTTTGCCTGATTCGAATATGGTACTGGAATGTTGTTAATTGTTATTTGTATGTGATTTATATTTTTGTTTGTAAAATCAACATGAATTGATTTGGTTTCATTTAATTTTATTCGCCACTTTGTGGTCCAACTGTGAATTTGGGTGACTGCATCCTGAAGTTTCTCTATGCATTTTTCAATAGATTTTTCTACCGTCAATAAACCAGTATCATCGGCAAATGTTGCTAAGTGACAATTTTCTGGCTTTGGGATATCACAAGTGAATAATAAGTATAGATAAGGGCCTAGTACGCTACCCTGGGGCACGCCTGCTTGAATTTCTCTTAAATTTGAGTATGAGTCTTCCTGTTTTACTCTAAAATGTCTATCAGATATGTATGATTCCAAAATATCCGAATACTGTTTTGGCAGAAACCTTTTTAGTTTAAAATTAAGGCCTTCATGCCACACTTTGTCAAATGCTTGTGCTACATCTAGAAAAACTGCAGAACAAACGTTTCCCTCTTCTAGTGCTTTTTCTATTATATTAGTAATTCTGTGTACTTGATCTATCGTGGAATGCTTGTCTCGAAAACCAAATTGATGAGATGGAATAATTTCTTGTCTTTCTATGATGGGTTTTATTCTTTTAAGCAATAATTTTTCATAGAGCTTGGATATAATTGGCAGCAAAGATATTGGCCTGTAAGATGACACGTCATGGAGTGGTTTTCCCGGTTTTGGAATCATGATAACTTCTGCAACTTTCCACAGTTTAGGTACGTACCTAAGCCTAAAAGACGCATTAATTAGGTTGCATAGTTTTACGATAGCTTTTCTGGGGAGTTGTTTTATGACTACCCCGTTAATAAGATCATACCCTGGGGCTTTTTTCGAATTAATATTTTTGATTTCTGTTAATATTTCTTTTGGTGATGTAAGCTTAATATGGTCCTCGATTTGATGGGGTTCATTTAAATGAAAGTGTTCATCTGGTGCTTCGTGGGGCTGAAATGTTTTTTCTAAATGACTTGCAAAAATATCTGCTTTTTCTTCGTTACTCCTTGCCCACTGGTTGTTAGGTTTTCGTATGGGTGGAATTTGGATAATTGGTCTTTTAAAATCTTTGGTTGCTTTCCAAAGGGAATAGTCGGTATTTTTATCATCTGTAAGCTCATTAAGAAAATGGTTAATAGATTCATTTTTTATTACTAGAATTTCTCGCCTAATGCGCTGCGTCATGTTGTTGAGATTTGTTTTGTCCCGAGGATCACGGCTTTGTTGCCACTTTCTTCTTAGTTTCCTTTTTTCCAATATAAGGTCTCTAATTTCCTTTGGATAGTTTTTTCCCTTAAAAATTCTCTTTGGTTTTGGACTGTTTTCCCAAGCTGCTTGTTGAATATTTGTAACAAAATAATCAACTTCTTTATCGATTTGTTCTGGCGTTTGCAATGGTACTGATAGGTTTATTTTTTCTGACAGACTTTGTTTAAAACTAATCCAGTCAGTCAGTTTATTAACTAGTGAGATATTTGCTTCTTTCTTTATTATATTTTTACTAAGAGTTAGAATAATAGGTGAATGATCTGAGTGTAAATCAAAACTTTCTTCTATATCTACAAAACTTAAAGATATATTTTTTACTATAAAAAAATCAATTAGATCTGGAATTTTTCCTGGATCTGTTGGATAGTATGTGGGCTTACCAGTTGATATCGGCTCACATTGATATTCACTAATAGCTTGCAAAAGTTCTTTTCCTTTAGAGTTCGTCAGTCTAGATCCCCAGTAGGTATTTTTTGCATTAAAGTCACCTCCAATTATAAAACGGTTTCCTAATTTTCTGAGAAAATTAAGATATTGATTTTTCTTTAGTAAGTGCCTTGGTGGTATATAGACAGCACTTATGACTAATGTATATGTTTTGGTTTTTACACTTACTAATGTAGCTTGAATCTCTATGGTTTTATATCCCATCTCCTCATAGTGTGATATATTTTCTTTAATTATTACAGCACTTCCCCCATGTGCAGTATTGCTAGGGTGAGTTGTATGATACACTTTATAACCTTTAAATTTAATGTGAGACTGGTTAGTGAAATGCGTTTCTGACACAAGACAGACGTCAATTTTTTCTATGTCTAGAATAACTTGCAAGTCTTGCTGATGTTGCAAGAGACCATTGGCATTCCAAGCTAGGATTCTAAGATTACTGACCATTTTGAGGCATATTGGTAGCTCCGTTATTGCTACTTTCTAGTTTAGTTAATCGCTCATCAAGTTTGTTCAATTTCTCCAAAATTAATTGTAGTGTTTGTTCCATAGTATTTTGACTACTGATATTAATATCAGGTATAGTAGCTGTTGCTGCTACTTGGCTGTATGTCCTTGTCACAGAGTTTTGTGTGACTGTGTTTCTTGTCTGTTGGTTTTGTCTATTTGTACTCACGTTTGGTATGAGATTCGGTTTCTTAGGTTTATTTTTCAATTTTTGTATTTCCTTAGCAACAAGGCATCCTCTGTAGTTAGCAGGATGCTTGCCTCCACAGTGGATGCATTTTGGCTCAGATTCTTTTGGTTTGGGGCATTCTACAGTAAGATGTTTCCCCGTGCATTTTACGCAACGTGGTTCTTTAGCGCAATATTTTTGCGTGTGTCCATAAGATTGGCATCTTTTGCATTGAGGGACTAACTTTGAGGTTTTTAGTGCTTTTATTTCCACTTCAATCCCAAGGATACTGGAAATTTCAAAAATTTTGTTGATATCTTCATCGTGGCTGAATGTGAGCATAAACATGTTAAGAGGTTGTCTTGTTCTCCATTTAAGTTTGTTGCTGGCCTCCAGTGCCTTAAAACCTTTTTTTTGTAGATCAGCTACAATTTTTTGTGGGTCACATGAGAAGTGTAGCCTATTCGCTATTACTCTAATTGGCCTTATTTGTTTGTTTTCGTATGAGTGCCATTGATGCTTTATTTCATTAAGCATTTTAGTAACCAGCCGATAGCTGTCTGCGTCTTGTACATTTATTTTAATATTTTCGTTATTTAAAACTTTTATTTTAACTCCTTGTATGATATTTAATTTTCCGATTTTGGTGACAATTTCATAACCATTTTCATATTAAGTTTTCCCACGTCGTTAAATGGAATAAATTCGTCGAGAATACCGGGAAATTTTTAATATTATTACTTCTGCTCTAAGAGCAGAAATGACCGTTTTAAAGAATTGTATTTTTCGGTTAAATCAAACTGTTGGTCATGATTCTATCAAACAACATATAGCAGAAAACACCTATCCAAACCTCTACCAACTTTTTAAAGTTGCGGGTATTCTTCCAATTTCAAGTGCAACTTGCGAGAGGTCTTTCTCTGCCATGAGGAGAGTTTTTAATTGGCTTAGAACAACTATGACTTAAGAGAGACACTCAGGTTTGTCATTGTTATTCATAGAAAAAGATGTTGAGGTCGACTTAGACAGTGTGGTAGACGCTTTCAGTCAGCGACGTAGAAAACTTTCTTTGTAGAATTGCTGAATTACATACTTCCTGTGTATACATATAAATAAGTTGGTAAATGTATTATTAAATTTGTTATATTAAAATATTAGAACATTTAATGCGCGTATTTTTTTTTATTCATTGCTCACTTTGCACGACTCTTTAAAACCTATGTTTGCTTTTTGTTCAAGATAGACCGGGGCCACGGCCCCCCTGAAAAGCAAGGCTAGCTACGCCAATGCCAGCACGGCAGTCGTGTTGCGTGCCAGCGTGCGTGCTGTGGTTAGCGCATGCGTAATTGATGTGTTTATAGCTCAACTGGCTGCATGCCGCTTTATATATCGTAATTGAAACATCGAGAATGTTTATGAAAATTCCAGATCATAAACATTCCAAGTATAACCACATTTTTCGGAAATGCTTATTTCTTTTGGCCGCCCAAGTGCACCTTTAATATATGTTCATCTTTCTTTTACTCGTCCTAATATAGGAGACAGATATAGCCAAAAGTGGGGATTAACAGTGAATGTATTGGAAACGAATCCAGTGAGTTAGTACTAGAAAATGGACAAACAATATCTCCATGCAATGAGTATGTATACTTGGGTGTCACATTTGATAAGACAGGAACAGATTGTAAAGAATTGGAAAAAAGAATAGTAAAAGCAAAAAAAGTTATTGGATGTCTTAACAGTATTTTATGGAGCAGAGAGATAAAGAAGAATGTAAAATTTAACATATATGAAACAATGGTCAAAAGCACGCTGTTGTATGGAATAGAGACTTGTCGCGTAACAGAAAAATACAAAACAAAAATGGAAAGTGTCGAAATGGATGCAATAAGAAGATCAATGAGAATATCTAGAATAGATCACATAAGAAATGAGATCATAAAAGAAAGAATGGGAATCAAGGGAAGCATAACGGATGACATCACTAAAAGACAACTGATATGGTACGGCTAAGTACAACGGATGAACGACGAAAGATTACCAAAGCAGGTCCTAGAATGGCAACCAATAGGGCGCAGAAAAAGAGGGCGTCCTAAACTAGAATGGCAACAGTCAATCCAAAGATCAATGAGTCAAAAGAATCTGACAGAGGATGATTGTCAGGATCGAAGGAGGTGGAGAATAGGCGTCGGACAACGTAGAAAAACGTTCTAAACCGACATAGTAGTAGTATATAGCCAAAAAGATCTCGATCGAGATTATTCCCGATACCAATCATTTAGGTGATGGAACTGCGCATGTCTGGTACGCCGCACGGACGCCAGCACGGGCCGCAGAGTTTGCAGTTTGCACGCACGAAGAACCGTGCGGACACGCTGGTCGTCATTAGAAATGGTTACATTGATTCCCATATGCCTAGCACGCGTGTCGGATTGCAACTCTGCCAGCGAACACGATTAGAAATGCAGGAGGGCCTCTGTGACGACATAAATCCAAGACTTTTTATGTTTTTTTTACAAACTTTGGCTTATAACTTTCCCTAAATTTCGCAAATGTTTTTTGTTTGCAAGAGAACGCTCATTAATATAGTGCAGAGCTAGCTTTATGTCTCAAAAAGTAATAAAAATATCAAATTTTTAAAAAATAGTGATTTTTTTACACAAAAACAAAATTGAAGAAGAAAGATTTAGACTACCTCAAATTGATTGGTTATGGATCATCTAATTTTAAGTTGCCGGGTGTTTGCCTCAAATTTGAGTAAGAGCACCTGTGTGACGTCATAAATCCAAGATTGCAATTTTTTCCATGTTTTTTCGCAAACTTTACACGAATATTGTATAAGCAGGGCTATCAAAACGGACGGGCCACGATCCTCCACTTTCTTGACGTCACATCCGGGGCTGATTTTTTTTTGATGGTCACGTTACGACACAGCTGATTGTCTTTAAAAAATTGAAGTTGGAATGTCGGTTCATGAATATTTGATTTTTTTTAAAATAAAGTCATTTTTGAGATTGTTTTTACTTTATTCTGGCAGAACAATTTTTTTTTAATGTATAGTAATCCTTAATTTTTCATAGCCGCTTCATTAGCTCACACAAAAATTAAATTTAAAGCAGAAGCAAATGTGACAATCACAGATGACAAAGTCAAATACATGTCAAATATAACAGTTGGCATGTGGTACATGGCGGGTAATTTGAATTCAAAATAAGGAATGCTAAATCTTGAAGATTTTAACCTTTTAATCACGTTGCTTCCTTACAAACCTTTGGTGGAATATCGGGATGGTGTCTGAGCATATTTCACTGAAATTTTGCGGAAATCTGTAGTGCCATTTTGAAAATACCATAAAAAAACCTCTGACCTCCCATAAGACCCAATGTAAAATTCAGCCCCGGGAGAACAGCTGATTTTTTCAGGGTCGTGGCCTCTATTTTTGTGTTGGCCTTGGTATAAGTTATGATTTGTTCGACTTATATAACTTTTATATACCTAAAATCACACAGAAAAAACTTTTTTATGTATAATTAGTCCCAAAAATTGTCGATTATAGTTCATTCCATAATTTTTGAGATAACTTTTTGATAGTAATCAGCTGTTGCCATAACAAATAGCATAGGCCAGCGAAAAAAAATCGTAAAACGTTATCCCAAAAATAATGATATGAACTTTACTTGTTTTTAAATTTAGCATCAAGTTTGATGGGTAGCAAAGAATCAATTTACAGTCTTGCCATGAACCCCTCTGGGAGCATAATAGTGAGCGGTTCTACTGAAAAAGTACTAAGGATCTGGGATCCTCGAACTTGTGTAAAATTGTGTAAATTACGAGGTCACACAGAAACAGTGAAAGCGTTAGTTGTATCAAAAGACGGCACCCAATGTATATCGGGAAGCAGCGATGGTTCAATTAGGGTTTGGAATATTGGACAGCAAAGGTATGTTAAAAATAAGTGTCCCGTGAGGTTAAGCTTTCAAGCTACCCACGGAAAAATATGAGAGAAACAAAAACTTCTTTTTACCCGATTAGCCTCGAAACTTGTTTGATTTTTTAAATTCACGGACACTAAATTTCACGTTTGTTAGAATCCAGTAATGTCACCATTTTCTAGTTTGTTTGATAATAATCTTTCAACCCAAGTAACATTATTACCACTTAAGGTTTTATTAATTTGGTTCCTAGGTTATTTAGAGGGTGCCATTATGGGTTTTAGGATCAATTTGGCTACATAAAGGTAATTTATATTGCCAATTACCTAAAGAGGTGTTATACAACCAAAAAGTGATTTATAAAGGGAGTATAATAAAACTGATATTCCTTCTGTTCCTTTTAGATATTTTTGGTTTTATTGATTTCTGATTTATAAAGATGGTCTTATAAAACCCTTTTACCTAAAGTTTTTAAAAAGAAATAAATATAAACTTTGGTCATTTAGTTTTTTTCATTACTTTAGGTCATCAAAAAAGTGTTTTATAATAGAGCTAAAAGGTTATCTTATATCCTTTTGTTTTTATAGTTACCAGTAGTTTAAAAGTAAATCTGATTAGATAGGCGGCCATATAGAACCTAGTTTCCTTAAGGTTTTTTAGAGTGGTAAATATAAACTTTAGACTTTTGATTTTTGCCATTACTTTTAGGCATTTTAAAAAGGTTTTATAGGAAGGCTTAAAGGTAAACTTAATTCTTTTGTATTTATAGTTACACATCACTGTATATTAAATATTATTTAAATAGGCGGCCATATAAAACCTTGTTTCCTTAAGGGTTCTAACAGAAGTAAGTAAATACTTTCGTGTTTTATTTTTTTAGCTATTTCTTGTAAAAATAGTAGATATACCTAGGTACAGATTGGTACCTACCTATTGCAAGATTGATTATTTAAAGCCCAATAATTAATACTTGTTGAGTTTCCGTCCTCCTGGGTAGGACACCCAGGCCTAGATAAGGCCTGTTTAGACGGCCAATATAAGAGGTTTCCCTCCAACCTGCAGGCACAACGAATATCATTGCACTGGCCCTCTCGATTGTGTCGAAATTGCACGATAAAAAACATTTCAAATTGTTGAATTATACGCTTTTAAACACTTTAAAAACAAATACAAAAAATTTAATTGAGGTTATATGTAAACATAGTCATTTCATTGTTCTTTTTTGTTGGTTTCATAAGGGCACTCAAAAATCCTTGTTGCGATACAGTAACAAATAAAACCAAGTGACCACTATAAAACCATAATGGCGTATATAAATTTATTTAAAAAATATTGTAAAGAGAAAATATTTATCTAGTCGTTTTAGCAGTGTTTTTTAACAATAATTTAACTTTAATTTTGATTTATGTAAACCAAACAGACTTTTTTAATGGTGAATAGTGTAAATGATGTTTTTTAAATTTGAAATATTTGTTATTTTGTTATCAAAAAACTATTAAATAGCATTCTTGAGGTGGCGCGCTTGTTTTGAGAGCTTTTCAGATACGATTTTATCAGAAAAAAATATCTGGCAGGCAATTTGATCATCAACAAAACGATAAACTCGGTATATTTTTATGTGATAAAATAATTTTGGGACTCTGACATTTTTGGCAATTTTGTGACCTAAATTATTTTATATAGCCATTGTGAATCTAAAATATCGCCATAGCTTTTATAGGAAAACTTCTTTACTCTAAAGGTATTATGGTATTCAACAGAATCGCCAGGATACCAAATCTAGTTTTATAATAGGATAGAGGACGTTTCTGAGTTGCTTTTAGAACCTGGCATAATAGCTTTAGGCTCTAAAAGGTTCTATACTGGTGGAACCGCTAGAGGGCGATGCTGGAGTTTATTTCTTATGGTTTTATAGTGAGTTTAATACATAGGTTGCCACCACCAATTGGGGAGTCCCAGAGGTCTAAGGGGTATATAAGGGTAATGGGAACGTGCTAGCGACCAAACATTAAAACTAATGGTTTTAAGGAAAGGCGCTGGCAACCTTTTAGCTTCTGCTATAAATAAACAAATGTTACTTGGGAATAGACTTTTTATCTATCATATAAATGGATTACAAGTGATATCTAAGAATTTCTTGTAAATTTGTTAACTTAATCTGGATGGCTTAATAACGGCTGTAAGTGTTAGCAAATAGCTCACTGAGTCTGCTAATATTGACTGCGGGTAAGAAAGGGAAATGTTTCAAGTCCAATGCTATTTTAACTAAAGTATTTATCTGGAGGCACGGCAGTTGCCCGCCAAGTTCGCGCACACTGCTGTACCACCTTTTCTTGAAACAAGACCACGCCATGAAAACTGAACACAAAAACGCTTATAGCTTTATCATAATAGGAGAATTTGCCTTTTGGTCCCATACACAACGATCCCGACCGTAAGGAGAATCTTGATATGGTTCTTCAACAAAAGCAGTTGTTAGTGTGCAATTTGGTTTTGTTTTCTCTACCTGAAACTTAGCTTTTCTTTTAGGTGCACCCAAACTATTTTAGTTCATACTGATTCTGTCTGGGCGCTATTAGCCACGGACAATTTTACCTTTATTATATCAGGCGGGAGGGATAAGAAGGTAAGCAACCTATGCTTGACAGATACACTTAAGTTGACTGACAGATACACTTAACTCAAAAGCCCAGGGTTATTTTTAGCTGCCAATATCATTGGTATTAAAGGCTTTTAGTCAAGAACCGAATCCCCCTCCCCGAAATGGCGAAATGACAGGGGCTGACATAATCAAGCACATCGCGAATTTGCCAAAACTTCGATGATACCGATTTGCATGAGAGGGAGAGAGAGAAAACATTTTAGATGATCAAATGTCAGTGACAAGCGTCTTTTAACGTCTAGTTTTTAAGGCTGTACAGCGTGTCCCATTTTCGATGGGATTAAATGGGAAACTCGGTTATTATTAAAGATATCGATTTTCTGATTGCACCTTACCGTGCTCTTTTTTGGAGCCCTTAAAAATGGCGTAATCAGATTTTTGCTATACCCCGTAGTTTCGCTAATACAGGGAGTTTTTGAAAAAATTGTATTTTTAATAATCCCTTGTATCTCGCTTATTTTGTGAGATACTTTTATTCTGTAAAAACATTTTTATGGCAACTTTTTTAGAAGAAAATAATGACGTTGTCAATTTTTTAAAATATTGTTTAGTTTTTGAGATATGGTATTTATCATAAAAAAATTAAATACGGATCTGGATTTTTTTTATTACTTTTTTGATTGGTTTCATGCTAGTATTATCATAAAATAATAAAAATTAAAAAAATTTTTGTTTTAAGGTAGAAATAAAAATATTTAATATTTAAAAAAAAATTAGTCCGAACCTGGATATTTCCAACATAAATATAAACTAAAAATTGCTAGTTAAACAATTTATAGTTTAACTGTTTTGATACTTAGCATATTAAAATGGTTTTACGTTAATTTACAGATTTATTTGAAACAAAGTCTACGAAAAATACAAAAAAAAACAAATTATAAAAAATAACTAATCTTTCTGATTACCATTATGTGTAAGACATTGTTGGCATTTTTGAGTAATTTTTCTTAACGCATTTTGCATAAAAATATTTCTGCCATTTAAATATTGGAATTTTGTTGCTTGAATGAAGCAGTCAAACATATCACATTTTTCAAAATCTGGATATGGTCGATTTCTAGCCAGTTTAAAATAATTGTAAGCCATTTACAAAAATGTCAAGTAAAATGACAATGTCAATTCCATGCTTTTGTTTTGTAAATTTCACGACCTGCTGTTCGGTTATCAAATAATTAGTATGATATTATTTTTGTAACTTTTTAACGTTTTTTACTTTATTTATAAATCTTTTAATTATCATTTCAAAACAGATAAACTAAAAATCGTTCAACTAGTGTGTCTTGCAATTTTTAATTTATAATTACGTTGGAAATTTCCAGGTTCGGACTATAATTTTTTTTTCAAATATTAAATAGCTTTTTTTAATCTTAAATCAAAAAAATATTAAAGTTTTATCATTTTAAGGTAATAATAGCATGGAACTAATTAAAGTAGTAATTAAAAAAATCCAGGTCCGTATTTAATTTTTTTATGATAAATACCATATCTCAAAAACTAAACAATATTTTTTAAAATTGACAACGTCATTATTTTGCTCTAAAAAAGTTGCCATAAAAAGGTTTTTACAGAATAGAAATATCTTGCAAAATAAGCGAGATACAAGGAATTAATTAAAATGCAATTTTTTCAAAAACTCCCTGTATTAGCGAAACCACGGGGTATAGCAAAAATCTGATTACACCATTTTTAAGGGCTCCAAAAAAGAGCACGGTAAGGTGCAATCAGAAAATCAATATCTTTAATAATAACCGAGTTTCCCATTTAATCCCATCGAAAATGGGACACGCTGTAAACCCACAGTAACATTTTTCTTTTGCATTTTGTTTTTAGGTAATAATGACTGAACTGAAAAATCCACAAAATTATAAACTAGTGTGCACAGAGGACGCGCCGATTTTGCGCATGTGTTTCACAGCAGACCAACAGGCGGTGTGGGTTTCGACGTCAAACTCGAACATCAGATGTTGGAAACTGCCAACCGAAAAACAAATGAAAGACGAACAAGATTTGCCTAGTCAGCCTGTGTTTCTGATACCTGGCGATGCGGCGATAGTCAAAGCTAGCGTGCTGAATGACAAACGACATATTCTAGCCAAAGATACGAATGGGACTGTTGCAATATATGATGTTTTACGAGTAAGTTGATTCTCATTTTAATACATTTAAACGTTTAGCTCGTGAGATGGATTTGGACAAGAAACAAAATATATAAAGCATCTTCATTTCTTAAACGAATTGCCAGTTTGATACCTCATTTGAAAGATAATTTTATTCTCTTCCAAACGTCTCTATACGTTTCCTCGTAAAAATGTTGGTTTCTGCAATAAAAGAAAAAAAGCCAAATGCTGCACTTGTTATTTTTAAAATTCCGTATCTTGGTTCTACGATCTAACTTTGATAAATGCTCTCGGTCGTGGGATCAGGAACTGAACACTAACAAATTTCTGACGGAAATTCCCCGGATATAATTTTTTTATTAAATTTTGTCGCACAGTGTTATTATTATAATCCAACTCTCAAACTTATTTTAATCACTATATTGTCATGTATGTAATTTGGGCATGCTATCCGGAACTTGGTTGGTTGACCTGATGTAAAAGTATTAGGACGTCAACCTAGGAAGTATGTGGTGCAAACGATTTATGTTTGAGATTAAAACACGTTTGTAATCACATGCTTCTATAAAACCAATCAAGAACGGATAGTCGGGGTTCAGTTCAGTGAGTACGTTAAGTACTTAAGTTCCTAATAGTCAAGTATAGAAACAGTAAAGAGATTCTGATCGAGAGCTGAACCCGACCTACAAGTGAATAATATTTTTATCAGAAAACTGTGCCAGACAGTAGTGATTAGTGTGTAAGTATCTTTGTACTAGTATTAAATAAACCCCTAAACTATCTCACTATCCTCTTTATTTGTGCGCAACACGTACACAAATAGTCACGACAACCACCTCGTAACATATGGTGGAGGCGCCGTTATCTTTTTCGAAAGATACTTTATCTCTTTTTGTCATTTTTTTTTAAGTTATTTTTATAGAGATTTTAGCATTTCTTAAGGGTTTTTCAATATTGGTAGGTCGTTAATTTTGCTGGGCAGTACATTTTGTAGGCCTCTAAGACAAACAAGTTTATCTTATTTTATTTTTTTCTCTTCAAATATTTTTTGTTTTTATTGTTTTAAATATGGAACCACATTGCAACACACTTAATATGACTTCAATCGTGCCTCAATTTACAGAACCACCTACGTTTGATCCGATTTGCAGTTGCCCCGTTAATTTTATAAATTAATACGACAGAATTTGTGACAAAAATTTTTGGCCGAACACATTTAAAATGAGATGTTTAAAGTCCTATTTGGAAAAGCCCGCAAATTTTTGGTACACAAGCTACACACAGACAAACTCAAACAAAAATAAGACATGGGATGACGTCAAAACAGATTTTATAAACTATTTCGGTGGCAAATTTGCATATAAAAAATTCAGAGAACAGTTTAGGCAAAGAAAACAGTTATCCAATGAAAGCATTAAAAGTTATTATTTTTCACTATTATCTTTGTCAAATTTAATTAGTCCTAAAATAGAATTTCTCGATTTCTTAGTCATGTATGTAATTTGGGCATGCTATCCGGAACTTGGTTGGTTGACCTGATGTAAAAGTATTAGGACGTCAACCTAGGAAGTATGTGGTGCAAACGATTTATGTTTGAGATTAAAACACGTTTGTAATCACATGCTTCTATAAAACCAATCAAGAACGGATAGTCGGGGTTCAGTTCAGTGAGTACGCTAAGTACTTAAGTTCTTAATAGTCAAGTATAGAAACAGTAAAAAGATTCTGATCGAGAACTGAACCCGACCTACAAGTGAATAATATTTTTATCAGAAAACTGGGCCAGACAGTAGTGATTAGTGTGTAAGTATCTTTGTACTAGTATTAAATAAACCCCTAAACTATCTCACTATCCTCTTTATTTGTGCGCAACACGTACACAAATAGTCACGATAACCACCTCGTGACATATGGTGGAGGCGCCGTTATCTTTTTCGAAAGATACTTTATCTCTTTTTGTCATTTTTTTTAAAAGTTATTTTTATAGAGATTTTAGCATTTCTTAAGGGTTTTTCAATATTGGTAGGTCGTTAATTTTGCTGGGCAGTACATTTTGTAGGCCTCTAAGACAAACAAGTTTATCTTATTTTATTTTTTTCTCTTCAAATATTTTTTGTTTTTATTGTTTTAAATATGGAACCACATTGCAACACACTTAATATGACTTCAATCGTGCCTCAATTTACAGAACCACCTACGTTTGATCCGATTTGCAGTTGCCCCGTTAATTTTATAAATTAATACGACAGAATTTGTGACAAAAATTTTTGGCCGAACACATTTAAAATGAGATGTTTAAAGTCCTATTTGGAAAAGCCCGCAAATTTTTGGTACACAAGCTACACACAGACAAACTCAAACAAAAATAAGACATGGGATGACGTCAAAACAGATTTTATAAACTATTTCGGTGGCAAATTTGCATATAAAAAATTCAGAGAACAGTTTAGGCAAAGAAAACAGTTATCCAATGAAAGCATTAAAAGTTATTATTTTTCACTATTATCTTTGTCAAATTTAATTAGTCCTAAAATAGAATTTCTCGATTTCTTAGTCATGTATGTAATTTGGGCATGCTATCCGGAACTTGGTTGGTTGACCTGATGTAAAAGTATTAGGACGTCAACCTAGGAAGTATGTGGTGCAAACGATTTATGTTTGAGATTAAAACACGTTTGTAATCACATGCTTCTATAAAACCAATCAAGAACGGATAGTCGGGGTTCAGTTCAGTGAGTACGCTAAGTACTTAAGTTCTTAATAGTCAAGTATAGAAACAGTAAAAAGATTCTGATCGAGAGCTGAACCCGACCTACAAGTGAATAATATTTTTATCAGAAAACTGGGCCAGACAGTAGTGATTAGTGTGTAAGTATCTTTGTACTAGTATTAAATAAACCCCTAAACTATCTTACGATCCTCTTTATTTGTGCGCAACACGTACACAAATAGTCACGATAACCACCTCGTGACATATGGTGGAGGCGCCGTTATCTTTTTCGAAAGATACTTTATCTCTTTTTGTCATTTTTTTTAAAAGTTATTTTTATAGAGATTTTAGCATTTCTTAAGGGTTTTTCAATATTGGTAGGTCGTTAATTTTGCTGGGCAGTACATTTTGTAGGCCTCTAAGACAAACAAGTTTATCTTATTTTATTTTTTTCTCTTCAAATATTTTTTGTTTTTATTGTTTTAAATATGGAACCACATTGCAACACACTTAATATGACTTCAATCGTGCCTCAATTTACAGAACCACCTACGTTTGATCCGATTTGCAGTTGCCCCGTTAATTTTATAAATTAATACGACAGAATTTGTGACAAAAATTTTTGGCCGAACACATTTAAAATGAGATGTTTAAAGTCCTATTTGGAAAAGCCCGCAAATTTTTGGTACACAAGCTACACACAGACAAACTCAAACAAAAATAAGACATGGGATGACGTCAAAACAGATTTTATAAACTATTTCGGTGGCAAATTTGCATATAAAAAATTCAGAGAACAGTTTAGGCAAAGAAAACAGTTATCCAATGAAAGCATTAAAAGTTATTATTTTTCACTATTATCTTTGTCAAATTTAATTAGTCCTAAAATAGAATTTCTCGATTTCTTAGTCATGTATGTAATTTGGGCATGCTATCCGGAACTTGGTTGGTTGACCTGATGTAAAAGTATTAGGACGTCAACCTAGGAAGTATGTGGTGCAAACGATTTATGTTTGAGATTAAAACACGTTTGTAATCACATGCTTCTATAAAACCAATCAAGAACGGATAGTCGGGGTTCAGTTCAGTGAGTACGTTAAGTACTTAAGTTCCTAATAGTCAAGTATAGAAACAGTAAAGAGATTCTGATCGAGAGCTGAACCCGACCTACAAGTGAATAATATTTTTATCAGAAAACTGTGCCAGACAGTAGTGATTAGTGTGTAAGTATCTTTGTACTAGTATTAAATAAACCCCTAAACTATCTCACTATCCTCTTTATTTGTGCGCAACACGTACACAAATAGTCACGACAACCACCTCGTAACATATGGTGGAGGCGCCGTTATCTTTTTCGAAAGATACTTTATCTCTTTTTGTCATTTTTTTTAAAGTTATTTTTATAGAGATTTTAGCATTTCTTAAGGGTTTTTCAATATTGGTAGGTCGTTAATTTTGCTGGGCAGTACATTTTGTAGGCCTCTAAGACAAACAAGTTTATCTTATTTTATTTTTTTCTCTTCAAATATTTTTTGTTTTTATTGTTTTAAATATGGAACCACATTGCAACACACTTAATATGACTTCAATCGTGCCTCAATTTACAGAACCACCTACGTTTGATCCGATTTGCAGTTGCCCCGTTAATTTTATAAATTAATACGACAGAATTTGTGACAAAAATTTTTGGCCGAACACATTTAAAATGAGATGTTTAAAGTCCTATTTGGAAAAGCCCGCAAATTTTTGGTACACAAGCTACACACAGACAAACTCAAACAAAAATAAGACATGGGATGACGTCAAAACAGATTTTATAAACTATTTCGGTGGCAAATTTGCATATAAAAAATTCAGAGAACAGTTTAGGCAAAGAAAACAGTTATCCAATGAAAGCATTAAAAGTTATTATTTTTCACTATTATCTTTGTCAAATTTAATTAGTCCTAAAATAGAATTTCTCGATTTCTTAGTCATGTATGTAATTTGGGCATGCTATCCGGAACTTGGTTGGTTGACCTGATGTAAAAGTATTAGGACGTCAACCTAGGAAGTATGTGGTGCAAACGATTTATGTTTGAGATTAAAACACGTTTGTAATCACATGCTTCTATAAAACCAATCAAGAACGGATAGTCGGGGTTCAGTTCAGTGAGTACGCTAAGTACTTAAGTTCTTAATAGTCAAGTATAGAAACAGTAAAAAGATTCTGATCGAGAGCTGAACCCGACCTACAAGTGAATAATATTTTTATCAGAAAACTGGGCCAGACAGTAGTGATTAGTGTGTAAGTATCTTTGTACTAGTATTAAATAAACCCCTAAACTATCTTACGATCCTCTTTATTTGTGCGCAACACGTACACAAATAGTCACGATAACCACCTCGTGACATATGGTGGAGGCGCCGTTATCTTTTTCGAAAGATACTTTATCTCTTTTTGTCATTTTTTTTTAAAGTTATTTTTATAGAGATTTTAGCATTTCTTAAGGGTTTTTCAATATTGGTAGGTCGTTAATTTTGCTGGGCAGTACATTTTGTAGGCCTCTAAGACAAACAAGTTTATCTTATTTTATTTTTTTCTCTTCAAATATTTTTTGTTTTTATTGTTTTAAATATGGAACCACATTGCAACACACTTAATATGACTTCAATCGTGCCTCAATTTACAGAACCACCTACGTTTGATCCGATTTGCAGTTGCCCCGTTAATTTTATAAATTAATACGACAGAATTTGTGACAAAAATTTTTGGCCGAACACATTTAAAATGAGATATTTAAAGTCCTATTTGGAAAAGCCCGCAAATTTTTGGTACACAAGCTACACACAGACAAACTCAAACAAAAATAAGACATGGGATGACGTCAAAACAGATTTTATAAACTATTTCGGTGGCAAATTTGCATATAAAAAATTCAGAGAACAGTTTAGGCAAAGAAAACAGTTATCCAATGAAAGCATTAAAAGTTATTATTTTTCACTATTATCTTTGTCAAATTTAATTAGTCCTAAAATAGAATTTCTCGATTTCTTAGTCATGTATGTAATTTGGGCATGCTATCCGGAACTTGGTTGGTTGACCTGATGTAAAAGTATTAGGACGTCAACCTAGGAAGTATGTGGTGCAAACGATTTATGTTTGAGATTAAAACACGTTTGTAATCACATGCTTCTATAAAACCAATCAAGAACGGATAGTCGGGGTTCAGTTCAGTGAGTACGCTAAGTACTTAAGTTCTTAATAGTCAAGTATAGAAACAGTAAAAAGATTCTGATCGAGAGCTGAACCCGACCTACAAGTGAATAATATTTTTATCAGAAAACTGGGCCAGACAGTAGTGATTAGTGTGTAAGTATCTTTGTACTAGTATTAAATAAACCCCTAAACTATCTTACGATCCTCTTTATTTGTGCGCAACACGTACACAAATAGTCACGATAACCACCTCGTGACATATGGTGGAGGCGCCGTTATCTTTTTCGAAAGATACTTTATCTCTTTTTGTCATTTTTTTTAAAAGTTATTTTTATAGAGATTTTAGCATTTCTTAAGGGTTTTTCAATATTGGTAGGTCGTTAATTTTGCTGGGCAGTACATTTTGTAGGCCTCTAAGACAAACAAGTTTATCTTATTTTATTTTTTTCTCTTCAAATATTTTTTGTTTTTATTGTTTTAAATATGGAACCACATTGCAACACACTTAATATGACTTCAATCGTGCCTCAATTTACAGAACCACCTACGTTTGATCCGATTTGCAGTTGCCCCGTTAATTTTATAAATTAATACGACAGAATTTGTGACAAAAATTTTTGGCCGAACACATTTAAAATGAGATGTTTAAAGTCCTATTTGGAAAAGCCCGCAAATTTTTGGTACACAAGCTACACACAGACAAACTCAAACAAAAATAAGACATGGGATGACGTCAAAACAGATTTTATAAACTATTTCGGTGGCAAATTTGCATATAAAAAATTCAGAGAACAGTTTAGGCAAAGAAAACAGTTATCCAATGAAAGCATTAAAAGTTATTATTTTTCACTATTATCTTTGTCAAATTTAATTAGTCCTAAAATAGAATTTCTTGATTTCTTAGTCATGTATGTAATTTGGGCATGCTATCCGGAACTTGGTTGGTTGACCTGATGTAAAAGTATTAGGACGTCAACCTAGGAAGTATGTGGTGCAAACGATTTATGTTTGAGATTAAAACACGTTTGTAATCACATGCTTCTATAAAACCAATCAAGAACGGATAGTCGGGGTTCAGTTCAGTGAGTACGCTAAGTACTTAAGTTCTTAATAGTCAAGTATAGAAACAGTAAAAAGATTCTGATCGAGAGCTGAACCCGACCTACAAGTGAATAATATTTTTATCAGAAAACTGGGCCAGACAGTAGTGATTAGTGTGTAAGTATCTTTGTACTAGTATTAAATAAACCCCTAAACTATCTTACGATCCTCTTTATTTGTGCGCAACACGTACACAAATAGTCACGATAACCACCTCGTGACATATGGTGGAGGCGCCGTTATCTTTTTCGAAAGATACTTTATCTCTTTTTGTCATTTTTTTTAAAAGTTATTTTTATAGAGATTTTAGCATTTCTTAAGGGTTTTTCAATATTGGTAGGTCGTTAATTTTGCTGGGCAGTACATTTTGTAGGCCTCTAAGACAAACAAGTTTATCTTATTTTATTTTTTTCTCTTCAAATATTTTTTGTTTTTATTGTTTTAAATATGGAACCACATTGCAACACACTTAATATGACTTCAATCGTGCCTCAATTTACAGAACCACCTACGTTTGATCCGATTTGCAGTTGCCCCGTTAATTTTATAAATTAATACGACAGAATTTGTGACAAAAATTTTTGGCCGAACACATTTAAAATGAGATGTTTAAAGTCCTATTTGGAAAAGCCCGCAAATTTTTGGTACACAAGCTACACACAGACAAACTCAAACAAAAATAAGACATGGGATGACGTCAAAACAGATTTTATAAACTATTTCGGTGGCAAATTTGCATATAAAAAATTCAGAGAACAGTTTAGGCAAAGAAAACAGTTATCCAATGAAAGCATTAAAAGTTATTATTTTTCACTATTATCTTTGTCAAATTTAATTAGTCCTAAAATAGAATTTCTCGATTTCTTAGTCATGTATGTAATTTGGGCATGCTATCCGGAACTTGGTTGGTTGACCTGATGTAAAAGTATTAGGACGTCAACCTAGGAAGTATGTGGTGCAAACGATTTATGTTTGAGATTAAAACACGTTTGTAATCACATGCTTCTATAAAACCAATCAAGAACGGATAGTCGGGGTTCAGTTCAGTGAGTACGCTAAGTACTTAAGTTCTTAATAGTCAAGTATAGAAACAGTAAAAAGATTCTGATCGAGAGCTGAACCCGACCTACAAGTGAATAATATTTTTATCAGAAAACTGGGCCAGACAGTAGTGATTAGTGTGTAAGTATCTTTGTACTAGTATTAAATAAACCCCTAAACTATCTCACGATCCTCTTTATTTGTGCGCAACACGTACACAAATAGTCACGACAACCACCTCGTGACAATATTTACTTTTACTTTTTGGTTTATTACATAAAGTTGTACGCCAGTCAATATCGACCTAAAAAAAGGCAAACATTGCAAACGCGCATGTATTTACAATTTTATTGTATATTGTTAGGATCCATGAGAGTAGTTCATAACCAAGTGGGACTCGAAAAATTAGTACTTTTTTCAGTTTTTTCTAAAAAAACACCTTAAGGAAGTTTTTCCACGATAGATAAATTTTCTAAAATTCAAAGGTAACAGGTCTCTAGCTCTATTCCTTGCGAAGAATCGTCTAGTGAAAATGATTTTTTCCAAAAAGTGAAATTTTATCGGTACGGTCATTTTTCGTACCGATGAAACTAATTGACCTTGAAAAAATTCATATTAAAAGAATTTGTAGAGAATTTAATTGGCGTCAATCTGGTTTAAAAATAGTGCCTCTAGGTTTCAGATTTTTTTGTTTTGTTGTTTATGGATTAAATTTATGTTTCTGTTTATTTGTTTCGTGTATATTTTAAACAATATACTATTCTAAAGTGTTAAAGTGTTAAATCCACATTATTTTACTTTTTTAAAGATATTTATATATACATATTGGTCAGTAGCCATAGCGTCAAAGTTTAGCCTCCATGGCTTTTAGATGAAGGCTTATGGATCGTTCATACTCGTTGGTTTAGTCATATGTCTTGTCATAAGAAAGTTAAAACCACTGTTTCTTATGGGAGTGTTCATACAATGCTTTTGCTTTTGTTTTTGATTAGTCTTTGTCTTAAGAGTTGCCAACTTTCAATCCTTAGGACAACGACTAAGACGAGTGACAGACATCAGCTGATATTTGTTGTTTTTTTTTTACAGGGAGTCCGAAGAGCACAAGCGCGCGGCCGAAATTTTGAATTTACCGCCATTAATCATGTTTTTAACAGAAAATCTCAACATAACCTCAAAATTTTATTTGTTTTTATTTTCTTTTTCGCTTTTGTTCTTTCGTGTCTGTGTTTCGTGCACAAATTAGGTTAAATAAGATTGTTTTGTGTAGAAAATGACTTTTGAAAAGGGGCCTTTTTATTGAAATTGATTTTTTTTTTCAGTGGGTTATGATTAAGACTAATCAAAAACAAAAGACGAGTATGAACAGCCGATTTTGTTTAAGACAGCTAAGACTAATCAAAGGACAAAGACTAATCAAAAACAAAAGACTAAGACGAGTATGAACAATACTTTAATAACACCTATTTTGATCGACTACTAATCCCCAAAACTTCAATTTTTTTAAAAATAGTTAACGGTTTAAGCCAGAATAATGAAACTTGGCACGCATATCGACCTTTCAGTGCTGATTCTTTGTTTGTCAAAAAAAAATTACATTTAAGGCCCCTATGAGGCGTATGGAGGCAAAATGTGTTTTTAGATTATTCCTTATATCTTGTAGACTATTGCACCTGTACATCTAGATCTCACTTAATTGGTAATTCATACAATTACAAAAAAAAATTGAAACGGTTAATCAGGTCCCGTAGTTATAAGAAAAAAAAATGACTTCTGATTATGAAGTTTGATCAAAAAAAGATTTTGGGCCCTTACAGCCCCTAGGGGCCGGTGGCCAATTGTAAAGTATTTAAAATTAAGAAGAGGTCGACCGCACCCTTTCGTACAACCTCGATGACCTAGGGCAGAGTATAAGTCAATTAATTTTTTTTATCATAAATGACAAAAAAAATTACCTCTTATTAGGGGCCTTACTAGCAGCGTTGATTTTTTTTAGCTCACACATATACTATACTATAGTATGTCTGTCTGTCTGTCTGTCTGTCTGTCTGTCTGTCTGTCTGTCTGTCTGTCTGTCTGTCTGTCTGTCTGTCTGTCTGTCTGTCTGTCTGTCTGTCTGTCTGTCTGTCTGTCTGTCTGTCTGTCTGTCTGTCTGTCTGTCTGTCTGTCTGTCTGTCTGTCTGTCTGTCTGTCTGTCTGTCTGTCTGTCTGTCTGTCTGTCTGTCTGTCTGTCTGTCTGTCTGTCTGTCTGTCTGTCTGTCTGTCTGTCTGTCTGTCTGTCTGTCTGTCTGTCTGTCTGTCTGTCTGTCTGTCTGTCTGTCTGTCTGTCTGTCTGTCTGTCTGTCTGTCTGTCTGTCTGTCTGTCTGTCTGTCTGTCTGTCTGTCTTTCTGTCTGTCTGTCTGTCTTTCTGTCTGTAACGACCAACGCGCATAACTCAAAAACCGCTGGGCCGATTTTAATGAAATTTGGTACCTAGGCTGAGTCATGGGTCGAGATGGTCCCATTTAAAAATGAACAAAATCTACCGAACACAAACCAAATAAAAGGGTGGGGGTAGATTTCAAAAATTAGAGTTTATGTGAAAATATGGCGTGTGTGATATCATGTCTTTGAGTCTGTAGTCAAACAAAATACATTTTAATTTATTTAAATAAAGGGTGGGGGTATATTTTAAAAATTAGAGTTTAAGTGAAAATATGGCGTGTGTGATATCAAACGAAAGGTAATTGAGTCCGGAGTTTAACAAAATACATTTTAGTTTTTGTTTTTTTTTAAGGGTGGAGGTAGATTTCAAAAATTTGAGTTTAAGTCAAAACATGGCTTGTGTGGTATCAAACAAATTGTAATTTAGTCTGGAGTTGAATAAAATATATTTCAGTTTTTAGTTATATTAGCTCACACGTACACTATAACTATAGTACCTAGTGTGAGCTTAGGGGCCCATATATTGGCAGAGTATTTATAAAGCAGGCCTGTTAGTAATTATCTGAGCTACCAATTTAGTGAGACCTAAATGTACAGGTGTAATAGTCTAGAAGATATAAGGGATAATCTAAAAACACATTTTTCCCCCATACGCCCCCTAGAATATGTAATTTTTTTTGACACCTAAAAATTCAGTAATTAAAGGCTATTGTGCGCGTTTACTTTTATTACTCTACCTTAAACCGTTCAGAATGAGAAAAACAGGTGAGGCAGTATTGGTTTCCAGCAATTAGTAATTGGCTAAGACAGGTGTTATAAAATCTTTATCAAAAAGCAGAAGACTATAATACTATAAATTCCATAATTATTTAGTACAATGTTTTTTCGTTTTCTGGAACATCGATGGTTTATTTTACGTTTTTGCTCAAACTATAATACCTTGAGGCTCAATTTTAGTACTGTATTAAAGCCAAAGAATTATCTATAAATGCCTTTTCTATCACTTTTCTCTAGGACGGTTAGTATAGCCGGTACGAGGCTTAGAATATAACCCTGCTGGTAAAATTTCAGTTTTTGTAGAAAAGTGCACATCTTAGACCACACGTATCTCCGCAACCAATGAATCTAGGAAGCTAGAGTGACGCTCAGATTGTAGAGAATTTGGAGGGCTTTACAAAAGCATTGAACGTAAATAACAAAAAAAATTCTTAAGGTAGTTTTTTTAAAGACTAAAAAAAATATTTTCGAGTCCCTCGGGAGTAGCACAGGGATTTTAGGGTTGCAAACTTGGGTGTGAACTACCCTCAAGGATACTAGCAATATATCAAAAAATCGTAGACACATGCGCATTTGTAATGTTGAATGCTTTTATTATTCGATTTTCATAAAATTTACTTTAAAATTACGATTTGGTTTTTAAATTTTTATTTTTATTCTTTGTATTAGCTCACACTACTACTATACTATAGTAGTGTGAGCTATGGTGATCCTAATTTTTTCGAGAAAAAAAAAGTTGCTCCGATTTCAAAAAATTTTATATATCTTTGCGTTTCAGATGATTTTGAAACTTTTTTGTTGCGCCGTCTGTCTGTCTGTCTGTCTGTCTGTCTGTCTGTCTGTCTGTCTGTCTGTCTGTCTGTCTGTCTGTCTGTCTGTCTGTCTGTCTGTCTGTCTGTCTGTCTGTCTGTCTGTCTGTCTGTCTGTCTGTCTGTCTGGGTTTTGGGTCGAGATGGTCCCATTTAAAAATGAACAAAATCCACCGAACACAAGCCAAATAAAATGGGTAGATTTCAAAAATTAGAGTTTATGTAAAAATATGGCGTGTGTGATATCAAACGAAAGATAATTGAGTCTCCAGTTAAACAAAATACATTTTAGTTTATTTTTAAAAAAAGGGTGGGGGTAAATTTCAAAAATTAGTGTTTAAGTGGAAATATGGCGTGTGTGATATTAAACGAAAGGTAATTGAGTCTGGAGTTAAACAAAATACATTTTAGTTTTTAAAAAAAGGGTGGGGGTAGATTAAACAAATTAGAGTTTAAGTCAAAACATGGCTTGTGTGGTATCAAACGCAAGGTAATTGGGTCTGGAGTTCAATAAAATATACTTTAGTTTTTAGTTATATTAGCTTTGACGTAGATATACTATAATAACCTAGTGTGAGCTTAGGTGCCCATAGATTGGCAGAGTATTTTTTTATGTTTTTAGCCATCCATACTGTAGGTATGGTATGCTATTGGGATCGTCAAAAAACCTTATATTTTTATCGAGATTTTTACTCAAGTTATTTGAATCAAAAAATACGTAACTATCAAATTTTGTGATGTTGTCGGCCTGTCTGTCTGACTGGGGCACAATAATAACAAACCGAGAAACCGATTTTAACCAAATTTAGCACAAAAATTTTGGTGACAGAGGGAGACATCAAGGGGATAGTAGGGGGGTTTAAATAATTTAAAACATCATAATTTGAGAACAAGAGCAGCTAGCAAAACGCATAGATATTGATAAATAATTAGACAGTTCTAATGCGCGACTACTGCGCAATCTCCAATAGGGGCGACGAAACGTTGGCTGCCATTTTTTCGCAGATTTTAAGTAAAAGCGGTTACCTCTAGATGTCGTTATGGCAAACCAGGGCTATCAAAACAAACGGGCCACGACCTACAACTTTCTTGACGTCACGCCACAGTTGATTGTCTTTAAAATATTGAAGTTGGAATGACGGTTCATAAATATTTGATTCTTTGAAAAAATAAAGCTGGTTTTGAGATTGTATTTACTATATTCTTGTAAAACATTTTAGCTCACACTACTACTATACTATAGTAGTGTGAGCTATGGTGATCCTAATTTTTTCAAGAAAAAAAACGTTGCTCCGATTTCAAAATTTTTTATATATCTTTGCGTTTCAGATGATTTTGAAACTTTTTTGTCTTGCCGTCTGTCTGTCTGTCTGTAACGACCAACCCGCATAACTCAAAAACCGCTTGTCCGATTTAAATGAAATTTGGTACCTAGGCTGAGTCTTGGGCCGTGGTGGTCCCATTAAAAAATGAACGAAATCCACCGAACGCAAGTCACATAAAAGGGTGGGGGGTAGATTTCAAAAATGAGAGTTTATGTGAAAATTGGCGCGTGTGATATCAAACGAAAGGTAATTAAGTCTGGAGTTAAACAAAATGAATTTTAAGTTATTTATGATATCAAACAAAAGGTAAATGAGTCAGGAGTTAAACAAAATACATTTTAGTTTTTAAAAAAAGGGTGGGGGTAGATTTTAAAATTTAGAGTTTAAGGCAAAACATGGCTTGTGTGGTATCAAACGAAAGGTAATTGAGTCTGGAGTTGAATAAAATATATTTCAGTTTTTAGTTATATTAGCTTACATGTACACTATAACTACCGTACTTAGTGTGAGCTTAGGTGCCCATAGATTGGCAGAGTATTTTTTAATTTAGAGTGATCCATACTTTTTCAAAGCCGCTTCATTAGCTCACACAAAAATTAAATTTAAAGCAGAAGCGAATATATTCGTTTTTGCGTGGAAAGCAATCGGCTCACCTACACCTATTTGTTTATATTCGGTACATTTTTAAAACTTAATATCGTAATTTTACACAAATTGCAACATCAAAAATCATCAATTATTTTTTTTTGTTGTGTAATTTTGTTTTAAAAAGATTACCACTGATATTTTTGGATTATAAATAAACTTTATTGTAAAAAATCATAAAAAAATCGAAAAATACAAACAAACAAATGCCATGACAAGGTCAAATTCGTTTCAAATCTGTTGGCGTGCATGGCGGCAAATTTAAATTTAAATATCATGGTGGTATATTTCTGAAATTTCGCGGAAATCTGTTGTGCCATTTTAAAAATATCATAAAAAAACTCTATCCTTCCATAAGACCCAATGCAAAAGTCAGCCCACGATGGCAGCTTATTTTTTCGGGGTCGTGGCCTTTATTTTTTTTGTTGGCCTTTGGTGAACCAGGGCTATCAAAACGGACGGGCCACGAGCCTCCACTTTGTTGATGTCACATCCGGGGCTGATTTTTTTTTGATGGTTACATCATGACACAGCTGATTGTCTTTAAAATTATGAAGTTGGAATGACGGTTCATGAATATATTTTTTTTTATATAGAGCCGGTTTTGTGATTGTTTTTACTATATTCTTGCAAAACAATTTTTTTTAATGTATAGTAATCCAGGGCTATCAAAATGGACGAACCACGATCCTCCACTTTGTTGATGTCACATCCGGGGCTGATTTTTTTTTGATGGTCACGTTACGACACAGCTGATTGTCTTTAAAATTTTGAAGTTGGAATGACGGTTCATGGATATTTGATTTTTTGTTAAATAAAGCCGTTTTTGAGATTGTTTTTACTTTATTCTGGCAGAACAATTATTTTTAAATGTATAGTAAGCCCTAATTTTTCATAGCCGCTTCATTAGCTCACACAAAAATTAAGTTTAAAGCAGAAGCGAACGTGACAATCACATATGACAAAGTCAAATACATGTCAAATATAACAGTTGGCATGTGGTACATGGCGGGTAATTTGAATTCAAAATAAGGAATGCTAAATCTTAAAGATTTTAACCTTTTAATCATGTTGCTTCCTTACTAACCTTTGGTGGAATATCGGGATGGTGTCTGAGAATATTTCACTGAAATTTTGCGGAAATCTGTAGTGCCATTTTGAAAATATCATAAAAAAACGTCTGACCTCCCATAAGACCGAATGTAAAATTCAGCTTTGGGAGAACAGCTGATTTTTTCAAAGTCGTGGCCTCTATTTTTGTGTTGGCCTTGAGTAATCTTTAATTTTTCAGAGCCGCTTCATTAGCTCACACAAAAATTAAATTTAAAACAGAAGCGAATGTGACAAACACAGATGACAAAGTCAAATACCTGTCAAATATAACAGTTGGCATGCGGTATATGGCGGGTAATTTCAATTCAAAATAAAAAATGCTAAATCTTGAACATTTTAATTTTTTAATCATCTTGCATCCTTACAAAAGTTTGGCAGAATATCGGGATGGTGTCTGAGAATATTTTACTGAAATTTTGCGGAAATCTGTAGTGCCATTTTGAAAATATTCTAAAAAAACGTCTGACCTCCCATAAGACCCAATGTAAAAGTCAGCCCCCAGAGAACAGCTGATTTTTTCCGGGTCGTGGCCTGTATATTTTTGTTGGCCTTGGGTGAACAAGCATTTAGGCTCACTGAGCCGCGAAAACTGTGTCCCCAGGCTTCAGAACACAGTGACCTTACAAGCATAGTATAAGCGACCACCCCTAGAGGTCGCCAAAATATATTTAAAAAGTCATATCTTGCAAACCACAGCAGCCTGCGAAACGCGGTTTTCAAAGTAGCCAGTCATAATAAAGAAAAACGTATATATCTCAAAAACAAGAGCATCTAGAATAACGTAGTTTTAACAAAATGAATAAAAAATTAATATAATAATACAATACCGAGTGTGAAGCTTCGTTTTAAGGTAAATTTCACGCTGATTGCAAGAATCGAATAAAAAAATTATTTCATAAAAAAATTTCAAAACTAAAAATTCAGTTTTGACAGTTGAATTCTTAATTTAAAAAAAAATATAAAATGAAATAATAAAAGTTATGCAATTTTTTTAAAAATCCCCATCAATTAACAGAGCATTTTTTAGGCGCGAAAAATTGAAGACTTAGGACAAGTGAATTATAAGAACGAAATTAAAACAAGAAATAGTGAGAAAATGGTATATGTGCCAAATTGGTTTAATGTTGACCTAAAAACAGGAGTAAGTATTTATATATAGAAGGTGTTTCTGATTTATTGCAGCTGTTTATTTAAAATATACAGGACTCTCAACACATTCATATTTTATGAAAATATTCATATTTTTTTTAGGTTTCATAAAACTTCATATTTTTAAAAAACCTTCATATTTTCTGCAATAAAGATCAACTGAGGGGGCTAATGTTGGCTCCAGTAGTGACTACTGTTGAAGCAAACATAAATTAAAAATTATCTTTTTCGTTTAAAGTATACTTAAGCCTGTTTCCTTCCTCAATGTACAGCACTTCATATTTTTATACTCTTACAGTGTTCTTTTTTTGAGCTCTTAAAAATCGTGTTATTAGATTTTTTTCGTACCTTGTTTTTATTATACGGAAGATTTTTTAAAATACCGTAATTTTGTAAAAACATTTTTATAGCAACTTTTTTTGCGGAAGAAAATGTTATTGTCAAAATGTTTACATAAAATTTGGTTTTTGGCATCCTCTATTTAAAAACAAAAAAATATTTTTTAAAATGCCAAAAAGAACTAAATGTTAAAGATTTTATTGTTCTTGCATAATCCCAAATTTATACCAATGACTTATTTTTAAAAATATGCCGGTCAAAGATTTGGCAGCTATTTCTCAAAATAAGTTTGGATAAAAAAAGAGGTGAGGTGAAATCCACACAAAATGTACTTTTAAAATGTGTGCCTTATTAGCTCACACTACTACTATACTATAGTAGTGTGAGCTATGGTGATCCTAATTTTTTCGAGAAAAAAAAAGTTGCTCCGATTTCAAAAAATTTTATATATCTTTGCGTTTCAGATGATTTTGAAACTTTTTTGTTGCGCCGTCTGTCTGTCTGTCTGTCTGTAACGATCAACGCGCATAACTCAAAAACCGCCTGCCCGATTTTAATGAAATTTGGTACCTAGGCTGGGTTTTGGGTCGAGATGGTCCCATTTAAAAATGAACAAAATCCACCGAACACAAGCCAAATAAAAGGGTGGGGGAAAATTTCAAAAATTAGAGTTTATGTAAAAATATGGCATGTGTGATATCAAACGAAAGGTAATTGACTCTGGAGTTAAACAAAATATATTTTAGTCTATTTAAAAAAAGGGTGGGGGTAAATTTCAAAAATTAGAGTTTAAGTGGAAATATGGCGTGTGTGATATCAAACGAAAGGTAATTGAGTCCGGAGTTCAACAAAATACATTTTAGTTTTTGTTTTTTTTTAAGGGTGGGGGTGGATTTCAAAAATTTGAGTTTAAGTCAAAACATGGCTTGTGTGGTATCAAACAAAAGGTAATTTAGTGTGGAGTTGAATAAAATATATTTCAGTTTTTAGTTATATTAGCTCACATAACTATAGTACCTAGTGTGAGCTTAGGGGCCCATATATTGGCAGAGTATTTTTTTGGTTGTAATCAATAAAAAAAATTTAATACCAACGTTTCTGTAGATGCTGACAATTCATTTGGGTCAAGACGAAGTCGATTGTTTTTCGGCTTGGGTGTCGGCGAAAGATGCGGGCATCAAAGACCACCCGGAGCCCGATCATAAAGTCAATTACGGCAAACTGCTGTTGCAGGCTCTGTTTGAACACTGGCGAGGCGTTCAGACCGATCCAGACAACAAACTCTACTTTAGTGTGCCAAAACATATTCCGCTTATTTTAAGGTAAATACAGTCGAACCTCTCTAACTCGAACCTCTATAACTCGAACCTCTCTTTAACTCGAACCTTTTCAGTGGTCCCTGCACTTTTTACATGTATTTAAACCTATTTAACTCGAGTTTCTATAACTCGAACTCTCCATAACTCGAACTGTTTTGGTTGTCCCTTCAGGTTCGAGTTATAGAGGTTCGACTGTACAAAAATTACTAAACAGTTTGTTTATCTAACTTCCTTTCTTCTGCCATGCTGACGACTACAAACTAAATTCTTTAACCATAAAGATAGACTTATTTTAAGAAGTTGAAGTATTGAAGTTCTTTTAACTTTACAGTTAATTTTGCCCCGTATGGCTAGAGAAGGTATTGTTTTCAACGAAAAAAAATTTTTTTTTTTTTAATTTTTTTATTTGGGTGCATTTTGACTTATTTTAGCAATATCCTAGAGGGTTTGAAACCAAACCGAACCGAACCGGAATCCTAGAAGTTGTGAAACGAAACCGAACCGGACCAAACCGAAACTTCGATTAGGTTCGGTTTGATTTTACACCCCCTAGGATCCCGGGAAAGAAGTTTCATGGCTAATCGGGCAAAAAGGAGTTTTTTGTTTCCCTTATATTTTTCCGTGGGTAGCTTGAAAGCTTAACCTGACGGGGGTCCAAGATCTAATGGACACCTAATAAGTGTTGACAGTTAACCGTTTCGTCCTTATGGGACTCCTCAGAACACCGCTGGTCAAGTGACAAATCTTGCGAAGTTAATCAGACGGTTTTGTCTCTAATTAAATGTAATTAGTGAGCGAACTATAGCAAGAGGCGCCATCTACCAAGATACGAGAGAAACAAAAAACCAAAAGCAGGGAAATACTGCTATACAATGTCGATCAATGAAAAGATCGAATGCAAATAAAAGAAAACAACTATAGTCCGTGACCTACGACAGCTCTTTGTCTTTTCAGGCCGGATCAACGCATTTTGCATTTTTACCCGTCATCAAGACAGTGAGCGTCAATCAACGGAATTTTTAAGCCAAATAATACTAACAAACGTTTGTTAGTATTAGGTATTTGGCTTAAAAATTCCGTTGTTAGTATTATTTGGCTTAAAAATTCCGTTGATTGACGCTACATACTGAACAAGATTCCTTTTCAACTTTGTCTTCGTTTGGGATACCCAAATACCTTAAAGCATATTAACGTATTTGGGGATACCTTTGAAGATATAAGTTTCCAGCGTCCTGTCGATTATCATGACTTTCCCAGTAGCATTTTAGCATGTCATACTTTTCATCGTTTTGATACATATTTAAAAATAAAATTAAAAACGCTTTTGTGCAAAATAATTTCATATCAAAGCGTAATGTCAAATTATTTAAACAATTGAAAACAATGACAAAACGCCAAGACGCAAGGCCAACTTGATTTGCATAGTATAAGACAACAAAACTATAGGAGCATTGAAGTAGGATTTGACAGCAAGGCTTTCATGTCAATGGCGCATGACGTCATTCAACGCACACTAGACAAAAATGAAAAACTTTAATTATCTCCGAAACCACTCAATCAAACTACAGTCGAACCTCTCTAACTCGAACGTCTCTATAACTCGAACCTTTTAAGCGGTCCCTGCACTTTTAACATGTATTTTAACCCATGTAACTCGAGTTTCTATAACTCGAACTCTCCATAACTCGAACTGTTTTGGTTGTCCCTTCAGGTTCGAGTTATAGAGGTTCGACTGTATAACATATGATACATCATTTTGAAAAGAATTCAATGACGAATTCGAAAATTAAAATATAGGCCATTCCATAAGAAAAAATGCAACTTTATGTCATATCTCAAAAACTAAAAGTGACAGTTAAAATTTAATTTAGCGGGTGGATTCCTCGTGACAAAGTCTATAAAACTGCAATTTACTCTAAATCAAAATTTCCACTAATAACGAAGTTATAGACCCCCTTCCAAAATGCAGACTTTTTAAAAGGCCCCCGTAGCTCAAAGACGAGACGATATTTCAAAATACGGTTTTCACTATAAGCCTTCTCTTGAAATTTGAGCCTCGCAATGCGTGGTCAGTTTTTCTCTGTCTCCCCTAGAAGTACCTTAAACCCCCTAAAAGTGCCCAATTTGGGACACTCTGTACATGCAAGTCAGAAGTCAAGATTAAAACCACCAGAGTTTTTTAATAAGTAGAATAAGTGTACCAAAAATTATTAAAATCAGAGATGGTGAGGTAAAATTTTTATTTCATATTGGTAAGTTCGACATGGGGGTCAGTCCTTAAAAAATATATTCTTTAAAAAAAAATAAACGCTTATATCTTGGCAGTTAATTCACCTGGTGGTGGTCCTCCCTTTTGTTTTAGGGACACTCATCGTAAAGCAAACTTTATAGAAAACGAAGCCTGACATTGATTTTTTGGTTATAATTTTTTTGATCTCGGGTTTTGCCGCTCGTTTTTATTTAAAAAATTTGGTCTAAAAATAATACTTTTTCTTAGTGAAATCGGTGGCAGAACACTCTACAGAGTCTTGGTAGGCGACACTTCGGGAGACACAGAACACGGCCTACTAACGGAAACAGTGCCAACTTGGGTAACTGTCAACATTGAAGAAAACTGCACCAGCAAATTTACCAAGGTTCAGTTTTATTTGAAGCCGCATCCTAGTGTCCCGTCGAATTTATTGAAGCAAGACAGACTGAAAAAAGTAGGTTTTATTTAATAATAAGCGACGCCTCGTTTCTGCCTTAGGCTTCACAAATACAGGGCATTCATTCTTAGTTAAAGCCGGGTGGACAGGATTTCGGTACCATGCATTCGTCAGTTTTGGTGGTTTTGGACATACTCCGTTACGTCCCTACATTATTTGAAAATTGTCAAAAATTTAAGGTTATATTTTCTAAAAACTGGTTGATCGGGTAAAAATTTCCAATTTTTCATAGAAAAAAACAATTTTACACGAAAAAGGCAAAACACCGCAAAATGTAAATAAACAACAAATATGGCGTTCACCCACATAGCATCAGTATTTATGCTCTAAGGTATTTGGGCATCACCAAGCTACACTTACCTTTAAGGAAATCTCCCTCGAATTATATTTTTGCTAGTCGACTGACTTTATGATTGCTAAATTTTATTTAATTATCTGAGGGCACGGTAGTGCCTTGCCAAGTTCGCGCGCCGTAACCATCTTTTCTGGAAACATTTCAGCCGATATTTGACCTACCTAAAACTCTAGTTCGGAATGAGCTACGAATCTCAAACTTTGCACAGTCGTAGATCTCCATGGAGTTAACAACCCCTCCAAGTTTCATGGAATTCCATAAAGTAGTAAAGTAGTTACAAAATTTCAAAAAACGTCGAAATTGCCACTCACTCACTCATGTATAGATCATCAATATTCTACTGTACTTCCAGACATGCTAGAAAGCTGAAATTTGGCAGACTGATAGAAATTATGACCAAACCCCTGGGAAAAATCAAAAAACCCCAAAATTTTAATTTACTCCCCTCCCCTATACATTTAAAATTATATAAAAGTAACATCGCCCACTTCCAGAAATGCTAGAGAGTTGAGCTGTGGCAGACTGATAGGAACTATGATAAAACTATAGGAAAAAATCAGAAAACCCCAAAATTTTAATTTACTCCCCTCCCCTATACATTTAAAGTTATGTTAAAGTAGCATTGCCCACTTCCAGAAAAGCTAGTGAGTTGAGCTTTGGTAGACTGATAGGAACTATGATAAAACTATAGGAAAAAATTAAAACACCCCAAAATTCTAATTTACTTCCCTCCCCTATAAATGTAAAGTTAAGTAAAAGTAACATTGCCTACTTCCACACATGCTAGAGAGCTGAGCTTTGGAAGACCGATGGTAACTATGATAAAGTTATAGAAAAAAATTAAAACACCTCAAAATTCTAATTTACTTCCTTCCCCTATAAATTTAAATTTATATAAAACTAACATTGCATTGGAATGCTGATAGAAATTATGATAAAACCATGGGAAAAAATTTAAAAAGTCCATATAAATGTAAAGTTATGTAAAAGTAACATTACCCACTTCCAGAAACGCTAGAGAGCTGAGCATTGGAAGACTGATAGGAACTATGATAAAACTATAGGACAAAATTTAAAAACACGACAATTTTAATTTATTTCCCTCTCCTATAAATGTATTTATATAAAACTAACATTGCCCACTTCCAGAAACGCTAGCTGAGCTTTGGAAGGCTAATAGGAACTACGATAAAACCATGGAAAAAAAATTAAAAAATCTCAAAAATTTAAGTAAGGCATTGCAAAAGTTTTGGACAATATTCCGCATATTTTACTGCTTTAAAAATTAAGTATTATCCAATTCCTTTAAAAAAGAAGTGAAATCATAACAAAAACATTTTATGTAAAAAAAGGCCAAGTACGCGAAAATGGCATTCCGTAAAAAGAATTGAGATAAAAGTAAAGCCAAGTTCTCCAATACAAATTTCAAAATGAAAGGTTCTTACTAGTTTGGAAATATTTTTCTAAACTTGGCTATTACGGCTGTAAATGACTCTTAGCCACAGTGCTAAATTGAACATAAAGAAGTTTGGCTGTAATAGCAAAGTTTAAAAAAATATTTCCAGACTAGTAAGAACCTTTAATTTTGAAATTTGTATTGGAGAACTTGGCTTTACTTTTATCTCAATTCTTTTTACGGAATGCCATTTTCGCGTGATTGACCTTTTTTACATGAAATGTTTTTGTTATGATTATATTTTATTAACCCACTTATTAAATATATTTAGTTATTTAGCCTTCTTTGATTCATCTGTCGACATAAGCCTCCCCCAATATCCATCCATCCATCTAGTTTCGCATTCTTTTTTTTTAAATTTTGCTGCTAGTTCCCGCATGTTTCTTCAAAACGCCCACCCTCATCTCATTTGGGGTCTTCCCCTACTTTTTTTTGTTTTTCCAAGGTATCCAGTTTACAATACATTTGTTCCATCGATCATCTTTTAGTCTAATATTATTACCGGCAAATTTCCAACATCCAACACTTCCGGTTTAACCGGAATTTCCGATTTTCCGTTAACACCGGATGTAGTTGTGGTTGATGTCAATCGATAGATAATTAAAACTAAGGATAGGGACATGTGTAAGCCGTTTTTCCATAGTTCTAATCGTTTTCGAAATATTTCGCCTCGAAATTGAAAATTGTCGTTTTGAACTGTCAGTATTTCAAAAAGGGTTATACTTACGTATAGGACATGAATGAATTATGTCTAGAATTTTCTGAAAAATCCAAAAAATAAATAAAATAAGAAAGTTGGTATTGGCCACTGTCACAAGATACACCCTATATAATTTTAGCTCACACATATACTATACTATAGTAGTGTGAGCTATGGTGATCCTAATTTTTTCGAGAAAAAAAAAGTTGCTCCGATTTCAATAATTTTTATATATCTTTGCGTTTCAGATGATTTTGAAACTTTTTTGTTGCTCTGTCTGTCTGTATGTCTGTCTGTCTGTCTGTCTGTAACGATCAACGCGCATAACTCAAAAACGGCTTGGCCGATTTCAATGAAATTTGGTACCTAGGCTGGGTCTTGGGTCGAGATGGTCCCATTTAAAAATGAACAAAATCCACCGAACACAAACCAAAAAAAGGGTGGGGATAGATTTCAAAAATTAGAGTTTATGTGAAAATATGGCGTGTGTGATATCAAACGAAAGGTAATTGAGTCTGGAGTTAAACAAAATACATTTTAATTTATTTTAAAAAAAGGGTGGGGGTATATTTCAAAAATTAGAGTTTAAGTGAAAATATGGCGTGTGTGATATCAAACGAAAGGTAATTGAGTCCGGAGTTTAACAAAATACATTTTAGTTTTTGTTTTTTTAAGGGTGAGGGTCGATTTCAAAAATTTGAGTTTAAGTCAAAACATGGCTTGTGTGGTATCAAACAAAAGGTAATTTAGTGTGGAGTTGAATAAAATATATTTCAGTTTTTAGTTATATTAGCTCACACGTACACTATAACTATAGTACCTAGTGTGAGCTTAGGGGCCCATATATTGGCAGAATATTTCAAATCGGCGTGTCCAAGCATTTTTCGCAACACGCCCTCATTTATTCGTTATCGAATTTATTCCATTTACATAATTTTAGTGCTGAATTTCTTTGAGTGATTTCACGACAAAAAGTTCATATAAACAAAGGTACGCAAACGCTTAGTTTTCGAGATAATGTTTTTTTGTTTATTTTGATATACTTTGCCATATAATACTTTAGCATTTTTTATTTTGATGGTAGTAGCCTTTGGCGCAACGGCGATTTTCTCTATAACGGTTAGTGAATCGCCGGGGTTCAGTATCACGAAAATTATTATAATGGACTGTAATTTATTAATGTAGCTGGTTTTAAATTCTCACACAATTTATGGATACCTCAAAAAACTCTAGGGCCAAGGTGTAAGCCTGTCCAAAAAGTAAGAAATGGCGAGAAAAAAACTGATCATAAAGTGGCGAATGGCACTAACCTCTTGTGTGATTCCTGTCGGTCCTGGGGGCCCCACTTGCAGGATGTCTCCAATTCTTCTCCAACTTCGTCGGCACACTGTAGACGGTTTTTTGAGTATTTTTGAAACACAAACAGTCAATGGGACTGCCAAAGAAATAGCAAAATCACAGTAATTTGTAAAATGACTTGAGCAGTATGGCTGCCGAAAAGCAAGTGTCTTTTAACATTTTTTTCTCTATCATTAGTTCCTGATTCCCACACGTGCCAAGGAGGGAGCCACCTTATGGATCAAAAATATTATTTTTCACGAAATATTTTTAAATTGCCAGGGCCTACGAGTTTTGAAGGCCTCACTTAAAAAATAAAATAAAATACTAAAAATTAACAAAAAACTAAAAAGTAACATTCGCGGAGCGAACAGTTAGAGATGCGAAAAAATCGCAGTAGACAAAAAAGTTTGCAAATAAAACAAGGATTTTATTTGTTGTTTTAGAATCAACCAGTGGCTTACCACAACAAAAATCCGGGGGAAAAGTCGACAAAACCCTTGAAAAAGTATCTACCTGTAGATTTTTACTATTGGCATATCTAACAGTGTAGCGCCCACAGCTAAATATACGCGCCAAATTTGAGCTCAATATCTCAAAAACTGCATAAGCTATAAACAAAAAACTTTTTGTCTTAAAATCACTTATGGAATTCAGCACTAAAATTATTTTATTGAATTTTGAAACACCCTGTATGTTCCTCTAATTGTTCTATTTTTTCTTGGTTTATTATGATCGTGATATCTTCATTTGTGTTTGTTATGATTTTAGTTTTAGTGTAGTTCATACTCAAGCCCATATTTTAAGCTCCTTTTTCGTTTCTTTATAGTGCAACAAAATAAATAGAAAACCTCATAAAGAGCCCAAAATAATGGCATTGTAAAAGTTTTTATCGCTTAGGTCAAGTTCTGAAGACAAACAAAATATTTATAGGACTTGTTGTTGTTGGATCAATAGATGGAGCGATTTGCTGCGCGGAAACTTTATCACAATTCTAAAATTCATTGTTTTGCTTCTTCAAAAATGTTTTTAAAAATAAAATCAAAATTTTGAGGGTTTGTGGTGAAAGCGCGTTCGATCGGAGATGCCGCTGGGAGGATTTGGATCAATCAAGGATCAGTTTGCAGTTACTCCCGGAGATCTGCTCCAGCAAGGAGGGATTTCTGAGCGGTCGAAAGCAGTATTAATCGAAAACAGTATAAGTTAGATTAGTAGAAACACAGCGATATTTTACTCTCTAGTAGACTCAAGAAACAGGAAAACAAAAATGTTGAACTTGTTTTTTTGCTGTGAGGTACAAAATTGCGAAGTGGGAATCAAGTTACAAAATTCGCAATTAACTAACATAATAAAATAAAAAAAAACAACAAAAAAGTGCACCTAAAATAACCATCATCTAAACAAACCACACAATAAAACCTTCCTCATTAATTTTTTTATTGTTCGGCAGCCGGACAGACTGGTAGCCAACGATTTCATTCAGTGCCGCAAGGTTGCCGAACACATCCTAGAAAAGTTGCTGGGCGAGGGTACGGCAACGTCGCCCAATGGCGACGGAGACACTCAGACAGTTGCCAACAATGGATACAATGTGGATCAGATACAGTTGACTTGCGGAGACCAGGTAAGTGTTTTGGGTCATTGCCCGATTTTAATTAAATTTGGTTGGGTTTTGGCTCTACATCTAAGATAGTCTCATTTAAAAATGAATAAAATCCACCGGACATAAATCATAAATAAAAGGGTGGGTGTAGAATCGTGTGACCTTATAGCTCAGGCAAGATTCGGGAAAATCCACTTTCTAGAAGCATTTTATATTACTTTTTGGCAAATGGGCAATTCCCCCTATTTTGACCCCGCTGATTCCGAATATCCCTGTTGCCAACTCGAAATATTGACAGGGGCTGAGATATTCAAGATGGCGGCCAAAATGGCGGCGGAATTTTAAATTGTTGCTGGAAAGCCCAAATTGTCACAGGTGTACATTCAAAATATATATTTGTGTAATTAAAAAATAATAACATTATTTTTTTTTAAATGGCTGCAAAAACCTCCAAAAACCCCCCCAGACCCCCCAAAATCTGAAAGTTTGAGGTTTTTTCAAATTTTCTTAAAAACTAAGCTTCTAAGAGAGAAATGTATAATATACTTTATTGTAGACAATAAAATTCCCTTTTAAACATTTAATAAAGTTGGATTAATAACAAGCTCTCCAGCGGCGTCCGTTAATTAAAGTAATTAAAAAAAGTTGAAAAAATACCTATGTTTTTTCCAAGATTTATTTAATTTTTTTTAAAACTAATATCTACAGAAAACCATGTATTACATTTTGGTATACTCAATAAAATTTCCTTCAAAATGACGTATAACATGATTAAATCGGTTTTATAACTAAAACTTCAGGGGCATCCGTAAATTAAATTAATTTTGAAAAAACAGAAAATAAACCATTTTTGTTACACGTTTGATCTAATTTTCTCAAAAACTAAGCTTAACATGAAAAAACTTGTTCTACACTTTTTTGTAGACAGGGAAATTCCCTTTTTAAAAATGTAAAACTCGGTGGGGTGTGACTTATAGCAAACTCTCCAGGGACGTCCGTCAATGGGGGTGATTTCAACAAATCATTAAAACAAAACATGTTTTTCATACGTTTTATTCAATTTTCTTAAAAACCAAGCTCTTTATCAAAAAATGTGTTCTATACTTCGTCAAGGCCAATAAAATTTCCTTTCAAACGATGTATAACAAAGTGGAAGTTATTTTATATTTACCGCTCCAGTGGTGTTCTTAATTTAAAGAAATTATTTAAGATCAATCCAAACCAATCAATTTTGTGTCTTATTAGCTTTTCGGTGGATAATAAAGAGCGGCGGATAAAAGGTCGAAAGTACAAAAGGTCGAAAAAATAAGGTCGAAAGTACAAAAGGTCGAAAATACAAAAGGTTGAAAGTACAAAAGATCAAAAAACAAAAGGTCGAAAGTTCAAAAGGTCGAAAGTACAAAAGGTCGAAAGTACAAAAGATCGAAAGTACAAAACATCGAAAGTACGGCCGCGGGTCCACATCGACTGGACAGGTCAATTCGAATTGATACGATAAATTTGTATTTTTAATATATTTTGTCGATTTTTTTCGACCTTTTGTACTTTCGACCTTTTATGGCTTCGGCGGCGGGCCCGATAATAAAATGTCCTTTTAAACAGTGTGTCACAAAATGTGATCCATGATATAGAAAACTCTCCAGGGGCGTCCGTAAATTGCAAAAATTACCAAAAAATATTTTTGTTACGGGTTTCGTTCAATTTCCATCAAAATCTCAATTTCATTTAAAAAGAAATTATCTTATCCTCAATAAAGAATAAAGGCACATTTTTTTCTAAAAATCTTAGAAAAGATATTTAAATATGCAAGAGAAACTGATTATTTCAGTTATTTTTGAAAATAAGTTTATATTAGTACGCCCCTGAAGCCTTAAATATGGCAACAACCCGACATTTTAATAAATTTTTTAAAAGAAAATGTTATGTTCTACAATAAAGAATACTATTTTTCCTAAAAAGTGTAGGTTTTGAGAAAATTTTGAAAAACCTATAATAAACATGTTTTTTCTAAATAATCCCAATTTACGTACGCCACTTGCTTTTCCCAACCTTATTGACCAATACATCGTTGGAAAGGGAATTTTGTTCTCCACAAAAAACTGTTCTTTGCAATTTTTGATAAAAAGGTGAGTTTTCGAGAAAATTGCAAAAAACTGAAAAAAGAAACAGGTTTTTGGGGGTTTGGGGGGGATTTTCTCCGTCCCTGTCGATTTTTCGAGTTGGAAACAGAGATATTCGGATTTAGCGGGGTCAAATTAGGGGGAAATGGTCTGTGTTATGCCCGCAGTAAGAAAAACGATAAATGCAATGGACTGTAAATATTTTAATTAAATGAAGAGCGAACAAACATAAATATATTGATATGAAATTACGAAATAATGAAAAGGTCCATAGGTTAATTGTTGTGCCACACAACGGCAATCAGAAACAAAGGCACTCACCAGTTTGCAGCCAATTTCTCCACGTTCTAAGGGGCCCCTGATTGGATCTAATGATGTCACCACGTAGCTGAAGGGCTGAAGTTTCTTTTCTATGCTTCAGTACACCAAAATCGAGCACTTTCAGGTGTAGATATTTGAAATAGTTGGAGAACGAAATTAACACGCCATTTCTCGAGGCGCTTGACAAAGGATCTCTTGATTGTTGGTGCGCATGTCCAAATACGCGAAATGCGCTCTGTCCTTCATACAATTGTGTGGTTTTAAAAATATATAAACAACCGCGAAATTTAGCGGGAGCTAACAGCGGGAGAAAACGGAAAGCCTTTTAAAATAATATGCTCTGACTATTAGGTGCTCATAAATTGACAGAGTATTTTTTTTAGGTGATTGATCATTCAATGGATCTCAGGACGGTAAAGCACTACTTTTGGAAACACACTACTGACTTGACTTTATATTATAAAATAATAAACCCCATTACTGCTGGACAAATACATGCCGTAAAATAACCACTAATAAAAAACAGATTTGGTATGTATGTGGTTTTTTAGATTTAGCCAAAAAAATTGTGATAAGTTTATAAAAATGCCATTTTTGGAACTTAGTTCGCAACTTTGTCAGTTCAAACACAGTTTGGTTGGTTCATTAATTGCTCCATAAAAAAACAGGTTGTCATTGTCTTGAATCCCTTTTATAGGGTTACAAACAAACTATAATGTTATTTTGAATATTTTATAAACACTGTTTTATTTTTTGTATTATTTTACATGGTATTATTTGTATGTTAGAACTTTTTTGCACATAACAAGCTTTATTTTTAGAAACTAAATATTTCTGACTCGCAAATAATTATTTTCACCGTCCTGCACTTGGTTATTTTAAAAGTTTAATTAAAAAATAATAACAAAGCCTTTTTAAGATGTTACAAGTAACAAACAACTTTCTTACAAACTAAGTATTTCTGGAATCAGTTGTTGTTGGTGTTTTGAGGTTTTGGTTGGGTAGAGCCGCGGGACTGTAAGCGCGCTGGTCGTTTTATAAAATCTGGGTGCAAAAATCCTTAAAAGGACGATGTAAAAATATTAATTTTTCCGAGCCACACAAAGACAATATAGAGGATTGGCACTCACCTTTTTACTTATTTCCGTCGTCCAGAGGAGCTCCTCTCGCTGGCCCAGTTGTTGCAGTCGATCCACACTAGAATCACTTGTTTGCGTAATGGTTTAGTTTGATTTTCTAAGAATGTTATTGGATTTTTTGGTTAATAGAATTTATCACCATGCTGCGTGGTGATCTCGATAGAATACGACAGACGAATCCTTTTTGGTTACGCCTTTTTGCGCAGATTCATTTTTCGTAGATGGCGCTGGCGTTTTGCTTGTGCCAATCAAAATTGAAATTGTGTGGGTTTTCCGAATACGGGAATTTGGCGCAAAATTTGAATTTAAAATTAAAGTTGCACGAACAGTTGTGTTCTCAGATAGTACTAACTACCTATTAATAGAAATCATAAAACTTAACACCTTTGTTGACAGTTCTATAGTTCCGAATGACAACCTCATCTCCCTCTTTAAAATTACATTTTCTCCTTTCCTTTCTATGTTTTTCTTTTACCCTAGCTACCTCAGTTTGTACTTTTTCTCTTAAATTAGTTATTTCAGATTTTTCTGGCTGGTGGCTTAGAAGTTCTAATCTTGTTCGCAATTTCCTTCCAAACATTAATTCTGCAGGCGTTGCCTGGGTGGTGCAATGTATTGTGTTTCTATATGACAGTAAAAATCTCGATATTAGTACATCTAAAGGTACTTCTAGGTTTATCGGGTCCATCAAAGCTGTGTACATTTTTTTCTTAAAAGTTTTCACTGAATTCTCAGCTTGTCCGTTGCTCTGACTATTGTATGTTGGAATAGTTATGTGTTCAATCCCATCCTCGTCGCCAGTTTGGTGTTTATATTATTTAAGCCGCGTAATTATTTATGATGGCGCAAATATTTATGGATGAAAACAAAATAAAATACGTGTAGACCTGAAAATGGTCCCGTAACGAGAGACCGTCCCATGTGACGTCACTCCAATGCTGCTTTCTCATAGGTCAGCCGCGCGGCCATATTGCCTACGTCATTAACACTTTGTCCCGGCGCGGGAAATTTAAATTCGTGTGTTTTTCGTTTCACTAATATGCAAACACTACACTTAATAACAAAATAACACCATAAACTGTATAATTTTGACGGGAAAAAATATATCTTTTATCAAGTCTTAAAAACATTATTTTTATCTGTTATTGATTGTTTAAAAGTTGTGTTTATTCTAAATTTCAACTTGACTTTGTTTTGACCAACTTAATAAAACTTTTATCTGTTATTGATTGTTTAAAAGTTGTGTTTATTCTAAATTTCAACTTGACTTTATTTTGGCCGACTTAATAAAACTCCTTTCAGGCCCTGCCGGGGCCCAGACTGGTGATTTCAGAAGTTTTTAACAACTTGAATACTACAGCTCGACAAAATTTTTGGTACACAAAAAAGTTATTTACCTAACAAGTGCGGAAAGTAATACGACGCGGCGCGGAGTTCGTTCAAGCCGTCCAGGGTGGTAAAGACGCTTTCCGTATGTGGTAGGTACAATATTTTACCTATGAGTACACTTATTTAATTTATAAATAAACCGTGCGGTAAAGTAATTACCTTACCGCATGCGAGTAGTTAAGTTATTTTTTCTACGAGCGTGCGGAAAGTGTCACACTTTTTTCTACGACCACATATGAAAATGATGGATTTCACACGACTTGCATCCTCAGAAAACGTTAAATTTTACGGGTGTGCAGAAATTTTTCTGCACATGTGTGGAAAAGTACTCTTCCGCACATGTATGGAAAAGTACTCTTCCGCACATGTATGGAAAAGTACTTTTCCGCACATGTATGGCAAAGAGTACGATGTTGTTAACTGTCACCATACTTTTCCGAACATGTGTTGCACAGTAATTTTCCACACATGTGGGGAAAAGCAGTTTCGTTTGATTTGATTTCTTACACTCGCGTGTTGTTTCACTCGACTAGCGCCTCGTTCACACCCGTGTGAAATTTGTCAGTTTCTTCTCTTGTTAGTAATATACAGGGTGTCCCAAAAGTCCGTAACTGTCCCTTTTTTACGTCAAACGTGTTTTCTACATTTTTTGACAAACTTCAGTTTGAAATGTTTTAAGATGCCAAAATCAAATGAAGATAAAGTTGGGGGGCACAGGTCTGTCGGTAAACGCATTGTTGAAAAGGCGTTTAGGTTTCCTATAACACCTTATTCGCCCATAAAAAAATAATTTCACCTTTATCTTCATTTGATCGTGAAGTTTGTCAAACAATAGAAAAAAATATGTTTGGCGTAAAGAGGTGACGTTAGGCCAACATTTTAGTTTTTGAAAGACCTTTTGAACAAGTTATGGTTATGGTTAGAGAAAACTTGTGAAATTCGTAAAAAATAGTAAAATAGTAAGATTGACAGTCGATTTTGACACATTTGACATAAATATGGGGCAGTTAGGCCAAAATTTAGGTTATTCAGAGACCTTTTAAACAAGATATCATTTAATAGGGTTTTTGTTTAAAACAACGAACTTATGAATTTGAAGAGAAACTGAAAACATAAGGTTTGACAGTCTATAGCTCTTGACAGATTTGATGTAGAGAATTGACTGTTATGTGAAAAAAAGAGCTTTAAAACGAGGTATCACACGATAGGACTTTCAATATAAAAAATTTAAGTTGACCGCCCCTATGCCACCCCTAAGGTAGGAGCGGCACACCAGCCATTTCATAAAATAGATCTCTTGATGTGATCGAGTGTTAAATATGGTTTAGTTATCTTTAATAAATCAGAAGATACAGTCGAACCTCTCTAACTCGAACCTCTATAACTCGAACCCCTCTATAACTCGAACCTTTTAAGCGGTCCCTGCAGTTTTTACATGTATTTTAACCTATGTAACTCGAGTTTCTATAACTCGAACTCTCCATAACTCGAACTGTTTTGGTTGTCCCTTCAGGTTCGAGTTATAGAGGTTCGACTGTATTTGGGTGGACTCGGACTTTTGAGACACCCTCTACTATTTCCTTCGTCCATATATGATTATGGATTTTACACGATTTGCATCCTCAGAAAACGTAAAATTTTACCAGTGTGCAGAAATTTTTTCGCACATGTGTGGAAAAGTATTTTTCAGATTTTATTAAAAACACCTCTTAGGCACATTTTGAAGTTTTTGCAGATTTTAGTATGTTCTATGTCAGAACTTACTTGATGTTTAGTGTGACATAACAAGATTTTATTTTTAGCTTTTATATCAGCCAAGTTGCAGAGGGTGATAATTTATAATGATTTACTTTGTACAAACTTACTCAGTGGCGTATATAGAAAAGTTTCGGGGTGGGCCCGAGACAGATTTGGGGGGGGCCGAGACATATTCATGAAATATGTGAAAAATATCGAATCGAAACAAATTTTAGCTTCGGGGGGGGGGCCCCCGGCCCACCCCGTATATACGCCACTGCTTACTACAAATACAAACGTGTATAAAAGGTCATTATTGACTATTATTATCAAAATAACATATTATATGTTAATTTAGTTCATTAGTTTTATTTTTGGTGAGTATATTTTTTTTTGGTACATATTTATATTCAGATTAAGCTATTTGTTATTTAAATACTTTTTTATTGTACATTCCTATTCACATTGTGTTAGATTAGATATCGTAATACAGACTGAAGTTATTATATGACAACGATTTTGGTTATTTCACATTCCGTAATGCTGTTCAAGTTCCTTTATTGATTTTAATGTGTTAACAGGCATACATACGTCAAAATTACAAAATAAAAAAGTTACATGTCATATAAACGCAAAAATAACAATTTAAAAATAAAAACATAAAAATAACAATTTAAATTAAGTACTGTCATAATAAGTTACAAAAATAGAAAAAAGGTTTTTAGAACGTCCACTAAAAACAAGTTTGTAATTTTATCTTTGGTAATGATGGAAAATATAAAAAAATATATGAATTAAAGCAGTCAAAAAGTAGGCAATAATTATTAATATTCGTGAAATTTCGTACCCGTGAATTTAAAAATCAAACAAGTTTCATGGCTAATGGCACGTTTGTTAGTATTATTTGGCTTAAAAATTCCGTTGATTGACGCTCACTGTCTTGATGACGGGTAAAAATGCAAAATGCGTTGATCCGGCCTGAAAAGACAAAGAGCTGTCGTAGGTCACGGACTATAGTTGTTTTCTTTTATTTGCATTCGATCTTTTCATTGATCGATATTGTATAGCAGTGTTTTTCCCTGCTTTTGGTTTTTTGTTTCTCTCGTATCTGGGTAGATGGCGCCTCTTGCTATAGTTCGCTCACTAATTACATTTAATTAGAGACAAAACCGTCTGATTAACTTCGCAAGATTTGTCACTTGACCAGCAGTGTTCTGAGGAGTCCCATAAGGACGAAACGGTTAACTGTCAACACTTATTAGGTGTCCATTAGATCTTGGACCCCCGTGAGGTTAAGCTTTCAAGCTACCCACGGAAAAATATAAGGGAAACAAAAAACTCCTTTTTGCCCGATTAGCCATGAAACTTGTTTGATTTTTAAATTCACGGGTACGAAATTTCACGTTTGTTAGTATTATTTGGCTTAAAAATTCCGTTGATTGACGCTCACTGTCTTGATGACGGGTAAAAATGCAAAATGCGTTGATCCGGCCTGAAAAGACAAAGAGCTGTCGTAGGTCACGGACTATAGTTGTTTTCTTTTATTTGCATTCGATCTTTTCATTGATCGATATTGTATAGCAGTGTTTTTCCCTGCTTTTGGTTTTTCGTTTCTCTCGTATCTCGGTAGATGGCGCCTCTTGCTATAGTTTGCTCACTTATTACACTTAATTAGAGACAAAACCGTCTGATTAACTTCGCAAGATTTGTCACTTGACCAGCAGTGTTCTGAGGAGTCCCATAGGGACGAAACGGTTAACTGTCAACACTTATTAGGTGTCCATTAGATCTTGGACCCCCGTGAGGTTAAGCTTTCAAGCTACCCACGGAAAAATATAAGGGAAACAAAACACTCCTTTTTGCCCGATTAGCCATGAAACTTGTTTGATTATTAATATTTATTCAATTATTCGTTTAAAATGTTTTAAATACTTATACTATAATTTTAAGAATTCTTCAATTAAGGGAAAATAAGAAATCTCTCTCGAATAAAGTAAGTTACATTAAATCTAGATGGTTCTTGAGTTCTGAGGAAACAAATAGACTAGAATTTTCTAAAATGCCATTAACTCAATTTCCAGTTTTTTGTAGCTCCTCCTATTTCCGTAAAAGTTATCAAAAATAAATCATTTATTAATAATATCTACAATACCAAGTGAAGTGTACTTTTTAAATCTGTATTCAATTATGAGCAAATTTGATCTCTTGAATTTTTTTAGTCCGACGCACGGGTTTCATCTAAAAAAATTAAATTGTGTCTCTGCATGATGATATTGTCGTATTAACGCTATTGTTATGATCATGCAGAGAAACGGTTTTTATTTTTTTAAGCGAAAACCGTGCATCGGATTGAAAAAAATCAAAGTTGATCTTTGATTAGAAATGATAGAGGATTTCAAAAATAATTTTTATTTTAGAAAAAATCAGTGGCGTACCATCAATGTCTGCCAAAATAGGCAGGTCAAATTACGCCACTGATGGAAATTAAAAAAAAAGTGATAAATTAAAAAATGCCTCTTGATTCATAGTACATGTATGATAAATTTCATTAAAATATCTGAAGTTCGGTTCGGTTTATAATATATATAATAATAATAATAAATGATTTATTTTTGAAAACTACCACCCTGTATCTCAAAAGGTGAGACGTTTGGGCCATATGTTTATATGAAGGTTTTTTCTTAAAATGGGCCCAAAAATCACCCCCATAAATATTGACATTCAATTATGAAACACCTTGTATAAATATTGTCGCTTTCGCCTGTAGACGATATTGCTGTATACTTCAAACTTTGTCAGTTCATAGATACCAAAAAATCGGGCGGCGGATAAAAGGTCGAAAGTACAAAAGGTCGAAAGTACAAAAGGTCGAAAGTACAAAAGGTCGAAAGATCAAAAGTACAAAAGATCGAAAAACAAAAGGTCGAAAGTACAAAAGATCGAAAGTACAAAAGGTCAAAAGTACAAAAGATAGAAAGTACAAAAGGTCGAAAGTACAAAAGGTTGAAAGTACAAAAGGTCAAAAGTACAAAAGGTCGAAAAAAGATTGACAATACTAAAAATACGAATTTACTGCATCAAGACGAATTGACCGGTCCAGTCGAGGTGGACCCGGGGCCGAGGATAGGTTAGGATACTGTCCCAACCAGACCCGGTTAGGTTATTATATCAAAAAAAAAAAACTTTCCTGAGATCAGGGTAGTTTTTTTTGTTAGTAAACAAACCTAAACTGGTCAGGTTGGGTTAGTAACCTAACCGGGTTAACTATGAACTATCGACCTCTGGACTACCTCGGCTGGGCAGGGCAATTCGACTTGGTTAGGTTTCAATCTTTTATTTTCATACTTTCGACCTTTTGAACTTTCGACCCTTTGTACTTTCGACCGTTTGTATTTTCGACCTTTTGTACTTTCGACCTTTTATCTGCCGCCCCAAAAAATCTTACATATGGATGATTCTACCAAAAGTGGGCTATATGGATATCATTTTTGGTCATTACCTTTCAATAACAGTACAGCACAGTAAATAATTTTGTTTTGTTAAATTTATGTAACTAATTAGGTGTAAGCTAAGAAAATTTATTTTCCCGAATTTTAGGAATTATTGCATAAAAATTCCAGAGGAATGAGTTTTTTAATGGTTTTCCAATTTAAATCAAAATCTATTTAGACTACTTAACTTAAGTTTTATATAAACAAAGTTCCTATACTTATAATTTTAAAACAATCAACAAAAAAATTATACTATTAATATCAGTCGAATACAGTCGAACCTCTATAACTCGAACCTCTCTACAACTCGAACCTTTTAAGTGGTCCCTGCACTTTTTATATGTATTTTAACCTATTTAATTCGAATTTCTATAACTCGAACTCTCCGTTACTCGAACTGTTTTGGTTGTCCCTTTGAGTTCGAGTTATAGAGGTTCGACTGTATTTACTTACCAAAGGAATGATTAAACCAAACTAAAGTTGACATTATCTGTCACAACTTGTCACCCTCACAAGTAAATTAAATATCCAGGGCCGTCTCTTTCTCTAGAAATTAACCGGTGGTATTCACAAATATTGTGTTATTAAAAATGGAGCACGTTTAAAATTGTAAAATTTTCCGGGAAGATGTAAATTCGGATTTTCAAAAATATGACTGCAAACTTAAGTTTTATCAATTTTTTGATAAATAGTTAAGACTTGGTTAAATATTATTTAGTAGGATATTTTTTTCACTCTGAGTTTTTAATATTTGGTTTGGGACTATACCAGAGGAATGAGGTATTTGCTTTGTAATAAAAAAAATTATAAACTTGCAATTTTTTTTATACATTAAACTCAAATGCTCCATAAAGAAAACATTTCGTTTTAAATCCCTTAACTAACACTATGCTTCATTTGCAGTCTGTGTTTGAAAAATTGGCATTCCCACTCCACAGCACCTTTTTTGTAGAATCATCCACAACTGGACATAACTCTAATACGAAAAAAATGTCGCGTTCGCCCCTTTGCCTTTTCAGCAACGAATTAATAAGATAAATGTGCAAAAGTGTAGTGCTGCTTTTCGTTATGCAAAACCATTGCCAACCTGCAACTAGATGTAACACCTTAGTTATAAATAAATACCACTACTAAAAGATAAATTCACTTACTACTTACATTTTTAAAACTTTATTATAAACATATAAAAATATTAGTATGTATGATACATTGGTCTTCTAAAACAAATACCTATCTCACTTCTGAGTAAGGATAAGGAAGTATATTAATATATTAAGTAAAACTCTTTATAAAACCTTAACACGAATAAAAATCTATATAATAAATATATACAAAGCGTCTACAAATTAATGTGATAAAACTAATGCAAAACTTAATTATCAATATTTGGTTTGCAGAATATACCTATTATCATAACTTTTTTAAGTCTACATTATCCTGTCAGCTGGCAAATAAAAACTTAATGAACAACAAAAAACATTTAATGGGCTGCTTTTTCATATTTAATTAATTTATAACTAAATGTAACCAATTTGTAAGTTGTAACATTTTAACTGACTAAACCAAAATAAAAACAACACAAAGTGAGTTGTCTAAAATGAGCACTAATATTAAATAAAAATATTCCAGTTTTTGAATATTTTTAGGCCTTTTGCTATTATACAGGGTTCCAAAACCTAGATCTTGAATAGGAAAAGCCATGTGTTTGAGTATTTGAAACATTTGTGTGGATCAAAGAAAAGCAGATATATTGCACAATATTCATAATTCTTTACTCCTAGTTTCATTAAAAATAATGATCTTACTCCATTGCTAGTAATACTATCAAAAAAAATTTGCTGGAAGTTGGAATTAATCTCATTACCAATTTTCAATTTTTTTTTTTTTAATTTTGAGTGTCAGACTTGGCGCCACTACTTTTGTTCTGGTAAGAGGCGCCACTACTGCAGCGTTAAGATGAAATTTAATTTACAGCAGGAATGTAAAGCAGGTTCAAGATATTTTGAAGTAAAAACATGCTCAATCAGCTATCTGGCCTTTTCTTAAAGAATGTTCCACTGTTTCAACATTTTTCCTTAACTGTAACAAATCCCATATTTTGGTGGCAAAATCATAGCTGACTGATACCAAAACATTGGCATAATGGGATGAAAATTTAACTTCCCAATTTGCAGATTTATGACCTTTTAGCTAAAATACATATCTCATCTACAAATGAAGCAATCACTTGCCACAGTAACCAACAGAAATATTTTCAGGCCTTTTGAAATTATATAAAGTTTAAAGGTTCATACTAAATAGTAAAAAACTGCTACTCTTTAGATAAATACAGATATTGCAAGCCCTTAAGATGAAACTTAATTTAAAGATGAAATAGAGGGATAATCAGTTGAGCCAAATTTGTACATCATCCTACAGGAGTTTAAAATAAAATCTTGGTCCTGTAGTGTATTTTAGGGTCATCCTGTAGACAAAATTTGTGCACCTACTGTGAGCAGGTGATCACCCCTCAGATAAAACTTAATTTAAAGAAGAAATTTAACAAGGTTCAAGATATTTTGGAGTAAAAACATGCACAACATGATCCCATGCACAATCAGCCATTTGGCCTTTTCTTAAAGAATTCCAATCTAATCCATAAACAAATTCTGAATGATGTTCTACTGTTTCAACATTTTTGCTTAACTGTGACAAATCCCATATTTTGGTGGCAAAATCGTAGCTGACTGATGCCAAAACATTAGCATAATGGGGTGAAAATTTCACTTTCCGAATTGCAGATTCATGGCCTTTTATCTGAAATACAGGATGGGAAGTCTTTCTTATATCCCATCCACGAATGAAGCAATCACTTGCACCAGTAACCAACACATTTGGGTCATGTTTTGACCAGTCACAAGACAAAACTTCTGAATCATGAGCTCTTATATTTATGTGGGAACTTTTGTTTGTAATGTGCCATATTTTTAAAAATCCATCTGAACCTACTGTGGCAAAACAGTTCTGAATGTGAGGGGAAAAAGCTCCTTGATTTACATTTGCTGTATGTTCATTATAAATAGCAACTGAAATTTGCCTTCTGGCATCCCATAGTTTAACAGTCAAATCCCATGAAGTGCTTATAAACATTTGTCCTTTTATTTGCTTCACCCAATCAATTGAGGATACTTCTTGTTTATGTTCATGATATATCATGGGTGGCAAATTAATGAATCTCAAGTTCCAGAGTTGAATAGTACCATCTCCAGAGCAAGTAACCAGATGATCACTATCATACATTGACCAACAAACATCAAACAATCCATCTGATGGCCAATCTAGGGTGCAAAATTTGCTGATATTGTTGCATTGCAAGTTCAGAATAAAAAGTGTACCTGCTCCTGTTATTCCAAAATGCTGACTTGTAGCGACTGCGAGTTGATCTGGGTTATTTGGTGAAAACTGGATATTGTATCCGTGTCGATTAGAAGTTATAAAATGAACCATCACTAGTTTTTTTGCTTTATAGCTTTGTAATAAAGAATTTTTTTAGAATTTAAAAAACCAATTTTGAATTCTGTTTGTGCGGTTATGTTGTTTAATCAGCTGATCCTAGGCTAGAAATTCTAATCCGCGTAGAAGGCGAAACGGAATGAAGGATGCGGATTCTATGCTGTGTTCTGCCTGATTTACAAATTTATTTTTGCCGAATCAATTCTGAAAATCCTGGATTTGGTTAAAATATACTTTTTTGGTTGGAACTAACTGATAAGCGGGAGATCGGCGAGATTTTTTTCAATTTCTAGAAATTTGCTAGGAGGACTTTTCTTGATTTTTGAACATTTCTTAAACGATTTATTCCAGATATCGGACGATTGCCGTGCAATTTTTTAAATAATTCTTTTACCTATTATGTTTTATTATTTATTTAAAAAATAACATATTTTAATTCAGTAGCGTAAATATTTTTAAATAGAATTTGGTGTGCAAGTGTATCCATTTGTCTATTGGCACATATTGGTGTGAAAAATTAATCACTTATTCAGTGGCGTACGCATTTTTAAATTAGCTAAATCTAATTGAAATAGTTCACTTGTAAGAAAATAGTAAGCTGCAGTGGCGGATCCAGGGGGGGCAACCCCCCCCCCCCCGAGAATTTTATGAATATACAAAAAATGACTAAAAAGTAATGTTTTTGCTAATAAAAATTCAAAATTTTTGCCTGCGGCGCATGAAAGTGTCTATTGTTATTAACATCGAAATTACAACCACTGACTAGTTCAATAAAATGCTGCTTAAAAAAATATATACCGTTTTTTACCAACAGAGAATGTCACATAAAGTGCCCCCCCCCCCGAGAAGCACCTCTGGATCCGCCCTTGGTAAGCTGTAAAAAAAACTCTTTTAAACAAGGTCCCTAACTAAAGTCAAGGGGTTAAAGCTACCTAGGGGTCGATAGATATAAATATTTTAAGAAAATAAAAATAAATACTCATAATGGCATCCCGTACACATTTTCGGTGTGTTCCATAAAGAGGCGCAAACTAAACCTTGATAATGATGATGATAACGGAAATGATTACACGCATGTTTTGTCACTCTAACTGTTTTATTAAAAGAGTTTAATTTTTTTCTTTCTAATACCCTGTTTCCACCAATGCATGCCCACCCCGATTCAAAAAACGCATCACGTGATGGCCCATGGATTTGCACCGGTTTTAAATGCAGTGTCACCTGATGCGTTTTTTGAATCGGGGTGGGCATGCATTGGTGGAAACAGGGTATAAGTAATAAATTTTGTAAAATACATAAAACATGTATAAAATAAAAAATAAATATATTTTTGTTAAAAGAGTTTTTTATTTTTTTTTCTTTCTCGGGAATAAATTTTGTAAAATACATAAAATAAGTATAAAATAAAAAATAATTATATTTTATTTATCTCACTATACTGATAACGGTAATTTCCACTTATGATCGGACAAGCTTACCTATGCATGTTTTAACGCTAAAAACGGCACATAACAGATGTGGCTTTACTCGGGCGTTTGGATCTCAGAAATGTTAAAGGAATACGAACAATTCGCGGCGCCTCTAGCTGTAGATATTTAGGAATTACAAACTGATAACGGTAATGATACTCTACCAGGGTGCGCCTAAAAAATGTTATTTTATAAAAAACTTAAGAATGATATTTGTGTTTAAACGGCGATACATACTTACGTATATTAACATTAAACTAGACTTGTAGCGCAATATAATGTTGAAATTCATATGATATCTTTGGTTTTTTATTTTAGTGGATGCCAACCTCTAACCGGTTATAGTTAAATAGCAATTTCAGCATCAAACTAAATGTAGTGCTTAGAGCAATATTGGAGGCAATCTTATTTGTACAAGAAAAATAACTAATATACTAAACACTAGTTTAATTTTGGATGGTAACATGAAAGTGGTACCCTTTTTCAGTAATGACCCATCATACGCCTATCACAGAACCAATTTCCGCCCACGCATTTTATTTAAATTTTTTTATAAGAATCTTTATTTTTTTTAATCTAAAAAAAATAGAATTTAGACTGCCAATCCCTTTGTGTTCACGTTGACGACCGCCTATCCTGGGCTCGTCGCGAATGGTTTGTTGCGTGCTCGCGATCATACCTTTTTCACGTGTACATTAGCGAATATACGTTCGTTGTTTGAGGCTCGTGGCTCGGTAATGAGTACCTGGCTTATGATGCTTGCTTCATGAATTATTCTAAAAGATGCACTTGACTCACTTGCCCTAGAGACCCTGGATGTATGCCATATTGTAAAAATATGTCATACATACAGGATCTCTAACTTGCCCCACCCTCTCCTGCTATATAATAACCAAAAGTGAGCTCTGCTCAAAGCTCTGCTCTGGGTCATTGTTGTGGACGCATGAGGTTTTTCCCGGATGTTTTTAAATATGTATTTTTATGAAATTGCAGTAAAATATTCTTCGACACTATCCCCAAATTCCAGCAATCATTTATAAGGATGGATGATTCTTAGATGGTTGAAAGGTTTAAGACTAGATTAGGATGGATGATTCTTAGATGGTTGAAAGGTTTAAGCCCTACCTACAGTTTATGTTGACAAATTTTTCTGGGAGACCGGACATCCGGGCAAGTCCGGAGTTTTTGGTTTGATGGGCCGTCTTTTTGTTGTGATATCTCCTTTTCAATACTAAGGAGTGGTTTATCATAAAAAAAATTGTAGTTACTTTCTGAAAATAATTCGAGGACCTTAAAGGCCGCTTGACATGGTGCATGCCATTAAAATTTGCAGCCAAATGCATGAAATTTTGCCCAGCCCAAACTGTACTTGCATGCAAACTGGGGAATTTTTACCTAGATTCTGGGGAATCCATGCATGGCCATGCACAATGTCAAACAAAAAGAAGATTTTTTGCAGGCAACAATTTGACAGAAATTTTTTGCTTGCAAATATTTGCAGCGCGTCATGCACCATGTCAAGCGGCCTTAACAGAAAATCAGGCGTTTTTGTCTCCGACGCAGATATCTTTAACCATTGCCATTGAGATCCATAAGCTGCAAAGTATGGACGTCATTGAAATGGTCACCCTAACTTATAGAAGTCGATATTTTTGACTTTCCTGAAAAGAGAATCACATATCAGGCGATGGATTCCTGAATGTACGACAATTAGAATCGTGTTCAGCCTTGCTGGATGCAGTGCACTCTCGGAATTCGGTGTAAAATCAGCTGGGTGACGCCATAACCTTAAAATAAAATGTTTAAAAATGAGTTTTACAACTAGAGGAGATATTTTAAAATTATACAAAGAATTACTAAGGTACAGCCAGCAACTAAAATACACCAATCAAAGGTACTTTGAAAATCGCATTAGGTCTGAGTTCAAGGCTAACAAGGGCTTAACTGAACCAGAGGATATTAATCACTGTTTTGAGGTAAGTGGGCTATCAGTGCTCCCTCTGAAAGAGATCAGGCCAAGAAAGAATTTGTAAATGGACTATCTACAGATCTACCAATGAATACTAAATAAAATAAAATTAAGATCACACATACTTTTAAATAAATTCTTCTAGACTATCCTCTTTTTCTCTTGTGATATCTTTGTGACAAGTTTGTTTATTATTTTCTGGTCAAGTTTTCATAGGCATTATAGAATAAACTCACACAGAATACCTAAGTATATAAAAGTTTAAAAACACATTTACTTTAAAGTACACTTGTACCTAAATGTATACTTAAGGGCAGAGATTGAATTGAATAGGGAATATCAAATTATTTGCGATTTTTACCAATAGGTGCCGCTTATAATGATTGCCTTAGGTGACCCTACTATAAAGGTGTTGCAGTGACTCTACTTTATAAACAGTGCCGGCCGTATAACACACTGGCATTTTCTAAGCACACTGGCGGAACGGGACTTTCTATTTAATTGATCAAGAATTTACTGACTGACCTTGTTTGTAGAAAAAACAAATACTAACTTGTTACCACTTCTAAACAGCAACAGCTTAAACTTAGTTTTATCCCAAAAACCACTGCCACATTCCCCTAGCTTCTACTAGCAAAAAACCAAGTACTACCACCTTTCTCTAGCTTCTACCACTCAAAAATCCACTACTATCACCTCCCCCTAGATTCTGCCACTAAAAAATCAACTACTACCACCTCCCCCTAGATTCTGCCACTAAAAAATCAACTACTACCACCATGGGCATAGTCAGGGTCTTGCTCAGGGTGGAGCAAAAAAGCAAAAAAATGTACAATCAAATAACTTAAACTTAATTTAATATTAACTTGCGAGGATTGTGAATAAACCTTGATAAAATGTCTTACTAAATGAGCTAAAGCCAAGATGGGGCAGGTGACAAGACAGGGTGGAGCAAGTGCCCCACCCTGACTACTCTCATGACTACCACATTCCTCTAGGTTCTACCACTAAAAAACCTCCCCCTAGATTCTATCACCAAAAAATCAACTACTACCAGAACTTCCCAGCTTCTACCAACAAAAAACCAACTACTACTACCTCTCCTTAGCTTCTACTAGCAAAAAACCAACTACTACCACCTCTCCTTAGCTTCTACTAGTAAAAAACAACTACTACCACCTTCCCCTAGCTTCTGTCACCAAAAAACCAACTACTAACTAGGGGAATGTGGTAGAATCTAGGGTGAGGTGGTAGTAGTTGATTTTTTAGTAGTTGCTTCGTCCCGGCGTTTAGTTTTAAGATATTAAATTTAGAGACATTTATCTAAATTAGAATGCTTTTTATTTTCTTTTTTTTTGCTAGAGTTATGCTAAAACTTTATACTTAAAGTTACTTTTATTTCTTGGTTTAAACTAATTTAGTTACTAAGATATGCCTTGCCTACAAAAAGGGTAAAAATTTGAATTTGCGCGGTGAATCATATGCTCAAGAATGCATTGACTTTACATTATTATTTTTTTGGTTTCTTTCTACCTTGAGTATATCCATTTTCCATCCTTTTTTTAATTTAAGTTTTTTTCCCTAATTTTATACATACCTTTACTGCTGTATTGCTACATAAAGCAGTGCTCCAAGGTCTGCCTTGCTATACGGAGCTCATGCGAATATTTGGGGTACTCTCCATACCAGTGATATATATTGATCGCCAAGTGAAATCACATGCGTGCTTTTAAGACCGCGGTCGTGTATAAACATTTTATGGATTGCTTTGATGTACTACTGCTACTACTTTGATTGGAATTATTTGGATTTGACTGTGCAGTTGTCCATGTACCAAGTTCCTTTCATCCAAGGGTAAGTCAAAGTGTTTTTGAGCTGCGTTTCTTTACATTTTTTACTTATTCCCTATGCTACTATTCCTAACTAAAAACACAAAAGTGTAACCTAAGAGTGGGAACTATTGGACTGGAGATCCCTATTGCTACAGTTCGGTTGGTTTGTTGACTTTTTTCATGTGAAAGACGTCTCGACCGACCAGTAGTAGTGGCTAGGGGAAGGTGGTGCTAGTTGGTTTTTTGGTGGTAGAAGCTCGGGGAAGGTAATAGTAGTTGCTTTTTTGTGGTAGAATCTAGGGGGAGGTGGTAGTAGTTGATTTCTTAGTGGAAGAGGCTAGGGGAAGGTGGTGGTAGTTGGTTTTTTGGTGGCAGAAGCTAAGGAAAGGTGGTAGTAGTTGGTTTTTTGGTAGTAGAAGCTAGGGGTATGTGGTAGTAATTGATTTTTTGGTGGTAGAACCTAACGGAAGGTGGTAGTAGTTGATTTTTTGGTGGCAGAAGCTAAGGAAAGGTGGTAGTAGTTGGTTTTTTGGTAGTAGAAGCTAGGGGTATTTGGTAGTAATTAATTTTTTGGTGGTAGAATCAAATGGAAGGTGGTAGTAGTTGATTTTTTGCTGGTAAAAACTAGGGGAATCTGTTGGTACTTGAGTTTTTGGTGGTAGAATCAGGGGGAGGTGGTAATAGTTGATATTTTGGTCCAAAATGTCCCTAATTATTTAAAATTGTAAACTGCTATTTAAAAAGCAGCTTTTTGTACCTGGTTAGAGTCAGAGTCAGAAAAAGCTTTATTGTCAAAGAAAAAAAAATCTTATTGACAAAGCATCAATCTTATAACTAAAACATATTTTGTCCAAAATTATAACTAAGTAAAACTAATAAAAATAAGTTCACATTTTTAAAATACTAGGTAATTTCTAACAAAAAATAAGTAGGAAATGGGTAGGACCTGCAATTATAAAAAAAAACAAGCAAAGCAAAACAGATAGGTAAAATAAGAAAGTGCAGAAACATATTTAAAGAAAAACAAACTTCAACCGCTCGTGATATATATCTATTTAAACCTTCAAACTGTGTCCATGAAAATGTAAACGAATTAAAAAAAATAATAATAATAAAAATTTACAGATGTGCATACCTATAGCACAAGAAACACAAAAAGCTAGTGCAGCCCAAATTTAATCATAATTTTATTAGAAAATTGGCTTACTTTGGCGGCTTAACTTACTATAACTTGCTTCCAGATAATTCAACATCATTACAAAACAAGACCATTAAAAAAATAAATAAAAAAAAATGCTACTAAATTTAGCACCGTACACTTTAAGTGAATATAAAAAATCTTTAAAAAGCTAGAAACTGGTTTTAAAGTATTTTTAAACATATTTTTTGTCTGTTTGTTTGTTCATCAGTGAGAAAAAAAAAGGTTTGTCATATACCTAGTGTTTTTCAGTCACCTTAATCACCTATAATTCTTTACAATTGCAAATACTATCATTTTGTGGCAAAGCCTGTATTTGTATAATACTTTGATGAATAAATATATCTATCTATCTACATTCACACATATTAATCAAATCGTTGTTTGATGGAGAATCAAACAACGATCAAATATAGACAGTAAGACATCAAAAAAGATTAAGAGATTAAAACAAAATAAAAGCATTAAAAAAAAGACAAAAACCAAATTAACAATACAAAACATTTAAAAAGTTTAAAAATATATAAAACAATCTTGGAAGATTCCTTTTATTTAGTTAGTTATATAAAACTCTTCCAAGGTATAAAAACACTTTTCTAAAAGGTATTCCTTAATAGCAGTTCTAAATCCATTATATCCATTAATTACTATTAAATTTTACAACAAAGCACTATGAATATTGAGTCCTGCTAAAAACCAAATTACTCAAGTTAACTTGAATTGAGAAATATATAACTGATGCCTGATCAACTGTATTCCTTTCCTTTCAGAAAGGAGCGATTTTGCTACTACGAAAATCTGTAAAATAATGCTATGTCGCAAATTATTCTTGCAAACCAGGTCTGTGACGAGATTATTTTCATCTTCAGTAAAAAAATCAATCGACTATTCAAAAGTGCCTGAGATAACCAAGAATGACATAGAGGAGCACTTTATACGAGGTTCTGGCCCTGGGGGTTCAAAAGTCAACAAAACTTCAAGTTGTGTCCAGTTAAAACATATTCCAACAGGTACGTCATGCATGAATTTTAGTGCAGAAAGTGTAACCATTCCACACATTACTCACTACACACATTGTGGCCTTTTTATGATCTAGGGAGAATAAATATATTTTTACTTTGTTTATAGGTTAGAAACAGCTTTAATATTTTATGTTTTAAGCTTTTATTTAGCATATTTGCTACAATTTTTTCTTAAATCAACTTAAAACTATACTTAAAATTCAAATTTATACAACAAATAAATAAATAGGTATAAACAACCACTATATTAATAAAATTTAATAACTTTATATAAATTGTATTGAAAATAAATATTTTTTTATACTTTTTTTAAATTTTTTTAAATTTGGTTCATTTTTAATTGACACATTTAATTTATTGTATTCACTCAAGCCTTTTGAAAATATTGATTTTTGAACAACTAATTTTGATGTAGTGCTTAAATGAAAATCTTCTTTTGTCCGGGTATTGTAAGTATGATAATTATAATTTTGATTTATAAATTGTTTTAAGGAATCTGGTAGTAAATTATTATTAATTTTATAAATAAAAATACAAACATTATAAAATATTAAATTTTTTACATTTAGCCAGTTTAATTTCTTTAACATTGTTTTTATTTTGGTATATTTATCTGCATTTAAAATTATTCTCATTGCACGATTTTGTAAAATTTGTAATTTTATATTAAGTATTTTTTAGAAATGTAGCATAGCATTCAAACATGAAATTTAGTACCCGTGAATTTAAAAATCAGACAAGTTTTCGTGGCTAATCGGGTAAAAAAAAGTTTTTGTTTCTCTCATAAATATGAGAGAAACAAAATCTTTTTCTGCCAAACGTGGGTAGCTTAATTCACAGGTGCTAAAATTCACGTTTGTTAGTATTATTTAGCTTAAAAATTCCGTTGATTTGGCGCTCGCGTCTGATGGTGGGTAAAAACGCTAATCAGCGTTGCTCTGGCCTGAAAGACAGAAGAGCTGTTTTAGGTCACAGATGTTTTTTTTTCTTGCAATTGATTGATATATACATATATTATATCAGTTTATCTCGCCTGCTCGTGTTCTAGTTTTTCTCGTATCTTGGTAGATGGCGCTCCTTGCAAGGGTTTTCTCACTATAGATATAGGATTAGAGACAAAACCGTCTAATTAACTTCGCAAAGGTGTCACATTGACCAAGCAGTGTCCTAAGGAGTCCCATAAGGACCAAACAGTTAACTGTCAACACTTATTAGGTGTCCATTAGATCTTGGACCCCCGTGAGGTTAAGCTTTCGAGCTACCCACGGAAAAATATGATAGAAACATAAACTTTCTTACCTAAATGTATAGCTTTTTATTAAGTAAAAATTAATATTATTTCTTTATACAGGATGTTTCATTAAGTCTGCACCATTGGTAACTTTTTTGTGATTGGATTTACTAGATTGGTTAAATTAGCAAACTATAGTAGTATTCTTCTCGCTAATTTAAATAGAAAAACAAACAAAAACATAGCATTTATTTTATAAACAGTAAAAGTACGTCTGTCCAAAAACAAAAAAGGCTATAAATATTTTTATTGGACTTCGCTTATCTTTCTTTTCTTGGATTCAAATTTTTTTTCTAAAGTTTTTTATGACAAATTAGTATTTTTCAGGTTTTTAACCATTAAGGTGCAGTATTATTTTTTTAATTTCTTTAAAAAAAAATTATTAATTAAATCCCTCTAGATTAGCACATGGCATCAATGTGCAGCGGCACGACGGAGAAATAAAAGTATCTCAAAATGGTACCTTTTCAATGTGTGAATGTGTGTACTGGTCGACCTTTCAATTATTTTCTTTTCTTATGCTTTTAACAGCTCAAAAAAAGTCACTGAATAATTTGTTTAAGTTAATTAGCAAACTCTAGCATTAGTAGTAGTTTCTCTTTGTTCCTTAAAATAATTTAGGCCTAATTTTATTATTTCTTGTTTTGCTTACTTTTTTCAAATTCTTCTAAAACAAATAGTGCTCCTAATTGTGGAAAAGATACAAGTTTAAAAAAATATTTTTTCTTTCCAAGCATGCCGAAAAGATCACTTTTCCGCACCATTGTTAGCGTAGAAAATTGATTTTTTCGAAACTACAGTAAACTTCTTTAATATATGTCATACATACAGGGTCGCTACAGTAAACTACCGAACTTTCTGTTTGTCATCCTCCTAAAAGCGGAAAACACCCTAAATATTTTCCAAAATAGCGGTTTTAAATTAAATAAAACGTCTTTTATTATTATAACATCAACAAGGCGAGATTTAGCTGTTTTTTTCTGTGGAGAATAATAGCTGCTGTTATATCTAACCTTTTAGAGAAAAATGTTCAATAGGTGATATTAGTCTAAGGGTACAAACATCTACATTTAAATAGATATTTAAATCAAACGTCAAAAAGATAATTTTTGATTTATTATAGGAAGAACAATAGAAAAAAGGTATTGAATTTTTATTGTCTTAAACTAAATATATTAATTCTCGAAAAGCTATGTATTATAAATATATAAATGCTTTTCTCTAAAACCGCTGATTTTCAAAATATGTAGGAGCCCTGAAACTTTTCACACTGTATAGAACTATACATTAAATATATATCAATAGGACATTTTTTGTAATATGTACCCGAATAGTCACTTGGAACGGGTCGCAAAGCACGTGACTTTAAGAGTGCCACGTCACAGTCAGCGCCTTTTTTCTTTTAGAAAGGAGCGATTTTGTTAATAAGAAAGTGGGTGAAATACTGTTTTGTCGCAAACCGTTCTTACATATCGGGTCTGTGACAAGATTATTTTCGTCTTCAGTAAAAAAATCAATCGACTATTCAAAAGTGCCTGAAATAACCGAGAATGACATAGAGGAACACTTTATACGAGGTTCCGGACCTGGCGGACAAAAAATCAACAAAACAGCAAGTTGTGTTCAGTTAAAACACATTCCAACTGGTAAGTTAATCTAAGGTTAATATTCCTGCGCTTATAACTGATTACTATATGTCTAACAACAGTAAACCAGGAAATACTCCGCCTGTACCACTCTGTCTCCACGGCAATATTAATAGTAGTAGTTTGGGGTAGGCTCTAGGCCTGACGACCAGGCACATGTGTCGCACTTTCTCCATCCTTTCTTCAGAGAAATGAGAAATCTGCCCTTCTGTACAAAGGCCAGAATATCGTGCCACCTTAGATCCTTCGTTTCGAAGGCTTTCTCTTCGAATACCTCTCTTCTTGCCTTCTTGTAAGCCTCCGCCTGGAAGACTGTTGGATCCCAGCGAGTAGCCTTTTCCAATACCCTTGCTCTCCATGTAAAATCCTGCACCGCCGGTTGAATTCCGATCTGTTAGCCTTGATTTGTCTGTATGGCAGACTGTGGCATCGCTAGGGATTTCAATCCCGTCCTTTATCCATGCAACCCTTGGAAATAAGGTTACACGATATTTCCTTCCCTTCCTTAACCGCTTCTCTGGCATCGCTAGCTACAGGCCAGCGATAAAAAAATCTCCTTTTCTGCCACAGTCGCGATGTCCTTTTTGTCCAACACTCATTGGCGTAGCTAGGGGGGGGGGGGGGGCAGGGGGCCTGGCCCCCCCTGAAGTCCCTCAGGCTCCCCCTAAGATATTTTAGGCCTCCCCGACCGACTACTAGTAAAAGAACATGACGCTGAAAATACATACTTTTCTATTATTATTCGGGAAATATTCATTAAAATTTAAAATCATTCAGATAATGTTTACATTTCAGGAAAATCCCTTGTCTTGCGGAATTAGGCTTTTTCTCTTTAAATTATCGGTAACTTTTCTGCACTTATGCAATTTCCCGAAAATATTTTTTAAATTTAAACATAATTATGCATACCTATTGAATATTTCATACATATTGGCGACATCTTGTAAAATATTATAGAAGTGTAAGTTAAATTTCGCATTTAATAAAGACAGCGACCTTTGCTCCTCTGTTTCCGAAATCGGGTTGTAGATGTCGTAAGGTTATAAAAGACCTTTTTAAACTGTTTTTCTAAAATAAATATAGTTTTTTTAGTTTTTTTGAGGTTAGCGTTTAGTGTCTTATGAAAATTTTCCGATTTTGGTGACAATTTCATAACCATTTTCATATTAAGTTTTCCCACGTCGCTAAATGGAATAAATTCGTCGAGCAATACCGGGAAATTTTTAATATTAATACTTCTACTCTAAGAGCAGAAATTACCGTTTTAAAGAATTGTATTTTTTGGTTAAATCAAACTGTTGGTCATGATTCTATCAAACAACATATAGCAGAAAACACCTATCCAAACCTCTACCAACTTTTTAAAGTTGCGAGTATTCTTCCAATTTCAAGTGCAACTTGCGAGAGGTCTTTCTCTGCCATGAGGAGAGTTTTTAATTGGCTTAGAACAACTATGACTCAAGAGAGACACTCAGGTTTGTCATTGTTATTCATAGAAAAAGATGTTGAGGTCGACTTAGACAGTATGGTAGACGCTTTCAGTCAGCGACGTAGAAAACTTTCTTTGTAGAATTGCTGAATTACATACTTCCTGTGTATACATATAAATAAGTTGGTAAATGTATTATTAAATTTGTTATATTAAAATATTAGAACATTTAATGCGCGTATTTTTTTTTTATTCATTGCACACTTTGCACGACTCTTTAAAACCTATGTTTGCTTTTTGTTCAAGATAGACCGAGGCCACGGCCCCCCCTGAAAAGCAAGGCTAGCTACGCCAATGCCAACACTCCTTCTCCAAACGCCCGCGTCTCTTATACTATATCTCCACTAGGAACACTCATCATAAAGCTTGCCTTTACGATGAGTGAGATTAATCCCCACTTAACCTAAATTATTTTGGGTTTTTCTTATGTTGGCATGTCATTGCGGAAAAATCAATTTTCTTCACTAAAAATAATGTGAAAACGTGCAGTTTTGTCGGAAGCAAATTTTAGTTTTATATTTAGTTTATTTTATTTGTGGATTTAAATTTCTTTTATAAGCTTTTATGATTTGGTGATGATTTTGCACCCAAATAGAAAGCCACTGTGTTTTACGGAAAACTGCACGTTAGCGTCCGATTTAGCGCTCTACATTTCCTAAAAAATTGATTTCCTTAAGAAGTTGATTTTATACGTGACCCTGAAATCTCTACCGATAGTAGTAAAAATCGTACTTCTTTGAGAAATAAACACTAATTTTATTTGTTGCGCTTATCCATGCTAGAGCACTTTTTATCAAAGTCTTGAAAAAAAAACTAATAATCGTAACGCACGATATTTCACAGATCAGATGATCAGCCAAGGCCAACACAAAAATAGAGGCCACGACCCTGAAAAAATCAGCTGTTCTCCCGGGGCTGAATTTTACATTGGGTCTTATGGGAGGTCAGACGTTTTTTTATGATATTTTCAAAATGGCACTACAGATTTCCGCCAAATTTCAGTAAAATATTCTCAGACACCATCCCGATATTCCACCAAAGGTTTGTAAGAAAGCAACATGATTAAAAGGTTAAAATCTTTAAGATTTAGCATTCCTTATTTTGAATTCAAATTACCCGCCATGTACCAAATGCCAACTGTTATATTTGACAAGTATTTGACTTTGTGATCTGTGATTGTCACATTCGCTTCTGCTTTAAATTGAATTATTGTGTGAGCTAATGAAGCGGCTATGAAAAATTATGGATTACTATACATTTAAAAAAAATTGTTCTGCCAGAATAAAGCAAAAACAAAACAAAACGGCGTTATTAAAAAAAAAAAAGAACTATTCATGAACCGTCATTCCAGCTTCAATATTTTAAAGACAATCAGCTGTGTCGCAACGTGACCATCAAAAAAAAAATCAGCCCCGGATGTGACGTCAACAAAGTGGAGGATCGTGGCCCGTCCGTTTTGATAGCCCTGGATCAGCACATAATTTTTTGATGGGCCAATCAACCAATTGTGATCATGTGGTAACGTTAAGGAACTCGCAGACTGTCATTAGATAATAGATAGTTTAAGTTGTGCTACTTATTTTTACGTAAAACTGCACGTTAAGCGCTCTACGTTTTGTTCCAAATTTGAGTTTAAGTTGAATGTTTTTACGTTACCATAACAGGTCTACTAATAGCAGAGAATATGGAATTCGGCACTGTGTTTTTTTGATGTTACAATTTTGTTTTTTGTCTTTTCAACTACAGTAGGAATATATTTGCAAAGAATCGTTTGTACTAGAAGCGGAAATTATCGTCTAGGCCTCATTTTTCGATCGGTCAATCAACCAATTCTATTGTTTGGTAACGTTAAGGTGCCCGCAGACTGCCGTAAGCTAACGTAAATACGTAAGCTCCTAACGTGATCTTGACGACGGTGTGACGAAGTGCGCTTGCGTAACTGTCAAATCTCATGCTTACGTAAAAATACGTAGCACAACCTAAACTATCTAATGCACACGCTGCTTACGTAAGCTTGACGTAGTCCGATTGCCTACCTGTCAAATCTTACGCCTTCGTATGTAGTAGTAGTAGTAGTAGTAAACATGCTTTATTATCAAAGGAAAATTACACCTTATTGACAAAGCAAACTTCTTAATCTAAGACTGACCTAATTAACTAATAATTTTAGCTCACACATATACTATACTATAGTAGTGTGAGCTATGGTGATCCTAATTTTTTCGAGAAAAAAAAAGTTGCTCCGATTTCAAAATTTTTTATATATCTTTGCGTTTCAGATGATTTTGAAACTTTTTTGTTGCGCCGTCTGTCTGTCTGTCTGTCTGTCTGTATGTCTGTCTGTAACGACCAACGCGCATAACTCAAAAACCGCTTGGCCGATTATAATGAAATTTGGTACCTAGGCTGGGTCTGGGGTCGAGATGGTCCCATTTAAAAATGAACAAAATCCACCGAACACAAACCAAATAAAAGGGTTGGGGTAGATTTCAAAAATTAGAGTTTATGTGAAAATATGGCGTGTGTGGTATCAAACGAAAGGTAATTGAGTCTGCAGTTAAACAAAATACATTTTAATTTATTTAAAAAAAGGGTGGGGGTATATTTTAAAAATTAGAGTTTAAGTGAAAATATGGCATGTGTGATATCAAGCGAAAGGTAATTGGGTCCGGAGTTTAACAAAATACATTTTAGTTTTTGTTTTTTTTAAGGGTGCGGGTAGATTTCAAAAATTTGAGTTTAAGTCAAAACATAGCTTGTGTGGTAACAAACAAAAGGTAATTTAGTCTGGAGTTGAATAAAATATATTTCAGTTTTTAGTTATATTAGCTCACACGTACACTATAACTATAGTACCTAGTGTGAGCTTAGGGGCCCATATATTGGCAGAGTATTTTTTCAAATAATATTGCCAAAAGAAAGTTGCAAGAAACAAACAAAAGCAGTCATATAAACAAACAAATAAAATAAACAAAAAATATAAATTACTTAAAAAATGTTTAAAACAATAAAATATAAAAAAAAATGTTTATAAACAGAATAATAAATTTAAAATAAAACTATGCGTTTGTATGTCAAAAATCCTGAATTTTTGCGTTAGGTGATTTAAGGACGTTCCTTATAGGTTCGGAACTTTATCGGCTATATTTTACTAAAACTTGCTAAAAGACCAGTTATTTAACAGTAATAAAATTTTAGCTTATTTTATAAATAATTTTTGTTTTAAATGCAGGCAAAATGTACATTTTAATTGAAATGGTTATTTCGCCATACAAATTTCTTGCCCCAATATTTTTTGAGCAAAAAATACCGGTGAAAAGCAGCTGTGCTGACTCCCAGCAAAAACAGTGTTGCAAAATTAGGTCATATGTCACGAAAAGTGATACGTTTAAGAATGTGAGGAGAAGACATTTAAAAATACTCTGCCAATATATGGGCCCCTAAGCTCACACAAGGTACTATAGTTATAGTGTACGTGTGAGCTAATATAACTAAAAACTGAAATATATTTTATTCAACTCCAGACTAAATTACCTTTTGTTTGATACCACACAAGCCATGTTTTGACTTAAACTTAAATTTTTGAAATCTACCCCCACCCTTAAAAAAAAAAAAACTAAAATGTATTTTGTTAAACTCCGGACTCAATTACCTTTCGTTTGATATCACACACGCCATATTTTCACGTAAACTCTAATTTTTAAAATATACCCCCACCCTTTTTTTTAAATAAATTAAAATGTATTTTGTTTAACTGCAGACTCAATTACCTTTCGTTTGATATCACACACGCCATATTTTCACATAAACTCTAATTTTTTAAATCTACCCCCACCCTTTTATTTGGTTTGTGTTCGGTGGATTTTGTTAATTAGTAAATGGGACCATCTCGACCCAAGACCCAACCTAGGTACCAAATTTCATTAAAATCGGGCAAGCGGTTTTTGAGTTATGCGCGTTGGTCGTTACAGACAGACACACAGACAGACAGACGGCGCAACAAAAAAGTTTCAAAATCATCTGAAACGCAAAGATATATAAAAATTTTTGAAATCGGAGCAACTTTTTTTTTCTCGAAAAAATTAGCACCATAGCTCACACTACTATTGTATAGTATATGTCTGTCTTTAACGACCAACGCGCATAACTCAAAAACCGCTTGCCCGATTTTAATGAAATTTGGTAACTAGGCTGGGTCTTGGACCGAGATGGTCCCATTTAAAAATGAACAAAATCCACCGAACACAAACCAAATAAAAGGGTGGGGGTAGATTTCAAAAATTAGAGTTTAAGTGAAAATATATGGCGTGTGTGATATCAAACGATAGGTAATTGAGTCTAGAGTTAAACAAAATACATTTTAGTTTTTTTTTAATCGGTGGGGGAGTGGGGGTAGATTTCGAAAATTAGAGTTTAAGTCAAAACATGGCTTGTGTGGTATCAAATGAAAGGTAATTGAGTCTGGAGTTGAATAAAACATACTTTACATTTTAGTTATATTAGCTTACACGTACACTATAAATATAGTACCTAGTGTGAGCTTAGGTGCCTATAAATTGGCAGAGTATTTTTTATTATCTGGCTCAAAATGTAAATAGTGTTTATTGTATTCTCAGAGAAATATTAGCTCACACTACTACTATACTATAGTAGTGTAAGCTATAGTGATCCTAATTAAAAAAAAAAAAGTTGCTCCGATTTCAAAAATTTTTATATATCTTTGTGTTTCAGAATCTCTCTGTCTGTATGTCTGTCTGTAACGACCAACGCGCATAACTCAAAAACCGCTGGCCCGATTTGAATGAAATTTGGTACCTAGGCTGGGTCTTGGGTCGAGATAGTCCCATTTAAAAATGAACAAAATCCACCAAACACAAGCCAAATAAAAGGGTAGGGGTAGATTTCAAAAATTAAAGTTTATGTGAAAATATGGCGTGTGTGATATCAAACGAAAGGTAATTAAGTCTGGAGTTGAACAAAATACATTTTAGTTTATTTTAAAAAAAGGGTGGGGGTAGATTAGAAAAATTAGAGTTTAAGTCAAAATATGGCGTGTGTGATATCAAACGAAAGGTAATTGAGTCTGGAGTTAAACAAAATACATTTTAGTTTTAAAAAAAAGTGGGGGTAGATTTTAAAAATTAAAGAATAAGTCAAAACATGGCTTGTGTGGTATCAAATGAAAGGTAATTGAGTGTGGGTTGAATAAAATATATTTCAGTTTTAGCTCACACGTGCACTATAACTATAGTACATAATGTGAGCTTAGGTGCCCATATATTGGCAGAGTATTTTAGCTCACACATATACTATACTATAGTAGTGTGAGCTATGGTGATCCTAATTTTTTCGAGAAAAAAAAAGTTGCTCCGATTTCAAAAAATTTTATATATCTTTGCGTTTCAGATGATTTTGAAACTTTTTTGTTGCGCCGTCTGTCTGTCTGTCTGTATGTCTGTCTGTCTGTCTGTCTGTCTGTCTGTATGTCTGTCTGTAACGACCAACGCGGATAACTGAAAAACGGCTTGCCCGATTTTAATGAAATTTGGTACCCAGGCTGGGTTTTGGGTCGAGATGGTCCCATTTAAAAATGAACAAAATCCACCGAACACAAGCCAAATAAAAGGGTGGGGGTAGATTTCAAAAATTAGAGTTTATGAAAAAATATGGCGTGTGTGATATCAAACGAAAGGTAATTGAGTCTAGAGTTAAACAAAATACATTTTAGTTTATTTAAAAAAAAAGGGGGGGGGGTAAATTTCAAAAATTAGTGTTTAAGTGGACATATGGCGTGTGTGATATCAAACGAAAGGTAATTGAGTCTGGAGTTAAACAAAATACATTTTAGTTTAAAAAAAAGGGTGGGGGTAGATTTGAAAAATTAGAGTTTAAGTTAAAACATGGCTTGTATGGTATCAAACGAAAGGTAATTGAATCTGGAGTTCAATAAAACATACTTCAGTTTTTAGTTATATTAGCTTTCACGTAGATACACTATAACTATAGTACCCAGTGTGAGCTTGGGTGCCCATAGATTGGCAGAGTATTTTTTGGAGCAACACAAACAATATTTTTCTCCTAAAAAATAAATAAGTATAATATTTTTGCAAATGTTGTGTTGACCAAGAAAAGAGCTCTACTTATTTATGTATGCATTTTTCAGTTCTTTGTAATTTTTTTTTCTTTTGATTTCAGGAATCGTTCTAAAGTGTCAAGAGACCAGGTTCCTTCAGCAAAACCGAAAAATCGCTCGGGAGTGGCTAAGCACTAAAGTAGATAACTTTTTAAATGGAGAAAATAGCGTAGAAGCTCAAATGAAAGCCATAGCTGACAAAAAAAGTGCATCAAAAGACCAAAAAAGGGAAAAATTAAGGCAATTGAAAAAGGACTGGAAAGAACGAGAAAACATTACTTAAGTCTAGAAACTTGTGTGTAGGACATTTTAGTAAAAAATAAATGTGATATTCTCTTAATCCATATTTTTTAATTGAATTTGTGTGGAAAATGTACTCGAAAAGATGAGTGTCAAACTGCGTTCAGTTTTTCTCATAAGTCACTACTTTTGCAGTACCTAATTTTGATTAATAAAAGGAGATACTTGAGGAAAAATCAATTTTTGGGTAACACGATTTGTCCCGCTTGGTAACGCTATTTTTATGTGTTACAGATATTGTCCCTGTGTTACAGATCGGGACATTGAATATTTTCTGGAAGCTGAAAAATAGTTTATATAATCTACGTTCATATTTTTTACCATTATTTATTTTTGTAATTTTATACATATTTGCTTCGTGCCATAAATTGTGTGCTTTTTAATTTGTGTCCCTTCTGTAACTTTAATGTCTCTTCTATGACATATGATATTTTTGTCAAATTTGCAAGTCCAGTGTTATTTTAAACCATTTTTTTAATTTTAAGTTCTTTAGATACAACTTAAGTAAAATAATAAATCATTTGTGTATTGTAATCATTTGTGAGGAAAAAAAGTCTCTAAAAATGAGTTTCGCTGTGTGTTTTTTACTCGGTTCCCAACTAGCTATCTGATTTAAGCATATTTTAATACATTTGATAGATTTTGGGTAAGTAATATGGCAAAAACTACCGCGTTACAGAAGGGACAAAAAAATTACCATTCCAACAAAAACTTCTTATAGAAAACGCAACTCGCATTTATCTTACTAGCTTTTAGTGACGCATAATAGTTTCTCTGTCTGACACGTTCAGTTTACAAGAATTTTTGCTGATATAAAAAATTTTGGTTTTGTTCACAAAATAAATTGGTAAAATTTTTTTTTAAGTCACAAGCTTTTATAAAATGCACTAAAAATTTAAAAGTAATTTTCTAACATTCTCATATTATCATAATAATAAAGGCTATGGCCGACTGATGGAAATTTTGAAGATGTTAGCACGATAAGATATCCGTATCAATTAAATATCACTATTTGCAAGAATCAATCTAGCAGAAAAATGCAGAGGTACCAAACCCACCCAACCCGACCTAAGATACCCCAGAATTTTTCTGATATAGGTATGGCAATGGCATAACATTGCGGCACATCAAACATATCTTTGATGACCTGCTATGTTGAATATTCTTTAAGTGTTTAGATCACAAATTTAGATTAACTTATGCTTTGATTTGCGGCCATCGTTTTTATTATTATGATAATATTAGAATGTTAGAAAATTATTTTTAAATTTTTGTGCATTTTATAAAAGCTTGTGACTTAAAAAAAAATTTTTACCAATTTATTTTCTACTTTTTAGTCTCAGCTATCTACTCTGATAAATGAAAATATTTGTTCAATAACAGAAGAGTTTATACTAGATTATAATGAAATCGCTGATCGTGAGTTGTTTGGAAACTCATTTTTCTATTGGGGGAAGGAGAGGGTGGGGTTAGAGGTAGACATATATTTTTTGTTTGGGCTGTATTGCCATCGGACCTTTATGCATATACCAAATTTTATAAAAGTCATTTGAAGTGAAGTGTGTCAAAAACGCATTTTTTATGGAAGGGGTGGGGGGTAGGGGTTGGAGGACATTTTTTCATTATTGTTGTATTGTCAACGGACCACTATATATCAAATTTCATCCAAACCGGATAATGGGAAGTGTCAAAAACGCATTTTTCTATAGGTGGGGGTAGGGGTGGAAGGATATTTTTTTCTTAATGTTGTATTGTCATGGGACCACTATGTGTGTATCAAATTTCATCCAAATCGGATAATGGGAAGTGTGTCAAAAACGCTTCACAAGATTTGATAGATAGTTAGACAGAACATCTGAAGCTAATAAAAGCTTGTAAAAAAGCCAGTTCCGTCATGGGTCCATTTATTTTAGCAAGGTGCGATTTTGCTGTTACGAAAATTTGTTCAATAATGCTGGCTAAAACAAAAAGTCTTGTGTCTGCGACCTATACGCTACAAAAATTTTTATATTCTACTCTCAAGAAGCCAATAGATTATTCAAAAGTGCCAATCATAGAAGAAAAGGATATTGAGGAACAACACGTTGGCGGGAATGCGTCTACAACCGCTGCGAAAACATTCAATGGTGTGCAACTTAAACATATTCCATCCGGTAAGTTTCATTTTCTTTTTTACCAAAGGGCAACAGTGCAAGGTTTTACTCTTAGAGTAATAAAAAATAATTTTGGGCGGTGTCATCATATATTTTTCGCTGTTTTAGACCCGTATTCAGGCTGGTAGTGGAAAGGTAGGGGAATACATCGTAACCTCTCGTGTTCACGAAATTTTTTGTCATTTCGTCGTATGCAGCGGAACAGGTAAAAAGTGGGTATTTGTTTTTCACGCAAATTGTAGTTCAAGCCGTGCCGCGTAAATAGTAACCCATTTTCAACAAAGAGGATGTATCGATTTTCCCCACAAATGCAGTGATGGAGAGACCCCTCCTGTTCGTGAAATGGGAGAGGAAAGGGAACGGCGCGAAACTATGATTTGTGTCGCAGCAGAACCCTAGCCTCCCTGTTCCAGTAAGGCAATTGCCAATGATGTGGGCGATGATATTTCACCCTTAACCGTCCGAAACATTTAGAAACATGGATACTGGAGCAAAGTAAAGAAAATAAATTTTTCCAAATGATCACGAAGAATGGATTTTTGGAAAACCATGATTGAAAAAACGAATCAGGATGAAAATTTTATTAAAAATATTTGTTTAACAGACGAAAGTTCGTTTCGAATTCATGGCCGTCCAATCCTTTCGTTGTTCGTTACTGGTCATCATTGGTCCTTTTTTCATCAATGGTAATTTACGAGGGATAAATTATTTAGCTCTGTGGCAGGACCATATCATTCCTGCGATTCGACAGGTGTTGATTTTAACCAAATTTGGTTTATGCAAGGGTTTGCCCAGCTCATGACACTATGCCTATGAGAGTGTTTTAAATGAAACGTTTTCAAGCAGGCAAGATACTATCAGCCGGCCTCCGAGATCACCAGATTTGGCACCCAATGATTTTTTTTATGGGGCTATGCAAAAAGCCAAATTTATTCGCATGGCCATTTAAGAGCTACTACTACACTTTGGATGAACTGTTTAGTACAGAGCGGTGGTATTTTTCAGAATTTAATGCATTAGGTAGTTCTTAAATCAATATGAAAGAATTTGCTTTTATAACAGACCCCTCTCTTATTTGTTTGGCTCAGTGAACTCTATATACTACCTGGAACAAATCCGCTCTGCGCCCAAAGTGAGGCAAGTAGAGATGGAGAGTGGTTACGGCTATCTATCTCTTTTTAACTCATTGTCTTATATGGAGAAATGGCGCAATGTACGAAGTTTTTTAACTTTTTTAGAATTAATTACGCAATAATCAAATCAAATTTTATCTTTGAACATAATCAAGTTTGAACCCTATCCGAACATATTCCGTTCACAAAAAATGATAATAGTATTTAGAAACGGGGTGCAGAAAGAGAAAAACTACGGATCATTGGTGTATCGTGCCTTTAAGTGCTTAGCTCCATATTTGTGATAAATGCAGCGTGTAAGTAAGTGTAAATAAGCACTTAAAGGCACGATACATCAATGATCCGTAGTTTTTCTCTTTCTGCACCCCATTTCTAAATACTATTATCATTTTTGTAAACGGAATATGTTCAAATATGGTTCAAGCTTGATTATCAAAGATAAAATTTGATTATTGCCTAATTAACTCTAAAAAAGTTAAAAAACTTCGTACATTGCACCATTTCTTCATATAAGACAATGAGATAAAAAGAGATAGATAGCCGTAACCACTCTCCATCTCTACTTGCCTCACTTTTGCAGCTGGTCGGCCATGGGCGGGTCCGTTCCAGGTTTTTTTTTTTACCGCACTCCATATATGTGTGCAGTACTCCATAGTTGGTCGAATCTGGGCTTTGTAGAGTGTCAGCAGTTGGCTTGCTGTATACAGATGTCTTGTACGAAATAGCACTCCAAGCTTTTGGGACGCCCTTTTAGCTATATCTGCCACGTGACTGTGCCAAGACATGTTGGTCTCTGCAGTGACTCCTAAGATGTTCAACTGGCTCTGCAATGCGACAGCACTTCCAGATAGCATGATGTTTGGCTCACCGGTGTTGGTCTTTTTTGAAAACAGGGCTGCTTGGGTTTTCTGCGCGTTGAACTGTACAAGGTTTTTGTTGCCCCAGTCCTCTATTATCTCCAAGTCGTTATTTATCTGTGATATTTCGGTTAGTCTAAGGTAATGGAATTCACGTGCGGAGAGACATGTGGGTGGTATGACTGAGGAGACTACATTGCCATCATCTGCAAAGCAATAAAGTGGATTTACTGTTTTATCTATGAGGTCATTTATGTAAATCAGAAAAAGTGTTGGCGAAAGGATTGCTCCCTGTGGCACACCAGCATTTATTTGGTAAGAGTTGGAGTTCCGGCCATCCAGTGCAACATAAATGGATCTATCCTTAAGGTAACTTTCAAACCAAGTGCAAAGTCTCAGCGACAATCCCGTTGCTTTGAGCTTGTTGAGCAGATTTTCATGCCAGACTTTATCGAATGCTTTAGATATATCTAAGGCAATTGTTCTTGTTTCACCTCGCAACTCAATCGCTTTTTGCCATAAGTGAGTGACGTATGTAAGTAAATCGCCAGTTGACCTATATTTTCGAAATCCGTATTGCTTGTCGTTGATAATTTTGTACTTTTCCAAGTACTTGGTTAGGTGATTGTTCACAACTCTTTCCATTACTTTTGATATCACCGGAAGTAGAGCAATTGGTCTATAGTTTAACGGATCTGTCTTTTTTCCGTTCTTTGGAATGGGTTGTACTGCGGCAGACTTCCATGATGATGGATATACTCAATTTAGTATAGAGTTCACTGGTTTCGCTGGGGAAGCCAAAAACTTTAGTGTGTGGTAGACACGGCATTAAATATAAAAGAAAAAAAACACATTATTTGTTACGTATTCCTCTAAATTTCCGATATTTTATGTACAACTACCCTGAATACGAACTGTCGAAAGAAAAGATCGCCGCTCTAAGGGAAACAATCGGTGCCATAAATTTCCTCCCTCCACTTAACCGGGGCGCACAAAGGACAGGTATTGGCTGTGGGTCTGCCTATCCGGAAACAATGGGCGTAACCACGTGTAAATTTCTATTCGTTTTTCTTACATACCTACATATTTTATGCATTATGCAGTTGTTCTTATCTTACATACAAAAATAATTTTCCATGAATCCTATCGGATTTAACCATGCTGTACCCCGTGACTGCCCAGGCCAATGTTACTCGTCTCTTAATTTCAGCTGGTTGGTTTCCTCTTTCAGTTTAATATTTTTTCTTAGATATACAGTGAAGTCCGGATATAACGAACCTCAAAAATTAACTAAATACGGTTCGTTATATCCGAGGTTTGTTATAAACAGTAATAAAAAAATTTTGTTTAATTTTTTGTGGTTCTTTTTTTAATAGTATCCAAGATTAAGAAAACTAAAAATATTACAAAAAATACTATAAATTTTTATATTTTTAGAAAAAGGCACAATACATACGAATAAAGACAATTATTATTGTTCTACATATACATAAATATGTAAAGTACATAATATGGTGGTATGTAATACATATATAAAAGAAGCCTAAATTTTTTTTTATTATTATGAAATCCATAATTTTTGTTTGTACATTTCTACTTGAAAAATATTCCCTGTTTATATAGCTTTCAAGGTTACAAAATGATGCCCATATTTTATCAGGAACTTGGCGTGATTCCAAAAAATTACGAGTTTCGGAAATTTTGTTTTCCATTTCACGAATGGTTGGAACATAACCCTTAGTGACTTCAACAGAATTATCTTGAACAGGATCATCATTATCTTCCTAATTATCACTTGAAACCATGTTTGAGGTTACGGAGAGATTATAATTTGCTCATCAGTCAACGTTTCTCTTGCTACAATGTCTTTATCAATAGTCACATAATCATTTCACATTTCTCTTAGCTTGTTCTACTAAACCAAGCATATCATTATCGAATTCATACTCGTGATCATATTCTGGGTCTTGTGCATGTCTTTGCAACCATTCGTGTCGTTGCCGTATCGTCTAGTGTGAAAATGCCCATTATCTGCTTATATATATATAAGTTCGTTTTAAAAGAAAAATACATATTCTAGATTATTATTATTGGGTTCGCTATATCCGGAAGTTCGCTATAGGCGGGATCGTTATAGACAATACATGAGTATTTATGGATGACTTTTTGTATAAAGAAAAACGGTTCGTATTAACCAGAAGTTCGCTATAAACGGGTTCGTTATAAGCGGACTTCACTGTATATATTCCTCCACTTGTTCTATTTTTCCCTAGTTTATTCTGATCTTGATATTTTTATCTGTGTTTATAATTTTAGTTTTATTGTAGTTAATACTTAAGCAGCCTGTATAAACGAATATTGGTTACTATTTATGAACGACTTAACATAGCCAAAATACAGTGCTTTCTCTAATTATTAGGGATTGTAGTCAAATGCCATGAAACCAGATTTCTAGAGACAAATAGAAAAAAGGCAATGGAGATGCTTTTGACAAAAATAGACAACTTGTTAAACGGCGACCACAGCGTGGAAGCTCAAAAGAAGAAACTTTTGGATAATAAGTTAAACAAAGCTAACAAGAAAAAAGAAAAATTGCGTCAACTAAAAGAGCAGTGGAAAGACAGAGAAAATATTACGTAGGTTATAGAATAAGTAAGTAGTAGTGAAAATTATTAAATTTTGATTAAAAAAATGTTTGTTTAATTTATATTTTATATTTCGTACAAAAGGTGTCAATAGAGACTGTCACTAATGCGACAGCGGGCGAGTTCGTAAAGGCATCGATGAGCTCATCGATGACAACAATCAAGTTTTTAAATTAATCAGTGCAATTCGTTGAAATCCATCGGGTTCGTAAATTATCTGATGAATTTCATCAAGGCACCAATTGATGGCATCAATGCTCACCGACCCTGAGAGTCGGTGAGCAATCTTCGATGAATGTCAATTACGTCAGAATCAGCTGTTTTTTGTGTTTTTTTTTCGGCTGTGTAATTTTATATCTTTTTTGTTGTTTTTTTTGTTAAATGCTCCACAGTGTGGTAAACAAAGTTTCGATGGTCATCTTAAAAGATATAAATAGTGACTCAAGACTCGGATGATGAAGATCTGGCGTTAATTTCAATTTCTTTATTTATATACGAGTTTTTATAAAATCATTTACATTTTACAAACTTATTATTAATTTATTCTAAAGAGCAGAAGAACTTAATCTCGAGAGCCCTTTACCATTATTATTTTATGGTAAGTTTATATGCTAATATGACTTTTTAAAATAAATGAGTTTTAGTTGTTTTAAATTAGAGTAAATTTTTCAAGTAAAATTCCTCATCCTAATCCTAACCTAATCTATACAAAGGCACAAAAGCCTACCTTAACAAAAGCTTAAAAAAAACTTTATAACATTAAAACACTTATAAAATATGAAAAAACAAATCCTGTTTTTTATTTTGTTTTTAAAATTTTGATATCATCAGACCGTGGCATGCCAGGATTGAGGGTTACGTTGAAAATGTTGTTTCCATGTATTAATGCAGATAATCTTTTAGACAATAAATCAAAATCAAAAAAAGCGAGGTTCAGATATCTGATTCATCGCGTTCTTTTTTATTTTCTGGTGTTCATCGGGCTCACCGAATGAAAATGTCAAATGAACGTCAAACGTCATATGTCAAAAAAACGATGTAATCGGTGATCAAAATTAGATTACTTTACAAACTCGCCCAGCATGTAAGGCACTTTTTTTGGGCGAAAAGCGAAATTTTTGCTGAAAAAAAGTTTTTATCTGGAAAAATTGGTGTAAATTGAACGTGTCAGACATTAAACTATTATGTTGTTTTTGAGGGAATGGTAATTTTTTTGTCCCTTCTGTAACGCGATAGTTTTTGCCATATTACTTACTTAAAATCTATCAAATTTGTTAAAATATGCCTGAAATTAATTTACATCAAAATTAAATTTTTATAAATAAAGTTATAAGCCCCTCCCTAAACTCACACTTTACAAATAACCACTGTAGCATAAAAACGGAACGCCCCAAAAACATTGAATTTGGGACACCCCAGTGGCGGATCCAGGGGGGGCACTAGGAGCACTTGCCCCCCCCGAGAATTTTTTGAATATACAAAAAAATGAGTAAAAAGTAAAGTTTTTGCTAATAAAAATTCAAAAATTTTGCTTGCAGCGCATGAAAATGTCTATTGTTATTATCATCGAAATTACAACCACTTTTATTAATAAATTATCCTGAATTTGTAGCCGTGTTTTACCAGAGAAAGTCACCTAAAGTGACCCCCCCCCCCCGAGAAGCACCTCTGAAACCGCCCTTGGGACACCCACTTTTTTATTTTCATATAAAAATTACTTAACCTCGTCTGGAAAGTCCAGC